>OZ014534.1:95554357-96910920 GCA_963966105.1 Volucella zonaria
AGGCGTCTGCGGGGGTCATATTATGCATCAGAAAAAAAAATTCAAAATCTTAAAATCGCTATAACTCCTAAACTAGGCGTCTGCGGGGGTCATAATATGCACCAGAAAAAAAAAAATTCAAAACTTTAAAATCGCTATAACTCCTAAACTAGGCGTCTGCGGGGGTCATATTATGCACCAGAAAAAAAAAATTCAAAATCTTTAAAATCGCTATAACTCCTAAACTAGGCGTCTGCGGGGGTCATAATATGCACCAGAAAAAAAAAATTCAAAACTTTAAAATCGCTATAACTCCTAAACTAGGCGTCTGCGGGGGTCATAATATGCACCAGAAAAAAAAAATTCAAAACTTTAAAATCGCTATAACTCCTAAACTAGGCGTCTGCGGGGGTCATAATATGCACCAGAAAAAAAAAATTCAAAACTTTAAAATCGCTATAACTCCTAAACTAGGCGTCTGCGGGGGTCATATTATGCATCAGAAAAAAAAATTCAAAATCTTAAAATCGCTATAACTCCTAAACTAGGCGTCTGCGGGGGTCATAATATGCACCAGAAAAAAAAAATTCAAACTTTAAAATCGCTATAACTCCTAAACTAGGCGTCTGCGGGGGTCATATTATGCACCAGAAAAAAAAATTCAAAATCTTAAAATCGCTATAACTCCTAAACTAGGCGTCTGCGGGGGTCATAATATGCACCAGAAAAAAGAAAATTCAAAACTTTAAAATCGCTATAACTCCTAAACTAGGCGTCTGCGGGGGTCATAATATGCACCAGAAAAAAAAAATTCAAAACTTTAAAATCGCTATAACTCCTAAACTAGGCGTCTGCGGGGGTCATATTATGCATCAGAAAAAAAAATTCAAAATCTTAAAATCGCTATAACTCCTAAACTAGGCGTCTGCGGGGGTCATAATATGCACCAGAAAAAAAAAATTCAAAACTTTAAAATCGCTATAACTCCTAAACTAGGCGTCTGCGGGGGTCATATTATGCACCAGAAAAAAAAATTCAAAATCTTAAAATCGCTATAACTCCTAAACTAGGCGTCTGCGGGGGTCATAATATGCACCAGAAAAAAGAAAATTCAAAACTTTAAAATCGCTATAACTCCTAAACTAGGCGTCTGCGGGGGTCATAATATGCACCAGAAAAAAAAAATTCAAAATCTTAAAATCGCTATAACTCCTAAACTAGGCGTCTGCGGGGGTCATATTATGCACCAGAAAAAAAAAAATTCAAAACTTTAAAATCGCTATAACTCCTAAACTAGGCGTCTGCGGGGGTCATATTATGCACCAGAAAAAAAAATTCAAAATCTTAAAATCGCTATAACTCCTAAACTAGGCGTCTGCGGGGGTCATAATATGCACCAGAAAAAAGAAAATTCAAAACTTTAAAATCGCTATAACTCCTAAACTAGGCGTCTGCGGGGGTCATAATATGCACCAGAAAAAAAAAAATTCAAAACTTTAAGATCGCTATAACTCCTAAACTAGGCGTCTGCGGGGGTCATATTATGCACCAGAAAAAAAAATTCAAAATCTTAAAATCGCTATAACTCCTAAACTAGGCGTCTGCGGGGGTCATATTATGCACCAGAAAAAAGAAAATTCAAAACTTTAAAATCGCTATAACTCCTAAACTAGGCGTCTGCGGGGGTCATATTATGCATCAGAAAAAAAAAATTCAAAACTTTAAAATCGCTATAACTCCTAAACTAGGCGTCTGCGGGGGTCATATTATGCATCAGAAAAAAAAATTCAAAATCTTAAAATCGCTATAACTCCTAAACTAGGCGTCTGCGGGGGTCATAATATGCACCAGAAAAAAGAAAATTCAAAACTTTAAAATCGCTATAACTCCTAAACTAGGCGTCTGCGGGGGTCATAATATGCACCAGAAAAAAAAAAATTCAAAACTTTAAAATCGCTATAACTCCTAAACTAGGCGTCTGCGGGGGTCATATTATGCACCAGAAAAAAAAATTCAAAATCTTAAAATCGCTATAACTCCTAAACTAGGCGTCTGCGGGGGTCATATTATGCACCAGAAAAAAAAAATTCAAAACTTTAAAATCGCTATAACTCCTAAACTAGGCGTCTGCGGGGGTCATATTAAGCATCAGAAAAAAAAAATTCAAAACTTTAAAATCGCTATAACTCCTAAACTAGGCGTCTGCGGGGGTCATAATATGCACCAGAAAAAAAAAATTCAAAACTTTAAAATCGCTATAACTCCTAAACTAGGCGTCTGCGGGGGTCATAATATGCACCAGAAAAAAGAAAATTCAAAACTTTAAAATCGCTATAACTCCTAAACTAGGCGTCTGCGGGGGTCATATTATGCACCAGAAAAAAAAAATTCAAAATCTTAAAATCGCTATAACTCCTAAACTAGGCGTCTGCGGGGGTCATAATATGCACCAGAAAAAAAAAATTCAAAACTTTAAAATCGCTATAACTCCTAAACTAGGCGTCTGCGGGGGTCATATTATGCATCAGAAAAAAAAATTCAAAATCTTAAAATCGCTATAACTCCTAAACTAGGCGTCTGCGGGGGTCATAATATGCACCAGAAAAAAAAAATTCAAAACTTTAAAATCGCTATAACTCCTAAACTAGGCGTCTGCGGGGGTCATATTATGCACCAGAAAAAAAAATTCAAAATCTTAAAATCGCTATAACTCCTAAACTAGGCGTCTGCGGGGGTCATAATATGCACCAGAAAAAAGAAAATTCAAAACTTTAAAATCGCTATAACTCCTAAACTAGGCGTCTGCGGGGGTCATAATATGCACCAGAAAAAAAAAATTCAAAACTTTAAAATCGCTATAACTCCTAAACTAGGCGTCTGCGGGGGTCATATTATGCATCAGAAAAAAAAATTCAAAATCTTAAAATCGCTATAACTCCTAAACTAGGCGTCTGCGGGGGTCATAATATGCACCAGAAAAAAAAAAATTCAAAACTTTAAAATCGCTATAACTCCTAAACTAGGCGTCTGCGGGGGTCATATTATGCACCAGAAAAAAAAATTCAAAATCTTAAAATCGCTATAACTCCTAAACTAGGCGTCTGCGGGGGTCATAATATGCACCAGAAAAAAGAAAATTCAAAACTTTAAAGTCGCTGTAACTCCTAAACTAGGCGTCTGCGGGGGTCATATTATGCACCAGAAAAAAAAAAATTCAAAACTTTAAAATCGCTATAACTCCTAAACTAGTCGTCTGCGGGGGTCATATTATGCATCAGAAAAAAGAAAATTCAAAACTTTAAAATCGCTATAACTCCTAAACTAGGCGTCTGCGGGGGTCATATTATGCACCAGAAAAAAAAAATTCAAAACTTTAAAATCGCTATAACTCCTAAACTAGGCGTCTGCGGGGGTCATAATATGCACCAGAAAAAAGAAAATTCAAAACTTTAAAATCGCTATAACTCCTAAACTAGGCGTCTGCGGGGGTCATAATATGCACCAGAAAAAAGAAAATTCAAAACTTTAAAATCGCTATAACTCCTAAACTATTCGTCTGCGGGGGTCATAATATGCACCAGAAAAAAAAAAATTCAAAACTTTAAAATCGCTATAACTCCTAAACTAGGCGTCTGCGGGGGTCATAATATGCACCAGAAAAAAAAAATTCAAAACTTTAAAATCGCTATAACTCCTAAACTAGGCGTCTGCGGGGGTCATATTATGCACCAGAAAAAAAAAATTCAAAATCTTAAAATCGCTATAACTCCTAAACTAGGCGTCTGCGGGGGTCATAATATGCACCAGAAAAAAGAAAATTCAAAACTTTAAAATCGCTATAACTCCTAAACTAGGCGTCTGCGGGGGTCATATTATGCACCAGAAAAAAAAAATTCTAAATCTTAAAATCGCTATAACTCCTAAACTAGGCGTCTGCGGGGGTCATAATATGCACCAGAAAAAAGAAAATTCAAAACTTTAAAATCGCTATAACTCCTAAACTAGGCGTCTGCGGGGGTCATATTATGCACCAGAAAAAAAAAATTCAAAACTTTAAAATCGCTATAACTCCTAAACTAGGCGTCTGCGGGGGTCATATTATGCATCAGAAAAAAAAATTCAAATCTTAAAATCGCTATAACTCCTAAACTAGGCGTCTGCGGGGGTCATAATATGCACCAGAAAAAAAAAAATTCAAAACTTTAAAATCGCTATAACTCCTAAACTAGGCGTCTGCGGGGGTCATATTATGCACCAGAAAAAAAAATTCAAAATCTTAAAATCGCTATAACTCCTAAACTAGGCGTCTGCGGGGGTCATAATATGCACCAGAAAAAAGAAAATTCAAAACTTTAAAATCGCTATAACTCCTAAACTAGGCGTCTGCGGGGGTCATAATATGCACCAGAAAAAAAAAATTCAAAACTTTAAAATCGCTCTAACTCCTAAACTAGGCGTCTGCGGGGGTCATATTATGCACCAGAAAAAAAAATTCAAAATCTTAAAATCGCTATAACTCCTAAACTAGGCGTCTGCGGGGGTCATAATATGCACCAGAAAAAAAAAAAATTCAAAATCTTAAAATCGCTATAACTCCTAAATTAGGCGTCTGCGCGGGTCATATTATGCATCAGAAAAAAAAATTCAAAATCTTAAAATCGCTATAACTCCTAAACTAGGCGTCTGCGGGGGTCATATTATGCACCAGAAAAAAAAAATTCAAAACTTTAAAATCGCTATAACTCCTAAACTAGGCGTCTGCGGGGGTCATATTATGCACCAGAAAAAAAAATTCAAAATCTTAAAATCGCTATAACTCCTAAACTAGGCGTCTGCGGGGGTCATAATATGCACCAGAAAAAAGAAAATTCAAAACTTTAAAATCGCTATAACTCCTAAACTAGGCGTCTGCGGGGGTCATAATATGCACCAGAAAAAAAAAATTCAAAACTTTAAAATCGCTATAACTCCTAAACTAGGCGTCTGCGGGGGTCATGTTATGCACCAGAAAAAAAAATTCAAAATCTTAAAATCGCTATAGCTCCTAAACTAGGCGTCTGCGGGGGTCATATTATGCACCAGAAAAAAGAAAATTCAAAACTTTAAAATCGCTATAACTCCTAAACTAGGCGTCTGCGGGGGTCATAATATGCATCAGAAAAAAAAAATTCAAAACTTTAAAATCGCTATAACTCCTAAACTAGGCGTCTGCGGGGGTCATAATATGCACCAGAAAAAAGAAAATTCAAAACTTTAAAATCGCTATAACTCCTAAACTAGGCGTCTGCGGGGGTCATAATATGCACCAGAAAAAAGAAAATTCAAAACTTTAAAATCGCTATAACTCCTAAACTAGGCGTCTGCGGGGGTCATAATATGCACCAGAAAAAAAAATTCAAAACTTTAAAATCGCTATAACTCCTAAACTAGGCGTCTGCGGGGGTCATATTATGCACCAGAAAAAAAAAATTCAAAATCTTAAAATCGCTATAACTCCTAAACTAGGCGTCTGCGGGGGTCATAATATGCACCAGAAAAAAGAAAATTCAAAACTTTAAAATCGCTATAACTCCTAAACTAGGCGTCTGCGGGCGTCATATTATGCACCAGAAAAAAAAAATTCTAAATCTTAAAATCGCTATAACTCCTAAACTAGGCGTCTGCGGGGGTCATAATATGCACCAGAAAAAAGAAAATTCAAAACTTTAAAATCGCTATAACTCCTAAACTAGGCGTCTGCGGGGGTCATATTATGCACCAGAAAAAAAAAATTCTAAACTTTAAAATCGCTATAACTCCTAAACTAGGCGTCTGCGGGGGTCATATTATGCATCAGAAAAAAAAATTCAAAATCTTAAAATCGCTATAACTCCTAAACTAGGCGTCTGCGGGGGTCATAATATGCACCAGAAAAAAAAAAATTCAAAACTTTAAAATCGCTATAACTCCTAAACTAGGCGTCTGCGGGGGTCATATTATGCACCAGAAAAAAAAATTCAAAATCTTAAAATCGCTATAACTCCTAAACTAGGCGTCTGCGGGGGTCATAATATGCACCAGAAAAAAGAAAATTCAAAACTTTAAAATCGCTATAACTCCTAAACTAGGCGTCTGCGGGGGTCATAATATGCACCAGAAAAAAAAAATTCAAAACTTTAAAATCGCTCTAACTCCTAAACTAGGCGTCTGCGGGGGTCATATTATGCACCAGAAAAAAAAATTCAAAATCTTAAAATCGCTATAACTCCTAAACTAGGCGTCTGCGGGGGTCATAATATGCACCAGAAAAAAAAAAAATTCAAAATCTTAAAATCGCTATAACTCCTAAATTAGGCGTCTGCGCGGGTCATATTATGCATCAGAAAAAAAAATTCAAAATCTTAAAATCGCTATAACTCCTAAACTAGGCGTCTGCGGGGGTCATATTATGCACCAGAAAAAAAAAATTCAAAACTTTAAAATCGCTATAACTCCTAAACTAGGCGTCTGCGGGGGTCATATTATGCACCAGAAAAAAAAATTCAAAATCTTAAAATCGCTATAACTCCTAAACTAGGCGTCTGCGGGGGTCATAATATGCACCAGAAAAAAGAAAATTCAAAACTTTAAAATCGCTATAACTCCTAAACTAGGCGTCTGCGGGGGTCATAATATGCACCAGAAAAAAAAAATTCAAAACTTTAAAATCGCTATAACTCCTAAACTAGGCGTCTGCGGGGGTCATGTTATGCACCAGAAAAAAAAATTCAAAATCTTAAAATCGCTATAGCTCCTAAACTAGGCGTCTGCGGGGGTCATATTATGCACCAGAAAAAAGAAAATTCAAAACTTTAAAATCGCTATAACTCCTAAACTAGGCGTCTGCGGGGGTCATATTATGCATCAGAAAAAAAAAATTCAAAACTTTAAAATCGCTATAACTCCTAAACTAGGCGTCTGCGGGGGTCATAATATGCACCAGAAAAAAGAAAATTCAAAACTTTAAAATCGCTATAACTCCTAAACTAGGCGTCTGCGGGGGTCATAATATGCACCAGAAAAAAGAAAATTCAAAACTTTAAAATCGCTATAACTCCTAAACTAGGCGTCTGCGGGGGTCATAATATGCACCAGAAAAAAAAATTCAAAACTTTAAAATCGCTATAACTCCTAAACTAGGCGTCTGCGGGGGTCATATTATGCACCAGAAAAAAAAAATTCAAAATCTTAAAATCGCTATAACTCCTAAACTAGGCGTCTGCGGGGGTCATATTATGCACCAGAAAAAAAAAATTCTAAATCTTAAAATCGCTATAACTCCTAAACTAGGCGTCTGCGGGGGTCATAATATGCACCAGAAAAAAGAAAATTCAAAACTTTAAAATCGCTATAACTCCTAAACTAGGCGTCTGCGGGGGTCATATTATGCACCAGAAAAAAAAAATTCAAAACTTTAAAATCGCTATAACTCCTAAACTAGGCGTCTGCGGGGGTCATATTATGCATCAGAAAAAAAAATTCAAAATCTTAAAATCGCTATAACTCCTAAACTAGGCGTCTGCGGGGGTCATAATATGCACCAGAAAAAAAAAATTCAAAACTTTAAAATCGCTATAACTCCTAAACTAGGCGTCTGCGGGGGTCATATTATGCACCAGAAAAAAAAATTCAAAATCTTAAAATCGCTATAACTCCTAAACTAGGCGTCTGCGGGGGTCATAATATGCACCAGAAAAAAGAAAATTCAAAACTTTAAAATCGCTATAACTCCTAAACTAGGCGTCTGCGGGGGTCATATTATGCACCAGAAAAAAAAATTCAAAATCTTAAAATCGCTATAACTCCTAAACTAGGCGTCTGCGGGGGTCATAATATGCACCAGAAAAAAGAAAATTCAAAACTTTAAAATCGCTATAACTCCTAAACTAGGCGTCTGCGGGGGTCATAATATGCACCAGAAAAAAAAAAATTCAAAACTTTAAAATCGCTATAACTCCTAAACTAGGCGTCTGCGGGGGTCATATTATGCACCAGAAAAAAAAAATTCAAAATCTTAAAATCGCTATAACTCCTAAACTAGGCGTCTGCGGGGGTCATAATATGCACCAGAAAAAAAAATTCAAAATCTTAAAATCGATATAACTCCTAAACTAGGCGTCTGCGGGGGTCATAATATGCACCAGAAAAAAGAAAATTCAAAACTTTAAAATCGCTATAACTCCTAAACTAGGCGTCTGCGGGGGTCATAATATGCACCAGAAAAAAGAAAATTCAAAACTTTAAAATCGCTATAACTCCTAAACTAGGCGTCTGCGGGGGTCATAATATGCACCAGAAAAAAGAAAATTCAAAACTTTAAAATCGCTATAACTTCTAAACTAGGCGTCTGCGGGGGTCATATTATGCACCAGAAAAAAAAATTCAAAACTTTAAAATCGCTATAACTCCTAAACTAGGCGTCTGCGGGGGTCATATTATGCATCAGAAAAAAAAATTCAAAATCTTAAAATCGCTATAACTCCTAAACTAGGCGTCTGCGGGGGTCATAATATGCACCAGAAAAAAAAAAATTCAAAATCTTAAAATCGCTATAACTCCTAAACTAGGCGTCTGCGGGGGTCATATTATGCACCAGAAAAAAAAAATTCAAAACTTTAAAATCGCTATAACTCCTAAACTAGGCGTCTGCGGGGGTCATAATATGCACCAGAAAAAAGAAAATTCAAAACTTTAAAATCGCTATAACTCCTAAACTAGGCGTCTGCGGGGGTCATATTATGCATCAGAAAAAAAAAATTCAAAATCATAAAATCGCTATAACTCCTAAACTAGGCGTCTGCGGGGGTCATATTATGCACCAGAAAAAAAAAATTCAAAATCTTAAAATCGCTATAACTCCTAAACTAGGTGTCTGCGGGGGTCATAATATGCACCAGAAAAAAAAAATTCAAAATCTTAAAATCGCTATAATTCCTAAACTAGGCGTCTGCGGGGGTCATATTATGCACCAGAAAAAAAAAATTCAAAACTTTAAAATCGCTATAACTCCTAAACTAGGCGTCTGCGGGGGTCATATTATGCACCAGAAAAAAAAATTCAAAACTTTAAAATCGCTATAACTCCTAAACTAGGCGTCTGCGGGGGTCATATTATGCACCAGAAAAAAAAATTCAAAATCTTAAAATCGCTATAACTCCTAAACTAGGCGTCTGCGGGGGTCATAATATGCACCAGAAAAAAAAAAAATTCAAAATCTTAAAATCGCTATAACTCCTAAATTAGGCGTCTGCGCGGGTCATATTATGCATCAGAAAAAAAAATTCAAAATCTTAAAATCGCTATAACTCCTAAACTAGGCGTCTGCGGGGGTCATATTATGCACCAGAAAAAAAAAATTCAAAACTTTAAAATCGCTATAACTCCTAAACTAGGCGTCTGCGGGGGTCATATTATGCACCAGAAAAAAAAATTCAAAATCTTAAAATCGCTATAACTCCTAAACTAGGCGTCTGCGGGGGTCATAATATGCACCAGAAAAAAGAAAATTCAAAACTTTAAAATCGCTATAACTCCTAAACTAGGCGTCTGCGGGGGTCATAATATGCACCAGAAAAAAAAAATTCAAAACTTTAAAATCGCTATAACTCCTAAACTAGGCGTCTGCGGGGGTCATGTTATGCACCAGAAAAAAAAATTCAAAATCTTAAAATCGCTATAGCTCCTAAACTAGGCGTCTGCGGGGGTCATATTATGCACCAGAAAAAAGAAAATTCAAAACTTTAAAATCGCTATAACTCCTAAACTAGGCGTCTGCGGGGGTCATATTATGCATCAGAAAAAAAAAATTCAAAACTTTAAAATCGCTATAACTCCTAAACTAGGCGTCTGCGGGGGTCATAATATGCACCAGAAAAAAGAAAATTCAAAACTTTAAAATCGCTATAACTCCTAAACTAGGCGTCTGCGGGGGTCATAATATGCACCAGAAAAAAGAAAATTCAAAACTTTAAAATCGCTATAACTCCTAAACTAGGCGTCTGCGGGGGTCATAATATGCACCAGAAAAAAAAATTCAAAACTTTAAAATCGCTATAACTCCTAAACTAGGCGTCTGCGGGGGTCATATTATGCACCAGAAAAAAAAAATTCAAAATCTTAAAATCGCTATAACTCCTAAACTAGGCGTCTGCGGGGGTCATATTATGCACCAGAAAAAAAAAATTCTAAATCTTAAAATCGCTATAACTCCTAAACTAGGCGTCTGCGGGGGTCATAATATGCACCAGAAAAAAGAAAATTCAAAACTTTAAAATCGCTATAACTCCTAAACTAGGCGTCTGCGGGGGTCATATTATGCACCAGAAAAAAAAAATTCAAAACTTTAAAATCGCTATAACTCCTAAACTAGGCGTCTGCGGGGGTCATATTATGCATCAGAAAAAAAAATTCAAAATCTTAAAATCGCTATAACTCCTAAACTAGGCGTCTGCGGGGGTCATAATATGCACCAGAAAAAAAAAAATTCAAAACTTTAAAATCGCTATAACTCCTAAACTAGGCGTCTGCGGGGGTCATATTATGCACCAGAAAAAAAAATTCAAAATCTTAAAATCGCTATAACTCCTAAACTAGGCGTCTGCGGGGGTCATAATATGCACCAGAAAAAAGAAAATTCAAAACTTTAAAATCGCTATAACTCCTAAACTAGGCGTCTGCGGGGGTCATATTATGCACCAGAAAAAAAAATTCAAAATCTTAAAATCGCTATAACTCCTAAACTAGGCGTCTGCGGGGGTCATAATATGCACCAGAAAAAAGAAAATTCAAAACTTTAAAATCGCTATAACTCCTAAACTAGGCGTCTGCGGGGGTCATAATATGCACCAGAAAAAAAAAAATTCAAAACTTTAAAATCGCTATAACTCCTAAACTAGGCGTCTGCGGGGGTCATATTATGCACCAGAAAAAAAAAATTCAAAATCTTAAAATCGCTATAACTCCTAAACTAGGCGTCTGCGGGGGTCATAATATGCACCAGAAAAAAAAATTCAAAATCTTAAAATCGATATAACTCCTAAACTAGGCGTCTGCGGGGGTCATAATATGCACCAGAAAAAAGAAAATTCAAAACTTTAAAATCGCTATAACTCCTAAACTAGGCGTCTGCGGGGGTCATAATATGCACCAGAAAAAAGAAAATTCAAAACTTTAAAATCGCTATAACTCCTAAACTAGGCGTCTGCGGGGGTCATAATATGCACCAGAAAAAAGAAAATTCAAAACTTTAAAATCGCTATAACTTCTAAACTAGGCGTCTGCGGGGGTCATATTATGCACCAGAAAAAAAAATTCAAAACTTTAAAATCGCTATAACTCCTAAACTAGGCGTCTGCGGGGGTCATATTATGCATCAGAAAAAAAAATTCAAAATCTTAAAATCGCTATAACTCCTAAACTAGGCGTCTGCGGGGGTCATAATATGCACCAGAAAAAAAAAAATTCAAAATCTTAAAATCGCTATAACTCCTAAACTAGGCGTCTGCGGGGGTCATATTATGCACCAGAAAAAAAAAATTCAAAACTTTAAAATCGCTATAACTCCTAAACTAGGCGTCTGCGGGGGTCATAATATGCACCAGAAAAAAGAAAATTCAAAACTTTAAAATCGCTATAACTCCTAAACTAGGCGTCTGCGGGGGTCATATTATGCATCAGAAAAAAAAAATTCAAAATCATAAAATCGCTATAACTCCTAAACTAGGCGTCTGCGGGGGTCATATTATGCACCAGAAAAAAAAAATTCAAAATCTTAAAATCGCTATAACTCCTAAACTAGGTGTCTGCGGGGGTCATAATATGCACCAGAAAAAAAAAATTCAAAATCTTAAAATCGCTATAATTCCTAAACTAGGCGTCTGCGGGGGTCATATTATGCACCAGAAAAAAAAAATTCAAAACTTTAAAATCGCTATAACTCCTAAACTAGGCGTCTGCGGGGGTCATATTATGCACCAGAAAAAAAAATTCAAAACTTTAAAATCGCTATAACTCCTAAACTAGGCGTCTGCGGGGGTCATATTATGCATCAGAAAAAAAAATTCAAAATCTTAAAATCGCTATAACTCCTAAACTAGGCGTCTGCGGGGGTCATAATATGCACCAGAAAAAAAAAAATTCAAAACTTTAAAATCGCTATAACTCCTAAACTAGGCGTCTGCGGGGGTCATAATATGCACCAGAAATAAGAAAATTCAAAACTTTAAAATCGCTATAACTCCTAAACTAGGCGTCTGCGGGGGTCATAATATGCACCAGAAAAAGGAAAATTCAAAACTTTAAAATCGCTATAACTCCTAAGCTTGGCGTCTGCAGGGGTCATATTATGCACCAGAAAAAAAAATTCAAAATCTTAAAATCGCTATAACTCCTAAACTAGGCGTCTGCGGGGGTCATAATATGCACCAGAAAAAAAAAAATTCAAAATCTTAAAATCGCTATAACTCCTAAACTAGGCGTCTGCGGGGGTCATATTATGCACCAGAAAAAAAAAATTCAAAACTTTAAAATCGCTATAACTCCTAAACTAGGCGTCTGCGGGGATCATATTATGCACCAGAAAAAAAAATTCAAAACTTTAAAATCGCTATAACTCCTAAACTAGGCGTCTGCGGGGGTCATAATATGCACCAGAAAAAAGAAAATTCAAAACTTTAAAATCGCTATAACTCCTAAACTAGGCGTCTGCGGGGGTCATATTATACACCAGAAAAAAAAAATTCAAAACTTTAAAATCGCTATAACTCCTAAACTAGGCGTCTGCGGGGGTCATATTATGCACCAGAAAAAAAAAATTCAAAATCTTAAAATCGCTATAACTCCTAAACTAGGTGTCTGCGGGGGTCATAATATGCACCAGAAAAAAAAAAATTCAAAACTTTAAAATCGCTATAACTCCTAAACTAGGCGTCTGCGGGGGTCATATTATGCACCAGAAAAAAAAATTCATAATTTTAAAATCGCTATAACTCCTAAACTAGGCGTCTGCGGGGGTCATAATTTGCACCAGAAAAAAGAAAATTCAAAACTTTAAAATCGCTATAACTCCTAAACTAGGCGTCTGCGGGGGTCATATTATGCACCAGAAAAAAAAAATTCAAAATCTTAAAATCGCTATAACTCCTAAACTAGGTGTCTGCGGGGGTCATAATATGCACCAGAAAAAAAAAAATTCAAAACTTTAAAATCGCTATAACTCCTAAACTAGGTGTCTGCGGGGGTCATAATATGCACCAGAAAAAAGAAAATTCAAAACTTTAAAATCGCTACAACTCCTAAACTAGGCGTCTGCGGGGGTCATATTATGCACCAGAAAAAAAAAATTCAAAATCTTAAAATCGCTATAACTCCTAAACTAGGCGTCTGCGGGGGTCATAATATGCACCAGAAAAAAGAAAATTCAAAACTTTAAAATCGCTATAACTCCTAAACTGGGCGTCTGCGGGGGTCATATTATGCACCAGAAAAAAAAAATTCTAAATCTTAAAATCGCTATAACTCCTAAACTAGGCGTCTGCGGGGGTCATAATATGCACCAGAAAAAAGAAAATTCAAAACTTTAAAATCGCTATAACTCCTAAACTAGGCGTTCTGCGGGGGTCATAATATGCACCAGAAAAAAGAAAATTCAAAACTTTAAAATCGCTATAACTCCTAAACTAGGCGTCTGCGGGGGTCATATTATGCACCAGAAAAAAAAAATTCAAAACTTTAAAATCGCTATAACTCCTAAATTAGGCGTCTGCGGGGGTCATATTATGCATCAGAAAAAAGAAAATTCAAAATCTTAAAATCGCTATAACTCCTAAACTAGTCGTCTGCGGGGGTCATATTATGCACCAGAAAAAAAAAAATTCAAAACTTTAAAATCGCTATAACTCCTAAACTAGTCGTCTGCGGGGGTCATATTATGCATCAGAAAAAAGAAAATTCAAAACTTTAAAATCGCTATAACTCCTAAACTAGGCGTCTGCGGGGGTCATATTATGCACCAGAAAAAAAAAATTCAAAACTTTAAAATCGCTATAACTCCTAAACTAGGCGTCTGCGGGGGTCATAATATGCACCAGAAAAAAGAAAATTCAAAACTTTAAAATCGCTATAACTCCTAAACTAGGCGTCTGCGGGGGTCATAATATGCACCAGAAAAAAGAAAATTCAAAACTTTAAAATCGCTATAACTCCTAAACTATTCGTCTGCGGGGGTCATAATATGCACCAGAAAAAAAAAAATTCAAAACTTTAAAATCGCTATAACTCCTAAACTAGGCGTCTGCGGGGGTCATAATATGCACCAGAAAAAAAAAATTCAAAACTTTAAAATCGCTATAACTCCTAAACTAGGCGTCTGCGGTGGTCATATTATGCACCAGAAAAAAAAAATTCAAAATCTTAAAATCGCTATAACTCCTAAACTAGGCGTCTGCGGGGGTCATAATATGCACCAGAAAAAAGAAAATTCAAAACTTTAAAATCGCTATAACTCCTAAACTAGGCGTCTGCGGGGGTCATAATATGCACCAGAAAAAAGAAAATTCAAAACTTTAAAATCGCTATAACTCCTAAACTAGGCGTCTGCGGGGGTCATATTATGCACCAGAAAAAAAAATTCAAAATCTTAAAATCGCTATAACTCCTAAACTAGGCGTCTGCGGGGGTCATAATATGCACCAGAAAAAAGAAAATTCAAAACTTTAAAATCGCTATAACTCCTAAACTAGGCGTCTGCGGGGGTCATATTATGCACCAGAAAAAAAAATTCAAAATCTTAAAATCGCTATAACTCCTAAACTAGGCGTCTGCGGGGGTCATAATATGCACCAGAAAAAAAAATTCAAAATCTTAAAATCGCTATAACTCCTAAATTAGGCGTCTGCGCGGGTCATATTATGCATCAGAAAAAAAAATTCAAAATCTTAAAATCGCTATAACTCCTAAACTAGGCGTCTGCGGGGGTCATATTATGCACCAGAAAAAAAAAATTCAAAACTTTAAAATCGCTATAACTCCTAAACTAGGCGTCTGCGGGGGTCATATTATGCACCAGAAAAAAAAATTCAAAATCTTAAAATCGCTATAACTCCTAAACTAGGCGTCTGCGGGGGTCATAATATGCACCAGAAAAAAGAAAATTCAAAACTTTAAAATCGCTATAACTCCTAAACTAGGCGTCTGCGGGGGTCATAATATGCACCAGAAAAAAAAAATTCAAAACTTTAAAATCGCTATAACTCCTAAACTAGGCGTCTGCGGGGGTCATATTATGCACCAGAAAAAAAAATTCAAAATCTTAAAATCGCTATAACTCCTAAACTAGGCGTCTGCGGGGGTCATATTATGCACCAGAAAAAAGAAAATTCAAAACTTTAAAATCGCTATAACTCCTAAACTAGGCGTCTGCGGGGGTCATATTATGCATCAGAAAAAAAAAATTCAAAACTTTAAAATCGCTATAACTCCTAAACTAGGCGTCTGCGGGGGTCATATTATGCATCAGAAAAAAAAATTCAAAATCTTAAAATCGCTATAACTCCTAAACTAGGCGTCTGCGGGGGTCATAATATGCACCAGAAAAAAGAAAATTCAAAACTTTAAAATCGCTATAACTCCTAAACTAGGCGTCTGCGGGGGTCATAATATGCACCAGAAAAAAAAAAATTCAAAACTTTAAAATCGCTATAACTCCTAAACTAGGCGTCTGCGGGGGTCATATTATGCACCAGAAAAAAAAATTCAAAATCTTAAAATCGCTATAACTCCTAAACTAGGCGTCTGCGGGGGTCATATTATGCACCAGAAAAAAAAAATTCAAAACTTTAAAATCGCTATAACTCCTAAACTAGGCGTCTGCGGGGGTCATATTAAGCATCAGAAAAAAAAAATTCAAAACTTTAAAATCGCTATAACTCCTAAACTAGGCGTCTGCGGGGGTCATAATATGCACCAGAAAAAAAAAAATTCAAAACTTTAAAATCGCTATAACTCCTAAACTAGGCGTCTGCGGGGGTCATAATATGCACCAGAAAAAAGAAAATTCAAAACTTTAAAATCGCTATAACTCCTAAACTAGGCGTCTGCGGGGGTCATATTATGCACCAGAAAAAAAAAATTCAAAATCTTAAAATCGCTATAACTCCTAAACTAGGCGTCTGCGGGGGTCATAATATGCACCAGAAAAAAAAAATTCAAAACTTTAAAATCGCTATAACTCCTAAACTAGGCGTCTGCGGGGGTCATATTATGCATCAGAAAAAAAAATTCAAAATCTTAAAATCGCTATAACTCCTAAACTAGGCGTCTGCGGGGGTCATAATATGCACCAGAAAAAAAAAAATTCAAAACTTTAAAATCGCTATAACTCCTAAACTAGGCGTCTGCGGGGGTCATATTATGCACCAGAAAAAAAAATTCAAAATCTTAAAATCGCTATAACTCCTAAACTAGGCGTCTGCGGGGGTCATAATATGCACCAGAAAAAAGAAAATTCAAAACTTTAAAATCGCTATAACTCCTAAACTAGGCGTCTGCGGGGGTCATAATATGCACCAGAAAAAAAAAATTCAAAACTTTAAAATCGCTATAACTCCTAAACTAGGCGTCTGCGGGGGTCATATTATGCATCAGAAAAAAAAATTCAAAATCTTAAAATCGCTATAACTCCTAAACTAGGCGTCTGCGGGGGTCATAATATGCACCAGAAAAAAAAAAATTCAAAACTTTAAAATCGCTATAACTCCTAAACTAGGCGTCTGCGGGGGTCATATTATGCACCAGAAAAAAAAATTCAAAATCTTAAAATCGCTATAACTCCTAAACTAGGCGTCTGCGGGGGTCATAATATGCACCAGAAAAAAGAAAATTCAAAACTTTAAAATCGCTATAACTCCTAAACTAGGCGTCTGCGGGGGTCATAATATGCACCAGAAAAAAAAAATTCAAAATCTTAAAATCGCTATAACTCCTAAACTAGGCGTCTGCGGGGGTCATATTATGCACCAGAAAAAAAAAAATTCAAAACTTTAAAATCGCTATAACTCCTAAACTAGGCGTCTGCGGGGGTCATATTATGCACCAGAAAAAAAAATTCAAAATCTTAAAATCGCTATAACTCCTAAACTAGGCGTCTGCGGGGGTCATAATATGCACCAGAAAAAAGAAAATTCAAAACTTTAAAATCGCTATAACTCCTAAACTAGGCGTCTGCGGGGGTCATAATATGCACCAGAAAAAAAAAAATTCAAAACTTTAAAATCGCTATAACTCCTAAACTAGGCGTCTGCGGGGGTCATATTATGCACCAGAAAAAAAAATTCAAAATCTTAAAATCGCTATAACTCCTAAACTAGGCGTCTGCGGGGGTCATAATATGCACCAGAAAAAAGAAAATTCAAAACTTTAAAATCGCTATAACTCCTAAACTAGGCGTCTGCGGGGGTCATAATATGCACCAGAAAAAAAAAATTCAAAACTTTAAAATCGCTATAACTCCTAAACTAGGCGTCTGCGGGGGTCATATTATGCACCAGAAAAAAAAATTCAAAATCTTAAAATCGCTATAACTCCTAAACTAGGCGTCTGCGGGGGTCATAATATGCACCAGAAAAAAAAAAATTCAAAATCTTAAAATCGCTATAACTCCTAAACTAGGCGTCTGCGGGGGTCATATTATGCACCAGAAAAAAAAAATTCAAAACTTTAAAATCGCTATAACTCCTAAACTAGGCGTCTGCGGGGGTCATATTATGCACCAGAAAAAAAAATTCAAAACCTTAAAATCGCTATAACTCCTAAACTAGGCGTCTGCGGGGGTCATAATATGCACCAGAAAAAAGAAAATTCAAAACTTTAAAGTCGCTGTAACTCCTAAACTAGGCGTCTGCGGGGGTCATATTATGCACCAGAAAAAAAAAAATTCAAAACTTTAAAATCGCTATAACTCCTAAACTAGTCGTCTGCGGGGGTCATATTATGCATCAGAAAAAAGAAAATTCAAAACTTTAAAATCGCTATAACTCCTAAACTAGGCGTCTGCGGGGGTCATATTATGCACCAGAAAAAAAAAATTCAAAACTTTAAAATCGCTATAACTCCTAAACTAGGCGTCTGCGGGGGTCATAATATGCACCAGAAAAAAGAAAATTCAAAACTTTAAAATCGCTATAACTCCTAAACTAGGCGTCTGCGGGGGTCATAATATGCACCAGAAAAAAGAAAATTCAAAACTTTAAAATCGCTATAACTCCTAAACTATTCGTCTGCGGGGGTCATAATATGCACCAGAAAAAAAAAAATTCAAAACTTTAAAATCGCTATAACTCCTAAACTAGGCGTCTGCGGGGGTCATAATATGCACCAGAAAAAAAAAATTCAAAACTTTAAAATCGCTATAACTCCTAAACTAGGCGTCTGCGGGGGTCATATTATGCACCAGAAAAAAAAAATTCAAAATCTTAAAATCGCTATAACTCCTAAACTAGGCGTCTGCGGGGGTCATAATATGCACCAGAAAAAAGAAAATTCAAAACTTTAAAATCGCTATAACTCCTAAACTAGGCGTCTGCGGGGGTCATATTATGCACCAGAAAAAAAAAATTCTAAATCTTAAAATCGCTATAACTCCTAAACTAGGCGTCTGCGGGGGTCATAATATGCACCAGAAAAAAGAAAATTCAAAACTTTAAAATCGCTATAACTCCTAAACTAGGCGTCTGCGGGGGTCATATTATGCACCAGAAAAAAAAAATTCAAAACTTTAAAATCGCTATAACTCCTAAACTAGGCGTCTGCGGGGGTCATATTATGCATCAGAAAAAAAAATTCAAAATCTTAAAATCGCTATAACTCCTAAACTAGGCGTCTGCGGGGGTCATAATATGCACCAGAAAAAAAAAAATTCAAAACTTTAAAATCGCTATAACTCCTAAACTAGGCGTCTGCGGGGGTCATATTATGCACCAGAAAAAAAAATTCAAAATCTTAAAATCGCTATAACTCCTAAACTAGGCGTCTGCGGGGGTCATAATATGCACCAGAAAAAAGAAAATTCAAAACTTTAAAATCGCTATAACTCCTAAACTAGGCGTCTGCGGGGGTCATAATATGCACCAGAAAAAAAAAATTCAAAACTTTAAAATCGCTCTAACTCCTAAACTAGGCGTCTGCGGGGGTCATATTATGCACCAGAAAAAAAAATTCAAAATCTTAAAATCGCTATAACTCCTAAACTAGGCGTCTGCGGGGGTCATAATATGCACCAGAAAAAAAAAAAATTCAAAATCTTAAAATCGCTATAACTCCTAAATTAGGCGTCTGCGCGGGTCATATTATGCATCAGAAAAAAAAATTCAAAATCTTAAAATCGCTATAACTCCTAAACTAGGCGTCTGCGGGGGTCATATTATGCACCAGAAAAAAAAAATTCAAAACTTTAAAATCGCTATAACTCCTAAACTAGGCGTCTGCGGGGGTCATATTATGCACCAGAAAAAAAAATTCAAAATCTTAAAATCGCTATAACTCCTAAACTAGGCGTCTGCGGGGGTCATAATATGCACCAGAAAAAAGAAAATTCAAAACTTTAAAATCGCTATAACTCCTAAACTAGGCGTCTGCGGGGGTCATAATATGCACCAGAAAAAAAAAATTCAAAACTTTAAAATCGCTATAACTCCTAAACTAGGCGTCTGCGGGGGTCATGTTATGCACCAGAAAAAAAAATTCAAAATCTTAAAATCGCTATAACTCCTAAACTAGGCGTCTGCGGGGGTCATATTATGCACCAGAAAAAAGAAAATTCAAAACTTTAAAATCGCTATAACTCCTAAACTAGGCGTCTGCGGGGGTCATATTATGCATCAGAAAAAAAAAATTCAAAACTTTAAAATCGCTATAACTCCTAAACTAGGCGTCTGCGGGGGTCATAATATGCACCAGAAAAAAGAAAATTCAAAACTTTAAAATCGCTATAACTCCTAAACTAGGCGTCTGCGGGGGTCATAATATGCACCAGAAAAAAGAAAATTCAAAACTTTAAAATCGCTATAACTCCTAAACTAGGCGTCTGCGGGGGTCATAATATGCACCAGAAAAAAAAATTCAAAACTTTAAAATCGCTATAACTCCTAAACTAGGCGTCTGCGGGGGTCATATTATGCACCAGAAAAAAAAAATTCAAAATCTTAAAATCGCTATAACTCCTAAACTAGGCGTCTGCGGGGGTCATAATATGCACCAGAAAAAAGAAAATTCAAAACTTTAAAATCGCTATAACTCCTAAACTAGGCGTCTGCGGGGGTCATATTATGCACCAGAAAAAAAAAATTCTAAATCTTAAAATCGCTATAACTCCTAAACTAGGCGTCTGCGGGGGTCATAATATGCACCAGAAAAAAGAAAATTCAAAACTTTAAAATCGCTATAACTCCTAAACTAGGCGTCTGCGGGGGTCATATTATGCACCAGAAAAAAAAAATTCAAAACTTTAAAATCGCTATAACTCCTAAACTAGGCGTCTGCGGGGGTCATATTATGCATCAGAAAAAAAAATTCAAAATCTTAAAATCGCTATAACTCCTAAACTAGGCGTCTGCGGGGGTCATAATATGCACCAGAAAAAAAAAAATTCAAAACTTTAAAATCGCTATAACTCCTAAACTAGGCGTCTGCGGGGGTCATATTATGCACCAGAAAAAAAAATTCAAAATCTTAAAATCGCTATAACTCCTAAACTAGGCGTCTGCGGGGGTCATAATATGCACCAGAAAAAAGAAAATTCAAAACTTTAAAATCGCTATAACTCCTAAACTAGGCGTCTGCGGGGGTCATAATATGCACCAGAAAAAAAAAATTCAAAACTTTAAAATCGCTCTAACTCCTAAACTAGGCGTCTGCGGGGGTCATATTATGCACCAGAAAAAAAAATTCAAAATCTTAAAATCGCTATAACTCCTAAACTAGGCGTCTGCGGGGGTCATAATATGCACCAGAAAAAAAAAAAATTCAAAATCTTAAAATCGCTATAACTCCTAAATTAGGCGTCTGCGCGGGTCATATTATGCATCAGAAAAAAAAATTCAAAATCTTAAAATCGCTATAACTCCTAAACTAGGCGTCTGCGGGGGTCATATTATGCACCAGAAAAAAAAAATTCAAAACTTTAAAATCGCTATAACTCCTAAACTAGGCGTCTGCGGGGGTCATATTATGCACCAGAAAAAAAAATTCAAAATCTTAAAATCGCTATAACTCCTAAACTAGGCGTCTGCGGGGGTCATAATATGCACCAGAAAAAAGAAAATTCAAAACTTTAAAATCGCTATAACTCCTAAACTAGGCGTCTGCGGGGGTCATAATATGCACCAGAAAAAAAAAATTCAAAACTTTAAAATCGCTATAACTCCTAAACTAGGCGTCTGCGGGGGTCATGTTATGCACCAGAAAAAAAAATTCAAAATCTTAAAATCGCTATAGCTCCTAAACTAGGCGTCTGCGGGGGTCATATTATGCACCAGAAAAAAGAAAATTCAAAACTTTAAAATCGCTATAACTCCTAAACTAGGCGTCTGCGGGGGTCATATTATGCATCAGAAAAAAAAAATTCAAAACTTTAAAATCGCTATAACTCCTAAACTAGGCGTCTGCGGGGGTCATAATATGCACCAGAAAAAAGAAAATTCAAAACTTTAAAATCGCTATAACTCCTAAACTAGGCGTCTGCGGGGGTCATAATATGCACCAGAAAAAAGAAAATTCAAAACTTTAAAATCGCTATAACTCCTAAACTAGGCGTCTGCGGGGGTCATAATATGCACCAGAAAAAAAAATTCAAAACTTTAAAATCGCTATAACTCCTAAACTAGGCGTCTGCGGGGGTCATATTATGCACCAGAAAAAAAAAATTCAAAATCTTAAAATCGCTATAACTCCTAAACTAGGCGTCTGCGGGGGTCATAATATGCACCAGAAAAAAGAAAATTCAAAACTTTAAAATCGCTATAACTCCTAAACTAGGCGTCTGCGGGGGTCATATTATGCACCAGAAAAAAAAAATTCTAAATCTTAAAATCGCTATAACTCCTAAACTAGGCGTCTGCGGGGGTCATAATATGCACCAGAAAAAAGAAAATTCAAAACTTTAAAATCGCTATAACTCCTAAACTAGGCGTCTGCGGGGGTCATATTATGCACCAGAAAAAAAAAATTCAAAACTTTAAAATCGCTATAACTCCTAAACTAGGCGTCTGCGGGGGTCATATTATGCACCAGAAAAAAAAATTCAAAATCTTAAAATCGCTATAACTCCTAAACTAGGCGTCTGCGGGGGTCATAATATGCACCAGAAAAAAGAAAATTCAAAACTTTAAAATCGCTATAACTCCTAAACTAGGCGTCTGCGGGGGTCATAATATGCACCAGAAAAAAAAAATTCAAAACTTTAAAATCGCTCTAACTCCTAAACTAGGCGTCTGCGGGGGTCATATTATGCACCAGAAAAAAAAATTCAAAATCTTAAAATCGCTATAACTCCTAAACTAGGCGTCTGCGGGGGTCATAATATGCACCAGAAAAAAAAAAAATTCAAAATCTTAAAATCGCTATAACTCCTAAATTAGGCGTCTGCGCGGGTCATATTATGCATCAGAAAAAAAAATTCAAAATCTTAAAATCGCTATAACTCCTAAACTAGGCGTCTGCGGGGGTCATATTATGCACCAGAAAAAAAAAATTCAAAACTTTAAAATCGCTATAACTCCTAAACTAGGCGTCTGCGGGGGTCATATTATGCACCAGAAAAAAAAATTTAAAATCTTAAAATCGCTATAACTCCTAAACTAGGCGTCTGCGGGGGTCATAATATGCACCAGAAAAAAGAAAATTCAAAACTTTAAAATCGCTATAACTCCTAAACTAGGCGTCTGCGGGGGTCATAATATGCACCAGAAAAAAAAAATTCAAAACTTTAAAATCGCTATAACTCCTAAACTAGGCGTCTGCGGGGGTCATGTTATGCACCAGAAAAAAAAATTCAAAATCTTAAAATCGCTATAGCTCCTAAACTAGGCGTCTGCGGGGGTCATATTATGCACCAGAAAAAAGAAAATTCAAAACTTTAAAATCGCTATAACTCCTAAACTAGGCGTCTGCGGGGGTCATATTATGCATCAGAAAAAAAAAATTCAAAACTTTAAAATCGCTATAGCTCCTAAACTAGGCGTCTGCGGGGGTCATAATATGCACCAGAAAAAAGAAAATTCAAAACTTTAAAATCGCTATAACTCCTAAACTAGGCGTCTGCGGGGGTCATAATATGCACCAGAAAAAAGAAAATTCAAAACTTTAAAATCGCTATAACTCCTAAACTAGGCGTCTGCGGGGGTCATAATATGCACCAGAAAAAAAAAAATTCAAAACTTTAAAATCGCTATAACTCCTAAACTAGGCGTCTGCGGGGGTCATATTATGCACCAGAAAAAAAAATTCAAAATCTTAAAATCGCTATAACTCCTAAACTAGGCGTCTGCGGGGGTCATATTATGCACCAGAAAAAAGAAAATTCAAAACTTTAAAATCGCTATAACTCCTAAACTAGGCGTCTGCGGGGGTCATATTATGCATCAGAAAAAAAAAATTCAAAACTTTAAAATCGCTATAACTCCTAAACTAGGCGTCTGCGGGGGTCATAATATGCACCAGAAAAAAAAAAATTCAAAACTTTAAAATCGCTATAACTCCTAAACTAGGCGTCTGCGGGGGTCATAATATGCACCAGAAAAAAAAATTCAAAACTTTAAAATCGCTATAACTCCTAAACTAGGCGTCTGCGGGGGTCATATTATGCACCAGAAAAAAAAAATTCAAAATCTTAAAATCGCTATAACTCCTAAACTAGGCGTCTGCGGGGGTCATAATATGCACCAGAAAAAAGAAAATTCAAAACTTTAAAATCGCTATAACTCCTAAACTAGGCGTCTGCGGGGGTCATATTATGCACCAGAAAAAAAAAATTCTAAATCTTAAAATCGCTATAACTCCTAAACTAGGCGTCTGCGGGGGTCATAATATGCACCAGAAAAAAGAAAATTCAAAACTTTAAAATCGCTATAACTCCTAAACTAGGCGTCTGCGGGGGTCATATTATGCACCAGAAAAAAAAAATTCAAAACTTTAAAATCGCTATAACTCCTAAACTAGGCGTCTGCGGGGGTCATATTATGCATCAGAAAAAAAAATTCAAAATCTTAAAATCGCTATAACTCCTAAACTAGGCGTCTGCGGGGGTCATAATATGCACCAGAAAAAAAAAAATTCAAAACTTTAAAATCGCTATAACTCCTAAACTAGGCGTCTGCGGGGGTCATATTATGCACCAGAAAAAAAAATTCAAAATCTTAAAATCGCTATAACTCCTAAACTAGGCGTCTGCGGGGGTCATAATATGCACCAGAAAAAAGAAAATTCAAAACTTTAAAATCGCTATAACTCCTAAACTAGGCGTCTGCGGGGGTCATAATATGCACCAGAAAAAAAAAATTCAAAACTTTAAAATCGCTATAACTCCTAAACTAGGCGTCTGCGGGGGTCATATTATGCACCAGAAAAAAAAATTCAAAATCTTAAAATCGCTATAACTCCTAAACTAGGCGTCTGCGGGGGTCATAATATGCACCAGAAAAAAAAAAAATTCAAAATCTTAAAATCGCTATAACTCCTAAATTAGGCGTCTGCGCGGGTCATATTATGCATCAGAAAAAAAAATTCAAAATCTTAAAATCGCTATAACTCCTAAACTAGGCGTCTGCGGGGGTCATATTATGCACCAGACAAAAAAAAATTCAAAACTTTAAAATCGCTATAACTCCTAAACTAGGCGTCTGCGGGGGTCATATTATGCACCAGAAAAAAAAATTCAAAATCTTAAAATCGCTATAACTCCTAAACTAGGCGTCTGCGGGGGTCATAATATGCACCAGAAAAAAGAAAATTCAAAACTTTAAAATCGCTATAACTCCTAAACTAGGCGTCTGCGGGGGTCATAATATGCACCAGAAAAAAAAAAATTCAAAACTTTAAAATCGCTATAACTAGGCGTCTGCGGGGGTCATATTATGCACCAGAAAAAAAAATTCAAAATCTTAAAATCGCTATAACTCCTAAACTAGGCGTCTGCGGGGGTCATAATATGCACCAGAAAAAAGAAAATTCAAAACTTTAAAATCGCTATAACTCCTGAACTAGGCGTCTGCGGGGGTCATATTATGCATCAGAAAAAAAAAATTCAAAACTTTAAAATCGCTATAACTCCTAAACTAGGCGTCTGCGGGGGTCATATTATGCATCAGAAAAAAAAATTCAAAATCTTAAAATCGCTATAACTCCTAAACTAGGCGTCTGCGGGGGTCATATTATGCACCAGAAAAAAGAAAATTCAAAACTTTAAAATCGCTATAACTCCGAAACTATTCGTCTGCGGGGGTCATATTATGCACCAGAAAAAAAAAAATTCTAAATCTTAAAATCGCTATAACTCCTAAACTAGGCGTCTGCGGGGGTCATAATATGCACCAGAAAAAAGAAAATTCAAAACTTTAAAATCGCTATAACTCCTAAACTAGGCGTCTGCGGGGGTCATAATATGCACCAGAAAAAAAAAAATTCAAAACTTTAAAATCGCTATAACTCCTAAACTAGGCGTCTGCGGGGGTCATATTATGCATCAGAAAAAAAAATTCAAAATCTTAAAATCGCTATAACTCCTAAACTAGGCGTCTGCGGGGGTCATATTATGCACCAGAAAAAAGAAAATTCAAAACTTTAAAATCGCTATAACTCCTAAACTAGGCGTCTGCGGGGGTCATATTAAGCACCAGAAAAAAAAAATTCAAAACTTTAAAATCGCTATAACTCCTAAACTAGGCGTCTGCGGGGGTCATATTATGCATCAGAAAAAAAAATTCAAAATCTTAAAATCGCTATAACTCCTAAACTAGGCGTCTGCGGGGGTCATATTATGCACCAGAAAAAAGAAAATTCAAAACTTTAAAATCGCTATAACTCCTAAACTAGGCGTCTGCGGGGGTCATAATATGCACCAGAAAAAAGAAAATTCAAAACTTTAAAATCGCTATAACTCCTAAACTAGGCGTCTGCGGGGGTCATATTATGCACCAGAAAAAGAAAATTCAAAACTTTAAAATCGCTATAACTCCTAAACTAGGCGTCTGCGGGGGTCATATTAAGCACCAGAAAAAAAAAATTCAAAACTTTAAAATCGCTATAACTCCTAAACTAGGCGTCTGCGGGGGTCATATTATGCATCAGAAAAAAAAATTCAAAATCTTAAAATCGCTATAACTCCTAAACTTGGCGTCTGCAGGGGTCATATTATGCACCAGAAAAAAAAAAATTCAAAACTTTAAAATCGCTATAACTCCTAAACTAGGCGTCTGCGGGGGTCATAATATGCACCAGAAAAAAAAAAATTCAAAACTTTAAAATCGCTATAACTCCTAAACTAGGCGTCTGCGGGGGTCATATTATGCACCAGAAAAAAGAAAATTCAAAACTTTAAAATCGCTATAACTCCGAAACTATTCGTCTGCGGGGGTCATATTATGCACCAGAAAAAAAAAAATTCTAAATATTAAAATCGCTATAACTCCTAAACTAGGCGTCTGCGGGGGTCATAATATGCACCAGAAAAAAGAAAATTCAAAACTTTAAAATCTCTATAACTCCTAAACTAGGCGTCTGCGGGGGTCATAATATGCACCAGAAAAAAAAAAATTCAAAACTTTAAAATCGCTATAACTCCTAAACTAGGCGTCTGCGGGGGTCATATTATGCACCAGAAAAAAAAATTCAAAATCTTAAAATCGCTATAACTCCTAAACTAGGCGTCTGCGGGGGTCATAATATGCACCAGAAAAAAGAAAATTCAAAACTTTAAAATCGCTATAACTCCTAAACTTGGCGTCTGCAGGGGTCATATTATGCACCAGAAAAAAAAATTCAAAACTTTAAAATCGTTATAACTCCTAAACTAGGCGTCTGCGGGGGTCATATTATGCACCAGAAAAAAAAATTCTAAATCTTAAAATCGCTATAACTCCTAAACTAGGCGTCTGCGGGGGTCATATTATGCATCAGAAAAAAAAATTCAAAATCTTAAAATCGCTATAACTCCTAAACTAGGCGTCTGCGGGGGTCATAATATGCACCAGAAAAAAAAAAATTCAAAGCTTTAAAATCGCTATAACTCCTAAACTAGGCGTCTGCGGGGGTCATAATATGCACCAGAAAAAAAAAATTCAAAACTTTAAAATCGCTATAACTCCTAAACTTGGCGTCTGCAGGGGTCATATTATGCACCAGAAAAAAAAATTCAAAACTTTAAAATCGTTATAACTCCTAAACTAGGCGTCTGCGGGGGTCATATTATGCACCAGAAAAAAAAAATTCTAAATCTTAAAATCGCTATAACTCCTAAACTAGGCGTCTGCGGGGGTCATATTATGCACCAGAAAAAAGAAAATTCAAAACTTTAAAATCGCTATAACTCCTAAACTTGGCGTCTGCAGGGGTCATATTATGCACCAGAAAAAAAAATTCACAACTTTAAAATCGTTATAACTCCTAAACTAGGCGTCTGCGGGGGTCATATTATGCACCAGAAAAAAAAAATTCTAAATCTTAAAATCGCTATAACTCCTAAACTAGACGTCTGCGGGGGTCATATTATGCACCAGAAAAAAGAAAATTCAAAACTTTAAAATCGCTATAACTCCTAAACTAGGCGTCTGCGGGGGTCATAATATGCACCAGAAAAAAGAAAATTCAAAACTTTAAAATCGCTATAACTCCTAAACTAGGCGTCTGCGGGGGTCATATTATGCACCAGAAAAAAGAAAATTCAAAATCTTAAAATCGCTATAACTCCTAAACTAGGCGTCTGCGGGGGTCATATTATGCATCAGAAAAAAAAATTCAAAATCTTAAAATCGCTATAACTCCTAAACTAGGCGTCTGCGGGGGTCATATTATGCACCAGAAAAAAAAATTCAAAATCTTAAAATCGCTATAACTCCTAAACTAGGCGTCTGCGGGGGTCATAATATGCACCAGAAAAAAGAAAATTCAAAACTTTAAAATCGCTATAACTCCTAAACTAGGCGTCTGCGGGGGTCATATTATGCACCAGAAAAAAAAATTCAAAATCTTAAAATCGCTATAACTCCTAAACTAGGCGTCTGCGGGGGTCATATTATGCACCAGAAAAAAAAATTCAAAATCTTAAAATCGCTATAACTCCTAAACTAGGCGTCTGCGGGGGTCATAATATGCACCAGAAAAAAGAAAATTCCAAACTTTAAAATCGCTATAACTCCTAAACTAGGCGTCTGCGGGGGTCATATTATGCATCAGAAAAAAAAATTCAAAATCTTAAAATCGCTATAACTCCTAAACTAGGCGTCTGCGGGGGTCATAATATGCACCAGAAAAAAAAAAATTCAAAATCTCAAAATCGCTATAACTCCTAAACTAGGCGTCTGCGGGGGTCATAATATGCACCAGAAAAAAAAAATTCAAAATCTTAAAATCGCTATAACTCCTAAACTAGGCGTCTGCGGGGGTCATATTATGCATCAGAAAAAAAAATTCTAAATCTTAAAATCGTTATAACTCCTAAACTAGGCGTCTGCGGGGGTCATATTATGCACCAGAAAAAAGAAAATTCAAAACTTTAAAATCGCTATAACTCCTAAACTAGGCGTCTGCGGGGGTCATAATATGCACCAGAAAAAAAAAAATTCAAAACTTTAAAATCGTTATAACTCCTAAACTAGGCGTCTGCGGGGGTCATATTATGCACCAGAAAAAAAAAATTCAAAACTTTAAAATCGCTATAACTCCTAAACTAGGCGTCTGCGGGGGTCATAATATGCACCAGAAAAAAAAAAATTCAAAACTTTAAAATCGTTATAACTCCTAAACTAGGCGTCTGCGGGGGTCATATTATGCACCAGAAAAAAAAATTCTAAATCTTAAAATCGCTATAACTCCTAAACTAGGCGTCTGCGGGTTTCATAATATGCACCAGAAAAAAGAAAATTCAAAACTTTAAAATCGCTATAACTCCTAAACTAGGCGTCTGCGGGGGTCATATTAAGCACCAGAAAAAAAAAATTCAAAACTTTAAAATCACTATAACTCCTAAACTAGGCGTCTGCGGGGGTCATATTATGCATCAGAAAAAAAAATTCAAAATCTTAAAATCGCTATAACTCCTAAACTAGGCGTCTGCGGGGGTCATATTATGCACCAGAAAAAAGAAAATTCAAAACTTTAAAATCGCTATAACTCCTAAACTAGGCGTCTGCGGGGGTCATAATATGCACCAGAAAAAAGAAAATTCAAAACTTTAAAATCGCTATAACTCCTAAACTAGGCGTCTGCGGGGGTCATATTATGCACCAGAAAAAAAAATTCAAAATCTTAAAATCGCTATAACTCCTAAACTAGGCGTCTGCGGGGGTCATAATATGCACCAGAAAAAAAAAAATTCAAAACTTTAAAATCGCTATAACTAGGCGTCTGCGGGGGTCATATTATGCACCAGAAAAAAAAATTCAAAATCTTAAAATCGCTATAACTCCTAAACTAGGCGTCTGCGGGGGTCATATTATGCACCAGAAAAAAGAAAATTCAAAACTTTAAAATCGCTATAACTCCTAAACTAGGCGTCTGCGGGGGTCATATTATGCATCAGAAAAAAAAAATTCAAAACTTTAAAATCGCTATAACTCCTAAACTAGGCGTCTGCGGGGGTCATAATATGCACCAGAAAAAAGAAAATTCAAAACTTTAAAATCGCTATAACTCCTGAACTAGGCGTCTGCGGGGGTCATATTATGCATCAGAAAAAAAAAATTCAAAACTTTAAAATCGCTATAACTCCTAAACTAGGCGTCTGCGGGGGTCATATTATGCATCAGAAAAAAAAATTCAAAATCTTAAAATCGCTATAACTCCTAAACTAGGCGTCTGCGGGGGTCATATTATGCACCAGAAAAAAGAAAATTCAAAACTTTAAAATCGCTATAACTCCGAAACTATTCGTCTGCGGGGGTCATATTATGCACCAGAAAAAAAAAAATTCTAAATCTTAAAATCGCTATAACTCCTAAACTAGGCGTCTGCGGGGGTCATAATATGCACCAGAAAAAAGAAAATTCAAAACTTTAAAATCGCTATAACTCCTAAACTAGGCGTCTGCGGGGGTCATAATATGCACCAGAAAAAAAAAAATTCAAAACTTTAAAATCGCTATAACTCCTAAACTAGGCGTCTGCGGGGGTCATATTATGCATCAGAAAAAAAAATTCAAAATCTTAAAATCGCTATAACTCCTAAACTAGGCGTCTGCGGGGGTCATATTATGCACCAGAAAAAAGAAAATTCAAAACTTTAAAATCGCTATAACTCCTAAACTAGGCGTCTGCGGGGGTCATATTAAGCACCAGAAAAAAAAAATTCAAAACTTTAAAATCGCTATAACTCCTAAACTAGGCGTCTGCGGGGGTCATATTATGCATCAGAAAAAAAAATTCAAAATCTTAAAATCGCTATAACTCCTAAACTAGGCGTCTGCGGGGGTCATATTATGCACCAGAAAAAAGAAAATTCAAAACTTTAAAATCGCTATAACTCCTAAACTAGGCGTCTGCGGGGGTCATAATATGCACCAGAAAAAAGAAAATTCAAAACTTTAAAATCGCTATAACTCCTAAACTAGGCGTCTGCGGGGGTCATATTATGCACCAGAAAAAGAAAATTCAAAACTTTAAAATCGCTATAACTCCTAAACTAGGCGTCTGCGGGGGTCATATTAAGCACCAGAAAAAAAAAATTCAAAACTTTAAAATCGCTATAACTCCTAAACTAGGCGTCTGCGGGGGTCATATTATGCATCAGAAAAAAAAAATTCAAAATCTTAAAATCGCTATAACTCCTAAACTTGGCGTCTGCAGGGGTCATATTATGCACCAGAAAAAAAAAAATTCAAAACTTTAAAATCGCTATAACTCCTAAACTAGGCGTCTGCGGGGGTCATAATATGCACCAGAAAAAAAAAAATTCAAAACTTTAAAATCGCTATAACTCCTAAACTAGGCGTCTGCGGGGGTCATATTATGCACCAGAAAAAAGAAAATTCAAAACTTTAAAATCGCTATAACTCCGAAACTATTCGTCTGCGGGGGTCATATTATGCACCAGAAAAAAAAAAATTCTAAATATTAAAATCGCTATAACTCCTAAACTAGGCGTCTGCGGGGGTCATAATATGCACCAGAAAAAAGAAAATTCAAAACTTTAAAATCTCTATAACTCCTAAACTAGGCGTCTGCGGGGGTCATAATATGCACCAGAAAAAAAAAAATTCAAAACTTTAAAATCGCTATAACTCCTAAACTAGGCGTCTGCGGGGGTCATATTATGCACCAGAAAAAAAAATTCAAAATCTTAAAATCGCTATAACTCCTAAACTAGGCGTCTGCGGGGGTCATAATATGCACCAGAAAAAAGAAAATTCAAAACTTTAAAATCGCTATAACTCCTAAACTTGGCGTCTGCAGGGGTCATATTATGCACCAGAAAAAAAAATTCAAAACTTTAAAATCGTTATAACTCCTAAACTAGGCGTCTGCGGGGGTCATATTATGCACCAGAAAAAAAAATTCTAAATCTTAAAATCGCTATAACTCCTAAACTAGGCGTCTGCGGGGGTCATATTATGCATCAGAAAAAAAAATTCAAAATCTTAAAATCGCTATAACTCCTAAACTAGGCGTCTGCGGGGGTCATAATATGCACCAGAAAAAAAAAAATTCAAAGCTTTAAAATCGCTATAACTCCTAAACTAGGCGTCTGCGGGGGTCATAATATGCACCAGAAAAAAAAAATTCAAAACTTTAAAATCGCTATAACTCCTAAACTTGGCGTCTGCAGGGGTCATATTATGCACCAGAAAAAAAAATTCAAAACTTTAAAATCGTTATAACTCCTAAACTAGGCGTCTGCGGGGGTCATATTATGCACCAGAAAAAAAAAATTCTAAATCTTAAAATCGCTATAACTCCTAAACTAGGCGTCTGCGGGGGTCATATTATGCACCAGAAAAAAGAAAATTCAAAACTTTAAAATCGCTATAACTCCTAAACTTGGCGTCTGCAGGGGTCATATTATGCACCAGAAAAAAAAATTCACAACTTTAAAATCGTTATAACTCCTAAACTAGGCGTCTGCGGGGGTCATATTATGCACCAGAAAAAAAAAATTCTAAATCTTAAAATCGCTATAACTCCTAAACTAGACGTCTGCGGGGGTCATATTATGCACCAGAAAAAAGAAAATTCAAAACTTTAAAATCGCTATAACTCCTAAACTAGGCGTCTGCGGGGGTCATAATATGCACCAGAAAAAAGAAAATTCAAAACTTTAAAATCGCTATAACTCCTAAACTAGGCGTCTGCGGGGGTCATATTATGCACCAGAAAAAAGAAAATTCAAAATCTTAAAATCGCTATAACTCCTAAACTAGGCGTCTGCGGGGGTCATATTATGCATCAGAAAAAAAAATTCAAAATCTTAAAATCGCTATAACTCCTAAACTAGGCGTCTGCGGGGGTCATATTATGCACCAGAAAAAAAAATTCAAAATCTTAAAATCGCTATAACTCCTAAACTAGGCGTCTGCGGGGGTCATAATATGCACCAGAAAAAAGAAAATTCAAAACTTTAAAATCGCTATAACTCCTAAACTAGGCGTCTGCGGGGGTCATAATATGCACCAGAAAAAAAAAAATTCAAAATCTCAAAATCGCTATAACTCCTAAACTAGGCGTCTGCGGGGGTCATAATATGCACCAGAAAAAAAAATTCAAAATCTTAAAATCGCTATAACTCCTAAACTAGGCGTCTGCGGGGGTCATATTATGCATCAGAAAAAAAAATTCAAAATCTTAAAATCGCTATAACTCCTAAACTAGGCGTCTGCGGGGGTCATATTATGCACCAGAAAAAAGAAAATTCAAAACTTTAAAATCGCTATAACTCCTAAACTAGGCGTCTGCGGGGGTCATAATATGCACCAGAAAAAAGAAAATTCAAAACTTTAAAATCGCTATAACTCCTAAACTAGGCGTCTGCGGGGGTCATATTATGCACCAGAAAAAAAAATTCAAAATCTTAAAATCGCTATAACTCCTAAACTAGGCGTCTGCGGGGGTCATATTATGCACCAGAAAAAAAAATTCAAAATCTTAAAATCGCTATAACTCCTAAACTAGGCGTCTGCGGGGGTCATAATATGCACCAGAAAAAAGAAAATTCCAAACTTTAAAATCGCTATAACTCCTAAACTAGGCGTCTGCGGGGGTCATATTATGCATCAGAAAAAAAAATTCAAAATCTTAAAATCGCTATAACTCCTAAACTAGGCGTCTGCGGGGGTCATAATATGCACCAGAAAAAAAAAAATTCAAAATCTCAAAATCGCTATAACTCCTAAACTAGGCGTCTGCGGGGGTCATAATATGCACCAGAAAAAAAAAATTCAAAATCTTAAAATCGCTATAACTCCTAAACTAGGCGTCTGCGGGGGTCATATTATGCATCAGAAAAAAAAATTCTAAATCTTAAAATCGTTATAACTCCTAAACTAGGCGTCTGCGGGGGTCATATTATGCACCAGAAAAAAGAAAATTCAAAACTTTAAAATCGCTATAACTCCTAAACTAGGCGTCTGCGGGGGTCATAATATGCACCAGAAAAAAAAAAATTCAAAACTTTAAAATCGTTATAACTCCTAAACTAGGCGTCTGCGGGGGTCATATTATGCACCAGAAAAAAAAAATTCAAAACTTTAAAATCGCTATAACTCCTAAACTAGGCGTCTGCGGGGGTCATAATATGCACCAGAAAAAAAAAAATTCAAAACTTTAAAATCGTTATAACTCCTAAACTAGGCGTCTGCGGGGGTCATATTATGCACCAGAAAAAAAAAATTCTAAATCTTAAAATCGCTATAACTCCTAAACTAGGCGTCTGCGGGTTTCATAATATGCACCAGAAAAAAGAAAATTCAAAACTTTAAAATCGCTATAACTCCTAAACTAGGCGTCTGCGGGGGTCATATTAAGCACCAGAAAAAAAAAATTCAAAACTTTAAAATCACTATAACTCCTAAACTAGGCGTCTGCGGGGGTCATATTATGCATCAGAAAAAAAAATTCAAAATCTTAAAATCGCTATAACTCCTAAACTAGGCGTCTGCGGGGGTCATATTATGCACCAGAAAAAAGAAAATTCAAAACTTTAAAATCGCTATAACTCCTAAACTAGGCGTCTGCGGGGGTCATAATATGCACCAGAAAAAAGAAAATTCAAAACTTTAAAATCGCTATAACTCCTAAACTAGGCGTCTGCGGGGGTCATATTATGCACCAGAAAAAAAAATTCAAAATCTTAAAATCGCTATAACTCCTAAACTAGGCGTCTGCGGGGGTCATATTATGCATCAGAAAAAAAAATTCAAAATCTTAAAATCGCTATAACTCCTAAACTAGGCGTCTGCGGGGGTCATAATATGCACCAGAAAAAAAAAAATTCAAAGCTTTAAAATCGCTATAACTCCTAAACTTGGCGTCTGCAGGGGTCATATTATGCACCAGAAAAAAAAATTCAAAACTTTAAAATCGTTATAACTCCTAAACTAGGCGTCTGCGGGGGTCATATTATGCACCAGAAAAAAAAATTCAAAACTTTAAAATCGCTATAACTCCTAAACTAGGCGTCTGCGGGGGTCATAATATGCACCAGAAAAAAAAAATTCAAAACTTTAAAATCGCTATAACTCCTAAACTTGGCGTCTGCAGGGGTCATATTATGCACCAGAAAAAAAAATTCAAAACTTTAAAATCGTTATAACTCCTAAACTAGGCGTCTGCGGGGGTCATATTATGCACCAGAAAAAAAAATTCTAAATCTTAAAATCGCTATAACTCCTAAACTAGGCGTCTGCGGGGGTCATATTATGCACCAGAAAAAAGAAAATTCAAAACTTTAAAATCGCTATAACTCCTAAACTTGGCGTCTGCAGGGGTCATATTATGCACCAGAAAAAAAAATTCAAAACTTTAAAATCGTTATAACTCCTAAACTAGGCGTCTGCGGGGGTCATATTATGCACCAGAAAAAAAAAATTCTAAATCTTAAAATCGCTATAACTCCTAAACTAGACGTCTGCGGGGGTCATATTATGCACCAGAAAAAAGAAAATTCAAAACTTTAAAATCGCTATAACTCCTAAACTAGGCGTCTGCGGGGGTCATAATATGCACCAGAAAAAAGAAAATTCAAAACTTTAAAATCGCTATAACTCCTAAACTAGGCGTCTGCGGGGATCATATTATGCACCAGAAAAAAGAAAATTCAAAATCTTAAAATCGCTATAACTCCTAAACTAGGCGTCTGCGGGGGTCATATTATGCACCAGAAAAAAAAATTCAAAATCTTAAAATCGCTATAACTCCTAAACTAGGCGTCTGCGGGGGTCATAATATGCACCAGAAAAAAAAAAATTCAAAATCTCAAAATCGCTATAACTCCTAAACTAGGCGTCTGCGGGGGTCATAATATGCACCAGAAAAAAAAATTCAAAATCTTAAAATCGCTATAACTCCTAAACTAGGCGTCTGCGGGGGTCATATTATGCATCAGAAAAAAAAATTCAAAATCTTAAAATCGCTATAACTCCTAAACTAGGCGTCTGCGGGGGTCATATTATGCACCAGAAAAAAGAAAATTCAAAATTTTAAAATCGCTATAACTCCTAAACTTGGCGTCTGCGGGGGTCATAATATGCACCAGAAAAAAGAAAATTCAAAACTTTAAAATCGCTATAACTCCTAAACTAGGCGTCTGCGGCTGTCATATTATGCACCAGAAAAAAAAATTCAAAATCTTAAAATCGCAATAACTCCTAAACTAGGCGTCTGCGGGGGTCATATTATGCACCAGAAAAAAAAATTCAAAATCTTAAAATCGCTATAACTCCTAAACTAGGCGTCTGCGGGGGTCATAATATGCACCAGAAAAAAGAAAATTCCAAACTTTAAAATCGCTATAACTCCTAAACTAGGCGTCTGCGGGGGTCATATTATGCATCAGAAAAAAAAATTCAAAATCTTAAAATCGCTATAACTCCTAAACTAGGCGCCTGCGGGGGTCATAATATGCACCAGAAAAAAAAAAATTCAAAATCTCAAAATCGCTATAACTCCTAAACTAGGCGTCTGCGGGGGTCATAATATGCACCAGAAAAAAAAAATTCAAAATCTTAAAATCGCTATAACTCCTAAACTAGGCGTCTGCGGGGGTCATATTATGCATCAGAAAAAAAAATTCAAAATCTTAAAATCGCTATAACTCCTAAACTAGGCGTCTGCGGGGGTCATATTATGCACCAGAAAAAAGAAAATTCAAAACTTTAAAATCGCTATAACTCCTAAACTAGGCGTCTGCGGGGGTCATAATATGCACCAGAAAAAAAAAAATTCAAAACTTTAAAATCGTTATAACTCCTAAACTAGGCGTCTGCGGGGGTCATATTATGCACCAGAAAAAAAAAATTCAAAACTTTAAAATCGCTATAACTCCTAAACTAGGCGTCTGCGGGGGTCATAATATGCACCAGAAAAAAAAAAATTCAAAACTTTAAAATCGTTATAACTCCTAAACTAGGCGTCTGCGGGGGTCATATTATGCACCAGAAAAAAAAAATTCTAAATCTTAAAATCGCTATAACTCCTAAACTAGGCGTCTGCGGGTTTCATAATATGCACCAGAAAAAAGAAAATTCAAAACTTTAAAATCGCTATAACTCCTAAACTAGGCGTCTGCGGGGGTCATATTAAGCACCAGAAAAAAAAAATTCAAAACTTTAAAATCGCTATAACTCCTAAAGTAGGCGTCTGCGGGGGTCATATTATGCATCAGAAAAAAAAATTCAAAATCTTAAAATCGCTATAGCTCCTAAACTAGGCGTCTGCGGGGGTCATATTATGCACCAGAAAAAAGAAAATTCAAAACTTTAAAATCGCTATAACTCCTAAACTAGGCGTCTGCGGGGGTCATAATATGCACCAGAAAAAAGAAAATTCAAAACTTTAAAATCGCTATAACTCCTAAACTAGGCGTCTGCGGGGGTCATATTATGCACCAGAAAAAAAAATTCAAAATCTAAAAATCGCTATAACTCCTAAACTAGGCCTCTGCGGGGGTCATATTATGCACCAGAAAAAAAAATTCAAAATCTTAAAATCGCTATAACTCCTAAACTAGGCGTCTGCGGGGGTCATAATATGCACCAGAAAAAAAAAATTCAAAATCTCAAAATCGCTATAACTCCTAAACTAGGCGTCTGCGGGGGTCATAATATGCACCAGAAAAAAAAATTCAAAATCTTAAAATCGCTATAACTCCTAAACTAGGCGTCTGCGGGGGTCATATTATGCATCAGAAAAAAAAATTCAAAATCTTAAAATCGCTATAACTCCTAAACTAGGCGTCTGCGGGGGTCATATTATGCACCAGAAAAAAGAAAATTCAAAACTTTAAAATCGCTATAACTCCTAAACTAGGCGTCTGCGTGGGTCATAATATGCACCAGAAAAAAGAAAATTCAAAACTTTAAAATCGCTATAACTCCTAAACTAGGCGTCTGCGGGGGTCATATTATGCACCAGAAAAAAAAATTCAAAATCTTAAAATCGCTATAACTCCTAAACTAGGCGTCTGCGGGGGTCATATTATGCACCAGAAAAAAAAATTCAAAATCTTAAAATCGCTATAACTCCTAAACTAGGCGTCTGCGGGGGTCATAATATGCACCAGAAAAAAGAAAATTCAAAACTTTAAAATCGCTATAACTCCTAAACTAGGCGTCTGCGGGGGTCATAATATGCACCAGAAAAAAGAAAATTCAAAACTTTAAAATCGCTATAACTCCTAAACTAGGCGTCTGCGGGGGTCATAATATGCACCAGAAAAAAAAATTCAAAATCTTAAAATCGCTATAACTCCTAAACTAGGCGTCTGCGGGGGTCATATTATGCATCAGAAAAAAAAATTCAAAATCTTAAAATCGCTATAACTCCTAAACTAGGCGTCTGCGGGGGTCATATTATGCACCAGAAAAAAGAAAATTCAAAACTTTAAAATCGCTATAACTCCTAAACTAGGCGTCTGCGGGGGTCATTATATGCACCAGAAAAAAGAAAATTGAAAACTTTAAAATCGCTATAACTCCTAAACTAGGCGTCTGCGGGGGTCATATTATGCACCAGAAAAAAAAATTCAAAATCTTAAAATCGCTATAACTCCTAAACTAGGCGTCTGCGGGGGTCATATTATGCACCAGAAAAAAGAAAATTCAAAACTTTAAAATCGCTATAACTCCTAAACTAGGCGTCTGCGGGGGTCATAATATGCACCAGAAAAAAGAAAATTCCAAACTTTAAAATCGCTATAACTCCTAAACTAGGCGTCTGCGGGGGTCATATTATGCATCAGAAAAAAAAATTCAAAATCTTAAAATCGCTATAACTCCTAAACTAGGCGTCTGCGGGGGTCATAATATGCACCAGAAAAAAAAAAATTCAAAATCTCAAAATCGCTATAACTCCTAAACTAGGCGTCTGCGGGGGTCATAATATGCACCAGAAAAAAAAAATTCAAAATCTTAAAATCGCTATAACTCCTAAACTAGGCGTCTGCGGGGGTCATATTATGCACCAGAAAAAAGAAAATTCAAAACTTTAAAATCGCTATAACTCCTAAACTAGGCGTCTGCGGGGGTCATAATATGCACCAGAAAAAAGAAAATTCAAAACTTTAAAATCGCTACAACTCCTAAACCAGGCGTCTACGGGGGTCATATTATGCACCAGAAAAAAAAAATCAAAATCTTAAAATCGCTATAACTCCTAAACTAGGCGTCTGCGGGGGTCATATTATGCACCAGAAAAAAGAAAATTCAAAACTTTAAAATCGCTATAACTCCTAAACTAGGCGTCTGCGGGGGTCATAATATGCACCAGAAAAAAAAAATTCAAAACTTTAAAATCGCTATAACTCCTAAACTAGGCGTCTGCGGGGGTCATAATATGCACCAGAAAAAAAAAAATTCAAAACTTTAAAATCGTTATAACTCCTAAACTAGGCGTCTGCGGGGGTCATATTATGCACCAGAAAAAAAAAATTCTAAATCTTAAAATCGCTATAACTCCTAAACTAGGCGTCTGCGGGTTTCATAATATGCACCAGAAAAAAGAAAATTCAAAACTTTAAAATCGCTATAACTCCTAAACTAGGCGTCTGCGGGGGTCATATTAAGCACCAGAAAAAAAAAATTCAAAACTTTAAAATCGCTATAACTCCTAAACTAGGCGTCTGCGGGGGTCATATTATGCATCAGAAAAAAAAATTCAAAATCTTAAAATCGCTATAACTCCTAAACTAGGCGTCTGCGGGGGTCATATTATGCACCAGAAAAAAGAAAATTCAAAACTTTAAAATCGCTATAACTCCTAAACTAGGCGTCTGCGGGGGTCATAATATGCACCAGAAAAAAGAAAATTCAAAACTTTAAAATCGCTATAACTCCTAAACTAGGCGTCTGCGGGGGTCATATTATGCATCAGAAAAAAAAATTCAAAATCTTAAAATCGCTATAACTCCTAAACTAGGCGTCTGCGGGGGTCATATTATGCACCAGAAAAAAAAAAAATTCAAAACTTTAAAATCGCTATAACTCCTAAACTAGGCGTCTGCGGGGGTCATAATATGCACCAGAAAAAAGAAAATTCAAAACTTTAAAATCGCTATAACTCCTAAACTAGGCGTCTGCGGGGGTCATAATATGCACCAGAAAAAAGAAAATTCAAAACTTTAAAATCGCTATAACTCCTAAACTAGGCGTCTGCGGGGGTCATATTATGCACCAGAAAAAGAAAATTCAAAACTTTAAAATCGCTATAACTCCTAAACTAGGCGTCTGCGGGGGTCATATTAAGCACCAGAAAAAAAAAATTCAAAACTTTAAAATCGCTATAACTCCTAAACTAGGCGTCTGCGGGGGTCATATTAAGCACCAGAAAAAAAAAATTCAAAACTTTAAAATCGCTATAACTCCTAAACTAGGCGTCTGCGGGGGTCATATTATGCATCAGAAAAAAAAATTCAAAATCTTAAAATCGCAATAACTCCTAAACTTGGCGTCTGCAGGGGTCATATTATGCACCAGAAAAAAAAAATTCTAAATCTTAAAATCGCTATAACTCCTAAACTAGGCGTCTGCGGGGGTCATATTATGCACCAGAAAAAAAAAATTCTAAATCTTAAAATCGCTATAACTCCTAAACTAGGCGTCTGCAGGGGTCATATTATGCATCAGAAAAAAAAATTCAAAATCTTAAAATCGTTATAACTCCTAAACTAGGCGTCTGCGGGGGTCATATTATGCATCAGAAAAAAAAAATTCTAAATCTTAAGATCGCTATAACTCCTAAACTAGGCGTCTGCGGGGGTCATAATATGCACCAGAAAAAAGAAAATTCAAAACTTTAAAATCGCTATAACTCCTAAACTAGGCGTCTGCGGGGGTCATAATATGCACCAGAAAAAAGAAAATTCAAAACTTTAAAATCGCTATAACTCCTAAACTTGGCGTCTGCAGTGGTCATATTATGCACCAGAAAAAAAAATTCAAAACTTTAAAATCGTTATAACTCCTAAACTAGGCGTCTGCGGGGGTCATATTATGCACCAGAAAAAAAAAATTCTAAATCTTAAAATCGCTATAACTCCTAAACTAGGCGTCTGCGGGGGTCATAATATGCACCAGAAAAAAGAAAATTCAAAACTTTAAAATCGCTATAACTCCTAAACTAGCCGTCTGCGGGGGTCATACTAAGCACCAGAAAAAAAAAATTCAAAACTTTAAAATCGCTATAACTCCTAAACTAGGCGTCTGCGGGGGTCATATTATGCATCAGAAAAAAAAATTCAAAATCTTAAAATCGCTATAACTCCTAAACTAGGCGTCTGCGGGGGTCATATTATGCACCAGAAAAAAGAAAATTCAAAACTTTAAAATCGCTATAACTCCTAAACTAGGCGTCTGCGGGGGTCATATTATGCACCAGAAAAAAAAATTCAAAATCTTAAAATCGCTATAACTCCTAAACTAGGCGTCTGCGGGGGTCATATTATGCACCAGAAAAAAAAATTCAAAATCTTAAAATCGCTATAACTCCTAAACTAGGCGTCTGCGGGGGTCATATTATGCACCAGAAAAAAGAAAATTCAAAACTTTAAAATCGCTATAACTCCTAAACTAGGCGTCTGCGGGGTCATAATATGCACCAGAAAAAAGAAAATTCAAAACTTTAAAATCGCTATAACTCCTAAACTAGGCGTCTGCGGGGGTCATAATATGCACCAGAAAAAAAAAATTCAAAATCTTAAAATCGCTATAACTCCTAAACTAGGCGTCTGCGGGGGTCATATTATGCATCAGAAAAAAAAATTCAAAATCTTAAAATCGCTATAACTCCTAAACTAGGCGTCTGCGGGGGTCATATTATGCACCAGAAAAAAAAAATTCTAAATCTTAAAATCGCTATAACTCCTAAACTAGGCGTCTGCGGGGGTCATAATATGCACCAGAAAAAAGAAAATTCAAAACTTTGAAATCGCTATAACTCCTAAACTAGGCGTCTGCGGGGGTCATATTAAGCACCAGAAAAAAAAAAATTCAAAACTTTAAAATCGCTATAACTCCTAAACTAGGCGTCTGCGGGGGTCATATTATGCATCAGAAAAAAAAAATTCAAAATCTTAAAATCGCTATAACTCCTAAACTAGGCGTCTGCGGGGGTCATATTATGCACCAGAAAAAAGAAAATTCAAAACTTTAAAATCGCTATAACTCCTAAACTAGGCGTCTGCGGGGGTCATAATATGCACCAGAAAAAAAAAATTCAAAACTTTAAAATCGCTATAACTCCTAAACTAGGCGTCTGCGGGGGTCATATTATGCATCAGAAAAAAAAATTCAAAATCTTAGAATCGCTATAACTCCTAAACTAGGCGTCTGCGGGGGTCATAATATGCACCAGAAAAAAGAAAATTCAAAACTTTAAAATCGCTATAACTCCTAAACTAGGCGTCTGCGGGGGTCATATTATGCACCAGAAAAAAGAAAATTCAAAACTTTAAAATCGCTATAACTCCTAAACTAGGCGTCTGCGGGGGTCATAATATGCACCAGAAAAAAAAAATTCAAAATCTCAAAATCGCTATAACTCCTAAACTAGGCGTCTGCGGGGGTCATAATATGCACAGAAAAAAAAAATTCAAAATCTTAAAATCGCTATAACTCCTAAACTAGGCGTCTGCGGGGGTCATAATATGCACCAGAAAAAAGAAAATTCAAAACTTTAAAATCGCTATAACTCCTAAACTAGGCGTCTGCGGGGGTCATAATATGCACCAGAAAAAAGAAAATTCAAAACTTTAAAATCGCTATAACTCCTAAACTAGGCGTCTGCGGGGGTCATAATATGCACCAGAAAAAAGAAAATTCAAAACTTTAAAATCGCTATAACTCCTAAACTAGGCGTCTGCGGGGGTCATATTATGCATCAGAAAAAAAAATTCAAAATCTTAAAATCGCTATAACTCCTAAACTAGGCGTCTGCGGGGGTCATATTATGCACCAGAAAAAAGAAAATTCAAAACTTTAAAATCGCTATAACTCCTAAACTAGGCGTCTGCGGGGGTCATATTATGCACCAGAAAAAAAAATTCAAAATCTTAAAATCGCTATAACTCCTAAACTAGGCGTCTGCGGGGGTTATATTATGCACCAGAAAAAAAAATTCAAAATCTTAAAATCGCTATAACTCCTAAACTAGGCGTCTGCGGGGGTCATAATATGCACCAGAAAAAAAAAATTCAAAACTTTAAAATCGCTATAACTCCTAAACTAGGCGTCTGCGGGGGTCATAATATGCACCAGAAAAAAGAAAATTCAAAACTTTAAAATCGCTATAACTCCTAAACTAGGCATCTGCGGGGGTCATATTATGCACCAGAAAAAAGAAAATTCAAAACTTTAAAATCGCTATAACTCCTAAACTAGGCGTCTGCGGGGGTCATAATATGCACCAGAAAAAAGAAAATTCAAAACTTTAAAATCGCTATAGCTCCTAAACTAGGCGTCTGCGGGGGTCATATTAAGCACCAGAAAAAAAAAATTCAAAATCTTAAAATCGCTATAACTCCTAAACTAGGCGTCTGCGGGGGTCATAATATGCACCAGAAAAAAGAAAATTCAAAACTTTAAAATCGCTATAACTCCTAAACTAGGCGTCTGCGGGGGTCATAATATGCACCAGAAAAAAGAAAATTCAAAACTTTAAAATCGCTATAACTCCTAAACTAGGCGTCTGCGGGGGTCATATTATGCATCAGAAAAAAAAATTCAAAATCTTAAAATCGCTATAACTCCTAAACTAGGCGTCTGCGGGGGTCATATTATGCACCAGAAAAAAGAAAATTCAAAACTTTAAAATCGCTATAACTCCTAAACTAGGCGTCTGCGGGGGTCATATTATGCACCAGAAAAAAAAATTCAAAATCTTAAAATCGCTATAACTCCTAAACTAGGCGTCTGCGGGGGTTATATTATGCACCAGAAAAAAAAATTCAAAATCTTAAAATCGCTATAACTCCTAAACTAGGCGTCTGCGGGGGTCATAATATGCACCAGAAAAAAAAAATTCAAAACTTTAAAATCGCTATAACTCCTAAACTAGGCGTCTGCGGGGGTCATAATATGCACCAGAAAAAAGAAAATTCAAAACTTTAAAATCGCTATAGCTCCTAAACTAGGCGTCTGCGGGGGTCATATTATGCACCAGAAAAAAGAAAATTCAAAACTTTAAAATCGCTATAACTCCTAAACTAGGCGTCTGCGGGGGTCATATTATGCACCAGAAAAAAAAATTCAAAATCTTAAAATCGCTATAACTCCTAAACTAGGCGTCTGCGGGGGTCATAATATGCACCAGAAAAAAAAATTCAAAATCTTAAAATCGCTATAACTCCTAAACTAGGCGTCTGCGGGGGTCATAATATGCACCAGAAAAAAGAAAATTCAAAACTTTAAAATCGCTATAACTCCTAAACTAGGCGTCTGCGGGGGTCATAATATGCACCAGAAAAAAAAAATTCTAAACTTTAAAATCGCTATAACTCCTAAACTAGGCGTCTGCGGGGGTCATAATATGCACCAGAAAAAAGAAAATTCAAAACTTTAAAATCGCTATAGCTCCTAAACTAGGCGTCTGCGGGGGTCATATTATGCACCAGAAAAAAAAATTCAAAATCTTAAAATCGCTATAACTCCTAAACTAGGCGTCTGCGGGGGTCATAATATGCACCAGAAAAAAAAAATTCAAAATCTTAAAATCGCTATAACTCCTAAACTAGGCGTCTGCGGGGGTCATAATATGCACCAGAAAAAAGAAAATTCAAAACTTTAAAATCGCTATAGCTCCTAAACTAGGCGTCTGCGGGGGTCATATTAAGCACCAGAAAAAAAAAATTCAAAATCTTAAAATCGCTATAACTCCTAAACTAGGCGTCTGCGGGGGTCATAATATGCACCAGAAAAAAGAAAATTCAAAACTTTAAAATCGCTATAACTCCTAAACTAGGCGTCTGCGGGGGTCATAATATGCACCAGAAAAAAGAAAATTCAAAACTTTAAAATCGCTATAACTCCTAAACTAGGCGTCTGCGGGGGTCATAATATGCACCAGAAAAAAGAAAATTCAAAACTTTAAAATCGCTATAACTCCTAAACTAGGCATCTGCGGGGGTCATATTATGCACCAGAAAAAAGAAAATTCAAAACTTTAAAATCGCTATAACTCCTAAACTAGGCGTCTGCGGGGGTCATAATATGCACCAGAAAAAAGAAAATTCAAAACTTTAAAATCGCTATAGCTCCTAAACTAGGCGTCTGCGGGGGTCATATTATGCACCAGAAAAAAGAAAATTCAAAACTTTAAAATCGCTATAACTCCTAAACTAGGCGTCTGCGGGGGTCATATTATGCACCAGAAAAAAAAATTCAAAATCTTAAAATCGCTATAACTCCTAAACTAGGCGTCTGCGGGGGTCATAATATGCACCAGAAAAAAAAATTCAAAATCTTAAAATCGCTATAACTCCTAAACTAGGCGTCTGCGGGGGTCATAATATGCACCAGAAAAAAGAAAATTCAAAACTTTAAAATCGCTATAACTCCTAAACTAGGCGTCTGCGGGGGTCATAATATGCACCAGAAAAAAAAAATTCTAAACTTTAAAATCGCTATAACTCCTAAACTAGGCGTCTGCGGGGGTCATAATATGCACCAGAAAAAAGAAAATTCAAAACTTTAAAATCGCTATAGCTCCTAAACTAGGCGTCTGCGGGGGTCATATTATGCACCAGAAAAAAAAATTCAAAATCTTAAAATCGCTATAACTCCTAAACTATGCGTCTGCGGGGGTCATAATATGCACCAGAAAAAAAAAATTCAAAATCTTAAAATCGCTATAACTCCTAAACTAGGCGTCTGCGGGGGTCATAATATGCACCAGAAAAAAGAAAATTCAAAACTTTAAAATCGCTATAGCTCCTAAACTAGGCGTCTGCGGGGGTCATATTAAGCACCAGAAAAAAAAAATTCAAAACTTTAAAATCGCTTTAACTCCTAAACTAGGCGTCTGCGGGGGTCATAATATGCACCAGAAAAAAGAAAATTCAAAACTTTAAAATCGCTATAACTCCTAAACTAGGCGTCTGCGGGGGTCATATTATGCATCAGAAAAAAAAATTCAAAATCTCAAAATCGCTATAACTCCTAAACTAGGTGTCTGCGGGGGTCATAATATGCACCAGAAAAAAGAAAATTCAAAACTTTAAAATCGCTATAACTCCTAAACTAGGCGTCTGCGGGGGTCATATTATGCATCAGAAAAAAAAATTCAAAATCTTAAAATCGCTATAACTCCTAAACTAGGCGTCTGCGGGGGTCATATTATGCACCAGAAAAAAAAAATTCAAAACTTTAAAATCGCTTTAACTCCTAAACTAGGCGTCTGCGGGGGTCATAATATGCACCAGAAAAAAGAAAATTCAAAACTTTAAAATCGCTATAACTCCTAAACTAGGCGTATGCGGGGGTCATATTAAGCACCAGAAAAAAAAAATTCAAAACTTTAAAATCGCTATAACTCCTAAACTAGGCGTCTGCGGGGGTCATATTATGCATCAGAAAAAAAAATTCAAAATCTTAAAATCGCTATAACTCCGAAACTTGGCGTCTGCAGGGGTCATATTATGCACCAGAAAAAAAAATTCAAAATCTTAAAATCGCTATAACTCCTAAACTAGGCGTCTGCGGGGGTCATATTATGCATCAGAAAAAAAAATTCAAAATCTTAAAATCGCTATAACTCCTAAACTAGGCGTCTGCGGGGGTCATATTAAGCACCAGAAAAAAAAAATTCAAAACTTTAAAATCGCTATAACTCCTAAACTAGGCGTCTGCGGGTTTCATAATATGCACCAGAAAAAAGAAAATTCAAAACTTTAAAATCGCTATAACTCCTAAACTAGGCGTCTGCGGGGGTCATATTAAGCACCAGAAAAAAAAAATTCAAAATCTTAAAATCGCTATAACTCCTAAACTAGGCGTCTGCGGTGGTCATATTATGCATCAGAAAAAAAAATTCAAAATCTTAAAATCGCTATAACTCCTAAAGTAGGCGTCTGCGGGGGTCATATTATGCACCAGAAAAAAGAAAATTCAAAACTTTAAAATCGCTATAACTCCTAAACTAGGCGTCTGCGGGGGTCATAATATGCACCAGAAAAAAGAAAATTCAAAACTTTAAAATCGCTATAACTCCTAAACTAGGCGTCTGCGGGGGTCATATTATGCACCAGAAAAAAAAAATTCAAAATCTTAAAATCGCTATAACTCCTAAACTAGGCGTCTGCGGGGGTCATATTATGCACCAGAAAAAAAAATTCTAAATCTTAAAATCGCTATAACTCCTAAACTAGGCGTCTGCGGGGGTCATAATATGCACCAGAAAAAAGAAAATTCAAAACTTTAAAATCGCTATAGCTCCTAAACTAGGCGTCTGCGGGGGTCATATTAAGCACCAGAAAAAAAAAATTCAAAACTTTAAAATCGCTTTAACTCCTAAACTAGGCGTCTGCGGGGGTCATAATATGCACCAGAAAAAAGAAAATTCAAAACTTTAAAATCGCTATAACTCCTAAACTAGGCGTCTGCGGGGGTCATATTATGCATCAGAAAAAAAAATTCAAAATCTCAAAATCGCTATAACTCCTAAACTAGGTGTCTGCGGGGGTCATAATATGCACCAGAAAAAAGAAAATTCAAAACTTTAAAATCGCTATAACTCCTAAACTAGGCGTCTGCGGGGGTCATATTATGCATCAGAAAAAAAAATTCAAAATCTTAAAATCGCTATAACTCCTAAACTAGGCGTCTGCGGGGGTCATATTATGCACCAGAAAAAAAAAATTCAAAACTTTAAAATCGCTTTAACTCCTAAACTAGGCGTCTGCGGGGGTCATAATATGCACCAGAAAAAAGAAAATTCAAAACTTTAAAATCGCTATAACTCCTAAACTAGGCGTATGCGGGGGTCATATTAAGCACCAGAAAAAAAAAATTCAAAACTTTAAAATCGCTATAACTCCTAAACTAGGCGTCTGCGGGGGTCATATTATGCATCAGAAAAAAAAATTCAAAATCTTAAAATCGCTATAACTCCGAAACTTGGCGTCTGCAGGGGTCATATTATGCACCAGAAAAAAAAATTCAAAATCTTAAAATCGCTATAACTCCTAAACTAGGCGTCTGCGGGGGTCATATTATGCATCAGAAAAAAAAATTCAAAATCTTAAAATCGCTATAACTCCTAAACTAGGCGTCTGCGGGGGTCATATTAAGCACCAGAAAAAAAAAATTCAAAACTTTAAAATCGCTATAACTCCTAAACTAGGCGTCTGCGGGTTTCATAATATGCACCAGAAAAAAGAAAATTCAAAACTTTAAAATCGCTATAACTCCTAAACTAGGTGTCTGCGGGGGTCATATTAAGCACCAGAAAAAAAAAATTCAAAATCTTAAAATCGCTATAACTCCTAAACTAGGCGTCTGCGGTGGTCATATTATGCATCAGAAAAAAAAATTCAAAATCTTAAAATCGCTATAACTCCTAAAGTAGGCGTCTGCGGGGGTCATATTATGCACCAGAAAAAAGAAAATTCAAAACTTTAAAATCGCTATAACTCCTAAACTAGGCGTCTGCGGGGGTCATAATATGCACCAGAAAAAAGAAAATTCAAAACTTTAAAATCGCTATAACTCCTAAACTAGGCGTCTGCGGGGGTCATATTATGCACCAGAAAAAAAAAATTCAAAATCTTAAAATCGCTATAACTCCTAAACTAGGCGTCTGCGGGGGTCATATTATGCACCAGAAAAAAAAATTCTAAATCTTAAAATCGCTATAACTCCTAAACTAGGCGTCTGCGGGGGTCATAATATGCACCAGAAAAAAAAAAATTCAAAATCTCAAAATCGCTATAACTCCTAAACTAGGCGTCTGCGGGGGTCATAATATGCACCAGAAAAAAGAAAATTCAAAACTTTAAAATCGCTATAACTCCTAAACTAGGCGTCTGCGGGGGTCATAATATGCACCAGAAAAAAAAAATTCAAAACGTTAAAATCGCTATTACTCCTAAACTAGGCGTCTGCGGGGGTCATAATATGCACCAGAAAAAAGAAAATTCAAAACTTTAAAATCGCTATAGCTCCTAAACTAGGAGTCTGCGGGGGTCATATTATGCACCAGAAAAAAAAAATTCAAAATCTTAGAATCGCTATAACTCCTAAACTAGGCGTCTGCGGGGGTCATAATATGCACCAGAAAAAAGAAAATTCAAAACTTTAAAATCGCTATAACTCCTAAACTAGGCGTCTGCGGGGGTCATAATATGCACCAGAAAAAAAAAAAATTCAAAACTTTAAAATCGCTATAACTCCTAAACTAGGCGTCTGCGGGGGTCATATTATGCATCAGAAAAAAAAATTCAAAATCTTAAAATCGCTATAACTCCTAAACTAGGCGTCTGCGGGGGTCATAATATGCACCAGAAAAAAGAAAATTCAAAACTTTAAAATCGCTATAACTCCTAAACTAGGCGTCTGCGGGGGTCATAATATGCACCAGAAAAAAAAAAAATTCAAAACTTTAAAATCGCTATAACTCCTAAACTAGGCGTCTGCGGGGGTCATAATATGCACCAGAAAAAAGAAAATTCAAAACTTTAAAATCGCTATAACTCCTAAACTAGGCGTCTGCGGGGGTCATAATATGCACCAGAAAAAAGAAAATTCAAAACTTTAAAATCGCTATAACTCCTAAACTAGGCGTCTGTGGGGGTCATATTATGCACCAGAAAAAGAAAATTCAAAACTTTAAAATCGCTATAACTCCTAAATTAGGCGTATGCGGGGGTCATATTAAGCACCAGAAAAAAAAAATTCAAAACTTTAAAATCGCTATAACTCCTAAACTAGGCGTCTGCGGGGGTCATATTATGCATCAGAAAAAAAAATTCAAAATCTTAAAATCGCTATAACTCCGAAACGTGGCGTCTGCGGGGGTCATATTATGCATCAGAAAAAAAAATTCAAAATCTTAAAATCGCTATAACTCCTAAACTAGGCGTCTGCGGGGGTCATAATATGCACCAGAACAAAAAAAAATTCAAAATCTCAAAATCGCTATAACTCCTAAACTAGGCGTCTGCGGGGGTCATAATATGCACCAGAAAAAAAAAATTCAAAATCTTAAAATCGCTATAACTCCTAAACTAGGCGTCTGCGGGGGTCATATTATGCATCAGAAAAAAAAATTCAAAATCTTAAAATCGCTATAACTCCTAAACTAGGCGTCTGCGGGGGTCATATTATGCACCAGAAAAAAGAAAATTCAAAACTTTAAAATCGCTATAACTCCTAAACTAGGCGTCTGCTTGGGTCATAATATGCACCAGAAAAAGAAAATTCAAAACTTTAAAATCGCTATAACTCCTAAACTAGGCGTATGCGGGGGTCATATTAAGCACCAGAAAAAAAAAATTCAAAACTTTAAAATCGCTATAACTCCTAAACTAGGCGTCTGCGGGGGTCATATTATGCACCAGAAAAAAAAATTCAAAATCTTAAAATCGCTATAACTCCTAAACTAGGCGTCTGCGGGGGTCATAATATGCACCAGAAACAAAAAAAAATTCAAAATCTCAAAATCGCTATAACTCCTAAACTAGGCGTCTGCGGGGGTCATAATATGCACCAGAAAAAAAAAATTCAAAATCTTAAAATCGCTATAACTCCTAAACTAGGCGTCTGCGGGGGTCATATTATGCATCAGAAAAAAAAATTCAAAATCTTAAAATCGCTATAACTCCTAAACTAGGCGTCTGCGGGGGTCATATTATGCACCAGAAAAAAGAAAATTCAAAACTTTAAAATCGCTATAACTCCTAAACTAGGCGTCTGCGGGGGTCATAATATGCACCAGAAAAAAGAAAATTCAAAACTTTAAAATCGCTATAACTCCTAAACTAGGCGTCTGCGGGGGTCATAATATGCACCAGAAAAAAGAAAATTCAAAACTTTAAAATCGCTATAACTCCTAAACTAGGCGTCTGCGGGGGTCATAATATGCACCAGAAAAAAGAAAATTCAAATTTTTAAAATCGCTATAACTCCTAAACTAGGCGTCTGTGGGGGTCATATTATGCACCAGAAAAAGAAAATTCAAAACTTTAAAATCGCTATAACTCCTAAACTAGGCGTATGCGGGGGTCATATTAAGCACCAGAAAAAAAAAATTCAAAACTTTAAAATCGCTATAACTCCTAAACTAGGCGTCTGCGGGGGTCATATTATGCATCAGAAAAAAAAATTCAAAATCTTAAAATCGCTATAACTCCGAAACTTGGCGTCTGCAGGGGTCATATTATGCACCAGAAAAAAAAATTCAAAATCTTAAAATCGCTATAACTCCTAAACTAGGCGTCTGCGGGGGTCATAATATGCACCAGAACAAAAAAAAATTCAAAATCTCAAAATCGCTATAACTCCTAAACTAGGCGTCTGCGGGGGTCATAATATGCACCAGAAAAAAAAAATTCAAAATCTTAAAATCGCTATAACTCCTAAACTAGGCGTCTGCGGGGGTCATATTATGCATCAGAAAAAAAAATTCAAAATCTTAAAATCGCTATAACTCCTAAACTAGGCGTCTGCGGGGGGCATAATATGCACCAGAAAAAAAAAAATTCAAAATCTTAAAATCGCTATAACTCCTAAACTAGGCGTCTGCGGGGGTCATAAAATGCACCAGAAAAAAGAAAATTCAAAACTTTAAAATCGCTATAACTCCTAAACTAGGCGTCTGCGGGGGTCATAATATGCACCAGAAAAAAAAAAAATTCAAAACTTTAAAATCGCTATAACTCCTAAACTAGGCGTCTGCGGGGGTCATATTATGCATCAGAAAAAAAAATTCAAAATCTTAAAATCGCTATAACTCCTAAACTAGGCGTCTGCGGGGGTCATAATATGCACCAGAAAAAAAAAAAATTCAAAACTTTAAAATCGCTATAACTCCTAAACTAGGCGTCTGGGGGGGTCATAATATGCACCAGAAAAAAGAAAATTCAAAACTTTAAAATCGCTATAACTCCTAAACTAGGCGTCTGCGGGGGTCATAATATGCACCAGAAAAAAGAAAATTCAAAACTTTAAAATCGCTATAACTCCTAAACTAGGCGTCTGCGGGGGTCATAATATGCACCAGAAAAAAGAAAATTCAAAACTTTAAAATCGCTATAACTCCTAAACTAGGCGTCTGTGGGGGTCATATTATGCACCAGAAAAAGAAAATTCAAAACTTTAAAATCGCTATAACTCCTAAACTAGGCGTATGCGGGGGTCATATTAAGCACCAGAAAAAAAAAATTCAAAACTTTAAAATCGCTATAACTCCTAAACTAGGCGTCTGCGGGGGTCATATTATGCATCAGAAAAAAAAATTCAAAATCTTAAAATCGCTATAACTCCGAAACTTGGCGTCTGCAGGGGTCATATTATGCACCAGAAAAAAAAATTCAAAATCTTAAAATCGCTATAACTCCTAAACTAGGCGTCTGCGGGGGTCATAATATGCACCAGAACAAAAAAAAATTCAAAATCTCAAAATCGCTATAACTCCTAAACTAGGCGTCTGCGGGGGTCATAATATGCACCAGAAAAAAAAAATTCAAAATCTTAAAATCGCTATAACTCCTAAACTAGGCGTCTGCGGGGGTCGTATTATGCATCAGAAAAAAAAATTCAAAATCTTAAAATCGCTATAACTCCTAAACTAGGCGTCTGCGGGGGTCATATTATGCACCAGAAAAAAGAAAATTCAAAACTTTAAAATCGCTATAACTCCTAAACTAGGCGTCTGCTTGGGTCATAATATGCACCAGAAAAAAGAAAATTCAAAACTTTAAAATCGCTATAACTCCTAAACTAGGCGTCTGCGGGTTTCATTATATGCACCAGAAAAAAGAAAATTCAAAACTTTAAAATCGCTATAACTCCTAAACTAGGCGTCTGCGGGGGTCGTATTAAGCACCAGAAAAAAAAAATTCAAAATCTTAAAATCGCTATAACTCCTAAACTAGGCGTCTGCGGTGGTCTTATTATGCATCAGAAAAAAAAATTCAAAATCTTAAAATCGCTATAACTCCTAAAGTAGGCGTCTGCGGGGGTCATATTATGCACCAGAAAAAAGAAAATTCAAAACTTTAAAATCGCTATAACTCCTAAACTAGGCGTCTGCGGGGGTCATAATATGCACCAGAAAAAAGAAAATTCAAAACTTTAAAATCGCTATAACTCCTAAACTAGGCGTCTGCGGGGGTCATATTATGCACCAGAAAAAAAAAATTCAAAATCTTAAAATCGCTATAACTCCTAAACTAGGCGTCTGCGGGGGTCATATTATGCACCAGAAAAAAAAATTCAAGATCTTAAAATCGCTATAACTCCTAAACTAGGCGTCTGCGGGGGTCATAATATGCACCAGAAAAAAAAAATTCAAAATCTCAAAATCGCTATAACTCCTAAACTAGGCGTCTGCGGGGGTCATAATATGCACCAGAAAAAAAAAATTCTAAATCTTAAAATCGCTATAACTCCTAAACTAGGCGTCTGCGGGGGTCATAATATGCACCAGAAAAAAGAAAATTCAAAACTTTAAAATCGCTATAGCTCCTAAACTAGGAGTCTGCGGGGGTCATATTATGCACCAGAAAAAAAAAATTCAAAATCTTAGAATCGCTATAACTCCTAAACTAGGCGTCTGCGGGGGTCATATTATGCACCAGAAAAAAAAATTCAAAATCTTAAAATCGCTATAACTCCTAAACTAGGCGTCTGCGGGGGGCATAATATGCACCAGAAAAAAAAAAATTCAAAATCTTAAAATCGCTATAACTCCTAAACTAGGCGTCTGCGGGGGTCATATTATGCATCAGAAAAAAAAATTCAAAATCTTAAAATCGCTATAACTCCTAAACTAGGCGTCTGCGGGGGTCATAATATGCACCAGAAAAAAGAAAATTCAAAACTTTAAAATCGCTATAACTCCTAAACTAGGCGTATGCGGGGGTCATAATATGCACCAGAAAAAAGAAAATTCAAAACTTTAAAATCGCTATAGCTCCTAAACTAGGCGTCTGCGGGGGTCATATTATGCATCAGAAAAAAAAATTCAAAATCTTAAAATCGCTATAACTCCTAAACTAGGCGTCTGCGGGGGTCATATTATGCACCAGAAAAAAAAAATTCAAAACTTTAAAATCGCTTTAACTCCTAAACTAGGCGTCTGCGGGGGTCATAATATGCACCAGAAAAAAGAAAATTCAAAACTTTAAAATCGCTATAACTCCTAAACTAGGCGTCTGCGGGGGTCATAATATGCACCAGAAAAAAAAAATTCAAAACTTTAAAATCGCTATAACTCCTAAACTAGGCGTCTGCGGGGGTCATAATATGCACCAGAAAAAAGAAAATTCAAAACTTTAAAATCGCTATAGCTCCTAAACTAGGCGTCTGCGGGGGTCATATTATGCACCAGAAAAAAAAAATTCAAAATCTTAAAATCGCTATAACTCCTAAACTAGGCGTCTGCGGGGGTCATAATATGCACCAGAAAAAAAAAATTCAAAATCTTAAAATCGCTATAACTCCTAAACTAGGCGTCTGCGGGGGTCATATTATGCACCAGAAAAAAAAATTCCAAATCTTAAAATCGCTATAACTCCTAAACTAGGCGTCTGCGGGGGTCATAATATGCACCAGAAAAAAGAAAATTCAAAACTTTAAAATCGCTATAACTCCTAAACTAGGCGTCTGCGGGGGTCATATTATGCATCAGAAAAAAAAATTCAAAATCTTAAAATCGCTATAACTCCTAAACTAGGCGTCTGCGGGGGTCATATTATGCACCAGAAAAAAAAAAATTCAAAACTTTAAAATCGCTATAACTCCTAAACTGGGCGTCTGCGGGGGTCATATTATGCGCCAGAAAAAAAAATTCAAAATCTTAAAATCGCTATAACTCCTAAACTAGGCGTCTGCGGGGGTCATAATATGCACCAGAAAAAAAAAATTCAAAATCTCAAAATCGCTATAACTCCTAAACTAGGCGTCTGCGGGGGTCATAATGTGCACCAGAAAAAAGAAAATTCAAAACTTTAAAATCGCTATAACTCCTAAACTAGGCGTCTGCGGGGGTCATAATATGCACCAGAAAAAAAAAATTCAAAACTTTAAAATCGCTATAACTCCTAAACTAGGCGTCTGCGGGGGTCATAATATGCACCAGAAAAAAAAAAATTCAAAAATTTAAAATCGCTATAACTCCTAAACTAGGCGTCTGCGGGGGTCATATTATGCACCAGAAAAAAAAATTCAAAATCTTAAAATCGCTATAACTCCTAAACTAGGCGTCTGCGGGGGTCATATTATGCACCAGAAAAAAGAAAATTCAAAACTTTAAAATCGCTATAACTCCTAAACTAGGCGTCTGCTTGGGTATAATATGCACCAGAAAAAAGAAAATTCAAAACTTTAAAATCGCTATAACTCCTAAACTAGGCGTCTGCGGGGGTCATAATATGCACCAGAAAAAAAAAAATTCAAAACTTTAAAATCGCTATAACTCCTAAACTAGGCGTCTGCGGGGGTCATATTATGCATCAGAAAAAAAAATTCAAAATCTTAAAATCGCTATAACTCCTAAACTAGGCGTCTGCGGGGGTCATATTATGCACCAGAAAAAAGAAAATTCAAAACTTTAAAATCGCTATAACTCCTAAACTAGGCGTCTGCGGGGGTCATAATATGCACCAGAAAAAAGAAAATTCAAAACTTTAAAATCGCTATAACTCCTAAACTAGGCGTCTGCGGGGGTCATAATATGCACCAGAAAAAAGAAAATTCAAAACTTTAAAATCGCTATAACTCCTAAACTAGGCGTCTGCGGGGGTCATAATATGCACCAGAAAAAAGAAAATTCAAAACTTTAAAATCGCTATAACTCCTAAACTAGGCGTCTGTGGGGGTCATATTATGCACCAGAAAAAGAAAATTCAAAACTTTAAAATCGCTATAACTCCTAAACTAGGCGTCTGCGGGGGTCATATTAAGCACCAGAAAAAAAAAATTCAAAACTTTAAAATCGCTATAACTCCTAAACTATTCGTCTGCGGGGGTCATATTATGCATCAGAAAAAAAAATTCAAAATCTTAAAATCGCTATAACTCCTAAACTAGGCGTCTGCGGGGGTCATAATACGCACCAGAAAAAAGAAAATTCAAAACTTTAAAATCGCTATAACTCCTAAACTAGGCGTCTGCGGGGGTCATATTAAGCAACTGAAAAAAAAAATTCAAAACTTTAAAATCGCTATAACTCCTAAACTAGGCGTCTGCGGGGGTCATAATATGCACCAGAAAAAAAAATTCAAAATCTTAAAATCGCTATAACTCCTAAACTAGGCGTCTGCGGGGGTCATAATACGCACCAGAAAAAAGAAAATTCAAAACTTTAAAATCGCTATAACTCCTAAACTAGGCGTCTGCGGGGGTCATATTAAGCAACAGAAAAAAAAAATTCAAAACTTTAAAATCGCTATAACTCCTAAACTAGGCGTCTGCGGGGGTCATATTATGCATCAGAAAAAAAAATTCAAAATCTTAAAATCGCTATAACTCCTAAACTAGGCGTCTGCGGGGGTCATATTATGCTCCAGAAAAAAGAAAATTCAAAATCTTAAAATCGCTATAACTCCTAAACTAGGCGTCTTCGGGGGTCATAATATGCACCAGAAAAAAGAAAATTCAAAACTTTAAAATCGCTATAACTCCTAAACTAGGCGTCTGCGGGGGTCATATTATGCACCAGAAAAAAAATTCAAAACTTTAAAATCGTTATAACTCCTAAACTAGGCGTCTGCGGGGGTCATAATATGCACCAGAAAAAAAAATTCAAAATCTTAAAATCGCTATAACTCCTAAACTAGGCGTCTGCGGGGGTCATAATACGCACCAGAAAAAAGAAAATTCAAAACTTTAAAATCGCTATAACTCCTAAACTAGGCGTCTGCGGGGGTCATATTAAGCAACAGAAAAAAAAAATTCAAAACTTTAAAATCGCTATAACTCCTAAACTAGGCGTCTGCGGGGGTCATATTATGCTCCAGAAAAAAGAAAATTCAAAATCTTAAAATCGCTATAACTCCTAAACTAGGCGTCTGCGGGGGTCATAATATGCACCAGAAAAAAGAAAATTCAAAACTTTAAAATCGCTATAACTCCTAAACTAGGCGTCTGCGGGGGTCATATTATGCACCAGAAAAAAAAAATTCAAAATCTTAAAATCGCTATAACTCCTAAACTGGGCGTCTGCGGGGGTCATATTATGCACCAGAAAAAAAAATTCAAAATCTTAAAATCGCTATAACTCCTAAACTAGGCGTCTGCGGGGGTCATAATATGCACCAGAAAAAAGAAAATTCAAAACTTTAAAATCGCTATAACTCCTAAACTAGGCGTCTGCGGGGGTCATATTAAGCACCAGAAAAAAAAATTCAAAACTTTAAAATCGCTATAACTCCTAAACTAGTCGTCTGCGGGGGTCATATTAAGCATCAGAAAAAAAAATTCAAAATCTTAAAATCGCTATAACTCCTAAACTAGGCGTCTGCAGGGGTCATATTATGCACCAGAAAAAAGAAAATTCAAAACTTTAAAATCGCTATAACTCCTAAACTAGGCGTCTGCGGGGGTCATATTATGCACCAGAAAAAAGAAAATTCAAAACTTTAAAATCGCTATAACTCCTAAACTAGGCGTCTGCGGGGGTCATAATATGCACCAGAAAAAAAAATTCAAAACTTTAAAATCGCTATAACTCCTAAACTAGGCGTCTGCGGGGGTCATAATATGCACCAGAAAAAAGAAAATTCAAAACTTTAAAATCGCTATAGCTCCTAAACTAGGCGTCTGCGGGGGTCATATTATGCACCAGAAAAAAAAAATTCAAAACTTTAAAATCGCTATAACTCCTAAACTAGGCGTCTGCGGGGGTCATAATATGCACCAGAAAAAAGAAAATTCAAAACTTTAAAATCGCTATAGCTCCTAAACTAGGCGTCTGCGGGGGTCATATTATGCATCAGAAAAAAAAATTCAAAATCTTAAAATCGCTATAACTCCTAAACTAGGCGTCTGCGGGGGTCATATTATGCACCAGAAAAAAAAAAATTCAAAACTTTAAAATCGCTTTAACTCCTAAACTAGGCGTCTGCGGGGGTCATATTATGCACCAGAAAAAAAAATTCAAAATCTTAAAATCGCTATAACTCCTAAACTAGGCGTCTGCGGGGGTCATAATATGCACCAGAAAAAAGAAAATTCAAAACTTTAAAATCGCTATAACTCCTAAACTAGGCGTCTGCGGGGGTCATAATATGCACCAGAAAAAAAAAATTCTAAATCTTAAAATCGCTATAACTCCTAAACTAGGCGTCTGCGGGGGTCATAATATGCACCAGAAAAAAAAATTCAAAACTTTAAAATCGCTATAACTCCTAAACTAGGCGTCTGCGGGGGTCATAATATGCACCAGAAAAAAGAAAATTCAAAACTTTAAAATCGCTATAACTCCTAAACTAGGCGTCTGCGGGGGTCATAATATGCACCAGAAAAAAAAAATTCAAAACTTTAAAATCGCTATAACTCCTAAACTAGGCGTCTGCGGGGGTCATAATATGCACCAGAAAAAAGAAAATTCAAAACTTTAAAATCGCTATAGCTCCTAAACTAGGCGTCTGCGGGGGTCATATTATGCACCAGAAAAAAAAAATTCAAAATCTTAAAATCGCTATAACTCCTAAACTAGGCGTCTGCGGGGGTCATAATATGCACCAGAAAAAAAAAATTCAAAATCTTAAAATCGCTATAACTCCTAAACTAGGCGTCTGCGGGGGTCATATTATGCACCAGAAAAAAAAATTCCAAATCTTAAAATCGCTATAACTCCTAAACTAGGCGTCTGCGGGGGTCATAATATGCACCAGAAAAAAGAAAATTCAAAACTTTAAAATCGCTATAACTCCTAAACTAGGCGTCTGCGGGGGTCATATTATGCATCAGAAAAAAAAATTCAAAATCTTAAAATCGCTATAACTCCTAAACTAGGCGTCTGCGGGGGTCATATTATGCACCAGAAAAAAAAAAATTCAAAACTTTAAAATCGCTATAACTCCTAAACTGGGCGTCTGCGGGGGTCATATTATGCACCAGAAAAAAAAATTCAAAATCTTAAAATCGCTATAACTCCTAAACTGGGCGTCTGCGGGGGTCATAATATGCACCAGAAAAAAAAAATTCAAAATCTCAAAATCGCTATAACTCCTAAACTAGGCGTCTGCGGGGGTCATAATGTGCACCAGAAAAAAGAAAATTCAAAACTTTAAAATCGCTATAACTCCTAAACTAGGCGTCTGCGGGGGTCATAATATGCACCAGAAAAAAAAAATTCAAAACTTTAAAATCGCTATAACTCCTAAACTAGGCGTCTGCGGGGGTCATATTATGCATCAGAAAAAAAAAATTCAAAATCTTAAAATCGCTATAACTCCTAAACTAGGCGTCTGCGGGGGTCATATTATGCACCAGAAAAAAAAAAATTCAAAACTTTAAAATCGCTTTAACTCCTAAACTAGGCGTCTGCGGGGGTAATATTATGCACCAGAAAAAAAAATTCAAAATCTTAAAATCGCTATAACTCCTAAACTAGGCGTCTGCGGGGGTCATAATATGCACCAGAAAAAAGAAAATTCAAAACTTTAAAATCGCTATAACTCCTAAACTAGGCGTCTGCGGGGGTCATAATATGCACCAGGAAAAAAAAATTCAAAACTTTAAAATCGCTATAACTCCTAAACTAGGCGTCTGCGGGGGTCATATTATGCACCAGAAAAAAAAAATTCTAAATCTTAAAATAGCTAAAACTCCTAAACTAGGCGTCTGCGGGGGTCATAATATGCACCAGAAAAAAAAATTCAAAACTTTAAAATCGCTATAACTCCTAAACTAGGCGTCTGCGGGGGTCATAATATGCACCAGAAAAAAGAAAATTCAAAACTTTAAAATCGCTATAACTCCTAAACTAGGCGTCTGCGGGGGTCATAATATGCACCAGAAAAAAAAAATTCAAAACTTTAAAATCGCTATAACTCCTAAACTAGGCGTCTGCGGGGGTCATAATATGCACCAGAAAAAAGAAAATTCAAAACTTTAAAATCGCTATAGCTCCTAAACTAGGCGTCTGCGGGGGTCATATTATGCACCAGAAAAAAAAAATTCAAAATCTTAAAATCGCTATAACTCCTAAACTAGGCGTCTGCGGGGGTCATAATATGCACCAGAAAAAAAAAATTCAAAATCTTAAAATCGCTATAACTCCTAAACTAGGCGTCTGCGGGGGTCATATTATGCACCAGAAAAAAAAATTCAAAATCTTAAAATCGCTATAACTCCTAAACTAGGCGTCTGCGGGGGTCATAATATGCACCAGAAAAAAGAAAATTCAAAACTTTAAAATCGCCATAACTCCTAAACTAGGCGTCTGCGGGGGTCATATTATGCACCAGAAAAAAAAATTCAAAATCGCTATAACTCCTGAACTAGGCGTCTGCGGGGGTCATAATATGCACCAGAAAAAAGAAAATTCAAAACTTTAAAATCGCTATAACTCCTAAACTAGGCGTCTGCGGGGGTCATAATATGCACCAGAAAAAAGAAAATTCAAAACTTTAAAATCGCTATAGCTCCTAAACTAGGCGTCTGCGGGGGTCATATTATGCACCAGAAAAAAAAAATTCAAAATCTTAAAATCGCTATAACTCCTAAACTAGGCGTCTGCGGGGGTCATAATATGCACCAGAAAAAAAAAATTCAAAATCTTAAAATCGCTATAACTCCTAAACTAGGCGTCTGCGGGGGTCATATTATGCACCAGAAAAAAAAATTCAAAATCTTAAAATCGCTATAACTCCTAAACTAGGCGTCTGCGGGGGTCATAATATGCACCAGAAAAAAGAAAATTCAAAACTTTAAAATCGCCATAACTCCTAAACTAGGCGTCTGCGGGGGTCATATTATGCACCAGAAAAAAAAATTCAAAATCGCTTTAACTCCTAAACTAGGCGTCTGCGGGGGTCATAATATGCACCAGAAAAAAGAAAATTCAAAACTTTAAAATCGCTATAACTCCTAAACTAGGCGTCTGCGGGGGTCATAATATGCACCAGAAAAAAAAAAATTCAAAACTTTAAAATCGCTATAACTCCTAAACTAGGCGTCTGCGGGGGTCATATTATGCACCAGAAAAAAAAATTCAAAATCTTAAAATCGCTATAACTCCTAAACTAGGCGTCTGCGGGGGTCATAATATGCACCAGAAAAAAGAAAATTCAAAACTTTAAAATCGCTATAACTCCTAAACTAGGCGTCTGCGGGGGTCATATTATGCACCAGAAAAAAAAATTCAAAATCTTAAAATCGCTATAACTCCTAAACTAGGCGTCTGCGGGGGTCATAATATGCACCAGAAAAAAGAAAATTCAAAACTTTAAAATCGCTATAACTCCTAAACTAGGCGTCTGCGGGGGTCATAATATGCACCAGAAAAAAAAAATTCAAAACTTTAAAATCGCTATAACTCCTAAACTAGGCGTCTGCGGGGGTCATATTATGCACCAGAAAAAAAAATTCAAAATCGCTATAACTCCTAAACTAGGCGTCTGCGGGGGTCATAATATGCACCAGAAAAAAGAAAATTCAAAACTTTAAAATCGCAATAACTCCTAAACTAGGCGTCTGCGGGGGTTATATTATGCACCAGAAAAAAAAATTCAAAACTTTAAAATCTCTATAACTCCTAAACTAGGCGTCTGCGGGGGTCATATTATGCATCAGAAAAAAGAAAATTCAAAACTTTAAAATCGCTATAACTCCTAAACTAGGCGTCTGCGGGGGTCATAATATGCACCAGAAAAAAAAAAATTCAAAACTTTAAAATCGCTATAACTCCTAAACTAGGCGTCTGCGGGGGTCATATTATGCATCAGAAAAAAAAATTCAAAATTTTAAAATCGCTATAACTCCTAAACTAGGCGTCTGCGGGGGTCATATTATGCACCAGAAAAAAAAAAATTCAAAACTTTAAAATCGCTATAACTCCTAAACTAGGCGTCTGCGGGGGTCATATTATGCACCAGAAAAAAAAATTCAAAATCGCTATAACTCCTAAACTAGGCGTCTGCGGGGGTCATAATATGCACCAGAAAAAAGAAAATTCAAAACTTTAAAATCGCTATAACTCCTAAACTAAGCGTCTGCGGGGGTCATATTATGCACCAGAAAAAAAAAAATTCAAAACTTTAAAATCGCTATAACTCCTAAACTAGGCGTCTGCGGGGGTCATATTATGCACCAGAGAAAAAAATTCAAAATCGCTATAACTCCTAAACTAGGCGTCTGAGGGGGTCATAATATGCACCAGAAAAAAGAAAATTCAAAACTTTAAAATCGCTATAACTCCTAAACTAGGCGTCTGCGGGGGTCATAATATGCACCAGAAAAAAAAAAATTCAAAACTTTAAAATCGCTATAACTCCTAAACTAGGCGTCTGCGGGGGTCATAATATGCACCAGAAAAAAGAAAATTCAAAACTTTAAAATCGCTATAACTCCTAAACTAGGCGTTCTGAGGGGGTCATAATATGCACCAGAAAAAAAAAATTCAAAACTTTAAAATCGCTATAACTCCTAAACTAGGCGTCTGCGGGGGTCATATTATGCACCAGAAAAAAAAATTCAAAATCTTAAAATCGCTATAACTCCTAAACTAGGCGTCTGCGGGGGTCATAATATGCACCAGAAAAAAGAAAATTCAAAACTTTAAAATCGCTATAACTCCTAAACTAGGCGTCTGCGGGGTCATATTATGCACCAGAAAAAAAAAATTCTATATCTTAAAATCGCTATAACTCCTAAACTAGGCGTCTGCGGGGGTCATAATATGCACCAGAAAAAAGAAAATTCAAAACTTTAAAATCGCAATAACTCCTAAACTAGGCGTCTGCGGGGGTCATATTATGCACCAGAAAAAAAAATTCAAAATCTTAAAATCGCTATAACTCCTAAACTAGGCGTCTGCGGGGGTCATAATATGCACCAGAAAAAAAAAAATTCAAAACTTTAAAATCGCTATAACTCCTAAACTAGGCGTCTGCGGGGGTCATATTATGCATCAGAAAAAAAAATTCAAAATCTTAAAATCGCTATAACTCCTAAACTAGGCGTCTGCGGGGGTCATATTATGCACCAGAAAAAAAAAAATTCAAAACTTTAAAATCGCTATAACTCCTAAACTAGGCGTCTGCGGGGGTCAAATTATGCACCAGAAAAAAAAAATTCAAAACTTTAAAATCGCTATAACTCCTAAACTAGGCGTCTGCGGGGGTCATATTATGCATCAGAAAAAAAAATTCAAAATCTTAAAATCGCTATAACTCCTAAACTAGGCGTCTGCGGGGGTCATATTATGCACCAGAAAAAAAAAATTCAAAATCTTCAAATCGCTATAACTCCTAAACTGGGCGACTGCGGGGGTCATAATATGCATCAGAAAAAAAAATTCAAAATCTTAAAATCGCTATAACTCCTAAACTAGGCGTCTGCGGGGGTCGTATTATGCACCAGAAAAAAAAAATTCAAAACTTTAAAATCGCTATAACTCCTAAACTAGGCGTCTGCGGGGGTCATATTATGCACCAGAAAAAAAAATTCAAAATCTTAAAATCGCTATAACTCCTAAACTAGGCGTCTGCGGGGGTCATAATATGCACCAGAAAAAAAAAATTCAAAATCTTAAAATCGCTATAACTCCTAAACTAGGCGTCTGCGGGGGTCATATTATGCACCAGAAAAAAAAAAATTCAAAACTTTAAAATCGCTATAACTCCTAAACTAGGCGTCTGCGGGGGTCATAATATGCACCAGAAAAAAGAAAATTCAAAACTTTAAAATCGCTATAACTCCTAAACTAGGCGTCTGCGGGGGTCATAATATGCACCAGAAAAAAAAAAATTCAAAATCTTAAAATCGCTATAACTCCTAAACTAGGCGTCTGCGGGGGTCATATTATGCACCAGAAAAAAAAATTCAAAATCTTAAAATCGCTATAACTCCTAAACTAGGCGTCTGCGGGTGTCATATTATGCACCAGAAAAAAAAAATTCAAAACTTTAAAATCGCTATAACTCCTAAACTAGGCGTCTGCGGGGGTCATAATATGCACCAGGTAAAAGAAAATTCAAAACTTTAAAATCGCTATAACTCCTAAACTAGGCGTCTGCGGGGGTCATATTATGCACAAGAAAAAAAAAATTATAAATCTTAAAATCGCTATAACTCCTAAACTAGGCGTCTGCGGGGGTCATAATATGCACCAGAAAAAAGAAAATTCAAAACTTTAAAATCGCTATAACTCCTAAACTAGGCGTCTGCGGGGGTCATATTATGCACCAGAAAAAAAAAATTCAAAACTTTAAAATCGCTATAACTCCTAAACTAGGCGTTTGCGGGGGTCATATTATGCACCAGAAAAAAAAAATTCAAAATCTTAAAATCGCTATAACTCCTAAACTAGGCGTCTGCGGGGGTCATAATATGCACCAGAAAAAAGAAAATTCAAAACTTTAAAATCGCTATAACTCCTAAACTAGGCGTCTGCGGGGGTCATATTATGCACCAGAAAAAAAAAATCAAAACTTTAAAATCGCTATAACTCCTAAACTAGGCGTCTGCGGGGGTCATATTATGCATCAGAAAAAAAAATTCAAAATCTTAAAATCGCTATAACTCCTAAACTAGGCGTCTGCGGGGGTCATATTATGCACCAGAAAAAGAAAATTCAAAACTTTAAAATCGCTATAACTCCTAAACTAGGCGTCTGCGGGGGTCATAATATGCACCAGAAAAAAAAATTCAAAATCTTAAAATCGCTATAACTCCTAAACTAGGTGTCTGCGGGGGTCATAATATGCACCAGAAAATAGAAAATTCAAAACTTTAAAATCGCTATAACTCCTAAACTAGGCGTCTGCGGGGGTCATATTATGCATCAGAAAAAAAAATTCAAAACTTTGAAATCGCTATAACTCCTAAACTAGGCGTCTGCGGGGGTCATAATATGCACCAGAAAATAGAAAATTCAAAACTTTAAAATCGCTATAACTCCTAAACTAAGCGTCTGCGGGGGTCATATTATGCACCAGAAAAAGAAAATTCAAAACTTTGAAATCGCTAGAACTCCTAAACTAGGCGTCTGCGGGGGTCATAATATGCACCAGAAAAAAGAAAATTCAAAACTTTAAAATCGCTATAACTCCTAAACTAGGCGTCTGCGGGGGTCATATTATGCATCAGAAAAAAAAATACAAAATCTTAAAATCGCTATAACTCCTAAACTAGGCGTCTGCGGGGGTCATATTATGCACCAGAAAAAAAAAATTCAAAATCTTAAAATCGCTATAACTCCTAAACTAGGTGTCTGCGGGGGTCATAATATGCACCAGAAAAAAGAAAATTCAAAACTTTAAAATCGCTATAACTCCTAAACTAGGCGTCTGCGGGGGTCATATTATGCACCAGAAAAAAAAAATTCAAAATCTTAAAATCGCTATAACTCCTAAACTAGGCGTCTGCGGGGGTCATAATATGCATCAGAAAAAAAAATTCAAAATCTTAAAATCGCTATAACTCCTAAACTAGGCGTCTGCGGGGGTCATATTATGCACCAGAAAAAGAAAATTCAAAACTTTGAAATCGCTATAACTCCTAAACTAGGCGTCTGCGGGGGTCATATTATGCATCAGAAAAAAAAATTCAAAATCTTAAAATCGCTATAACTCCTAAACTAGGCGTCTGCGGGGGTCATATTATGCACCAGAAAAAAAAAATTCAAAATCTTAAAATCGCTATAACTCCTAAACGAGGTGTCTGCGGGGGTCATAATATGCACCAGAAAAAAGAAAATTCAAAACTTTAAAATCGCTTTAACTCCTAAACTAGGCGTCTGCGGGGGTCATATTATGGACCAGAAAAAAGAAAATTCAAAACTTTAAAATCGCTATAACTCCTAAACTAGGCGTCTGCGGGGGTCATATTATGCACCAGAAAAAAAAAATCTAAATCTTAAAATCGCTATAACTCCTAAACTAGGCGTCTGCGGGGGTCATATTATGCACCAGAAAAAAAAAATTCAAAATCTTAAAATCGCTATAACTCCTAAACTAGGCGTCTGCGGGGGTCATAATATGCACCAGAAAAAAGAAAATTCAAAACTTTAAAATCGCTTTAACTCCTAAACTAGGCGTCTGCGGGGGTCATATTATGGACCAGAAAAAAGAAAATTCAAAACTTTAAAATCGCTATAACTCCTAAACTAGGCGTCTGCGGGGGTCATAATATGCACCAGAAAAAAGAAAATTCAAAACTTTAAAATCGCTATAACTCCTAAACTAGGCGTCTGCGGGGGTCATATTATGCACCAGAAAAAAAAATCTAAATCTTAAAATCGCTATAACTCCTAAACTAGGCGTCTGCGGGGGTCATAATATGCACCAGAAAAAAAAAATTCAAAACTTTAAAATCGCTATAACTCCTAAACTAGGCGTCTGCGGGGGTCATAATATGCACCAGAAAAAAAAAAAATTCTAAATCTTAAAATCGCTATAACTCCTAAATTAAGCGTCTGCGGGGGTCATATTATGCATCAGAAAAAAAAATTCAAAATCTTAAAATCGCTATAACTCCTAAACTAGGCGTCTGCGGGGGTCATATTATGCACCAGAAAAAAAAAATTCAAAACTTTAAAATCGCTATAACTCCTAAACTAGGCGTCTGCGGGGGTCATATTATGCAAAAGAAAAAAAAATTCAAAATCTTAAAATCGCTATAACTCCTAAACTAGGCGTCTGCGGGGGTCATAATATGCACCAGAAAAAAGAAAATTCAAAACTTTAAAATCGCTATAACTCCTAAACTAGGCGTCTGCGGGGGTCATAATATGGACCAGAAAAAAAAAAATTCTAAATCTTAAAATCGCTATAACTCCTAAATTAAGCGTCTGCGGGGGTCATATTATGCATCAGAAAAAAAAATTCAAAATCTTAAAATCGCTATAACTCCTAAACTAGGCGTCTGCGGGGGTCATATTATGCACCAGAAAAAAAAAAATTCAAAACTTTAAAATCGCTATAACTCCTAAACTAGGCGTCTGCGGGGGTCATAATACGCACCAGGAAAAAAAAATTCAAAACTTTAAAATCGCTATAACTCCTAAACTAGGCGTCTGCGTGGGTCATAATATGCACCAGAAAAAAGAAAATTCAAAACTTTAAAATCGCTATAACTCCTAAACTTGGCGTCTGCGGGGGTCATATTATGCACCAGAAAAAAAAATTCAAAACTTTAAAATCGCTATAACTCCTAAACTAGGCGTCTGCGGGGGTCATAATATGCACCAGGAAAAAAAAATTCAAAACTTTAAAATCGCTATAACTCCTAAACTAGGCGTCTGCGTGGGTCATAATATGCACCAGAAAAAAGAAAATTCAAAACTTTAAAATCGCTATAACTCCTAAACTTGGCGTCTGCGGGGGTCATATTATGCACCAGAAAAAAAAAATTCAAAATCTTAAAATCGCTATAACTCCTAAACTAGGCGTCTGCGGGGGTCATAATATGCACCAGAAAAAAGAAAATTCAAAACTTTAAAATCGCTATAACTCCTAAACTTGGCGTCTGCGGGGGTCATATTATGCACCAGAAAAAAAAATTCAAAACTTTAAAATCGCTATAACTCCTAAACTAGGCGTCTGCGGGGGTCATAATATGCACCAGAAAAAAGAAAATTCAAAACTTTAAAATCGCTATAACTCCTAAACTAGGCGTCTGCGGGGGTCATATTATGCACCAGAAAAAAAAATTCAAAATCTTAAAATCGCTATAACTCCTAAACTAGGCGTCTGCGGGGGTCATAATATGCACCAGAAAAAAGAAAATTCAAAACTTTAAAATCGCTATAACTCCTAAACTAGGCGTCTGCGGGGGTCATATTATGCATCAGAAAAAAGAAAATTCAAAACTTGAAAATCGCTATAACTCCTAAACTAGGCGTCTGCGGGGGTCATAATATGCACCAGAAAAAAGAAAATTCAAAACTTTAAAATCGCTATAACTCCCAAACTAGGCGTCTGCGGGGGTCATATTATGCACCAGAAAAAAAAAATTCAAAATCTTAAAATCGCTATAACTCCTAAACTAGGCGTCTGCGGGGGTCATAATATGCACCAGAAAAAAGAAAATTCAAAACTTTAAAATCGCTATAACTCCTAAACTTGGCGTCTGCGGGGGTCATATTATGCACCAGAAAAAAAAATTCAAAACTTTAAAATCGCTATAACTCCTAAACTAGGCGTCTGCGGGGGTCATAATATGCACCAGAAAAAAAAAAATTCTAAATCTTAAAATCGCTATAACTCCTAAATTAAGCGTCTGCGGGGGTCATATTATGCATCAGATAAAAAAATTCAAAATTTTAAAATCGCTATAACTCCTAAACTAGGCGTCTGCGGGGGTCATAATATGCACCAGAAAAAAGAAAATTCAAAACTTTAAAATCGCTATAACTCCTAAACTTGGCGTCTGCGGGGGTCATATTATGCACCAGAAAAAAAAATTCAAAACTTTAAAATCGCTATAACTCCTAAACTAGGCGTCTGCGGGGGTCATATTATGCACCAGAAAAAAAAAATTCTAAATCTTAAAATCGCTATAACTCCTAAACTAGGCGTCTGCGGGGGTCATAATATGCACCAGAAAAAAAAAATTCAAAACTTTAAAATCGCTATAACTCCTAAACTAGGCGTCTGCGGGGGTCATAATATGCACCAGAAAAAAAAAAATTCTAAATCTTAAAATCGCTATAACTCCTAAACTAGGCGTCTGCGGGGGTCATAATATGCACCAGAAAAAAAAAATTCAAAACTTTAAAATCGCTATAACTCCTAAACTAGGCGTCTGCGGGGGTCATATTATGCATCAGAAAAAAAAATTCAAAATCTTAAAATCGCTATAACTCCTAAACTAGGCGTCTGCGGGGGTCATATTATGCACCAGAAAAAGAAAATTCAAAACTTTAAAATCGCTATAACTCCTAAACTAGGCGTCTGCGGGGGTCATATTATGCACCAGAAAAAAAAAATTCAAAACTTTAAAATCGCTATAACTCCTAAACTAGGCGTCTGCGGGGGTCATATTATGCACCAGAAAAAAAAATTCAAAATCTTAAAATCGCTATAACTCCTAAACTAGGCGTCTGCGGGGGTCATAATATGCACCAGAAAAAAAAAATTCAAAATCTTAAAATCGCTATAACTCCTAAATTAGGCGTCTGCGGGGGTCATAATATGCACCAGAAAAAAGAAAATTCAAAACTTTAAAATCGCTATAACTCCTAAACTAGGCGTCTGCGGGGGTCATAATATGCACCAGAAAAAAAAAAATTCTAAATCTTAAAATCGCTATAACTCCTAAATTAAGCGTCTGCGGGGGTCATATTATGCATCAGAAAAAAAAATTCAAAATCTTAAAATCGCTATAACTCCTAAACTAGGCGTCTGCGGGGGTCATATTGTGCACCAGAAAAAAAAAATTCAAAACTTTAAAATCGCTATAACTCCTAAACTAGGCGTCTGCGGGGGTCATATTATGCACCAGAAAAAAAAATTCAAAATCTTAAAATCGCTATAACTCCTAAACTAGGCGCCTGCGGGGGTCATAATATGCACCAGAAAAAAGAAAATTCAAAACTTTAAAATCGCTATAACTCCTAAACTAGGCGTCTGCGGGGGTCATAATATGCACCAGAAAAAAAAAAATTCAAAATCTTAAAATCGCTATAACTCCTGAATTAGGCGTCTGCGGGGGTCATATTATGCATCAGAAAAAAAAATTCAATATCTTAAAATCGCTATAACTCCTAAACTAGGCGTCTGCAGGGGTCATATTATGCACCAGAAAAAAAAAATTCAAAATCTTAAAATCGCTATAACTCCTAAACTAGGCGTCTGCGGGAGTCATAATATGCACCAGAAAAAAGAAAATTCAAAACTTTAAAATCGCTATAACTCCTAAACTAGGCGTCTGCGGGGGTCATATTATGCACCAGAAAAAACAAATTCTAAATATTAAAATCGCTATAACTCCTAAACTAGGCGTCTGCGGGGGTCATAATATTCACCAGAAAAAAGAAAATTCAAAACTTTAAAATCGCTATAACTCCTAAACTAGGCGTCTGCGGGGGTCATATTATGCACCAGAAAAAAAAAATTCAAAATCTTAAAATCGCTATAACTCCTAAACTAGGTGTTTGCGGGGGTCATAATATGCACCAGAAAAAAGAAAATTCAAAACTTTAAAATCGCTATAACTCCTAAACTAGGCGTCTGCGGGGATCATATTATGCACCAGAAAAAAAAAATTCAAAATTTTAAAATCGCTATAACTCCTAAACTAGGCGTCTGCGGGGGTCATATTATGCGCCAGAAAAAAAAAATTCAAAATCTTAAAATGGCTATAACTCCTAAATTAGGCGTCTGCGGGGGTCATATTATGCATCAGAAAAAAAAATTCAAAATCTTAAAATCGCTATAACTCCTAAACTAGGCGTCTGCGGGGGTCATATTATGCACCAGAAAAAAAAAAATTCAAAACTTTAAAATCGCTATAACTCCTAAACATGCGTCTGCGGGGGTCATAATATGCACCAGGAAAAAAAAATTCAAAACTTTAAAATCGCTATAACTCCTAAACTAGGCGTCTGCGGGGGTCATAATATGCACCAGAAAAAAGAAAATTCAAAACTTTAAAATCGCTATAACTCCTAAACTTGGCGTCTGCGGGGGTCATATTATGCACCAGAAAAAAAAATTCAAAACTTTAAAATCGCTATAACTCCTAAACTAGGCGTCTGCGGGGGTCATATTATGCACCAGAAAAAAGAAAATTCAAAACTTTAAAATCGCTATAACTCCTAAACTAGGCGTCTGCGGGGGTCATATTATGCACCAGAAAAAAAAAATTCAAAATCTTAAAATCGCTATAACTCCTAAACTAGGCGTCTGCGGGGGTCATAATATGCACCAGAAAAAAGAAAATTCAAAACTTTAAAATCGCTATAACTCCTAAACTTGGCGTCTGCGGGGGTCATATTATGCACCAGAAAAAAAAATTCAAAACTTTAAAATCGCTATAACTCCTAAACTAGGCGTCTGCGGGGGTCATAATATGCACCAGAAAAAAGAAAATTCAAAACTTTAAAATCGCTATAACTCCTAAACTATGCGTCTGCGGGGGTCATATTATGCACCAGAAAAAAAAAATTCAAAATCTTAAAATCGCTATAACTCCTAAACTAGGCGTCTGCGGGGGTCATAATATGCACCAGAAAAAAGAAAATTCAAAACTTTAAAATCGCTATAACTCCTAAACTAGGCGTCTGTGGGGGTCATATTATGCATCAGAAAAAAGAAAATTCAAAACTTGAAAATCGCTATAACTCCTAAACTAGGCGTCTGCGGGGGTCATAATATGCACCAGAAAAAAAAAAATTCAAAATCTTAAAATCGCTATAACTCCTAAACTAGGCGTCTGCGGGGGTCATAATATGCACCAGAAAAAAGAAAATTCAAAACTTTAAAATCGCTATAACTCCTAAACTAGGCGTCTGCGGGGGTCATAATATGCACCAGAAAAAAGAAAATTCAAAACTTTAAAATCGCTATAACTCCTAAACTAGGCGTCTGCGGGGGTCATATTATGCACCAGAAAAAAAAAATTCTAAATATTAAAATCGCTATAACTCCTAAACTAGGCGTCTGCGGGGGTCATAATATGCACCAGAAAAAAGAAAATTCAAAACTTTAAAATCGCTATAACTCCTAAACTAGGCGTCTGCGGGGGTCATATTATGCACCAGAAAAAAAAATTCAAAACTTTAAAATCGCTATAACTCCTAAACTAGGCGTCTGCTGGGGTCATATTATGCACCAGAAAAAAGAAAATTCAAAACTTTAAAATCGCTATAACTCCTAAACTAGGCGTCTGCGGGGGTCATATTATGCACCAGAAAAAAAAATTCAAAATTTTAAAATCGCTATAACTCCTAAACTAGGCGTCTGCGGGGGTCATAATATGCACCAGAAAAAAGAAAATTCAAAATCTTAAAATCGCTATAACTCCTAAATTAGGCGTCTGCGGGGGTCATAATATGCACCAGAAAAAAGAAAATTCAAAACTTTAAAATCGCTATAACTCCTAAACTAGGCGTCTGCGGGGGTCATAATATGCACCAGAAAAAAAAAATTCTAAATCTTAAAATCGCTATAACTCCTAAATTAAGCGTCTGCGGGGGTCATATTATGCATCAGAAAAAAAAATTCAAAATCTTAAAATCGCTATAACTCCTAAACTAGGCGTCTGCGGGGGTCATATTATGCACCAGAAAAAAAAAATTCAAAACTTTAAAATCGCTATAACTCCTAAACTAGGCGTCTGCGGGGGTCATAATATGCACCAGAAAAAAGAAAATTCAAAACTTTAAAATCGCTATAAGTCCTAAATTAGGCGTCTGCGGGGATCATAATATACACCAGAAAAAAGAAAATTCAAAACTTTAAAATCGCTATAACTCCTAAACTAGGCGTCTGCGGGGGTCATAATATGCACCAGAAAAAAGAAAATTCAAAACTTTAAAATCGCTATAACTCCTAAACTAGGCGTCTGCGGGGGTCATAATATGCACCAGAAAAAAAAAAATTCAAAATCTTAAAATCGCTATAACTCCTAAATTAGGCGTCTGCGGGGGTCATATTATGCATCAGAAAAAAAAATTCAATATCTTAAAATCGCTATAACTCCTAAACTAGGCGTCTGCAGGGGTCATATTATGCACCAGAAAAAAAAATTCAAAACTTTAAAATCGCTATAACTCCTAAACTAGGCGTCTGCGGGGGTCATAATATGCACCAGAAAAAAGAAAATTCAAAACTTTAATATCGCTATAACTCCTAAACTAGGCGTCTGCGGGGGTCATATTATGCACCAGAAAAAAAAAATTCAAAATCTTAAAATCGCTATAACTCCTAAACTAGGCGTCTGCGGGGGTCATAATATGCACCAGAAAAAAGAAAATTCAAAACTTTAAAATCGCTATAACTCCTAAACTAGGCGTCTGCGGGGGTCATATTATGCACCAGAAAAAACAAATTCTAAATATTAAAATCGCTATAACTCCTAAACTAGGCGTCTGCGGGGGTCATAATATTCACCAGAAAAAAGAAAATTCAAAACTTTAAAATCGCTATAACTCCTAAACTAGGCGTCTGCGGGGGTCATATTATGCACCAGAAAAAAAAAATTCAAAATCTTAAAATCGCTATAACTCCTAAACTAGGCGTCTGCGGGGGTCATATTATGCGCCAGAAAAAAAAAATTCAAAATCTTAAAATGGCTATAACTCCTAAACTAGGCGTCTGCGGGGGTCATAATATGCACCAGAAAAAAGAAAATTCAAAACTTTAAAATCGCTATAACTCCTAAACTAGGCGTCTGCGGGGGTCATAATATGCACCAGAAAAAAGAAAATTCAAAACTTTAAAATCGCTATAACTCCTAAACTAGGCGTCTGCGGGGGTCATAATATTCACCAGAAAAAAGAAAATTCAAAACTTTAAAATCGCTATAACTCCTAAACTAGGCGTCTGCGGGGGTCATATTATGCACCAGAAAAAAAAAATTCAAAATCTTAAAATCGCTATAACTCCTAAACTAGGCGTCTGCGGGGGTCATATTATGCGCCAGAAAAAAAAAATTCAAAATCTTAAAATGGCTATAACTCCTAAACTAGGCGTCTGCGGGGGTCATAATATGCACCAGAAAAAAGAAAATTCAAAACTTTAAAATCGCTATAACTCCTAAACTAGGCATCTGCGGGGGTCATAATATGCACCAGAAAAAAGAAAATTCAAAACTTTAAAATCGCTATAACTCCTAAACTTGGCGTCTGCGGGGGTCATATTATGCACCAGAAAAAAAAATTCAAAACTTTAAAATCGCTATAACTCCTAAACTAGGCGTCTGCGGGGGTCATATTATGCACCAGAAAAAAAAAATTCAAAATCTTAAAATCGCTATAACTCCTAAACTAGGCGTCTGCGGGGGTCATATTATGCGCCAGAAAAAAAAAATTCAAAATCTTAAAATGGCTATAACTCCTAAACTAGGCGTCTGCGGGGGTCATAATATGCACCAGAAAAAAGAAAATTCAAAACTTTAAAATCGCTATAACTCCTAAACTAGGCGTCTGCGGGGGTCATAATATGCACCAGAAAAAAGAAAATTCAAAACTTTAAAATCGCTATAACTCCTAAACTTGGCGTCTGCGGGGGTCATATTATGCGCCAGAAAAAAAAAATTCAAAATCTTAAAATGGCTATAACTCCTAAACTAGGCGTCTGCGGGGGTCATATTATGCACTAGAAAAAAAAATTCAAAACTTTAAAATCGCTATAACTCCTAAACTAGGCGTCTGCGGGGGTCATAATATGCACCAGAAAAAAGAAAATTCAAAACTTTAAAATCGCTATAACTCCTAAACTTGGCGTCTGCGGGGGTCATATTATGCACCAGAAAAAAAAAATTCAAAATCTTAAAATCGCTATAACTCCTAAACTAGGCGTCTGCGGGGGTCATATTATGCGCCAGAAAAAAAAAATTCAAAATCTTAAAATGGCTATAACTCCTAAACTAGGCGTCTGCGGGGGTCATAATATGCACCAGAAAAAAGAAAATTCAAAACTTTAAAATCGCTATAACTCCTAAACTAGGCGTCTGCGGGGGTCATAATATGCACCAGAAAAAAGAAAATTCAAAACTTTAAAATCGCTATAACTCCTAAACTTGGCGTCTGCGGGGGTCATATTATGCGCCAGAAAAAAAAAATTCAAAATCTTAAAATGGCTATAACTCCTAAACTAGGCGTCTGCGGGGGTCATATTATGCACTAGAAAAAAAAATTCAAAACTTTAAAATCGCTATAACTCCTAAACTAGGCGTCTGCGGGGGTCATAATATGCACCAGAAAAAAGAAAATTCAAAACTTTAAAATCGCTATAACTCCTAAACTTGGCGTCTGCGGGGGTCATATTATGCACCAGAAAAAAAAATTCAAAACTTTAAAATCGCTATAACTCCTAAACTAGGCGTCTGCGGGGGTCATAATATGCACCAGAAAAAAGAAAATTCAAAACTTTAAAATCGCTATAACTCCTAAACTAGGCGTCTGCGGGGGTCATATTATGCACCAGAAAAAAAAAATTCAAAATCTTAAAATCGCTATAACTCCTAAACTAGGCGTCTGCGGGGGTCATAATATGCACCAGAAAAAAGAAAATTCAAAACTTTAAAATCGCTATAACTCCTAAACTTGGCGTCTGCGGGGGTCATATTATGCACCAGAAAAAAAAATTCAAAACTTTAAAATCGCTATAACTCCTAAACTAGGCGTCTGCGGGGGTCATAATATGCACCAGAAAAAAGAAAATTCAAAACTTTAAAATCGCTATAACTCCTAAACTAGGCGTCTGCGGGGGTCATATTATGCACCAGAAAAAAAAATTCAAAACTTTAAAATCGCTATAACTCCTAAACTAGGCGTCTGCGGGGGTCATATTATGCACCAGAAAAAAGAAAATTCAAAATCTTAAAATCGCTATAACTCCTAAATTAGGCGTCTGCGGGGGTCATAATATGCACCAGAAAAAAGAAAATTCAAAACTTTAAAATCGCTATAACTCCTAAACTAGGCGTCTGCGGGGGTCATAATATGCACCAGAAAAAAAAAATTCTAAATCTTAAAATCGCTATAACTCCTAAATTAAGCGTCTGCGGGGGTCATATTATGCATCAGAAAAAAAAATTCAAAATCTTAAAATCGCTATAACTCCTAAACTAGGCGTCTGCGGGGGTCATATTATGCACCAGAAAAAAAAAATTCAAAACTTTAAAATCGCTATAACTCCTAAACTAGGCGTCTGCGGGGGTCATAATATGCACCAGAAAAAAGAAAATTCAAAACTTTAAAATCGCTATAACTCCTAAACTAGGCGTCTGCGGGGGTCATAATATGCACCAGAAAAAAAAAAATTCAAAATCTTAAAATCGCTATAACTCCTAAATTAGGCGTCTGCGGGGGTCATATTATGCATCAGAAAAAAAAATTCAATATCTTAAAATCGCTATAACTCCTAAACTAGGCGTCTGCAGGGGTCATATTATGCACCAGAAAAAAAAATTCAAAACTTTAAAATCGCTATAACTCCTAAACTAGGCGTCTGCGGGGGTCATAATATGCACCAGAAAAAAGAAAATTCAAAACTTTAATATCGCTATAACTCCTAAACTAGGCGTCTGCGGGGGTCATATTATGCACCAGAAAAAAAAAATTCAAAATCTTAAAATCGCTATAACTCCTAAACTAGGCGTCTGCGGGGGTCATAATATGCACCAGAAAAAAGAAAATTCAAAACTTTAAAATCGCTATAACTCCTAAACTAGGCGTCTGCGGGGGTCATATTATGCACCAGAAAAAACAAATTCTAAATATTAAAATCGCTATAACTCCTAAACTAGGCGTCTGCGGGGGTCATAATATTCACCAGAAAAAAGAAAATTCAAAACTTTAAAATCGCTATAACTCCTAAACTAGGCGTCTGCGGGGGTCATATTATGCACCAGAAAAAAAAAATTCAAAATCTTAAAATCGCTATAACTCCTAAACTAGGCGTCTGCGGGGGTCATATTATGCGCCAGAAAAAAAAAATTCAAAATCTTAAAATGGCTATAACTCCTAAACTAGGCGTCTGCGGGGGTCATAATATGCACCAGAAAAAAGAAAATTCAAAACTTTAAAATCGCTATAACTCCTAAACTAGGCGTCTGCGGGGGTCATAATATGCACCAGAAAAAAGAAAATTCAAAACTTTAAAATCGCTATAACTCCTAAACTTGGCGTCTGCGGGGGTCATATTATGCACCAGAAAAAAAAATTCAAAACTTTAAAATCGCTATAACTCCTAAACTAGGTGTCTGCGGGGGTCATATTATGCACCAGAAAAAAAAAATTCAAAATCTTAAAATCGCTATAACTCCTAAACTAGGCGTCTGCGGGGGTCATATTATGCGCCAGAAAAAAAAAATTCAAAATCTTAAAATGGCTATAACTCCTAAACTAGGCGTCTGCGGGGGTCATAATATGCACCAGAAAAAAGAAAATTCAAAACTTTAAAATCGCTATAACTCCTAAACTAGGCGTCTGCGGGGGTCATAATATGCACCAGAAAAAAGAAAATTCAAAACTTTAAAATCGCTATAACTCCTAAACTTGGCGTCTGCGGGGGTCATATTATGCGCCAGAAAAAAAAAATTCAAAATCTTAAAATGGCTATAACTCCTAAACTAGGCGTCTGCGGGGGTCATATTATGCACTAGAAAAAAAAATTCAAAACTTTAAAATCGCTATAACTCCTAAACTAGGCGTCTGCGGGGGTCATAATATGCACCAGAAAAAAGAAAATTCAAAACTTTAAAATCGCTATAACTCCTAAACTTGGCGTCTGCGGGGGTCATATTATGCACCAGAAAAAAAAAATTCAAAATCTTAAAATCGCTATAACTCCTAAACTAGGCGTCTGCGGGGGTCATATTATGCGCCAGAAAAAAAAAATTCAAAATCTTAAAATGGCTATAACTCCTAAACTAGGCGTCTGCGGGGGTCATAATATGCACCAGAAAAAAGAAAATTCAAAACTTTAAAATCGCTATAACTCCTAAACTAGGCGTCTGCGGGGGTCATAATATGCACCAGAAAAAAGAAAATTCAAAACTTTAAAATCGCTATAACTCCTAAACTTGGCGTCTGCGGGGGTCATATTATGCGCCAGAAAAAAAAAATTCAAAATCTTAAAATGGCTATAACTCCTAAACTAGGCGTCTGCGGGGGTCATATTATGCACTAGAAAAAAAAATTCAAAACTTTAAAATCGCTATAACTCCTAAACTAGGCGTCTGCGGGGGTCATAATATGCACCAGAAAAAAGAAAATTCAAAACTTTAAAATCGCTATAACTCCTAAACTTGGCGTCTGCGGGGGTCATATTATGCACCAGAAAAAAAAATTCAAAACTTTAAAATCGCTATAACTCCTAAACTAGGCGTCTGCGGGGGTCATAATATGCACCAGAAAAAAGAAAATTCAAAACTTTAAAATCGCTATAACTCCTAAACTAGGCGTCTGCGGGGGTCATATTATGCACCAGAAAAAAAAAATTCAAAATCTTAAAATCGCTATAACTCCTAAACTAGGCGTCTGCGGGGGTCATATTATGCACCAGAAAAAAAAAATTCTTAATCTTAAAATCGCTATAACTCCTAAACTAGGCGTCTGCGGGGGTCATATTATGCACCAGAAAAAAAAAATTCAAAATTTTAAAATCGCTATAACTCCTAAACTAGGCGTCTGCGGGGGTCATATTATGCGCCAGAAAAAAAAAATTCAAAATCTTAAAATCGCTATAACTCCTAAATTAGGCGTCTGCGGGGGTAATATTATGCATCAGAAAAAAAAATTCAAAATCTTAAAATCGCTATAACTCCTAAACTAGGCGTCTGCGGGGGTCATAATATGCACCAGAAAAAAAAAATTCAAAATCTTAAAATCGCTATAACTCCTAAATTAGGCGTCTGCTAGTTCTAGTTTTAAATGCATTTTATTATCTTAATCATTAAACCTTACATACTAACAAAAAATGCTTAAATGCTAGCTTAAAATTACTTAACAATCTTATATTAACTTATTGGCCCCACACAGGCACTCTAAGCTACTCTAAATTCTTATATCTATGTCTTTCGACTATATTTACATTTTACTTAGGAATAATTATTTTCTATACTTGCGGGGGTCATATTATGCATCAGAAAAAAAAATTCAAAATCTTAAAATCGCTATAACTCCTAAACTAGGCGTCTGCGGGGGTCATATTATGCACCAGAAAAAAGAAAATTCAAAACTTTAAAATCGCTATAACTCCTAAACTAGGCGACTGCGGGGGTCATATTATGCACCAGAAAAAAAAAATTCAAAATCTTAAAATCGCTATAACTCCTAAACTAGGCGTCTGCGGGGGTCATAATATGCACCAGAAAAAAGAAAATTCAAAACTTTAAAATCGCTATAACTCCTAAACTAGGCGTCTGCGGGGGTCATATTATGCACCAGAAAAAAAAAATTCTAAATCTTAAAATCGCTATAACTCCTAAACCAGGCGTCTGCGGGGGTCATAATATGCACCAGAAAAAAGAAAATTCAAAACTTTAAAATCGCTATAACTCCTAAACTAGGCGTCTGCGGGGGTCATATTATGCACCAGAAAAAAAAATTCAAAATCTTAAAATCGCTATAACTCCTAAACTAGGTGTCTGCGGGGGTCATAATATGCACCAGAAAAAAGAAAATTCAAAACTTTAAAATCCTAAACTAGGCGTCTGCGGGGGTCATAATATGCACCAGAAAAAAAAAAATTCAAAATCTTAAAATCGCTATAACTCCTAAATTAGGCGTCTGCGGGGTCATATTATGCATCAGAAAAAAAAATTCAAAATCTTAAAATCGCTATAACTCCTAAACTAGGCGTCTGCGGGGGTCATATTATGCACCAGAAAAATAAAATTCACAACTTTAAAATCGCTATAACTCCTAAACTAGGCGTCTGCGGGGGTCATATTATGCACCAGAAAAAAAAATTCAAAATCTTAAAATCGCTATAACTCCTAAACTAGGCGTCTGCGGGGGTCATAATATGCACCAGAAAAAAGAAAATTCAAAACTTTAAAATCGCTATAACTCCTAAACTAGGCGTCTGCGGGGGTCATAATATGCACCAGAAAAAAGAAAATTCAAAACTTTAAAATCGCTATAGCTCCTAAACTAGGCGTCTGCGGGGGTCATATTATGCACCAGAAAAAAAAAATTCAAAACTTTAAAATCGCTATAACTCCTAAACTAGGCGTCTGCGGGGGTCATATTATGCACCAGAAAAAAAAATTCAAAATCTTAAAATCGCTATAACTCCTAAACTAGGCGTCTGCGGGGGTCATATTATGCACCAGAAAAAAGAAAATTCAAAACTTTAAAATCGCTATAACTCCTAAACTAGGCGACTGCGGGGGTCATATTATGCACCAGAAAAAAAAAATTCAAAATCTTAAAATCGCTATAACTCCTAAGCTAGGCGTCTGCGGGGGTCATAATATGCACCAGAAAAAAGAAAATTCAAAACTTTAAAATCGCTATAACTCCTAAACTAGGCGTCTGCGGGGGTCATATTATGCACCAGAAAAAAAAAATTCAAAACTTTAAAATCGCTATAACTCCTAAACTAGGCGTCTGCGGGGGTCATATTATGCATCAGAAAAAAGAAAATTCAAAACTTTAAAATCGCTATAACTCCTAAACTAGGCGTCTGCGGGGGTCATAATATGTACCAGAAAAAAAAAATTCAAAATCTTAAAATCGCTATAACTCCTAAATTGGGCGTCTGCTAGTTCTAGTTTTAAATGCATTTTATTATCTTAATCATTAAACCTTACATACTAACAAAAAATGCTTAAATGCTAGCTTAAAATTACTTAACAATCTTATATTAACTTATTGGCCCCACACAGGCACTCTAAGCTACTCTAAATTCTTATATCTATGTCTTTCGACTATATTTACATTTTACTTAGGAATAATTATTTTCTATACTTGCGGGGGTCATATTATGCACCAGAAAAAAAAATTCAAAACTTTAAAATCGCTATAACTCCTAAACTAGGCGTCTGCGGGGGTCATAATATGCACCAGAAAAAAGAAAATTCAAAACTTTAAAATCGCTATAACTCCTAAACTAGGCGTCTGCGGGGGTCATAATATGCACCAGAAAAAAGAAAATTCAAAACTTTAAAATCGCTATAACTCCTAAACTAGGCGTCTGCGGGGGTCATATTATGCACCAGAAAAAAAAATTCAAAACTTTAAAATCGCTATAACTCTTAAACTAGGCGTCTGCGGGGGTCATAATATGCACCAGAAAAAAGAAAATTCAAAACTTTAAAATCGCTATAACTCCTAAACTAGGCGTCTGCGGGGGTCATATTATGCACCAGAAAAAAAAAATTCAAAACTTTAAAATCGCTATAACTCCTAAATTAGGCGTCTGCGGGGGTCATATTATGCATCAGAAAAAAAAATTCAAAATCTTAAAATCGCTATAACTCCTAAACTAGGCGTCTGCGGGGGTCATAATATGCACCAGAAAAAAGAAAATTCAAAACTTTAAAATCGCTATAACTCCTAAACTAGGCGTCTGCGGGGGTCATATTATGCACCAGAAAAAAAAAATTCTTAATCTTAAAATCGCTATAACTCCTAAACTAGGCGTCTGCGGGGGTCATATTATGCATCAGAAAAAAAAATTCAAAATCTTAAAATCGCTATAACTCCTTAACTAGGTGTCTGCGGGGGTCATATTATGCGCCAGAAAAAAAAAATTCAAAATCCTAAAATCGCTATAACTCCTAAATTAGGCGTATGCTAGTTTTAGTTTTAAATGCATTTTATTATCTTAATCATTAAACCTTACATACTAACAAAAAATGCTTAAATGCTAGCTTAAAATTACTTAACAATCTTATATTAACTTATTGGCCCCACACAGGCACTCTAAGCTACTCTAAATTCTTATATCTATGTCTTTCGACTATATTTACATTTTACTTAGGAATAATTATTTTCTATACTTGCGGGGGTCATATTATGCATCAGAAAAAAAAATTCAAAATTTTAAAATCGCTATAACTCCTAAACTAGGCGTCTGCGGGGGTCATATTATGCACCAGAAAAAAGAAAATTCAAAACTTTAAAATCGCTATAACTCCTAAACTAGGCGACTGCGGGGGTCATATTATGCACCAGAAAAAAAAAATTCAAAATCTTAAAATCGCTATAACTCCTAAACTAGGCGTCTGCGGGGGTCATAATATGCACCAGAAAAAAGAAAATTCAAAACTTTAAAATCGCTATAACTCCTAAACTAGGCGTCTGCGGGGGTCATATTATGCACCAGAAAAAAAAATTCTAAATCTTAAAATCGCTATAACTCCTAAACTAGGCGTCTGCGGGGGTCATTATATGCACCAGAAAAAAGAAAATTCAAAACTTTAAAATCGCTATAACTCCTAAACTAGGCGTCTGCGGGGGTCATATTATGCACCAGAAAAAAAAATTCAAAATCTTAAAATCGCTATAACTCCTAAACTAGGTGTCTGCGGGGGTCATAATATGCACCAGAAAAAAGAAAATTCAAAACTTTAAAATCCTAAACTAGGCGTCTGCGGGGGTCATAATATGCACCAGAAAAAAAAAAATTCAAAATCTTAAAATCGCTATAACTCCTAAATTAGGCGTCTGCGGGGTCATATTATGCATCAGAAAAAAAAATTCAAAATCTTAAAATCGCTATAACTCCTAAACTAGGCGTCTGCGGGGGTCATATTATGCACCAGAAAAAAGAAAATTCAAAACTTTAAAATCGCTATAACTCCTAAACTAGGCGACTGCGGGGGTCATATTATGCACCAGAAAAAAAAAATTCAAAATCTTAAAATCGCTATAACTCCTAAGCTAGGCGTCTGCGGGGGTCATAATATGCACCAGAAAAAAGAAAATTCAAAACTTTAAAATCGCTATAACTCCTTAACTAGGCGTCTGCGGGGGTCATATTATGCACCAGAAAAAAAAAATTCTAAATCTTAAAATCGCTATAACTCCTAAACTAGGCGTCTGCGGGGGTCATATTATGCACCAGAAAAAAGAAAATTCAAAACTTTAAAATCGCTATAACTCCTAAACTAGGCGTCTGCGGGGGTCATATTATGCACCAGAAAAAAAAAATTCAAAACTTTAAAATCGCTATAACTCCTAAACTAGGCGTCTGCGGGGGTCATATTATGCATCAGAAAAAAGAAAATTCAAAACTTTAAAATCGCTATAACTCCCAAACTAGGCGTCTGCGGGGGTCATATTATGCACCAGAAAAAAAAATTCAAAATCTTAAAATCGCTATAACTCCTAAACTAGATGTCTGCGGGGGTCATAATATGCACCAGAAAAAAAAAATTCAAAATCTTAAAATCGCTATAACTCCTAAATTAGGCGTCTGCGGGGGTCATATTATGCATCAGAAAAAAAAATTCAAAATCTTAAAATCGCTATAACTCCTAAACTAGGCGTCTGCGGGGGTCATATTATGCACCAGAAAAATAAAATTCAAAACTTTAAAATCGCTATAACTCCTAAACTAGGCGTCTGCGGGGGTCATATTATGCATCAGAAAAAAAAATTCAAAATCTTAAAATCGCTATAACTCCTAAACTAGGCGTCTGCGGGGGTCATAATATGCACCAGAAAAAAGAAAATTCAAAACTTTAAAATCGCTATAACTCCTAAACTAGGCGTCTGCGGGGGTCATATTATGCACCAGAAAAAAAAAATTCAAAACTTTAAAATCGCTATAACTCCTAAACTAGGCGTCTGCGGGGGTCATATTATGCACCAGAAAAAAAAATTCAAAATCTTAAAATCGCTATAACTCCTAAACTAGGCGTCTGCGGGGGTCATATTATGCACCAGAAAAAAGAAAATTCAAAACTTTAAAATCGCTATAACTCCTAAACTAGGCTTCTGCGGGTGTCATATTATGCACCAGAAAAAAAAAATTCAAAATCTTAAAATCGCTATAACTCCTAAACTAGGCGTCTGCGGGGGTCATAATATGCACCAGAAAAAAGAAAATTCAAAACTTTAAAATCGCTTTAACTCCTAAACTAGGCGTCTGCGGGGGTCATATTATGCACCAGAAAAAAAAAATTCTAAATCTTAAAATCGCTATAACTCCTAAACTAGGCGTCTGCGGGGGTCATATTATGCACCAGAAAAATAAAATTCAAAACTTTAAAATCGCTATAACTCCTAAACTAGGCGTCTGCGGGGGTCATATTATGCACCAGAAAAAAAAATTCAAAACCTTAAAATCGCTATAACTCCTAAACTAGGCGTCTGCGGGGGTCATAATATGCACCAGAAAAAAGAAAATTCAAAACTTTAAAATCGCTATAACTCCTAAACTAGGCGTCTGCGGGGGTCATAATATGCACCAGAAAAAAGAAAATTCAAAACTTTAAAATCGCTATAACTCCTAAACTAGGCGTCTGCAGGGATCATATTATGCACCAGAAAAAAAAATTCAAAACTTTAAAATCGCTATAACTCCTAAACTAGGCGTCTGCGGGGGTCATATTATGCACCAGAAAAAAAAAATTCTAAATATTAAAATCGCTATAACTCCTAAACTAGGCGTCTGCGGGGGTCATAATATGCACCAGAAAAAAGAAAATTCAAAACTTTAAAATCGCTATAACTCCTAAACTAGGCGTCTGCGGGGGTCATATTATGCACCAGAAAAAAAAATTCAAAACTTTAAAATCGCTATAACTCCTAAACTAGGCGTCTGCGGGGGTCATATTATGCATCAGAAAAAAAAATTCAAAATCTTAAAATCGCTATAACTCCTAAACTAGGCGTCTGCGGGGGTCATATTATGCACCAGAAAAAAAAAAATTCAAAACTTTAAAATCGCTATAACTCCTAAACCAGGCGTCTGCGGGGGTCATATTATGCACCAGAAAAAAAAAATTCTAAATCTTAAAATCGCTATAACTCCTAAACTAGGCGTCTGCGGGGGTCATAATATGCACCAGAAAAAAGAAAATTCAAAACTTTAAAATCGCTATAACTCCTAAACTAGGCGTCTGCGGGGGTCATATTATGCACCAGAAAAAAAAAATTCAAAACTTTAAAATCGCTATAACTCCTAAACTAGGCGTCTGCGGGGGTCATATTATGCATCAGAAAAAAGAAAATTCAAAACTTTAAAATCGCTATAACTCCCAAACTAGGCGTCTGCGGGGGTCATATTATGCACCAGAAAAAAAAATTCAAAATCTTAAAATCGCTATAACTCCTAAACTAGGTGTCTGCGGGGGTCATAATATGCACCAGAAAAAAAAAAATTCAAAATCTTAAAATCGCTATAACTCCTAAATTAGGCGTCTGCGGGGTCATATTATGCAACAGAAAAAAAAATTCAAAATCTTAAAATCGCTATAACTCCTAAACTAGGCGTCTGCGGGGGTCATATTATGCACCAGAAACATAAAATTCAAAACTTTAAAATCGCTATAACTCCTAAACTAGGCGTCTGCGGGGGTCATATTATGCACCAGAAAAATAAAATTCAAAACTTTAAAATCGCTATAACTCCTAAACTAGGCGTCTGCGGGGGTCATAATATGCACCAGAAAAAAGAAAATTCAAAACTTTAAAATCGCTATAACTCCTAAACTAGGCGACTGCGGGGGTCATATTATGCACCAGAAAAAAAAAATTCAAAATCTTACAATCGCTATAACTCCTAAGCTAGGCGTCTGCGGGGGTCATAATATGCACCAGAAAAAAGAAAATTCAAAACTTTAAAATCGCTATAACTCCTAAACTAGGCGTCTGCGGGGGTCATATTATGCACCAGAAAAAAAAAATTCTAAATCTTAAAATCGCTATAACTCCTAAACTAGGCGTCTGCGGGGGTCATAATATGCACCAGAAAAAAGAAAATTCAAAACTTTAAAATCGCTATAACTCCTAAACTAGGTGTCTGCGGGGGTCATAATATGCACCAGAAAAAAAAAATTCAAAATCATAAAATCGCTATAACTCCTAAATTAGGCGTCTGCGGGGGTCATATTATGCATCAGAAAAAAAAATTCAAAATCTTAAAATCGCTATAACTCCTAAACTAGGCGTCTGCGGGGGTCATATTATGCACCAGAAAAATAAAATTCAAAACTTTAAAATCGCTATAACTCCTAAACTAGGCGTCTGCGGGGGTCATATTATGCACCAGAAAAAAGAAAATTCAAAACTTTAAAATCGCTATAACTCCTAAACTAGGCGTCTGCGGGGGTCATAATATGCACCAGAAAAAAGAAAATTCAAAACTTTAAAATCGCTATAACTCCTAAACTAGGCGTCTGCGGGGGTCATAATATGCACCAGAAAAAAAAAATTCAAAACTTTAAAATCGCTATAACTCCTAAACTAGGCGTCTGCGGGGGTCATATTATGCACCAGAAAAAAAAAATTCTAAATCTTAAAATCGCTATAACTCCTAAACTAGGCGTCTGCGGGGGTCATAATATGCACCAGAAAAAAGAAAATTCAAAACTTTAAAATCGCTATAACTCCTAAACTAGGCGTCTGCGGGGGTCATAATATGCACCAGAAAAAATAAAATTCAAAACTTTAAAATCGCTATAACTCCTAAACTAGGCGTCTGCGGGGGTCATATTATGCACCAGAAAAAAAAAATTCTAAATCTTAAAATCGCTATAACTCCTAAACTTGGCGTCTGCGGGGGTCATAATATGCACCAGAAAAAAGAAAATTCAAAACTTTAAAATCGCTATAACTCCTAAACTAGGCGTCTGCGGGGGTCATATTATGCACCAGAAAAAAAAAATTCAAAATCTTAAAATCGCTATAACTCCTAAACTAGGCGTCTGCGGGGGTCATAATATGCACCAGAAAAAAGAAAATTCAAAACTTTAAAATCGCTATAACTCCTAAACTAGGCGTCTGCGGGGGTCATATTATGCATCAGAAAAAAAAAATTCAAAACTTTAAAATCGCTATAACTCCTAAACTAGGCGTCTGCGGGGGTCATATTATGCACCAGAAAAAAAAAATTCTAAATCTTAAAATCGCTATAACTCCTAAACTAGGCGTCTGCGGGGGTCATAATATGCACCAGAAAAAAGAAAATTCAAAACTTTAAAATCGCTATAACTCCTAAACTAGGCGTCTGTGGGGGTCATAATATGCACCAGAAAAAATAAAATTCAAAACTTTAAAATCGCTATAACTCCTAAACTAGGCGTCTGCGGGGGTCATATTATGCACCAGAAAAAAAAAATTCTAAATCTTAAAATCGCTATAACTCCTAAACTAGGCGTCTGCGGGGGTCATAATATGCACCAGAAAAAAGAAAATTCAAAACTTTAAAATCGCTATAACTCCTAAACTAGGCGTCTGCGGGGGTCATAATATGCACCATAAAAAATAAAATTCAAAACTTTAAAATCGCTATAACTCCTAAACTAGGCGTCTGCGGGGGTCATATTATGCACCAGAAAAAAAAAATTCTAAATCTTAAAATCGCTATAACTCCTAAACTAGGCGTCTGCGGGGGTCATAATATGCACCAGAAAAAAGAAAATTCAAAACTTTAAAATCGCTATAACTCCTAAACTAGGCGTCTGCGGGGGTCATATTATGCATCAGAAAAAAAAATTCAAAATCTTAAAATCGCTATAACTCCTAAACTAGGCGTCTGCGGGGGTCATAATATGCACCAGAAAAAAGAAAATTCAAAACTTTAAAATCGCTATAACTCCTAAACTAGGCGTCTGCGGGGGTCATATTATGCACCAGAAAAAAAAAATTCAAAATCTTAAAATCGCTATAACTCCTAAACTAGGCGTCTGCGGGGGTCATAATATGCACCAGAAAAAAGAAAATTCAAAACTTTAAAATCGCTATAACTCCTAAACTAGGCGTCTGCGGGGGTCATATTATGCATCAGAAAAAAAAAATTCAAAACTTTAAAATCGCTATAACTCCTAAACTAGGCGTCTGCGGGGGTCATATTATGCATCAGAAAAAAAAATTCAAAATCTTAAAATCGCTATAACTCCTAAACTAGGCGTCTGCGGGGGTCATATTATGCACCAGAAAAAAAAAATTCAAAATCTTAAAATCGCTATAACTCCTAAACTAGGTGTCTGCGGGGGTCATAATATGCACCAGAAAAAAGAAAATTCAAAACTTTAAAATCGCTATAACTCCTAAACTAGGCGTCTGCGGGGGTCATATTATGCATCAGAAAAAGAAAATTCAAAACTTTAAAATCGCTATAACTCCTAAACTATGCGTCTGCGGGGGTCATAATATGCACCAGAAAAAAGAAAATTCAAAACTTTAAAATCGCTATAACTCCTAAACTAGGCGTCTGCGGGGGTCATATTATGCACCAGAAAAAGAAAATTCAAAATCTTAAAATCGCTATAACTCCTAAACTAGGCGTCTGCGGGGGTCATAATATGCACCAGAAAAAAGAAAATTCAAAACTTTAAAATCGCTATAACTCCTAAACTAGGCGTCTGCGGGGGTCATATTATGCATCAGAAAAAAAAAATTCAAAACTTTAAAATCGCTATAACTCCTAAACTAGGCGTCTGCGGGGGTCATATTATGCATCAGAAAAAAAAATTCAAAATCTTAAAATCGCTATAACTCCTAAACTAGGCGTCTGCGGGGGTCATATTATGCACCAGAAAAAAAAAATTCAAAATCTTAAAATCGCTATAACTCCTAAACTAGGTGTCTGCGGTGGTCATAATATGCACCAGAAAAAAGAAAATTCAAAACTTTAAAATCGCTATAACTCCTAAACTAGGCGTCTGCGGGGGTCATATTATGCATCAGAAAAAAAAATTCTAAATCTTAAAATCGCTATAACTCCTAAACTAGGCGTCCGCGGGGGTCATAATATGCACCAGAAAAAAGAAAATTCAAAACTTTAAAATCGCTATAACTCCTAAACTAGGCGTCTGCGGGGGTCATATTATGCACCAGAAAAAAAAAATTCAAAATCTTAAAATCGCTATAACTCCTAAACTAGGCGTCTGCGGGGGTCATAATATGCACCAGAAAAAAGAAAATTCAAAACTTTAAAATCGCTATAACTCCTAAACTAGGCGTCTGCGGGGGTCATATTATGCACCAGAAAAAAAAAATTCAAAATCTTAAAATCGCTATAACTCCTAAACTAGGCGTCTGCGGGGGTCATATTATGCACCAGAAAAAAAAATTCTAAATCTTAAAATCGCTATAACTCCTAAACTAGGCGTCCGCGGGGGTCATAATATGCACCAGAAAAAAGAAAATTCAAAACTTTAAAATCGCTATAACTCCTAAACTAGGCGTCTGCGGGGGTCATATTATGCACCAGAAAAAAAAAATTCAAAATCTTAAAATCGCTATAACTCCTAAACTAGGCGTCTGCGGGGGTCATAATATGCACCAGAAAAAAGAAAATTCAAAACTTTAAAATCGCTATAACTCCTAAACTAGGCGTCTGCGGGGGTCATATTATGCATCAGAAAAAAAAAATTCAAAACTTTAAAATCGCTATAACTCCTAAACTAGGCGTCTGCGGGGGTCATATTATGCATCAGAAAAAAAAATTCAAAATCTTAAAATCACTATAACTCCTAAACTAGGCGTCTGCGGGGGTCATATTATGCACCAGAAAAAAAAATTCAAAACTTTAAAATCGCTATAACTCCTAAACTAGGCGTCTGCGGGGGTCATATTATGCATCAGAAAAAAAAATTCAAAATCTTAAAATCGCTATAACTCCTAAACTAGGCGTCTGCGGGGGTCATATTATGCACCAGAAAAAAAAAATTCTAAATCTTAAAATCGCTATAACTCCTAAACTAGGCGTCCGCGGGGGTCATAATATGCACCAGAAAAAAGAAAATTCAAAACTTTAAAATCGCTATAACTCCTAAACTAGGCGTCTGCGGGGGTCATAATATGCACCAGAAAAAAAAAATTCAAAACTTTAAAATCGCTATAACTCCTAAACTAGGCGTCTGCGGGGGTCATATTATGCACCAGAAAAAAAAATTCAAAATCTTAAAATCGCTATAACTCCTAAACTAGGCGTCTGCGGGGGTCATAATATGCACCAGAAAAAAGAAAATTCAAAACTTTAAAATCGCTATAACTCCTAAACTTGGTGTCTGCGGGGGTCATAATATGCACCAGAAAAAAGAAAATTCAAAACTTTAAAATCGCTATAACTCCTAAACTAGGCGTCTGCGGGGGTCATAATATGCACCAGAAAAAAGAAAATTCAAAACTTTAAAATCGCTATAACTCCTAAACTAGGCGTCTGCGGGGGTCATATTATGCACCAGAAAAAAAAAATTCAAAACTTTAAAATCGCTATAACTCCTAAACTAGGCGTCTGCGGGGGTCATATTATGCATCAGAAAAAAAAATTCAAAATCTTAAAATCGCTATAACTCCTAAACTAGGCGTCTGCGGGGGTCATATTATGCACCAGAAAAAAAAAAATTCAAAACTTTAAAATCGCTATAACTCCTAAACTAGGCATCTGCGGGGGTCATATTATGCACCAGAAAAAAAAATTCAAAATCTTAAAATCGCTATAACTCCTAAACTAGGCGTCTGCGGGGGTCATAATATGCACCAGAAAAAAAAAATTCAAAACTTTAAAATCGCTATAACTCCTAAACTAGGCGTCTGCGGGGGTCATAATATGCACCAGAAAAAAGAAAATTCAAAACTTTAAAATCGCTATAACTCCTAAACTTGGCGTCTGCAGGGGTCATATTATGCACCAGAAAAAAAAATTCAAAACTTTAAAATCGCTATAACTCCTAAACTAGGCGTCTGCGGGGGTCATAATATGCACCAGAAAAAAGAAAATTCAAAACTTTAAAATCGCTATAACTCCTAAACTAGGCGTCTCCGGGGGTCATATTATGCACCAGAAAAAAAAAATTCAAAACTTTAAAATCGCTATAACTCTTGAACTAGGCGTCAGCGGGGGTCATATTATGCATCAGAAAAAAAAATTCAAAATCTTAAAAACGCTATAACTCCTAAACTAGGCGTCTGCGGGGGTCATATTATGCGCCAGAAAAAAAAATTCAAAACTTTAAAATCGCTATAACTCCTAAACTAGGCGTCTGCGTGGGTCATATTATGCACCAGAAAAAAAAATTCTAAATCTTAAAATCGTTATAACTCCTAAACTAGGCGTCTGCGGGGGTCATAATATGCACCAGAAAAAAGAAAATTCAAAACTTTAAAATCGCTATAACTCCTAAACTAGGCGTCTGCGGGGGTCATATTATGCATCAGAAAAAAAAAATTCAAAACTTTAAAATCGCTATAACTCCTAAACTAGGCGTCTGCTGGGGTCATATTATGCATCAGAAAAAAAAATTCAAAATCTTAAAATCGCTATAACTCCTAAACTAGGCGTCTGCGGGGGTCATATTATGCACCAGAAAAAAAAAATTCAAAATCTTAAAATCGCTATAACTCCTAAACTAGGTGTCTGCGGGGGTCATAATATGCACCAGAAAAAAGAAAATTCAAAACTTTAAAATCGCTATAACTCCTAAACTAGGCGTCTGCGGGGGTCATATTATGCACCAGAAAAAAAAATTCAAAACTTTAAAATCGCTATAACTCCTAAACTAGGCGTCTGCGGGGGTCATATTATGCATCAGAAAAAAAAATTCAAAATCTTAAAATCGCTATAACTCCTAAACTAGGCGTCTGCGGGGGTCATATTATGCACCAGAAAAAAAAAATTCTAAATCTTAAAATCGCTATAACTCCTAAACTAGGCGTCCGCGGGGGTCATAATATGCACCAGAAAAAAGAAAATTCAAAACTTTAAAATCGCTATAACTCCTAAACTAGGCGTCTGCGGGGGTCATATTATGCACCAGAAAAAAAAAATTCAAAATCTTAAAATCGCTATAACTCCTAAACTAGGCGTCTGCGGGGGTCATAATATGCACCAGAAAAAAGAAAATTCAAAACTTTAAAATCGCTATAACTCCTAAACTAGGCGTCTGCGGGGGTCATATTATGCATCAAAAAAAAAAATTTCAAAACTTTAAAATCGCTATAACTCCTAAACTAGGCGTCTGCGGGGGTCATATTATGCACCAGAAAAAAAAAAATTCAAAACTTTAAAATCGCTATAACTCCTAAACTAGGCATCTGCGGGGGTCATATTATGCACCAGAAAAAAAAATTCAACATCTTAAAATCGCTATAACTCCTAAACTAGGCGTCTGCGGGGGTCATATTATGCACCAGAAAAAAAAAATTCTAAATCTTAAAATCGCTATAACTCCTAAACTAGGCGTCCGCGGGGGTCATAATATGCACCAGAAAAAAGAAAATTCAAAACTTTAAAATCGCTATAACTCCTAAACTAGGCGTCTGCGGGGGTCATAATATGCACCAGAAAAAAAAAAATTCAAAACTTTAAAATCGCTATAACTCCTAAACTAGGCGTCTGCGGGGGTCATATTATGCACCAGAAAAAAAAATTCAAAATCTTAAAATCGCTATAACTCCTAAACTAGGCGTCTGCGGGGGTCATAATATGCACCAGAAAAAAGAAAATTCAAAACTTTAAAATCGCTATAACTCCTAAACTAGGCGTCTCCGGGGGTCATATTATGCACCAGAAAAAAAAAATTCAAAACTTTAAAATCGCTATAACTCCTAAACTAGGCGTCTGCGGGGGTCATAATATGCACCAGAAAAAAGAAAATTCAAAACTTTAAAATCGCTATAACTCCTAAACTAGGCGTCTGCGAGGGTCATATTATGCACCAGAAAAAAAAATTCAAAACTTTAAAATCGCTATAACTCTTGAACTAGGCGTCAGCGGGGGTCATATTATGCATCAGAAAAAAAAATTCAAAACTTTAAAATCGCTATAACTCCTAAACTAGGCGTCTGCGGGGGTCATATTATGCATCAGAAAAAAAAATTCAAAATCTTAAAATCGCTATAACTCCTAAACTAGGCGTCTGCGGGGGTCATATTATGCACCAGAAAAAAAAAATTCAAAATCTTAAAATCGCTATAACTCCTAAACTAGGTGTCTGCGGGGGTCATAATATGCACCAGAAAAAAGAAAATTCAAAACTTTAAAATCGCTATAACTCCTAAACTAGGCGTCTGCGGGGGTCATATTATGCACCAGAAAAAAAAATTCAAAACTTTAAAATCGCTATAACTCCTAAACTAGGCGTCTGCGGGGGTCATATTATGCATCAGAAAAAAAAATTCAAAATCTTAAAATCGCTATAACTCCTAAACTAGGCGTCTGCGGGGGTCATATTATGCACCAGAAAAAAAAATTCAAAATCTTAAAATCGCTATAACTCCTAAACTAGGCGTCCGCGGGGGTCATAATATGCACCAGAAAAAAGAAAATTCAAAACTTTAAAATCGCTATAACTCCTAAACTAGGCGTCTGCGGGGGTCATATTATGCACCAGAAAAAAAAAATTCAAAATCTTAAAATCGCTATAACTCCTAAACTAGGCGTCTGCGGGGGTCATATTATGCACCAGAAAAAAAAATTCAAAACTTTAAAATCGCTATAACTCCTAAACTAGGCGTCTGCGGGGGTCATATTATGCATCAGAAAAAAAAATTCAAAATCTTAAAATCGCTATAACTCCTAAACTAGGCGTCTGCGGGGGTCATAATATGCACCAGAAAAAAGAAAATTCAAAACTTTAAAATCGCTATAACTCCTAAACTTGGTGTCTGCGGGGGTCATAATATGCACCAGAAAAAAGAAAATTCAAAACTTTAAAATCGCTATAACTCCTAAACTAGGCGTCTGCGGGGGTCATATTATGCACCAGAAAAAAAAAATTCAAAACTTTAAAATCGCTATAACTCCTAAACTAGGCGTCTGCGGGGGTCATATTATGCATCAGAAAAAAAAATTCAAAATCTTAAAATCGCTATAACTCCTAAACTAGGCGTCTGCGGGGGTCATATTATGCACCAGAAAAAAAAAAATTCAAAACTTTAAAATCGCTATAACTCCTAAACTATTCATCTGCGGGGGTCATATTATGCACCAGAAAAAAAAATTCAAAATCTTAAAATCGCTATAACTCCTAAACTAGGCGTCTGCGGGGGTCATAATATGCACCAGAAAAAAAAAATTCAAAACTTTAAAATCGCTATAACTCCTAAACTAGGCGTCTCCGGGGGTCATATTATGCACCAGAAAAAAAAAATTCTAAATCTTAAAATCGCTATAACTCCTAAACTAGGCGTCTGCGAGGGTCATATTATGCACCAGAAAAAAAAATTCAAAACTTTAAAATCGCTATAACTCCTAAACTAGGCGTCTGCGGGGGTCATAATATGCACCAGAAAAAAGAAAATTCAAAACATTAAAATCGCTATAACTCCTAAACTAGGCGTCTCCGGGGGTCATATTATGCACCAGAAAAAAAAAATTCTAAATCTTAAAATCGCTATAACTCCTAAACTAGGCGTCTGCGGGGGTCATAATATGCACCAGAAAAAAGAAAATTCAAAACTTTAAAATCGCTATAACTCCTAAACTAGGCGTCTGCGAGGGTCATATTATGCACCAGAAAAAAAAAATTCAAAACTTTAAAATCGCTATAACTCTTGAACTAGGCGTCAGCGGGGGTCATATTATGCATCAGAAAAAAAAATTCAAAATCTTAAAAACGCTATAACTCCTAAACTAGGCGTCTGCGGGGGTCATATTATGCGCCAGAAAAAAAAATTCAAAACTTTAAAATCGCTATAACTCCTAAACTAGGCGTCTGCGTGGGTCATATTATGCACCAGAAAAAAAAATTCTAAATCTTAAAATCGCTATAACTCCTAAACTAGGCGTCTGCGGGGGTCATATTATGCATCAGAAAAAAAAAATTCAAAACTTTAAAATCGCTATAACTCCTAAACTAGGCGTCTGCGGGGGTCATATTATGCATCAGAAAAAAAAATTCAAAATCTTAAAATCGCTATAACTCCTAAACTAGGCGTCTGCGGGGGTCATATTATGCACCAGAAAAAAAAATTCAAAATCTTAAAATCGCTATAACTCCTAAACTAGGCGTCTGCGGGGGTCATAATATGCACCAGAAAAAAAAAATTCAAAACTTTAAAATCGCTATAACTCCTAAACTAGGCGTCTGCGTGGGTCATATTATGCACCAGAAAAAAAAATTCAAAATCTTAAAATCGCTATAACTCCTAAACTAGGCATCTGCGGGGGTCATATTATGCACCAGAAAAAAAAATTCAAAATCTTAAAATCGCTATAACTCCTAAACTAGGCGTCTGCGGGGGTCATAATATGCACCAGAAAAAAAAAATTCAAAACTTTAAAATCGCTATAACTCCTAAACTAGGCGTCTGCGGGGGTCATATTATGCACCAGAAAAAAAAAAATTCAAAATCTTAAAATCGCTATAACTCCTAAACTAGGCGTCTGCGGGGGTCATATTATGCATCAGAAAAAAAAATTCAAAATCTTAAAATCGCTATAACTCCTAAACTAGGCGTCTGCGGGGGTCATATTATGCACCAGAAAAAAAAAAATTCAAAACTTTAAAATCGCTATAACTCCTAAACTAGGCATCTGCGGGGGTCATATTATGCACCAGAAAAAAAAATTCAAAATCTTAAAATCGCTATAACTCCTAAACTAGGCGTCTGCGGGGGTCATAATATGCACCAGAAAAAAAAAATTCAAAACTTTAAAATCGCTATAACTCCTAAACTAGGCGTCTCCGGGGGTCATATTATGCACCAGAAAAAAAAAATTCTAAATCTTAAAATCGCTATAACTCCTAAACTAGGCGTCTGCGAGGGTCATATTATGCACCAGAAAAAAAAATTCAAAACTTTAAAATCGCTATAACTCCTAAACTAGGCGTCTGCGGGGGTCATAATATGCACCAGAAAAAAGAAAATTCAAAACATTAAAATCGCTATAACTCCTAAACTAGGCGTCTCCGGGGGTCATATTATGCACCAGAAAAAAAAAATTCTAAATCTTAAAATCGCTATAACTCCTAAACTAGGCGTCTGCGAGGGTCATATTATGCACCAGAAAAAAAAATTCAAAACTTTAAAATCGCTATAACTCCTAAACTAGGCGTCTGCGGGGGTCATAATATGCACCAGAAAAAAGAAAATTCAAAACATTAAAATCGCTATAACTCCTAAACTAGGCGTCTCCGGGGGTCATATTATGCACCAGAAAAAAAAAATTCTAAATCTTAAAATCGCTATAACTCCTAAACTAGGCGTCTGCGGGGGTCATAATATGCACCAGAAAAAAGAAAATTCAAAACTTTAAAATCGCTATAACTCCTAAACTAGGCGTCTGCGAGGGTCATATTATGCACCAGAAAAAAAAAATTCAAAACTTTAAAATCGCTATAACTCTTGAACTAGGCGTCAGCGGGGGTCATATTATGCATCAGAAAAAAAAATTCAAAATCTTAAAAACGCTATAACTCCTAAACTAGGCGTCTGCGGGGGTCATATTATGCGCCAGAAAAAAAAATTCAAAACTTTAAAATCGCTATAACTCCTAAACTAGGCGTCTGCGTGGGTCATATTATGCACCAGAAAAAAAAATTCTAAATCTTAAAATCGCTATAACTCCTAAACTAGGCGTCTGCGGGGGTCATATTATGCATCAGAAAAAAAAAATTCAAAACTTTAAAATCGCTATAACTCCTAAACTATGCGTCTGCGGGGGTCATATTATGCATCAGAAAAAAAAATTCAAAATCTTAAAATCGCTATAACTCCTAAACTAGGCGTCTGCGGGGGTCATATTATGCACCAGAAAAAAAAAATTCAAAATCTTAAAATCGCTATAACTCCTAAACTAGGTGTCTGCGGGGGTCATAATATGCACCAGAAAAAAGAAAATTCAAAACTTTAAAATCGCTATAACTCCTAAACTAGGCATCTGCGGGGGTCATATTATGCACCAGAAAAAAAAATTCAAAATCTTAAAATCGCTATAACTCCTAAACTAGGCGTCTGCGAGGGTCATATTATGCACCAGAAAAAAAAAATTCAAAACTTTAAAATCGCTATAACTCTTGAACTAGGCGTCAGCGGGGGTCATATTATGCATCAGAAAAAAAAATTCAAAATCTTAAAAACGCTATAACTCCTAAACTAGGCGTCTGCGGGGGTCATATTATGCGCCAGAAAAAAAAATTCAAAACTTTAAAATCGCTATAACTCCTAAACTAGGCGTCTGCGTGGGTCATATTATGCACCAGAAAAAAAAAATCTAAATCTTAAAATCGCTATAACTCCTAAACTAGGCGTCTGCGGGGGTCATATTATGCATCAGAAAAAAAAAATTCAAAACTTTAAAATCGCTATAACTCCTAAACTAGGCGTCTGCGGGGGTCATATTATGCATCAGAAAAAAAAATTCAAAATCTTAAAATCGCTATAACTCCTAAACTAGGCGTCTGCGGGGGTCATATTATGCACCAGAAAAAAGAAAATTCAAAACTTTAAAATCGCTATAACTCCTAAACTAGGCACCTGCGGGGGTCATAATATGCACCAGAAAAAAAAAATTCAAAACTTTAAAATCGCTATAACTCCTAAACTAGGCGTCTGCGGGGGTCATATTATGCACCAGAAAAAAAAAAATTCAAAATCTTAAAATCGCTATAACTCCTAAACTAGGCGTCTGCGGGGGTCATAATATGCACCAGAAAAAAGAAAATTCAAAACTTTAAAATCGCTATAACTCCTAAACTTCCCGTCTGCAGGGGTCATATTATGCACCAGAAAAAAAAATTCAAAACTTTAAAATCGCTATAACTCCTAAACTAGGCGTCTGCGGGGGTCATAATATGCACCAGAAAAAAGAAAATTCAAAACTTTAAAATCGCTATAACTCCTAAACTAGGCGTCTCCGGGGGTCATATTATGCACCAGAAAAAAAAAATTCTAAATCTTAAAATCGCTATAACTCCTAAACTAGGCGTCTGCGGGGGTCATAATATGCACCAGAAAAAAGAAAATTCAAAACTTTAAAATCGCTATAACTCCTAAACTAGGCGTCTGCGGGGGTCATATTATGCATCAGAAAAAAAAAATTCAAAACTTTAAAATCGCTATAACTCCTAAACTAGGCGTCTGCGGGGGTCATATTATGCATCAGAAAAAAAAATTCAAAATCTTAAAATCGCTATAACTCCTAAACTAGGCGTCTGCGGGGGTCATAATATGCACCAGAAAAAAGAAAATTCAAAACTTTAAAATCGCTATAACTCCTAAACTAGGCATCTGCGGGGGTCATATTATGCACCAGAAAAAAAAATTCAAAATCTTAAAATCGCTATAACTCCTAAACTAGGCGTCTGCGGGGGTCATAATATGCACCAGAAAAAAAAAATTCAAAACTTTAAAATCGCTATAACTCCTAAACTAGGCGTCTGCGGGGGTCATATTATGCACCAGAAAAAAAAAAATTCAAAATCTTAAAATCGCTATAACTCCTAAACTAGGCGTCTGCGGGGGTCATAATATGCACCAGAAAAAAGAAAATTCAAAACTTTAAAATCGCTATAACTCCTAAACTAGGCGTCTGCGGGGGTCATATTATGCATCAGAAAAAAAAAATTCAAAACTTTAAAATCGCTATAACTCCTAAACTAGGCGTCTGCGGGGGTCATATTATGCATCAGAAAAAAAAATTCAAAATCTTAAAATCGCTATAACTCCTAAACTAGGCGTCTGCGGGGGTCATATTATGCACCAGAAAAAAAAAATTCAAAATCTTAAAATCGCTATAACTCCTAAACTAGGTGTCTGCGGGGGTCATAATATGCACCAGAAAAAAGAAAATTCAAAACTTTAAAATCGCTATAACTCCTAAACTAGGCGTCTGCGGGGGTCATAATATGCACCAGAAAAAAGAAAATTCAAAACTTTAAAATCGCTATAACTCCTAAACTAGGCGTCTGCGGGGGTCATATTATGCACCAGAAAAAAAAATTCAAAACTTTAAAATCGCTATAACTCCTAAACTAGGCGTCTGCGGGGGTCATATTATGCATCAGAAAAAAAAATTCAAAATCTTAAAATCGCTATAACTCCTAAACTAGGCGTCTGCGGGGGTCATATTATGCACCAGAAAAAAAAAATTCTAAATCTTAAAATCGCTATAACTCCTAAACTAGGCGTCCGCGGGGGTCATAATATGCACCAGAAAAAAGAAAATTCAAAACTTTAAAATCGCTATAACTCCTAAACTAGGCGTCTGCGGGGGTCATATTATGCACCAGAAAAAAAAAATTCAAAATCTTAAAATCGCTATAACTCCTAAACTAGGCGTCTGCGGGGGTCATAATATGCACCAGAAAAAAAAATTCTAAATCTTAAAATCGCTATAACTCCTAAACTAGGCGTCTGCGGGGGTCATAATATGCACCAGAAAAAAGAAAATTCAAAACTTTAAAATCGCTATAACTCCTAAACTAGGCGTCTGCGGGGGTCATATTATACATCAGAAAAAAAAAACTTTAAAATCGCTATAACTCCTAAACTAGGCGTCTGCGGGGGTCATAATATGCACCAGAAAAAAGAAAATTCAAAACTTTAAAATCGCTATAACTCCTAAACTAGGCGTCTGCGTGGGTCATATTATGCACCAGAAAAAAAAATTCTAAATCTTAAAATCGCTATAACTCCTAAACTAGGCGTCTGCGGGGGTCATAATATGCACCAGAAAAAAGAAAATTCAAAACTTTAAAATCGCTATAACTCCTAAACTAGGCGTCTGCGGGGGTCATATTATGCATCAGAAAAAAAAAATTCAAAACTTTAAAATCGCTTTAACTCCTAAACTAGGCGTCTGCGGGGGTCATATTATGCATCAGAAAAAAAAATTCAAAATCTTAAAATCGCTATAACTCCTAAACTAGGCGTCTGCGGGGGTCATATTATGCACCAGAAAAAAAAAATTCAAAATCTTAAAATCGCTATAACTCCTAAACTAGGTGTCTGCGGGGGTCATAATATGCACCAGAAAAAAGAAAATTCAAAACTTTAAAATCGCTATAACTCCTAAACTAGGCATCTGCGGGGGTCATATTATGCACCAGAAAAAAAAATTCAAAATCTTAAAATCGCTATAACTCCTAAACTAGGCGTCTGCGGGGGTCATAATATGCACCAGAAAAAAAAATTCAAAACTTTAAAATCGCTATAACTCCTAAACTAGGCGTCTGCGGGGGTCATATTATGCACCAGAAAAAAAAAATTCAAAATCTTAAAATCGCTATAACTCCTAAACTAGGCGTCTGCGGGGGTCATAATATGCACCAGAAAAAAGAAAATTCAAAACTTTAAAATCGCTATAACTCCTAAACTAGGCGTCTCCGGGGGTCATATTATGCACCAGAAAAAAAAAATTCTAAATCTTAAAATCGCTATAACTCCTAAACTAGGCGTCTGCGGGGGTCATAATATGCACCAGAAAAAAGAAAATTCAAAACTTTAAAATCGCTATAACTCCTAAACTAGGCGTCTGCGAGGGTCATATTATGCACCAGAAAAAAAAAATTCAAAACTTTAAAATCGCTATAACTCTTGAACTAGGCGTCAGCGGGGGTCATATTATGCATCAGAAAAAAAAATTCAAAATCTTAAAAACGCTATAACTCCTAAACTAGGCGTCTGCGGGGGTCATATTATGCGCCAGAAAAAAAAATTCAAAACTTTAAAATCGCTATAACTCCTAAACTAGGCGTCTGCGTGGGTCATATTATGCACCAGAAAAAAAACTTCTAAATCTTAAAATCGCTATAACTCCTAAACTAGGCGTCTGCGGGGGTCATAATATGCACCAGAAAAAAGAAAATTCAAAACTTTAAAATCGCTATAACTCCTAAACTAGGCGTCTGCGGGGGTCATATTATGCATCAGAAAAAAAAAATTCAAAACTTTAAAATCGCTATAACTCCTAAACTAGGCGTCTGCGGGGGTCATATTATGCACCAGAAAAAAAAAATTCAAAATCTTAAAATCGCTATAACTCCTAAACTAGGTGTCTGCGGGGGTCATAATATGCACCAGAAAAAAGAAAATTCAAAACTTTAAAATCGCTATAACTCCTAAACTAGGCGTCTGCGGGGGTCATATTATGCACCAGAAAAAAAAATTCAAAACTTTAAAATCGCTATAACTCCTAAACTAGGCGTCTGCGGGGGTCATATTATGCATCAGAAAAAAAAATTCAAAATCTTAAAATCGCTATAACTCCTAAACTAGGCGTCTGCGGGGGTCATATTATGCACCAGAAAAAAAAAATTCTAAATCTTAAAATCGCTATAACTCCTAAACTAGGCGTCCGCGGGGGTCATAATATGCACCAGAAAAAAGAAAATTCAAAACTTTAAAATCGCTATAACTCCTAAACTAGGCGTCTGCGGGGGTCATATTATGCACCAGAAAAAAAAAATTCAAAATCTTAAAATCGCTATAACTCCTAAACTAGGCGTCTGCGGGGGTCATAATATGCACCAGAAAAAAGAAAATTCAAAACTTTAAAATCGCTATAACTCCTAAACTAGGCGTCTGCGGGGGTCATATTATGCATCAAAAAAAAAAAATTCAAAACTTTAAAATCGCTATAACTCCTAAACTAGGCGTCTGCGGGGGTCATATTATGCACCAGAAAAAAAAAAATTCAAAACTTTAAAATCGCTATAACTCCTAAACTAGGCATCTGCGGGGGTCATATTATGCACCAGAAAAAAAAATTCAAAATCTTAAAATCGCTATAACTCCTAAACTAGGCGTCTGCGGGGGTCATATTATGCATCAGAAAAAAAAATTCAAAATCTTAAAATCGCTATAACTCCTAAACTAGGCGTCTGCGGGGGTCATATTATGCACCAGAAAAAAAAAATTCTAAATCTTAAAATCGCTATAACTCCTAAACTAGGCGTCCGCGGGGGTCATAATATGCACCAGAAAAAAGAAAATTCAAAACTTTAAAATCGCTATAACTCCTAAACTAGGCGTCTGCGGGGGTCATATTATGCACCAGAAAAAAAAAATTCAAAATCTTAAAATCGCTATAACTCCTAAACTAGGCGTCTGCGGGGGTCATAATATGCACCAGAAAAAAGAAAATTCAAAACTTTAAAATCGCTATAACTCCTAAACTAGGCGTCTGCGGGGGTCATATTATGCATCAAAAAAAAAAAATTCAAAACTTTAAAATCGCTATAACTCCTAAACTAGGCGTCTGCGGGGGTCATATTATGCACCAGAAAAAAAAAAATTCAAAACTTTAAAATCGCTATAACTCCTAAACTAGGCATCTGCGGGGGTCATATTATGCACCAGAAAAAAAAATTCAAAATCTTAAAATCGCTATAACTCCTAAACTAGGCGTCTGCGGGGGTCATATTATGCACCAGAAAAAAAAAATTCTAAATCTTAAAATCGCTATAACTCCTAAACTAGGCGTCCGCGGGGGTCATAATATGCACCAGAAAAAAGAAAATTCAAAACTTTAAAATCGCTATAACTCCTAAACTAGGCGTCTGCGGGGGTCATAATATGCACCAGAAAAAAAAAAATTCAAAACTTTAAAATCGCTATAACTCCTAAACTAGGCGTCTGCGGGGGTCATATTATGCACCAGAAAAAAAAATTCAAAATCTTAAAATCGCTATAACTCCTAAACTAGGCGTCTGCGGGGGTCATAATATGCACCAGAAAAAAGAAAATTCAAAACTTTAAAATCGCTATAACTCCTAAACTTGGCGTCTGCAGGGGTCATATTATGCACCAGAAAAAAAAATTCAAAACTTTAAAATCGCTATAACTCCTAAACTAGGCGTCTGCGGGGGTCATAATATGCACCAGAAAAAAGAAAATTCAAAACTTTAAAATCGCTATAACTCCTAAACTAGGCGTCTCCGGGGGTCATATTATGCACCAGAAAAAAAAAATTCAAAACTTTAAAATCGCTATAACTCCTAAACTAGGCGTCTGCGGGGGTCATAATATGCACCAGAAAAAAGAAAATTCAAAACTTTAAAATCGCTATAACTCCTAAACTAGGCGTCTGCGAGGGTCATATTATGCACCAGAAAAAAAAATTCAAAACTTTAAAATCGCTATAACTCTTGAACTAGGCGTCAGCGGGGGTCATATTATGCATCAGAAAAAAAAATTCAAAATCTTAAAAACGCTATAACTCCTAAACTAGGCGTCTGCGGGGGTCATATTATGCGCCAGAAAAAAAAATTCAAAACTTTAAAATCGCCATAACTCCTAAACTAGGCGTCTGCGGGGGTCATATTATGCACCAGAAAAAAAAATTCTAAATCTTAAAATCGCTATAACTCCTAAACTAGGCGTCTGCGGGGGTCATAATATGCACCAGAAAAAAGAAAATTCAAAACTTTAAAATCGCTATAACTCCTAAACTAGGCGTCTGCGGGGGTCATATTATGCATCAGAAAAAAAAAATTCAAAACTTTAAAATCGCTATAACTCCTAAACTAGGCGTCTGCGGGGGTCATATTATGCATCAGAAAAAAAAATTCAAAATCTTAAAATCGCTATAACTCCTAAACTAGGCGTCTGCGGGGGTCATATTATGCACCAGAAAAAAAAAATTCAAAATCTTAAAATCGCTATAACTCCTAAACTAGGTGTCTGCGTGGGTCATAATATGCACCAGAAAAAAGAAAATTCAAAACTTTAAAATCGCTATAACTCCTAAACTAGGCGTCTGCGGGGGTCATATTATGCATCAGAAAAAGAAAATTCAAAACTTTAAAATCGCTATAACTCCTAAACTAGGCGTCTGCGGGGGTCATAATATGCACCAGAAAAAAGAAAATTCAAAACTTTAAAATCGCTATAACTCCTAAACTAGGCGTCTGCAGGGATCATATTATGCACCAGAAAAAAAAATTCAAAACTTTAAAATCGCTATAACTCCTAAACTAGGCGTCTGCGGGGGTCATAATATGCACCAGAAAAAAGAAAATTCAAAACTTTAATATCGCTATAACTCCTAAACTAGGCGTCTGCGGGGGTCAAATTATGCACCAGAAAAAAAAAATTCAAAATCTTAAAATCGCTATAACTCCTAAACTATGCGTCTGCGGGGGTCATAATATGCACCAGAAAAAAGAAAATTCAAAACTTTAAAATCGCTATAACTCCTAAACTAGGCGTCTGCGGGGGTCATATTATGCACCAGAAAAAAAAAATTCAAAATCTTAAAATCGCTATAACTCCTAAACTAGGCGTCTGCGGGGGTCATAATATGCACCAGAAAAAAAAATTCAAAATCTTAAAATCGCTATAACTCCTAAACTAGGCGTCTGCGGGGGTCATATTATGCACCAGAAAAAAAAAATTCAAAATCTTAAAATCGCTATAACTCCTAAACTAGGCGTCTGCGGGGGTCATATTATGCACCAGAAAAAAAAAATTCTAAATCTTAAAATCGCTATAACTCCTAAACTAGGCGTCTGCGGGGGTCATAATATGCACCAGAAAAAAGAAAATTCAAAACTTTAAAATCGCTATAACTCCTAAACTAGGCATCTGCGGGGGTCATATTATGCACCAGAAAAAAAAATTCAAAATCTTAAAATCGCTATAACTCCTAAACTAGGCGTCTGCGGGGGTCATATTATGCACCAGAAAAAAAAAATTCTAAATCTTAAAATCGCTATAACTCCTAAACTAGGCGTCCGCGGGGGTCATAATATGCACCAGAAAAAAGAAAATTCAAAACTTTAAAATCGCTATAACTCCTAAACTAGGCGTCTGCGGGGGTCATAATATGCACCAGAAAAAAAAAAATTCAAAACTTTAAAATCGCTATAACTCCTAAACTAGGCGTCTGCGGGGGTCATATTATGCACCAGAAAAAAAAATTCAAAATCTTAAAATCGCTATAACTCCTAAACTAGGCGTCTGCGGGGGTCATAATATGCACCAGAAAAAAGAAAATTCAAAACTTTAAAATCGCTATAACTCCTAAACTTGGCGTCTGCAGGGGTCATATTATGCACCAGAAAAAAAAATTCAAAACTTTAAAATCGCTATAACTCTTGAACTAGGCGTCAGCGGGGGTTATATTATGCATCAGAAAAAAAAATTCAAAATCTTAAAAACGCTATAACTCCTAAACTAGGCGTCTGCGGGGGTCATATTATGCGCCAGAAAAAAAAATTCAAAACTTTAAAATCGCTATAACTCCTAAACTAGGCGTCTGCGGGGGTCATAATATGCACCAGAAAAAAGAAAATTCAAAACTTTAATATCGCTATAACTCCTAAACTAGGCGTCTGCGGGGGTCAAATTATGCACCAGAAAAAAAAAATTCAAAATCTTAAAATCGCTATAACTCCTAAACTATGCGTCTGCGGGGGTCATAATATGCACCAGAAAAAAGAAAATTCAAAACTTTAATATCGCTATAACTCCTAAACTAGGCGTCTGCGGGGGTCAAATTATGCACCAGAAAAAAAAATTCTAAATCTTAAAATCGCTATAACTCCTAAACTAGGCGTCTGCGGGGGTCCTAATATGCACCAGAAAAAAGAAAATTCAAAACTTTAAAATCGCTATAACTCCTAAACTAGGCGTCTGCGGGGGTCATATTATGCATCAGAAAAAAAAAATTCAAAACTTTAAAATCGCTATAACTCCTAAACTAGGCGTCTGCGGGGGTCATATTATGCATCAGAAAAAAAAATTCAAAATCTTAAAATCGCTATAACTCCTAAACTAGGCGTCTGCGGGGGTCATATTATGCACCAGAAAAAAAAAATTCTAAATCTTAAAATCGCTATAACTCCTAAACTAGGTGTCTGCGTGGGTCATAATATGCACCAGAAAAAAGAAAATTCAAAACTTTAAAATCGCTATAACTCCTAAACTAGGCGTCTGCGGGGGTCATATTATGCATCAGAAAAAGAAAATTCAAAACTTTAAAATCGCTATAACTCCTAAACTAGGCGTCTGCGGGGGTCATAATATGCACCAGAAAAAAGAAAATTCAAAACTTTAAAATCGCTATAACTCCTAAACTAGGCGTCTGCAGGGATCATATTATGCACCAGAAAAAAAAATTCAAAACTTTAAAATCGCTATAACTCCTAAACTAGGCGTCTGCGGGGGTCATAATATGCACCAGAAAAAAGAAAATTCAAAACTTTAATATCGCTATAACTCCTAAACTAGGCGTCTGCGGGGGTCAAATTATGCACCAGAAAAAAAAAATTCAAAATCTTAAAATCGCTATAACTCCTAAACTATGCGTCTGCGGGGGTCATAATATGCACCAGAAAAAAGAAAATTCAAAACTTTAAAATCGCTATAACTCCTAAACTAGGCGTCTGCGGGGGTCATATTATGCACCAGAAAAAAAAAATTCAAAATCTTAAAATCGCTATAACTCCTAAACTAGGCGTCTGCGGGGGTCATAATATGCACCAGAAAAAAGAAAATTCAAAACTTTAAAATCGCTATAACTCCTTAACTAGGCGTCTGCGGGGGTCATATTATGCATCAGAAAAAAAAAATTCAAAACTTTAAAATCGCTATAACTCCTAAACTAGGCGTCTGCGGGGGTCATATTATGCATCAGAAAAAAAAATTCAAAATCTTAAAATCGCTATAACTCCTAAACTAGGCGTCTGCGGGGGTCATATTATGCACCAGAAAAAAAAAATTCAAAATCTTAAAATCGCTATAACTCCTAAACTAGGTGTCTGCGGGGGTCATAATATGCACCAGAAAAAAGAAAATTCAAAACTTTAAAATCGCTATAACTCCTAAACTAGGCGTCTGCGGGGGTCATATTATGCACCAGAAAAAAAAATTCAAAACTTTAAAATCGCTATAACTCCTAAACTAGGCGTCTGCGGGGGTCATATTATGCATCAGAAAAAAAAATTCAAAATCTTAAAATCGCTATAACTCCTAAACTAGGCGTCTGCGGGGGTCATATTATGCACCAGAAAAAAAAATTCTAAATCTTAAAATCGCTATAACTCCTAAACTAGGCGTCCGCGGGGGTCATAATATGCACCAGAAAAAAGAAAATTCAAAACTTTAAAATCGCTATAACTCCTAAACTAGGCGTCTGCGGGGGTCATATTATGCACCAGAAAAAAAAAATTCAAAATCTTAAAATCGCTATAACTCCTAAACTAGGCGTCTGCGGGGGTCATAATATGCACCAGAAAAAAGAAAATTCAAAACTTTAAAATCGCTATAACTCCTAAACTAGGCCTCTGCGGGGGTCATATTATGCATCAGAAAAAAAAAATTCAAAACTTTAAAATCGCTATAACTCCTAAACTAGGCGTCTGCGGGGGTCATATTATGCATCAGAAAAAAAAATTCAAAATCTTAAAATCGCTATAACTCCTAAACTAGGCGTCTGCGGGGGTCATATTATGCACCAGAAAAAAAAATTCAAAACTTTAAAATCGCTATAACTCCTAAACTAGGCGTCTGCGGGGGTCATATTATGCATCAGAAAAAAAAATTCAAAATCTTAAAATCGCTATAACTCCTAAACTAGGCGTCTGCGGGGGTCATATTAAGCACCAGAAAAAAAAAATTCTAAATCTTAAAATCGCTATAACTCCTAAACTAGGCGTCCGCGGGGGTCATAATATGCACCAGAAAAAAGAAAATTCAAAACTTTAAAATCGCTATAACTCCTAAACTAGGCGTCTGCGGGGGTCATAATATGCACCAGAAAAAAAAAAATTCAAAACTTTAAAATCGCTTTAACTCCTAAACTAGGCGTCTGCGGGGGTCATATTATGCATCAGAAAAAAAAATTCAAAATCTTAAAATCGCTATAACTCCTAAACTAGGCGTCTGCGGGGGTCATAATATGCACCAGAAAAAAGAAAATTCAAAACTTTAAAATCGCTTTAACTCCTAAACTAGGCGTCTGCGGGGGTCATATTATGCACCAGAAAAAAAAATTCAAAACTTTAAAATCGCTATAACTCCTAAACTAGGCGTCTGCGGGGGTCGTTTTATGCACCAGAAAAACAAAATTCAAAACTTTAAAATCGCTATAACTCCTAAACTAGGCGTCTGCGGGGGTCATATTATGCACCAGAAAAAAAAAATTCAAAACTTTAAAATCGCTATAACTCCTAAACTAGGCGTCTGCGGGGGTCATATTAAGCACCAGAAAAAAAAAATTCTAAATCTTAAAATCGCTATAACTCCTAAACTAGGCGTCCGCGGGGGTCATAATATGCACCAGAAAAAAGAAAATTCAAAACTTTAAAATCGCTATAACTCCTAAACTAGGCGTCTGCGGGGGTCATAATATGCACCAGAAAAAAAAAAATTCAAAACTTTAAAATCGCTTTAACTCCTAAACTAGGCGTCTGCGGGGGTCATATTATGCATCAGAAAAAAAAATTCAAAATCTTAAAATCGCTATAACTCCTAAACTAGGCGTCTGCGGGGGTCATAATATGCACCAGAAAAAAGAAAATTCAAAACTTTAAAATCGCTTTAACTCCTAAACTAGGCGTCTGCGGGGGTCATATTATGCACCAGAAAAAAAAATTCAAAACTTTAAAATCGCTATAACTCCTAAACTAGGCGTCTGCGGGGGTCGTTTTATGCACCAGAAAAACAAAATTCAAAACTTTAAAATCGCTATAACTCCTAAACTAGGCGTCTGCGGGGGTCATATTATGCACCAGAAAAAAAAAATTCAAAACTTTAAAATCGCTATAACTCCTAAACTAGGCGTCTGCGGGGGTCATATTATGCATCAGAAAAAAAAATTCAAAATCTTAAAATCGCTATAACTCCTAAACTAGGCGTCTGCGGGGGTCATATTATGCACCAGAAAAAAAAAAATTCAAAACTTTAAAATCGCTATAACTCCTAAACTAGGCATCTGCGGGGGTCATATTATGCACCAGAAAAAAAAATTCAAAATCTTAAAATCGCTATAACTCCTAAACTAGGCGTCTGCGGGGGTCATAATATGCACCAGAAAAAAAAAATTCAAAACTTTAAAATCGCTATAACTCCTAAACTAGGCGTCTGCGGGGGTCATATTATGCACCAGGAAAAAAAATTCTAAATCTTAAAATCGCTATAACTCCTAAACTAGGCGTCTGCGGGGGTCATAATATGCACCAGAAAAAAGAAAATTCAAAACTTTAAAATCGCTATAACTCCTAAACTTGGCGTCTGCAGGGGTCATATTATGCACCAGAAAAAAAAATTCAAAACTTTAAAATCGCTATAACTCCTAAACTAGGCGTCTGCGGGGGTCATAATATGCACCAGAAAAAAGAAAATTCAAAACTTTAAAATCGCTATAACTCCTAAACTTGGCGTCTGCAGGGGTCATATTATGCACCAGAAAAAAGAAAATTCAAAACTTTAAAATCGCTATAACTCCTAAACTAGGCGTCTGCGGGGGTCATATTATGCACCAGAAAAAAAAAATTCAAAATCTTAAAATCGCTATAACTCCTAAACTAGGCGTCTGCGGGGGTCATAATATGCACCAGAAAAAAGAAAATTCAAAACTTTAAAATCGCTATAACTCCTTAACTAGGCGTCTGCGGGGGTCATATTATGCATCAGAAAAAAAAAATTCAAAACTTTAAAATCGCTATAACTCCTAAACTAGGCGTCTGCGGGGGTCATATTATGCATCAGAAAAAAAAATTCAAAATCTTAAAATCGCTATAACTCCTAAACTAGGCGTCTGCGGGGGTCATATTATGCACCAGAAAAAAAAAATTCAAAATCTTAAAATCGCTATAACTCCTAAACTAGGTGTCTGCGGGGGTCATAATATGCACCAGAAAAAAGAAAATTCAAAACTTTAAAATCGCTATAACTCCTAAACTAGGCGTCTGCGGGGGTCATATTATGCACCAGAAAAAAAAATTCAAAACTTTAAAATCGCTATAACTCCTAAACTAGGCGTCTGCGGGGGTCATATTATGCATCAGAAAAAAAAATTCAAAATCTTAAAATCGCTATAACTCCTAAACTAGGCGTCTGCGGGGGTCATATTATGCACCAGAAAAAAAAATTCTAAATCTTAAAATCGCTATAACTCCTAAACTAGGCGTCCGCGGGGGTCATAATATGCACCAGAAAAAAGAAAATTCAAAACTTTAAAATCGCTATAACTCCTAAACTAGGCGTCTGCGGGGGTCATATTATGCACCAGAAAAAAAAAATTCAAAATCTTAAAATCGCTATAACTCCTAAACTAGGCGTCTGCGGGGGTCATAATATGCACCAGAAAAAAGAAAATTCAAAACTTTAAAATCGCTATAACTCCTAAACTAGGCGTCTGCGGGGGTCATATTATGCACCAGAAAAAAAAATTCTAAATCTTAAAATCGCTATAACTCCTAAACTAGGCGTCTGCGGGGGTCATAATATGCACCAGAAAAAAGAAAATTCAAAACTTTAAAATCGCTATAACTCCTAAACTAGGCGTCTGCGGGGGTCATATTATGCATCAGAAAAAAAAAATTCAAAACTTTAAAATCGCTATAACTCCTAAACTAGGCGTCTGCGGGGGTCATAATATGCACCAGAAAAAAGAAAATTCAAAACTTTAAAATCGCTATAACTCCTAAACTTGGCGTCTGCAGGGGTCATATTATGCACCAGAAAAAAGAAAATTCAAAACTTTAAAATCGCTATAACTCCTAAACTAGGCGTCTGCGGGGGTCATATTATGCACCAGAAAAAAAAAATTCAAAATCTTAAAATCGCTATAACTCCTAAACTAGGCGTCTGCGGGGGTCATAATATGCACCAGAAAAAAGAAAATTCAAAACTTTAAAATCGCTATAACTCCTTAACTAGGCGTCTGCGGGGGTCATATTATGCATCAGAAAAAAAAAATTCAAAACTTTAAAATCGCTATAACTCCTAAACTAGGCGTCTGCGGGGGTCATATTATGCATCAGAAAAAAAAATTCAAAATCTTAAAATCGCTATAACTCCTAAACTAGGCGTCTGCGGGGGTCATATTATGCACCAGAAAAAAAAAATTCAAAATCTTAAAATCGCTATAACTCCTAAACTAGGTGTCTGCGGGGGTCATAATATGCACCAGAAAAAAGAAAATTCAAAACTTTAAAATCGCTATAACTCCTAAACTAGGCGTCTGCGGGGGTCATATTATGCACCAGAAAAAAAAATTCAAAACTTTAAAATCGCTATAACTCCTAAACTAGGCGTCTGCGGGGGTCATATTATGCATCAGAAAAAAAAATTCAAAATCTTAAAATCGCTATAACTCCTAAACTAGGCGTCTGCGGGGGTCATATTATGCACCAGAAAAAAAAATTCTAAATCTTAAAATCGCTATAACTCCTAAACTAGGCGTCCGCGGGGGTCATAATATGCACCAGAAAAAAGAAAATTCAAAACTTTAAAATCGCTATAACTCCTAAACTAGGCGTCTGCGGGGGTCATATTATGCACCAGAAAAAAAAAATTCAAAATCTTAAAATCGCTATAACTCCTAAACTAGGCGTCTGCGGGGGTCATAATATGCACCAGAAAAAAGAAAATTCAAAACTTTAAAATCGCTATAACTCCTAAACTAGGCGTCTGCGGGGGTCATATTATGCATCAGAAAAAAAAAATTCAAAACTTTAAAATCGCTATAACTCCTAAACTAGGCGTCTGCGGGGGTCATATTATGCACCAGAAAAACAAAATTCAAAACTTTAAAATCGCTATAACTCCTAAACTAGGCGTCTGCGGGGGTCATATTATGCATCAGAAAAAAAAATTCAAAATCTTAAAATCGCTATAACTCCTAAACTAGGCGTCTGCGTAGGTCATATTAAGCACCAGAAAAAAAAAATTCTAAATCTTAAAATCGCTATAACTCCTAAACTAGGCGTCCGCGGGGGTCATAATATGCACCAGAAAAAAGAAAATTCAAAACTTTAAAATCGCTATAACTCCTAAACTAGGCGTCTGCGGGGGTCATAATATGCACCAGAAAAAAAAAAATTCAAAACTTTAAAATCGCTATAACTCCTAAACTAGGCGTCTGCGGGGGTCATATTATGCACCAGGAAAAAAAATTCTAAATCTTAAAATCGCTATAACTCCTAAACTAGGCGTCTGCGGGGGTCATAATATGCACCAGAAAAAAGAAAATTCAAAACTTTAAAATCGCTATAACTCCTAAACTTGGCGTCTGCAGGGGTCATATTATGCACCAGAAAAAAAAATTCAAAACTTTAAAATCGCTATAACTCCTAAACTAGGCGTCTGCGGGGGTCATAATATGCACCAGAAAAAAGAAAATTCAAAACTTTAAAATCGCTATAACTCCTAAACTAGGCGTCTCCGGGGGTCATATTATGCACCAGAAAAAAAAAATTCAAAACTTTAAAATCGCTATAACTCTTGAACTAGGCGTCAGCGGGGGTCATATTATGCATCAGAAAAAAAAATTCAAAATCTTAAAATCGCTATAACTCCTAAACTAGGCGTCTGCGGGGGTCATATTATGCGCCAGAAAAAAAAATGCAAAACTTTAAAATCGCTATAACTCCTAAACTAGGCGTCTGCGGGGGTCATATTATGCACCAGAAAAAAAAATTCTAAATCTTAAAATCGCTATAACTCCTAAACTAGGCGTCTGCGGGGGTCATATTATGCACCAGAAAAAAAAATTCAAAACTTTAAAATCGCTATAACTCCTAAACTAGGCGTCTGCGGGGGTCATAATATGCACCAGAAAAAAGAAAATTCAAAACTTTAAAATCGCTATAACTCCTAAACTAGGCGTCTCCGGGGGTCATATTATGCACCAGAAAAAAAAAATTCAAAACTTTAAAATCGCTATAACTCTTGAACTAGGCGTCAGCGGGGGTCATATTATGCATCAGAAAAAAAAATTCAAAATCTTAAAATCGCTATAACTCCTAAACTAGGCGTCTGCGGGGGTCATATTATGCGCCAGAAAAAAAAATTCAAAACTTTAAAATCGCTATAACTCCTAAACTAGGCGTCTGCGGGGGTCATATTATGCACCAGAAAAAAAAATTCTAAATCTTAAAATCGCTATAACTCCTAAACTAGGCGTCTGCGGGGGTCATAATATGCACCAGAAAAAAGAAAATTCAAAACTTTAAAATCGCTATAACTCCTAAACTAGGCGTCTGCGGGGGTCATATTATGCGCCAGAAAAAAAAAATTCAAAATCTTAAAATCGCTATAACTCCTAAATTAGGCGTCTGCGGGGGTCATATTATGCATCAGAAAAAAAAATTCAAAATCTTAAAATCGCTATAACTCCTAAACTAGGCGTCTGCGGGGGTCATAATATGCACCAGAAAAAAAAAATTCAAAATCTTAAAATCGCTATAACTCCTAAACTAGGCGTCTGCGGGGGTCATAATATGCACCAGAAAAAAAAAATTCAAAATCTTAAAATCGCTATAACTCCTAAACTAGGCGTCTGCGGGGGTCATATTATGCATCAGAAAAAAAAATTCAAAATCTTAAAGTCGCTATAACTCCTAAACTAGGCGTCTGCGGGGGTCATAATATGCACCAGAAAAAAAAATTCAAAATCTTAAAATCGCTATAACTCCTAAACTAGGCGTCTGCGGAGGTCATAATATGCACCAGAAAAAAAATTCAAAACTTTAAAATCGCTATAACTCCTAAACTAGGCGTCTGCGGGGGTCATATTATGCACCAGAAAAAAAAAATTCAAAACTTTAAAATCGCTATAACTCCTAAACTAGGCGTCTGCGGGGGTCATATTATGCATCAGAAAAAAAAATTCAAAATCTTAAAATCGCTATAACTCCTAAACTAGGCGTCTGCGGGGGTCATATTATGCACCAGAAAAAAAAAAATTCAAAACTTTAAAATCGCTATAACTCCTAAACTAGGCATCTGCGGGGGTCATATTATGCACCAGAAAAAAAAATTCAAAATCTTAAAATCGCTATAACTCCTAAACTAGGCGTCTGCGGGGGTCATAATATGCACCAGAAAAAAAAAATTCAAAACTTTAAAATCGCTATAACTCCTAAACTAGGCGTCTGCGGGGGTCATAATATGCACCAGAAAAAAAAAATTCAAAACTTTAAAATCGCTATAACTCCTAAACTAGGCGTCTGCGGGGGTCATATTATGCACCAGGAAAAAAAATTCTAAATCTTAAAATCGCTATAACTCCTAAACTAGGCGTCTGCGGGGGTCATAATATGCACCAGAAAAAAGAAAATTCAAAACTTTAAAATCGCTATAACTCCTAAACTTGGCGTCTGCAGGGGTCATATTATGCACCAGAAAAAAAAATTCAAAACTTTAAAATCGCTATAACTCCTAAACTAGGCGTCTGCGGGGGTCATAATATGCACCAGAAAAAAGAAAATTCAAAACTTTAAAATCGCTATAACTCCTAAACTTGGCGTCTGCAGGGGTCATATTATGCACCAGAAAAAAGAAAATTCAAAACTTTAAAATCGCTATAACTCCTAAACTAGGCGTCTGCGGGGGTCATATTATGCACCAGAAAAAAAAAATTCAAAATCTTAAAATCGCTATAACTCCTAAACTAGGCGTCTGCGGGGGTCATAATATGCACCAGAAAAAAGAAAATTCAAAACTTTAAAATCGCTATAACTCCTTAACTAGGCGTCTGCGGGGGTCATATTATGCATCAGAAAAAAAAAATTCAAAACTTTAAAATCGCTATAACTCCTAAACTAGGCGTCTGCGGGGGTCATATTATGCATCAGAAAAAAAAATTCAAAATCTTAAAATCGCTATAACTCCTAAACTAGGCGTCTGCGGGGGTCATATTATGCACCAGAAAAAAAAAATTCAAAATCTTAAAATCGCTATAACTCCTAAACTAGGTGTCTGCGGGGGTCATAATATGCACCAGAAAAAAGAAAATTCAAAACTTTAAAATCGCTATAACTCCTAAACTAGGCGTCTGCGGGGGTCATATTGTGCACCAGAAAAAAAAATTCAAAACTTTAAAATCGCTATAACTCCTAAACTAGGCGTCTGCGGGGGTCATATTATGCATCAGAAAAAAAAATTCAAAATCTTAAAATCGCTATAACTCCTAAACTAGGCGTCTGCGGGGGTCATATTATGCACCAGAAAAAAAAATTCTAAATCTTAAAATCGCTATAACTCCTAAACTAGGCGTCCGCGGGGGTCATAATATGCACCAGAAAAAAGAAAATTCAAAACTTTAAAATCGCTATAACTCCTAAACTAGGCGTCTGCGGGGGTCATAATATGCACCAGAAAAAAGAAAATTCAAAACTTTAAAATCGCTATAACTCCTAAACTAGGCGTCTGCGGGGGTCATATTATGCATCAGAAAAAAAAAATTCAAAACTTTAAAATCGCTATAACTCCTAAACTAGGCGTCTGCGGGGGTCATATTATGCACCAGAAAAACAAAATTCAAAACTTTAAAATCGCTATAACTCCTAAACTAGGCGTCTGCGGGGGTCATATTATGCATCAGAAAAAAAAATTCAAAATCTTAAAATCGCTATAACTCCTAAACTAGGCGTCTGCGGGGGTCATATTAAGCACCAGAAAAAAAAAATTCTAAATCTTAAAATCGCTATAACTCCTAAACTAGGCGTCCGCGGGGGTCATAATATGCACCAGAAAAAAGAAAATTCAAAACTTTAAAATCGCTATAACTCCTAAACTAGGCGTCTGCGGGGGTCATAATATGCACCAGAAAAAAAAAAATTCAAAACTTTAAAATCGCTATAACTCCTAAACTAGGCGTCTGCGGGGGTCATATTATGCACCAGGAAAAAAAATTCTAAATCTTAAAATCGCTATAACTCCTAAACTAGGCGTCTGCGGGGGTCATAATATGCACCAGAAAAAAGAAAATTCAAAACTTTAAAATCGCTATAACTCCTAAACTTGGCGTCTGCAGGGGTCATATTATGCACCAGAAAAAAAAATTCAAAACTTTAAAATCGCTATAACTCCTAAACTAGGCGTCTGCGGGGGTCATAATATGCACCAGAAAAAAGAAAATTCAAAACTTTAAAATCGCTATAACTCCTAAACTAGGCGTCTCCGGGGGTCATATTATGCACCAGAAAAAAAAAATTCAAAACTTTAAAATCGCTATAACTCTTGAACTAGGCGTCAGCGGGGGTCATATTATGCATCAGAAAAAAAAATTCAAAATCTTAAAATCGCTATAACTCCTAAACTAGGCGTCTGCGGGGGTCATATTATGCGCCAGAAAAAAAAATGCAAAACTTTAAAATCGCTATAACTCCTAAACTAGGCGTCTGCGGGGGTCATATTATGCACCAGAAAAAAAAATTCTAAATCTTAAAATCGCTATAACTCCTAAACTAGGCGTCTGCGGGGGTCATATTATGCACCAGAAAAAAAAATTCAAAACTTTAAAATCGCTATAACTCCTAAACTAGGCGTCTGCGGGGGTCATAATATGCACCAGAAAAAAGAAAATTCAAAACTTTAAAATCGCTATAACTCCTAAACTAGGCGTCTCCGGGGGTCATATTATGCACCAGAAAAAAAAAATTCAAAACTTTAAAATCGCTATAACTCTTGAACTAGGCGTCAGCGGGGGTCATATTATGCATCAGAAAAAAAAATTCAAAATCTTAAAATCGCTATAACTCCTAAACTAGGCGTCTGCGGGGGTCATATTATGCGCCAGAAAAAAAAATTCAAAACTTTAAAATCGCTATAACTCCTAAACTAGGCGTCTGCGGGGGTCATATTATGCACCAGAAAAAAAAATTCTAAATCTTAAAATCGCTATAACTCCTAAACTAGGCGTCTGCGGGGGTCATAATATGCACCAGAAAAAAGAAAATTCAAAACTTTAAAATCGCTATAACTCCTAAACTAGGCGTCTGCGGGGGTCATATTATGCGCCAGAAAAAAAAAATTCAAAATCTTAAAATCGCTATAACTCCTAAATTAGGCGTCTGCGGGGGTCATATTATGCATCAGAAAAAAAAATTCAAAATCTTAAAATCGCTATAACTCCTAAACTAGGCGTCTGCGGGGGTCATAATATGCACCAGAAAAAAAAAATTCAAAATCTTAAAATCGCTATAACTCCTAAACTAGGCGTCTGCGGGGGTCATAATATGCACCAGAAAAAAAAAATTCAAAATCTTAAAATCGCTATAACTCCTAAACTAGGCGTCTGCGGGGGTCATATTATGCATCAGAAAAAAAAATTCAAAATCTTAAAGTCGCTATAACTCCTAAACTAGGCGTCTGCGGGGGTCATAATATGCACCAGAAAAAAAAATTCAAAATCTTAAAATCGCTATAACTCCTAAACTAGGCGTCTGCGGAGGTCATAATATGCACCAGAAAAAAAATTCAAAACTTTAAAATCGCTATAACTCCTAAACTAGGCGTCTGCGGGGGTCATTTTATGCACCAGAAAAAAAAAATTCAAAACTTTAAAATCGCTAGAACTCCTCAACTAGGCGTCTGCGGGGGTCATAATATGCACCAGAAAAAAAAAAATTCAAAACTTTAAAATCGCTATAACTCCTAAACTAGGCGTCTGCGGGGGTCATATTATGCACCAGAAAAAAAAAATTCAAAATCTTAAAATCGCTATAACTCCTAAACTAGGTGTCTGCGGGGGTCATATTATGCACCAGAAAAAAAAAATTAAAAATCTTAAAATCGCTATAACTCCTAAACTAGGCGTCTGCGGGGGTCATAATTTGCACCAGAAAAAAGAAAATTCAAAACTTTAAAATCGCTATAACTCTGAAACTAGGCGTCTGCGGGGGTCATATTATGCACCAGAAAAAAAAAAATTCTAAACCTTAAAATCGCTATAACTCCTAAACTAGGCGTCTGCGGGGGTCATAATATGCACCAGAAAAAAGAAAATTCAAAACTTTAAAATCGCTATAACTCCTAAACTAGGCGTCTGCGGGGGTCATATCATGCACCAGAAAAAAAAATTCAAAATCTTAAAATCGCTATAACTCCTAAACTAGGCGTCTGCGGGTGTCATAATATGCACCAGCAAAAAGAAAATTCAAAACTTTAAAATCGCTATAACTCCTAAACTAGGCGTCTGCGGGGGTCATAATATGCACCAGAAAAAAGAAAATTCAAAATCTTAAAATCGCTATAACTCCTAAACTAGGCGTCTGCGTTGGTCATATTATGCACCAGAAAAAAAAATTCAAAATCTTAAAATCGCTATAACTCCTAAACTAGGCGTCTGCGGGGGTCATATTATGCACCAGAAAAAAAAATTCAAAATCTTAAAATCGCTATAACTCCTAAACTAGGCGTCTGCGGGGGTCATAATATGCACCAGAAAAAAGAAAATTCAAAACTTTAAAATCGCTTTAACTCCTAAACTAGGCGTCTGCGGGGGTCATATTATGCACCAGAAAAAAAAATTCAAAACTTTAAAATCGCTATAACTCCTAAACTAGGCGTCTGCGGGGGTCGTTTTATGCACCAGAAAAACAAAATTCAAAACTTTAAAATCGCTATAACTCATAAACTAGGCGTCTGCGGGGGTCATATTATGCACCAGAAAAAAAAAATTCAAAATCTTAAAATCGCTATAACTCCTAAACTAGGCGTCTGCGAGGGTCATATTATGCACCAGAAAAAAAAAATTCAGAATCTTAAAATCGCTATAACACCTAAACTAGGCGTCTGCGGGGGTCATATGATGCATCAGAAAAAAAAATTCAAAATCTTAAAATCGCTATAACTCCTAAACTAGGCGTCTGCGGGGGTCATATTATGCACCAGAAAAAAGAAAATTCAAAACTTTAAAATCGCTATAACTCCTAAACTTGGCGTCTGCGGGGGTCATATTATGCACCAGAAAAAAAAATTCAAAACTTTAAAATCGCTATAACTCCTAAACTAGGCGTCTGCGGGGGTCACAATATGCACCAGAAAAAAGAAAATTCAAAACTTTAAAATCGCTATAACTCCTCAACTAGGCGTCTGCGGGGGTCATATTATGCACCAGAAAAAAAAATTCTAAATCTTAAAATCGCTATAACTCCTAAACTAGGCGTCTGCGGGGGTCATAATATGCACCAGAAAAAAGAAAATTCAAAATTTTAAAATCGCTATAACTCCTGAACTAGGCGTCTGCGGCTGTTATATTATGCATCAGAAAAAAAAGTTCAAAATCTTAAAATCGCTATAACTCGTAAACTAGGCATCTGCGGGGGTCATATTATGCACCAGAAAAAAAAATTCTAAATCTTAAAATCGCTATAACTCCTAAACTAGGCGTCTGCGGGGGTCATATTATGCACCAGAAAAAAAAAATTCTAAATCTTAAAATCGCTATAACTCCTAAACTAGGCGTCTGCGGCTGTTATATTATGCATCAGAAAAAAAAATTCAAAATCTTAAAATCGCTATAACTCGTAAACTAGGCATCTGCGGGGGTCATATTATGCACCAGAAAAAAAAATTCAAAATCTTAAAATCGCTATAACTCTTAAACTAGGCGTCTGCGGGGGTCATAATATGCACCAGAAAAAAGAAAATTCAAAACTTTAAAATCGCTATAACTCCTAAACTAGGCGTCTGCGGGGGTCATATTATGCACCAGAAAAAAAAATTCAAAATCTTAAAATCGCTATAACTCCTAAACTAGGCGTCTGCGGAGGTCATAATATGCACCAGAAAAAAAAATTCAAAACTTTAAAATCGCTATAACTCCTAAACTAGGCGTCTGCGGGGGTCATAATATGCACCAGAAAAAAGAAAATTCAAAATCTTAAAATCGCTATAACTCCTAAACTAGGCGTCTGCGGGGGTCGTTTTATGCACCAGAAAAAAAAAATTCAAAACTTTAAAATCGCTATAACTCCTAAACTAGGCGTCTGCGGAGTTCATATTATGCATCAGAAAAAAAAATTCAAAATCTTAAAGTCGCTATAACTCCTAAACTAGGCGTCTGCGGGGGTCATAATATGCACCAGAAAAAAGAAAATTCAAAACTTTAAAATCGCTATAACTCCTAAACTAGGCGTCTGCGGGGGTCATATTATGCACCAGAAAAAAAATTCAAAATCTTAAAATCGCTATAACTCCTAAACTAGGCGTCTGCGGAGGTCATAATATGCACCAGAAAAAAAAATTCAAAACTTTAAAATCGCTATAACTCCTAAACTAGGCGTCTGCGGAGGTCATAATATGTACCAGAAAAAAAAATTCAAAACTTTAAAATCGCTATAACTCCTAAACTAGGCGTCTGCGGAGGTCATAATATGCACCAGAAAAAAAAATTCAAAACTTTAAAATCGCTATAACTCCTAAACTAGGCGTCTGCGGAGGTCATATTATGCACCAGAAAAAAAAAATTCAAAATCTTAAAATCGCTATAACTCCTAAACTAGGCGTCTGCGGGGGTCATAGTTTGCACCAGAAAAAAGAAAATTCAAAACTTTAAAATCGCTATAACTCTGAAACTAGGCGTCTGCGGGGGTCATATTATGCACCAGAAAAAAGAAAATTCAAAATCTTAAAATCGCTATAACTCCTAAACTAGGCGTCTGCGGGGGTCGTTTTATGCACCAGAAAAAAAAAATTCAAAACTTTAAAATCGCTATAACTCCTAAACTAGGCGTCTGCGGGGGTCATATTATGCATCAGAAAAAAAAATTCAAAATCTTAAAGTCGCTATAACTCCTAAACTAGGCGTCTGCGGGGGTCATAATATGCACCAGAAAAAAGAAAATTCAAAACTTTAAAATCGCTATAACTCCTAAACTAGGCGTCTGCGGGGGTCATATTATGCACCAGAAAAAAAATTCAAAATCTTAAAATCGCTATAACTCCTAAACTAGGCGTCTGCGGAGGTCATAATATGCACCAGAAAAAAAAATTCAAAACTTTAAAATCGCTATAACTCCTAAACTAGGCGTCTGCGGAGGTCATAATATGCACCAGAAAAAAAAATTCAAAACTTTAAAATCGCTATAACTCCTAAACTAGGCGTCTGCGGAGGTCATAATATGCACCAGAAAAAAAAATTCAAAACTTTAAAATCGCTATAACTCCTAAACTAGGCGTCTGCGGAGGTCATATTATGCACCAGAAAAAAAAAATTCAAAATCTTAAAATCGCTATAACTCCTAAACTAGGCGTCTGCGGGGGTCATAGTTTGCACCAGAAAAAAGAAAATTCAAAACTTTAAAATCGCTATAACTCCTAAACTAGGCGTCTGCGGGGGTCATATAATGCACCAGCAAAAAGAAAATTCAAAACTTTAAAATCGCTATAACTCCTAAACTAGGCGTCTGCGGGTGTCATAAAATGCACCAGCAAAAAGAAAATTCAAAACTTTAAAATCGCTATAACTCCTAAACTAAGCGTCTGCGGGGGTCATAATATGCACCAGAAAAAAGAAACTTCAAAATCTTAAAATCGCTATAACTCCTAAACTAGGCGTCTGCGGGGGTCGTTTTATGCACCAGAAAAAAAAAATTCAAAACTTTAAAATCGCTATAACTCCTAAACTAGGCGTCTGCGGGGGTCATATTATGCATCAGAAAAAAAAATTCAAAATCTTAAAGTCGCTATAACTCCTAAACTAGGCGTCTGCGGGGGTCATAATATGCACCAGAAAAAAGAAAATTCAAAACTTTAAAATCGCTATAACTCCTAAACTAGGCGTCTGCGGGGGTCATATTATGCACCAGAAAAAAAAATTCAAAATCTTAAAATCGCTATAACTCCTAAACTAGGCGTCTGCGGAGGTCATAATATGCACCAGAAAAAAAAATTCAAAACTTTAAAATCGCTATAACTCCTAAACTAGGCGTCTGCGGGTGTCATAAAATGCACCAGCAAAAAGAAAATTCAAAACTTTAAAATCGCTATAACTCCTAAACTAAGCGTCTGCGGGGGTCATAATATGCACCAGAAAAAAGAAACTTCAAAATCTTAAAATCGCTATAACTCCTAAACTAGGCGTCTGCGGGGGTCGTTTTATGCACCAGAAAAAAAAAATTCAAAACTTTAAAATCGCTATAACTCCTAAACTAGGCGTCTGCGGGGGTCATATTATGCATCAGAAAAAAAAATTCAAAATCTTAAAGTCGCTATAACTCCTAAACTAGGCGTCTGCGGGGGTCATAATATGCACCAGAAAAAAGAAAATTCAAAACTTTAAAATCGCTATAACTCCTAAACTAGGCGTCTGCGGGGGTCGTTTTATGCACCAGAAAAAAAAAATTCAAAACTTTAAAATCGCTATAACTCCTAAACTAGGCGTCTGCGGGGGTCATATTATGCATCAGAAAAAAAAATTCAAAATCTTAAAGTCGCTATAACTCCTAAACTAGGCGTCTGCGGGGGTCATAATATGCACCAGAAAAAAGAAAATTCAAAACTTTAAAATCGCTATAACTCCTAAACTAGGCGTCTGCGGGGGTCATATTATGCACCAGAAAAAAAAATTCAAAATCTTAAAATCGCTATAACTCCTAAACTAGGCGTCTGCGGAGGTCATAATATGCACCAGAAAAAAAAATTCAAAACTTTAAAATCGCTATAACTCCTAAACTAGGCGTCTGCGGAGGTCATAATATGCACCAGAAAAAAAAATTCAAAACTTTAAAATCGCTATAACTCCTAAACTAGGCGTCTGCGGGGGTCATAGTTTGCACCAGAAAAAAGAAAATTCAAAACTTTAAAATCGCTATAACTCTGAAACTAGGCGTCTGCGGGGGTCATATTATGCACCAGAAAAAAAAAATTCTAAATCTTAAAATCGCTATAACTCCTAAACTAGGCGTCTGCGGAGGTCATATTATGCACCAGAAAAAAAAATTCAAAACTTTAAAATCGCTATAACTCCTAAACTAGGCGTCTGCGGAGGTCATAATATGCACCAGAAAAAAAAATTCAAAACTTTAAAATCGCTATAACTCCTAAACTAGGCGTCTGCGGGGGTCGTTTTATGCACCAGAAAAAAAAAATTCAAAACTTTAAAATCGCTATAACTCCTAAACTAGGCGTCTGCGGGGGTCATATTATGCATCAGAAAAAAAAATTCAAAATCTTAAAGTCGCTATAACTCCTAAACTAGGCGTCTGCGGGGGTCATAATATGCACCAGAAAAAAGAAAATTCAAAACTTTAAAATCGCTATAACTCCTAAACTAGGCGTCTGCGGGGGTCATATTATGCACCAGAAAAAAAATTCAAAATCTTAAAATCGCTATAACTCCTAAACTAGGCGTCTGCGGAGGTCATAATATGCACCAGAAAAAAAAATTCAAAACTTTAAAATCGCTATAACTCCTAAACTAGGCGTCTGCGGAGGTCATAATATGCACCAGAAAAAAAAATTCAAAACTTTAAAATCGCTATAACTCCTAAACTAGGCGTCTGCGGAGGTCATAATATGCACCAGAAAAAAAAATTCAAAACTTTAAAATCGCTATAACTCCTAAACTAGGCGTCTGCGGAGGTCATATTATGCACCAGAAAAAAAAAATTCAAAATCTTAAAATCGCTATAACTCCTAAACTAGGCGTCTGCGGGGGTCATAGTTTGCACCAGAAAAAAGAAAATTCAAAACTTTAAAATCGCTATAACTCTGAAACTAGGCGTCTGCGGGGGTCATATTATGCACCAGAAAAAAAAAATTCTAAATCTTAAAATCGCTATAACTCCTAAACTAGGCGTCTGCGGGGGTCATAATATGCACCAGAAAAAAGAAAATTCAAAACTTTAAAATCGCTATAACTCCTAAACTAGGCGTCTGCGGGGGTCATATCATGCACCAGAAAAAAAAAATTCAAAATCTTAAAATCGCTATAACTCCTAAACTAGGCGTCTGCGGGTGTCATAATATGCACCAGCAAAAAGAAAATTCAAAACTTTAAAATCGCTATAACTCCTAAACTAGGCGTCTGCGGGGGTCATAATATGCACCAGAAAAAAGAAAATTCAAAATCTTAAAATCGCTATAACTCCTAAACTAGGCGTCTGCGGGGGTCATATTATGCACCAGAAAAAAAAATTCAAAATCTTAAATCGCTATAACTCCTAAACTAGGCGTCTGCGGCTGTTATATTATGCATCAGAAAAAAAAGTTCAAAATCTTAAAATCGCTATAACTCGTAAACTAGGCATCTGCGGGGGTCATATTATGCACCAGAAAAAAAAATTCAAAATCTTAAAATCGCTATAACTCCTTAACTAGGCGTCTGCGGGGGTCATATTATGCACCAGAAAAAAAAAATTCAAAACTTTAAAATCGCTATAACTCCTAAACTAGGCGTCTGCGGGGGTCATATTATGCACCAGAAAAAAAAATTCTAAATCTTAAAATCGCTATAACTCCTAAACTAGGCGTCTGCGGGGGTCATATTATGCACCAGAAAAAAAAAATTCTAAATCTTAAAATCGCTATAACTCCTAAACTAGGCGTCTGCGGGGGTCATATTATGCACCAGAAAAAAAAAATTCAAAACTTTAAAATCGCTATAACTCCTCAACTAGGCGTCTGCGGGGGTCATATTATGCACCAGAAAAAAAAATTCAAAATCTTAAAATCGCTATAACTCCTAAACTAGGCGTCTGCGGGGGTCACATTATGAACCAGAAAAAAAAATTCAAAATCTTAAAATCTCTATAACTCCTAAACTAGGCGTCTGCGGGGGTCATATTATGCACCAGAAAAAAAATTCAAAATCTTAAAATCGCTATAACTCCTAAACTAGGCGTCTGCGGAGGTCATAATATGCACCAGAAAAAAAAATTCAAAACTTTAAAATCGCTATAACTCCTAAACTAGGCGTCTGCGGAGGTCATAATATGCACCAGAAAAAAAAATTCAAAACTTTAAAATCGCTATAACTCCTAAACTAGGCGTCTGCGGAGGTCATAATATGCACCAGAAAAAAAAATTCAAAACTTTAAAATCGCTATAACTCCTAAACTAGGCGTCTGCGGAGGTCATATTATGCACCAGAAAAAAAAAATTCAAAATCTTAAAATCGCTATAACTCCTAAACTAGGCGTCTGCGGGGGTCATAGTTTGCACCAGAAAAAAGAAAATTCAAAACTTTAAAATCGCTATAACTCTGAAACTAGGCGTCTGCGGGGGTCATATTATGCACCAGAAAAAAAAAATTCTAAATCTTAAAATCGCTATAACTCCTAAACTAGGCGTCTGCGGGGGTCATAATATGCACCAGAAAAAAGAAAATTCAAAACTTTAAAATCGCTATAACTCCTAAACTAGGCGTCTGCGGGGGTCATATCATGCACCAGAAAAAAAAAATTCAAAATCTTAAAATCGCTATAACTCCTAAACTAGGCGTCTGCGGGTGTCATAATATGCACCAGCAAAAAGAAAATTCAAAACTTTAAAATCGCTATAACTCCTAAACTAGGCGTCTGCGGGGGTCATAATATGCACCAGAAAAAAGAAAATTCAAAATCTTAAAATCGCTATAACTCCTAAACTAGGCGTCTGCGGGGGTCATATTATGCACCAGAAAATCTTAAATCGCTATAACTCCTAAACTAGGCGTCTGCGGCTGTTATATTATGCATCAGAAAAAAAAGTTCAAAATCTTAAAATCGCTATAACTCGTAAACTAGGCATCTGCGGGGGTCATATTATGCACCAGAAAAAAAAATTCAAAATCTTAAAATCGCTATAACTCCTTAACTAGGCGTCTGCGGGGGTCATATTATGCACCAGAAAAAAAAAATTCAAAACTTTAAAACTTTAAAATCGCTATAACTCCTAAACTAGGCGTCTGCGGAGGTCATATTATGCACCAGAAAAAAAAAATTCAAAACTTTAAAATCGCTATAACTCCTCAACTAGGCGTCTGCGGGGGTCATATTATGCACCAGAAAAAAAAATTCAAAATCTTAAAATCGCTATAACTCCTAAACTAGGCGTCTGCGGGGGTCACATTATGAACCAGAAAAAAAAATTCAAAATCTTAAAATCTCTATAACTCCTAAACTAGGCGTCTGCGGGGGTCATATTATGCACCAGAAAAAAAAATTCAAAATCTTAAAATCGCTATAACTCCTAAACTAGGCGTCTGCGGGGGTCATATTATGCACCAGAAAAAAAAAATTCAAAACTTTAAAATCGCTATAACTCCTCAACTAGGCGTCTGCGGGGGTCATATTATGCACCAGAAAAAAAAATTCAAAATCTTAAAATCGCTATAACTCCTAAACTAGGCGTCTGCGGGGGTCATAATATGCACAAGAAAAAAAAATTCTAAATCTTAAAATCGCTATAACTCCTAAACTAGGCGTCTGCGGGGGTCATATTATGCACCAGAAAAAAAAATTCAAAATCTTAAAATCGCTATAACTCCTAAACTAGGCGTCTGCGGGGGTCATATTATGCACCAGAAAAAAAATTCAAAATCTTAAAATCGCTATAACTCCTAAACTAGCCGTCTGCGGGGGTCATATTATGCACCAGAAAAAAAAAATTCAAAACTTTAAAATCGCTATAACTCCTCAACTAGGCGTCTGCGGGGGTCATATTATGCACCAGAAAAAAAAATTCAAAATCTTAAAATCGCTATAACTCCTAAACTAGGCGTCTGCGGGGGTCATAATATGCACCAGAAAAAAGAAAATTCAAAACTTTAAAATCGCTATAACTCCTAAACTAGGCGTCTGCGGGGGTCATATTATGCACCAGAAAAAAAAAATTCAAAACTTTAAAATCGTTATAACTCCTCAACTAGGCGTCTGCGGGGGTCATATTATGCACCAGAAAAAAAAATTCAAAACTTTAAAATCGCTATAACTCCTCAACTAGGCGTCTGCGGGGGTCATATTATGCACCAGAAAAAAAAATTCAAAATCTTAGAATCGCTATAACTCCTAAACTAGGCGTCTGCGGGGGTCATAATATGCACCAGAAAAAAAAAATTCTAAATCTTAAAATCGCTATAACTCCTAAACTAGGCGTCTGCGGGGGTCATATTATGCACCAGAAAAAAAAATTCAAAATCTTAAAATCGCTATAACTCCTAAACTAGGCGTCTGCGGGGGTCATATTATGCACCAGAAAAAAAAATTCAAAATCTTAAAATCGCTATAACTCCTAAACTAGGCGTCTGCGGGGGTCATATTATGTACCAGAAAAAAAAAAATTCAAAACTTTAAAATCGCTATAACTCCTCAACTAGGCGTCTGCGGGGGTCATATTATGCACCAGAAAAAAAAATTCAAAATCTTAAAATCGCTGTAACTCCTAAACTAGGCGTCTGCGGGGGTCATAATATGCACCAGAAAAAAGAAAATTCAAAACTTTAAAATCGCTATAACTCCTAAACTAGGCGTCTGCGGGGGTCATATTATGCACCAGAAAAAAAAAATTCAAAACTTTAAAATCGCTATAACTCCTCAACTAGGCGTCTGCGGGGGTCAAATTATGCACCAGAAAAAAAAATTCAAAATCTTAAAATCGCTATAACTCCTAAACTAGGCGTCTGCGGGGGTCATAATATGCACCAGAAAAAAGAAAATTCAAAACTTTAAAATCGCTATAACTCCTAAACTAGGCGTCTGCGGGGGTCATAATATGCACCAGAAAAAAGAAAATTCAAAACTTTAAAATCGCTATAACTCCTAAACTAGGCGTTTGCGGGGGTCATAATATGCACCAGAAAAAAGAAAATTCAAAACTTTAAAATCGCTATAACTCCTAAACTAGGCGTCTGCGGGGGTCATATTATGCACCAGAAAAAAAAAATTCTAAATCTTAAAATCGCTATAACTCCTAAACTAGGCGTCTGCGGGGGTCATATTATGCACCAGAAAAAAAAATTCAAAATCTTAAAATCGCTATAACTCCTAAACTAGGCGTCTGCGGGGGTCACATTATGAACCAGAAAAAAAAATTCAAAATCTTAAAATCTCTATAACTCCTAAACTAGGCGTCTGCGGGGGTCATATTATGCACCAGAAAAAAAAATTCAAAATCTTAAAATCGCTATAACTCCTAAACTAGGCGTCTGCGGGGGTCATATTATGCACCAGAAAAAAAAAATTCAAAACTTTAAAATCGCTATAACTCCTCAACTAGGCGTCTGCGGGGGTCATATTATGCACCAGAAAAAAAAATTCAAAATCTTAAAATCGCTATAACTCCTAAACTAGGCGTCTGCGGGGGTCATAATATGCACCAGAAAAAAAAATTCTAAATCTTAAAATCGCTATAACTCCTAAACTAGGCGTCTGCGGGGGTCATATTATGCACCAGAAAAAAAAAATTCAAAACTTTAAAATCGCTATAACTCCTCAACTAGGCGTCTGCGGGGGTCATATTATGCACCAGAAAAAAAAATTCAAAATCTTAAAATCGCTATAACTCCTAAACTAGGCGTCTGCGGGGGTCATAATATGCACCAGAAAAAAAAAATTCAAAATCTTAAAATCGCTATAACTCCTAAACTAGGCGTCTGCGGGGGTCATATTATGCATCAGAAAAAAAAATTCAAAATCTTAAAGTCGCTATAACTCCTAAACTAGGCGTCTGCGGGGGTCATAATATGCACCAGAAAAAAGAAAATTCAAAACTTTAAAATCGCTATAACTCCTAAACTAGGCGTCTGCGGGGGTCGTTTTATGCACCAGAAAAAAAAAATTCAAAACTTTAAAATCGCTATAACTCCTAAACTAGGCGTCTGCGGGGGTCATAATATGCACCAGAAAAAAAAAAATTCAAAACTTTAAAATCGCTATAACTCCTAAACTAGGCGTCTGCGGGGGTCATATTATGCACCAGAAAAAAAAAATTCAAAATCTTAAAATCGCTATAACTCCTAAACTAGGCGTCTGCGGGGGTCATATTATGCACCAGAAAAAAAAAATTCAAAATCTTAAAATCGCTATAACTCCTAAACTAGGCGTCTGCGGGGGTCATATTATGCACCAGAAAAAAAAAATTCAAAACTTTAAAATCGCTATAACTCCTCAACTAGGCGTCTGCGGGGGTCATATTATGCACCAGAAAAAAAAATTCAAAACTTTAAAATCGCTATAACTCCTCAACTAGGCGTCTGCGGGGGTCATATTATGCACCAGAAAAAAAAATTCAAAATCTTAAAATCGCTATAACTCCTAAACTAGGCGTGTGCTGGGGTCATAATATGCACCAGAAAAAAAAAATTCTAAATCTTAAAATCGCTATAACTCCTAAACTAGGCGTCTGCGGGGGTCATATTATGCACCAGAAAAAAAAATTCAAAATCTTAAAATCGCTATAACTCCTAAACTAGGCGTCTGCGGGGGTCATATTATGCACCAGAAAAAAAAAAATTCAAAACTTTAAAATCGCTATAACTCCTCAACTAGGCGTCTGCGGGGGTCATATTATGCACCAGAAAAAAAAATTCAAAATCTTAAAATCGCTATAACTCCTAAACTAGGCGTCTGCGGGGGTCATAATATGCACCAGAAAAAAGAAAATTCAAAACTTTAAAATCGCTATAACTCCTAAACTAGGCGTCTGCGGGGGTCATATTATGCACCAGAAAAAAAAAATTCAAAACTTTAAAATCGCTATAACTCCTCAACTAGGCGTCTGCGGGGGTCATATTATGCACCAGAAAAAAAAATTCAAAATCTTAAAATCGCTATAACTCCTAAACTAGGCGTCTGCGGGGGTCATATTATGCACCAGAAAAAAAAATTCAAAATCTTAAAATCGCTATAACTCCTAAACTAGGCGTCTGCGGGGGTCATAATATGCACCAGAAAAAACAAAATTCAAAACTTTAAAATCGCTATAACTCCTAAATTAGGCGTCTGCGGGGGTCATATTATGCACCAGAAAAAAAAAATTCTAAATCTTAAAATCGCTATAACTCCTAAATTAGGCGTCTGCGGGGGTCATAATATGCATCAGAAAAAAAAATTCAAAATCTTAAAATCGCTATAACTCCTAAACTAGGTGTCTGCGGGGGTCATATTATGCACCAGAAAAAAGAAAATTCAAAACTTTAAAATCGCTATAACTCCTAAACTAGGCGTCTGCGGGTGTCATATTATGCACCAGAAAAAAAAATTCAAAATCTTAAAATCGCTATAACTCCTAAACTAGGCGTCTGCGGAGGTCATAATATGCACCAGAAAAAAAATTCAAAACTTTAAAATCGCTATAACTCCTAAACTAGGCGTCTGCGGGGGTCGTTTTATGCACCAGAAAAAAAAATTCAAAACTTTAAAATCGCTATAACTCCTAAACTAGGCGTCTGCGGGGGTCATAATATGCACCAGAAAAAAAAAAATTCAAAACTTTAAAATCGCTATAACTCCTAAACTAGGCGTCTGCGGGGGTCATATTATGCACCAGAAAAAAAAAATTCAAAATCTTAAAATCGCTATAACTCCTAAACTAGGCGTCTGCGGGGGTCATATTATGCACCAGAAAAAAAAAATTCAAAATCTTAAAATCGCTATAACTCCTAAACTAGGCGTCTGCGGGTGTCATAATATGCACCAGCAAAAAGAAAATTCAAAACTTTAAAATCGCTATAACTCCTAAACTAGGCGTCTGCGGGGGTCATATTATGCACCAGAAAAAAAAAATTCAAAATCTTAAAATCGCTATAACTCCTAAACTAGGCGTCTGCGGGGGTCATATTATGCACCAGAAAAAAAAAATTCAAAATCTTAAAATCGCTATAACTCCTAAACTAGGCGTCTGCGGGTGTCATAATTTGCACCAGAAAAAAGAAAATTCAAAACTTTAAAATCGCTATAACTCTGAAACTAGGCGTCTGCGGGGGTCATATTATGCACCAGAAAAAAAAAATTCTAAATCTTAAAATCGCTATAACTCCTAAACTAGGCGTCTGCGGGGGTCATAATATGCACCAGAAAAAAGAAAATTCAAAACTTTAAAATCGCTATAACTCCTAAACTAGGCGTCTGCGGGGGTCATATCATGCACCAGAAAAAAAAAATTCAAAATCTTAAAATCGCTATAACTCCTAAACTAGGCGTCTGCGGGTGTCATAATATGCACCAGCAAAAAGAAAATTCAAAACTTTAAAATCGCTATAACTCCTAAACTAGGCGTCTGCGGGGGTCATAATATGCACCAGAAAAAAGAAAATTCAAAATCTTAAAATCGCTATAACTCCTAAACTAGGCGTCTGCGGGGGTCATATTATGCACCAGAAAAAAAAATTCAAAATCTTAAAATCGCTATAACTCCTAAACTAGGCGTCTGCGGGGGTCATATTATGCACCAGAAAAAAAAATTCAAAATCTTAAAATCGCTATAACTCCTAAACTAGGCGTCTGCGGGGGTCATAATATGCACCAGAAAAAAGAAAATTCAAAACTTTAAAATCGCTATAACTCCTAAACTAGGCGTCTGCGGGGGTCATATTATGCACCAGAAAAAAAAATTCAAAACTTTAAAATCGCTATAACTCCTAAACTAGGCGTCTGCGGGGGTCGTTTTATGCACCAGAAAAAAAAAAATTCAAAATTTTAAAATCGCTATAACTCCTAAACTAGGTGTCTGCGGGGGTCATATTATGCACCAGAAAAAAAAAATTCAAAATCGTAAATCGCTATAACTCCTAAACTAGGCGTCTGCGGGGGTCATATTATGCACCAGAAAAAAAAAATTCAAAATCTTAAAATCGCTATAACTCCTAAACTAGGCGTCTGCGGGGGTCATAATATGCACCAGAAAAAAGAAAATTCAAAACTTTAAAATCGCTATAACTACTAAACTAGGTGTCTGCGGGGGTCATATTATGCACCAGAAAAAAAAAATTCAAAATCGTAAATCGCTATAACTCCTAAACTAGGCGTCTGCGGGGGTCATATTATGCACCAGAAAAAAAAATTCAAAATCTTAAAATCGCTATAACTCCTAAACTAGGCGTCTGCGGGGGTCATATTATGCACCAGAAAAAAAAAATTCAAAATCTTAAAATCGCTATAACTCCTAAACTAGGCGTCTGCGGGGGTCATATTATGCACCAGAAAAAAAAAATTCAGAATCTTAAAATCGCTATAACTCCTAAACTAGGCGTCTGCGGGGGTCATATGATGCATCAGAAAAAAAAATTCAAAATCTTAAAATCGCTATAACTCCTAAACTAGGCGTTTGCGGGGGTCATATTATGCGCAAGAAAAAAAAATTCAAAACTTTAAAATCACAATAGCTCCTAAACCAGGCGTCTGCGGGGGTCATAATATGCACCAGAAAAAAGAAAATTCAAAACTTTAAAATCGCTATAACTCCTAAACTTGGCGTCTGCGGGGGTCATATTATGCACCAGAAAAAAAAATTCAAAACTTTAAAATCGCTATAACTCCTAAACTAGGCGTCTGCGGGGGTCACAATATGCACCAGAAAAAAGAAAATTCAAAACTTTAAAATCGCTATAACTCCTAAACTAGGCGTCTGCGGGGGTCATATTATGCACCAGAAAAAAAAATTCTAAATCTTAAAATCGCTATAACTCCTAAACTAGGCGTCTGCGGGGGTCATAATATGCACCAGAAAAAAGAAAATTCAAAATTTTAAAATCGCTATAACTCCTAAACTAGGCGTCTGCGGGGGTCATATTATGCACCAGAAAAAAAAATTCTAAATCTTAAAATCGCTATAACTCCTAAACTAGGCGTCTGCGGTTGTTATATTATGCATCAGAAAAAAAAATTCAAAATCTTAAAATCGCTATAACTCGTAAACTAGGCATCTGCGGGGGTCATATTATGCACCAGAAAAAAAAAATTCAAAATCTTAAAATCGCTATAACTCCTAAACTAGGCGTCTGCGGGGGTCATATTATGCACCAGAAAAAAAAATTCTAAATCTTAAAATCGCTATAACTCCTAAACTAGGCGTCTGCGGCTGTTATATTATGCATCAGAAAAAAAAGTTCAAAATCTTAAAATCGCTATAACTCGTAAACTAGGCATCTGCGGGGGTCATATTATGCACCAGAAAAAAAAATTCAAAATCTTAAAATCGCTATAACTCCTTAACTAGGCGTCTGCGGGGGTCATATTATGCACCAGAAAAAAAAATTCTAAATCTTAAAATCGCTATAACTCCTACACTAGGCGTCTGCGGGGGTCATATTATGCACCAGAAAAAAAAAATTCTAAATCTTAAAATCGCTATAACTCCTAAACTAGGCGTCTGCGGCTGTTATATTATGCATCAGAAAAAAAAATTCAAAATCTTAAAATCGCTATAACTCGTAAACTAGGCATCTGCGGGGGTCATATTATGCACCAGAAAAAAAAATTCAAAATCTTAAAATCGCTATAACTCTTAAACTAGGCGTCTGCGGGGGTCATAATATGCACCAGAAAAAAGAAAATTCAAAACTTTAAAATCGCTATAACTCCTAAACTAGGCGTCTGCGGGGGTCATATTATGCACCAGAAAAAAAAAATTCTAAATCTTAAAATCGCTATAACTCTTAAACTAGGCGTCTGCGGGGGTCATAATATGCACCAGAAAAAAGAAAATTCAAAACTTTAAAATCGCTATAACTCCTAAACTTGGCGTCTGCGGGGGTCATATTATGCACCAGAAAAAAAAATTCAAAACTTTAAAATCGTTATAACTCCTAAACTAGGCGTCTGCGGGGGTCATATTATGCACCAGAAAAAAAAATTCAAAACTTTAAAATCGCTATAACTCCTAAACTAGGCGTCTGTGGGGGTCACAATATGCACCAGAAAAAAAAAAATTCAAAACTTTAAAATCGCTATAACTCCTAAACTAGGTGTCTGCGGGGGTCATATTATGCACCAGAAAAAAAAAATTCTAAATCTTAAAATCGCTATAACTCCTAAACTAGGCGTCTGCGGCTGTTATATTATGCATCAGAAAAAAAAATTCAAAATCTTAAAATCGCTATAACTCGTAAACTAGGCATCTGCGGGGGTCATATTATGCACCAGAAAAAAAAATTCAAAATCTTAAAATCGCTATAACTCCTTAACTAGGCGTCTGCGGGGGTCATATTATGCACCAGAAAAAAAAATTCAAAATCTTAAAATCGCTATAACTCCTAAACTAGGCGTCTGCGGGGGTCGTTTTATGCACCAGAAAAAAAAAATTCAAAACTTTAAAATCGCTATAACTCCTAAACTAGGTGTCTGCGGGGGTCATATTATGCACCAGAAAAAAAAATTCAAAATCTTAAAATCGCTATAACTCCTAAACTAGGCGTCTGCGGGGGTCATATTATGCACCAGAAAAAAAAAATTCTAAATCTTAAAATCGCTATAACTCTTAAACTAGGCGTCTGCGGGGGTCATAATATGCACCAGAAAAAAGAAAATTCAAAACTTTAAAATCGCTATAACTCCTAAACTTGGCGTCTGCGGGGGTCATATTATGCACCAGAAAAAAAAATTCAAAACTTTAAAATCGCTATAACTCCTAAACTAGGCGTCTGCGGGGGTCATATTATGCACCAGAAAAAAAAATTCAAAACTTTAAAATCGCTATAACTCCTAAACCAGGCGTCTGCGGGGGTCATAATATGCACCAGAAAAAAGAAAATTCAAAACTTTAAAATCGCTATAACTCCTAAACTTGGCGTCTGCGGGGGTCATAATATGCACCAGAAAAAAGAAAATTCAAAACTTTAAAATCGCAATAACTCCTAAACCAGGCGTCTGCGGGGGTCATAATATGCACCAGAAAAAAGAAAATTCAAAACTTTAAAATCGCTATAACTCCTAAACTTGGCGTCTGCGGGGGTCATATTATGCACCAGAAAAAAAAATTCAAAACTTTAAAATCGCTATAACTCCTAAACTAGGCGTCTGCGGGGGTCACAATATGCACCAGAAAAAAAAAAATTCAAAACTTTAAAATCGCTATAACTCCTAAACTAGGTGTCTGCGGGGGTCATATTATGCACCAGAAAAAAAAAATTCAAAATCGTAAATCGCTATAACTCCTAAACTAGGCGTCTGCGGGGGTCATATTATGCACCAGAAAAAAAAAATTCAAAATCTTAAAATCGCTATAACTCCTAAACTAGGCGTCTGCGGGGGTCATATTATGCACCAGAAAAAAAAATTCAAAATCTTAAAATCGCTATAACTCCTAAACTAGGCGTCTGCGGGGGTCATAATATGCACCAGAAAAAAGAAAATTCAAAACTTTAAAATCGCTATAACTCCTAAACTAGGCGTCTGCGGGGGTCATATTATGCACCAGAAAAAAAAATTCAAAACTTTAAAATCGCTATAACTCCTAAACTAGGCGTCTGCGGGGGTCGTTTTATGCACGAGAAAAAAAAAATTCAAAACTTTAAAATCGCTATAACTCCTAAACTAGGCGTCTGCGGGGGTCATATTATGCACCAGAAAAAAAAATTCAAAATCTTAAAATCGCTATAACTCCTAAACTAGGCGTCTGCGGGGGTCATAATATGCACCAGAAAAAAGAAAATTCAAAACTTTAAAATCGCTATAACTCCTAAACTAGGCGTCTGCGGGGGTCATATTATGCACCAGAAAAAAAAATTCAAAACTTTAAAATCGCTATAACTCCTAAACTAGGCGTCTGCGGGGGTCGTTTTATGCACCAGAAAAAAAAAATTCAAAACTTTAAAATCGCTATAACTCCTAAACTAGGTGTCTGCGGGGGTCATATTATGCACCAGAAAAAAAAATTCAAAATCTTAAAATCGCTATAACTCCTAAACTAGGCGTCTGCGGGGGTCATATTATGCACCAGAAAAAAAAAATTCTAAATCTTAAAATCGCTATAACTCTTAAACTAGGCGTCTGCGGGGGTCATAATATGCACCAGAAAAAAGAAAATTCAAAACTTTAAAATCGCTATAACTCCTAAACTTGGCGTCTGCGGGGGTCATATTATGCACCAGAAAAAAAAATTCAAAACTTTAAAATCGCTATAACTCCTAAACTAGGCGTCTGCGGGGGTCATTTTATGCACCAGAAAAAAAAATTCAAAACTTTAAAATCGCTATAACTCCTAAAGTAGGCGTCTGCGGGGGTCACAATATGCACCAGAAAAAAAAAAATTCAAAACTTTAAAATCGCTATAACTCCTAAACTAGGTGTCTGCGGCTGTTATATTATGCATCAGAAAAAAAAAATTCTAAATCTTAAAATCGCTATAACTCCTAAACTAGGTGTCTGCGGCTGTTATATTATGCACCAGAAAAAAAAAATTCTAAATCTTAAAATCGCTATAACTCCTAAACTAGGCGTCTGCGGCTGTTATATTATGCATCAGAAAAAAAAATTCAAAATCTTAAAATCGCTATAACTCGTGAACTAGGCATCTGCGGGGGTCATATTATGCACCAGAAAAAAAAATTCAAAATCTTAAAATCGCTATAACTCCTTAAGTAGGCGTCTGCGGGGGTCATATTATGCACCAGAAAAAAAAATTCAAAATCTTAAAATCGCTATAACTCCTAAACTAGGCGTCTGCGGGGGTCATAATATGCACCAGAAAAAAGAAAATTCAAAACTTTAAAATCGCTATAACTCCTAAACTAGGCGTCTGCGGGGGTCATATTATGCACCAGAAAAAAAATATTCTAAATCTTAAAATCGCTATAACTCTTAAACTAGGCGTCTGCGGGGGTCATAATATGCACCAGAAAAAAGAAAATTCAAAACTTTAAAATCGCTATAACTCCTAAACTTGGCGTCTGCGGGGGTCATATTATGCACCAGAAAAAAAAATTCAAAACTTTAAAATCGCTATAACTCCTAAACTAGGCGTCTGCGGGGGTCACAATATGCACCAGAAAAAAAAAAATTCAAAACTTTAAAATCGCTATAACTCCTAAACTAGGTGTCTGCGGGGGTCATATTATGCACCAGAAAAAAAAAATTCAAAATCGTAAATCGCTATAACTCCTAAACTAGGCGTCTGCGGGGGTCATATTATGCACCAGAAAAAAAAAATTCAAAATCTTAAAATCGCTATAACTCCTAAACTAGGCGTCTGCGGGGGTCATATTATGCACCAGAAAAAAAAATTCAAAATCTTAAAATCGCTATAACTCCTAAACTAGGCGTCTGCGGGGGTCATAATATGCACCAGAAAAAAGAAAATTCAAAACTTTAAAATCGCTATAACTCCTAAACTAGGCGTCTGCGGGGGTCATATTATGCACCAGAAAAAAAAATTCAAAACTTTAAAATCGCTATAACTCCTAAACTAGGCGTCTGCGGGGGTCGTTTTATGCACCAGAAAAAAAAATTCAAAACTTTAAAATCGCTACAACTCCTAAACTAGGCGTCTGCGGGGGTCGTTTTATGCACCAGAAAAAAAAAATTCAAAACTTTAAAATCGCTATAACTCCTAAACTAGGCGTCTGCGGGGGTCATATTATGCATCAGAAAAAAAAATTCAAAATCTTAAAGTCGCTATAACTCCTAAACTAGGCGTCTGCGGGGGTCATAATATGCACCAGAAAAAAGAAAATTCAAAACTTTAAAATCGCTATAACTCCTAAACTAGGCGTCTGCGGGGGTCATATTATGCACCAGAAAAAAAAATTCAAAATCTTAAAATCGCTATAACTCCTAAACTAGGCGTCTGCGGAGGTCATAATATGCACCAGAAAAAAAAATTCAAAACTTTAAAATCGCTATAACTCCTAAACTAGGCGTCTGCGGAGGTCATAATATGCACCAGAAAAAAAAATTCAAAACTTTAAAATCGCTATAACTCCTAAACTAGGCGTCTGCGGGGGTCATATTATGCATCAGAAAAAAAAATTCAAAATCTTAAAGTCGCTATAACTCCTAAACTAGGCGTCTGCGGGGGTCATAATATGCACCAGAAAAAAGAAAATTCAAAACTTTAAAATCGCTATAACTCCTAAACTAGGCGTCTGCGGGGGTCATAATATGCACCAGAAAAAAAAAATTCAAAACTTTAAAATCGCTATAACTCCTAAACTAGGCGTCTGCGGGGGTCATATTATGCACCAGAAAAAAAAAATTCAAAATCTTAAAATCGCTATAACTCCTAAACTAGGCGTCTGCGGGGGTCATATAATGCACCAGAAAAAAAAAATTCAAAATCTTAAAATCGCTATAACTCCTAAACTAGGCGTCTGCGGGGGTCATATTATGCACCAGAAAAAAAAAATTCTAAATCTTAAAATCGCTATAACTCCTAAACTAGGCGTCTGCGGGGGTCATAATATGCACCAGAAAAAAGAAAATTCAAAACTTTAAAATCGCTATAACTCCTAAACTAGGCGTCTGCGGGGGTCATATCATGCACCAGAAAAAAAAAATTCAAAATCTTAAAATCGCTATAACTCCTAAACTAGGCGTCTGCGGGTGTCATAATATGCACCAGCAAAAAGAAAATTCAAAACTTTAAAATCGCTATAACTCCTAAACTAGGCGTCTGCGGGGGTCATAATATGCACCAGAAAAAAGAAAATTCAAAATCTTAAAATCGCTATAACTCCTAAACTAGGCGTCAGCGGGGGTCATATTATGCACCAGAAAAAAAAATTCAAAATCTTAAAATCGCTATAACTCCTAAACTAGGCGTCTGCGGCTGTTATATTATGCATCAGAAAAAAAAGTTCAAAATCTTAAAATCGCTATAACTCGTAAACTAGGCATCTGCGGGGGTCATATTATGCACCAGAAAAAAAAATTCAAAATCTTAAAATCGCTATAACTCCTTAACTAGGCGTCTGCGGGGGTCATATTATGCACCAGAAAAAAAAATTCAAAACTTTAAAATCGCTATAACTCCTAAACTAGGCGTCTGCGGGGGTCATATTATGCACCAGAAAAAAAAATTCTAAATCTTAAAATCGCTATAACTCCTAAACTAGGCGTCTGCGGGGGTCATATTATGCACCAGAAAAAAAAAATTCTAAATCTTAAAATCGCTATAACTCCTAAACTAGGCGTCTGCGGGGGTCATATTATGCACCAGAAAAAAAAAATTCAAAACTTTAAAATCGCTATAACTCCTCAACTAGGCGTCTGCGGGGGTCATATTATGCACCAGAAAAAAAAATTCAAAATCTTAAAATCGCTATAACTCCTAAACTAGGCGTCTGCGGGGGTCATAATATGCAGCAGAAAAAAAAATTCTAAATCTTAAAATCGCTATAACTCCTAAACTAGGCGTCTGCGGGGGTCATATTATGCACCAGAAAAAAAAATTCAAAATCTTAAAATCGCTATAACTCCTAAACTAGGCGTCTGCGGGGGTCATACTATGCACCAGAAAAAAAAATTCAAAATCTTAAAATCGCTATAACTCCTCAACTAGGCGTCTGCGGGGGTCATATTATGCACCAGAAAAAAAAATTCAAAATCTTAAAATCGCTATAACTCCTAAACTAGGCGTCTGCGGGGGTCATAATATGCACCAGAAAAAAGAAAATTCAAAACTTTAAAATCGCTATAACTCCTCAACTAGGCGTCTGCGGGGGTCATATTATGCACCAGAAAAAAAAATTCAAAATCTTAAAATCGCTATAACTCCTAAACTAGCCGTCTGCGGGGGTCATATTATGCACCAGAAAAAAAAAATTCAAAACTTTAAAATCGCTATAACTCCTCAACTAGGCGTCTGCGGGGGTCATATTATGCACCAGAAAAAAAAATTCAAAACTTTAAAATCGCTATAACTCCTCAACTAGGCGTCTGCGGGGGTCATATTATGCACCAGAAAAAAAAATTCAAAATCTTAAAATCGCTTTAACTCCTAAACTAGGCGTCTGCGGGGGTCATAATATGCACCAGAAAAAAAAAATTCTAAATCTTAAAATCGCTATAACTCCTAAACTAGGCGTCTGCGGGGGTCATATTATGCACCAGAAAAAAAAATTCAAAATCTTAAAATCGCTATAACTCCTAAACTAGGCGTCTGCGGGGGTCATATTATGCACCAGAAAAAAAAATTCAAAATCTTAAAATCGCTATAACTCCTAAACTAGGCGTCTGCGGGGGTCATATTATGCACCAGAAAAAAAAAATTCAAAACTTTAAAATCGCTATAACTCCTCAACTAGGCGTCTGCGGGGGTCATATTATGCACCAGAAAAAAAAATTCAAAATCTTAAAATCGCTATAACTCCTAAACTAGGCGTCTGCGGGGGTCATAATATGCACCAGAAAAAAGAAAATTCAAAACTTTAAAATCGCTATAACTCCTAAACTAGGCGTCTGCGGGGGTCATATTATGCACCAGAAAAAAAAAATTCAAAACTTTAAAATCGCTATAACTCCTCAACTAGGCGTCTGCGGGAGTCATATTATGCACCAGAAAAAAAAATTCAAAATCTTAAAATCGCTATAACTCCTAAACTAGGCGTCTGCGGGGGTCATAATATGCACCAGAAAAAAGAAAATTCAAAACTTTAAAACCGCTATAACTCCTAAACTAGGCGTCTGCGGGGGTCATATTATGCACCAGAAAAAAAAAATTCTAAATCTTAAAATCGATATAACTCCTAAACTAGGCGTTTGCGGGGGTCATAATATGCACCAGAAAAAAGAAAATTCAAAACTTTAAAATCGCTATAACTCCTAAACTAGGCGTCTGCGGGGGTCATATTATGCACCAGAAAAAAAAAATTCTAAATCTTAAAATCGCTATAACTCCTAAACTAGGCGTCTGCGGTTGTTATATTATGCATCAGAAAAAAAAATTCAAAATCTTAAAATCGCTATAACTCGTAAACTAGGCATCTGCGGGGGTCATATTATGCACCAGAAAAAAAAAATTCAAAATCTTAAAATCGCTATAACTCCTAAACTAGGCGTCTGCGGGGGTCATAATATGCACCAGAAAAAAGAAAATTCAAAACTTTAAAATCGCTATAACTCCTAAACTAGGCGTCTGCGGGGGTCATATTATGCACCAGAAAAAAAAAATTCTAAATCTTAAAATCGCTATAACTCCTAAACTAGGCGTCTGCGTGGGTCATAATATGCACCAGAAAAAAGAAAATTCAAAACTTTAAAATCGCTATAACTCCTAAACTAGGCGTCTGCGAGGGTCACATTATGAACCAGAAAAAAAAATTCAAAATCTTAAAATCTCTATAACTCCTAAACTAGGCGTCTGCGGGGGTCATAATATGCACCAGAAAAAAAAAATTCTAAATCTTAAAATCGCTATAACTCCTAAACTAGGCGTCTGCGGGGGTCATATTATGCACCAGAAAAAAAAATTCAAAATCTTAAAATCGCTATAACTCCCAAACTATCCGTCTGCGGGGGTCATAATATGCACCAGAAAATAGAAAATTCAAAACTTTAAAATCACTATAACTCCTAAACTAGGCGTCTACGGGGGTCATAATATGCACCAGAAAAAAAAAATTCTAAATCTTAAAATCGCTATAACTCCTAAACTAGGCGTCTGCGGGGGTCATAATATGCACCAGAAAAAAGAAAATTCAAAACTTTAAAATCGCTATAACTCCTAAACTAGGCGTCTGCGGGGGTCATATTATGCATCAGAAAAAAAAAATCAAAATCTTAAAATCGCTATACCTCCTAAACTAGGCGTCTGCGGGGGTCATATTATGCACCAGAAAAAAAAAATTCAAAACTTTAAAATCGCTATAACTCTTAAATTAGGCGTGTGCGGGGGTCATATTATGCACCAGAAAAAAAAAATTCAAAATCTTAAAATCGCTATAACTCCTAAACTAGGCGTCTGCGGGGGTCGTATTATGCACCAGAAAAAAAAAAATTCAAAATCTTAAAATCGCTATAACTCCTAAACTAGGCGTCTGCGGGGGTCACATTATGCGCCAGAAAAAAAAATTCAAAATCTTAAAATCGCTATAACTCCTTAACTAGGCGTCTGCGGGGGTCATATTATGCACCAGAAAAAAAAATTCACAATCTTAAAATCGCTATAACTCCTAAACTAGGCGTCTGCGGGGGTCATAATATGCACCAGAAAAAAGAAAATTCAAAACTTTAAAATCGCTATAACTCCTAAACTAGGCGTCTGCGGGGGTCATATTATGCAGCAGAAAAAAAAAATTCTAAATCTTAAAATCGCTATAACTCCTAAACTAGGCGTTTGCGGGGGTCATAATATGCACCAGAAAAAAGAAAATTCAAAACTTTAAAATCGCTATAACTCCTAAACTAGGCGTCTGCGGGGGTCATATTATGCACCAGAAAAAAAAATTCAAAATCTTAAAATCGCTATAACTCCTCAACTAGGCGTCTGCGGGGGTCATATTATGCACCAGAAAAAAAAATTCAAAATCTTAAAATCGCTATAACTCCTAAACTAGGCGTCTGCGGGGGTCATAATATGCAGCAGAAAAAAAAATTCTAAATCTTAAAATCGCTATAACTCCTAAACTAGGCGTCTGCGGGGGTCATATTATGCACTAGAAAAAAAAATTCAAAATCTTAAAATCGCTATAACTCCTAAACTAGGCGTCTGCGGGGGTCATATTATGCACCAGAAAAAAAAATTCAAAATCTTAAAATCGCTATAACTCCTCAACTAGGCGTCTGCGGGGGTCATATTATGCACCAGAAAAAAAAATTCAAAATCTTAAAATCGCTATAACTCCTAAACTAGGCGTCTGCGGGGGTCATAATATGCACCAGAAAAAAGAAAATTCAAAACTTTAAAATCGCTATAACTCCTCAACTAGGCGTCTGCGGGGGTCATATTATGCACCAGAAAAAAAAATTCAAAATCTTAAAATCGCTATAACTCCTAAACTAGCCGTCTGCGGGGGTCATATTATGCACCAGAAAAAAAAAATTCAAAACTTTAAAATCGCTGTAACTCCTCAACTAGGCGTCTGCGGGGGTCATATTATGCACCAGAAAAAAAAATTCAAAACTTTAAAATCGCTATAACTCCTCAACTAGGCGTCTGCGGGGGTCATATTATGCACCAGAAAAAAAAATTCAAAATCTTAAAATCGCTATAACTCCTAAACTAGGCGTCTGCGGGGGTCATAATATGCACCAGAAAAAAAAAATTCTAAATCTTAAAATCGCTATAACTCCTAAACTAGGCGTCTGCGGGGGTCATATTATGCACCAGAAAAAAAAATTCAAAATCTTAAAATCGCTATAACTCCTAAACTAGGCGTCTGCGGGGGTCATATTATGCACCAGAAAAAAAAAATTCAAAATCTTAAAATCGCTATAACTCCTAAACTAGGCGTCTGAGGGGGTCATATTATGCACCAGAAAAAAAAATTCAAAATCTTAAAATCGCTATAACTCCTAAACTAGGCGTCTGCGGGGGTCATAATATGCACCAGAAAAAAGAAAATTCAAAACTTTAAAATCGCTATAACTCCTAAACTAGGCGTCTGCGGGGGTCATATTATGCACCAGAAAAAAAAAATTCAAAACTTTAAAATCGCTATAACTCCTCAACTAGGCGTCTGCGGGGGTCATATTATGCACCAGAAAAAAAAATTCAAAATCTTAAAATCGCTATAACTCCTAAACTAGGCGTCTGCGGGGGTCATAATATGCACCAGAAAAAAGAAAATTCAAAACTTTAAAACCGCTATAACTCCTAAACTAGGCGTCTGCGGGGGTCATATTATGCACCAGAAAAAAAAAATTCTAAATCTTAAAATCGATATAACTCCTAAACTAGGCGTTTGCGGGGGTCATAATATGCACCAGAAAAAAGAAAATTCAAAACTTTAAAATCGCTATAACTCGTAAACTATGCGTCTGCGAGGGTCACATTATGAACCAGAAAAAAAAATTCAAAATCTTAAAATCTCTATAACTCCTAAACTAGGCGTCTGCGGGGGTCATAATATGCACCAGAAAAAAAAAATTCTAAATCTTAAAATCGCTATAACTCCTAAACTAGGCGTCTGCGCGGGTCATATTATGCACCAGAAAAAAAAATTCAAAATCTTAAAATCGCTATAACTCCTAAACTATCCGTCTGCGGGGGTCATAATATGCACCAGAAAATAGAAAATTCAAAACTTTAAAATCACTATAACTCCTAAACTAGGCGTCTACGGGGGTCATAATATGCACCAGAAAAAAAAAATTCTAAATCTTAAAATCGCTATAACTCCTAAACTAGGCGTCTGCGGGGGTCATATTATGCACCAGAAAAAAAAATTCAAAATCTTAAAATCGCTATAACTCCTAAACTAGGCGTCTGCGGGGGTCATATTATGCACCAGAAAAAAGAAAATTCAAAACTTTAAAATCGCTATAACTCCTAAACTAGGCGTCTGCGGGGGTCAAATTATGCACCAGAAAAAAAAAATTCAAAATCTTAAAATCGCTATAACTCCTAAACTAGGCGTCTGCGGGGGTCATATTATGCATCAGAAAAAAAAATTCAAAATCTTAAAATCTCTATAACTCCTAAACTAGGCGTCTGCGGGGGTCATAATATGCACCAGAAAAAAGAAAATTCAAAACTTTAAAATCGCAATAACTCCTAAAATAGGCGTGTGCGGGGGTCATATTATGCACCAGAAAAAAAAAATTCAAAATCTTAAAATCGCTATAACTCCTAAACTAGGCGTCTGCGGGGGTCATATTATGCACCAGAAAAAAAAAAATTCAAAATCTTAAAATCGCTATAACTCCTAAACTATGCGTCTGCGGGGGTCACATTATGCGCCAGAAAGAAAAATTCAAAATCTTAAAATCGCTATAACTCCTAAACTAGGCGTCTGCGGGGGTCATATTATGCACCAGAAAAAAGAAAATTCAAAACTTTAAAATCGCTATAACTCCTAAACTAGGCGTCTGCGGGGGTCAAATTATGCACCAGAAAAAAAAAATTCAAAATCTTAAAATCGCTATAACTCCTAAACTAGGCGTCTGCGGGGGTCATATTATGCATCAGAAAAAAAAATTCAAAATCTTAAAATCGCTATAACTCCTAAACTAGGCGTCTGCGGGGGTCATATTATGCACCAGAAAAAAAAAAATTCAAAACTTTAAAATCGCTATAACTCCTAAACTAGGCGTGTGCGGGGGTCATATTATGCACCAGAAAAAAAAAATTCAAAATCTTAAAATCGCTATAACTCCTAAACTAGGCGTCTGCGGGGGTCATATTATGCACCAGAAAAAAAAAAATTCAAAATCTTAAAATCGCTATAACTCCTAAACTATGCGTCTGCGGGGGTCACATTATGCGCCAGAAAGAAAAATTCAAAATCTTAAAATCGCTATAACTCCTAAACTAGGCGTCTGCGGGGGTCATATTATGCACCAGAAAAAAAAATTCAAAATCTTAAAATCGCTATAACTCCTAAACTAGGCGTCTGCGGGGGTCATATTATGCACCAGAAAAAAGAAAATTCAAAACTTTAAAATCGCTATAACTCCTAAACTAGGCGTCTGCGGGGCTCATATTATGCGGCAGAAAAAAAAAATTCTAAATCTTAAAATCGCTATAACTCCTAAACTAGGCGTTTGCGGGGGTCATAATATGCACCAGAAAAAAGAAAATTCAAAACTTTAAAATCGCTATAACTCCTAAACTAGGCGTCTGCGGGGGTCATATTATGCATCAGAAAAAAAAATTCAAAATCTTAAAATCGCTATAACTCCTAAACTAGGCGTCTGCGGGGGTCATATTATGCACCAGAAAAAAAAATTCAAAATCTTAAAATCGCTATAACTCCTAAACTAGGCGTCTGCGGGGGTCATATTATGCACCAGAAAAAAAAATTCAAAATCTTAAAATCGCTATAACTCCTAAACTAGGCTTCTGCGGGGGTCACATTATGCGCCAGAAAAAAAAGTTCAAAATCTTAAAATCGCTATAACTCCTAAACTAGGCGTCTGCGGGGGTCATAATATGCACCAGAAAAAAGAAAATTCAAAACTTTAAAATCGCTATAACTCCTAAACTAGGCGTCTGCGGGGGTCATATTATGCACCAGAAAAAAAAAAATTCAAAATCTTAAAATCGCTATAACTCCTAAACTAGGCGTCTGCGGGGGTCACATTATGCGCCAGAAAAAAAAATTCAAAATCTTAAAATCGCTATAACTCCTAAACTAGGCGTCTGCGGGGGTCATATTATGCACCAGAAAAAAAAATTCAAAATCTTAAAATCGCTATAACTCCTAAACTAGGCGTCTGCGGGGGTCATATTATGCACCAGAAAAAAGAAAATTCAAAACTTTAAAATCGCTATAACTCCTAAACTAGGCGTCTGCGGGGCTCATATTATGCGGCAGAAAAAAAAAATTCTAAATCTTAAAATCGCTATAACTCCTAAACTAGGCGTTTGCGGGGGTCATAATATGCACCAGAAAAAAGAAAATTCAAAACTTTAAAATCGCTATAACTCCTAAACTAGGCGTCTGCGGGGGTCATATTATGCACCAGAAAAAAAAATTCTAAATCTTAAAATCGCTATAACTCCTAAACTAGGCGTCTGCGGTTGTTATATTATACATCAGAAAAAAAAATTCAAAATCTTAAAATCGCTATAACTCCTAAACTAGGCGTCTGCGGGGGTCATAATATGCACCAGAAAAAAGAAAATTTAAAACTTTAAATTCGCTATAACTCCTAAACTAGGCGTCTGCGGGGGTCATATTATGCACCAGAAAAAAAAAATTCAAAATCTTAAAATCGCTATAACTCCTAAACTAGGCGTCTGCGGGGGTCATAATATGCACCAGAAAAAAGAAAATTCAAAACTTTAAAATCGCTATAACTCCTAAACTAGGCGTCTGCGGGGGTCATATTATGCATCAGAAAAAAAAATTCAAAATCTTAAAATCGCTATAACTCCTAAACTAGGCGTCTGCGGGGGTCATATTATGCATCAGAAAAAAAAAATTCAAAATCTTAAAATCGCTATAACTCCTAAACTAGGCGTCTGCGGGGGTCATAATATGCACCAGAAAAAAGAAAATTCAAAACTTTAAAATCGCTATAACTCCTAAACTAGGCGTCTGCGGGGGTCATATTATGCATCAGAAAAAAAAAATTCAAAATCTTAAAATCGCTATAACTCCTAAACTAGGCGTCTGCGGGGGTCATATTATGCATCAGAAAAAAAAAATTCAAAATCTTAAAATCGCTATAACTCGTAAACTAGGCATCTGCGGGGGTCATATTATGCACCAGAAAAAAAAAATTCAAAATCTTAAAATCGCTATAACTCCTAAACTAGGCGTCTGCGGGGGTCATAATATGGACCAGAAAAAAGAAAATTCAAAACTTTAAAATCGCTATAACTCCTAAACTAGGCGTCTGCGGGGGTCACATTATGCACCAGAAAAAAAAATTCAAAATCTTAAAATCTCTATAACTCCTAAACTAGGCGTCTGCGGGGGTCATAATATGCACCAGAAAAAAAAATTCTAAATCTTAAAATCGCTATAACTCCTAAACTAGGCGTCTGCGGGGGTCATAATATGCACCTGAAAAAAAAAATTCTAAATCTTAAAATAGCTATAACTCCTAAATTAGGCGTCTGCGGGGGTCATATTATGCATCAGAAAAAAAAATTCAAAATCTTAAAATCGCTATAACTCCTAAACTAGGCGTCTGCGGGGGTCATAATATGCACCAGAAAAAAGAAAATTCAAAACTTTAAAATCGCTATAACTCCTAAACTAGGCGTCTGCGGGGGTCATATTATGCACCAGAAAAAAAAAATTCAAAATCTTAAAATCGCTATAACTCCTAAACTAGGCGTCTGCGGGGGTCATAATATGCACCAGAAAAAAGAAAATTCAAATCTTTAAAATCGCTATAACTCCTAAACTAGGCGTCTGCGGGGGTCATAATATGCACCAGAAAAAAGAAAATTTAAAACTTTAAATTCGCTATAACTCCTAAACTAGGCGTCTGCGGGGGTCATATTATGCACCAGAAAAAAAAAATTCTAAATCTTAAAATCGCTATAACTCCTAAACTAGGCGTCTGCGGGGGTCATATTATGCACCAGAAAAAAAAATTCTAAATCTTAAAATAGCTATAACTCCTAAATTAGGCGTCTGCGGTGGTCATATTATGCATCAGATAAAAGAAAATTTAAAACTTTAAATTCGCTATAACTACTAAACTAGGCGTCTGCGGGGGTCATAATATGCACCAGAAAAAAGAAAATTTAAAACTTTAAATTCGCTATAACTCCTAAACTAGGCGTCTGCGGGGGTCATATTATGCACCAGAAAAAAAAAATTCTAAATCTTAAAATCGCTATAACTCCTAAACTAGGCGTCTGCGGGGGTCATATTATGCACCAGAAAAAAAAATTCTAAATCTTAAAATAGCTATAACTCCTAAATTAGGCGTCTGCGGTGGTCATATTATGCATCAGATAAAAGAAAATTTAAAACTTTAAATTCGCTATAACTCCTAAACTAGGCGTCTGCGGGGGTCATAATATGCACCAGAAAAAAGAAAATTTAAAACTTTAAATTCGCTATAACTCCTAAACTAGGCGTCTGCGGGGGTCATATTATGCACCAGAAAAAAAAAATTCTAAATCTTAAAATCGCTATAACTCCTAAACTAGGCGTCTGCGGGGGTCATATTATGCACCAGAAAAAAAAATTCTAAATCTTAAAATAGCTATAACTCCTAAATTAGGCGTCTGCGGTGGTCATATTATGCATCAGATAAAAGAAAATTTAAAACTTTAAATTCGCTATAACTCCTAAACTAGGCGTCTGCGGGGGTCATAATATGCACCAGAAAAAAGAAAATTTAAAACTTTAAATTCGCTATAACTCCTAAACTAGGCGTCTGCGGGGGTCATATTATGCACCAGAAAAAAAAAATTCAAAACTTTAAAATCGCTATAACTCCTAAACTAGGCGTGTGCGGGGGTCATATTATGCACCAGAAAAAAAAATTCTAAATCTTAAAATAGCTATAACTCCTAAATTAGGCGTCTGCGGGGGTCATATTATGCATCAGAAAAAAAAATTCAAAATCTTAAAATCGCTATAACTCCTAAACTAGGCGTCTGCGGGGGTCATATTATGCACCAGAAAAAAGAAAATTCAAAATTTTAAAATCGCTATAACTCCTAAACTAGGCGTCTGCGGGGGTCATATTATGCACCAGAAAAAAAAATTCAAAATCTTAAAATCGCTATAACTCCTAAACTAGGCGTCTGCGGGGGTCATAATATGCACCAGAAAAAAAAAATTCTAAATCTTAAAATAGCTATAACTCCTAAATTAGGCGTCTGCGGGGGTCATATTATGCATCAGAAAAAAAAATTCAAAATCTTAAAATCGCTATAACTCCTAAACTAGGCGTCTGCGGGGGTCATAATATGCACCAGAAAAAAGAAAATTCAAAACTTTAAAATCGCTATAACTCCTAAACTAGGCGTCTGCGGGGGTCATATTATGCACCAGAAAAAAAAAATTCAAAATCTTAAAATCGCTATAACTCCTAAACTAGGCGTCTGCGGGGGTCATAATATGCACCAGAAAAAAGAAAATTCAAAACTTTAAAATCACTATAACTCCTAAACTAGGCGTCTACGGGGGTCATAATATGCACCAGAAAAAAAAAATTCTAAATCTTAAAATCGCTATAACTCCTAAACTAGGCGTCTGCGGGGGTCATATTATGCACCAGAAAAGAGAAAATTCAAAACTTTAAAATCACTATAACTCCTAAACTAGGCGTCTACGGGGGTCATAATATGCACCAGAAAAAAAAAATTCTAAATCTTAAAATCGCTATAACTCCTAAACTAGGCGTCTGCGGGGGTCATATTATGCATCAGAAAAAAAAATTCAAAATCTTAAAATCGCTATAACTCCTAAACTAGGCGTCTGCGGGGGTCATATTATGCACCAGAAAAAAAAAATTCAAAACTTTAAAATCGCTATAACTCCTAAACTAGGCGTGTGCGGGGGTCATATTATGCACCAGAAAAAAAAATTCAAAATCTTAAAATCGCTATAACTCCTAAATTAGGCGTCTGCGGGGGTCATATTATGCACCAGAAAAAAAAAATTCTAATCTTTAAAATCGCTATAACTCCTAAACTAGGCGTCTGCGGGGGTCACATTATGCGCCAGAAAAAAAAATTCAAAATCTTAAAATCGCTATAACTCCTAAACTAGGCGTCTGCGGGGGTCATATTATGCACCAGAAAAAAAATTCAAAATCTTAAAATCGCTATAACTCCTAAACTAGGCGTCTGCGGGGGTCATATTATGCACCAGAAAAAAAAATTCAAAATCTTAAAATCGCTATAACTCCTAAACTAGGCGTCTGCGGGGGTCATAATATTTTTGTTTTTTTTTTTTTTTTTTCCGGCGAGGGCAGGTGAAAATCTTCCATCAGACACTATGAGGATCAGAAGCGCGTGCTCATAGTAGTGTGAGATTCTTACTCACTAAAAACACCTCCCTTCCTTGTTGATTTTAATACCGCAACTAAGTAGAACTTATCATTCAGTTTTTATTTCATAAGTTAGTCACGATTGGTAGGACACTTTCCAATGGAAGACCCTACATATTCCGCTTTCTTAATGCGGTTTCAATTTATCGCGCAAGGTCCAACGGCTTAGTTCGTTGAAGACGGCGTAGTATGTTTCGTTCGTCCAAGACTTCTAGGACTGTATTGTTGATATGGCCGCTTAACCGGACTTTATGTTTTCGTGCGCAGTTCCTGACTTCATCTTCCACGAAAGGAACTCCGAGGTCTCGATGCAGGTCATTATTTCTTATAAAACATGGGGCACGCACAAATTGTCGTAGCACTTTATTTTCAAAAGTTTGTATTATATTTACATTTGATTTCTTAGTACAACCCCAGAGTTGTATACCATAGGTCCACACCGGCTTTAGCACTTGCTTATAAAGAAGCAGCTTGTTTTCTAAGCTTAGCTTGGAATATTTACCATGTAGCTAGTACATTTCTCTGTATTTGGCCTCTAGTTCTTTTCGTTTCTTTCTAACATGCGTTTTCCATTTAAGCTTCGCGTCAAGTGTCATTCCCAAATACTTAGCCTCGTTTGCAAAGGGGATACACACCGAGTTTATAGAAATGGGCAAGTGATTTATCTTTCTGTAGGTGAAGTCAACATGTACAGATTTTGTCTCATTAAGGGTAATTCGCCAGATCTTTGTCCACTCGTAGACGTTATTTAAAGCAGTCTGAAGTTTCGCCGTAGAGTCTTCTATTGATTCTCCAACCGCTAAGATAGCGGTGTCATCAGCAAAAGTAGCGAGAACAGTATCCTCGACGTGTGGTATATCTCTTGTATATAAAAGGTACAAAAGTGGGCCCAGTACGCTTCCCTGCGGTACTCCGGCTAGGATATCTTTAAATTTCGAAACATCATTTCCGTATCGAACGCGAAAAATTCTATTTTCAAAATAGCTTGTCAATATATTACGAGTATAAAGCTTTAATGGCAAAATTCGTCGCAGTTTGAACTTCAAACCTTCATGCCATACTTTGTCAAAAGCTTGTGAGACGTCAAGAAATACGCTCGAACAAATCTTTTTTTCTTCCAGGGATCTTTCAATTACATCAGTAATTCTATGCACCTGATCAATTGTTGAATGCTTAGTCCGAAATCCAAATTGATGGCTGGGAATAAGATTTTGGTTTTCGATAATTGGGAGAAGACGTTTTAGCAAAATCCTCTCAAAGATTTTCGACAGGATCGGTAGAAGAGAAATGGGTCTGTATGATTTTTTATCGTTTGGAGGTTTTCCTGGTTTTAGTACCATAATGACTTCTGCAACTTTCCACTGGCTTGGCACGTATTCAAGCCTCAGAGCCGCGTTAATAATGTGTAAGAGCTTTATAAGTGCTTTTTGAGGTAGCATTTTCAGAACTTCTCCGGTAATGAGGTCATACCCCGGAGCCTTCTTTGGTTTTAATTTCCTTATTACAGTTTTGATTTCAGCAAGAGTTGCATTTGTCATTACAAAATTACTATATGCTATTTCTAAAGAACTGGTGCCGGGTGCCAGTGTCGGGCCGTCGGAGGGCTTGAAAATTTCTTCAAGATAGTCGGCAAAAACCTCCGCTTTTTCCTTATCCCCCTTAGCCCATTCGTTATTGCCGACCTTGATTGGTGGCGCGGGGATTTTGGGCCTTTTTAAGCATTTTAAAGCTTAAAGCGAGTAATTTGTTCCTTTTCCTGCCGTCAGGTTTTGAACATATGTATTTACTTCGGAATTTCTGTAACTTTTAAGAGTCTCCTTGAGCAGATTACAGAGCCTGTTTAAGCGTGTTTTATCCTGCGGCGCTCGAGTTGTTTGCCATCTTTTGCGAGCTTTTCTTTTTTCTCTTATCATATCTTTTACCTCAGGCGGGTAGTTTAAGTTACGTTTAGCCGTGTTTTTTCGTTGACAAGGTGTATTGTTCCACGCAGCACATTGGACTATTTCAACGAAAGAATCCACTTCGATTTCGAGTTCAAGTGCTGCTTTAAGTGAAACGTCTAGTTCTAGGTTATTATTAATCTCATTTCTGAATCCTTCCCAATTAGTATTTCGTCCAGTTAGTCTTAATGGTCCTTGTTTTTTAATAAACGTGTCGTTCATTGTCAGTATGACTGGAGAATGATCGGAGGAAAGATCGAAGCTTTCATCAACGTTTATATCCGAGTTACGAATTCCTTTAACAACGAAGAAATCGACAAGATCGGGTATTTTCGTTGTGTCTGTTGGCCAATAAGTCGGCTTGCCCGTTGAATAGAAGTCACAATTGTGTTCCATACATGCTTTATAGAGTATTTTACCCTTTTGGGAGACACATCTTGATCCCCAAAAAGTGTGTTTGGCATTGAAATCACGGCCAATCATAAAAGCCGATCCAAGAGAATTGAATATATTTTTAAATATATGTTTTGAAGGCGTAAATCGTGGAGGACAGTAGATGGCTGAAATAGTAAAGGAGTTCCGTACCAATTTTACGCGCACCGCAATTAGTTGTACAGACTCGAGCTCTACTTTTATATCTTCGTTGTGCTCAAGAGACTCTTTAATGTATACAGAGGATCCGCCTCTCGCGTTTCCCGAAGGGTGATACGCGTAGTAATCTTTAAAACCTCTAATTTTTGCAGATGACCCATTTTTCAAGTGGGTTTCGGAAACCAAACAAACGTCAATGTCGTTTTTCCTTAGGAATAACTCAAGTTCATAAAGTTTTTCTAAGATTCCGTTTGCATTCTAGGTGAGTACGTTTAATTTTTCCCTTTTCATTTTTTAGGCGAAGGTCGTTTTTTATTGAAACTATTTTCAAACTTCTTTAGCTTATCTAAAATAAGTTCATTGATTTTGTTTTGCTGCTCAAGCTGCGCGAGAATAACGGAAAATACTTGGGAAGCAGGATCTCCGGAATCTTTTGCCTTTAGCTTGGTAGCTTCAGCGTATGTAAGTTTTTCCGATGCTTTCTTTTCAACACTGGAATCAATCACTTCCGCCTTGGCGTTTTTAACGATATTTTGAGCAGATCCCGATGTTTTTTCTTTAGTTTTGGGATTCTCTTTTTGTGGCTTAAACAACTTGTCACGTCTGTTTTGCAACTCCTTTGCTACTTCACAGCCACGGAAATTTGCTACGTGTTTACCCCTGCAGTTGACACAAGTCGGAGGGGTTTGTTTGCTTACGTTGCATTCTTTGGACAGGTGTTTACCTGCGCATTTTACGCACCGAAGCTCTTTTTGGCAGTAAGCTTGCGTATGGTTAAATTCCTGGCATCGCTTACACTGCGGGATCAGTTTCGAGTTTTTGCGTCGAGGCTCAATTTTAACAATAATGTTGAGGATTGACTTAATATCGTATATTTTTTGGGTATGTTCAGTGTTCTCAAAGGTTAGCATAAAGAGGGGAAGGCTACGTTTAACTGTCATATCCTTTCCTTCAATTTTTTGTTTCTCTCGCTTTTCGATGTTGACGACATCAATGATTTTAAAACCCTTGTTTTTTAAATCACTTACGATATCTTCTTTTGGGCAAGACGGATGCAGTCCTCTGGCGACGACACGAATAGGTCTTTCGCACTTGTTCTCGTATGTGAACCATTGGATTTTTTCGACGCTTAACTTGCGAGAAAGAATGCGATAGTTGTCAGCGTCCTTGACGTTGACTTTCCATACATTATTATTGCGCGATGTTACTATATAGTCCGATCTCGGCAGGGTCATCAATATGTTTTGGAGTTTCTTGTAATCTGAAACTCCAGTGACATTGATTGGCGGGGGTGTTCGTTGTCTTTCCGCTTTGATTTTTTCAGGACTCATGTTATTGTTGACATTTTTCTTCGATTCATCTCCCTTTGCTACACGTTGAGAGACGATTTTGGGAGAAGACGAAGCTTTACGCTTTTTTCCGGGACGTTTTTGCAAGATCCAGTCGGTTTCTCGACCTAGCCCTTCTTCATCTGTTTCGTAGATATTTTTAACAGATTCAATAGACATAACGTCGCTGTTTGACTTTTCCTTGGTTTTCAGTTTTTCCAGTTCTTTTTTAAGATCTTCGCATGTCGCTTCCATTTTGGTTAGCCTAGTACGAAGTTCGGTATTTTCGTCTTTCAGGCTATTTATTTTCGCTGAGGTCCATTCTTCGCAAGACGACGTTTTTGGTGTCGTTAGACTTCTTTTGTTATCTTCTTGTTTTGGAGATCTAGGTGGTGGAGATCTCGAAACCCGTGAACTTTTTCCGAACGGGTTGATAAGATGCAATAATTGGCTCGCCCCAGAATCCATCGAGCCGACCTCCGTAGAGGGTGGATTTTCCAGCATAGCTGGTCTGCCACCTGGGGTAATAATTCCATTTGTTTTCCTCATTGCATAATTAGTATACTCTTCGCGCTCGGTATACGGAGGGTGCATTTTAGTCGCCTCTTACGACAGGCATGCATACCTCGGGTATATTCTAACCCCTACCCGAAGGGGTCATAATATGCACCAGAAAAAAGAAAATTCAAAACTTTAAAATCGCTAAAACTCCTAAACTAGGCGTCTGCGGGGGTCATAATATGCACCAGAAAAAAGAAAATTCAAAACTTTAAAATCGCTATAACTCCTAAACTAGGCGTCTGCGGGGGTCATATTATGCACCAGAAAAAAAAATTCAAAATCTTAAAATCGCTATAACTCCTAAACTAGGCGTCTGCGGGGGTCATAATATGCACCAGAAAAAAAAAATTCAAAATCTTAAAATCGCTATAACTCCTAAACTAGGCGTCTGCGGGGGTCATATTATGCACCAGAAAAAAAAAATTCAAAATATTAAAATCGCTATAACTCCTAAACTAGGCGTCTGCGGGGGTCATATTATGCATCAGAAAAAAAAATTCAAAATCTTAAAATCGCTATAACTCCTAAACTAGGCGTCAGCGGGGGTCATAATATGCACCAGAAAAAAGAAAATTCAAAACTTTAAAATCGCTATAACTCCTAAACTAGGCGTCTGCGGGGGTCATATTATGCACCAGAAAAAAAAAAATTCTAAATCTTAAAATCGCTATAACTCCTAAACTAGTCGTTATCGGGGGTCATATTATGCACCAGATAAAAGAAAATTCAAAATCTTAAAATCGCTATAACTCCTAAACTAGGCGTCTGCGGGGGTCATATTATGCACCAGAAAAAAAAAATTCAAAACTTTAAAATCGCTATAACTCCTAAACTAGGCGTCTGCGGGGGTCATATTATGCACCAGAAAAAAAAATTCAAAATCTTAAAATCGCTATAACTCCTAAACTAGGCGTCTGCGGGGGTCATAATATGCACCAGAAAAAAGAAAATTCAAAACTTTAAAATCGCTATAACTCCTAAACTAGGCGTCTGCGGGGGTCATATTATGCACCAGAAAAAAAAATTCAAAATCTTAAAATCGCTATAACTCCTAAACTAGGCGTCTGCGGGGGTCATAATATGCACCAGAAAAAAAAAATTCAAAATCTTAAAATCGCTATAACTCCTAAACTAGGCGTCTGCGGGGGTCATATTACGCACCAGAAAAAAAAATTCAAAATCTTAAAATCGCTATAACTCCTAAACTAGGCGTCTCCGGGTTCATATTATGCTCCAGAAAAAAAAATTCAAAATCTTAAAATCGCTATAACTCCTAAACTAGGCGTCTGCGGGGGCATATTATGCATCAGAAAAAAAAATTCAAAACTTTAAAATCTCTATAACTCCTAAACTAGGCGTCTGCGGGGGTCATATTATGCACCAGAAAAAAAAATTCAAAATCTTAAAATCGCTTTAACTCCTAAACTAGGCGTCTGCGGGGGTCATATTATGCACCAGAAAAAAAAAATTCAAAATCTTAAAATCGCTATAACTCCTAAACTAGGCGTCTGAGGGGGTCATATTATGCACCAGAAAAAAAAATTCAAAATCTTAAAATCGCTATAACTCCTAAACTAGGCGTCTGCGGGGTTCATAATATGCACCAGAAAAAAGAAAATTCAAAACTTTAAAATCTCTATAACTCCTAAACTAGGCGTCTGCGGGGGTCATATTATGCACCAGAAAAAAAAATTCAAAATCTTAAAATCGCAATAACTCCTAAACTAGGCGTCTGCGGGGGTCATAATATGCACCAGAAAAAAGAAAATTCAAAACTTTAAAATAGCTATAACTCCTAAACTAGGCGTCTGCGGGGGTCATATTATGCACCAGAAAAAAAAAATCCAAAATCTTAAAATCGCTATAACTCCTAAACTAGGCGTCTGCGGGGGTCATATTATGCACCAGAAAAAAAAAATTCAAATTCTTAAAATCGCTATAACTCCTAAACTAGGCGTCTGCTTGGGTCATATTATGCACCAGAAAAAAGAAAATTCAAAACTTTAAAATAGCTATAACTCCTAAACTAGGCGTCTGCGGGGGTCATATTATGCACCAGAAAAAAAAAATCCAAAATCTTAAAATCGCTATAACTCCTAAACTAGGCGTCTGCGGGGGTCATATTATGCACCAGAAAAAAAAAATTCAAATTCTTAAAATCGCTATAACTCCTAAACTAGGCGTCTGCTTGGGTCATATTATGCACCAGAAAAAACGAAAATTCAAAACTTTAAAATAGCTATAACTCCTAAACTAGGCGTCTGCGGGGAACATATTATGCACCAGAAAAAAAAATTCAAAATCTTAAAATCGCTATAACTCCGAAACTAGGCGTCTGCGGGGGTCATATTATGCACCAGAAAAAAAAATTCAAAACTTTAAAATCGCTATAACTCCTAAACTAGGCGTCTGCGGGGGTCATATTATGCACGAGAAAAAAAAATTCAAAATCTTAAAATCGCTGTAACTCCTAAACTAGGCGTCTGCGGGGGTCATATTATGCACCAGAAAAAAAAATTCAAAATCTTAAAATCGCTATAACTCCGAAACTAGGCGTCTGCGGGGGTCATATTATGCACCAGAAAAAAAAATTCAAAATCTTAAAATCGCTATAACTCCTAAACTAGGCGTCTGCGGGGGTCATATTATGCACCAGAAAAAAAAATTCAAAATCTTAAAATCGCTATAACTCCTACACTAGGCGTCTGCGGTTGTCATAATATGCACCAGAAAAAAGAAAATTCAAAACTTTAAAATCGCTATAACTCCTAAACTAGGCGTCTGCGGGGGTCATATTATGCACCAGAAAAAAAAATTCAAAATCTTAAAATCGCTATAACTCCTAAACTAGGCGTCTGCGGGGGTCATAATATGCACCAGAAAAAAGAAAATTCAAAACTTTAAAATCGCTATAACTCCTAAACTAGGCGTCTGCGGGGGCATATTATGCACCAGAAAAAAAAAATCCAAAATCTTAAAATCGCTATAACTCCTAAACTAGGCGTCTGCGGGGGTCATATTATGCACCAGAAAAAAAAAATTCAAAATCTTAAAATCGCTATAACTCCTAAACTAGGTGTCTGCGGGGGTCATATTATGCACCAGAAAAAAAAATTCAAAATCTTAAAATCGCTGTAACTCCTAAACTAGGCGTCTGCGGGGGTCATATTATGCACCAGAAAAAAAAATTCAAAATCTTAAAATCGCTATAACTCCGAAACTAGGCGTCTGCGGGGGTCATATTATGCACCAGAAAAAAAAATTCAAAATCTTAAAATCGCTATAACTCCTAAACTAGGCGTCTGCGGGGGTCATATTATGCACCAGAAAAAAAAATTCAAAATCTTAAAATCGCTATAACTCCTACACTAGGCGTCTGCGGTTGTCATAATATGCACCAGAAAAAAGAAAATTCAAAACTTTAAAATCGCTATAACTCCTAAACTAGGCGTCTGCGGGGGTCATATTATGCACCAGAAAAAAAAATTCAAAATCTTAAAATCGCTATAACTCCTAAACTAGGCGTCTGCGGGGGTCATAATATGCACCAGAAAAAAGAAAATTCAAAACTTTAAAATCGCTATAACTCCTAAACTAGGCGTCTGCGGGGGCATATTATGCACCAGAAAAAAAAAATCCAAAATCTTAAAATCGCTATAACTCCTAAACTAGGCGTCTGCGGGGGTCATATTATGCACCAGAAAAAAAAAATTCAAAATCTTAAAATCGCTATAACTCCTAAACTAGGTGTCTGCGGGGGTCATATTATGCACCAGAAAAAAAAATTCAAAATCTTAAAATCGCTGTAACTCCTAAACTAGGCGTCTGCGGGTGTCATATTATGCACCAGAAAAAAAAATTCAAAATCTTAAAATCGCTATAACTCATAAACTAAGCGTTTGCGGGGGTCATATTATGCACCAGAAAAAAAAAATTCAAAATCTTAAAATCGCTATAACTCCTAAACTAGGCGTCTGCGGGGGTCATAATATGCACCAGAAAAAAGAAAATTCAAAACTTTAAAATAGCTATAACTCCTAAACTAGGCGTCAGCGGGGGTCATATTATGCACCAGAAAAAAAAATCCAAAATCTTAAAATCGCTATAACTCCTAAACCAGGTGTCTGCGGGGGTCATATTATGCACCAGAAAAAAAAATTCAAAATCTTAAAATCGCTGTAACTCCTAAACTAGGCGTCTGCGGGTGTCATATTATGCACCAGAAAAAAAAATTCAAAATCTTAAAATCGCTATAACTCATAAACTAAGCGTTTGCGGGGGTCATATTATGCACCAGAAAAAAAAAATTCAAAATCTTAAAATCGCTATAACTCCTAAACTAGGCGTCTGCGGGGGTCATAATATGCACCAGAAAAAAAAATTCAAAACTTTAAAATCGCTATAACTCCTAAACTAGGCGTCTGCGGGGGTCGTTTTATGCACCAGAAAAAAAAAATTCAAAACTTTAAAATCGCTATAACTCCTAAACTAGGCGTCTGCGGGGGTCATATTATGCACCAGAAAAAAAAAATTCAAAACTTTAAAATCGCTATAACTCCTAAACTAGGCGTCTGCGGGGGTCATATTATGCACCAGAACAAAAAATTCAAAATCTTAAAATCGCTATAACTCCTAAACTAGGCGTCTGCGGGGGTCATATTATGCACCAGAAAAAAAAATTCAAAATCTTAAAATCGCTATAACTCCTAAACCAGGCGTCTGCGGGGGTCATATTATGCACCAGAAAAAAAAATTCAAAACTTTAAAATCGCTATAACTCCTAAACTAGGCGTCATAATATGCAACAGAAAAAAGAAAATTCAAAACTTTAAAATCGCTATAACTCCTAAACTAGGCGTCTGCGGGGGTCATATTATGCACCAGAAAAAAAAAATTCAAAATCTTAAAATCGCTATAACTCCTAAACTAGGCGTCTGCGGGGTCATATTATGCATCAGAAAAAAAAATTCAAAATCTTAAAAGCGCTATAGCTCCTAAACTAGGCGTCTGCGGGGGTCATAATATGCACCAGAAAAAAAAAATTCAAAACTTTAAAATCGCTATAACTCCTAAACTAGGCGTCTGCGGGGGTCATATTATGCACCAGAAAAAAAAAATTCAAAATCTTAAAATCGCTATAACTCCTAAACTAGGCGTCTGCGGGGGTCATATTATGCACCAGAAAAAAAAATTCAAAATCTTAAAATCGCAATAACTCCTAAACTAGGCGCTTGCGGGGGTCATATTATGCACCAGAAAAAAGAAAATTCAAAACTTTAAAATCGCTATAACTCCTAAACTAGGCGTCTGCGGGGGTCATAATATGCACCAGAAAAAAAAAATTCAAAACTTTAAAATCGCTATAACTCCTAAACTAGGCGTCTGCGGGGGTCATATTATGCACCAGAAAAAAAAAATTCAAAATCTTAAAATCGCTATAACTCCTAAACTAGGCGTCTGCGGGGGTCATATTATGCACCAGAAAAAAAAATTCAAAATCTTAAAATCGCAATAACTCCTAAACTAGGCGTCTGCGGGGGTCATAATATGCACCAGAAAAAAGAAAATTCAAAACTTTAAAATAGCTATAACTCCTAAACTAGGCGTCTGCGGGGGTCATATTATGCACCAGAAAAAAACAATCCAAAATCTTAAAATCGCTATAACTCCTAAACTAATCGTCTGCGGGGGTCATAATATGCACCAGAAAAAAGAAACTTCAAAACTTAAAATCGCTATAACCCTAAACTAGGCGTCTACGGGGGTCATATTATGCACCAGAAAAAAGAAAATTCAAAACTTTAAAATCGCTATAACTCCTAAACTAGGCGTCTGCGGGGGTCATATTATGCACCAGAAAAAAAAAATTCAAAACTTTAAAATCGCTATAACTCCTAAACTAGGCGTCTGCGGGGGTCATATTATGCACCAGAAAAAAAAATTCAAAATCTTAAAATCGCTATAACTCCTAAACTAGGCGTCTGCGGGGGTCATATTATGCTCCAGAAAAAAAAATTCAAAATCTTAAAATCGCTATAACTCCTAAACTAGGCGTCTGCGAGGGTCATATTACGCACCAGAAAAAAAAATTCAAAACTTTAAAATCGCTATAACTCCTAAACTAGGCGTCTGCGGGGGTCATAAAATGCACCAGAAAAAAGAAAATTCAAAACTTTAAAATAGCTATAACTCCTAAACTAGGCGTCTGCGGGGGTCATATTATGCACCAGAAAAAAAAAATCCAAAATCTTAAAATCGCTATAACTCCTAAACTAATCGTCTGCGGGGGTCATAATATGCACCAGAAAAAAGAAACTTCAAAACTTAAAATCGCTATAACCCTAAACTAGGCGTCTACGGGGGTCATATTATGCACCAGAAAAAAGAAAATTCAAAACTTTAAAATCGCTATAACTCCTAAACTAGGCGTCTGCGGGGGTCATATTATGCACCAGAAAAAAGAAATTCAAAACTTTAAAATCGCTATAACTCCTAAACTAGGCGTCTGCGGGGGTCATAAAATGCACCAGAAAAAAGAAAATTCAAAACTTTAAAATAGCTATAACTCCTAAACTAGGCGTCTGCGGGGGTCATATTATGCACCAGAAAAAAAAAATCCAAAATCTTAAAATCGCTATAACTCCTAAACTAATCGTCTGCGGGGGTCATAATATGCACCAGAAAAAAGAAACTTCAAAACTTAAAATCGCTATAACCCTAAACTAGGCGTCTACGGGGGTCATATTATGCACCAGAAAAAAGAAAATTCAAAACTTTAAAATCGCTATAACTCCTAAACTAGGCGTCTGCGGGGGTCATATTATGCACCAGAAAAAAAAAATTCAAAATCTTAAAATCGCTATAACTCCTAAACTAGGCGTCTGCGGGGTCATATTATGCATCAGAAAAAAAAATTCAAAATCTTAAAAGCGCTATAGCTCCTAAACTAGGCGTCTGCGGGGGTCATAATATGCACCAGAAAAAAAAAATTCAAAACTTTAAAATCGCTATAACTCCTAAACTAGGCGTCTGCGGGGGTCATATTATGCACCAGAAAAAAAAAATTCAAAATCTTAAAATCGCTATAACTCCTAAACTAGGCGTCTGCGGGGGTCATATTATGCACCAGAAAAAAAAATTCAAAATCTTAAAATCGCAATAACTCCTAAACTAGGCGCTTGCGGGGGTCATATTATGCACCAGAAAAAAGAAAATTCAAAACTTTAAAATCGCTATAACTCCTAAACTAGGCGTCTGCGGGGGTCATAATATGCACCAGAAAAAAAAAATTCAAAACTTTAAAATCGCTATAACTCCTAAACTAGGCGTCTGCGGGGGTCATATTATGCACCAGAAAAAAAAAATTCAAAATCTTAAAATCGCTATAACTCCTAAACTAGGCGTCTGCGGGGGTCATATTATGCACCAGAAAAAAAAATTCAAAATCTTAAAATCGCAATAACTCCTAAACTAGGCGTCTGCGGGGGTCATAATATGCACCAGAAAAAAGAAAATTCAAAACTTTAAAATAGCTATAACTCCTAAACTAGGCGTCTGCGGGGGTCATATTATGCACCAGAAAAAAACAATCCAAAATCTTAAAATCGCTATAACTCCTAAACTAATCGTCTGCGGGGGTCATAATATGCACCAGAAAAAAGAAACTTCAAAACTTAAAATCGCTATAACCCTAAACTAGGCGTCTACGGGGGTCATATTATGCACCAGAAAAAAGAAAATTCAAAACTTTAAAATCGCTATAACTCCTAAACTAGGCGTCTGCGGGGGTCATATTATGCACCAGAAAAAAAAAATTCAAAACTTTAAAATCGCTATAACTCCTAAACTAGGCGTCTGCGGGGGTCATATTATGCACCAGAAAAAAAAATTCAAAATCTTAAAATCGCTATAACTCCTAAACTAGGCGTCTGCGGGGGTCATATTATGCTCCAGAAAAAAAAATTCAAAATCTTAAAATCGCTATAACTCCTAAACTAGGCGTCTGCGAGGGTCATATTACGCACCAGAAAAAAAAATTCAAAACTTTAAAATCGCTATAACTCCTAAACTAGGCGTCTGCGGGGGTCATAAAATGCACCAGAAAAAAGAAAATTCAAAACTTTAAAATAGCTATAACTCCTAAACTAGGCGTCTGCGGGGGTCATATTATGCACCAGAAAAAAAAAATCCAAAATCTTAAAATCGCTATAACTCCTAAACTAATCGTCTGCGGGGGTCATAATATGCACCAGAAAAAAGAAACTTCAAAACTTAAAATCGCTATAACCCTAAACTAGGCGTCTACGGGGGTCATATTATGCACCAGAAAAAAGAAAATTCAAAACTTTAAAATCGCTATAACTCCTAAACTAGGCGTCTGCGGGGGTCATATTATGCACCAGAAAAAAGAAATTCAAAACTTTAAAATCGCTATAACTCCTAAACTAGGCGTCTGCGGGGGTCATATTATGCACCAGAAAAAAGAAAATTCAAAACTTTAAAATCGCTATAACTCCTAAACTAGGCGTCTGCGGGGGTCATATTATGCACCAGAAAAAAGAAAATTCAAAACTTTAAAATCGCTATAACTCCTAAACTAGGCGTCTGCGGGGGTCATATTATGCACCAGAAAAAAAATTCAAAATCTTAAAATCGCTATAACTCCTAAACTAGGCGTCTGCGGGGGTCATAATATGCACCAGAAAAAAGAAAATTCAAAACTTTGAAATCGCTATAACTCCTAAACTAGGCGTCTGCGGGGGTCATATTATGCACCAGAAAAAAAAATTCAAAACTTTAAAATCGCTATAACTCCTAAACTAGGCGTCTGCGGGGGTCATAACATGCACCAGAAAAAAAAAATTCAAAACTTTAAAATCGCTATAACTCCTAAACTAGGCGTCTGCGGAGGTCATATTATGCACCAGAAAAAAAAAATTCAAAATCTTAAAATCGCTATAACTCCTAAACTAGGCGTCTGCGGGGGTCATAATATGCACCAGAAAAAAGAAAATTCAAAACTTTAAAATCGCTATAACTCCTAAACTAGGCGTCTGCGGGGGTCATAACATGCACCAGAAAAAAAAAATTCAAAACTTTAAAATCGCTATAACTCCTAAACTAGGCGTCTGCGGAGGTCATATTATGCACCAGAAAAAAAAAATTCAAAATCTTAAAATCGCTATAACTCCTAAACTAGGCGTCTGCGGGGGTCATAATATGCACCACAAAAAAGAAAATTCAAAACTTTAAAACCGCTATAACTCCTAAACTAGGCGCCTGCGGGGGTCATAATATGCACCAGAAAAAAGAAAATTCAAAACTTTAAAATCGCTATAACTCCTAAACTAGGCGTCTGCGGGGGTCATATTATGCACCAGAAAAAAAAAAATTCAAAATCTTAAAATCGCTATAACTAGTAAACTAATCGTCTGCGGGGGTCATAATATGCACCAGAAAAAAGAAACTTCAAAACTTAAAATCGATATAACCCTAAACTAGGCGTCTGCGGGGGTCATATTATGCACCAGAAAAAAGAAATTCAAAACTTTAAAATCGCTATAACTCCTAAACTAGGCGTCTGCGGGGGTCATATTATGCACCAGAAAAAAAAATTCAAAACTTTAAAATCGCTATAACTCCTAAACTAGGCGTCTGCGGGGGTCATATTATGCACCAGAAAAAAAAATTCAAAATCTTAAAATCGCTATAACTCCTAAACTAGGCGCTTGCGGGGGTCATATTATGCACCAGAAAAAAGAAAATTCAAAATCTTAAAATCGCTATAACTCCTAAACTAGGCGTCTGCGGGGGTCATATTATGCACCAGAAAAAAAAATTCAAAATCTTAAAATCGCTATAACTCCTAAACTAGGCGTCTGCGGGGGTCATATTATGCACCAGAAAAAAAATTCAAAATCTTAAAATCGCTATAACTCCTAAACTAGGCGTCTGCGGGGGTCATATTATGCACCAGAAAAAAAAATTCAAAATCTTAAAATCGCTATAACTCCTAAACTAGGCGCTTGCGGGGGTCATATTATGCACCAGAAAAAAGAAAATTCAAAATCTTAAAATCGCTATAACTCCTAAACTAGGCGTCTGCGGGGGTCATATTATGCACCAGAAAAAAAAATTCAAAATCTTAAAATCGCTATAACTCCTAAACTAGGCGTCTGCGGGGGTCATATTATGCACCAGAAAAAAAATTCAAAATCTTAAAATCGCTATAACTCCTAAACTAGGCGTCTGCGGGGGTCATATTATGCACCAGAAAAAAAAATTCAAAATCTTAAAATCGCTATAACTCCTAAACTAGGCGTCTGCGGGTTTCATAATATGCACCAGAAAAAAGAAAATTCAAAACTTTAAAATCGCTATAACTCCTAAACTAGGCGTCTGCGGGGGTCATAACATGCACCAGAAAAAAAAAATTCAAAACTTTAAAATCGCTATAACTCCTAAACTAGGCGTCTGCGGAGGTCATATTATGCACCAGAAAAAAAAAATTCAAAATCTTAAAATCGCTATAACTCCTAAACTAGGCGTCTGCGCTGGTCATAATATGCACCACAAAAAAGAAAATTCAAAACTTTAAAATCGCTATAACTCCTAAACTAGGCGCCTGCGGGGGTCATAATATGCACCAGAAAAAAGAAAATTCAAAACTTTAAAATCGCTATAACTCCTAAACTAGGCGTCTGCGGGGGTCATATTACGCATCAGAAAAAAAAATTCAAAATCTTAAAATCGCTATAACTCCTAAACTAGGCGTCTGCGGGGGTCATAATATGCACCAGAAAAAAGAAAATTCAAAACTTTAAAATCGCTATAACTCCTAAACTAGGCGCCTGCGGGGGTCATAATATGCACCAGAAAAAAGAAAATTCAAAATCTTAAAATCGCTATAACTCCTAAACTAGGCGTCTGCGGGGGTCATATTATGCACCAACAAAAAAAAATTCAAAATCTTAAAATCGCTATAACTCCTAAACTAGGCGTCTGCGGGGGTCATAATATGCACCAGAAAAAAGAAAATTCAAAACTTTGAAATCGCTATAACTCCTAAACTAGGCGCCTGCGGGGGTCATAATATGCACCAGAAAAAAGAAAATTCAAAACTTTAAAATCGCTATAACTCCTAAACTAGGCGTCTGCGGGGGTCATATTATGCACCAGAAAAAAAAAATTCAAAATCTTAAAATCGCTATAACTCCTAAACTAGGCGTCTGCGGGGGTCATAATATGCACCAGAAAAAAGAAAATTCAAAACTTTAAAATCGCTATAACTCCTAAACTAGGCGTCTGCGGGGGTCATATTATGCACCAGAAAAAAAAAATTCAAAATCTTAAAATCGCTATAACTCCTAAACTAGGCGTCTGCGGGGGTCATAATATGCACCAGAAAAAAGAAAATTCAAAACTATAAAATCGCTATAACTCCTAAACTAGGCGTCTGCGGGGGTCATATTATGCACCAGAAAAAAAAAATTCAAAAGCTTAACATCGTTATAACTCCTAAACTAGGCGTCTGCGGGGGTCATATTATGCACCAGAAAAAAAAATTCAAAATCTTAAAATCGCTATAACTCCTAAACTAGGCGTCTGCGGGGGTCATATTATGCACCAGAAAAAAAAACTCAAAATCTTAAAATCGCTATAACTCCTAAACTAGGCGTCTGCGGGGGTCATAATATGCACCAGAAAAAAGAAAATTCAAAACTTTAAAATCGCTATAACTCCTAAACTAGGCGTCTGCGGGGGTCATATTATGCACCAGAAAAAAAAAATTCAAAATCTTAAAATCGCTATAACTCCTAAACTAGGCGTCTGCGGGGTCATATTATGCATCAGAAAAAAAAATTTAAAACCTTAAAATCGCTATAACTCCTAAACTAGGCGTCTGCGGGGGTCATAATATGCACCAGAAAAAAGAAAATTCAAAACTTTAAAATCGCTATAACTCCTAAACTAGGCGCCTGCGGGGGTCAAAATATGCACCAGAAAAAAGAAAATTCAAAACTTTGAAATCGCTATAACTCCTAAACTAGGCGTCTGCGGGGGTCATATTATGCACCAGAAAAAAAAATTCAAAACTTTAAAATCGCTATAACTCCTAAACTAGGCGTCTGCGGGGGTCATAACATGCACCAGAAAAAAAAAATTCAAAACTTTAAAATCGCTATAACTCCTAAACTAGGCGTCTGCGGAGGTCATATTATGCACCAGAAAAAAAAAATTCAAAATCTTAAAATCGCTATAACTCCTAAACTAGGCGTCTGCGGGGGTCATAATATGCACCAGAAAAAAGAAAATTCAAAACTTTAAAATCGCTATAACTCCTAAACTAGGCGTCTGCGGGGGTCATATTATGCACCAGAAAAAAAAATTCAAAACTTTAAAATCGCTATAACTCCTAAACTAGGCGTCTGCGGGGGTCATAACATGCACCAGAAAAAAAAAATTCAAAACTTTAAAATCGCTATAACTCCTAAACTAGGCGTCTGCGGAGGTCATATTATGCACCAGAAAAAAAAAATTCAAAATCTTAAAATCGCTATAACTCCTAAACTAGGCGTCTGCGGGGGTCATAATATGCACCAGAAAAAAGAAAATTCAAAACTTTAAAATCGCTATAACTCCTAAACTAGGCGCCTGCGGGGGTCAAAATATGCACCAGAAAAAAGAAAATTCAAAACTTTGAAATCGCTATAACTCCTAAACTAGGCGTCTGCGGGGGTCATATTATGCACCAGAAAAAAAAAATTCAAAATCTTAAAATCGCTATAACTCCTAAACTAGGCGTCTGCGGGGGTCATAATATGCACCAGAAAAAAGAAAATTCAAAACTTTAAAATCGCTATAACTCCTAAACTAGGCGTCTGCGGGGGTCATAATATGCACCAGAAAAAAGAAAATTCAAAACTTTAAAATCGCTATAACTCCTAAACTAGGCGCCTGCGGGGGTCAAAATATGCACCAGAAAAAAGAAAATTCAAAACTTTGAAATCGCTATAACTCCTAAACTAGGCGTCTGCGGGGGTCATATTATGCACCAGAAAAAAAAATTCAAAACTTTAAAATCGCTATAACTCCTAAACTAGGCGCCTGCGGGGGTCATAATATGCACCAGAAAAAAGAAAATTCAAAATCTTAAAATCGCTATAACTCCTAAACTAGGCGTCTGCGGGGGTCATATTATGCACCAACAAAAAAAAATTCAAAATCTTAAAATCGCTATAACTCCTAAACTAGGCGTCTGCGGGGGTCATAATATGCACCAGAAAAAAGAAAATTCAAAACTTTGAAATCGCTATAACTCCTAAACTAGGCGCCTGCGGGGGTCATAATATGCACCAGAAAAAAGAAAATTCAAAACTTTAAAATCGCTATAACTCCTAAACTAGGCGTCTGCGGGGGTCATATTATGCACCAGAAAAAAAAAATTCAAAATCTTAAAATCGCTATAACTCCTAAACTAGGCGTCTGCGGGGGTCATAATATGCACCAGAAAAAAGAAAATTCAAAACTTTAAAATCGCTATAACTCCTAAACTAGGCGTCTGCGGGGGTCATATTATGCACCAGAAAAAAAAAATTCAAAATCTTAAAATCGCTATAACTCCTAAACTAGGCGTCTGCGGGGGTCATAATATGCACCAGAAAAAAGAAAATTCAAAACTTTAAAATCGCTATAACTCCTAAACTAGGCGTCTGCGGGGGTCATATTATGCACCAGAAAAAAAAAATTCAAAAGCTTAACATCGTTATAACTCCTAAACTAGGCGTCTGCGGGGGTCATATTATGCACCAGAAAAAAAAATTCAAAATCTTAAAATCGCTATAACTCCTAAACTAGGCGTCTGCGGGGGTCATATTATGCACCAGAAAAAAAAACTCAAAATCTTAAAATCGCTATAACTCCTAAACTAGGCGTCTGCGGGGGTCATAATATGCACCAGAAAAAAGAAAATTCAAAACTTTGAAATCGCTATAACTCCTAAACTAGGCGTCTGCGGGGGTCATATTATGCACCAGAAAAAAAAAATTCAAAATCTTAAAATCGCTATAACTCCTAAACTAGGCGTCTGCGGGGTCATATTATGCATCAGAAAAAAAAATTTAAAACCTTAAAATCGCTATAACTCCTAAACTAGGCGTCTGCGGGGGTCATAATATGCACCAGAAAAAAGAAAATTCAAAACTTTAAAATCGCTATAACTCCTAAACTAGGCGCCTGCGGGGGTCAAAATATGCACCAGAAAAAAGAAAATTCAAAACTTTGAAATCGCTATAACTCCTAAACTAGGCGTCTGCGGGGGTCATATTATGCACCAGAAAAAAAAATTCAAAACTTTAAAATCGCTATAACTCCTAAACTAGGCGTCTACGGGGGTCATAACATGCACCAGAAAAAAAAAATTCAAAACTTTAAAATCGCTATAACTCCTAAACTAGGCGTCTGCGGAGGTCATATTATGCACCAGAAAAAAAAAATTCAAAATCTTAAAATCGCTATAACTCCTAAACTAGGCGTCTGCGGGGGTCATAATATGCACCAGAAAAAAGAAAATTCAAAACTTTAAAATCGCTATAACTCCTAAACTAGGCGTCTGCGGGGGTCATAATATGCACCAGAAAAAAGAAAATTCAAAACTTTAAAATCGCTATAACTCCTAAACTAGGCGTCTGCGGGGGTCATATTATGCACCAGAAAAAAAAAATTCAAAATCTTAAAATCGCTATAACTCCTAAACTAGGCGTCTGCGGGGGTCATATTACGCACCAGAAAAAAAAATTCAAAATCTTAAAATCGCTATAACTCCTAAACTAGGCGTCTGCGGGGGTCATAATATGCACCAGAAAAAAGAAAATTCAAAACTTTAAAATCGCTATAACTCCTAAACTAGGCGTCTGCGGGGGTCATATTATGCACCAGAAAAAAAAAATTCAAAATCTTAAAATCGCTATAACTCCTAAACTATGCGTCTGCGGGGTCATATTATGCATCAGAAAAAAAAATTTAAAACCTTAAAATCGCTATAACTCCTAAACTAGGCGTCTGCGGGGGTCATAATATGCACCAGAAAAAAGAAAATTCAAAACTTTAAAATCGCTATAACTCCTAAACTAGGCGTCTGCGGGGGTCATATTATGCACCAGAAAAAAAAATTCAAAACTTTAAAATCGCTATAACTCCTAAACTAGGCGTCTGCGGAGGTCATATTATGCACCAGAAAAAAAAAATTCAAAATCTTAAAATCGCTATAACTCCTAAACTAGGCGTCTGCGCTGGTCATAATATGCACCACAAAAAAGAAAATTCAAAACTTTAAAATCGCTATAACTCCTAAACTAGGCGCCTGCGGGGGTCATAATATGCACCAGAAAAAAGAAAATTCAAAACTTTAAAATCGCTATAACTCCTAAACTAGGCGTCTGCGGGGGTCATATTACGCATCAGAAAAAAAAATTCAAAATCTTAAAATCGCTATAACTCCTAAACTAGGCGTCTGCGGGTGTCATAATATGCACCAGAAAAAAGAAAATTCAAAACTTTAAAATCGCTATAACTCCTAAACTAGGCGCCTGCGGGGGTCATAATATGCACCAGAAAAAAGAAAATTCAAAATCTTAAAATCGCTATAACTCCTAAACTAGGCGTCTGCGGGGGTCATAATATGCAACAGAAAAAAGAAAATTCAAAACTTTAAAATCGCTATAACTCCTAAACTAGGCGTCTGCGGGGGTCATATTATGCACCAGAAAAAAAAAATTCAAAATCTTAAAATCGCTATAACTCCTAAACTAGGCGTCTGCGGGGTCATATTATGCATCAGAAAAAAAAATTTAAAACCTTAAAATCGCTATAACTCCTAAACTAGGCGTCTGCGGGGGTCATAATATGCACCAGAAAAAAGAAAATTCAAAACTTTAAAATCGCTATAACTCCTAAACTAGGCGTCTGCGGGGGTCATATTATGCACCAGAAAAAAAATTCAAAATCTTAAAATCGCTATAACTCCTAAACTAGGCGTCTGCGGGGGTCATAATATGCACCAGAAAAAAGAAAATTCAAAACTTTGAAATCGCTATAACTCCTAAACTAGGCGTCTGCGGGGGTCATATTATGCACCAGAAAAAAAAATTCAAAACTTTAAAATCGCTATAACTCCTAAACTAGGCGTCTGCGGGGGTCATAACATGCACCAGAAAAAAAAAATTCAAAACTTTAAAATCGCTATAACTCCTAAACTAGGCGTCTGCGGAGGTCATATTATGCACCAGAAAAAAAAAATTCAAAATCTTAAAATCGCTATAACTCCTAAACTAGGCGTCTGCGGGGGTCATAATATGCACCAGAAAAAAGAAAATTCAAAACTTTAAAATCGCTATAACTCCTAAACTAGGCGTCTGCGGGGGTCATATTATGCACCAGAAAAAAAAAATTCAAAATCTTAAAATCGCTATAACTCCTAAACTAGGCGTCTGCGGGGGTCATAATATGCACCACAACAAAGAAAATTCAAAACTTTAAAATCGCTATAACTCCTAAACTAGGCGCCTGCGGGGGTCATAATATGCACCAGAAAAAAAAATCTAAATCTTAAAATCGCTATAACTCCTAAACTAGGCGTCTGCGGGGGTCATATTATGCACCAGAAAAAAAAAATTCAAAATCTTAAAATCGCTATAACTCCTAAACTAGGCGTCTGCGGGGGTCATAATATGCACCAGAAAAAAGAAAATTCAAAACTTTGAAATCACTATAACTCCTAAACTAGGCGCCTGCGGGGGTCATAATATGCACCAGAAAAAAGAAAATTCAAAACTTTGAAATCGCTATAACTCCTAAACTAGGCGCCTGCGGGGGTCATAATATGCACCAGAAAAAGTAAAATTCAAAACTTTAAAATCGCTATAACTCCTAAACAAGGCGTCTGCGGGGGTCATATTATGCACCAGAAAAAAAAATTCAAAATCTTAAAATCGCTATAACTCCTAAACTAGGTGTCTGCGTGGGTCATAATATGCACCAGAAAAAAGAAAATTCAAAACTTTAAAATCGCTATAACTCCTAAACTAGGCGTCTGCGGGGGTCATATTACGCACCAGAAAAAAAAAATCAAAATCTTTAAATCGCTATAACTCCTAAACTAGGCGTCTGCGGGGGTCATATTACGCACCAGAAAAAAAAAATCAAAATCTTAAAATCGCTATAACTCCTAAACTAGGCGTCTGCGGGGGTCATAATATGCACCAGAAAAAAGAAAATTCAAAACTTTAAAATCGCTATAACTCCTAAACTAAGGGTCTGCGGGGGTCATATTATGCACCAGAAAAAAAAAATTCAAAATCTTAAAATCGCTATAACTCCTAAACTAGGCGTCTGCGGGGGTCATAATATGCACCAGAAAAAAGAAAATTCAAAACTTTAAAATCGCTATAACTCCTAAACTAGGCGCCTGCGGGGGTCATAATATGCACCAGAAAAAAGAAAATTCAAAACTTTAAAATCGCTATAACTCCTAAACTAGGCGTCTGCGGGGGTCATAATATGCACCAGAAAAAACAAAATTCAAAACTTTAAAATCGCTATAACTCCTAAACTAGGCGTCTGCGGGGGTCATATTATGCACCAGAAAAAAAAATTCAAAATCTTAAAATCGCTATAACTCCTAAACTAGGCGTCTGCGGGGGTCATATTATGCACCAGAAAAAAAAAATTCAAAACTTTAAAATCGCTATAACTCCTAAACTAGGCGTCTGCGGGGGTCATATTATGCACCAGAAAAAAAAATTCAAAATCTTAAAATCGCTGTAACTCCTAAACTAGGCGTCTGCGGGGGTCATAATATGCACCAGAAAAAAGAAAATTCAAAACTTTAAAATCGCTATAACTCCTAAACTAGGCGTCTGCGGGGGTCATATTAAGCACCGGAAAAAAAAAATTCAAAAGCTTAAAATCGTTATAACTCCTAAACTAGGCGTCTGCGGGGGTCATATTATGCACCAGAAAAAAAAATTCAAAATCTTAAAATCGCTATAACTCCTAAACTAGGCGTCTGCGGGGGTCATAATATGCACCAGAAAAAAGAAAATTCAAAACTTTAAAATCGCTATAACTCCTAAACTAGGCGTCTGCGGGGGTCATATTATGCACCAGAAAAAAAAAATTCAAAAGCTTAAAATCGTTATAACTCCTAAACTAGGCGTCTGCGGGGGTCATAATATGCACCAGAAAAAAGAAAATTCAAAACTTAAAATCGCTATAACCCTAAACTAAGCGTCTGCGGGGGTCATATTATGCACCAGAAAAAAAAATTCAAAATCTTAAAATCGCTATAACTCCTAAACTAGGCGTCTGCGGGGGTCATATTATACACCAGAAAAAAAAATTCAAAATCTTAAAATCGCTATAACTCCTAAACTAGGCGTCTGCGGGGGTCATAATATGCACCAGAAAAAAGAAAATTCAAAACTTTAAAATCGCTATAACTCCTAAACTAGGCGTCTGCGGGGGTCATAATATGCACCAGAAAAAAGAAAATTCAAAACTTAAAATCGCTATAACCCTAAACTTGGCGTCTGCGGGGGTCATAATATGCACCAGAAAAAAGAAAATTCAAAACTTTAAAATCGCTATAACTCCTAAACTAGGCGTTTGCGGGGGTCATATTATGCTCCAGAAAAAAAAATTCAAAACTTAAAATCGCTATAACTCCTAAACTAGGCGTCTGCGGGGGTCATATTATGCACCAGAAAAAAAAAATTCAAAACTTTAAAATCGCTATAACTCTTAAACTAGGCGTCTGCGGGGGTCATATTATGCACCAGAAAAAAAAAATTCAAAATCTTAAAATCGCTATAACTCCTAAACTAGGCGTCTGCGGGGGTCATAATATGCACCAGAAAAAAGAAAATTCAGAACTTTAAAATCGCTATAACTCCTAAACTAGTCGTCTGCGGGGGTCATATTATGCACCAGAAAAAAAAAATTCAAAATCTTAAAATCGCTATAACTCCTAAACTAGGCGTCTGCGGGGGTCATATTATGCACCAGAAAAAAAAAATTCAAAACTTTAAAATCGCTATAACTCCTAAACTAGGCGTCTGCGGGGGTCATAATATGCACCAGAAAAAAGAAAATTCAGAACTTTAAAATCGCTATAACTCCTAAACTAGGCGTCTGCGGGGGTCATATTATGCACCAGAAAAAAAAAATTCAAAATTTTAAAATCGCTATAACTCTTAAATTAGGCGTCTGCGGGGGTCATATTATGCACCAGAAAAAAAAAATTCAAAATCTTAAAATCGCTATAACTCCTAAACTAGGCGTCTGCGGGGGTCATATTATGCACCAGAAAAAAAAAATTCAAAACTTTAAAATCGCTATAACTCCTAAACTAGGCGTCTGCGGGGGTCATATTATGCACCAGAAAAAAAAATTCAAAATCTTAAAATCGCTGTAACTCCAAAACTAGGCGTCTGCGGGGGTCATAATATGCACCAGAAAAAAGAAAATTCAAAACTTTAAAATCGCTATAACTCCTAAACTAGGCGTCTGCGGGGGTCATATTATGCACCAGAAAAAAAAAATTCAAAAGCTTAAAATCGTTATAACTCCTAAACTAGGCGTCTGCGGGGGTCATATTATGCACCAGAAAAAAAAATTCAAAATCTTAAAATCGCTATAACTCCTAAACTAGGCGTCTGCGGGGGTCATATTATGCACCAGAGAAAAAAAATTCAAAATCTTAAAATCGCTATAACTCCTAAACTAGGCGTCTGCGGGGGTCATATTATGCACCAGAAAAAAAAAATTCAAAACTTTAAAATCGCTATAACTCCTAAACTAGGCGTCTGCGGGGGTCATATTATGCACCAGAAAAAAAAATTCAAAATCTTAAAATCGCTATAACTCCTAAACTAGGCGTCTGCGGGGGTCATATTATGCACCAGAAAAAAGAAAATTCAAAACTTTAAAATCGCTATAACTCCTAAACTAGGCGTCTGCGGGGGTCATATTATGCACCAGAAAAAAAAAATTCAAAACTTTAAAATCGCTATAACTCCTAAACTAGGCGTCTGCGGGGGTCATATTATGCACCAGAAAAAAAAAATCAAAATCTCAAAATCGCTGTAACTCCTAAACTAGGCGTCTGCGGGGGTCATAATATGCACTAGAAAAAAGAAAATTCAAAACTTTAAAATCGTTATAACTCCTAAACTAGGCGTCTGCGGGGGTCATAATATGCACCAGAAAAAAGAAAATTCAAAACTTAAAATCGCTATAACCCTAAACTAGGCGTCTGCGGGGGTCATATTATGCATCAGAAAAAAAAATTCAAAATCTTAAAATCGCTATAACTCCTAAACTAGGCGTCTGCGGGGGTCATAATATGCACCAGAAAAAAGAAAATTCAAAACTTTAAAATCGCTATAACTCCTAAACTAGGCGTCTGCGGGGGTCATATTACGCACCAGAAAAAAAAAATCAAAATCTTAAAATCGCTATAACTCCTAAACTAGGCGTCTGCGGATGTCATAATATGCACCAGAAAAAAGAAAATTCAAAACTTTAAAATCGCTATAACTCCTAAACTAGGCGTCTGCGGGGGTCATATTATGCACCAGGAAAAAAAATTCAAAATCTTAAAATCGCTATAACTCCTAAACTAGGCGTCTGCGGGGGTCATAATATGCACCAGAAAAAAGAAAATTCAAAACTTTAAAATCGCTATAACTCCTAAACTAGGCGTCTGCGGGGGTCATATTACGCACCAGAAAAAAAAAATTCAAAATCTTAAAATCGCTATAACTCCTAAACTAGGCGTCTGCGGGGGTCATAATATGCACCAGAAAAAAGAAAATTCAAAACTTTACAATCGCTATAACTCCTAAACTAGGCGTCTGCGGGGGTCATATTATGCATCAGAAAAAAAAATTCAAAATCTTAAAATCGCTATAACTCCTAAACTAGGCGTCTGCGGGGGTCATAATATGCACCAGAAAAAAGAAAATTCAAAACTTTAAAATCGCTATAACTCCTAAACTAGGCGTCTGCGGGGGTCATATTACGCACCAGAAAAAAAAAATCAAAATCTTAAAATCGCTATAACTCCTAAACTAGGCGTCTGCGGATGTCATAATATGCACCAGAAAAAAGAAAATTCAAAACTTTAAAATCGCTATAACTCCTAAACTAGGCGTCTGCGGGGGTCATATTATGCACCAGGAAAAAAAATTCAAAATCTTAAAATCGCTATAACTCCTAAACTAGGCGTCTGCGGGGGTCATAATATGCACCAGAAAAAAGAAAATTCAAAACTTTAAAATCGCTATAACTCCTAAACTAGGCGTCTGCGGGGGTCATATTACGCACCAGAAAAAAAAAATTCAAAATCTTAAAATCGCTATAACTCCTAAACTAGGCGTCTGCGGGGGTCATAATATGCACCAGAAAAAAGAAAATTCAAAACTTTACAATCGCTATAACTCCTAAACTAGGCGTCTGCGGGGGTCATATTATGCATCAGAAAAAAAAATTCAAAATCTTAAAATCGCTATAACTCCTAAACTAGGCGTCTGCGGGGGTCATAATATGCACCAGAAAAAAGAAAATTCAAAACTTTAAAATCGCTATAACTCCTAAACTAGGCGTCTGCGGGGGTCATATTACGCACCAGAAAAAAAAAATCAAAATCTTAAAATCGCTATAACTCCTAAACTAGGCGTCTGCGGGGGTCATATTACGCATCAGAAAAAAAAATTCAAAATCCTAAAATCGCTATAACTCCTAAACTAGGCGTCTGCGGGGGTCATAATATGCACCAGAAAAAAGAAAATTCAAAACTTTAAAATCGCTATAACTCCTAAACTAGGCGTCTGCGGGGGTCATATTATGCACCAGAAAAAAAAATTCAAAATCTTAAAATCGCTATAACTCCTAAACTAGGCGTCTGCGGGGGTCATAATATGTACCAGAAAAAAGAAAATTCAAAACTCTAAAATCGCTATAACTCCTAAACTAGGCGTCTGCGGGGGTCATATTATGCACCAGAAAAAAGAAAATTCAAAACTTTAAAATCGCTATAACTCCTAAACTAGGCGTCTGCGGGGGTCATATTATGCACCAGAAAAAAAAAATTCAAAATCTTAAAATCGCTATAACTCCTAAACTAGGCGTCTGCGGGGGTCATAATATGCACCAGAAAAAAGAAAATTCAAAACTTTAAAATCGCTATAACTCCTAAACTAGGCGTCTGTGGGGGTCATATTATGCACCAGAAAAAAAAATTCAAAATCTTAAAATCGCTATAACTCCTAAACTAGGCGTCTGCGGGGGTCATATTATGCACCAGAAAAAAAAAATTCTAAATCTTAAAATCGCTATAACTCCTAAACTAGGCGTCTGCGGGGGTCATATTATGCACCAGAAAAAAAAAATTCAAAACTTTAAAATCGCTATAACTCCTAAACTAGGCGTCTGCGGGGGTCATATTACGCACCAGAAAAAAAAATCAAAATCTTAAAATCGCTATAACTCCTAAACTAGGCGTCTGCGGGGGTCATAATATGCACCAGAAAAAAGAAAATTCAAAACTTTAAAATCGCTATAACTCCTAAACTAGGCGTCTGCGGGGGTCATATTATGCACCAGAAAAAAAAAATTATAAATCTTAAAATCGCTATAACTCCTAAACTAGGCGTCTGCGGGGGTCATATTATGCACCAGAAAAAAGAAAATTCAAAACTTTCAAATGGCTATAACTCCTAAACTAGGCATCTGCGGGGGTCATATTATGCAACAGAAAAAAAAAATTCAAAATCTTAAAATGGCTGTAACTCCTAAACTAGGCGTCAGCGGGGGCATATTATGCACCAGAAAAAAAAATTCAAAATCTTAAAATCGCTATAACTCCTAAACTAGGCGTCTGCGGGGGTCATATCATGCACCAGAAAAAAAAAATTCTAAATCTTAAAATCGCTATAACTCCTAAACTAGGCGTCTGCGGGGGTCATATTATGCACCAGAAAAAAAAAATTCTAAATCTTAAAATCGCTATAACTCCTAAACTAGGCGTCTGCGGGGGTCATATTATGCACCAGAAAAAAAAAATTCAAAACTTTAAAATTGCTATAACTCCTAAACTAGGCGCCTGCGGGGGTCATATTATGCACCAGAAAAAGAAAATTCAAAACTTTCAAATGGCTATAACTCCTAAACTAGGCATCTGCGGGGGTCATATTATGCACCAGAAAAAAAAATTCAAAATCTTAAAATGGCTGTAACTCCTAAACTAGGCGTCTGCGGGGGTCATATTATGCACCAGAAAAAAGAAAATTCAAAACTTTAAAATCGCTATAACTCCTAAACTTGGCGTCTGCGGGGGTCATATTATGCACCAGAACAAAAAATTCAAAATCTTAAAATCGCTATAACTCCTAAACTAGGCGTCTGCGGGGGTCATATCATGCACCAGAAAAAAAAAATTCTAAATCTTAAAATCGCTATAACTTCTAAACTAGGCGTCTGCGGGGGTCATATTATGCACCAGAAAAAAGAAAATTCAAAACTTTAAAATCGCTATAACTCCTAAACTAGGCGTCTGCGGGGGTCATATTATGCACCAGAAAAAAGAAAATTCAAAACTTTAAAATCGCTATAACTCCTAAACTAGGCGTCTGCGGAGGTCATATTATGCACCAGAAAAAAAAAAATTCAAAATCTTAAAATCGCTATTACTCCTAAACTAGGCGTCTGCGGGGGTCATATTATGCACCAGAAAAAAAAAATTCTAAATCTTAAAATCGCTATAACTCCTAAACTAGGCGTCTGCAGGGGGTCATATTATGCACCAGAAAAAAAAAATTCAAAACTTTAAAATCGCTATAACTCCTAAACTAGGCGTCTGCGGGGGTCATATTATGCACCAGAAAAAAAAAATTCAAAAGCTTAAAATCGCTATAACTCCTAAACTAGGCGTCTGCGGGGGTCATATTATGCACCAGAAAAAAAAATTCAAAATCTTAAAATCGCTATAACTCCTAAACTAGGCGTCTGCGGGGGTCATATCATGCACCAGAAAAAAAAAATTCAAAATCTTAAAATCGCTATAACTCCTAAACTAGGCGTCTGCGGGGGTCATAATATGCACCAGAAAAAAAGAAAATTCAAAACTTTAAAATCGCTATAACTCCTAAACTAGGCGTCTGCGGGGGTCATATTACGCACCAGAAAAAAAAAATCAAAATCTTAAAATCGCTATAACTCCTAAACTAGGCGTCTGCGGGGGTCATAATATGCACCAGAAAAAAGAAAATTCAAAACTTTAAAATCGCTATAACTCCTAAACTAGGCGCCTGGGGGGGTCATAATATGCACCAGAAAAAAGAAAATTCAAAACTTTAAAATCGCTATAACTCCTAAACTAGGCGTCTGCGGGGGTCATAATATGCACGAGAAAAAAAAAATTCAAAATCTTAAAATCGCTATAACTCCTAAACTAGGCGTCTGCGTGGGTCATAATATGCACCAGAAAAAAGAAAATTCAAAACTTTAAAATCGCTATAACTCCTAAACTATACGTCTGCGGGGGTCATATTATGCACCAGGAAAAAGAAATTCAAAATCTTAAAATCGCTATAACTCCTAAACTAGGCGTCTGCGGCGGTCATAATATGCACCAGAAAAAAGAAAATTCAAAACTTTAAAATGGCTCTAACTCCTAAACTAGGCGCGTGCGGGGGTCATAATATGCACCAGAAAAAAGAAAATTCAAAACTTTAAAATCGCTATAACTCCTTAACTAGGCGTCTGCGGGGGTCATAATATGCACGAGAAAAAAAAAATTCAAAATCTTAAAATCGCTATAACTCCTAAACTAGGCGTCTGCGTGGGTCATAATATGCACCAGAAAAAAGAAAATTCAAAACTTTAAAATCGCTATAACTCCTAAACTATACGTCTGCGGGGGTCATATTATGCACCAGAAAAAAGAAATTCAAAATCTTAAAATCGCTATAACTCCTAAATTAGGCGTCTGCGGGGGTCATAATATGCACCAGAAAAAACAAAATTCAAAACTTTAAAATGGCTCTAACTCCTAAACTAGGCGCCTGCGGGGGTCATAATATGCACCAGAAAAAAGAAAATTCAAAACTTTAAAATCGCTATAACTCCTAAACTAGGCGTCTGCGGGGGTCATATTATGCACCAGAAAAAAAAATTCTAAATCTTAAAATCGCTATAACTCCTAAACTAGGCGTCTGCGGGGGTCATATTATGCACCAGAAAAAAAAAACCCAAAGCTTTAAAATCGCTATAACTCCTAAACTAGGCGTCTGCGGGGGTCATATTATGCACCAGAAAAAAAAAATTCAAAATCTTAAAATCGCTATAACTCCTAAACTAGGCGTCTGCGGGGGTCATATTATGCACCAGAAAAAAAAAATTCTAAATCTTAAAATCGCTATAACTCCTAAACTAGGCGTCTGCGGGGGTCATATTATGCACCAGAGAAAAAAAATTTAAAAGCTTAAGATCGCTATAACTCCTAAACTAGGCGTCTGCGGGGGTCATATTAAGCACCAGAAAAAAAAATTCAAAATCTTAAAATCGCTATAACTCCTAAACTAGGCGTCTGCGGGGGCCATATTATGCACCAGAAAAAAGAAAATTCAAAACTTTAAAATCGCTATAACTCCTAAACTAGGCGTCTGCGGGGGTCATATTACGCACCAGAAAAAAAAAATTCAAAATCTTAAAATCGCTATAACTCCTAAACTAGGCGTCTGCGGGGGTCATAATATGCACCAGAAAAAAGAAAATTCAAAACTTTAAAATCGCTATAACTCCTAAACTAGGCGCCTGCGGGGGTCATAATATGCACCAGAAAAAAGAAAATTCAAAACTTTAAAATCGCTATAACTCCTAAACTAGGCGTCTGCGGGGGTCATAATATGCACCAGAAAAAAGAAAATTCAAAACTTTAAAATCGCTATAACTCCTAAACTAGGCGTCTGCGGGGGTCATATTATGCACCAGAAAAAAAAATTCAAAATCTTAAAATCGCTATAACTCCTAAACTAGGCGTCTGCGGGGGTCATATTATGCACCAGAAAAAAAAATTCTAAATCTTAAAATCGCTATAACTCCTAAACTAGGCGTCTGCGGGGGTCATATTATGCACCAGAAAAAAAAAACTCAAAACTTTAAAATCGCTATAACTCCTAAACTAGGCGTCTGCGGGGGTCATATTATGCACCAGAAAAAAAAAATTCAAAATCTTAAAATCGCTATAACTCCTAAACTAGGCGTCTGCGGGGGTCATATTATGCACCAGAAAAAAAAAATTCTAAATCTTAAAATCGCTATAACTCCTAAACTAGGCGTCTGCGGGGGCCATATTATGCACCAGAAAAAAGAAAATTCAAAACTTTAAAATCGCTATAACTCCTAAACTAGGCGTCTGCGGGGGTCATATTAAGCACCAGAAAAAAAAATTCAAAATCTTAAAATCGCTATAACTCCTAAACTAGGCGTCTGCGGGGGCCATATTATGCACCAGAAAAAAGAAAATTCAAAACTTTAAAATCGCTATAACTCCTAAACTAGGCGTCTGCGGGGGTCATATTAAGCACCAGAAAAAAAAATTCAAAATCTTAAAATCGCTATAACTCCTAAACTAGGCGTCTGCGGGGGCCATATTATGCACCAGAAAAAAGAAAATTCAAAACTTTAAAATCGCTATAACTCCTAAACTAGGCGTCTGCGGGGGTCATATTACGCACCAGAAAAAAAAAATTCAAAATCTTAAAATCGCTATAACTCCTAAACTAGGCGTCTGCGGGGGTCATAATATGCACCAGAAAAAAGAAAATTCAAAACTTTAAAATCGCTATAACTCCTAAACTAGGCGCCTGCGGGGGTCATAATATGCACCAGAAAAAAGAAAATTCAAAACTTTAAAATCGCTATAACTCCTAAACTAGGCGCCTGCGGGGGTCATAATATGCACCAGAAAAAAGAAAATTCAAAACTTTAAAATCGCTATAACTCCTAAACTAGGCGTCTGCGGGGGTCATATTACGCACCAGAAAAAAAAAATTCAAAATCTTAAAATCGCTATAACTCCTAAACTAGGCGTCTGCGGGGGCCATATTATGCACCAGAAAAAAGAAAATTCAAAACTTTAAAATCGCTATAACTCCTAAACTAGGCGTCTGCGGGGGTCATAATATGCACCAGAAAAAAAAAATTCAAAATCTTAAAATCGCTATAACTCCTAAACTAGGCGTCTGCGGGGGTCATAATATGCACCAGAAAAAAGAAAATTCAAAACTTTAAAATCGCTATAACTCCTAAACTAGGCGCCTGCGGGGGTCATAATATGCACCAGAAAAAAGAAAATTCAAAACTTTAAAATCGCTATAACTCCTAAACTAGGCGCCTGCGGGGGTCATAATATGCACCAGAAAAAAGAAAATTCAAAACTTTAAAATCGCTATAACTCCTAAACTAGGCGTCTGCGGGGGTCATATTACGCACCAGAAAAAAAAAATTCAAAATCTTAAAATCGCTATAACTCCTAAACTAGGCGTCTGCGGGGGCCATATTATGCACCAGAAAAAAGAAAATTCAAAACTTTAAAATCGCTATAACTCCTAAACTAGGCGTCTGCGGGGGTCATAATATGCACCAGAAAAAAAAAATTCAAAATCTTAAAATCGCTATAACTCCTAAACTAGGCGTCTGCGGGGGTCATAATATGCACCAGAAAAAAGAAAATTCAAAACTTTAAAATCGCTATAACTCCTAAACTAGGCGTCTGCGGGGGTCATATTATGCACCAGAAAAAAAAATTCAAAATCTTAAAATCGCTATAACTCCTAAACTAGGCGTCTGTGGGGGTCATATTATGCACCAGAAAAAAAAAATTCAAAAGTTTAAAATCGCTATAACTCCTAAACTAGGCGTCTGCGGGGGTCATATTATGCACCAGAAAAAAAAATTCAAAATCTTAAAATCGCTATAACTCCTAAACTAGGCGTCTGTGGGGGTCATATTATGCACCAGAAAAAAGAAAATTCAAAACTTTCAAATGGCTATAACTCCTAAACTAGGCATCTGCGGGGGTCATATTATGCACCAGAAAAAAAAAATTCAAAATCTTAAAATGGCTGTAACTCCTAAACTAGGCGTCTGCGGGGGTCAAATTATGCACCAGAAAAAAAAATTCAAAATCTTACAATCGCTATAACTCCTAAACTAGGTGTCTGCGGGGGTCATATTATGCACCAGAAAAAAAAAATTCTAAATCTTAAAATCGCTATAACTCCTAAACTAGGCGTCTGCGGGGGTCATATTATGCACCAGAAAAAAAAAATTCAAAACTTTAAAATCGCTATAACTCCTAAACTAGGCGTCTGCGGGGGTCATATTATGCACCAGAAAAAAAAATTCAAAATCTTAAAATCGCTATAACTCCTAAACTAGGCGTCAGCGGGGGTCATATTATGCCCCAGAAAAAAAAAATTCAAAAGCTTAAAATCGCTATAACTCCTAAACTAGGCGTCTGCGGGGGTCATATTATGCACCAGAAAAAAAAAATTCAAAATCTTAAAATCGTTATAACTCCTAAACTAGTGGTCTGCGGGGGTCATATTATGCACCAGAAAAAAAAATTCAAAATCTTAAAATCGTTATAACTCCTAAACTAGTGGTCTGCGGGGGTCATATTATGCACCAGAAAAAAAAATTCAAAATCTTAAAATCGCTATAACTCCTAAACTAGGCGTCTGCGGGGTCATATTATGCAGAAGAAAAAAAAATTCTAAATCTTAAAATCGCTATAACTCCTAAACTAGGCGTCTGCGGGGGTCATATTATGCACCAGAAAAAAGAAAATTCAAAACTTTCAAATGGCTATAACTCCTAAACTAGGCATCTGCGGGGGTCATATTATGCACCAGAAAAAAAAATTCAAAATCTTACAATCGCTATAACTCCTAAACTAGGCGTCTGCGGGGGTCATATTATGCACCAGAAAAAAAAATTTCTAAATCTTAAATTCGCTATAACTCCTAAACTAGGCGTCTGCGGGGGTCATATTATGCACCAGAAAAAAAAAATTCAAAACTTTAAAATCGCTATAACTCCTAAACTGGGCGTCTGCGGGGGTCATATTATGCACCAGAAAAAAAAAATTCAAAATCTTAAAATCGCTATAACTCCTAAACTAGGCGTCTGCGGGGGTCATATTATGCACCAGAAAAAAAAATTCAAAATCTTAAAATCGCTATAACTCCTAAACTAGGCGTCTGCGGGGGTCATGTTATGCACCAGAAAAAAAAATTCAAAATCTTAAAATCGCTATAACTCCTAAACTAGGCGTCTGCGGGGGTCATATTATGCACCAGAAAAAAAAAAATTTTAAATCTTAAAATCGCTATAACTCCTAAACTAGGCGTGTGCGGGGGTCATATTATGCACCAGAAAAAAAAAATTCAAAATCTTAAAATCGCTATAACTCCTAAACTAGGCGTCTGCGGGGGTCATATTATGCACCAGAAAAAAAAAATTCTAAATCTTAAAATCGCTATAACTCCTAAACTAGGCGTCTGCGGGGGTCATATTATGCACCAGAAAAAAAAAATTCAAAACTTTAAAATCGCTATAACTCCTAAACTAGGCGTCTGCGGGGGTCATATTATGCACCAGAAAAAAAAAATTCAAAAGCTTAAAATCGCTATAACTCCTAAACTAGGCGTCTGCGGGGGTCATATTATGCACCAGAAAATAAAATTCAAAATCTTAAAATCGCTATAACTCCTAAACTAGGCGTCTGCGGGGGTCATTTTATGCACCAGAAAAAAAAAATTCAAAATCTTAAAATCGCTATAACTCCTAAACTAGTGGTCTGCGGGGGTCATATTATGCACCAGAAAAAAAAATTCAAAATCTTAAAATCGCTATAACTCCTAAACTAGGCGTCTGCGGGGGTCATATTATGCAGAAGAAAAAAAAAATTCTAAATCTTAAAATCGCTATAACTCCTAAACTAGGCGTCTGCGGGGGTCATATTATGCACCAGAAAAAAAAATTCAAAATCTTAAAATCGCTATAACTCCTAAACTAGGCGTCTGCGGGGGTCATATTATGCACCAGAAAAAAAAATTCAAAATCTTAAAATCGCTATAGCTCCTAAACTAGGCGTCTGCGGGGGTCATATTATGCACCAGAAAAAAAAAATTCAAAATCTTAAAATCGCTATAACTCCTAAACTAGGCGTCTGCGGGGGTCATATTATGCACCAAAAAAAAAAAATTCAAAACTTTAAAATCGCTATAACTCCTAAACTAGGCGTCTGCGGGGGTCATATTATGCACCAGAAAAAAAAAATTCAAAAGCTTAAAATCGCTATAACTCCTAAACTAGGCGTCTGCGGGGGTCATATTATGCACCAGAAAATAAAATTCAAAATCTTAAAATCGCTATAACTCCTAAACTAGTGGTCTGCGGGGGTCATATTATGCACCAGAAAAAAAAATTCAAAATCTTAAAATCGCTATAACTCCTAAACTAGGCGTCTGCGGGGGTCATATTATGCAGAAGAAAAAAAAAATTCTAAATCTTAAAATCGCTATAACTCCTAAACTAGGCGTCTGCGGGGGTCATATTATGCACCAGAAAAAAAAAAATTCTAAATCTTAAAATGGTTGTAACTCCTAAACTAGGCGTCTGCGGGGGTCATTTTATGCACCAGAAAAAAAAAATTCAAAATCTTAAAATCGCTATAACTCCTAAACTAGTGGTCTGCGGGGGTCATATTATGCACCAGAAAAAAAAATTCAAAATCTTAAAATCGCTATAACTCCTAAACTAGGCGTCTGCGGGGGTCATATTATGCACCCGAAAAAAAAATTCAAAATCTTACAATCGCTATAACTCCTAAACTAGGCGTCTGCGGGGGTCATATTATGCACCAGAAAAAAAAAATTCTAAATCTTAAAATCGCTATAACTCCTAAACTAGGCGTCTGCGGGGGTCATATTATGCACCAGAAAAAAGAAAATTCAAAACTTTAAAATCGCTATAACTCCTAAACTAGGCGTCTGCGGGGGTCATATTATGCACCAGAAAAAAAAATTCAAAATCTTAAAATCGCTATAACTCCTAAACTAGGCGTCTGCGGGGGTCATATTATGCACCAGAAAAAAAAAATTCAAAACTTTAAAATCGCTATAACTCCTAAACTAGGCGTCTGCGGGGGTCATTTTATGCACCAGAAAAAAAAAATTCAAAATCTTAAAATCGCTATAACTCCTAAACTAGTGGTCTGCGGGGGTCATATTATGCACCAGAAAAAAAAATTCAAAATCTTAAAATCGCTATAACTCCTAAACTAGGCGTCTGCGGGGGTCATATTATGCAGAAGAAAAAAAAAATTCTAAATCTTAAAATCGCTATAACTCCTAAACTAGGCGTCTGCGGGGGTCATATTATGCACCAGAAAAAAAAAATTCTAAATCTTAAAATGGTTGTAACTCCTAAACTAGGCATCTGCGGGGGTCATATTATGCACCAGAAAAAAAAAAAATTCTAAATCTTAAAATCGCTATAACTCCTAAACTAGGCGTCTGCGGGGGTCATATTATGCACCAGAAAAAAAAAAATTCTAAATCTTAAAATCGCTATAACTCCTAAACTAGGCGTCTGCGGGGGTCATATTATGCACCAGAAAAAAAAAATTCAAAATCTTAAAATCGCTATAACTCCTAAACTAGGCGTCTGCGGGGGTCATATTATGCACCAGAAAAAAAAAATTCTAAATCTTAAAATCGCTATAACTCCTAAACTAGGCGTCTGCGGGGGTCATATTATGCACCAGAAAAAAAAAATTCAAAACTTTAAAATCGCTATAACTCCTAAACTAGGCGTCTGCGGGGGTCATATTATGCACCAGAAAATAAAATTCAAAATCTTAAAATCGCTATAACTCCTAAACTAGGCGTCTGCGGGGGTCATATTATGCACCAGAAAAAAGAAAATTCAAAACTTTCAAATGGCTATAACTCCTAAACTAGGCGTCTGCGGGGGTCATATTATGCACCAGAAAAAAGAAAATTCAAAACTTTCAAATGGCTATAACTCCTAAACTAGGCATCTGCGGGGGTCATATTATGCACCAGAAAAAAAAAATTCAAAATCTTAAAATGGTTGTAACTCCTAAACTAGGCGTCTGCGGGGGTCATATTATGCACCAGAAAAAAAAATTCAAAATCTTACAATCGCTATAACTCCTAAACTAGGCGTCTGCGGGGGTCATATTATGCACCAGAAAAAAAAAATTCTAAATCTTAAAATCGCTATAACTCCTAAACTAGGCGTCTGCGGGGGTCATATTATGCACCAGAAAAAAGAAAATTCAAAACTTTAAAATCGCTATAACTCCTAAACTAGGCGTCTGCGGGGGTCATATTATGCACCAGAAAAAAAAAATTCTAAATCTTAAAATCGCTATAACTCCTAAACTAGGCGTCTGCGGGGGTCATCTTATGCACCAGAAAAAAAAAATTCAAAACTTTAAAATCGCTATAACTCCTAAACTAGGCGTCTGCGGGGATCATATTATGCACCAGAAAAAAAAAATTCAAAAGCTTAAAATCGCTATAACTCCTAAACTAGGCGTCTGCGGGGGTCATTTTATGCACCAGAAAAAAAAAATTCAAAATCTTAAAATCGCTATAACTCCTAAACTAGTGGTCTGCGGGGGTCATATTATGCACCAGAAAAAAAAATTCAAAATCTTAAAATCGCTATAACTCCTAAACTAGGCGTCTGCGGGGGTCATATTATGCAGAAGAAAAAAAAAATTCTAAATCTTAAAATCGCTATAACTCCTAAACTAGGCGTCTGCGGGGGTCATATTATGCACCAGAAAAAAGAAAATTCAAAACTTTCAAATGGCTATAACTCCTAAACTAGGCATCTGCGGGGGTCATATTATGCACCAGAAAAAAAAAATTCAAATTCTTAAAATGGTTGTAACTCCTAAACTAGGCGTCTGCGGGGGTCATATTATGCTCCCGAAAAAAAAATTCAAAATCTTACAATCGCTATAACTCCTAAACTAGGCGTCTGCGGGGGTCATATTATGCACCAGAAAAAAAAAATTCAAAATCTTAAAATCGCTATAACTCCTAAACTAGGCGTCTGCGGGGGTCATATTATGCACCAGAAAAAAAAAATTCTAAATCTTAAAATCGCTATAACTCCTAAACTAGGCGTCTGCGGGGGTCATATTATGCACCAGAAAAAAAAAATTCAAAACTTTAAAATCGTTATAACTCCTAAACTAGGCGTCTGCGGGGGTCATATTATGCACCAGAAAAAAAAAATTCAAAAGCTTAAAATCGCTATAACTCCTAAACTAGGCGTCTGCGGGGGTCATATTATGCACCAGAAAATAAAATTCAAAATCTTAAAATCGCTATAACTCCTAAACTAGTGGTCTGCGGGGGTCATATTATGCACCAGAAAAAAAAATTCAAAATCTTAAAATCGCTATAACTCCTAAACTAGGCGTCTGCGGGGGTCATATTATGCAGAAGAAAAAAAAAATTCTAAATCTTAAAATCGCTATAACTCCTAAACTGGGCGTCTGCGGGGGTCGTATTATGCACCAGAAAAAAAAATTCAAAAGCATAAAATCGCTGTAACTCCTAAACTAGGCGTCTGCAGGTGTCATATTATGCACCAGAAAAAAGAAAATTCAAAACTTTAAAATCGCTATAACTCCTAAACTAGGCGTCTGCGGGGGTCATATTATGCACCAGAAAAAAAAAAATTCAAAATCTTAAAATCGCTATAACTCCTAAACTAAGCGTCTGCGGGGGTCATATTATGCACCAGAAAAAAAATTCAAAATCTTAAAATCGCTATAACTCCTAAACTAGGCGTCTGCGGGGGTCATATTATGCACCAGAAAAAAAAAATTCTAAACTTTAAAATCGCTATAACCACTAAACTAGGCGTCTGCGGGGGTCATAATATGCACCAGAAAAAAGAAAATTCAAAACTTTAAAATCGCTATAACTCATAAACTAGGCGTCTTCGGGGGTCATATTATGCACCAGAAAAAAAAATTCAAAATCCTAAAATCGCTATAACTTCTAAACTAGGAGTCTGCGGGGGTCATATTAGGCACCAGAAAAAAAAAATTCAAAACTTTAAAATCGCTATAACTCCTAAACTAGGCGTCTGCGGGGGTCATATTATGCACCAGAAAAGAAAAATTCAAAATATTAAAATCGCTATAACTCCTAAACTAGGCGTCTGCGGGGGGTCATATTATGCACCAGAAAAAAAAATTCAAAATCTTAAAATCGCTATAACTCCTAAACTAGGCGTCTGCGGGGGTCATATCATGCACCAGAAAAAAAAAATTCTAAATCTTAAAATCGCTATAACTCCTAAACTAGGCGTCTGCGGGGGTCATATTATGCACCAGAAAAAAAAATTCAAAATCTTAAAATCGCTATAACTCCTAAACTAGGCGTCTGCGGGGGTCATATTATGCACCAGACAAAAAAAAATTCTAAATCTTAAAATCGCTATAACTCCTAAACTAGGCGTCTGCGGGGGTCATATTATGCACCAGAAAAAAAAAATTTAAAATCTTAAAATCGCTATAACTCCTAAACTAGTAGTCTGCGGGGGTCGTATTATGCACCAGAAAAAAAATTCAAAAGTATAAAATCGCTGTAACTCCTAAACTAGGCGTCTGCAGGTGTCATATTATGCACCAGAAAAAAGAAAATTCAAAACTTTAAAATCGCTATAACTCCTAAACTAGGCGTCTGCGGGGGTCATATTATGCACCAGAAAAAAAAAAATTCAAAATCTTAAAATCGCTATAACTCCTAAACTAAGCGTCTGCGGGGGTCATATTATGCACCAGAAAAAAAATTCAAAATCTTAAAATCGCTATAACTCCTAAACTAGGCGTCTGCGGGGGTCATATTATGCACCAGACAAAAAAAAATTCTAAATCTTAAAATCGCTATAACTCCTAAACTAGGCGTCTGCGGGGGTCATATTATGCACCAGAAAAAAAAAATTTAAAATCTTAAAATCGCTATAACTCCTAAACTAGGCGTCTGCGGGGGTCATATTATGCACCAGAAAAAAAAAATTCAAAATCTTAAAATCGCTATAACTCCTAAACTAAGCGTCTGCGGGGGTCATATTATGCACCAGAAAAAAAATTCAAAATCTTAAAATCGCTATAACTCCTAAACTAGTAGTCTGCGGGGGTCGTATTATGCACCAGAAAAAAAATTCAAAAGTATAAAATCGCTGTAACTCCTAAACTAGGCGTCTGCGGGGGTCATATTATGCACCAGAAAAAAAAAAATTCAAAATCTTAAAATCGCTATAACTCCTAAACTAAGCGTCTGCGGGGGTCATATTATGCACCAGAAAAAAAATTCAAAATCTTAAAATCGCTATAACTCCTAAACTAGGCGTCTGCGGGGGTCATATTATGCACCAGAAAAAAAAAATTCAAAACTTTAAAATCGCTATAACTCCTAAACTAGGCGTCTGCGGGGGTCATAATATGCACCAGAAAAAAGAAAATTCAAAACTTTAAAATCGCTATAACTCATAAACTAGGCGTCTGAGGGGGTCATATTATGCACCAGAAAAAAAAATTCAAAATCTTAAAATCGCTATAACTCCTAAACTAGTAGTCTGCGGGGGTCGTATTATGCACCAGAAAAAAAAATTCAAAAGCATAAAATCGCTGTAACTCCTAAACTAGGCGTCTGCAGGTGTCATATTATGCACCAGAAAAAAGAAAATTCAAAACTTTAAAATCGCTATAACTCCTAAACTAGGCGTCTGCGGGGGTCATATTATGCACCAGAAAAAAAAAATTCTAAATCTTAAAATCGCTATAACTCCTAAACTAGGCGTCTGCGGGGGTCATATTATGCACCAGAAAAAAAAAATTCAAAACTTTAAAATCGCTATAACTCCTAAACTAGGCGTCTGCGGGGGTCATATTATGCACCAGAAAAAAAAAATTCAAAAGCTTAAAATCGCTATAACTCCTAAACTAGGCGTCTGCGGGGGTCATATTATGCACCAGAAAATAAAATTCAAAATCTTAAAATCGCTATAACTCCTAAACTAGTGGTCTGCGGGGGTCATATTATGCACCAGAAAAAAAAATTCAAAATCTTAAAATCGCTATAACTCCTAAACTAGGCGTCTGCGGGGGTCATATTATGCACCAGAAAAAAAAAATTCAAAACTTTAAAATCGCTATAACTCATAAACTAGGCGTCTTCGGGGGTCATATTATGCACCAGAAAAAAAAATTCAAAATCCTAAAATCGCTATAACTTCTAAACTAGGAGTCTGCGGGGGTCATATTAGGCACCAGAAAAAAAAAATTCAAAACTTTAAAATCGCTATAACTCCTAAACTAGGCGTCTGCGGGGGTCATATTATGCACCAGAAAAGAAAAATTCAAAATATTAAAATCGCTATAACTCCTAAACTAGGCGTCTGCGGGGGGGTCATATTATGCACCAGAAAAAAAAATTCAAAATCTTAAAATCGCTATAACTCCTAAACTAGGCGTCTGCGGGGGTCATATCATGCACCAGAAAAAAAAAATTCTAAATCTTAAAATCGCTATAACTCCTAAACTAGGCGTCTGCGGGGGTCATATTATGCACCAGAAAAAAAAAATTCAAAATCTTAAAATCGCTATAACTCCTAAACTAGGCGTCTGCGGGGGTCATATTATGCACCAGAAAAAAAAAATTTTAAATCTTAAAATCGCTATAACTCCTAAACTAGGCGTCTGCGGGGGTCATATTATGCACCAGAAAAAAAAAATTCAAAATCTTAAAATCGCTATAACTCCTAAACTAAACGTCTGCGGGGGTCATATTATGCACCAGAAAAAAAATTCAAAATCTTAAAATCGCTATAACTCCTAAACTAGGCGTCTGCGGGGGTCATATTATGCACCAGAAAAAAAAAATTTAAAATCTTAAAATCGCTATAACTCCTAAACTAGTAGTCTGCGGGGGTCGTATTATGCACCAGAAAAAAAATTCAAAAGTATAAAATCGCTGTAACTCCTAAACTAGGCGTCTGCAGGTGTCATATTATGCACCAGAAAAAAGAAAATTCAAAACTTTAAAATCGCTATAACTCCTAAACTAGGCGTCTGCGGGGGTCATATTATGCACCAGAAAAAAAAAAATTCAAAATCTTAAAATCGCTATAACTCCTAAACTAAGCGTCTGCGGGGGTCATATTATGCACCAGAAAAAAAATTCAAAATCTTAAAATCGCTATAACTCCTAAACTAGGCGTCTGCGGGGGTCATATTATGCACCAGACAAAAAAAAATTCTAAATCTTAAAATCGCTATAACTCCTAAACTAGGCGTCTGCGGGGGTCATATTATGCACCAGAAAAAAAAAATTTAAAATCTTAAAATCGCTATAACTCCTAAACTAGGCGTCTGCGGGGGTCATATTATGCACCAGAAAAAAAAAATTCAAAATCTTAAAATCGCTATAACTCCTAAACTAAGCGTCTGCGGGGGTCATATTATGCACCAGAAAAAAAAATTCAAAATCTTAAAATCGCTATAACTCCTAAACTAGGCGTTTGCGGGGGTCATAATATGCACCAGAAAAAAGAAAATTCAAAACTTTAAAATCGCTATAACTCCTAAACTAGGCGTCTGCGAGGGTCATATTATGCACCAGAAAAAGAAAATTCAAAATCTTAAAATCGCTATAACTCCTAAACTAGTAGTCTGCGGGGGTCGTATTATGCACCAGAAAAAAAATTCAAAAGTATAAAATCGCTGTAACTCCTAAACTAGGCGTCTGCGGGGGTCATATTATGCACCAGAAAAAAAAAAATTCTAAATCTTAAAATCGCTATAACTCCTAAACTAAGCGTCTGCGGGGGTCGTATTATGCACCAGAAAAAAAATTCAAAATCTTAAAATCGCTATAACTCCTAAACTAGGCGTCTGCGGGGGTCATATTATGCACCAGAAAAAAAAAATTCAAAACTTTAAAATCGCTATAACTCCTAAACTAGGCGTCTGCGGGGGTCATAATATGCACCAGAAAAAAGAAAATTCAAAACTTTAAAATCGCTATAACTCATAAACTAGGCGTCTGCGGGGGTCATATTATGCACCAGAAAAAAAAATTCAAAATCTTAAAATCGCTATAACTCCTAAACTAGTAGTCTGCGGGGGTCGTATTATGCACCAGAAAAAAAAATTCAAAAGCATAAAATCGCTGTAACTCCTAAACTAGGCGTCTGCAGGTGTCATATTATGCACCAGAAAAAAGAAAATTCAAAACTTTAAAATCGCTATAACTCCTAAACTAGGCGTCTGCGGGGGTCATATTATGCACCAGAAAAAAAAAAATTCAAAATCTTAAAATCGCTATAACTCCTAAACTAAGCGTCTGCGGGGGTCATATTATGCACCAGAAAAAAAATTCAAAATCTTAAAATCGCTATAACTCCTAAACTAGGCGTCTGCGGGGGTCATATTATGCACCAGAAAAAAAAAATTCAAAACTTTAAAATCGCTATAACTACTAAACTAGGCGTCTGCGGGGGTCATAATATGCACCAGAAAAAAGAAAATTCAAAACTTTAAAATCGCTATAACTCATAAACTAGGCGTCTTCGGGGGTCATATTATGCACCAGAAAAAAAAATTCAAAATCCTAAAATCGCTATAACTTCTAAACTAGGAGTCTGCGGGGGTCATATTAGGCACCAGAAAAAAAAAATTCAAAACTTTAAAATCGCTATAACTCCTAAACTAGGCGTCTGCGGGGGTCATATTATGCACCAGAAAAAAAAAATTCAAAATCTTAAAATCGCTATAACTCCTAAACTAGGCGTTTGCGGGGGTCATAATATGCACCAGAAAAAAGAAAATTCAAAACTTTAAAATCGCTATAACTCCTAAACTAGGCGTCTGCGGTGGTCATATTATGCACCAGAAAAAAAAAATTCTAAATCTTAAAATCGCTATAACTCCTAAACTAGGCGTCTGCGGGGGTCATATTATGCACCAGAAAAAAAAAATTCAAAACTTTAAAATCGCTATAACTCCTAAACTAGGCGTCTGCGGGGGTCATATTATGCACCAGAAAAAAAAATTCAAAACTTTAAAATCGCTATAACTCTTAAACTAGGCGTCTGCGGGGGTCATATTATGCACCAGAAAAAAAAAATTCAAAACTTTAAAATCGCTATAACTCCTAAACTAGGAGTCTGCGGGGGTCATATTATGCACCAGAAAAAAGAAAATTCAAAACTTTAAAATCGCTATAACTCTTAAACTAGGCGTCTGCGGGGGTCATATTATGCCCCAGAAAAAAAAAATTCAAAATCTTAAAATCGCTATAACTCCTAAACTAGGCGTCTGCGGGGGTCATATTATGCACCAGAAAAAAAAAATCTAAATCTTAAAATCGCTATAACTCCTAAACTAGGCGTCTGCGGGGGTCATATTATGCACCAGAAAAAAAAAATTCAAAACTTTAAAATCGCTATAACTCCTAAACTAGGCGTCTGCGGGGGTCATATTATGCACCAGAAAAAAAAAATTCAAAATCTTAAAATCGCTATAACTCCTAAACTAGGCGTCTGCGGGGGTCATATTATGCACCAGAAAAAAAAAATTCAAAACTTTAAAATCGCTATAACTCCTAAACTAGGCGTCTGCGGGGGTCATATTATGCACCAGAAAAAAAAATTCAAAATCTTAAAATCGCTATAACTCCTAAACTAGGCGTCTGCGGGGGTCATATTATGCACCAGAAAAAAAAATTCAAAATCTTAAAATCGCTATAACTCCTAAACTAGGCGTCTGCGGGGGTCATATTATGCACCAGAAAAAAAAATTCAAAATCTTAAAATCGCTATAACTCCTAAACTAGGAGTCTGCGGGGGTCATAATATGCACCAGAAAAAAGAAAATTCAAAACTTTAAAATCGCTATAACTCTTAAACTAGGCGTCTGCGGGGGTCATATTATGCCCCAGAAAAAAAAAATTCAAAATCTTAAAATCGCTATAACTCCTAAACTAGGCGTCTGCGGGGGTCATATTATGCACCAGAAAAAAAAAATCTAAATCTTAAAATCGCTATAACTCCTAAACTAGGCGTCTGCGGGGGTCATATTATGCACCAGAAAAAAAAAATTCAAAACTTTAAAATCGCTATAACTCCTAAACTAGGCGTCTGCGGGGGTCATATTATGCACCAGAAAAAAAAAATTCAAAATCTTAAAATCGCTATAACTCCTAAACTAGGCGTCTGCGGTGGTCATATTATGCACCAGAAAAAAAAAATTCAAAATCTTAAAATCGCTATAACTCCTAAACTAGGCGTCTGCGGGGGTCATATTATGCACCAGAAAAAAAAAATTCAAAAGCTTAAAATCGCTATAACTCCTAAACTAGGCGTCTGCGCGGGTCATATTATGCACCAGAAAAAAAAATTCAAAATGTTAAAATCGCTATAACTCCTAAACTAGGCGTCTGCGGGGGTCATATTATGCACCAGAAAAAAAAAATTCTAAATCTTAAAATGGCTGTAACTCCTAAACTAGGCGTCTGCGGGGGTCATATTATGCACCAGAAAAAAAAAATTCAAAACTTTAAAATCGCTATAACTCCTAAACTAGGCGTCTGCGGGGGTCATATTATGCACCAGAAAAAAAAAATTCAAAATCTTAAAATCGCTATAACTCCTAAACTAGGCGTCTGCGGGTGTCATATTATGCACCAGAAAAAAAAAATTCTAAATCTTAAAATCGCTATAACTCCTAAACTAGGCGTCTGCGGGGGTCATATTATGCCCCAGAAAAAAAAATTCAAAACTTTAAAATCGCTATAACTCCTAAACTAGGCGTCTGCGGGGGTCATATTATGCACCAGAAAAAAAGAATTCAAAATCTTAAAATCGCTATAGCTCCTAAACTAGGCGTCTGCGGGGGTCATATTATGCACCAGAAAAAAAAAATTCAAAAGCTTAAAATCGCTATAACTCCTAAACTAGGCGTCTGCGGGGGTCATATTATGCACCAGAAAAAAAATTCAAAATGTTAAAATCGCTATAACTCCTAAACTAAGCGTCTGCGGGGGTCATATTATGCACCAGAAAAAAAAAATTCAAAACTTTAAAATCGCTATAACTCCTAAACTAGGCGTCTGCGGGGATCATATTATGCACCAGAAAAAAAAAATTTAAAATCTTAAAATCGCTATAACTCCTAAACTAGGCGTCTGCGGGGGTCATATTATGCACCAGAAAAAAGAAAATTCAAAACTTTAAAATCGCTATAACTCATAAACTAGGCGTCTTCGGGGGTCATATTATGCACCAGAAAAAAAAATTCAAAATCCTAAAATCGCTATAACTTCTAAACTAGGAGTCTGCGGGGGTCATATTAGGCACCAGAAAAAAAAAATTCAAAACTTTAAAATCGCTATAACTCCTAAACTAGGCGTCTGCGGGGGTCATATTATGCACCAGAAAAAAAAAATTCAAAATCTTAAAATCGCTATAACTCCTAAACTAGGCGTTTGCGGGGGTCATAATATGCACCAGAAAAAAGAAAATTCAAAACTTTAAAATCGCTATAACTCCTAAACTAGGCGTCTGCGGTGGTCATATTATGCACCAGAAAAAAAAAATTCTAAATCTTAAAATCGCTATAACTCCTAAACTAGGCGTCTGCGGGGGTCATATTATGCACCAGAAAAAAAAAATTCAAAACTTTAAAATCGCTATAACTCCTAAACTAGGCGTCTGCGGGGGTCATATTATGCACCAGAAAAAAAAATTCAAAACTTTAAAATCGCTATAACTCTTAAACTAGGCGTCTGCGGGGGTCATATTATGCACCAGAAAAAAAAAATTCAAAACTTTAAAATCGCTATAACTCCTAAACTAGGAGTCTGCGGGGGTCATATTATGCACCAGAAAAAAGAAAATTCAAAACTTTAAAATCGCTATAACTCTTAAACTAGGCGTCTGCGGGGGTCATATTATGCCCCAGAAAAAAAAAATTCAAAATCTTAAAATCGCTATAACTCCTAAACTAGGCGTCTGCGGGGGTCATATTATGCACCAGAAAAAAAAAATCTAAATCTTAAAATCGCTATAACTCCTAAACTAGGCGTCTGCGGGGGTCATATTATGCACCAGAAAAAAAAAATTCAAAACTTTAAAATCGCTATAACTCCTAAACTAGGCGTCTGCGGGGGTCATATTATGCACCAGAAAAAAAAAATTCAAAATCTTAAAATCGCTATAACTCCTAAACTAGGCGTCTGCGGGGGTCATATTATGCACCAGAAAAAAAAAATTCAAAACTTTAAAATCGCTATAACTCCTAAACTAGGCGTCTGCGGGGGTCATATTATGCACCAGAAAAAAAAATTCAAAATCTTAAAATCGCTATAACTCCTAAACTAGGCGTCTGCGGGGGTCATATTATGCACCAGAAAAAAAAATTCAAAATCTTAAAATCGCTATAACTCCTAAACTAGGCGTCTGCGGGGGTCATATTATGCACCAGAAAAAAAAATTCAAAATCTTAAAATCGCTATAACTCCTAAACTAGGAGTCTGCGGGGGTCATAATATGCACCAGAAAAAAGAAAATTCAAAACTTTAAAATCGCTATAACTCTTAAACTAGGCGTCTGCGGGGGTCATATTATGCCCCAGAAAAAAAAAATTCAAAATCTTAAAATCGCTATAACTCCTAAACTAGGCGTCTGCGGGGGTCATATTATGCACCAGAAAAAAAAAATCTAAATCTTAAAATCGCTATAACTCCTAAACTAGGCGTCTGCGGGGGTCATATTATGCACCAGAAAAAAAAAATTCAAAACTTTAAAATCGCTATAACTCCTAAACTAGGCGTCTGCGGGGGTCATATTATGCACCAGAAAAAAAAAATTCAAAATCTTAAAATCGCTATAACTCCTAAACTAGGCGTCTGCGGTGGTCATATTATGCACCAGAAAAAAAAAATTCAAAATCTTAAAATCGCTATAACTCCTAAACTAGGCGTCTGCGGGGGTCATATTATGCACCAGAAAAAAAAAATTCAAAAGCTTAAAATCGCTATAACTCCTAAACTAGGCGTCTGCGCGGGTCATATTATGCACCAGAAAAAAAAATTCAAAATGTTAAAATCGCTATAACTCCTAAACTAGGCGTCTGCGGGGGTCATATTATGCACCAGAAAAAAAAAATTCTAAATCTTAAAATGGCTGTAACTCCTAAACTAGGCGTCTGCGGGGGTCATATTATGCACCAGAAAAAAAAAATTCAAAACTTTAAAATCGCTATAACTCCTAAACTAGGCGTCTGCGGGGGTCATATTATGCACCAGAAAAAAAAAATTCAAAATCTTAAAATCGCTATAACTCCTAAACTAGGCGTCTGCGGGTGTCATATTATGCACCAGAAAAAAAAAATTCTAAATCTTAAAATCGCTATAACTCCTAAACTAGGCGTCTGCGGGGGTCATATTATGCCCCAGAAAAAAAAATTCAAAACTTTAAAATCGCTATAACTCCTAAACTAGGCGTCTGCGGGGGTCATATTATGCACCAGAAAAAAAGAATTCAAAATCTTAAAATCGCTATAGCTCCTAAACTAGGCGTCTGCGGGGGTCATATTATGCACCAGAAAAAAAAAATTCAAAAGCTTAAAATCGCTATAACTCCTAAACTAGGCGTCTGCGGGGGTCATATTATGCACCAGAAAAAAAATTCAAAATGTTAAAATCGCTATAACTCCTAAACTAAGCGTCTGCGGGGGTCATATTATGCACCAGAAAAAAAAAATTCAAAACTTTAAAATCGCTATAACTCCTAAACTAGGCGTCTGCGGGGATCATATTATGCACCAGAAAAAAAAAATTTAAAATCTTAAAATCGCTATAACTCCTAAACTAGGCGTCTGCGGGGGTCATATTATGCACCAGAAAAAAGAAAATTCAAAACTTTAAAATCGCTAAAACTCCTAAACTAGGCGTCTGCGGGGGTCATATTATGCACCAGAAAAAAAAAATTCAAAATCTTAAAATCGCTATAACTCCTAAACTAGGCGTTTGCGGGGGTCATAATATGCACCAGAAAAAAGAAAATTCAAAACTTTAAAATCGCTATAACTCCTAAACTAGGCGTCTGCGAGGGTCATATTATGCACCAGAAAAAAGAAAATTCAAAACTTTAAAATCGCTATAACTCCTAAACTAGGCGTCTGCGGGGGTCATATTATGCACCAGAAAAAAAAAATTCAAAATCTTAAAATCGCTATAACTCCTAAACTAGTAGTCTGCGGGGGTCGTATTATGCACCAGAAAAAAAAATTCAAAAGCATAAAATCGCTATAACTCCTAAACAAGGCGTCTGCGGGGGTCATATTATGCACCAGAAAAAAGAAAATTCAAAACTTTAAAATCGCTATAACTCCTAAACTAGGCGTCTGCGGGGGTCATATTATGCACCAGAAAAAAAATTCAAAATCTTAAAATCGCTATAACTCCTAAACTAGGCGTCTGCGGGGGTCATATTATGCACCAGAAAAAATAAAATTCAAAACTTTCAAAAATCTATAACTCCTAAACTAGGCATCTGCGGGGGTCATATTATGCACCAGAAAAAAAAAATTCAAAATCTTAAAATCGCTATAACTCCTAAACTAGGTGTCTGTGGGGGTCATATTATGCACCAGAAAAAAGAAATTCAAAATCTTAAAACGGCTGTACCTCCTAAACTAGGCGTCTGCGGGGGTCATATTATGCACCAGAAAAAAGAAAATTCAAAACTTTCAAATGGCTATAACTCCTGAACTAGGCATCTGCGGGGGTCATATTATGCAACAGAAAATAAAAATTCAAAATCTTAAAATGGCTGTAACTTCTAAACTAGGCGTCTGCGGGGGTCTTATTATGCACCAGAAAAAAAAATTCAAAACTTTAAAATCGCTATAACTCCTAAACTAGGCGTCTGCGGGGGTCATATTATGCACCAGAAAAAAGAAAATTCAAAACTTTCAAATGGCTATAACTCCTGAACTAGGCATCTGCGGGGGTCATATTATGCACCAGAAAAAAAAAAATTCAAAACTATAAAATCGTTATAACTCCTAAACTAGGCGTCTGCGGGGGTCATATTATGCACCAGAAAAAAAGAATTCAAAATCTTAAAATGGCTGTAACTCCTAAACTAGGCGTCTGCGGGGGTCATAATATGCACCAGAAAAAAAAATTCAAAACTTTAAAATCGCTATAACTCCTAAACTAGGCGTCTGCGGGGGTCATATTATGCAACAGAAAATAAAAATTCAAAATCTTAAAATGGCTGTAACTCCTAAACTAGGCGTCTGCGGGGGTCATATTATGCACCAGAAAAAAGGCTATAACTCCTAAACTAGGCGTCTGCGGGGGTCTTATTATGCACCAGAAAAAAAAAATTCAAAACTTTAAAATCGCTATAACTCCTAAACTAGGCGTCTGCGGGGGTCATATTATGCAGCAGAAAAAAAAAATTCAAAATCTTAAAATCGCTATAACTCCTAAACCAGGCGTCTGCGGGGGTCTTATTATGCACCAGAAAAAAGAAATTCAAAATCTTAAAACGGCTGTACCTCCTAAACTAGGCGTCTGCGGGGGTCATATTATGCACCAGAAAAAAGAAAATTCAAAACTTTCAAATGGCTATAACTCCTGAAATAGGCATCTGCGGGGGTCATATTATGCAACAGAAAATAAAAATTCAAAATCTTAAAATGGCTGTAACTTCTAAACTAGGCGTCTGCGGGGGTCTTATTATGCACCAGAAAAAAAAATTCAAAACTTTAAAATCGCTATAACTCCTAAACTAGGCGTCTGCGGGGGTCATATTATGCACCAGAAAAAAGAAAATTCAAAACTTTCAAATGGCTATAACTCCTGAACTAGGCATCTGCGGGGGTCATATTATGCACCAGAAAAAAAAAAATTCAAAACTATAAAATCGTTATAACTCCTAAACTAGGCGTCTGCGGGGGTCATATTATGCACCAGAAAAAAAGAATTCAAAATCTTAAAATGGCTGTAACTCCTAAACTAGGCGTCTGCGGGGGTCATAATATGCACCAGAAAAAAAAATTCAAAACTTTAAAATCGCTATAACTCCTAAACTAGGCGTCTGCGGGGGTCATATTATGCAACAGAAAATAAAAATTCAAAATCTTAAAATGGCTGTAACTCCTAAACTAGGCGTCTGCGGGGGTCATATTATGCACCAGAAAAAAGGCTATAACTCCTAAACTAGGCGTCTGCGGGGGTCTTATTATGCACCAGAAAAAAAAAATTCAAAACTTTAAAATCGCTATAACTCCTAAACTAGGCGTCTGCGGGGGTCATATTGTGCACCAGAAAAAAGAAAATTCAAAACTTTAAAATCGCTTTAACTCCTAAACTAGGCGTCTGCGGGGGTCTTTTTATGCACCAGAAAAAAAAATTCAAAATCTTAAAATCGCTATAACTCCTAAACTAGGCGTCTGCGGGGGTCTTATTATGCACCAGAAAAAAAAAATTCAAAACTTTAAAATCGCTATAACTCCTAAACTAGGCGTCTGCGGGGGTCTTATTATGCACCAGAAAAAAAAATTCAAAACTTTCAAATGGCTATAACTCCTAAACTAGGCATCTGCGGGGGTCATATTATGCAACAGAAAATAAGAATTCAAAATCTTAAAATCGCTATAACTCCTAAACTAGGTGTCTGTGGGGGTCATATTATGCACCAGAAAAAAGAAATTCAAAATCTTAAAACGGCTGTACCTCCTAAACTAGGCGTCTGCGGGGGTCATATTATGTACCAGAAAAATGGCTATAACTCCTAAACTAGGCATCTGCGGGGGTCATATTATGCAACAGAAAATAAAAATTCAAAATCTTAAAATGGCTGTAACTCCTAAACTAGGCGTCTGCGGGGGTCTTATTATGCACCAGAAAAAAAAATTCAAAATCTTAAAATCGCTATAACTCCTAAACTAGGCGTCTGCGGGGGTCTTATTATGCACCAGAAAAAAAAAATTCAAAATCTTAAAATCGCTATAACTCCTAAACTAGGCGTCTGCGGGGGTCATATTATGCACCAGAAAAAAGAAAATTCAAAACTTTCAAATGGCTATAACTCCTAAACTAGGCATCTGCGGGGGTCATATTATGCAACAGAAAATACAAATTCAAAATCTTAAAATGGCTGTAACTCCTAAACTAGGCGTCTGCGGGGGTCATATTGTGCACCAGAAAAAAGAAAATTCAAAACTTTAAAATCGCTATAACTCCTAAGCTAAGTGTCTGCGGGGGTCATATTATGCACCAGAAAAAAAATTCAAAATCTTAAAATCGCTATAACTCCTAAACTAGGCGTCTGCGGGGGTCATATTATGCAACAGAAAATAAAAATTCAAAATCTTAAAATGGCTGTAACTCCTAAACTAGGCGTCTGCGGGGGTCATATTATGTACCAGAAAAATGGCTATAACTCCTAAACTAGGCATCTGCGGGGGTCATATTATGCAACAGAAAATAAAAATTCAAAATCTTAAAATGGCTGTAACTCCTAAACTAGGCGTCTGCGGGGGTCATATTATGTACCAGAAAAATGGCTATAACTCCTAAACTAGGCATCTGCGGGGGTCATATTATGCAACAGAAAATAAAAATTCAAAATCTTAAAATGGCTGTAACTCCTAAACTAGGCGTCTGCGGGGGTCTTATTATGCACCAGAAAAAAAAATTCAAAATCTTAAAATCGCTATAACTCCTAAACTGGGCGTCTGCGGGGGTCTTATTATGCACCAGAAAAAAAAAATTCAAAATCTTAAAATCGCTATAACTCCTAAACTAGGTGTCTGCGGGGGTCATATTATGCACCAGAAAAAAAAATTCAAAACTTTAAAATCGCTATAACTCCTAAACTAGGCGTCTGCGGGGGTCATATTATGCACCAGAAAAAAGAAATTCAAAATCTTAAAATGGCTGTAACTCCTAAACTAGGCGTCTGCGGGGGTCATATTATGCACCAGAAAAATGGCTATAACTCCTAAACTAGGCGTCTGCGGGGGTCTTATTATGCACCAGAAAAAAAAAATTCAAAACTTTAAAATCGCTATAACTCCTAAACTAGGCGTCTGCGGGGGTCATATTATGCAGCAGAAAAAAAAAATTCAAAATCTTAAAATCGCTATAACTCCTAAACCAGGCGTCTGCGGGGGTCTTATTATGCACCAGAAAAAAAAATTCAAAACTTTAAAATCGCTATAACTCCTAAACTAGGCGTCTGCGGGGGTCATATTGTGCACCAGAAAAAAGAAAATTCAAAACTTTAAAATCGCTTTAACTCCTAAACTAGGCGTCTGCGGGGGTCTTATTATGCACCAGAAAAAAAAAATTCAAAACTTTAAAATCGCTATAACTCCTAAACTAGGCGTCTGCGGGGGTCTTATTATGCACCAGAAAAAAAAAATTCAAAACTTTAAAATCGCTATAACTCCTAAACTAGGCGTCTGCGGGGGTCATATTATGTACCAGAAAAATGGCTATAACTCCTAAACTAGGCATCTGCGGGGGTCATATTATGCAACAGAAAATAAAAATTCAAAATCTTAAAATGGCTGTAACTCCTAAACTAGGCGTCTGCGGGGGTCATATTATGCACCAGAAAAATGGCTATAACTCCTAAACTAGGCATCTGCGGGTTTCATATTATGCAACAGAAAAAAAAATTCAAAATCTTAAAATCGCTATAACTCCTAAACTAGGCGTCTGCGGGGGTCTTATTATGCACCAGAAAAAAAAAATTCAAAATCTTAAAATCGCTATAACTCCTAAACTAGGTGTCTGCGGGGGTCATATTATGCACCAGAAAAAAAAATTCAAAACTTTAAAATCGCTATAACTCCTAAACTAGGCGTCTGCGGGGGTCATATTGTGCACCAGAAAAAAGAAAATTCAAAACTTTAAAATCGCTTTAACTCCTAAACTAGGCGTCTGCGGGGGTCTTATTATGCACCAGAAAAATGGCTATAACTCCTAAACTAGGCGTCTGCGGGGGTCTTATTATGCACCAGAAAAAAAAAATTCAAAACTTTAAAATCGCTATAACTCCTAAACTAGGCGTCTGCGGGGGTCATATTATGCAGCAGAAAAAAAATTCAAAATCTTAAAATCGCTATAACTCCTAAACTAGGCGTCTGCGGGGGTCATATTATGTACCAGAAAAATGGCTATAACTCCTAAACTAGGCATCTGCGGGGGTCATATTATGCAACAGAAAATACAAATTCAAAATCTTAAAATGGCTGTAACTCCTAAACTAGGCGTCTGCGGGGGTCATATTATGCACCAGAAAAAAATTCAAAATCTTAAAATCTGCGGGGGTCATATTATGTACCAGAAAAATGGCTATAACTCCTAAACTAGGCATCTGCGGGGGTCATATTATGCAACAGAAAATAAAAATTCAAAATCTTAAAATGGCTGTAACTCCTAAACTAGGCGTCTGCGGGGGTCATATTATGTACCAGAAAAATGGCTATAACTCCTAAACTAGGCATCTGCGGGGGTCATATTATGCAACAGAAAATAAAAATTCAAAATCTTAAAATGGCTGTAACTCCTAAACTAGGCGTCTGCGGGGGTCATATTATGTACCAGAAAAATGGCTATAGCTCCTAAACTAGGCATCTGCGGGGGTCATATTATGCAACAGAAAATAAAAATTCAAAATCTTAAAATGGCTGTAACTCCTAAACTAGGCGTCTGCGGGGGTCTTATTATGCACCAGAAAAAAAAATTCAAAATCTTAAAATCGCTATAACTCCTAAACCAGGCGTCTGCGGGGGTCTTATTATGCACCAGAAAAAAAAATTCAAAACTTTTAAATCGCTATAACTCCTAAACTAGGCGTCTGCGGGGGTCATATTGTGCACCAGAAAAAAGAAAATTCAAAACTTTAAAATCGCTTTAACTCCTAAACTAGGCGTCTGCGGGGGTCTTATTATGCACCAGAAAAAAAAATTCAAAACTTTCAAATGGCTATAACTCCTAAACTAGGCATCTGCGTGGGTCATATTATGCAACAGAAAATACAAATTCAAAATCTTAAAATGGCTGTAACTCCTAAACTAGGCGTCTGCGGGGGTCATTTTGTGCACCAGAAAAAAGAAAATTCAAAACTTTAAAATCGCTATAACTCCTAAGCTAAGGGTCTGCGGGGGTCATATTATGCACCAGAAAAAAAATTCAAAATCTTAAAATCGCTATAACTCCTAAACTAGGCGTCTGCGGGGGTCATATTATGTACCAGAAAAATGGCTATAACTCCTAAACTAGGCATCTGCGGGGGTCATATTATGCAACAGAAAATAAAAATTCAAAATCTTAAAATGGCTGTAACTCCTAAACTAGGCGTCTGCGGGGGTCATATTATGTACCAGAAAAATGGCTATAACTCCTAAACTAGGCGTCTGCGGGGGTCATATTGTGCAATAGAAAAAAGAAAATTCAAAACTTTAAAATCGCTTTAACTCCTAAACTAGGCGTCTGCGGGGGTCTTATTATGCACCAGAAAAAAAAATTCAAAATCTTAAAATCGCTATAACTCCTAAACTAGGCGTCTGCGGGGGTCTTATTATGCACCAGAAAAAAAAAATTCAAAACTTTAAAATCGCTATAACTCCTAAACTAGGCGTCTGCGGGGGTCTTATTATGCACCAGAAAAAAAAATTCAAAATCTTAAAATCGCTATAACTCCTAAACTAGGCGTCTGCGGGGGTCTTATTATGCACCAGAAAAAAAAAATTCAAAATCTTAAAATCGCTATAACTCCTAAACTAGGCGTCTGCGGGGGTCATATTATGCACCAGAAAAAAGAAATTCAAAATCTTAAAATGGCTGTAACTCCTAAACTAGGCGTCTGCGGGGGTCATATTATGCACCAGAAAAATGGCTATAACTCCTAAACTAATCGTCTGCGGGGGTCTTATTATGCACCAGAAAAAAAAAATTCAAAACTTTAAAATCGCTATAACTCCTAAACTAGGCGTCTGCGGGGGTCGTATTATGCAGCAGAAAAAAAAAATTCAAAATCTTAAAATCGCTATAACTCCTAAACCAGGCGTCTGCGGGGGTCTTATTATGCACCAGAAAAAAAAATTCAAAACTTTAAAATCGCTATAACTCCTAAACTAGGCGTCTGCGGGGGTCTTATTATGCACCAGAAAAAAAAAATTCAAAACTTTAAAATCGCTATAACTCCTAAACTAGGCGTCTGCGGGGGTCTTATTATGCACCAGAAAAAAAAATTCAAAACTTTCAAATGGCTATAACTCCTAAACTAGGCATCTGCGGGGGTCATATTATGCAACAGAAAATAAGAATTCAAAATCTTAAAATCGCTATAACTCCTAAACTAGGTGTCTGTGGGGGTCATATTATGCACCAGAAAAAAGAAATTCAAAATCTTAAAACGGCTGAACCTCCTAAACTAGGCATCTGCGGGGGTCATATTATGCAACAGAAAATAAAAATTCAAAATCTTAAAATGGCTGTAACTCCTAAACTAGGCGTCTGCGGGGGTCTTATTATGCACCAGAAAAAAAAAATCAAAATCTTAAAATCGCTATAACTCCTAAACTAGGCGTCTGCGGGGGTCTTATTATGCACCAGAAAGAAAAAATTCAAAATCTTAAAATCGCTATAACTCCTAAACTAGGCGTCTGCGGGGGTCATATTATGCACCAGAAAAAAGAAAATTCAAAACTTTCAAATGGCTATAACTCCTAAACTAGGCATCTGCGGGGGTCATATTATGCAACAGAAAATAAAAATTCAAAATCTTAAAATGGCTGTAACTCCTAAACTAGGCGTCTGCGGGGGTCTTATCATGCACCAGAAAAAAAAATTCAAAACTTTAAAATCGCTATAACTCCTAAACTAGGCGTCTGCGGGGGTCATATTATGCAGCAGAAAAAAAAATTTCAAAATCTTAAAATCGCTATAACTCCTAAACCAGGCGTCTGCGGGGGTCTTATTATGCACCAGAAAAAAAAATTCAAAACTTTAAAATCGCTATAACTCCTAAACTAGGCGTCTGCGGGGGTCATATTGTGCACCAGAAAAAAGAAAATTCAAAACTTTAAAATCGCTTTAACTCCTAAACTAGGCGTCTGCAGGGGTCTTATTATGCACCAGAAAAAAAAATTCAAAATCTTAAAATCGCTTTAACTCCTAAACTAGGCGTCTGCGGGGGTCATATTATGTACCAGAAAAATGGCTATAACTCCTAAACTAGGCGTCTGCGGGGGTCATATTGTGCACCAGAAAAAAGAAAATTCAAAACTTTAAAATCGCTTTAACTCCTAAACTAGGCGTCTGCGGGGGTCTTATTATGCACCAGAACAAAAAATTCAAAATCTTAAAATCGCTATAACTCCTAAACTAGGCGTCTGCGGGGGTCTTATTATGCACCAGAAAAAAAAAATTCAAAACTTTAAAATCGCTATAACTCCTAAACTAGGCGTCTGCGGGGGTCTTATTATGCACCAGAAAAAAAAATTCAAAATCTTAAAATCGCTATAACTCCTAAACTAGGCGTCTGCGGGGGTCTTATTATGCACCAGAAAAAAAAAATTCAAAATCTTAAAATCGCTATAACTCCTAAACTAGGTGTCTGCGGGGGTCATATTATGCACCAGAAAAAAAAAATTCAAAACTTTAAAATCGCTATAACTCCTAAACTAGGCGTCTGCGGGGGTCATATTATGCACCAGAAAAAAGAAATTCAAAATCTTAAAATGGCTGTAACTCCTAAACTAGGCGTCTGCGGGGGTCATATTATGCACCAGAAAAATGGCTATAACTCCTAAACTAGGCTTCTGCGGGGGTCTTATTATGCACCAGAAAAAAAAATTCAAAACTTTAAAATCGCTATAACTCCTAAACTAGGCGTCTGCGGGGGTCATATTGTGCACCAGAAAAAAGAAAATTCAAAACTTTAAAATCGCTTTAACTCCTAAACTAGGCGTCTGCGGGGGTCTTATTATGCCCCAGAAAAAAAAATTCAAAATCTTAAAATCGCTATAACTCCTAAACTAGGCGTCTGCGGGGGTCTTATTATGCACCAGAAAAAAAAAATTCAAAACTTTAAAATCGCTATAACTCCTAAACTAGGCGTCTGCGGGGGTCTTATTATGCACCAGAAAAAAAAAATTCAAAACTTTCAAATGGCTATAACTCCTAAACTAGGCATCTGCGGGGGTCATATTATGCAACAGAAAATAAGAATTCAAAATCTTAAAATCGCTATAACTCCTAAACTAGGTGTCTGTGGGGGTCATATTATGCACCAGAAAAAAGAAATTCAAAATCTTAAAACGGCTGAACCTCCTAAACTAGGCGTCTGCGGGGGTCATATTATGTACCAGAAAAATGGCTATAACTCCTAAACTAGGCATCTGCGGGGGTCATATTATGCAACAGAAAATAAAAATTCAAAATCTTAAAATGGCTGTAACTCCTAAACTAGGCGTCTGCGGGGGTCTTATTATGCACCAGAAAAAAAAAATCAAAACTTTCAAATGGCTATAACTCCTAAACTAGGCATCTGCGGGGGTCATATTATGCAACAGAAAATACAAATTCAAAATCTTAAAATGGCTGTAACTCCTAAACTAGGCGTCTGCGGGGGTCATATTATGCACCAGAAAAAAAAATTCAAAACTTTAAAATCGCTATAACTCTTAAACTAGGCGTCTGCGGGGGTCATATTGTGCACCAGAAAAAAGAAAATTCAAAACTTTAAAATCGCTATAACTCCTAAGCTAAGTGTCTGCGGGGGTCATATTATGCAACAGAAAATAAAAATTCAAAATCTTAAAATGGCTGTAACTCCTAAACTAGGCGTCTGCGGGGGTCTTATTATGCACCAGAAAAAAAAATTCAAAACTTTAAAATCGCTATAACTCCTAAACTAGGCGTCTGCGGGGGTCTTATTATGCACCAGAAAAAAAAATTCAAAATCTTAAAATCGCTATAACTCCTAAACTAGGCGTCTGCGGGGGTCTTATTATGCACCAGAAAAAAAAAATTCAAAACTTTAAAATCGCTATAACTCCTAAACTAGGCGTCTGCGGGGGTCTTATTATGCACCAGAAAAAAAAATTCAAAACTTTCAAATGGCTATAACTCCTAAACTAGGCATCTGCGGGGGTCATATTATGCAACAGAAAATAAGAATTCAAAATCTTAAAATCGCTATAACTCCTAAACTAGGTGTCTGTGGGGGTCATATTATGCACCAGAAAAAAGAAATTCAAAATCTTAAAACGGCTGTACCTCCTAAACTAGGCGTCTGCGGGGGTCATATTATGTACCAGAAAAATGGCTATAACTCCTAAACTAGGCATCTGCGGGGGTCATATTATGCAACAGAAAATAAAAATTCAAAATCTTAAAATGGCTGTAACTCCTAAACTAGGCGTCTGCGGGGGTCTTATTATGCACCGGAAAAAAAAATTCAAAGTCTTAAAATCGCTATAACTCCTAAACTAGGCGTCTGCGGGGGTCTTATTATGCACCAGAAAAAAAAAATTCAAAATCTTAAAATCGCTATAACTCCTAAACTAGGCGTCTGCGGGGGTCATATTATGCACCAGAAAAAAGAAAATTCAAAACTTTCAAATGGCTATAACTCCTAAACTAGGCATCTGCGGGGGTCATATTATGCAACAGAAAATACAAATTCAAAATCTTAAAATGGCTGTAACTCCTAAACTAGGCGTCTGCGGGGGTCATATTATGCACCAGAAAAAAAAATTCAAAACTTTAAAATCGCTATAACTCTTAAACTAGGCGTCTGCGGGGGTCATATTGTGCACCAGAAAAAAGAAAATTCAAAACTTTAAAATCGCTATAACTCCTAAGCTAAGTGTCTGCGGGGGTCATATTATGTACCAGAAAAATGGCTATAACTCCTAAACTAGGCATCTGCGGGGGTCATATTATGCAACAGAAAATAAAAATTCAAAATCTTAAAATGGCTGTAACTCCTAAACTAGGCGTCTGCGGGGGTCTTATTATGCACCAGAAAAAAAAATTCAAAATCTTAAAATCGCTATAACTCTTAAACTAGGCGTCTGCGGGGGTCATATTGTGCACCAGAAAAAAGAAAATTCAAAACTTTCAAATGGCTATAACTCCTAAACTAGGCATCTGCGGGGGTCATATTATGCAACAGAAAATAAAAATTCAAAATCTTAAAATGGCTGTAACTCCTAAACTAGGCGTCTGCGGGGGTCATATGATGCACCAGAAAAAAGAAATTCAAAATCTTAAAATGGCTGTAACTCCTAAACTAGGCGTCTGCGGGGGTCATATTATGCACCAGAAAAAATAAAATTCAAAACTTTCAAATGGCTATAACTCCTAAACTAGGCATCTGCGGGGGTCTTATTATGCACCAGAAAAAATAAAATTCAAAACTTTCAAATGGCTATAACTCCTGAACTAGGCATCTGCGGGGGTCATATTATGCAACAGAAAATAAAAATTCAAAATCTTAAAATGGCTGTAACTCCTAAACTAGGCGTCTGCGGGGGTCTTATTATGCACCAGAAAAAAAAATTCAAAATCTTAAAATCGCAATAACTCCTAAACTAGGCGTCTGCGGGGGTCATATTATGCACCAGAAAAAATAAAATTCAAAACTTTCAAATGGCTATAACTCCTAAACTAGGCATCTGCGGGGGTCTTATTATGCACCAGAAAAAATAAAATTCAAAACTTTCAAATGGCTATAACTCCTGAACTAGGCATCTGCGGGGGTCATATTATGCAACAGAAAATAAAAATTCAAAACTTTAAAATCGCTATAACTCCTTAACTAGGCGTCTGCGGGGGTCATATTATGCACCAGAAAAAAAAATTCAAAATCTTAAAATGGCTGTAACTCCTAAACTAGGAGTCTGCGGGGGTCATAATATGCACCAGAAAAAAGAAAATTCAAAACTTTCAAATGGCTATAACTCCTGAACTAGGCATCTGCGGGGGTCATATTATGCAACAGAAAATAAAAATTCAAAATCTTAAAATGGCTGTAACTCCTAAACTAAGCGTCTGCGGGGGTCATATTATGCAGCAGAAAAAAGAAATTCAAAATCTTAAAATGGCTGTAACTCCTAAACTAGGCGTCTGCGGGGGTCATAATATGCAGCAGAAAATAAAAATTCAAAATCTTAAAATGGCTGTAACTCCTAAACTAAGCGTCTGCGGGGGTCATATTATGCAGCAGAAAAAAGAAATTCAAAATCTTAAAATGGCTGTAACTCCTAAACTAGGCGTCTGCGGGGGTCATAATATGCAACAGAGAAATGAAAATTCAAAACTTTAAAATCGCTATAACTCCTGAACTAGGCATCTGCGGGGGTCATATTATGCAACAGAAAATAAAAATTCAAAATCTTAAAATGGCTGTAACTCCTAAACTAGTCGTCTGCGGGGGTCATATTATGCAGCAGAAAATAAAAATTCAAAATCTTAAAATGGCTGTAACTCCTAAACTAAGCGTCTGCGGGGGTCATATTATGCAGCAGAAAAAAGAAATTCAAAATCTTAAAATGGCTGTAACTCCTAAACTAGGCGTCTGCGGGGGTCATAATATGCAACAGAGAAATGAAAATTCAAAACTTTAAAATCGCTATAACTCCTGAACTAGGCATCTGCGGGGGTCATATTATGCAACAGAAAATAAAAATTCAAAATCTTAAAATGGCTGTAACTCCTAAACTAGGCGTCTGCGGGGGTCATATTATGCAGCAGAAAATAAAAATTCAAAATCTTAAAATGGCTGTAACTCCTAAACTAGGCGTCTGCGGGGGTCATATTATGCAGCAGAAAAAAGAAATTCAAAATCTTAAAATGGCTGTAACTCCTAAACTAGGCGTCTGCGGGGGTCATATGATGCACCAGAAAAAAGAAATTCAAAATCTTAAAATGGCTGTAACTCCTAAACTACGCGTCTGCGGGGGTCATATTATGCACCAGAAAAAAGAAATTCAAAATCTTAAAATGGCTGTAACTCCTAAACTAGGCGTCTGCGGGGGTCATATTATGCAGCAGAAAATAAAAATTCAAAATCTTAAAATGGCTGTAACTCCTAAACTAGGCGTCTGCGGGGGTCATATTATGCACCAGAAAAAAAAATTCAGAATCTTAAAATCGCTATAACTCCTAAACTAGGCGTCTGCGGGGGTCATATTATGCACCAGAAAAAATAAAATTCAAAACTTTCAAATGGCTATAACTCCTAAACTAGGCATCTGCGGGGGTCTTATTATGCACCAGAAAAAATAAAATTCAAAACTTTCAAATGGCTATAACTCCTGAACTAGGCATCTGCGGGGGTCATATTATGCAACAGAAAATAAAAATTCAAAACTATAAAATCGCTATAGCTCCTAAACTAGGCGTCTGCAGTTCAGTTTTCAGTTTATATTCATTTGTATTGTTTCACTTAATTTACTCTTACTTGCTAGATAAAAAAATGCTTAAAAATTAGCTTAACTAACTTACAAATAATAATTGCTGGCCCCATGCGGGCACTCTAAGTTAAACCTAACTCTTAAATTATGTCTTTCGACGTACTTTACTGCTATTTCTGTTCATTATAATTTAAACTAAGAAAACATTTTTTACACAAAAACTTTGTAACATGACTTTTTTTCTATTTTATTAAAAAATTAAAACTAAGATCCTACAAACTACCTACAAATAAATTTTAATCTACTTAACCTACTTACATCTAATACATACATATATACATATATATATATGTATATACATAATATATATATACTTAATATATAAATATATGTCTATACATATATGTTTTTTTCAAATTTATGTTTTTTATTAATTTTTTTTTTGTTTTTATATATTTTTTTTTCTTAAATCTAACTTACTCCTACTTTAAACTATGTAAGCCGGCCATGGCTAAAAAAATTAGGCGACCCACTTTGCATGAAGCTAGCAAGTATTGGAGGAATTTGACGACGAAGCATCCTCTCCCTCAAAAATCCACCAAAATTGTTGGTGCTGCTGAGCAACTTCCCTCATGTCGCGAGTCCCTACCGCTCTACTGAACCGGAGACGCTCCGCACTGCCATGTGCGACGTCTCTGTCGTAGTTGAGTCGCCTGTCCGCAGCTGTTCGAGTGACGTGGAAGCTTAGCGGCACCGCCAATCTATCCTGGATCAGACCTTTACTATCTAGATAGAGGAACGCTTCTGGAGGAATAAAGCCGTTAAGGCGAGCTCTGTCGTGATACATATAATTGGGGTACTAAGCCCCGGAGATCAGATTGTTCGATGAGGTCATTGCTTCGAGTATATGTTTGTTAAAATACAGATATTGATCTAGCCAGATCCCAAGGTATCTGACTACATTTCGACAAGCAAGTGGCTGTCCATGTTGTCCGACGATAGAGAACTTTCGCCAATTCTTTCTGGTGTCCCTAGAGACCCCAGACAAAAGCGTCCTAAAAAGAATGGTTTCCGACTTCTGAAAATTGATTTTCAACTTCCAGTCATCGCAATATCGTTTAATTTTATCAAAGTCACGTTGCAAAGGTATATTAATGACCTCAACCTTTAGACCTGTTCTGTACGCGATTAAGTCGTCTGCGTACGCTATGACATGGTGAAGTGAACCTATCAGATCATTTGTGTAAATGTTGAATAGGATCGGTGAATTTACCTCACCTTGTTGCAGACTGTTTTTAATATTAAATATTCCAGCGGAAGTCACATCGCCATTCTTCACGATGAACTGTCTACTGGAGAGCATATCAAAAAGAATATACAGCAGTGGTTTACTAATGCCCAACCTGTTCAGCTTGAAGAAGAGCCCCTCTAACCATACGGTATCGAAGGGCTTTTCCAAGTCAATCAGCAGGCACCAGTGCACTGTTTCTTGCCTTTGTTCCATTGGATATCAGAAACCACTTTAGATGCAGCATGAATGATATCATGCCCCGCCTTGAAACCGAATTGATTATCCGGAAGTATATGTTTGTCCTCAACCCACTTAGTCAGGACTCTATTGATCACCTTCTCGAAAACCTAACTGATGTTTGGAAGAAGACTGATCGAGCCGAGATTCGCGGGATTGGAAGTATCTTTATTCCTTTTGGGAATGGGATGTACCACCGCAGTTTTCCAATGCGCTGGATAATGTGCATTCTTCATCGCATTATTAAACAGGGTGGTATATATGTCCACCGCTTCTAGTGGGAGATGTCGAAGCACAATGTTCGGTATTTCATCGGTTCCCACTGATTTCTTACTTCTAAGTGATTCGAAGATCGTTTGGAGCTCTTCCTTCGAAATGAACGGTGGTAATACCCTTTCGTTGGTGATGACATTATTTGCCATATTCTCGTCACTGAACTGGGTGAAACCCGAGTTCTCGAATCGCCAATTCACAATTTCATTTCGAAGGCAGAAATTGTGCACAAGGACTCGACTCTCCAGGTCATGGTTCGGGCCAATGATGTCATTCGCCTTGTACACTTCCTGGAAAGTCGCTCCTATAGCCTCTACCTTCTCCTGCGGATCCTCGATCAGAAAGAAGTTGTCATCATCAACGGCCTCATTTTTATCTATACCTGCTGCTCCAAGTATTTGTTCGTTGTTCGTCGTTCGTCGTTCGGGCGATTTTGAGACATGGAAGGTCGTTTTGATTATACCTCCGAAATATTTTATTTATTTGCGGGAACATATTCGGGTTGCTGGTGTTTACAGCCCGAATTTGGTTGTTCCAATACAAACTTACAGAATTTCTGTAATTTTCTTTTATTAATGTCTGGAAGTTTTTAATCGACGACTTCAATGTCATGATGTCTTGTCTTGAAAGCAGTCTACTTTTATGTCGGTGCAGTGCGTCAATAGTTGCGTTGCGGAATAAGTCTTCGTCGTCAGTGTGTTGATACCGAGGTATCGTTTTGTCCATTGTTCGTTTGATTGTCTCGTCCATTAGTCTAAGATACCTGTTAATCTCCTCGTTTGACATATTTTTGTTGGACGGTGGGTAGAGCGAATTCGAGGAGAGTGCTCTAGTCAGTGTTCTGGTGAAGAGTGTCCAACGCACCCTACTATAATTGTAGGAATGCCTTTGAACAAACTCATCCAATTCCGCAATTTCGTTGGGAATAGTTATTTCGGTGCTGAGACCGCAATGGTCACTGTCATACACGAAAGTGCGTAGACAGTTTGTAGTTTGTTGATTAGTGCACGTCAGTTGTATTCGTGAGTCGAGCAGCAATAGATCCAAATAGGACCCGTGTCTGGGAAACGACGGACTATCCGTCGCTTTGGGGCTTAGCCGATACATCACACTGTGCTGACCCCACCAATTGAATAGTTGGTTCCCTCTAGTATTTGGTGTATTATTTCCCCAATCTCTATGTTTGGCGTTGAAATCTCCGCCGATAATAAAATAGTTGCCTTCCAATTCCAGCCTCAGGAATCGAAAAAGTGTCTCGAGCTCTGAGATGAATAAGGTAGATTGAGTAGCCTCAGGTGCATAGATAGACACCATGTACAGCCGCTTTCCACTACGGAGAGGGATATACACGATGCATGCTTCCAGCACCTGGAACCTGCGTACTACACGACTGTATACTCTTTTAAAACGTATTCCTTTTCTTACAAAGATCGCAACGCCTCCTCCCCTAATGGAGTTGGGTAGGTTTCTCTGTACTATTTTGTATCTTCTGTGCCTCATTTTGTGTCTTTTGGTAAGCTTAGTTTCGCTAACCAAAAGCACATCAGGGGCATGGTCTTTAAGCAACTTAAACAGTGTGGCTCTTTGTTCGAACCTAATCAATGAATTAACATTCACTGCAAGGACCTTCAGAGTTTGATCCGCCATGTACGTACCCATTACGACTGAAGGTGCGTTAGGCCCGGCAGCAGCGAGTATATTTGATCTACCCGAGCAGCCTGTTTTTGACGCTGAAGCTGAGTAATCTGCTCTTGAATAGAGAACAAGATAGCCAGCATGTCAGGTACAGGTTCCAGTGCTCTAGGCGCTGGGGCCTGAGAAGCTACCTTTGCTTGTTGTACCGTAGTTCCCCTACCTGCTGCCATTTGGGCATAGGTAACTTGGGGAGTAACGGATGGTGTTTGTGCCTGCACGAGTGGACGTTTAACTTCCACTTTCTGCTGCCGAGCCAGATTTACTCTTTTGATGTATTGGAATTTGGGTGTGTCCCGTGTTCCTACATAAAGCACAAGAGAGTTGGCTTTTTTCCGACGATCCGTCCTTACCTAGAGCGCATTCCTCTGACTTGTGGTTCTTTCCACACTTCACGCATCGAGGCTGCATTTCGCAGTTCGACGCGGCGGGCCGGAACCTTTGGCAGCGAACACATTGTAAAATGTTTTCGCTCCTCTTTAATTTTTCCCAGTGTACAACCTGGTAGTCCAGGACTTTAATACTCCTTAGACCATCCAGTTTGCTGTTGGGACTTAGCTGGACCAGGAAGAACGGCAGTTTCCGCTTCTCCCTTTTGGCTCTAGCCGTGACAAATGGCTTGACCCCCACGAATTTGAGCCCTTCGCACTCCTTCTCTTTCAGCAGTGCAAGAAGCTCCTCCGGATCAGTCGATCACTGTCTGCAGCTTCTCCCCCTTCGGAGTGTAGGAGAAGAACTCTGTCGTCGAATCCTTCAATAAACTTTTAATTTTATGGTAGCGCTCCACTGTATTATAGTGGATCGCGTGCCTATCTAAGCTAAGTTCTTTAATATAAAAGTTATTGCCTATGGCCGACTTACATAGTTCTCTTGTTTCCTTTAGTTCCATCTTGAATGTATTAATAAGTGGAACCCTTTGTTTTGAAATTTGCTGTTTCTGTTGTTGCTGTTGTTCCTGCTGCTCTTGTTTTTGCTGCTGCTATTGTTGTCTCTGCTGCTACTGCTGCTTTTGCTGTTGCCGTTGTTGTGGCTGCTGCTGTTTTTGCTATTGCCGTTCTTGTGGCTGCTCTTGTTGTTGTTGCTGGTGTTTCTTGAGTTTTTGTTGGCTGTTGTTGTAGCACTTGTGCTATTGTATTTGTTTGGTGTTGTTGAGTCTGCTTTTGAGCTAGCTGCGTCTGTTGTTGCTATTGGGATTGCTCTTGCTATTCCCTCTTCCTTCTTACCATTTGCTTTCCTTTTATGGCTAGTACTCTTTGTTGTAGCATTTTGATGCTACTACTAATTGACTCCATCTCTTCCTCTTCATCTTCCGATTTGGTTGACGCCAAGGACGCGAAGCTGTTCTCATTTAGATGTTGGTGAACATCTGAGACGAATGGGTTCTTGTCCTGCCGTTGATAGCGTTGGTAGGGTGGGACGTTGTACCAAGCTAGAAGTTGCCCTTAACTTCCTCCTTCTCTTCGTCTTTGGTTCTGCCCCTGCTGGTGTTTGGCTTGAACCACTTGATATCTTGCCTAACTTATCTGCGGATCCCGCCATTGGCGTAGCGAACCGCTCTCCACAATCCATCGCGTGATGTTGTTTAACACTTTCTTTTTTTTTCTTTTAATTGAAGGAAAGAAAAAAAAAAAACAAGGATCTATTCAACCGGGAGTCGAAACCGCAACCTTTAACTTGGTAATAGCGCACACTATCACTGGGCTAATTGGAGCCCCATATGGTATTTGTCAATTGTCTTTTTTATTATTAATTCGTGTCGCCACTCAACCAAAAGCGGAGATCAATGAACGACTGAAGGCGTATAGTGGATAACATAAGAGATGGTCATGACATGACTGTATTGGCTCCACGTTTGTGGAGTGGAGTGTGGACTTATCACACGTTCGGTGCCGGTCAGATGAGACCCCACAGATCTTGTATCAGGCTTGTGCTTGAACAGGAAGTACAAACCGTTCCCCATTATCATAGCGGTCTACGAGGTCGTGAACTTCCATCACGTGTTCGAACGCTGTGTTGTCGTTGCCTACCGTTGCACTGAAGTCTCCCATTATGATTACGATGTTCCAATTAGGCGTTAGGTTGTGAACAGGGCCAAGGTGACTCTAAAAATTGTCCTTTTCGTTCTCAGTCGCGGTTTCCTTCGGCGCATAGCACTGGATGACGGTAATTTTCCTTGCAATACTCCCTGAAATCTGGCCGTCAATATCCGGTCTCTGGACAGTTTCCAAGATCTGAGGCTGCTTCTTGCTGTTGGTGCGGGAGTGGGGGAGCCCGAAGATATCCATATTATGTCGGGCAAACTTTCTCTAAAGTTGGAGGAATCTGGCATTCTAAAGATCTTCGTCTCGTGAGTTGAGGAGGGTCCTAACATTCTAAAATTCTATCGTTGTCCGTAATCGATAGCCAAAGGACGTCAACAATATATCAGTCTGTATCCGAACTTATCTTTTTTTACGGTTACGCAACAACTGACACTAATCTTGTCGTGGACACAGGCAGCTCCCCATTTATCTCCTCCACTTTGCAGTTTCCAAAGAAATTCCCAGATGACACCGCGAGGAGGCGTGGTGTAGGTTCTGCTAACAAAGCTACACAATGTTCGACTGGAGAGGCTTTCATCTCATTATTTGGCGAAGCAATATCTATCAGACGATATTACTTCTTCAAGGCCTAATGTTAGCCGTTGCCATCCAACGGGATCAAGGTTACAAGAAAAAGGTCTCATACATCCTGTAGACCAATTATTATTCATGAGTAGAGTATTAGAACAATATATCGTCCATATTGACTGCTTCAAAATTAATTCAAAATTCAGCTGTATGTGTCCGAATTCGGGCAAACATATTACGTAGTTATTCAAAAATTTGCATGAAAACATCCCTGGAGAAATTAAGACAGCCGTTCATTTCTGGCTCTCTTATAAGCCTGCTGTGCTAATGCCGAACTAATAAAAAACTTGACTAAACACCAAAGTGATTTATTACATGGACGCGGCCTCACACAACATTCACAAGTGATTCACCTTACCTGGCAAATCTCTAAACAAGTAGAAATCCATTAGAATTCTAGACGAACTACGAGTATCTGACTCCATTCACCTTGAAACTGAATGACTGAAAGGGTCACGGTCTCCCTATGGTAATTACCTCCATGGAAACATTTGTTCACCCCATCTCTCAACTCCCACATATCAGCTTACCATACTCGTATATCTGAGAAAAGAACGTCTTTGTTTTTTTGATAAATAGCTTATGGCTGTACCACAAATAGGGCACCCTTTTTTCTTTATTCCGCAGACTTAGGTTGAAGATGACGATGGCTAGGTTACAAGATAACAAGGGTATACACCTTTATGCCATGCAAAATGTTTTTTAATGGATGCCCTGGAAAGTAAATTAAGATCTCTACGTATCTACGATGGCTTATTTTGAATTTATACCTGCACCCAGGCCTTACCGTGGACCTTTTCATGGTAAAGAGCAAATAAAGAACTGTTTATCCCAAAACTATCCAATAAATTCAGCAAAAAAACACCATCAATTCCGTGTTGAAAGTGAGGAAAAGTGAGTGATTTCGCTGCTGTCCCTTGACAAAATGAGTGATTTTTTTTTATAGCGATTTACATTGCGTTTGGATTAGTAAGTAGTGCCTCGTAGTATTGATTTTTTCCAATGGAACTCATTAAGGGAACGGAATGGAACATGTGCGCATTTAGATACACCATCAGACGAATACATAGATACAAATGGGAGCTTTTATTCAGCAAAGTTAGGCATATGCTGGAGCGGGAATATGATATTTGATCTGAGGGTATTGTCGTGTTAGCATGTCAGTGGTGATGAGAAAGTCAAGTTTTTGCCTCCCCTAAGGGCACAGCTTGTTGAAAACATCGAGTTCCCTATCAGTGACAGTGATTAATTTCTGTGTGAGGGGTGGCTTAGATTTGTATCTTGATTTTTTTTCAAACTAGCAGTGTGTCGGTTTGGTTTGGTGTTTGTTTTGGGTAAATCTTTTGGGAGTGAAGGAAAGTAATTATATTTATGAGTTGAAGCTGCTAAAAGGAAACTTCATGTGATAAGAAAGCATAACACATTTCAAAGGATATGTCGTGTTTTCAACCCTCGAAGCTACTTTCTCGGGGGAGATGTACTCTTATGTTGGTTAGGTAATCGCTTTTTGTGTCGCAAATAGTTTTGAATGATTTGGTTTATGGGTTAATATGCCTAATGTATTGGAACTGTCTTTGGTGGGTAAAATTCCAGGTGCGAATAATGCTTTGAACCACGTCAACATATGTGGAGATTGATGAGAGAGTCTGTGGTTTTGTCGAATATGTATGTTAGGTGCACACCTGCTGATTTAGTATTGGTAGTAGTAGTATAGAATAATTTTTAATAAATTACATACCAACAGAATTTCAGTCACGGGGATCCCTTGTTTACAAATGAAAATTACAAGCAAAGGTAATGTTCGATTCAACGAATAACACGTGGTGCCATATTGCTTTATACTAGCCAGCGGTATACCACCTAGATCAAAAAGTTTCCGGGGGACACCACCGTGTGGTGCTCCCATTGTTCCGATTTGAGTTCCGTTTTTTTTTTGTTAAGTTGGTAAATCTGTTGTTGACATTCCCTCTAAATCTTAGCATCATGGCTTGACATTTGCAAAAGTTACGTAGCCAAGAGTACATCTATCTCTGTGTGTGTTGGCGATTTTTTACAATTTTGGAAATGGATTTAAATTTGCAACGACGAACTTGTACGAGTATTAAATTTTGCGTAAAAAACGGATTTAATGGTGCACGAACGTTAGAAATACTGAAAAAGTGTTTCGGCAACGATTCTCTAAAGAAAACGGTCGTTAACCAGCGGCACGAGCGCGAGCGGTTCAAAAGTGGTCGTAAGTCAATCGAAGATGATGAACGCAGTGGCAGATCATCGACATCGAAAACCGACGAAAACATTGATAAAGTAAAAGAGATGTTGGTCAATAACCGCAAATTAACCATCAGAGAGATAGCGGAGGATTTGAACATTGCCTATGGATTCGTCCAAGACATTTTGGTTAATGATTTGGGTTTACGTCGTGTAGCAGCAAAGTTGGTGCCAAAAGACGTCAATTTCATGCAAAAAAGAGACCGTGTCGACGTCGCAAAAGAGATGATTTGCGGGGCTGAATCCGATTCCACATTCATCAAAAGGATCATTACTGGAGACGAGACGTGGGTTTAGGAGTACGACACGCAATCCAGACATCAGGCAAGTGAATGGCGTTCACCAAATGAGCCGAGAATCAAAAAAACCGCATCGTTTCCAGTCAAAAAAGGAGGCAATGCTCACGGTTTTCATGGATTACAACGGTGTAGTGCATCATGAATTTTAGCCAGAAGGCCAGACAGTAAACAAAGAGTACGAGTATTATTTGGGCGTTATAAGACGTTTGGGTGAAGCAATTCGCCGAAAGAGACCAGCAATGTCGGCAGAAAATTCGTGGATTTTGCTCCATGCCATCATTATTCGTAATTTTTTGACAAAAAATGCAACAAATACCATCAACCAGCCACCGAATTCACCTGATTTGGCTCCCTGTGACTTTTTTCTGTTCAATCGATTTAAAAAACGACTACGGGGAACGCGTTTCAGCAGCTGAGAGGAAGTAATGGAAAAATTGCAGAAAGTACTGATCGAAAACCGAATATTAAAAATGTTTCGAGGATTGGACCAAGCCCTGGCATAAGTGTGTTGCAATCGATGGGGATTACTTTGAAGGGGATAATATATATTTAGATGAATAAACTTGTATTTTTAATTTTCTGAATAAATTCCGGAACATTTTTGATCAAGGTGGTATACCAGTTATCGATGAGCAAAAGGAAGTGGACATGATCAAAAAAATTTAAGGAAAAGTCGTTACTGCCATTGGGACTTGTTCAGCTTAAAACAAAAAGCAAGAAAAACTGTAGAAATAGATACGGAAATTTACAACAAGAAACGGGAAGAAAAACCGACGTTTGTTGGGCCGAAGATTTTCCGTTGAGACGAGTTCGAGCGGCGCATAGTTTTTTCTCCCATAGGCCAAAAGTCAAGATTTCAAGTTTAAACAAACTAGTTTTTTTTAATGCAGTTATTATCTATGATAACGGGAGAACAAAGTGACAGTAAGGTTTGTCCTGTAAAGTCAATTGTTGGCAGTCAGTCGCATCAGTGTATTCAAGTTGAGTGTATTTCGCAGTTTTATAAAAAAAAATAATCTAAAAATACGATGTTGCGGTTTAACCATTTTTGGTCTGTTTTTTAAAGTTTATTTTGGGAAAAAGCTGATTTGAATAATAAAATAATGTCTAACGATAGCTTTTAAATAATTTTCGTTAAAAGAAAATATTGTTTATTCTGACCTCTATTTAAAATGGTGCATAATTTGTGTTTTTTTTTTTTCATATTTCGTGTTTTTTCTGAAGAGCCGAAACATCAAATTCCCATTAAATCCCACGATAATTTATATACAATAATTTAGAGTTAACTATCCTCTTTAAGAGTATACACGACTTTTTTTTTCGCAAATTTGCGCAAATCGTAAAATTTTGATCCGAAGTAAAACACTATTTTACTCTTTTTTAGGATTCTAGCAATATGATCAAGCGCATCGATATTTTTAATATTTGGCATAAGGCGAAGAAAGGTCGCAGTGTTGCCAAAATTAATGAAACATGGGCAATTTTTAAGAAAACTTACCAAATTGAAAGTTTAGACGCAAAGAAAAAGATAAATACGCTTTGTAAGTCCTTTCATAGAAGGTGGGAGGCTTCTTCGCGAAAAAAAAAAAACGAATTTCTATCTGCAAATAGTGTTTGGCTTAATTGCATCGAAGATTTCAGGTCTGCGCAGGACCAAATAGAAGAAAAACAGTCGCCAAATAATCATGGTAGACGAAACAATTTAGAAAGCTCGTCTCGAACTAAGACGGAGACGAATTGCTAAGATCGTTGAAATCGTAGATGAAGATATTGCTTGTGTTTTGAAGCATTCAAGCAACACAATCTCCAAGCCAAACAACTTGATTCCAATGATGCTTGAAATCCAATGAGGCCAAATTGTCAAAACGTTAGTACCAAGTTATCAGGAACTAGGTAAATCAAAAGACGGAAGTTGATATTTTTCCAACCTATCCTAAGGTTCTTAAAGCGAAACTAGAATGTTACCCAGTGCTTGAAACAATAAAAATTTCCGATTCAGCCGCCGAATGTACGCTTCAAGGACTCCTTAATCATACTACCCAACGCATTGTAGAATCCCAACGAGAAATTTTTGAGAATTTGCAGACGAATTTCGGTAATAATACGAGAGTTGTCTGAAAAGTTTCCAACCGCAACGTAAATATAGCGGTACTCGTCAATAAAGGCTAGTGAATGCTAGTTGTGCTTCTTTTGACAGTTACTTACCGAAGTTTCAGTCATTTTGGCGCAGTTTTTAGTTGACAGTCATTTGAATGAGTCGATGTGAGTGTTTTTTGTGAAAATGGAAAAAATTGAGTATCGAGCTACGCAAATCAAAAATGAGTTGGACTCTGTGTATGGGGACTCTGCACCATCATTTACAGCAGTGAAATTTTGGGCAGCTGAATTTAAAAGTGGCCGTAAGCTTGGGAGATGATGAACGTTCGGGACGTCCAAAAACTGCAACCACTGACGATAACATTGCTAAAGTTCACCAAATGGTGTTAGAAGACCGTCGAATTAAAGCGAGAGAGATAGTAGATGTTATGAAAATGTCCAAACAACGTGTTTGTTACATATTAAATCAAGATTTAGACATGAGAAAGCTGTCCGCGTGTTGGGTGCCGCGTTTGCTTACGTTAGACCAAAAACCGCTCTATTGGCGCAGTTTAGGCGTAATAAATCCGAGTTTTGGCACCGATTAATTACTATAGATGAAACTTGGATACACCATTATACACCCGAAACAAAAATTCAGTCAAAACAGTGGATTTGCAAAGGGCAAACAGCTCCAAAAAAAGCAAAAACTGTTTTTTCGGCTGGGAAAGTGATGGCGACTGTTTTTTGGGATAGCAAAGGAGTTATCTTAATCAGTTATCTTCAAAAAGGAAAAACAGGAGGATACTACGCTTCATTACTTGTCAAGCTGAAGGCAGAAATTGTGGAAAAGCGGCCACATTTGCAGAAACAGAAAATCCTGTTTCCCCAAGACAACGCGCCGTCTCACACCTCAGCGGTTGCCATGGCGAAAATCCGTGAATTACGGTCTGAACTGCTTGACCATCCACCTTATTCACCAGATCTAGCCCCAGCCCCAAGCGACTTCTTTTTGTTCCCTCATCTTAAAACTGCACAGAGATTTTCGTCAAATGAGGAGGCAATCACCTTCGTGAACAATTATTTTGCAAATTCGGATATGTTTATAACATCATATATTCCGATACAACTTTTTTCGCAAGAGAGCAAAATCCTCGTCCAGCATCAACTCGATACTGCCGACCAATACATTTTCAATTAAAAAAAGAAACGGGAGAGTTGGGCAGAGCTGAGCAGGAATATATGCAGAACCAGATTAATGATTCAACTGACACAATAATAAATATAACTGAGCATTTTATCAATGTAAAACATATCCTTAAATTGACAATGGTTGACGGTAAGGTAGGCAATGCCTTGTCACATACTGCTTCGCAACAGGTGTGCTATATTTGTGGAGCAAAGCCAACTAATAATAGTTGAACCTGCATTAGGGTTGGAGCTGCCACAAGGAGTGAAGTTGGGAGGAGGGCTGATCAATCCAAGTGAGAGAACCTTTTTCGTAGGCATGGCGAGCAGAGTTCTGCACAAGACATAATTTTGCCCCCGAACACCACAGTAGGATAAGTCGAGTCGGTAGAAGTCTGCGATGTGCCTGCAACATTTCCATCCAATAAGTATCCCAAAATACAAGGCCTTTGTGATGAAGCTCATGATGAACTTACTGAGGAACAGAAAACGTCATTCGAAACTCTTATACGAAAATTCAGTCATGTAGATAGATGAGGTAGCCTGTAATTTTGTCGAATATGTATATGTTATGCGTACACCTGCTGATTTAGTATTGGTAGTATGTCGTAGTATTTCATTTACTAGTATAATAATACTTAAAAAAAAATCTTAGAAATATAAGTGCTGGTATAAATTTAAGTTATAGTATTATTTTAAACAGAGTCAGTCAGTTGTACCACATGAAATGCCCGATTTTATAGTACAAATTTAAAGGCCAATATTATTTTTCTGTAAATTTTTATGCAATCAAAATAGGATCCGTTGGCGTCTATGACGTTCTTCCAACGTGATACAAGGTCAAGTACGCCTTTTTCGTAGAAGTGGTGACTTTTTGAGGCAATGGAATCTTCAAAGGCTGTTATGACCTCTGCTCGGTTTCGGAAGACTTTCTGCCGGCAAAATGAATCCGGATTGCGGAAAAGATGGTAATCTGTTGAGGAAATATCAATAGAGTACGGTGGAGGCGGGAGAATTTCAAATCCCAATTGCAACAGTTTTTGCACCGTTACTTGTGAGATATGGGGTCTAGCATTGTCATGCAAAAGCATCGGACCGAGCGTCCGATGCTTTTCAGCCAATTCGTCATGCAATATGTCGATATTCTCACAATATTTGATACCGTTTATCGTTTCTTCTGGTTGAAGAAATGAAAAGTGGTTTGGTGGATTGGTTTTTTCGATGCCCACAAAATTGTCACCATAACCTTTTTTTGGGTGAAGATGAATGCGCAATTACATAGTACGGCTGTGATTCACTTACGTATCTTATTGCATTTGTTAGATAGTTCGCAGCAGCACCCTGCTTCATTTTGAAGACTGATATCAGGGTGTTGAGTTCCAATCTTTCTCGTATGCTCAGCCATTTAAGCGGATCTAGCATGCATCTTATTGGTGTGAATATTTTGCATCCTAATATGCTTCTCATTGCTTTATTCTGAAGTTTTTGAAGTCTTTCTATCGGACTGCGGTTGCAAAACATGTATAAAATAATCGAGCAATATTCAAAATGAGGTTTAATTATAGTCTAGTCATAAATACTGTTACAAACTAAAATTATGACACGATGAAAACGCGATGATATTTTTATAATGAAATTTACACTTTTTATTTGTCAAATCCCTAGTTACAAGTTATGGAAGGCATTATTCGAAATGGTGGCATTTGCCTGAAAGCACGACATGAGACGTACTGGCCAATCATCAATCGAATTACTGACCTCGTTCACGGGAAAGATGTCAACAGCGCCGACAAGGACCAAATGGATTACAAAATCCAAAGAGTTGAGGTCCGGACTACCAGCTGGCCAATCACCCGTGATATGAAGTCGGGTAGATTTTTTTTAGCCAAGTAGTTTTCGCCTTGTTGGAGAACCTTGTTAGAATGCCCAGTGCTTGTTTGCGAACATTGTTCGTCTTAGCAGCTTAACGACGTGTTCCAAAACAGTAGTTTGGTAAACTTTCACCGATTGCTTATTAAAAGTTTATTCGATGGTAAAAATTTTCTTGTCGGTGAACAAAATTTGTTCGTGAGCATTTTTAGCTAGTTAGTGAGCATCGATCCGGAGCATTGGGATCTTCAAAGAATATTTTGTAGGGAAGGTCCAGATCAGAAGCTACAGAAGTATTGGCTAACTGTCGTCACCCAAAGCATGACGTCCAGCAGTTTCAACGCTGTTAGATCTATGATCTGATGTGCCAGCGACAGCAGAAGGCATATCCACAAGCATACGAAACCATAAGAAGGAGCTTATACATGGATTATGTATATATTTACGGCAGCTGACACAGAGCAAGGATTTGTCAGTAGAGTTGACCAGAGCCATGGAATCAGTATTAAGTTCATGAGGGTTTGAACTGGACAAATCCACCTCAACGAGCAAGCAAGTGCGATAAGCCTTTGCTGACACAAAGAGCGACAGTGCAAAGCATACACCCCCAGAGGAAACTCTTACCTCGATATTGGGCTTGGTTTGGGACTCCTCTACAGACAAGATACCCTTCAAAGTGCAAGAGAATGAAGCGGAGAGCAAAGCTAAGAAACGTGCAGTTGTGAGTGCTATCGGAAGATTGTACGATTGTGAGTGGAAAAATCCTCATTCAGGACTGCCGACCCAGAGTCCTTTGGGATGAGTAAATTCTAGTAGAGAAAGAGCCCAAATCAGAGAAATTCCCCCAGCAGCTTAAACATTTGGCATCCGTTCGGGTTCCGAGATGGCTAGGGAGCTAAAGAGCGAGGAGATTGGAGTTGCACAGATTCGCTAGCGCGTCCGAACGAGCATGTACAGCAGTGGTTTATCTGCACTCAACGTCGAGCGATGACAATACCAAGTGCATGCTGGTGGCGTCAAAAACATGAGTTGGCCCACTGAAAGAGGTATGCGCAGCGAAACTATAGCACGAGTTTATGATCCAGGCTGTCGAAATCGGTTCGTTTCAAAACACTTCCAGAACGTTTTAGAGTGATGCAAAAATTACCATTTGAGCTAAAGACGTTTGCTGCCAACCGGGTGAAGTCAATCCAAGAGCTGTCTAACAATCAACCGTGGAGACGCGTCTCGCCCTTAGATAACACAGTAGACCTAGGATCAAGAGGAGCTATAGCTTATAGAATCGAAATTATGGTGCAATGGTCTACGGTGGCTTAAGAACCCAGTACAAAACTGGCCCTATGCAACTGACTTCAAACCAATAACAGCGAGCGAATCTGGAGTCAGCGACGTGACAAGATCAAGCTAGACGACTTAGTGCTGATAAAGCAGTAGAATATGCAGCGCACAGTATGGTCACTTGGGCGAACCGCAGCTGTCCACAGATGGACTTGTCCGCAGTGCAAGTGTATGAATCGAGTAGTGCACATACGATCCCTTTGTGAGCAGCAATTGTGACAATGGAAAATAGCATCGTTCGAGTAGCTGTGGTTGCCATAGAGAGCAGAATATCAGCGATCCTTTCACCGAGGGTAACAGCAACTATCGTCTTTATAATCGGGGTGGCATCGGATAAGATGTCTGTCTCAGTTATAGAGAAATTTCATAGCAGAGCACTACTGTAGAGCGAAACTTTACTTGTAATCTTACATACCATAGTCCATTTCAAAATAAAATAGTCAATGCAAATTTGTATTTTATTGAATTTATTAAAAGCTCTACTAATTGTGTTCTCGAAAAAATACACTTTTCAGTTTAAGCGACATTTTTATATCACAAGACACTGCGAAGTTTTCAGCCACACCATGATAACACTATGGCGACATTGCCATCACAATTTCCTTGACATTAAACAGAAACGGACTTTGTACAATTCCTTAGTGTTCTCCAACTTTAGATTAGGATTTGCTTTTTATTTCGTTTTGACGTCATCGTATATAGTGTGTATCAGACTTATACACTGGTATGTCTCAGGTGCATTTTTAGACCTTAGCGCCATTCAAATTAAGATCTCTGGGAACTTTATCAAACGCCTTTTCCAAATTGATTAAGACGAAATGTTGATGTTCCCGGATGTTCCCCATCAGTAACATTTGTAAGAAGTTTACTCGTCCTCAGAGGCACCGTGATGCACAGATAGGCAGCTGCGGCACGCTCGTGGGTGCTCGACTTCAACTCGTCGAACGTCTAAGTCTAGTTCCTTGTATAGCATGCTATCCAGTCACGTACAGTGGAGACTGGTATCAGTATCATAACGAGTGCTAACAACTGCTTTTATCTTATATTCACTCGGGGTATATGGGTGAATCAAATCTCAGGCTAGCAGGAGTGACCAGATTATACCTCAACACGACAAGCAGTTTGTGTCCTCAAGCCCATGTCCCACGAAAAGTGAAGTCAAAGACTTGAAGTAACCTCTCTATATCTCTACCAAAAGGATAGGTAATCAGAATGTTATCTTGAAGAAGTAAAAGATAAACAGAAAAAATGGTAACATTTTTGAAATAGAAAGAAAACTAGCGGCATGTCCATAAACAGTGGGCGTGCAAATTATTTCTTAAGAAAATAGTGCGGTCAGGTAATCTGTCCATCTATTGCAAGTCTCGTTGTTCCCCGTTAGCAGTTGCCTTCTCCCCTACGTTCGTAGTTCAACTCAAGACACACTATCGGTTTCGCTCTTCCCGCTCAGCTTAGTCCGCGCTTAAATGCTTGCCACCGAGTGCAATTTTTGCACATTTGTGTAGTGGGCTGTCTACCATTTAATCATAGAAAGTTCTGCGCTTCAACAACAAATCATTAAAATCTTTCAACAAAATTCGCAGTCAGTTATGACTACGTTACGTGCGTTAACTCCAATTTTCGGCGATTAAAATCGTCGCAAGAAGCGAACAATAGAGCGTTTAGTGAAAAATATCAAATCGTCTTATTCACACCACAATGTTTCCGTACCGTGATATAGCGGGACGTCAGAAATGAAGCGAATATTGCAGTTGTACGCGAGTAAGTACCATAGGCAACCCATTTGGCGCAGTTCCAAAGAGAGGGGTATCTCGAGAACGTCTCTAACCCGTATTTTGCAAGTAGACTTGGCTTAACGTCCATATAAAACGGACCGACCATCATGACCAAATGAAGATGGAAGAAGGTGAAGATCCTCACCGAAAACTCATCTCCAATGAAGGGGCACAAATTTGCCAAAATGACTCTGTTAGTATGCAAAATTCCTGGTATGCGGTCAAGCGAAGCAGCCATTGAACAAGAAAAGAATGGACTGTAAGTGTCTTTGAGGCGTATGATGCCGACGAGTCAGTTACAGTCAGGCCGTTAGCGCTTCATGTCAACCAATTCTATAAAGGATAAATTGGAACTGGAAGTTTCAATAGTTCAACGGGTGGATTTCGTCACTTAGCCCGCGCCACAACTGACTTATTGAGGACGAAGTTTGGTGAATATCTTATCGGCAGAAACGCCCCTCCCAAGTGGCTGCATCCGTCTTGGGATTTAACACTTTTAGACTCGTTTTTTTTTTGGCTACATTAAGTCTTTGGTATATGTGAATAAGCAAGCAACTTTCGGCGACTTTCTACGTTAAATTGCTGAAATATGCCCAAGAGTCATGGAAAATTCAGTCAAAGGCATCCACTAATGCAAACGGTTCCGTGGAGAACATTTCCGATTTTATAGCCAATGGTGTCAATTATACTTCAATCCAAAATAATTTTACCGGTCCCTTAAACGGACGTCCTCCTATTTAAAAAAACCGATTTAGGGCTCATCTTTAAAAAAAAACCTGTCCGTTTGGTATTGGCCTATATAACTCTCTGACAGAGTGAATGGTTTAAGATTAATTTTGAGACACTGCTTCAGTCGTTTTATTAAAAACTCTGCTCCGATTACACTCTAGACTTGAATCAGGTTGACTATTAATAATTTCGGTTCAAACATGCCCGTGAAGCTATTTATTAGATAAATATGGATATCAGTGCTATTTCCAAAATATCCATGACTCATTTGTTAGTAAATATTTTTCATTTAAACTTTTGTAAAAAGTCAAGATAATTTTTTACTCTGTTTACTCTCCTACGCTGGACAAAACATTTATAATCTGACAGAAACATGTGTCCCATTTGTTTGGGTCCTTTTTTTTCGTGTAATTCTCGACTGCAAAAATGCAAACAATGCAAAAAAAAGTCTGACACAAAGGAGACCGTCATTGCCCACGGTTGTTTTCGCTTTAAAGAAACTTTCTTTCTCATGGACTGGATTTGTGTAAAAGTTGTTTCAGGATTTTGACATCTACTTTCCAACTTTCTGGAATAAAGAATAAGTTTGAACTTCAAGTAGAAGAAAACAGGAACAAGAAAATAAGATTGACGCAGAAACCAAAGAATATACAAGTTTCTTTCTGACGACTTTTATTGAAGCTAATAAATATTTATAGGTATGGCGAAGGAGATACCCTTCTAGGGTAGCTATCAAGTACACTGGCATACTCATTTGTCTCTTGTACCAAACCGTTTTTGGAATTTTAATTTCCTATTCAGATGTTTTTTAACACATCCACCGCGGGTAAGGTGGATCTCAACTTTAACCAACATGTTTCTCCAGCAAGTCCTGTCGCTTTCTAGTTGTTTCAAATTTCGCACAGACTTCTTCTCCTTACCTAGTTGGAACGCTTGTGTCCACCCGATCTATGTACATATCCAAGCCATCTATAGTATGTCGATAAACTCTGACTCTTTTTAATAAATCGCTGTCGTCATTTTTGTTTAAATTTCCTGCTCCACTACGCGTCAATGCAACGTTGTAGATCACAAGAAGCACTTTTCGATCGAAACAACCAAGTGCGTCCTCATCCTTTTCTGATAAAGTTCATGCCTCTGCGGCACAGAAGAGCACTGGACTGATCAATGAGCTATTGATCGCTATTTTGATTGTCAGAGAGAGGGCTTTGCTAGTCAATACGAAGTCCTTGACTATTTCGAGGTTCAAACAGTCATTCCTTACTGTTGTTCAAGTTGTGGATGTTGCGTGTTTTTTCCCGATGCCAGTATGTAATTTGTTTTTTCCTCGTTTACCGTCGGACACATCGTCGCCACTTCTACTTTAATACTGGCAACAGCTCGACGTGTTCCCCGATAATGTCTACGTCATCCGCATAGGCAAGTAGTTTTACAGGCTTTTGATTTTCGTCTCTGGCAGTGGCTGGCGGGTTTTACACAAAACCCTCTAATACGATGTGGAAGATGATGTACGATGCCTCATGACGGTGGATCGGCTTGTCGGAAGCCCGGTTTAGCCATTTTAGCTTTGGGGATATTTATTATCGATCTGCCATTTCGCAGAGCCGGACGAGTTCAGTAGGGATACTAGACATGGTTTCTTATACTTTTTTACAATATGTAGTATGCTGTCATATCCAATATAGCGTTGATGTGGACTTGGTATTCAGGGGATTCCAATCTGTTGATGATGGAGTTTCTTGAAACGCCAGTTATAAGGACCAAACTGCAGGTTGACAAAAGATTTGGGGTGATAACATATGTAAGCAGAGAATATTTTATAAGGGATGTTGAGAAAACTGATGTCTCTGTTATTGGCGCAAACTAGAGGGTCTCCTTTCTCAGGATCAGGGACATAGTGGTAACATACGTTCGTCTGACTAAAGTTCAGATATGATTTGGTACACGTTTTTCATCGTCATAAACAGCTCGACAGGTACTGCGAGACTTGGTGGAGGATAGGGCTATCTTCAATTTGTCGAGGTTAGATGGACGAAATTATTGCCCTTCATAGTCCATGTTGAAGGGGACGTGCGTGGCGATTGATCTGAAGTCTCTCTTACTGACTCTCCTATCGCTTGGGCCATAAGCGCAACAATCAAGCTCGTAGTGGAATGCTTGCCTTACTTCCCAGTGGTGATCCTCAATAAATAATGTAAACGCTTACTCAAGCAGGTTGAAATGGCAAGGAAATGCGTATCCAGTAGCATAATAGGGTCCTACGCCATCATAGGACTCACATCCCTATATGGAAGAGATTATAAAGATGTGGCGAAACAACTATTGGCCTCTAATAAAAATGGATTCACTGTTGACGATCCTGGCAAACGTTTAAAGTACAATGACCTTCGGATCTGCGCGCGGAATCTTCGGTCCAGTAACTGGCCACGAGCACCCGAACAATTAGCAGATATCACCGCCAGCAAGGAAGTGCTACGAGATGGGCCGGATATTAGGTACATATAGGATAAACTGTGATACATGGTATACTATGGCGATTGCCACAGTCAAAAGATACGGAGGTTATTCGGAAAAGGATTTGCCATATGCCGCAGCCTTAGGCAATAAATCTTGAGCTTCTGACACGTGAGAGAGCGTTTTATGACAATCCGCATCAAGGCTAAATTCGGTAAGAGAAACCAAATATGAGCTAATGCTCCCACGGAAGACAATGATAAAGCCACAAAATAATATTTCTACGACCTCCAAAAGAAGTCATATGAGCAATACCCGAAGTATAAAGCCAGGATAGGAAAAGATTACATCTTTGGTAGGACGGTTAGTAAGCATAGCCTACACGACACCACATCTGTGAACGTACTCTTACTTAGGCTTATTGACGAAATATCACTATAGCAAAAACACGGTTTCCTCATCTCAATATACACATATGGCGGTCTCCGTATCATAAAACGCTAAATTAAATTGATCACATTGCGATAGACGCAAGATATGCCTGCAGCCTTTTAAAAGTTAAAATGTTCCGAGCAGCCAACTTACCGCTTATGGAATGCCCTGCTGAGCTATTTATTTCCTGGTCATTATAACCTTTAAACCAACGTTCATCGTTCTTTTTCTTTTCTCCCTAATTTTGCTTCACCGTATACACGCGGATCATCATCTTGTTGCCGCCAAGGTGCTAATGCGGACTTTCAAAACGCCATAACAAAGAAGACCTACTGTGAGAAAATATAACGTAGAAAAGTTGCAATCTCAGGAAACCGCCAAAATCTTCCCCGATCGCGTATCTCCAAATCTCTCAGCAACTCCTATGCCGTCAGCATCAAGTACCGATGAAGACCTGTATCAATGCTGCTAATGTGCCTCCAGAGACGCCGCAACTAATGTTTTGTTTTGGCTTTCACTCGAGCACCACCAAAAAATTCCTGGTTTAATGAAGAATGCCGCTAAGCACATACAGTTAAACAAAAACCGTTCAAGGCGGCGCTGTAACGAAGGATGAGGGTCGCTCGTGAGCTCTACGAGCAGAAGTTTTGGCAACAGGCAAAAAAAAACGCGTCAAGGCAAGAAGGCCCGTACAGAATCCTGTAGAGATGAAGATGAAAGCCTTGTAATAGAGTCACTGTCGGTGCTGAAAATATATAAAAACCTTTTCTGCGAACTGTAAAACGGTGAAGAAAAGCAACATCCCGCCGGCAGGCTTAGCTGACCATTCAACTTAGGCGATGATAGCCAAAACTTCAATCTACCAGACCAAAAGGAAGTAATGAGAGCGATATCTAAGCTGAAATCTAACAAAGCAGCTGGACTTGACGGCTTATAGGCCAAGATATTAAACGTCGCTGGAAATAACTTTGTGGAGAGCATACACCAACTCATTTCTCAGGACTGGTTAGAAGAGCATACGCCTGTTGACTGGGGTCTCAGCATCTTTTGCCAGATCTACGAAAAAGGAAATCTAATCAACTGCGCTAATTGTAGAGGCAGACTTTAGAATCTTGTCAACATCACATTCCTCATAGTGTGGCCAGGCAAGTCCACAATCGAGCAAATCTTCACACACCGGCAGATCCTGGAAAAAACTAATGAAGTCCAAATCGATACCAAACATCTTCACATCATTGTATGGCCGTGTGTGACAACATGTATAGAACCATCTCTAGTTTTGGAAACCCTGCCAGACTCGTCCGTCTGTTAGAATGACGATTGAGACCGCTCGATGCTCCGCCAAAGTCAGTAACGAAAACGAGACCTTTGATGACCAAAAGGGTTTTAGACATGTTGACGCGCTGTCATGTGACTTCTTTAACATCATATTTGAAAGAATTGTGCGGAACCGACAAGTGAACACTGGACGCACAATCTTTCAAAAGCCTGTGGAACTACTAGAACACACCGAAATATCATTCTCTAGTATTGCGACGGAAGCTATCAAAATGGGCTTAGTGGTAAATGAGAGCAAAGGCAAGTATTGTATATGCTGTCAACACGAAGGGACACAGACCATCGACAACTATAATTTCGAGGATGTAAGGGATTTTGTCTACCTTGGCTTAACTATAAACTCTGCCAACAACACCTCTGCAGAAATAAAGCTAAGATTCACTCTTGCCCATCGCTATTTCTTTGGGTTAAGAAGTTAATTGAGTAGTAATACCCTACTGAGAACAAGTAAGTAGACTCTACGAGTATGTAAGACCTTGATCACTCCAGTCCTACTTTATGGTGCCGAAGTACGGACACTATAGAAAGCGGATGAAGATATCCTCAGTCATTTCGAGTGAAAAATCCTTCAAAAAATATTGGGTCTCGTTGCTTTGACGTGCTTTGGAGGAGAAAATTCAACGGCGAACTACACAAGCTATACAGCGACATCGATCTAGTCAGAAAACTGCGCATCAATCGTCTGGGATGGCTAGGACATGTAGAGCAAATGGATACCAATGCTTCGGCCCGCAGAGTCTTCGAATCGGAGGGACATCGCAGTAGAACTATACCTCACCTTAGGTGGAGCGCACAAGTAGAAGGGGACCTCTACCCCACCTAAGCATCTAAGTAAGTCCATGTTGAATGGTTCGTACTGCCTGACGGGAAAATCTTGAAGGTCGTCACCGTTAAACAGCCTGAACAGTTTGCAGTTTGTTTTTCCATATCAGTTCTTATACCAGCTCCACCCCATCGCACTTCTTGAACTGTACTTTGATATGCTTTATAGTAGTCTACCGTTTCCCAAGTTTTTTGAGTGCTCATGGTCTGTTAAGGGACCTAACATTTAAATATTCGCAAAACAGATAAGATCTTGTATGAGATGTTAGAGAAGGACATGGGAATCCCGTCAGTCGATACCCAGATTCTTTCTCCAGGTATACCTTTACTCGACTGTATATTACAGATGATTAATTGAATCCTCGTTACCAAATAAGTCCCCCTGCTGGGATTCCGTCTGCTCATGCAGCTTTATTGGACTTGAGTTTACATCCATCTATCTATGTAGACATTAATTGGTCAGGTGAACGAAGCTGTTGTCGGTCATCATCCGCGTTCAATGGCGTGAGGAATGTTGGTCGTTTTCGTTGTGAAACAGACTGAAAAAGGTATCCTGTTTTCGAATTTTCGGTACCCACTCTACTCCACTCGTCCGGAGTTTGAGGGCACCCGCCCAATTATCAAGGCTTCGCCCATTAATGACGTTGTCTAATAAAAAGTGGGGGCAGAGCATATTACTGGTCTTATCGTAAACATCTTCAGATAACAGGCTCTGCATGGTTGCTACGATTTGACCAGTTACAAGTTGCCGGTCATAGGTCTTGTTGGCGGCTGGACCACCGGTAGTCCATACCAGGACTTAAATCACGGTACCATGGGAGTCAGGAGCCTGACTTGTTAGAGGTAGGCCCCCTTGTGGGAGCGTCATGGCGGCAAATCGCGGGTATGGGTTTTCTTTCTGTTAAACCCATTGTAGAGTAGCAAATAAGTACTGGGTGCTGTGACCCTAAGAACAGTAAGAGGTTTTAGGTCGGCCTCGACTCATACCAAGGGTGGAACTTGTGCCTCCAACACTGTTCCGAATTGGTATCAAAAACATATGTGGCGAGCAATGGCAAGGCGTATCCTTGCTCCCTATGGATGCATGGGCATCTCGTAAACATAAGGTCTACACGACAGTTGGTTTATGTTAAAAATCATGGAACGTTCTGTCCGGAGTTCGAGTCCTTGGTAAGTTCCTTTCACTTTTTAGTATAACTTCTGAGCATAATTTCTGCAGAAGCATTTACCCATGGCCTCGATATAGCGTTTTTTCTCTTCCTTCGTCAGTTATTTCTCATTTGGATTTCTTGGGCAGCTCTCGTCCTGAGAGTTTAATTCTGCATAGCACTTCCGGAAAGTTTTTCGACGGCTCAAATAGAATTTGCTCTTACTACCGTTCGATGTGGATTTTCTTCACAAAATTATTTTTCGATGTTACGGCGTCCGGGATTTTTACATTCGCGCCTTGGATGTTAGCTCCTTGAAACCATCTGACTTTCAAAATACGAGAATTGTAAATTAGGTCGGTCGCCATATAACCAAGTTTGTTAGCGGTTTTTTTGATCAGGGAATTGCCAGTTCCCTTTTGCGGATTATCTAGTATGTGAAAATTGTGCGAGCTATGATGAGGTCTCGTCGCATCGCAAAGTCGATTGCTGAGCCTGTGTCTGACAATTATACCGCTAATGAGAGGATCTCATTTGCCACCTTACGTTAAAATCACCAAGGATGATCTAAAGAATTGGTCATAAGTCTAGTCGAGGAGCTCGTAGAAGAAATCTTTGGCATAGTCGTTCTCTTCTTCAATGCAGCGAGAGCTCTTATCCTGATAATATTGGCGAGTTCAGCATTAACGCGTACTGTAATCAGGGGTTCGCCATTGGAGTGTGAATGCTGTCGTTAATTTATTGGGTCTACAAGTAAGTTTCCAGCGTTTGTCAGAGATGGCGCCACCAGTGGATCCCGGGCAGAAAGTCAGACCCCATGTGTTTTATTTGTAGGTTTTGTATCTGTCAACAACTTTGCAGCGTTATATTTGAGCAGTTTTATCGGTGTCGTACATTTTATCGAGCAAAATCATGGCAAATTTACAGCCAAATAAATGTCATTTGCGGGAAATGCTGCTTTTATTCTTTAATATGAAGAAAAGTGCGGCTGAGGCCTATCGTTTGCTTTCGGAAACTTATGGGGCGGAATGTATTGGTGAATCGACGTGCCGCGAGTGGTTCAAACGGTTCAAAAGTGGTGATTTTGGAGTTGAAGACAAAGATTGCCCCGGAAAGCCGAAAAGTTTTGAAGACGAGGAATTGGACGCTTTACTGGATGAGGATCCGTGTCAGATTCAAGAAGAACTTGCTGCATCATTGAGCGTCACGCAACAAGCCGTTTCCCTGCGCCTAAAAGCACTGGGATTCATTCAAAAGGTTGGAAATTGGGTGCCGTACGAATTGAAGCCAAGAGACGTCGAACGGCGATTTTGCATGTCCGAAATGTTACTGCAGCGGTATAAAAATAAATCATTTTTGTATCGTATTGTCACTGGTGATGAGAAATGGATTTATTATGATAATCCTAAACGCAGAAAATCGTATACAAAGCCCGGCGTGGCCGCCCAATCGACGCCGAAACGAAATATTCACGTGAATAAGGTTATGCTCTGCATATGGTGCGATCAAAAGGGTGTCGTATACTACGAACTGCTTCCGAGTGGTGAAACCATCAAAGGACCATTATATCGAACCCAACTAATTCGTTTAAAGCGGGCATTAAAAGAAAAACGGCCAGAATATGAGACCAGGCATGAGTCCGTCATTTTTCATCACGACAACGCTCGGCCATATGTTGCGGTTTCGGTGAAAAACTATTTGGAAAATAGTGGATGGGAAATTCTGCCTCACCCGCCTTACAGTCCAGACTTGGCACCATCTGATTACCACTTGTTTCGTTCGATGCAGAACGCTCTTACGGGAATACGCTTCAGCTCAGTAGAGGAAATCAAAAATTGGCTCGATACGTTCTTAGGCTCGAAAGACGAGAAATTTTTTTGGTCCGGAATTCATAAATTGCCAGAAAGATGGGGGAAAGTTGTAGCTTCCGATGGACGATACTTTGAATAAAGCATTGTAACTATGTTTTCATAATAAAACTTCAAATTTTGGAAAAAAAACGCTGGAAACTTACTTGTAGACCCAATACTTGAAAATCCTTCGTTACCATCTCTTTTTCGACAATCTGGCTAGATGACAATAAACCTCATATGACTGACTGAGCCAAAATTTATCGAAGTCGTTTAGGTGTGGTAATAGTTGGATTTGCCTCCGTCGCCATTGACTTCATCTTGAGAGTTTCTCTGCCAAAACGTCCGTATTGTGTTATGCCTGGAACATACGTATGGACTTATGTTTATACAGACGTCCTTCCCCTTCGAATCCTCGACTTGGCGACGACCTGAGTATTATTTTTAAAAGTTTTATTTAGACCTCCTCTAAGTCAGATAGGTGGTATTGCAGTCGATTGTAATCCATGATATTTACAATGCGACGTCATCAGTCTGATAAAGTGCGACTCTACCTCTATGTGTCTATCCTTATCTGTGTATAATTCTCCTCCAGTTACCTTCTTCAGCTCTCAGTTTATCTTTTCGGAAATGTAATATTTCTTCTATCTCCTTGGAGGGAGGCTGTAGTTACAGTGAACTCGTAATAAGGTTTTGATATTTATTTGTGTTGCATACAGCCTTATGTGGTTATAAACTACCTCTGTAGTACGATATATTCTCCTCCGCTTCATCGATCCGAGTCTCTGCCGCATTACCAGAGGAATCGGTGACGAGAACAAATTACAGAAAGAAACATTGACAATTTTCGAGGCGACAGATATTTTGTCGAGGCTATGCCAGGCTTTCTGAGCTATTAAGTCCAGGAACTAGAAGGACGGTGGATGATAGCTGGATTTCTTATCGTATTAAGACATCTAATGGTCCTAATCAAACTACAAATTAGACTATAAAGCATGCTCTTTCAGGTGCTTTCGCCATTCCACTGCTTCTCATGAAATAAACTCTGTATGTTTATATCCCTCATAAGTCCGGAACTCTTGTATTTATCAGTGCTCTACAAGAGTAGTCGAAAAGGTGGTACTTTCACCTCCATTCATGTGGCAGTTGACACCGTTTTATGTACAGAAATAGTATCCATCAGCCAGTACCTATGCGATGTACGAAAATACCAGTACCTGTGTGCTATGTTCACGTTTTTTTGTCCCTGATTCATTGCTAGTTAGGGTTTTTTCTCGTATGCTTCAAACCCCTTCCGTTCTAGATACTTTTCTGCTTACCTACATACTTTTCTCCTAGGGTATGTACTCGTAATTCCACAATACCCGTTCGTATTCAATTCCTTTTTTCAAAATATTTATGAGAATTCCTGTAGACCTGTGAGTGGGTTGTGGTCTTTCCCTCTCAAGAAAGCTCTATCGTCATTTTTTGCCCTCGTCCGGGCAAACATATCAAAATCTCCGTATATTTATCGATACACCCACGTTAGTTCTTCACAGCACTGCCATTTCCGGTGCATTACTGCTTTACTAGGTCGTTCTTCCGAATCGTAGCAATAAGCCCGTGCTTTGGTATGCAGAGTCGTTTGGGTTGATGATGATGTTAGGGTGCAATAGAGCTGACAGTCTCGCACAAATCAAATCCCCTGGTAGGCATGTCAAGCATGATAGCATTCACTGCAGATATCATCGGCCACCTTACCCTTTACCATCAAACACAATAATAGGGATGTACTATGCAAGTTAGTCTATCTAGGAAATGCCTTGTGAAGGGATCGGCTTACCAAACGGAAGAAGGCACATGCCAGCTTAGTTATTACTACCGGAGGGGCTATGATTTGTTTTATAAAAAAAAGTACCTACCACCACCCTTGGGATAATGAATAAAAATGCAATGAGCATCCTGTCCTACCGAGGCTTTCACACTACGGAACTTTTCCACCCACATCCTGTCAGAGCTATTCCAGTTGAACGGTGAAGGGACGAAACTTTATCGAAATCGAGCGCAAAGGATGGAGATTTTAGGATTTTTTTTTTAAATTCTTTTTTCGAAGGCGGGTGGAAGCAAATATTTATTTTATCCATACGATCGAAATTATTTTAATTAAAAATGCAGTATAAGGGTAAATTTACTTTATGCGGAGGCGCACTGCTCTCAGTGAGGAGAGGTGTCCTCCTAAATGAGCTCTCCCTGGCTTGCAGCAGTAACATGGACATAATTGGTTTTGCAGTCCTAACAGTGAGTTCTTTTGCGAAAGGTGAGCGGAAGTCTATTTGGAAAATAAACATATCATTAGCATGTTGTACGGAATTTGTGGGGCAATCAACATTTCTGTTGGTATTGCCAGCAGATGAGTAGGTTTTGCATCTAGGGTTGGCGTTTTGGTAGCTTAGATACACCGATTACTTGGAAAGTTGTCAAAATTTGAATAAACTGTTTTAGGGTCAACAAATCGGTTGGAACAGAGCTAACAGATATTGGGGTTCTAATGCTCTTTATTTTGTGTCGTGAAAGTTGTTGACTCTATATGTGTAACCTGTCCATTTTTTTAAATTTCCCGACGCTTTAAACGATAACAGCTACTGGCCATAGAAGCCGTTCGAGAGTTCCATTTCGCATAGAAGGATGACTCTTATCGCATTGCGGCTTGGACAGTCCTTTTGCCTATGAATTGAACAAGTTTCCCATATAAAGACGCGTCTGTTGATGTGGCTCGAATATACTTAGCTGATATTGCTCGAAAAACACAGGTGACTAAAGATGCTATTAGCAATTCGTAGTCCTCATAACCATATCAATCAATTCTTCCGGTACAAAATTCCATGGCACTGACAAAAAAAATGGACTTTGGTAGAACTTGAGAGGCAAACGAAAGACGATTAACTATGACACTGAAGTAGGAATTTGCGGAATGCTAAAGCCGTCTCTATTTGTATGCGGATTTGCTGTCACATGAAGAATAAATCATTAGTTTTAGGACATGCGATGTTAATCCGATATTACCCCACGGAGAGGAATGACTTTGTTAAAAATTGCTTTTACGAATTATGCAACCAAACACCCATCCTCAATATAAAATTGAAAAACGTCCTTCCGCTTTTTAACAACAAGTTTCAAAAGGCGAGCATTCTAGTTACACAATTGGAAAATACGACACCATTTCTGAAATCGCACACATGTTGTCGACCAATTATCATAGCTAGCAGGAGTTTGAAGGAGTTAGCGCAACGGGAAATGTGTACCCAAGTGTGAGACGCTGTTCTTATACCAATTACACACGATTGTTCGTATGACCAAATGACGTTTGTAACGCGGAAATCGTCGAGTGGCTCACATGCTTCTTTAGCAGAAGGAGTTCGCTGCCACGAAGTCGTTTTACATTACATCAGAGACCAACCAAATACTGGTATTAGGCGAGTTGGCAGACATTTTAATCTAGGCAGGACTTACATCTGGAGAGTTGTACATTCTGAAGGCATGCATGCATTCCATCATATACCAGTACGGGAGCTACAATTGTTTGGAATTCTGCAAGCACATTTTGGTAATACGTTTTGCGGATGTCAACTTTATTGGCCGGATTCTATGGACGGATGGAATTACTAATTTCCATAATTTACACAGCTGGGTAAGGAGTAACTCCAACTCCATGAAACACCGAGCTTTTCAACATATGTTCAACGCAGTTATGTTGGCTAACAAGCCGATCGGGCCTTATCGGTTTTCTACAAGACTTAATTGGAAAATCTATCTGGAAAGAGCGTCGATTGTGTACCAGCAGGATGGCACCCCCTCCACTATGTCCATGCAGTTGTAGAGTGGTTAGACCGCGTGTATGAAAATTCATGGATAGGATGGGATGGACCGATTTTGTGGCTGACAGTGATCGTCGGAGGAAAACGTGCCGGTGCCCAAAAAACGTCAAAACACACGCTGTGCCTTCCAATATATCATATCTGTGGCGTTCTAGCGAAGTCCTAAAAGACGCAATAACGATCGCGGTGATCGATAAAAACGACGCCGATTGATCAATTTCACCTTGACAGTAGCAGTTGGTCAAGTTAAAACTTTCGGGAAATTTCTTGGCCATCACGAGTGAAAACCCCAGACTACCTCCCATCTAAGCGACACTGGCTGGCACCAAGGCCACGTCAAGTTTTTCGATTGTACGGACAAAAGCTCTCTCGATCTTTATGCAACAACCACAGCTGAATTAGTAGAGATTTGGCCAGTTGCAAAGCTCGAGATCGTGGATAAGGAGGATATCACTAGAAGACCCAGAACCCGCATCAGGATTTCAGCGGAGCCATCCTCTCCACAAAACATTCTGGAGATCATCAGGCGCAGCAACCCGATCCTTCCGCCTCATGACTGAAAGGTTCCGAGACCGGAGGAACTAAGGAGCCCTTATACTCGTAGATGCGCCCTAATTAGATCACGATTAGGGAATCTCTTAACCATCTAGTGTAGACCAAAGGCATGATTCCGTACGGTTTCGCATCAATAAACCTAAGGGTTTACAAAAAGGATGAGCTATATGCTAATAAGTAACCTCCTCCTCCTTTAACTAAAACTATAAGTTCAAGCTCAGATCTTGGAGCGTTGATATCCTTTCCTGAAATGAATAGCGACGACTCCAATCTATGCGAGGTGACAGCTAAGCCGGCAGCCTCCACCTCTGATATCCTGTCGGAAATGGAAACCGACGACGAATTAAAAAAAGATCCTTTGTAATCAGATGATGAAGATGAGCTCTTGGCCACATGTTCAGAATCGGATGAATTGAACAATACCGTAGTGAAGCCTTCTCCGGTAGATTGTAGTAATGATGATACGGTTTCTCCAGATTAATTAACTTCACTCCAAAAAACCCTCTTTCGCATTCATTCTGTGTCTATAGAAGGGCGCAGAAAATATCATCCAAATCTAGGAACCATGGCTTGCAGAAGGCGTTGGGACAAAAGACAAAGAGTTTGTTCCTATATTAGTGAAACGTAGACTTAAAGATGAATTTCTACCTGGCCCAAATGGTCTTCCCCTCGTTTTTCAAAAAAAAATTCTCTTCCAACCTGTCTCTACACCTTTTCTACCTGATTCGCCTATCCCTTACATAGGGAGAATTTCCTTAGATTTAGAAGACGTATGTTATAATCCCGATACCCAAAAAGGGATCCAAGCATGAAGTTACCAATTATCGTCCTATTGATAAACTCTCTCATATACGAAAACTCTTTGAAAGCATTTTATACGAAGCCTTCAGCAATTCCTTTCATTTTGTCCGACAACGTGGTTTTCTAAAAGGCAGATCAACTACCAAAAACTTAGTTGAATTCATGTCTTTTGCTCCGGCAGCCTTAGAAAATGGCATAGAAATCGATGCTATAGCAATTGGTTTCACTAAAGCGTTTGATAAGATATCTCATCTACTTATCCTCTTCAAATGGTCTGCTCTCGGCTTTGAACCTCTTTTATTAAATTGGATTTCTTCTTACCTGATAAATCGATATTACAGTGTTCGGTTTAGATCCGCCCTTTCTGTTCCATTCCTGGCCTTGGCTGGAGTTCCACAAGGCAGCCATCTTGGTGCTCTTTCCTTCATTTTTACTATAACGATCTTGTGAGGGTCGTTAAACACTCCTCCCTCCACCTTTACTATGGCGAGAGAAAATTTTTTAAAACTATTTCTTTTCTGCCCTTCTTCAGAACCTTTATTGGTTTTGAATCTGGTGCCTCAAAAACTGCCTAGAACTTATTATATGTAATATAGCCAAATGCCAATCGATTACCTTCTCGCGTAAATGCAACCATCTCCTCCCCGACTTTATTTTCTCTATGGTCAACCCTGGTTCAGTCTTTTCAAGATTTTGGAATATTATTCGACTGTGAGCTTAGTTTCCTTTCGCATTTCGATAAGATGATCCTTAAAGCCAACTCATCACTTTATCAAACGGTGGTCCGAATAATTTTCCGACCATAAACAGATCTCTCTATGTTACCTTTGTGCGCCCCCTGCTTGAGTATGCCAGTCAAGCTTGGTCCGACTTTCACCGAGTTCAAGATTCGGTAATCGAGGGTATTCAAAGTCGATTCCTTTGATTTTCTCACGACCGCCCCAAACTTCTCAATATGAATTCGTTAGAAGAACGTAGGAGTATTGCTGACATTCTTTTCATTCATCGACTGCTATCAGGTTCCATCGACGCTATACTCGTCTCTTTTATCTACCGGTCTGCCGCAACTCTTATGGCTCCAACGATCCCATCAGCCATATGCTCCGAAAGGTCACCTCAAACCTCTCCGTTTTTGATTTCAGCCTTCTTCATCATTCTCTTGGTTCCTAGCTCTAAAGTCTTTCTGTGAGTTTTGAAGTAGTATGACCGTTCATAGACTGGTGATTGCCAAATGTACCTACTGCCTGACATCGGCATATCTTGGTCATGATCATGTGGGCCCTCTCCCTATTGACAACCTAGAAAGGGATATACTGGAAGCTGGAAGGCTAAAAACTGGCCTCCTCACCGGGTGTGAGGCTAACGCTCATTACACGGTATGGGGCTACTGCCATCAACGACATCGACATCAACGATAGAGGTGAGTCACTTTTTGATTACAATATAAGTAGTAATATCATTGTTTGCAACATTGGAGATTTGAATTAAGTTTTTCCCCGCCAACAAGCATTCCGGAATTATCGGAAAACTGGTGCCAAAATACTTCTCTCCTCTGAACTCTTAAGCTCCCCATGTAACACCAACGAGCTTGACATCAAAGTCGATTCTCTCACGTTGGATCTCAATCAGACAATGGCCGCTTCCTGCCCCCTTGTTCAAGTTAGATGCAAGAAAAACCGCACTGCTAGACATCAGCACTGAGACCGTCTGCAGAAAACCAAGCAAAAAGTACAAGAGAAGTGACTAACTGGGTATCATACAACGAATTCCTCGAAACATATAAAAAGGAACTGAGGAAGACAAAGCGACAATCCTGGAGGTCATTCTGTGACAAACAACTGAAACCTTGGAGTCATCGCGGCTGAGAAAAATCCTATCTACAAATCTTATGATGCCTGGATGTTTGAAAAACACATGGGCCTTGAATGACCACAATTGATGAATCACTCAACCTGCTACTGGACACCCACTCTTTAGGTAGTTCCCCGTTCTGGAACGTGACACAACCTTGTTACAGCCAATGTACAGTGGGAATTACAGTATGAGCTTACATCACGCTGTCAAGAAGAAAGACGCCTTGAATGTGGTCAGTGACCACATTGGTCATATTTACTCGTATCTATTGGGCCGTATTTAATTTTGCCATCGCAGCCAAACTGTTTCATCAAAAGAAACATGTGAAACACACAAGCCGACATTAGATAGGTCAGTGACAACCACAAATTTCAACAAATGTTTTGCTGCTGAGTCAAGGAAATCCACATCCAAGGTTTCGTTCTTGGAAGAGGGAAGGGTATCAGCCACATGTGGCATGCTATTGGAGATATCTGACCGAGCCAATTGAAAATACTTATTGACTTAACCTCAAACTAAATCACGCCTAAGTTAAAACTAATCGTCCTAATATGATCGTGAATCGCTTTTTATCGTATCTAATTGAGTCCTTAATCTATGGTATCTCCAGTGCATTAAAATCTGAGAGTTTAACCGAATATTGATATGCTTCCTGAACCCTATCCCGGGACACCGAACCATATTCAAAACCTTCTGGGTACCATTTCCTTATTTTGAAAAAAAATAAAGAAAAATCCACAATAAAAGGTGACAAGGGAATTTAGTCCTCTAAAATACAATACCCAAATACGTTTCACTAAAAAAGGCTTACAAGTCGGTCTGAAATATTTTCCGCATTCCTTGCTTCACCCCAATGTGTGCGTATTTCTCCTCGAACTACAATACAAACATGGAACACGACTATCGTAAATGTTTGGATTCTGACCCGCCAAGCATAAAAGTATCACCACGTTCACGTCACATACATGCCGACTATATACATACTTACGGTTTCGTGTTTGATATACCCCAACCTGGATCCAAGTGAATTCTTAAATGTGACCTCATGCGTGAAGAAGGATATTTTATGAAAGAATTTGAATGCTTTTAAATCCACCAGATTAAGGATAACCGTCACATGAAATGGTGAAATACACATTTGAATGGATTTAAAGGTAACGAAGGGTATATTTAGGAAAACCGTTCTATTCATACGAATATCCATTGAGGAATAGTCTGTGTAGCTCTAAGTGATTATGGTAGAGTAGAAGCACTTTAAGAGAAAAATATGGAGCATGCCATTAAAAAGGCATTGCTAAGGATTGAAGTTTGCAATAAAGGAAACATGGTTGGAACTTATACTAACCAGAATAGGTTAAAGCACAAGTCGGTGGTTTCCTTATAGCGCTCGGAGGGCTTCTTTAAGGAGTTCCCCTCAGATATCATCAGACAAAGGTAATCTGGTGTTAACATTTACACCGGTGTTGTCAACAGAAGCAACCACTTAGGAGCCTAACTCGTTGCGCACTCTAAGTCGGTTGAGGTCCCCTTCTGCTTGCGCGCCCCACCTAAGGTGAAGGTCTTTCTCTACTGCGTTGTCCCTCCAGGTTAGATTCGAAGACTGTGTGGGCTTCCATTCGCTCTATACATCCTAACAGTTTTTTGACTAGATCCATGTCGTTGCATAACTCGTAGAGATTGTCCTATAATCTTCTCCTTCAAAGCCCGTCAACGCAAACAGCACAGAGCATTTTTCAAAAGATTTTTCTCTCGAAACGACTGGGGATGTCTTCATCCGCTTTCTATAGAGTCCGTACTTCAGCACCATGAAGTAAGACTGGAGTGATCAAGGTCTTACTTATTCGCGATAGGGCCTTACTACTTGCCTTTTTAGCCCAAAGAAACAGCGATGGGCAAGAATGAATCTTAGCTTTACTTCTGAGGAGGTGTTGTTGGTAGAATTTATAGTAGAGCCAAGGTAGACAGAATCCCTTGCTTCGTCGAAATTATAGATGAGGATGTTCTCTGACCCTCCTTGTTCACAGGATATACTTGATTTTGCTCTCATTTACCGTTAAACTTATTTTGGCAGCTTCCTTCTCAATACTAGCGAATGCACTGATGATAGCCCGCTGAGTTTAGTTTTTAGTTTTAAATGCATTTTTATTTTCTAAATCATTAACTCTTACATACTAACAAAAAATGCTTAAATGCTAGCTTAAAATTACTTAACAATCTTATACTAACTTACTGGCCCCACACAGGCACTCTAAGCTACTCTAAATTCTTATGTCTTTCTATGTCTTTCGACTTTGTTTACATTTTATTTATTAATACTTATTTTCTATGCTTAAGGCTAAGAAAAGAATTTAACAAAAAACTTAGCATATGGACATAATTTTTTATTTTTTATAAAAACTTAATATCTAACTTAAAATAAACCTTAGTCTAACTAACCTACCTACACAATACACACATACATACATATAGACATTTTACACAAAAACATACATATACTAGTATATATCTATGTATATACCAATATATATATGCGTTTCTTAAATGCTAACCTAAACCTATGCAAGCTGGAAATCGCTATTCACAGAGCAAATAGATTGGTCAGCTCTGCCTCATTAGTGAGGCTGGTCCGTAATTGACGGAAACGACGACGAAACATCTTCTCCATCATTCAACCACCAGAAATGCTGGTGCTGATGAACGACATCCCTCTTATCGCGATTCCCCACCGCCCTACTGAACCTGAGAAGATCCACACTGCCGTGTGTGACGTCTCTGTTGTAGTTGAGTCGCCTGTCCCCAGCTTTCCGAGCGACATGGAAGATTAACGGGACCGCTGATCTATCCTGGATCAACCCTATCTGATCTATGTAGAGGAATGCTTCCGGTGGAACGAAGCCGTCAGAGCGCACACTCTCGTGGTAAAGGTAGTTGGGGTAGTAAGCCCCAGATATCAGGTTATTCGTCGAGGTCATTGCTCTTGCAATGTGTCTTCGAGTCAGCTTAATTACGAAGTTGTCCACTCGTATTAGGTTCGCCCTGTTGTAAAGGACCGCATTACGAAAAAAATTTTTGTACTCCGACTCTGGTGTTCTGTACAAGCGAAGGCAAGCCCTAAAGCAAGCCCTCTCAAACACCCGAATCTTTTCCATTAAGCTTGCTCGCACATTGAACCACACGGGACACCCGAATACCAGCATGGGCCTGATAAGGGCCATGTAGCAGATTACCTTTACCCTCGCATCGAGTTGGCTGCTATAAAACAGTCTCTTTGTAAGGGCAAAAGCGCCCTTAGCTCTGGCCAGAGCAGCGTCTACATTTTTGTCAAAATACAGAAACTGATCTAGCCAGATCCCAAGGTATCTGACTACATTTCGACAGGCAAGAGGCTGTCCGTGTTGTCCAATGATCGAGAACTTACGCCAATTTTTTCTGGTATCCCTAGAGGCTCTAGACAACGGCGTCCTAAAGAGAATGGTTTCCGACTTCTGAAAGTTGATTTTCAACTTCCAGTCATCGCAAAATCGTCTTATCTTATCGAAGTCAAGCTGCAAGAGAGTATTAATGACCTCGATTTTTGGACCTGTTCTGTACGCTATCAAATCGTCTGCGTACGCAATAGTATGGGGAAGTGAACCTATCAAGTCGCTTGTATAAATGTTGAATAGGATCGGCGAATTGACCGCGCCTTACTGAAGACCATTTTTAATTTGAAATATTCCAACAGAAGTCACATCACCATTTTTCACGATAAACTGTCTGTTGGTTAGCATATTATAAAGAATGTACAAGAGTGGTTTACTGATCCCCAGCCTAGTCAGCTTATAGAAAAGACCCTCTAACCATACGGTGTCGAAGGCCTTCTCCAAGTCAACAAGGCAGGCACCAGTACATTGGTTTTTGCCTTTATTCCATTGGATATCGGACACCAGTTTAGACGCGGCATGTGAGATATCATGTCCCGCCTTAAAACCGAATTGGTTATCCGGAACTATATGTTTGTCCTCAAACCACCTAGACAGAGCTCTATTGATTACTTTTTTAAACACCTTCCTGATATTCGGAAGGAGACTTATCGACCGGAGATTCGCCGGATTGGATATATCCTTTCCCTTTTTGGGGATAGGTTGCACCACCGCCGTTTTCCAATGCGCTGGATAATGTGCATTATTCATTGCATTATTAAACAGGGTGGTGTAAATGCCATCGGTCCCCACTGATTTCTTAGCCCTGATTGTGTCGAAGATCTCATGGAGCTCTTCCTTCGAAATGAACGGGGGTAGGTCACCCTCTCTGGTAATGACATTATTTGCCATATTTTCGTCGCTGAACCGGGTGAAACCAGAGCTCTCGGATCGCCAGTTCTCTATTTCATTTCGAATGTAGAAGTCGTGCACCAAGACGCGATTGTCCAGGTCATAATTAGGGCCAATGGTATCAGTGGCCTTGTATATTTCCTGGAAAGTCGCCCCTATGGCTTCAACTTTCTCCTGTGGATCCTCGATCACAAAGAAGTCGTCATCATCAGCGGCCTCATTTGGATCAATACCTGCTATTGTCAGTAACCGTTCGTTGTCTGTTGTCCGCGCTATTTTAAGACACTGAAGGTCGTTTTGATTTTTTCTCCGAAATAGTTTATTTATTTGAGGGAACATATTCGGGTTGCTGGTGTTTACAGCCCGAACCCTGTTATTCCAATACAAACTTACAGAAATTCTGTAATTCTGTTTTATTAACGTTTGAATATTTTTAATCGATGCCTTCAGTGTCTTAATTTCCGGGTCTTGTCTGTCAGTTAACTGTCTGTACAAGTTTTTGAGTCTTGTCAGAAGTCTACTTTTCTGTCGGTGTAGTGCGTCAATAGTAGGATTGCGGAACAGGTCTTCGTTAGTCGAATGTCGATATCGCGGTATTGTAGTGTCCATAGTTTGTTTAATTGTCTCGTCCATTTGTTTTAGGTAATTGTCGATCTCCTTGTTTGACAAATTCCTATTGGACGGTGGACGGTGGAGCGTGTTCGAGGCGAGCGCTCTTGTCAATGTTGCGGAGAAGCGTGTCCATCGAGTCTTACTGTAGTTGTAAGAATATCTTTGCACAAACTCCTCCAATTCCGCCATTTCGGTGGGAACTGTAATTTCGGTGCTAAAACCGCAATGGTCGCTGTCATACACGAATGTGCGCAGACAGTTTAGCGTTTGTAAATTCGTACCTGTCAGTCGTATACGTTCGTCGTACAGCAGTAGATCCAAATAAGACCCCCCTCTGAGAAACGACGGGTTATCCGTCGCTTTAAGACCAAGTCTGTACATGACATCGTGCTGACCCCACCAATCGAGTAGTAGGTTTCCTCTAGTATTTGGCAAATTATTTCCCCAATCTCTGTGTTTAGCGTTGAAATCCCCGCCGATTATAAAATAATTCTCCCCCGATTCCAGCCTCAGAAGTCGAAAAAGCGTGTCGAGCTCTGTAATAAATAAAGTGGATTGTGAAGTCTCAGGTGCATAAACAGATCCCAAGTACAGCCGCTTTCCACTGCGGAGCGGGATGTAAATGACGACTGCCTCCAACACCCGGAACCTTCGCAACACCCCCTTGTACACTCTGTGAAATTTTATACCTTGTTTAATGAAGATTGCGACCCCGCCTCCACATTTGGATCCGGGCCGGTTTCTTCTTCTAACAATATAATTGTTGTACTCCAGTTTGTGCTTATCGGTTAGCTTGGTTTCACTAGCGAAAAGCACATCAGGAGTTTGGTCTTGTAGCAATTTAAACATCGCGGCTCTTCGTTGGATCCTACTCAGTGAATTAACATTCACCGCAAGGACCTTCAAAGATTGCTCCACCATGTGCGTACCCATTACGACATGTGTTGCGTTAGGCCCGGCAGCAGCGCGTAGATCTGGTCCACCCGCTTGGCCTGTTCTTGCACCTGCTTTTGCAGCTGAGCCATCTGCCCTTGGATTGCGAGCAAGATGGCCAGCATGTTAGGTGCAGCTTCCGTTGTTCTCGGCCTTGGCGCCGGAGAAGCAACAGTCGCTTGCTGTACCGAGCCCGCTGAGTTCTCCCAATTATGTCGATATCTCGGCGTTGCCTAGTAGTTCCACAGACTTTTGAAAGATTGTGCGTCCAGTGTTCGCTTGTCGGTTCCGCACAATTCTTTTTCAAATATGATGTTGAAGAAGTCATGTCACAGCGCGTCACATAGTTTTAGACAACCAAGGTCTCGGTTAGGTCATTAACGACTTTGATGGAGCAGCCAGCATTCTCAATCGTTACTCTGCACGAACGGACGTTTGGCAGTGATGCCAAAACTTCAAGACTCTACACACTTCGTCTGAGTATCGATTTGGACTTCTAGAGTTTTTTCCAGGTTATACCGGAGTGTGAAAATTTGCTCGATTGTGGACTTTTCTTGTCTGAAACCGAACTGATGGGAACCAATCGGGTTGTTGGCGAATAGTTTCAGACGTTCACACAATATGGCAGACAAGACCATCTGATGGTCGGAAGACTTATAGGGTTAGTGCAGTTGAGGGAGCCTCCTTTTTCGTGGATCGGGCAAACATTCATCAGGCATATCATCTTCTGACCAGATCTGAGAAATCAGTTGGTGTCATACATAATCATTTCCAGCAGTTTTAAATACCTCGGGCGCTAGGCCGTCAGGTTCTGCTGCCTTTTTTGGTCTCAGCTTAGATATTCCTACCCTAACTTCATTTTGGTAAGGTGGACGGAAGTGTTGGCTATCATCTAAGTTGGATGATCTATTCTGCTGACCGCGGGATGTTTGGCTTCTTCACAATTCTGTACGAGTCTTCTTGCCTTGACACGTCCTTTTTACCTGTTTATAAAACCTCCGTACGTTATTTCTTGAGTACAACTTCTCAATATATTGAATCGACCGCTTTTCGTGCTCTTCCACTTCTGGTGGAGCCGATGTTCTTGCTGTCTCTTCTGCTCGTGGAGCTCACGAGTGGCTGTCGTCCTTCGTTGGAGTGCCGCTCTGTAGGCTTCTTGTTTAGGTGCATGTGCTTTTTGGGCTTCTTCATCAAACCAGGTACTTCTAAGTGGTGGTCGGGTGAAACCCAGCACCGCAGTTGCGGCTTCTTTGATGCTGATGACATAGAAGTTGAGAGATTTATGGATGCACTTTAGACGATGATTCTGGTGGTACCTTGCGATTGCAGCTTTTCTACTTTATGCATTTTCAAAGTAGTTGTAAAGCTTAGGTGATCCGTATTCGTGTCTTGACTACAACAAAGTGGTGATCCGAGTCAATGTTGACTGCCCGGGTGGTTCGGACGTCTATAATACTGCAGACATGCTCTATATCAATATGAATGTGATCAATTTGGTTTAAAGTTTCATCATCCGGAGACCGCCATGTCTCCATGCATGCATATTGAGATGAGAAAACTATGTAATTGCTATAGTGATATTTCGTTTCGCCCCAAACTTAATAAGCCCAAGTCAGTTGCCAGACGTGCTGTCGCTTATGTTACCAACTATCCTATCAAAGACGTGCTCCTTTCCTACCCTTCGGACATGGCTCATATCTCTGGTCGAGTAGCTCGTAGGAATATTCTTTAGTGGTGCCGTACTTGTCTTCTTGTTTGCTAATTTAGCATTACTTCGGATTGTCATAAGACGCTCACTGACATGTCGGAAACTTAAGACTTCCTACCTTAGTTTCCCGCATATGGCAAATCTGCATCCGAACAAGTCTTGTTTTTTTTCCTTATAGCACAGTTTTTCATATAGCTGATGTCTGGCTCATCCCATCGCACTTCCTGAAAGGCGGTGATATCTGTGTGATAGTAGTCAAGGGCCTCTGCTAATTGCTGCATGTAGGTTGTTAAGGGCCCGAACATTCCACGTGCCGATCTGAAGGTCATTGTTCTCTAAATATGTTTGCAAGGGTTGTTAACAGTGAATCCACTTCTAACCGAGCCGAGGTTCGTCACATCTTTTTAGTCTCTTCCGTATAGAGATGTGAGTCCTATGACGGTGTAGGACGTTATTATGCTACTGGCCGAGCATACCCTTACCATTTTAGCCTGCATGAGTAAGGGTTTACTCACCCGTTTGGGAGGTAAGGCAAGCACTTCACTTGGAACTGATTGTTGCGTTGTTGACCCAATACAAGTTATAGGAGAGTAAGCAGTTCCAAGTTTTTTAGTTAGAATTCTTTAAAGCTAATAACTGGATACCGTGCGACCTATGGCATTAACATTATTTACTCAGAGCAGCAGGGGATTTTGTCGCAAACGTATTGCGGTTATTATTCAGTCCATGTAATGCGCCAATGTCTAGGCTCGGAAAGTGAAAACACCGTGGACTGGTGGACTCCCTAAATCGCGGATCTAAGATCGGTATGCATGATGAACTTACAAAAGTTACACGTCTCAAGGTTCTAGCAAGAGCAATACACACTCAATGCATATCGAGGAGCAAAAGCCCGACTTAAAAAAGCCATAAATCCCAAAAAAAGCCATAAGCCGGACTTATTTGCCGGAATGTAAAGGGTGTTTTTTTAGAGGTGTGAGATCACAGGATCGTGGAGGCCAAATCACAGGTCCATTACGCAAAATTTTGCGCTCAGCAAATGTTTGCCGCAATAAATTGATGGTGTCGCTCGTCGTGTGGCATGTTGCGCTATCTTGTTGAAACCAAAGCTCTGTCACGTCAATGCCAATCAACTGAGGGCCGAAGAAGTCAGAAATCATGTTTCTATAGCGCTCTCCATTGACGGTAACAATCTGGCCAGCATCGTCCTTAAAGAAATATGGGCCCATGATTCCACTGGCCCATAAAGCACACCAAACAGTGAATTTTAATGGTTGTAAGGGCGTTTCGACAAAGACTTCAGGGTTTTCTCCACTAGAAATTCGGCAATTTTGCCTGTTTACATATCCATTTATGAGGATCAAGCTGAATCATGTTTTCGACTAATTAACCGAACCTACGACGCGTATAATGGTCGCGCGGTTTCAACTCTTGCACAAGCTGGATCTTATAAGCTTTTAAGCCAAGATCTTTCCGTAAAATCTTCCCCAAAGTGGATAGGCATAGCTCCAGTTGCTGTGCACGATGGCGAATCGACTCATTCGGATTCTCCTCAACACTGCGCTCCACAACGGCAATAACTTCTTCTGTTCGCTCTGTTAGTCCTCTTTGGGGATGCGCATTATTCACTCGAGTGTACGTGGTGCGAAAACGATTCCTCGTGTTCCGAATAACTTGCTCAGATGGACGATTATGTCGACCGTAAAATAGACGTAGCGTACGATAAGTTTGGCGAACCGAACCACAGTTTGCACAATTTGCACGCGTTATTCTGGCGTTAATCTATTTATCGGAAAATGGCAAAATATGCTAACCAGAAATCAAATTGAGAATCTGTAGAAACAGTGTTGCCAGTTTAAAAACTAAACCTCTAAAAAAAGCACCCTTTACTATTGCGATTAACCCAAATAACAGAGGCATTCGATCTGATGCGGTGGGCTTCATTTGGCTTTCAAATGGAAAACCAAGGCTTAACGAGGAAGTTGCGAGCAAACGTAGTAAAGTATTACATGATTATATGAAAGAACGGTTCAAACAGGAAGTGAGAAATGCTCCCTTCTCCACAAGAAACAGAAATTGCTTGAGAAGTGCTCCATCGAAAATATTGAGATGTGATGTTCTGAAGTTTTACAAATTAAATAACAACATGCCATCGATGTGGAGGCCGATCAGAAGCCTTATGAGACATCAAGGTAGGGATAGTGTCGATACCGAGAATTTGAAAGGGATACCTTGCAAACTAACGATATACCATCATATGCCATTTTTATTATCATTCTTAAAAAACTCACAAGCGGACAATCTTTTTCATATCAATACCCATATAGCTACTTGCAAATGATGATGATACTCGTATTCGTAAACAAGAAAAAAGAGACTGCCACGAAGACGAAATGAGGTATAGGAAAGGATTAGTATAATATAACGTCGATATCTAGGTCATATTATTTTGGTAATCGAGGCAATATACAATCACTTTGCTTGTCTCATAGATTCTGAGGGGTATGAGCGACAATCTGCAGCTGGTACGCATATTGGTTCAAGAGATTCCTTACTAATTACAACGTTAGCGCACTCGAGTTCATCCAACTTTCGCATCTTCCAATTATCAAATGATCTTAGTAATTTTCAGTACAGTGCTGTGATTGGAGGTCTCGGCTGGCATCTGAATTCATGATTTCGGTCGACTAATCATTTGATTCCTATTAAAATTCTCGAGCTTTGCTCTTTATCAGATCTATCCCAATTTCGATATGGCCAGTCGATATACTCGTACATATGCAAAGGTATAAGTTGTTTGTTTGCCCTTGTGATGAGTTTCAGAATACTCTGATACCATCCCACCTGACGACAGGATGAAGCTGTACTACTACGTCTACCTTATTTCATCTATCAGTCGTGATTCCACCTGTGGCTTATGACTGTGCCGACGATTGTTAAATTAATGCTATACTAACCAAGTTTAAGTTTTTCAGTTTTTCTAAGAGAGGTGCGCTCAGAACACTTGTTCCCGTTCACTAAATCCTTCAGCCAGTCCTGATAAGAAGGTTCTGCTTTTGTTTCTTCTGGTATTGAACTATGTAGTATTCATAAATCTTTGTAGAGAATAGTTCTGGCTCGTGCTTAGCTCCGGATTGCATTTTGATCCACAAGCCGAAGAACAACACGCTTCTCTGCATAGTTCCGTTTGGAAGGAGCAACTCTCCGCGAACTTAAGGGTTTAAGCTAGGTGACAGATTTATCCATTAGGGTTTTTGCAACAGCCCTCAGTTAGGTTTTGGTTTTAGCGTTGTCAATTTTGCTGTGCAAAACTCTCTCAGCTGGTTAAACTAGAACTTTTTTATTCTTAGACCCTTATTGGGATTAGTGAAAAAGTGGCAGAGAAGGTGGCCCATATGTACGGAGATCCGCTGTACACAGGTAAAGATGTATAATCTGAATTGAAACTGGGCTCTCAACGAGGTTGATTATAGACCGGGTCTTGTATCATCCACCTCAATGGTGGAAGAAGGTGGGAAAAGGTTTCTTTTGTATTGCGTCTGAAGTCCCCAGGCTTTATACATATATCAATTATTTTGTCATGCGGAGGCTTGATTGTATCAGCGACAAGGTGGTGGATCATTTGGTACGTAATCCCTCTTTGTTGAGCCAGTCTGTTTCCATTTGGTTTGCACCATTTCACAGAAGAAAAACTAAATGAAAATATTAGTAGGGCTTATATACTCGTATGTGATTATTTTTTCTTGTTTGTCGGATTCCAGGCTAAGCGGACACAAACAGTTGTAAGTCTTAAATCTGGACCCCCCTTTAATTCTATGATTATAGACAATATTGGCTAATATTTCGAGAAGTATTTTATACACATTTTCTAAATAAATAAATGTTTTTTTTTATTATTAACTAATTTAGGAAACGAACTATGTGCTAAATACTAAATAAAACCGTTGCGCTATAGATATTTAAGATAATTATTTACCCAGATCAAACAAGGGCTTTTTACAATGATGGTTGTTTAAAAACAGATCTATTAACTGAAAGTTAAAGTCAAATATAACAGAACAAGTATATAGTTATGAATGTAGTACAGTAATTCGCAAAATTAATATTACCATTTTCACAATAATGAGCTTAATTAATAAATCAAAATAAATATTAACGGATTTAAATTGTATGTTAATATTTCTAAATGAGGAATGTTTTCCATAAAAATAAAACTAATTCAGGCAGTGGAAAAAATCGATTATGAATTCGCTATTTACACAAATGGAATTTAAGAACAGAATTGACATTTATTTAATTTATCTCTGATTATGCAGTAATTTCGAATTAATTATTCATGTTTGTGCCAGAGGAACTAAAGTTAGTTTTTTTATTCTGCTCTTTAAAAAAACGTGCTGTACTTTTGCCGCTGGGTTTTAGCTATATACTCGTACTTAAAAAAAAATGTAAAAACAATTTCCATTTGTAAGTATGTTTAAATATATTGTGCTTTAAAAAAAATGAAGCGTTGGGGATGGGTCGTGCGTTTATTTAATGGCAAAACGAGATAACTTTACTAGTTGAATATAAACTGAACTTTAAAATCGATAGACATGTTTTGCTCCATGTGCTTGCCCGTAGTCTTCATCAAACCAGAGGCTTCGTGGAGGTGGGCGGGTGAAACCTAGCACTGCACTTGCAGCATTTCTGATGGCTTCTCGGTATCTAAGCCACTGGCCTTCGGCACTTGATGCTGGCTGCAAAGGACTTCTCGAGAGGTTGAAGGATACGCGATCGGCAAAGGTTCTGCCGGGTTGTTGGGATTGCGACCGTTCAACATTAAATTAGCTCATTGTATTTCTCCGTTGTTGTGGCGTCGGAGATATATCCGTAAACGTACCTTGGCTACAATTAGGAAGTAGTCCGAGCCTATATTGGCCGCTCAGAATGCATCTACAGCGGCGAGCTGTACGGAGTCATGTCTAGTTTGGCATTTTTGCAAACTCGTCCGCTTGTACACGATGACGATGGGGAAAGCTTGCTGCTGCAGCAAGGTCGGTAACAACCAAACCGAGACCTTTGATGTCAAGAAAGGATTTTGACAAGGCGACGCGCTGTTATATGACTTCCTCAACATCATACTTGAAAGAAGCTTGTGCAAAACTCACAAGCCAACACACGAGGTACGATCTTTCAAAAGTCTGTTCAATTGCTCGCATACGCCGACGATATTGATATTACTGTCACTGGTGCGTTTGCGAGTGTAGGAATAGAAGCGGCAAAAAAAATTCTAGCGTTAAACGAAGGAAAAAACAAAGTATAAGCTGTCAACAAGAAGGGACACCCAACTTCGACGAATAGGCCAAAATGTCACAATCGACAGCTATAACTCTGCGGTAGTATGGGACTTTGTCTATCTCGGTTCTGCTATAACATCTGAAAACGACATCTCTTCAGAAGTCAAACGAAGAATAACGCTTGTAAATCGCTGTTTCTTTGGGCTGAGAAGGCAACTAGGTAGTAAGGCTCTCTCCCGAATAACCAAAGAAACTCCAAATAAAACCCTTATAATCCCAGTTCTGCTCTATGGTTCCGAAGCATGGACACTTTCTAAAGCATATCTTTAGTCGTTTTGAGAGAAAAATTCTTCGTACGATATTTGATCCCGTATGCGTTGACAGGTTCTGGAGAAGACGATTCAACGATGATTACTACGAGCTGTGCAGCGGCATCGAACTGATCAAAAAACTGCGCACTAGGCATTTGAGATGGCTGGGACATATAGAGTGAATAAACTCCACCGCTCCAGCCCGCAGAATCTTCGACTCTAATCCGGAGTGACAACGTAGTAGAGGAAGGCCTCGCCTTTGGTGGAGCGCGCAAGTGGAAGGGGAACACAACCAACTTAGAGTACCCAACTGGAGGCAGTTATCCAAAGACCGCGCTAATTGGAGAAGCCGAAGTAAATAAGTAAGTATAAACTATAAAATAATATTCAAACAAAATGATATCCGGTGCACTTCATGCCATCGTCTGGCATGGCCTGGTTTTCAACAATGTTGTAACTCATCCAACATTTTTGATGAAAGTATGCGAAAAGAGGAGCTTACATTTTTATGCCCAGGAGATTACGCGCTAAACAGTACTATAGAATTCTTTCATGTCCAACCATGGGTATGTTACGTCAAACTACGAAGCAGCTTTCTTGTCTTGACCATGTTGATGATGAGGAGTCCAAGAAAAATCAACAGAACACAGTTTGAGGAGGAACTGCGCAAGTCGCCAAATCTTCGCCTAAGTACAGAACGAAACAGAAGTTAAGGGAAATTCAGAATATGAATTGTGCCCTTACCAGGGTTGTACCGACGGGGTGCATTTCTTACCACATAAAAAAAACTTACCTTATGAGCGACATAAGCCTCGGATGACAACAGAACTTCTCATTTAAGATAACGAACCGAACGTCCACAGATTATGTATTCAAACTATGAACGTACACGCCTGGTGCTGTTCAAAAACTTGAATCTACTGTACAAATCAGATATGGGCAATAGCGGCCAAAATCGGTTTAGAAAACACTGAACCGTTTTCATCTAATCAAGTTTACAGCAGATCGTAATACAGTGACAAGTAGTATTCGGTTTTCAAGCCTACGAACTTACACAGTAACTTGGTGCTCTTCAGGTGGTCGAACCTTGTTGCAGATAAATTTAGAGCTCAACTTTCCTTTGAGAAAAATCGGCAAACCGCCCAGCGTTAAAAGCCTTGGCACGCACATTCCCTATCTACCAACGAAAATAATCTATACAATCAGTGTCTCGAAGTTATCAAAAGTTGGCTACAATTACTGCACCAAAAAGGAGTCCTTGTTATGATGATGATGACGATAAAAAAGGAGGAAAAAGTATCGAGCAAAAAGAAGATCTTGTTTGAAAAGAAATGGCGCTATGCAACATCCTATCTCAAGGATATCGAAGAAATTCGCAATAAGAACTATGATACATCCGGATGTTTTTCAGGACAGCGAAGCAACCGACAGCTGGTTTTAAGGTTCTTCAATACTATGAGGGAAACCTCCTCACGAGAAGCTTCAGTTAGAGAGTGTGACATTGCAAGTAGATAAGCATTTGCCAGACAATGAAGATGTCATCAGTATGGGTGAATGAAAGCAACGAACTGGACTATCAGCTCAATTTGGCCCATTTTTAAGAAAGGCTATCTGTTAGAAAATTATGTTACAAAAGTCTGTATCATAATTCAATTTCATTCTTTTAATTTAATCAATTGCTTCAGTGAAGTTTTTTTTTTGTAAATTATTATTCTGTAGACTGTCATTTAAACTCATTTGCAAAACTACAAGCTCAGATATCACCAGTTACCGAATATAATCCCGCATCATAGCACTTTTTAATATTTGGAATGTGGAGTAGATGACAATTTTGCTAGAAGAAATCGCGCCAAAACCTTCCATTGATGCATTGTCAGATTTTTCTATAGTTCGAGCTCCATCTTTGTCAACTTCACGTGTTTGTTTGCCTGGAATGGGTCTCCTATATTTAGTGGAGTATACTCCGATCGGGCTCCTTGCGAAGATGCTAAAGTACTCATACTTTACTACCATGCATCAAGAAATCACAATACTTGAATTCATGTCATCCTGTTGGCATAGCAGCTTCGCGTTTACACACGATGCGTCTTATAGCAGCTAACTTTAAGGTAGAATGGAATGATCTTCTGGAAACTTACGACAACAAGCGGTTCCCGGTTGATTGAATGGATTTACTTTTTTCTGCTAAAGCAGTCACTCAAGAATCATCAGAAGATCTTGATGTTTTGCTTATCACTATCAGCCATGTAGTAGGTTCTTTACAGGGTCTTCTTGGTAGCAAAGACGATCAGCTGGATGAGATTCTGGTGTTTTTAGTTTCTCGCAAATTAGAATCTGCGTCAATAAAAGAATAAGGAAAGCATCTAGGTGCCAAAACAGAAACGTCTACTTGGAATGAATTTTAAGAATTTATCCCAACACTCATTCATTCACTTCAACCCTTCGAACGAGTGATTCCTAAACATGCAGATAGCAGAAAGCCATCATTATCAGCTAAAGATTATTAAGCCCGATCTCATCACATTGGTGTACGCTGCTCTTCTCAATCTTGTTATCTTTGCAACGCAAATCATTTCATCTCAGCTTACTTATGCTATCATCAGTTTGTCATTATAGAAAATCTTTGGCAATTTTTCGATAGCCACGTATTCACACAACGTTATCTAAAGCTGATATAGGAGCAGACAGATCATCTTCGCACAAAGCAAATGGAATGGTTTTCTTGGATATTCAATCATGTGCTAACGAATTCACAAGTGCTTCTGACGTCTTCATCTTGTCGAAATTAACTAGCTATCTTCCTTCAACAATAGTTGGCGTCAGCAACTGGCTTCATCTGAAGGATCTACAACTTTCCGATCCTAAATAGCAACAACCCGGTCGAATCGATCTAATACTGGTAGTGGAAGCGTACAGACAATTTTCCCAAAATGGACTTCGAAAAAAAACCGATGGAAACGCTGTTTGCTCAACTAACCAGTTTGAGATGGATCTTTTCGGGATCCGCACCATCAGTAGCGTATTCAACATTGATGGAAGCGGCGATTTTTCACTGCCATGTTGAAACTAAGCTCCACGACGGTGTGATATGATTTTGAATTTAAGAAAAAGTCTTCAATTCCCCTAAGAGTCAACTTAACTTGGAAAAAAAACAATGCGAGGACATTTTCATAAACACTCACTCTTGAGACTCGCAACGAAGATTTATCGTAAAGTTTCCTTTCAAGTTACATCCGGTAAGTTTTGAAGACCCTTACACCGCCGCAGCGCACATGATTCATAAGATGCAAAACCACTTTATACAAAATCCTTCTTTTTATAAGAATTAATCAAGGTCCATCAAGGATTATGAAAACTTAGATCACATGCACCGAACGTGTAAACCTCCTACATCAGCTGATCAGGTATTTTACTTACTACATCATGGAGTTGTGCGAGAGATGAGTGCAACAACTAAACGCCGAGTTGTTTTTAACTGATATTTTAAGAACCAACAAAATGAGTTTTTTCACGGAAAACTACACGTGGATCTTCCAGACATTCTAAACCGATGGTTAGATGTTTTCTCATTTGACATCACGAAAATGTTTAAACACATCCAAATTCATCCCGATGATTGGGATTTCGGAGAATTTTCTGGCTTGAAGATTCAAATCTATTGGAATTTTAATTAATGACGGATCTTGAAAATAGAGTTCTTCGTCAAAGCAGTTATCGAACAGAACACCTACGTCGATAATGTCTACAGCGGAGCTTCATCTATCACAAGCGCGAAACACAAAATCAGCGAAATAATAAATCTCTTTAAGGCAGGTGGGTTTCCACTTCAAAAATGGGCAACCGGCCACGAAAATCTCTTAGAAGATGTGCCCATTCAAGAACGTTCTTGCTATACATCCTCACTTTCTATCAAAGATGGTCCTATTCATCGCACATTGGGACTCAATTGGCAACCAGTTCATGATCGGTTTATTTTCGTTTCCAAATAAATTATTGAAACCGATTTGTACACGATGAGAAATGTTTTGTCTCGTATTGCGAACATTTTCGATCTTTTAGGATGACTGTCGCCGGTGGTTGTTCGAGGCAAAATATTTATGCAGGAGCTTTGGAAAGCTACTCGTATTGTATAACTTAAGTTAGGATGAATATAACATATTCATCTATACCTTGATTTGCGTTGGGAACCCTGCATTCAAAGCTTCAGGATCTTCATTTAATCAGTATACAAGGATGGCTTGGATTAACTTTATCATACTTAACTGTTGCGATTCATGGTTTTGCGGACTTCTCTAATTTGGCCCTTGACTCAGCCATCCATCTTTGTGTTACATGAGCCATACACAGCATTCAGTGTGTCCTCTCCAAAAACCAAGCAAATCTACGACTCGGTCGAGATGTATTCGTGTTATGAGAGAGCTGCATCTCTGGACAGATTCGAGTATCGCCTTGTTTTGGATTCAAGGCAAATTAACTAGGTGGAAAGATTTCGTACGAAACCGTTTTTCTCAAATACAACAAATAATTCCAGAAGCGCATTGACATCATCTGCCAAGTGAAAACAACCCAGGGGATCATACATCAAGGGGTTTGTCACCACGCAAGCTATCTGAGAGGGCATTTTGGTGGTTTAGACCTAGTTGGCTGAAACTTGCATCAAATCATTGGCCGTTGCTGCGTCTTAACTTGGAGAAACACGTAGATCTGAAGGAACGTCGGCCAACTGTAGCCTTTGTTAAAAAACAAAAAAAATCGATACAATACGGGACTTCAAAAACAAGTATTCACAGCTTGTGAGACTCCTGCGAATCACTGTCTAGTGCAGCAATCTCAAACCAAAATCCATCAAACTCAGTGGATGGCTGAAACGTGAAGAACTTGAAGAACCTAAGATGTTTTGGATGAAATGTGTACAGATCGAAAGTTACTCTTTAGAAATCAGTCATTTATCTCGTTTACAGTCCAGCTCAATTTACTGCCTTACTTCATTCATTCTCAGGAAATTCTTCAAATTGGAGGGCTGCTTCACAATGCTCAAATCTATTCGTTCACGAAACATCCAGTTACACATACATACTTCCACGTTAAACTTGACAAAACTAATTCTAGACTATACGCTCCAGTCCACACTTCATGGCCGAGTTCAAATAACGCTGGACACGCTGAGACGGAACTACTGGAAATATAGTTTATAGTTAACACTACGTTATTTGCACATGCCCTCCAATGTCGTTCTTTCTATCCTTTGCAATATATTCGTACAGACAGTACTCTCTGTTTCTCATATTCGCACTTGCATGGTCGAAACCGAGAAAATATCTAGGTTTCCTCAAGCGCTGTAAGAAATATTTCACCTCCTCTGAGCTGTCTCCCAATATCATCTGGAATACAGTGCCCGCATCCTATTTGCAATTGCTAAATAGGATCCGAAATCGTGCGATGAAACTCATAGGTGATGCCAATATTACGTACTCATTTGACACCATCGAACACAGGCGTAACGTCTCCTGACTCACCTTGTTATATCGCTATTTTCACCACCAGTGCTCCACCAAAATTGCCAGTAGCATTCCGCCTCTTCGAACTTTTAGCCGTAGCACCCATCTAGCTATGAATGTTCATCAGTACACCCACCTTCGGACGTACTCTGAAATATCGTGTTCCTGTTTTAAACCGTACAATTCGGTTATGGAATGCTCTGCCGAGCTCTTTATTCCCTAGTCACTATAACTTGCAAACATTTAAAACCAACGCACATCGGTATCTTTATTTTTTTCCCATCTAACTTCCTTTCGCCCGTGCTATGTGCAAACATCTTAGCGGTAAAGGGTGGCCGGATAAGAACGATAGAAAACAAATTTAAATAAAACAACAAAAGTATGGTATATAAAATTGATTCTAGCTTTATTTTGAAGCTACTTTCATGCCATTTTGGGTGGAAAAGCACATCAATCAAATGGCTGCCTGGGCTTCGCTGGCCGTGCTTTAAGCCGTGCGTCGGCCCAATATGTGCGGTGTTATTCCGGCAATAGCGCGTCGAATGTTGACTTCGAGATTGTCCAATGTGTTTGGCTTGTTAGCGTAGACTAAGGACTTGACGTAGCCCCAGAAAAAATAATCGAGTGATCTCAAATCGGATTATCGAGGCGGCCAAATTGATGAACGCTCACGGTGAGATGACCCAGTCGTCAAATTTCTCCTTCACAACTTCGAGCTTTGTGTCGCTGGTATGGCAGGTAGCGCCGCCTTGTTGGAACCTTAGCTTGGGTGTATCGATGTAGTCAAGCTCTGACCACAGAAAGTCGGTTAACATCGCGCTATACCTTGACGGTAACAGTGTCTCCTTTCTCATTTCGAAAGAAATAAGGTTCGATGATGCTATAAACTGCACCAAACAGTCAATCTTTGTGGATGCATTGATGCTTAATAACGGCAAGTTTGAGTATTTAAAAAGCCACTGAGCCAAAAATGGGCTTTGTCCGAGTGATGATTTTTTGGCCAAAATCCTGATCTCCGGCTAACATTTCCAGCGCCCAATTAGCGAACTCACGCCATTTTTATGGTTGTCCGGCTGCAGTTTTTGCGTCAGCACAATTTTATACGGATATAGACCCATATCCAATCGCCAAATAAGCCGAGTTGACTCTGTGGCGATTCAGCTTAACGGAGCCGAATCGACACTTCTGGACACTACTTGGATACTGGCCGCTATGGCGGCTATGTTTTATTCATTTCCCACCAATCTCTGTCTGGTTGGTGGCTTAAGATCCAAAAGAGAGGACTCATGCTCAAACTTTTCCACGGTGCAACGGATTGCCTGCACACTGAAGCCATGATGACAACTGACCCGGAATTTCGATATCGTAAAACGATGCATGACCAAATGGCAAATCTTGCCCAATATTTTGGCTGCTGGATGCCATTGGTAACTTTGACAGCTGCTGAAATATAACAATTGGAAAAACTATCATTGCTATCTGGTCACCCGTTACATAAAACCACTTATGTGAGCGCCAATTACAAAAAAACAGCTTCATCACCAAAGTATCTCATGCCATGTTTTTGCACTCAGGTGTGGATTATGCAGGCCCATTCACACTGAAAACATAGAGAGGATAAGGAGCTAAAAGATATGAGAAATATCTTGTCGTTTTCGTGTGTTTTTCTATATCAGAAGTTCCCCTAAAACTTGACACGGATGGATGTATCCTGACCTTTAAGCATTTCTCAGGCCGACAGGATATTTGCTCAAAACTTAAAACTAACTGTGTGACTGATTTTGTTGGTGCTGATGTGGAGCCTCGTAAGTTGCTTAGTTCTGTCTCTGATAACATCAAATCTTTAGTCTACTCGTATCTGCTGGCCGAGTATAGTACAAAATGGTCATTCAGCCCTCTCGCATTACCTCATTTTGGGGGTAAATGGAAGGCAGCCGTTAAGTAAGACAGGTTCCACATCCAAAGAGTGTTAAGAGATGCTGTTATTATATACGAGGAATTTACAACTTTCCTGATTCAAGTGGAAGCTATTTAAAAATCCCATCCCATCTATCCTCACTCGGATGTCCTTGAGCGATCTTGAAGCGCTCATCTCATGCTCTTTTATCGTTGAGGACGCATTATCAGCAATTCCTTTTTAATCCAGCTACCCACATCTACGTTAAATGTTAAAAAGATTCTGGCAGAGTTGGTCACATGAATATCTCCAACAATTGCAAGACATTGGTAAGTGGCATCAATCATGGTTGATGAACGATATCCCCCAAGTAAGTGGTCTCTAGCATCAGTTATTTCAATGAATCCTGGTGCCGGCGGACTTGTCAGAGTCGTCACTGTGAAGACGAAATCAATCACACTTAAGTGTCCAATAGTGAAACATTGTTTACTGCCAGTTTCCAATGATGCCAACGCTCAGAATTATAAGAGTACGTTGAAGTAGGCGGAATGTTGGAGAATTATTTTAAACAAGTTACAACAATATCATAAATCAATTTCATTCTTTTAATTTAATCAATTGTTTCAGCGAAGTTTGTTTTTGCAAATTATTATTCTGAAGTCTGACATTTTTAAGTTAAGTTTTTACTTATTTCCAAAGTACAAATACAATTGGCTTATAAACAATTCGGAGGAATCATAATTAAAATAATTTCACTCCTGGGTGTGTTTAATACTGAGCAACATACATTTCGTATGCTCTATTCATTTGAAAGGACATTTTTGTGTCCTTTGTTGTTGTTGCTGCTTAAGTGCAAGTAAACGGATTGAGCAACACAAAGTATATTTTTGGTATTTCATTTACGTGTTAATGACTTAAGGCATTTTTTTTTTCGTTTTTAAAAGTTTGATTATTATTTAACAATACACTCGTAAATAACAAATGCTTGCCAGATTTCTGAAGGCTTGTTTTAAGTCCTCGTACAGATGGTCGAAGTTGGCCTTGATCTTAGCTTCATCATATATAATGTTGCCCATGGCCTACCTGATCACGTTCCACGTGATATTGTTATTTGACTGAGCAATGGATTCAACCGAATGACGGGACATATCGTAGAAGGCAATGATGTTCCTCAGCACACCGACTATAGAATGGGCAGAAGCTATCATATAAAGAGTTGGAGGCCTGTTGTAGGAAATCGTCCTTAAGAAGCTTGGCAACCTCGAAAGTGATCTTATCGGTTTCAGCCAATGAAGCCTTACCAGTTGTAAAATTTCCGAAAGATCTTCCTCCTCTTGTAGGATTTCCATGACTTTGGTCCTGAGTGGCACGAATTCGACAATGATCTTGTTATCAACTATGGCACGCATGTATTTACTGTACGAAATGAGCCAGTTGATAGAGAGAAAATGTTTGCGCTGGGTCAGTTTTTTATCCACACGCCAGACCGCCTGTACAATACAAAGTGCAGCAGAAGTGACAGGATCTGAGAAATCACCACCGGATGGCGATACAGTACCGACAATGGAAACTGAACCCTCACGTTTCGGGTTACCCAAACACTTGAAACGACCGGCGGTCGAACGGGCACCCAAGTACCCTGGATATCCAGAATCGGCAGCAGGCATTTAGCGAGACGACCTGAAATTTCACGGAGAGCCTCAGCTCAACGAGAGGTAGAATCAGCCATCATGGATAGGTTGTAACCCATGTCACGGAAGTATTCGGGCAAAGTGATACCAGTGTAGACGGAAACTTCACGAGTAGCGACAGGCATGTTGTATGTGTTTACAACAATAGCGTTACGTTTCATGATCGATTCGTGACACCATCGATTTCAACAAACAGCTCAGGGAAATAACAAAGTACTGCAGACATTTCGTTACCACTTTCTCCGCAACCGACATAGATGATGACATTCAAATTGGAGTACTTCGACAAGGCTTGTGAGATGACAGTTTTACCACAACCGCAAGCTCAGGGAATGGCAGTAGTACCACCTTGGACACAAGGGATAAACGAATCCAATTAATGTTGACCGTTCAAAAGTGGACTATTAGCAGGCGACCTCTCAGTAATGGACGTGGTTGACATAGAGGCCATATTTGCAACATACTGTGTTTGCTGATCTCTCCATCGAATTCGGTTTCTAAGATAAAATCCTCGACATGGTAGCTGCCATATAATGAACTGTACCCTTGCAACGAGATCCAATGATCATCTTATGCTTAACGAGAGTGTTTTAATGTACCAAACCATCACCTCCGGTAAAGTGTGATCCATGCAACCAAACAGCAAAGAAATAGCCGACAAATTTGTCAAGTGCAAGTCCCTGGGTAATGTTCCAGTCGAGATAAAATACCATCTATCACTTAATTCTTGCCAACGCCGTATTTACTCTTACAACTCCATTCCTCTCGAAGAAAGTGATACGCTCGAAGCAGTAAGAAAGTTCAAAGTAACTGCAGTAAACAAAATTTTTTGGAAAGGAAGGAGATACTCTTAAGACAACTAGAGCTGCCATATTGACTTTCGACTGGAGTGGCAGCTATTAGAAGTAAGCCCTTACTATCCCAACCCCATGCCTTGCAGGATATGCCAAAAAATAGGAAATACAAAAAAACGCTGCAGAAAAACGAATAATACATATATATGCAGTTTGTGCCGAGATTTTCCCACACGAAGAAGGATGTGAAAGAACATTCTGTGTAAATTGTATGGCTGATGACCACACATCTAAGGATAGGAATTGTCCCACATTTTTGAGAGAAAAGCCTGTTCTGATCATAAAAAAAAGGAAACGCAAGGGAGGACTACAATAAATCTGGACACCTTTATACATAAAAAACTCTACCACAGGAAAAAAAGCAATCACTTGCAGAAGTAATGAGAGAAAAGGTCTCAGAGAAGGCTCTAGCCACCAAACAGGCAAATGATAGGAATAAAATCTCTAATGAAAGCAAATTTGAACAATTTGAAAAAAAAACATTCTTGAAACTACTAAGGTAACAAAAACAACCATCACTGCAAATAACACCAACACATACCTTAATCTTTACACTTACAATGCTTCAACACAACAAGGATAACAAAAAGATAAACAAAACTGCAGCATTGTCTCCACAAGCAATGAAATTGCAAACAGAAATCCTGAACAACATTACAGAAAAAAGTATGGAATTGAATCCATCTCTTTTAGTTAGCCAAAAAATATTCCAAGACTTACCTTGTCCTGGCCCCCTCACTCGAAGTAAGGCTTCTACGTCTTCATTGAAATTCGGACTGTTGGAGACTACGACGTCTCCAAAGCAAAGTACTGAAGGCAGCCGACAAGTCACTAATTCCAAAGAGTACTGAATGCAGCGGCCAGTGACAGAAATGCCCAAATGTCAAAATGTCAACGTCTAACAGTTTTGGAATCTGAGAATCTTCCCTTTGTCCCCGAATCCATGCTTTGCCTCAGCCAGCGATTTTCCGAATTTCATTTGGTAACTCTTCGGTCTGCGATCCCCGAACACGAACAAAAAGCTGGAACAGGGAAAAATGAAGGTGCCTAATTCCTACCTCGATAACGATAACTACTTAGTTAACCCAACAGTAAACTCTTCACAAACTATCCTTCCACAACCGAAATCAGACCACCAATAAAAACATTTTTACCACAAAATTTAAATTCTAGATTACAACATGACCAATAACGCTTATTTTAATAATAAGCTACATAACAAAGACGGGACTGCCATACTCATAAAATCAGGCATATCACATTCCTGCACGAGCTCGCCATCATCAATTCTTCTTAGGATCACTCAACCACTCATTGGATTCCAGGACACTTTGGAGCAAAGTAAAAATGTATGGGAACCGTCCACATCGCAGTATTTCTTTCATCAAACAAAACAACACTTCTATGACTGACCCTACTGAAATAGCACAGTGCTTCGCAGACAAATAGGCTGGATACTGCTCCGACTGAAATTACTCCCCTTGCATCCTTCAGCAAAAGAATGCCTTTTAATTATCCAGTTCCCAGTATTACCACCAAACTTTTTTCTCTCCACACGAATGGAAAAAAGGACACTTGATTCCAATCCCTAAGCCACGACCACTACTCCGGCCGATTTTTCTCCTCCCCGTCTTTCCGAAATTATTTGAAAATAAAATTGGGAACATGCTAAAATGGATTTTAGAAAAACACCTTAATTGTGGACAGCATAGCTTCAGGCCAAGTAGAGGGACACATACCCTGCTCCACAAGCTAGACAAAGTTGGTTTCACTTAAACATTGCATCCTCCTTTCCATGGGCGTGAAGAAAACCTTCTAAAGGGTCATCATGTGGAGAGTAATAAGACAACTCCAAAATTGGAAAACTAACAGGGACTTTCTTCGTGTAATTTACGCCTTCATGACGAATAGGACTATAATTATCCAGGTCAATGGCTGCCAATCTACAATAACACCCATCAAAAACGGTGTCCCTCAAGAACCACCAATTTCAATAACCTTGTACAATGCCTACATTAACTCTTTACTTGTGGACATGGAAGCTGACAACCAACACATCAAGTCTACGTTTACATACGCAGACAACATTTTTGTTTTAGCGTCTGGCAAACCAGAAAAAGTATAGAAGTGCTGGAGCGGATAGTTTCGAAAGCACAGTGGTGTCGAAATTCAGGAGTCAAGTTATCACTTGGAAAAATGTAAACTTTGTGTATTTGTCGTAAACACAGCTGTACCAACTCTTCAATAAATATGGGATATGTCAGGGTTCCCCTTTTGGAAAGATGTAAAATTCTCGGTCTGATCTGTCCCAAAACCTGAAAATGGCACGCCCACGCAAAAACCGTCACAGAAAAAACTTGCAAAAGTTCAAAACCTACTCTAAATAATCTGCAATAAATATAAAGGACCGCAACTTAACACAGCCTTTCATATAGCCCAAACGCTAATTAGATTTGCTATACAGCATGGACTCTCCTTATTTTCAAACTGGACGAAAAGTTGCGACCAACAAATACAAACAAAAATAAACGCAATACTACGTGTGGCTATAGGAGCATTACCATCGACACCCATCGACTCCTTTTTAGCAGAATCAAACACCATCCTTTTCGTGGACATGAAAATCATAACCCAAGTTAAGTTGATTGCAAAAAGCCTTAGTGATAGGAAACACCCACTCCACAATACATGCATGATCGGCTGGTTTAGTGCCAAAACAACGAAAAACAAAAGCGCACTCTTTAATTCTATTCGCAGCAACAACCTAGCAAGTGTCAGTATTCCGAAGCCATTGAGTTATGAGACATCAACACCCCCTTGGCTTTTTCCTCTGCACTTAATAAATGACTCTCTCAGGGCTTCACGAAAAGGACATACGTAGCCGATAGCCGGCTCCCGAAAATTACGCCAGATTTTTTTTTGAAAAAAATGCCAGAAAAGGATTTTTTTTTCCGATTTGTAAAAAATAGCAGAATTTTGTTTGGAAAATATGCCAGAAATTGCGGAAATTAGGCCAGACAGATGTTTTCGGGTGTTTTTCCATTATCAGGAAAGAAAAACATGTCAGAAATGGTGACGTGAAATAAGGCCCAACGAAATAAGACCAAATGTTTTTGTTTTGTTTAGATGAATTTGCATTGATATTAGCAAATTGTAATACAATTAACAGCTATTACATAAGCGCCTGCCGGACAGTTGTTGGGGTACCCTTAGCGGAGCGACGAAGACGCGTGAGCATCTAAACTACCCCATAAAGTGGAGTTTAAACAATTGAATCGCGCGAAGCTCTGCACCTACTCCCTCTTGGCTGGCATTATGCCTTTTTGCAAGGCGAAATAAGGCCAAATTGGCCAAATTGGCCTTATTTCGTTTTCTAAAGTGAAATAAAGCCAAACCGGAAATTTGGTGTTATTTTCAGATTTAAAACGAAATAAGGCCAAATTTTTCATTTTTGGCTTTATTTCGTTGGGCTTTATTTCACGTCACCCTCAGAAATATCGTTTCTGGTATTTTTTCCAAACATGTTCTCTCTGACGTTTTTTTTGGAAAAAAGACCTGAAATTTCGGAAAGATGGCCAGAAAATGCTGGCTTTTCTTCCTAAGAAAAAAGGCCAGACTTGTAAAGAAAATTTTCTGGCGTTTTTTCCATAAAAAAAATCTGGCGTTATTTCCTCTGGAGTAATTTCTGGGAGCCCTGATAGCCTATCGAAACAACTTTCTGAAATTATTGTCTGAGGGTAATTTTGATTACGTTTTATACACCAACGTGCCCTGTAAAGAAGGAATTACAGGCTTTTGCGTCTACAGGCTAGACAATCAGTTTGACAAGATAATAACGCAACAAATTACTACACCCAAACAAAACTACTTCATTCGTGAAGTAATGGCGCTAGTAGAAGCATTAAACTTTGCAGCGGTACTTAATGCAAAAACAGCAATGTGCACCGACTCCCTCAACGCAATACGTAACATCCAAAACAACAATAGTAAAACGCCTGTTTTTCATTTTCTTCGCTGCGTTATCACTTCAAACTCCCCTAGAATGTAGGCATACCAGGAAATGAAAAGGCAGATGCGGGCGATCGTCTAGCAGTCAATATGCCTTTGGTGTACTCCATACTTCATTTTGCTAAAGCAATATGGTCACAAAAGGTGCAAGAAATACGAATAGAAGCAGAAAACCGCTGGACCTTATTAAGTTCCTTCTTAACAACACATCTTTAGAGGCTGTATCCTACAATGAGGCCTTGTGTTGACTGCAAGCGGTTCAACTCTGCGTGATGAGATTAGGACATGCAATGTTGAATAAGGCTCACTTGTACATCAGAGGTACTCAACCATTATGCAACGTTTGCCAGGAGAATTTAACAATACATCACGTACTTCAAAATTGCTAATATTATAGAGACCCTATCAGAATTGTTTGATCCGTCTTTACCACCTCAAAATTCTAAATTATTTTAGAACCACAGAGTCTTTAGAGGAAAACCAACCAATTCAAAACCAACCCTTGTACCGACAGTAAGAAACCTATTTTACCCTTACGAGAAGAATCACTTTCCATATGAAATTGTTACTTTCCTGTGGTCGCCGACGGTCCTCGGAGGTTTACGCGGATTTCATAAATGAAATGATGAAATAATAACTGCATCCCATGGGAGCAACAACGGCAACAAATACAACAGAATACTTAGTCATGAAATTGAAAACTTCACTGCTTTGCTGCTCATTTGATAAACCCCTAGGAGGGTGGTTTGTATGGATAGTGCAACCAATCTTGTTTGCCTATGGGTGGTGATGGTTCTGTGAGCGGAAAACTGGTTGCGGACAAACATTTTTGCTTCAGAAAAGATCTGGCTTTCGGGGGATTGGGGTTAATCTAATGGACACCATCAATACCACGAGATTCTGACATTATTTGTGGCGCTAATGTGTCACACGGTATATTGGAACGGAGCATATTAGCTCCCACCACATCAGAGCTCAGTATCTGACTGTGAGCGCAAACTCGAAACCTACTCATCAACCCGCTCACAGCAACAAAACCCCACTGAATTCTTGAAGATGTCTGGAAGCATCCTTTGGTTTGCCTGGAATCTGGAGATTCATGCCTACGATTATACTCATAGAGAATTAACCTTAATGATAGTCCTAATCAAAATGCCAATACGAGTTCAGCTCCTGAGAAGTCCACCTCATAGTCTCCCGGGCAGGCAAGTTCATCGATGATCTCATTTCTGGGAATTCAATTATAACCCCGACAAGACACTGTGTACCCGGCCTTCCAGCTGTATTCTAAAAAGACTTTTAAGTCCCGAACTAGTTTAGAGATAGTAAAAGGTTTTAATAAAGCCTTAACCGCAGCTTTAATATCCTCATCCGGTTCTCACAACATAGTTCATTGACATCAGGATCTTTCACTTGATTCTCCTGCAATTGCATGAGGCGCTAATTGGATGACTCATTCTTCATGAGACCGCTGCTCAATTTTTCTAGAATATTTTACCTTCGGTTCGTAGAATCCAAAGCCAATTGTACAAAATTTGTTAAGAAAGACCAGAAGGCAATTAAAAATATCACAATCTCTGATAAAGAACCTGCTAATTTAAAAAAAAAATACGACAAGCTGCGGCCACAGCTATTCCATACTAACCCAAGCAACCCACTTGGTTTAACTCAGTACAGGACGTCGAAAACGCTACTGCGTATCGTCGCATAGCGCACCTATAAGGCGAAGAGTTTGCGCTGCTAAAGCCGATTCAGGGGCACAATTTTTAACATCCTTCAACTCCTACATGGAATCCAGATCCATTCGGAATGAAGATAAAGCTGTAAATGAAAATCATTTAGGATAGGGGATAGTTCAACGATTCGCGACCAAATGGGCGGAATACAGCTCGGAATATGCATACTTCTCCCGAAATCCTGTCACCAAATACTCTTTCATAAATCATAGAAACTCTCAGTGAAACGAAAGGTTCTACCCCTGGTTTGGATCAAAATAATCAAATAGTTACCACTGGATGCGTTTTGCCTCACGAATGGAAGACAGCTCACAGTACACCCAAGTACTATAACGATCAAGGTCCCCTTGATAGCTACCGCCCGAGCCTTTCGATCATGTCCAAATTATTCGAAGAAATAGTAGGGAATTGGTTGGAAAAAACAACTTATGGCCAACATGGTTTTAGACAAGGACGAGGCACCAAAACATGGCTGCAAATGCTTTCTTGGTCCATTGTCCATGCAGGGTTGGGTTCACGAAAGTATTCTGTGCTTTTGTCCATGGACTTGGACAAGGCATTTGAGAGAGTTACTGTCTTTGGAGTTATAAAACGGCTTCATCAATCAATAAAAACCTCCGTAATCAATTCGTTTATATCGAATATGGTTTTTAGTGAGTGGGTAAATAGGGACCTGCCTGTCCTATAACTTAGATTGGGCTAGCAGTGCAATAATCAAGTTCGTAGCAAAGGGCTTGCCTTATAGTACCTTCCAGTAATGGTAACCGGTAACTGCATGAGTAAACCACTATTAATGTAGGATAAAATGGCAAGATATTGAGAGGTTGTACTACAGGAATAACGTGCGGAAGTTTTACCAACAGGTAAAAAGAATGTATCAAGGCAAGAAGACCCGTACAGAAGCCCGTGGAGATGGAAAAGAAAACCTTGTAGCAGAGTCACAGTTGGTGCTGATAATATGGAAAAACTTTTTTTTGCAGACTGTATAACGTCTAAGAAGACCTAGATGTCGCCATCTGGGAAATCAGACCATTCAACCTAGACGATGATAGCCAAAACTTCCGTCCACTGGAAGTAAAGATAGCAATATCTTATGCTAAAATTTAACTTAAGCAGTTGACCAAGATGACCTACTTGCCGATGTACTCAAAGCAGCTGGAAATGAATATGTGGATAGCATGCACAAACTCATTACTCAAATCTGGTCAGAGAAGTGACTGTGCCAACTATCCGTTAGTCTTCTCAACATAACATCGACTAAGCACAAATTAAATTCAATTTGAAAACAAACCTATCCATGTACATATAGTACATACTAGGGTTGTCTGAAAATTTTCCGACTGAACAATGATACAAGACATTTTTTCTCAAAATTTTTTTTCATTTTTCTACATAGTCTCCTGGTAACTCTACACACTTCTCCCAGCGATGCTCCCATCTCTCTAACCTGTCCAAATAGTACTTGGCGTTTTTCTCTACAAAATAATTGTTCACGAACGTGATTGCCTCCTAATTTGACGAAAATCGCTGTCCTCTGAGCGCAGTTTTTAGATGATGGAACAAAAAGAAGTCGCTTGGGCTAGATCTGGTGCATAAGGCGGATGGCTCAAACCGTAATTCATGGATTTTCGCCATGGCAACCGCTGAGGTGTGAGACGGCGCGTTATCTTAGTGAAACAGGATTTTCTTTTTCTGCAAATGTGGCCGTTTTTCCGCAATTTCTGCCTTCAGCTTGGCAAGTAATGATGCGTAGTATGCTCCTGTAATGGTTTTTCCTTTTTGAAGATAACCGATTAAGATAACTTCTTTACAATCCCAAAAAACAGTCGCCATCACTTTCCCAGCCGAAAAAAGAGTTTTTGCTTCTTTTGGAGCCGGCTCGCCCTTTGCAGTCCACTGTTTTGACTGAATTTTTGTTTCGGGGGTATAATGGTGTATCCAAGTTTCATCTACAGTAATTAATCGGCTCCAAAACTGCGCCAACAGAGCGTTGGAAATGTTCATTCGAACAGGTTTTTGGTCTAACGTAAGCAAACGCGGCACCCAACGCGTGGACAGCTTTCTCATGCCCAAATCTTGATTTAATATGTAACATAAACGTTCTTTGGACATTTTCGGACTCGGCGGTCGTCTAACACCATTTGGTGAACTTTAGCAATTTTATCGTCAGTGGTTGCAGTTTGTGGACGTCCCGAACTTTCATCATTTCCCAAGCTCTTACGGCCACGTTTAAATTCAGCTGCCCAAAATTTCACTGTGGTAAATGATGGTGCAGAGTCCCCATACACAGAGTCCAACTCATTTTTGATTTGCGTAGGCATATTGAATTTCAAAAACAAGAATTTAATGACAGCTCGTAACTCAATTTTTTCCATTTTCACAAAAAACACTCACATCGACTCACTCAAACGACTGTCAACTTAAAACTGCGTGTCGAAAATGATCGCAAAAGATGCACAACTAGCGTTCACTAGCTTTTATTGACGAGTGCCGCTGTCGGAAACTTTTCAGATAACCCTCGTATATATAAATTGAGTTAATTTTAGGACGATGCAAATACATATAAACTTGTAAATAATTGTACAAAATGTAAATCGTACGTCATATAGCGGCCTAGCTTTATATTCCGAACGATAGAAATTTTATTTTTTGTATTTGTACCTGTGAAAAATAAAAATAAAATAAAATTATGATTCTAATTACCGCTTACCGTTTATGATGTGCCATTTTCACTTCTTGACGGACGCACTTATTTGAATTTATCACAACACACTTAACAAATGGTATGAAATAGGCTTGACATTTTCAAAAATTCAAAGCCTACCAAAACCTATTTTTTACAATAATTTGGAAAATTTCAAAATTTTAGCAATTTCTGTAAAAAATGGTGTTTAAAGGACGTCTATTTTAACGACCCATATGCACTAATGGGTTGAACATTTAATGGAAATCTAATCACCGTGTTGTCAGTTATTGACTTCTTTAAAAAATACATACACAAAAATCATTTATCACGGAAACCGTATCAAAGTAACTCGTGAACTCGTGGCAAATCTGTTTTCCAAATTTGAATATGCTACACAGCATCAACTGCTCCAAGCTGCCACCGTCATTAGGAAACACGTCATATACTCGTAGTTTCGGAGGAGTTTTCGACAATTTTAATTAATCTCAGGGTATGAATGACATTTCCTTGGTGACAGTTGTGTGAAAATTTATTTGAGAACAATTAGTTAAAGGTCGGAGTGAGGTAAATCAGAATAGGATATGCTAGGTTGTAATTTTGAATTCAATTAAATATTACCTCGCACAAACTTTAATTAAAAAAAAACAAAAACCTCGACATTTTGATTCCCAAAAATGGATGTTGTAATCAGTTTGGCTTTGATTTTTTGTTCTGCCATTGGGAGTTCTTACGCGAAATAATCCATCTTTCGCCATCTCCAATGCCGCATTTCAACTTGGAGGCGTCGGTGAAGATCGATACTTTGTATTTCGATAAGGGTAGATTATTGTTCCATTCCGTAATATGAACATGGGTATTATTATTAATAAAATTGAGTTCAGGTATCATGTAGTCAGTTATGGTCGAACCCAGATTTCTAGGCAGCAGATCAAGTGCTTTACTATGACCATAGGGTTTCGGGGACCAGAATCCATATTCCCTGAGTCTGATGGCACTACACGAAACGATTTATTTGATATGCAAGTCCAGAAGTACGAGGGCGGGTCAATAAGTACGTGACTTTTTGAATTTCTGACCTCTTTACTGAAACAGCAACACTGCTCCTGTCAACAGGTATCTGTCAGTTGACTTCTGTCAAAATTTAAACTTGCTGCGTCAGTTAGTTTGTGTTTGACAGCTATTTTTATCAGACTACTCACTAATTTGAGGAGAAAATGGAAAAAAGTGAATTTCGTGTGCTTATTAAGCATGATTTCTTGCGAAAAAAAACCATTACCGAGACCAAGGCTAAGCTTGATAAATACTATGGGGACTCTGCACCATCGATTTCAATGGTAAAAAAGTGGTTTACTGAATTTCGTTGTGGCCGTACAAGCACTGAAGATGCCGAACGTCCTGGACGCTCCGTTGAGGTCTCTACACCCGAAACAATCGAAAAAATTCACGATATGGTGTTGGCCGACCGAAGATTGAAAGTGCGAGAGATTGTGGAAGCCGTAGGGGTCTCGCATGGCTCAGTGGTTTCAATTTTGAATGATCACTTGGGCATGAGAAAGCTTTCCGCAAGATGGGTGCCGCGTTTGCTCACAGTCGACCACAAACGCAATCGTGTAACAACTTCACAGGAAGGTTTGGCGTTGTTTAATCGCAATATGGAGGAGTTTTTGCGCCGTTTTGTAACCGTGAACGAAACATGGATCTATCACAACACACCAGAGAACAAACAACAGTTAAAACAGTGGGTTTCTAAGGGTGAATCGGCGCCAAAGAAGGCCAAGGTGGGTTTGTCAGCCAATAAAGTTATGGCGACTGTTTTTTGGGATGCACGCGGGATAATCCACATTGACTACCTTCAAAAGGGAAGAACAATCAATGGGGAATATTATGCCAACTTATTGGACCGATTCAATGACGATTTAAAAAAAAAACGACCTCATTTGGCCAAGAAAAAAGTTCTTTTCCACCAAGACAATGCAAGGGTGCACACATGTGCAGTTGCCATGGCAAAAATGCATGAATTGGGCTATGAATTGCTCCCTCATCCACCCTATTCTCCAGATTTGGCTCCGAGCGACTACTTCTTGTTCCCAAACCTGAAGAAATGGCTTGGTGGAAAAAGTTTTGACTCCAATGATGAAGTCATCTCGCAAACAAAGGCCTATTTTGAGGACCTCGACAAATCATTTTTTTTGGAAGGGATAAAAAAATTGGAGAAGCATTGGACAAAGTGTATAGAGCTCAAGGGAGACTACGTTGAAAAATAAAATTATTTTTTTATCAAAAAATCTGTGTTTTAATCCAAAAGTCACGGACTTATTGAGCAATACCAGCTGTTTGTGTTGTTGTTGTAGGCTTTGCTGAAGGCGGACCACCACACGAGCGATTTATAATAAGAATTGGACGAACTATCATTCTAGGCAGAGGTCCCCACCTTTTGCTAAAGGTCTTCTGCAGGCGTAGAAAGCGACGCACGCTTTTTTTTTTAACCATTTTTAGTTTCCAGTTAAGTTTGGGGTCAACGATGACGCCAAGGTACCTTGCACTGGAGGATAGAGTAAATGTTTGGTTGCTAAGATAGGGAAGCTTGAAACTCGGCATTTTACACTTGTGGTAAATAGCATTAGTTCAGTTTTACTCGAATTAACGCCAACTTTACAACTTGTGGCTATAGCGGTTATCTTCAGAGCTCTCCCTCTGAGTTCACTAATCACTAAGAGGAACATCCCTGATACTAAAATAATCACGTCGTCGCGTACGCGATTACCTTGATTCCAATATTATCGAACTCCATCTAGATATTGTTGATGGCCTGGAGCCGTACAGATGGCGAGATAACTCTCCCCTTCTGGGTACCTTTATCTAGAGAGGGTTTGATTATAAGGCCGTTTCCCAATTGTGACTGAATATGGAATATGATCCAGTTACTGACGAAATCGTCTGTGCCAAGTCTAGTGAGAGATGTTAGATTGGAGTCAGTGTTCACATTATTGAAGGCATTTAAGTGATGAGAATGTTAGTACTTTAACACTAGCACTTTTAAATTTTTTTTTCAAGAAAATTACACAATTCCAAATCAAAATATTTTCAAAAATTTATAAAACTTAAATTTTAAAATATAAATAGTTCAGATTGATAAAAATTATTCTTCAAACTTTAAATTCAAAATTCGAATGAAAATTTTCTCATAAAAATCTGAAACAATCAGTGAAGACGTCAGGTATTTGCAGGCTTGTAGGCACATAACGTAAATTAAGAATCTGTTTACGTACATCCGTGCAATGAATTGATATTCTACTTCAACAGGCTTGATTCATTTGTGGTAGCCTGCTTCACCGCATTTTGATTGTCCATGTTGTGCGTTGGAACTTTAGTTTCGCTTAGCACCGATTGAGAGAACAAACGATGCACATAAATCAAGTCCTTTACACCTTCACATACTGCAACGTACTGAGATTTCGCTGTGAAAAGGGCGAAGCATGTCAGACGCCGCGACGATCAAGAAATACATAGCAATACCGCCAAACATGGATGCATATGCTGTCAGCTTAATACCGAATTCCTTACGGAGATATAGTATCGGGTGACCAGATAGCAATGATAGCTTTTCCAATTGTTATGTTTCAGCAGCTGTCTAAGCTACCAATGACATCCAGCTGTCAGAATATTTGTTACCGTCGAATTCTCTGTCCAACGCGCCGTACCACGGAAGGGTGCCCGACCGCCACGAAGAGTGGTCGTGGGTTAAGGTGTTAAAATGGGCGCCACGCGATTGCACTACCGTCTTACAGCGTTTTCTTTTTCCGAAAAATCTTTTTTTAACCCTGACAGCCTCTTTACAGCTCGAGTCGTATCATGCCTTTTCTCTTGGTTTAATACTCTCCATTCGATGAGGGATAAAGGATCTCATTCCGAAGAGAATAGTGTCAGTGATCATACCAGCAGCGGTATGGCTTCTCGTATTGCCATACGGTTTTTTTAGGAATTTTTTCTCTAACTGTGTGGTCGGTGTACGAGAAGTTAGCTGATATGACACAATGGTCCGACGAGCCTAGAGGGGAGAGCACATCAACGCAGTACTTGTCAGGGTGATAAGTTAAAAACAAATCAAGGGTGTTGGCGGTATGACTATCAACGTCTTGTATTCGTCTAGGCTCATTTACAAGCTGGGTTAAGTTATTTCCCGCAGCGAAGATCTCAACACATCGTCCTTCGGGTGTTGTCTGTCCAGAATGTGGAAGCCATCCAGAATTGTGTATATTGAAATCGCCCATAATAACGATTTCAGTATGAGGATACAGGGATACAGTTCTTTGAATGAAGTCAGACAGCGCATCAAACTCATTAAAAGTCGAATTGCTGTCCAGTTTGGGGCCTCTGTAAATAAAGCAGTAGTGGATAATTTGCTTACGGAGAAGGAATTTTAACCACATGAAAATGAATAGCTAGACCGCGGTGAGAGAAGAATAATCTCACCAGTTCGTAGCCAGGTAGCTTCAGATCAGAGTGATCTGAGAGGTGTGGGTGGGGATCTACCTGTGTTTCACAGCTGGTCTGTATTTGCAGACGTGGACGTATGCAGAAAAGTGATTAATTTTAGGCTGCTTGTATTGGCAATATTCACTCTGAATTCCGGAGTCATTATAAAGAAAGGCAAACACAAAAAACACAAACACCGACGTTACTAAGCGCATATGTGAAGTACAACCAGAGCTTCTGGCTCAGGCCGGTTGAGCTAATGCAGATGAGATCGGAATCCAAAAGATATATCGCTATCTACATCGATAGCCAAGCCGCACTCAAGGCAATGGAATCAACCAACGTCAGTCATGGGCTGTCGCAAAGTGCTGAAGGCACTATACAGTCAGAAGCGGGTAAGACTGTGCTGGGTGCCAGGACACTGCGGTAATAAAGGAAATGAGCAAGCGGATGAGCTTGCAAGAAAAGGAAGGATACTCGACAATAGTGAGTATGCCAATATAAAGCCACCCCTTTGCATAGTGAGCCGCACTATCAAGGAATAAATCACGAAGACTGCCAACCTAAGGTAGTTAAGTCTGGAAGGACACAGGGTATCCAAGGCCCTTTGCCCGCTTTTTAGTGGCAAAAGATATAGGAAGTTAATAAAATTAAACAGGGTTAAGTTTAGGACAATAATAGGAATCCTGATAGGACACTGTCTCTTGCGCAAACACGCAAAGAGACTCAAATTGTCAGATACGGGTATTTGCAGATTCTGCGGTGATCTGCCAGCTGATGAGGACATAACACACATACTGTGTGAATACGAGGCAGTATCGCGTAGTCAAAGAAAATTTTTAGGGAAATACTTTTCGAAAACCTAGAGGAAATAAACCGCACGAACTTCAAGGGCCTCTTTGGCTTTTGTAGGGAAAAGAGTGTTTCACCAGGGAGATTGTTTAGATTTCAGCCTCTTGACAAATTAAATTTGTTCCAGAGGGATAGCGATGGGGCCGTTTTGGTGACTGGTGTCTATGGGATGGCATATCCATCATAACCCTGTTTAAACTAACCTAACCTAAACTGTCCTCGTCTTCTAGTATTGCGTTGATTTCCTCATTCGTGCGCCGAATACAGATGAATCCAAACAGTGATTCGTCCTTGAATTCCGCCTCAAATCTGACAAAATTATATAAAAAATATAGTAGCCGTACATACTATTTTATGGAACGAGTCTCTAAAAAAAATTACAAGCTTCTGGGAATACCGGGAATTTATTCTTACAAAAAATATCATATTTTAATAATTCCAGTAATAGCCGTTCCAGGAATACCTTCTATGATACAAAATTAAATAGAATTGACTTCACCTCAGTAAAATCGTAACAGAGTAATGAGTAAAACAGAATTGGAGTTAAAAATATAAGGATGCGACCTGATTTCCTAAAAGTTATTAGTAATTTATTTATTTTTAATTAACGCCCAAATTTGTTTACACCAGCATACAAAATACACAAATAGGTGGAGAAATACATTCGCCACAATTTGTAGGATTGCTGCAGCCTTTTAAACAACGACGAAAAATGATCTCCCGTATTTACAGTCTCTTTAAATAACATGATGGAAAATAGGTTGTAGTACGTATACTAGAGTATATTGTATATGCTTCGGTTTTATAATCCTTTGTTCTACGGAAAGGGTTTCTGTGGATTCAGCTGCGTAAAAGGTAAATCATTTTATATATTTTCTTTTTGTATTTAATGGATTCTGTATATTAATGCTGATAGTTTTACTTGGTGTTCTTAGGGTAAAGAAGACCCTACATATTTTCTATATGTCGGTAGCCCCGAGGCAGCATAATTTTGTTTTAACCTTACCTTAACGATGTCTTTTACTACCAAACTCGACGGGAAGTCCCTTTTTAAGCCTATCTGCTGCATAATATTGGAGTAGCACTCTACTCTGAAAGCATTTGGAATCTTTCTTAATGTAAAGGGTACTTATGAAAAGGAAGAAAAAAGAGCACGAGAAGCGCAAAATCGAAGAATTTGGTAGATTTATATTTACATAAGGTTAAAACAACCGCATATCGGCAAAAATTATGCTAAGCTATGTTGAGCTTTGCAGGATGACAATAGAAAAGGCCCCCGGCTCCGTGAAAGTCGATAATGGCTTTACCGAGGCCTTTGATCTCAAAATTCCAATTTTATTCACTGACATGTGATTTTTCCAACATCGTACCAGAGAGCATTTTGGGAAAGTTGCAAGCCAACAACAGGGGCACAATCTGCCAGAAACCGGGACATCTACTTGCTTATGCGATTGACTTAGACAAAATCGGCAGAACTCAGCGAGTTTTTGTGTGGCGAATTTTTGTTGCGAGTTTGCGAATATTAATTAGTGTAAAACTATTTCACATCTCAATAATGGTGTCAAATATAACTGCTCATCTTCAAGCACTTAAAGAGCAATCAACCTCTTCAACACGCGATAAATCGCTCACTGTCAACTCCCAGATGAAATCGGTTTCTGCATTAAATAAAAACAAAGAAATAAAACCATTTTTATCCACCCACTTGAAAGACATGGAACTCAGTTTGATGTCGAAGTTCTCATATATACTTTCGAAACTTGAAAGTAATTTAAATAACAAAATAAGAGACATTATCTGATAGCATGGATGGGGTCCCAGTAAAATCGATGGTTAAAATATTTTCTAAAGCACATGATTGATTTAACATAATATGCTGCTTAAATGCTCGTAGTTTAAATTTGTCTATTTTAACTACTTTCGCCCTATTTTTGTTGACTCGCCAGTAATTGTGTTACTGAGACTTGGTTCCAGTTAGATGAGTCGTACCTAGAACCAGAAAACAATACAAACAGTTTGTATAACATCCCGGGTTATAAAATTGTGTGGCACTGTAAGGTCACCAGCGCAAGTGGTGGTGTAGTGGCAGTTTATTCGCATGATAGTAGCGGAATCAAATGACAGTGATATCGAGTATCTTTTGCTAGAGATCTCTGACGATATCATTACATGTACTGTTGGCGTAGCATAAATCCTAACAGAAATTGTTCCCCTCTCCCCATATTTTCTGAATTGCAAGCTTGTTGTTCATTCTATGAGCACATAATTATCTGCAGTGATTTGAACGTCGATCATGTCAGCTCTTAGACAATATCGCTGCGTCTGGATTTGTTGCTACGAATATACGAGTATATGCCACTCGCTTTGCACATAATTCCCCTCCGAGTCTTCTTGATCTCTGCCTGGTGTCCAATCGAACCAAAGTTTTACTTCAGGCCCAAATATCGCTAGATGGTGTGTTAGACCACGACCTAATTTTCTCCATATACAATTATGCAACGAAACGCGTTTAGCAGTCACAAAACTCATGAGCAATGTGATTCACGCGAGAGTACTAAAAGGAAAGTTCAAAGGTGAGGAAGTTCTCATTCCGAGAATTCCAATGATCCCAACTGATATGCCAATCGAGTTTAAGCGAATCCAATTTCCAATTCTTCTCGCATTCGCCATGACAATCAATAAATCACAAGATTGAGTGTTTGTGGCCTGAATCTGGAAATGAATGTTTTCCACAGGGTCAACTGTATGTCGCATGTTCCCGCGTTGGAAAACCATCCGCTTTGATCGTTTTCGCACCTGACAACAAAACGAAAAATATTGTTTATCACAGAGTGCTTCAATGAGGGGAAATACAGTTCAAAATCGACCCGACCGCAACCCATCCAGCAAATATTTCAACAATGTGTTGGACACCCTTTAATCAAAAAGCGATATATAACATCTGTTTGAAAGTAATATACATTTACTGGCCACAATTCTAACGTAACACACTCGTAATCATATCAAAATTCTTGCTAACTCAGATTTTACCCGCTCTATTACTTAATTAAAGTATCATAAATTAAGAGTATGTACGAGTATCTACTTGAATTTGTTCTTGCTTAGTTTCAATTTCAATTAATTGGATATTAAGATTTAATCTTTTATAGTACATAGAACTTAATTCTACAGCGCTTAATATTAATACAAAAATATAGATAATAGGAGTGGGAATAAAAGAGATAATAGAAAGAAATGTAGATACAGAAAAAGTAATAATAGTAATTTAAGGTTAAGAGAAAGTAAGTCATTATTGCTTTTTTAAAATGGTTTTGGTTAGCAATAGCTTTAATGTGAGATGGTAACGAATTCTAAAGTTGAATCGAGTAGACAAAGAACTTACTTACCAACCGTACGCTCTATGTTTTGGATATGCTATGCAATCTATTTTCAGTTTTGTAAAGAAATAACTCTTCTCGTCCATTTCGATTTGGACCAACATCGACAATGGTAATGAATTTTAATCGAATTTTATGAAAGACATTGTTTTTTTTCTTTCGCTCCGTCACATCGTCATCGAGTATTATATATTATTGTTCTCACTGGTTATCGTACAACTTCGACAACCCGTACAAAACGTCAAAATAGAGAAGTATAATTTCGAGGTAGTCAAAATCTTTGTCTACCTAGGCATCTCCTCAGAGATAATTCGAAGTACGTACAAAAACTGTTGCCAATTACCGGTTTTGTGGGCTGGACAACCAAAATAGCGCTCTATAAAGCATTGCATATACCGGTTCAATTCAACAAAAGATCGTTCCGAAAAAATGATATACGGCTTGTCCACATCAATGGGAAATGGACAGTAATATGGACCTAATCAAAGGACTCAAAATTTAACGGTCTAATTGCCGGCGACATGTTCACATATATAGAACGGATCTACGGAACTGCTCCAGTACGAAATGTTTATTAGTCTATCGCCGAAGGAAAATCAAACAGAGAAAGACCCAATATTAATTTGGTGGAGAGTGATCACAGCTTATGGTCCGAAATTGAAAGCAGGTTGTAAACATCAACGCCAGTTGGAGCGGTATGTTGTTTGAGATTCAGGTCAATGCCGGCCTCTACCTTCTTGTGCAGTATTGTTAAAGTTCGAACTGCAAGAAATACCACTATCGATTATGTAGCCAATTGTATCAAAATAACCGAAATTGTTTGTGACCCTCTCAAAAGGCGCAGCAGATAGTGGTTGCTTACTTACTTACTTACTTAGATGACGCTTCAGTCTGGGGTGGAGCATGCCTCACCTAACATTCCTCCCAGATAGCGAAGTCTTTTGCAAGCTGACTCCAGTTGCACAAACCAAGTTGGCTGAGGTCCGATACCACTTGTGTGCGGGCGGTGACGCTACCATTGATGCGGCTAAGGCGACCTAGCTATCTAAGCCAGGTTAGGTGAGCTTTTCTGACAAAGTCGGCAGTTATCTCCTCCATTCTAAATTGATTCACTCTGGAAAGGAAATTATCCGAAGAACTTTTCTCTCTAATCGTCCGAAAGCATTTTCATCTGCCCTCGTCATTGCCGAAACTTCTGTGCAGTAAAGCAGGAGTGCAATACTCATGGTCCTATACAAAGTCTTCTTAGTAGCTCGAGATTGGGCTTTATTAGCCAATTGTATTCTAAGGCCAAAAAACAGCGATAAGTAAGAGTGATTATTTGCATGATTATCACTCTGGTGTTACTACAACACTACAACACTACAGAGTAGATATACTCCCTGACTAACTCAACGTTATAGCTGCCTACCATGACGTGCCCTAGGGATAGACTTTGCGTGTCTTTCCGTACTGTGTTTTTCTTTCGTCGACCTCTATAGACATCTTTACCGCTTCATCTTCAAAGTCACATGACAATGCATCATCTTGTGTAAGCCTTTTTCTGGCATTGGAGGTCTCGGCATTGTCCATCGTCATACTGCACAGTGGAATGAGCTTGGTAGCAATGCGAAAACAAGAAATAGCCCTGTGCATTGAAAGCAATGAACAGGTGGTATGAATCTGTTTGCTACTCTTTTTTCCAAGATCTGCCGTATTGTGAAAATTCGATTTATGGTGGCAGAAAACTACTCAGATAGGCACCGGTCAGACTACTGACGAAGGGTCTCAGGTATTCACATAAACGACAGACAGGATTTTATATTCGATATTGAGATGGTTTATCACTCTGTAGATAACGCAGTTTAAAAGATTTTCCTTCCTTAGGATTGGACAAACAATGCTGCGGTTCCATTGGTACCGGAAACTTTCGTTGACCCAGATTTTCGAGAAGAATTTTCGTATGCACCATATCCAATATACTTACATCTGCTCTTTTAAATTACTCGGCAGTTAAACCACCAGGTCTAGGAGTTCTATTGGATTTATGTTCGGAAACTGACATCATGACTTCATCTTGGTCGGGTGAGCTGGAGGTAGGATGTTGTTCATCATCACTGTTTAACAGACTGCAAGCATAGCCCTTCGAGATTTTCAGCACCGCTTGTGGGCCAAGTACAAGATTTCCTTCTCCTTCCTTTCAGATTTCTGTTCGGGCTTTACAGCTTTAGCTTGTTCGTTTTACAATATTTTTCGGTAAAACTCAGAACTTCATTCTTCTGATAGAACATCTCTAAGGCCTCGATCGAAAGTTTCTCGTGCTCTTAATTTTTTTTTCTTAGGAGCCAACGGTCTTCCTTTCATTTATGCTCGTAGAGCTCGCCAGACCTCTTGTTCTTGTCAGCAAAGCCGTTCTATATATTCGCTGTATTTATAAATTTGCATGGGCTGCATTGATCAGCCAACAAAGGCGGCCTCTTCGATTGCTCTTTGGCACTGATGCCACTGATCTTCTACATTCGATGCTAGCTGAATCGGGTCATACGGATATCCGCATCTACATGTATCTTGGCTACAACAAGATAATGGTCGAAATCGATGTTAACTGCTCGGGATGTTCGGACATGATCGTTTATACGAAGATATAGCGATGTGCTAACCATGTGCTGGCTATAGTTACATAACGTCCTGTCACAAAATCAATAAGCCTATGTCCATCTCCGAATGTGATGTCGTGATATCCGAAGATGCCATTTGTGCCTAGAATGGCATTTAAATCACTAAGGCAGTCAAGGATCCACGTTAGTTGTCCGACGGCACGCGGTCTGTTAGGGAAGATCCGAAGATGGCTGTTGTTTGCAAGGGTTATGATTCACTCTTATCCGTCATTATCCGAGGCATTAAGCTTCTTCGTAACATTTTTATATCTTCCGTATAGGATTATGAGTGGTTCAAATTTTATAAAAAGAGATTCTATATACAGGATGGTTCAACTACAAGTTTGTTTTTAAAAATAAAATAAAGTAAACAAGAATGAATTATTTTCGGTATCTTATGGCTTTATTAGAAAGAGCAAATATTTTTTATGAGCTACGAAGAACAACTTCATTCATATGGCTACCGAGGCTTCGCAATAACGCAATCCTGTCAACCAAATTTTCCAAGATCTTGTTGACAGTTTCTGGCCCTATCTCATGAATGGCTCGGACGATATTTGCTTTAAGAGCTTGAATCGTTTCTGGATTGTCCGTATAATATCAGTCTTTAATCGCATCCAAAAAATAGGTCTAATGGGGTTAAATCGCAGCTCCGGGGCGGCCAATTCATATCGCCAAGGCGACTGATAAGACGATTACTGAACTTACGCGTAGCTCGCAAAAGATCGATTGTTTGATGTTTGTGTGCCATGGCGCGCCATTGCATTGTGCTGAAACCAAAGATCGTCCAAGTCCATGTATTCAATATCAGCCCACGAAAATTCGTTAATCATGGCTCTACAGCACTCACCGTTGACCGAAATGGCACTTCCAGCAGGATTTTTGAAATAAAATTAGCCAATGATGCTACCACTCTAAAATGCGCACTGACCTGTCACTCTCTGTGGATGCAATGGCTTCTCGTAAATCACGTGCAGGTTTTTCGTTCTCCAGATGCGGCAATTTTGTTTGCTAACATAGCCGCCGAGATGAAAATGCTCCTCGTCAGAAAAAAATATTTTTTGGCCAAATTTGATGTCCAATTCGAGCTGCTGTGTTAATGCCCAAACTGAGAAGTGGTAACGAAGCGGATGGTTATTTGCCTTCAATTGCAATCGGACTTTGGAAGTGAATAGTCCGAGATCTTTGTGCAAAAATCAGGCTGGTGCGTGATTGAGATCGATTCCGAGTCGATGTTCTTGGATTCTAGTCGGCACGTACAGTATGACGACTGTGATCTTGAGTGTTGTCTGCAAGCAAGCCGGCCTCACGAACTTTTTGCACAAACTTGCGGAGAGCCTGCGCGGTGGGTGCTTTATTTCGGCCAACGCACTGTTTATTGAGAACTCACTTTTGAGATAAGTTTGCCATATTTCTCAACAGTGTTCAAATATAAAGCGATTCATTTCATTCTACTGAAGTATTAGTGACTGACAGTCAAGATTACGAGCGGAAAAGATCTCCAAGTGTCAAAATAACATATGACTAAAAAAAGAAACTTGTGTTTGGACCATTAGATGTGTTCTTCATGGTTTATTTCTCCCCATAAATATTTAGTTTCAATCAAAATCTGAGGAATAAATGTCGGAGGCCAGCGCATTCTGGATGTCCACAGCTTTTCCTGAAAATATAAATTCCAAATTCATTCCATTTAACAAACCGCAAAACAAGTTCAATGTTAAATTTTTATTTAATATTTTTAAACAGTTTAATATAAAAATAACTTTTCAGTTTTATTTTTGTTGCTTTTGTTTTTTATTTTACTTTTACATTATAGCTCATCACATAGTCATCATCCAATAAATACGACATTGTCTCCCATAACCGTAATTCGTAATTTTTTCTCTATTTATAAACTCTTTTTCTCTTTTAAATTATTTAGTTTTAAACATTTCTTTGTTATAATTAATATTTTGTTTGCTAATAAATAATAAAATATTTAAATTTAAAATTTTTAACAATATTTGACTTGATCTCCTTCGGTGTCTGTATAAATATTAGATTCTTTGTTAAAATCTCTTAAATTTAACTAATTACCATGTTTGTTTTTTTTTTTTTGGTTTCGTTTTAAGCTTACATTTAAATTTAGGTTTAAGTATAAAATGTATCGAATTTTTTTATAATTAATAAAAATAAAGAGAAACAGCAATGTACAGTAGTTAATTGAATTTATTTTTCCATATTTAATTAAATTTTGATTTAATGTGCGTTTATTCGCTTATGTATTGTACTTACACCACTACATATTTTTGTTAACATTATTTTATTTGAAGTTTTTAATTTGGTTTATTTTTAAATGGATCAAAATATATGTGGGGCTCTGTTCAATATTTTAATCCGTTTAAAAAGATTTCCCTTCTACTCATATCCGTGCACAGATTGGTTACCAAATTTATGTTGTAAGTAGAATTTATTTATAATTTCTTTTGTTTCTTGGTTCTTCTTAATTCTAATAGTTGCAACGCAGTGCTTGTTTTTGCTACTCTATTATTAGTGGGGGAGACTTTCGAAGGAGCACGATGAACATACGTAAGCTGGAAGAATTACAAATCTTCCGTATGTCACACACTAAATAAATTATCTCAATTTATTACTTCGACTCTTTCTAAGAGCCTGATCACAAGGAAGAGGCACGATGCCGAAGCGGACTTCTAGTAACACATGCAGCTACGGAGCATTGAGTATACCCTGGAACGAGGCCAGAATATGAAATGATAATAATCAAAATGAGTGGGTGAGAGTTGGGGCAGAAAAAATGAAGCTCTGATGGAGCGGGATTCATCCTCTTTATATCAGTTTGTTATCTTTCTCATGGGGCTGGCGGCTAAAGGGAAACAGTTGGTAATAAGGTGGAATATGGTCAGACAAGGCTGACAGAAATCTTGGCCGCTTGTCTAAAACAAATCACTTAAAAAAAAAAATAAAAAATAAATAAAAACTGGGGAACTAGGCAAACGCCTAGTGGAAAAAAATGAGGTGTCTTCCTCATATTTAGACGAGAGGTGGCAATCTTGAGGTTTTACATTAATAATTTTCTTTTGTTTTTCTAGTGGGCTATTTACAATGTAGGTTGCTTTCTAGGTTGCATTACAAACGACTTTTTAATATTCATGGCTTTGTTGGGCAGCTATGAAAATTTGAGTTGATGGGAAAATTATTCAGGGGTTGCAAAGTTAACAGGACGAACAATGTGTCGAGATTAATGGATAGAAAGTTGTATTCTTTGCGTAACAATAGAGGGGGATGTTGCAATTATGGTATCTACAGGTACAATGACAGTGTTTGTGAAGCAATTATGTGCAAACAAATTTTTTTTTCTTGTAGAGAAAAACTCGAAAAATGTTAGTGGGAGGATGGATATACATTCACGAGTATTTGAAAGAGTTTCACCACATCGTACCATACAAAACCTATTCCGTGAATGCTAATGGCTTATGGTAGGGGCACTTTCGAGTCATAAAGAATATACGCAGGTTGAAAGGACTATAAAGTGCAAAAGTCGAGTTTAATGTGTTGCATGCAGGATCAGAAGAATTCCGGTGCAATAGCTCCTAAGTATAGAACCAAACAAATATACGTTGACATTTATTGAACTGAAATGAAGAGGGCAGTTGCCAACCAGGCTAAATTTAGCAAACTTCCATCAAGCGATCGTATATTTGAAATCACTTTTTGAAAATATGGAACAAAGGAATTCTATTGGAAAATACACAAGAGGAAAGTTGAAAAACAATGTGTTTTCAGTTATAGGGCGGAACAAGTTCCGGGAAACTATGGCGGTCGTTCTTGGATCGAGAAGTTTTGAAAGAATTTTGTAAATAAACGTAATAATCACATCCAAAACAGGACTCATTACTGTATGCCTTTCTAGTCAATAACCACAACTGTACCCTGACCTGACTCTATACAATAGCGGACAAACACGTGAGAATGTGGTATAGAAATTTTCGGACATTGTCCTCTCCATGAGCAACTCGAAACCTACAATCTGTTCTATGTCACTATGCTGTGTCTAAGTTCATCCGAGATGGAAGCCACTCAGACAACGATCAGAATAGACTCCTCTACTTTTCTTGTGAGTTTAAGAAAGTCACTATTCGAGACATTGACTATGTCCTCGGGGATCACAGTGCTGTAGAGAAGATACACTTCTTTGAATAGCAATATGTGGCATAGTCAAATAGTGCGAGTTCGATGGTTTCGCCATCTTTTACGCGGACTTGACACTAATTTTCGGGAAACAGATTCACTTCATATTTATAGGAGATATTCCATACAGCGATGTCCGGAGAAGAAGTTTTAAAGCTCTCGGATGTCATTCCAGTTGTGATTGAGGATATTTTTGAAGCCTTCGTTTAACCCATTGTTCTCTTAGTCCGTATTATTTCTTAAAATGTTACCCTTTTCCACCTGTTCATTAGACTGATGAGCTTAGTGGAAATGATTTCGTTGGCTATTCGTCGTCTATGTAATTTTCGATAGAGCTTTGTTTGGCTAACTTACTAACTACTACGCCTTTGTGAACTGGTACTCACCAGAGTCCTAAGTTTTGGAGGGCTATGGACTTTAAGTTCACACATAGCATCTCAAGCGCTTCTTAGCAGTCAGTGAGTATACTGCTGTTGGCATCTTTAATGCCTGTCTTGAGGTAGGTATAAACGCTCGGGCTGAAGTACACTTACACACCTCCCTAACGCCTTTTAATCTTTGTGAGTTGGACCAAATATTTATATGTATGATCTCTGAAACCAGACTCTATGTTGAAGCCATAAGTACTCCACATTAGATAATGAGGCAAGTACTGCTCCCATTTGGAAAACATGAGCAAACAGTGATAAAAAGATGCCACAAATACGGTAGAAAGCCGAGTATGTGAAGATGCGAAGGGTGAGAGATATTGATCTTTATCAAAGTAACTTTCTAAAACATATTTTTATGTGCTCACAATGAGGAAAGTTGAAGTATGAAGAAATAATTTCAACATAGAGCCTTTCGCTTGTAGCATACCTAAGTCAGTGATGAAAATATCTTTATCAGATTGCAAAGCAATGGTTTTACTGTGTGAGAACAATGGATACCTCCATAAAAGAATCCTTCTCTTGGTTGTACCGTAAATCAAGTCGATAAGAGATTTGAATCTATCCTTCAGCAGCTGAAGTCGAATTTTATCTTCCGAAAGTTTTTTCTTGCACAGTTCCCCCATGACAGGTTTGAGATAACAAAAGTTGGTAGTCCTCCCTATAATTGGGAGCCAAAAGACTTGAGACTTGCACTATATGGCTTATTACCAACGGGATGAGAATCGAACTATCAGAACCACAATTTCCACGTTTCAACAAAGGCACCTATAAGAGTGTTTAAAAATATGTATAAAAACTCTCGGTTTTCATTTATTCCTCGAGCATTGTAAGGATGAATGTAAAGGGAGGTTGCTATTATTTCCCATTTCCCTTTCAGATACTAAAATTTGAATCAGATTGTAGCTTTCTAACTGCTGGAATGAGATTTTTTTTTGTTTTACTGTGCAAGGCCAAAAGCGTCACGAAAATCTCTAACAGTTACCAACGGGCTTAAACAATATTAGCAGTCGGTGCGACTTTGTTGGACCAATGAAAATCTTCGCTATTTTGTGACTGGAAAATATTGCTTAAAATCAAAGGTTTACTCTAGTTATGAGTCTGGCTTTCACATATGCACCGCAATATTGGACGACGCACGTACAACAAGTAAAGTATAGAGATATGGGACTTCCGATAGGGTTATCTGTCAAACCAGCTGTGAGACTGGGCACGTGTCTTTAACATTTATGTTCAGTATACCTTATCACCTTGCCATCCGAACAACATTTAGAAATCGTGCAAATTTTTTTTCAAAATTCGCGTTCTGTAAGCCAAACTTATAGAACACTAGGCTCAATTTATGGTGCTCATAATCTTCCATCTGAACAGCTTATATGCAGTACTAAAGATGTATTTATGTCAACGTATACTCGTACTCTTATGGATAATATTCATCTAACACGAGCTCATACTATGCGCACCCAAGAAGCCATCGCCTCTGTAGAGGTGAGTGTGACCGACGACCTAAATTTATTGATTCGACGCCATTCCCAGGAACTCGGCTTCTCCCCGTACGCTACGTCGAAGATTTTGAAGAAAGATCTAGGCCTGCACCCGCATAAGATCTAGCTAGTGGAACAATTGAGGCCAATGGATCATCGTCGTTTGCATCGTACGTTCGGTAAATGTGTTGAAAATCAATTGGAAGTTGAGCCGAGTTTTTACCGTCAGATCCTCTTCAGTAATAAGGCCCATTTCTGGCTTAAAGGGTATCTTAATAAGCAAAATTTCCATTTTTAGAGTGAGCATAATTTTGGCATGACTCTCGGGACTCCATTATATCCCGAAAAAGTCATAGTTTGGTGCGGTTTGCACACCGGGTGCATAATGGGCCCATTTTGTTTTCAAATCTGAAGATGGAGCCAACATTAACCATCAATTGTCAGCGCTACAGGTAAATTATTCGCGATTTTTTCGATCTCCTGTGCCAATAACAATCGTCTAAAAGACAAATGGTTTCAGAAGGACATGTCATACAGCGAGTCAAACCATTAATTTATTGGGACAAATATTTGGTGAGCGAGTTCTTTCAAGAAATGGATCTGACAATTGGTCGATTAGGTCATGTGATTTGACTCATCTATACTACTTTTTGTGGGGGTATATTAAGTTACCCGTATATGCAGATAATCTAGCAATAGTTGACGACTTAGAAACCTCCGCGCGTTATTGTCGAAATAAGGCCGGCTGTGATGGAAAAAGTGGTCCAAAATTGGTCCGATAGGGTGAATGTTTTCAAACACTCAATGCCATACAATTTTCGAGCTAATGAAGTCAAAATATTGGTTAGTTCATTCATTTTCCTGTGTTTTATTTTTAGTAAAAGTTTGATACTTCTAAAAAAACACCAGATACAGGGAAAAATTGACACCGAGAGAAACAATAATGTAACGAGTGTCAGCCATTGTAGAACTAAGTCCTGTAATAAATCTTGCCATGTAGTAAGGATGTTGTTAAAGACTATTTCAAAAAGCTATTGAAACGCAAATTTCGGCCGAACTTCGATGAAGGAATATCGCTTTTCCTGAACAACAACATTCTTGAATATACAGCGGCCTATAGAGTGGTATTGAGTCTGCAAACTTAGCCAATACCTCTAAAATGCCAACGTCGTATGCTAAGATGTTTATTAAAATACGAAGAAGTTTTAATAGGACATCCGATTGTGAAATACATCTTTGTACATCCAATAATGTGATAATATGAGGGAGATAACTATGAAAGCACATCATAGCTAAAGGTCGAAAAACGATCCTTATCGATAAGTTCTCCTGCGAATTCTACCGTGACCATGCATCAACACTTCAACCTCAAATAATTATTGGAAGATTCCAATAAATGCATAATCATCTGGTGAAGTCAGAAAAGTTTGAAGCTATTGCTATTGCTAACAAAAATTTGGTATTTACTGAACGACAATATTGAAGTTCTGTGCAAAATGATAGAAAAGAATCAAGCTTATAACACTCGATCAATCTGATGGTTCTAATTTTGTACATATTGAGTTCATTGAGTTCAAGGAATCTATTGTCATAATGGGAAAAATAAGATAAATTCCTGTAATAGGACATAGACCAGTAGCTCATTGCATATAGGGGAACATGAACAGGCAAGAAAGGTCAAAATACCGAAGAAAGACTAAAAGTAACTCTGACGGTGAAAAACTTCAATCGCAAAACTGATAGAATCTTTCTCAAAGAAGTCGCCCTAGAGTTTTTCAAATGACATCATTTATAAACCAAAAGAGCTTCCGTATCTAATGCTCTGGGAACTCACTGGTCTCAAGGAGAACGGGGGTAGATGGGTATAGCAAAACAGAAGGTTTCTCCTGAAGTACTAAAGGGTGACTCAACAGATGATGTGGATGTTGGCTGTCAATTAATGTCATTTACTGAATTCGTTGTGGTTGATCTTTTGGACAAATGTCATAAAATCTTTGGCAATTTTAGTCATGGAGTCGTTTGCCACGCAACAACGCATTTTTGTTATTCAATCTTATTACGAAAATGGGCGATCTGTAAAAGTAACAATTCGTATAATTCGTGAATTTTTCGGTCAACATAATCGCCTAGTGAGTCAGGAATTCATGCAATGGTGAAGCGTTTGAAGAAACTGGTTCAATATCGGATCAAAGCCAATATCAGCTTGCTCGGCCACGTACACGCCAAAACATCACCACTGTGAGCGAAAGAGTTCAAAACCAGCCATTCACCTCAATTCGTTGCCGAAGTCAACAATTTGGCCTCACTTATGGCACTTTATGGCGATCTTCATTTGCACGCCCATAAAATCCAAACTACACAACAGTTGAAGCCTTTGGACCATCTACGACGTTTGCCAAATTGTTAACTCGATGTTGGATCGCCAGGACAAATTGTGATCGAATTTGATCTCTTCCGATGAAGCCCATTTTTGATGGATGGGTACGTAAATAAACAAAATTGTCGTTTCTGGAGACCGGAAAACCCATACGAGATTCACGAAATACCAATGCATCCCCAAAAAATCACTGTATGGTGCGGATTATGGGTTAGCGGCATCATTGTCCCGTACTTTTTCGAAGATGAGGCTGGAGAGACAGTTACAGTGAATGGAGAACGTTTCCGCAACATGCTGACCGGCTATTTTTTTCCAAAATTAAAAAAGTTGGGTCTGAATGTTCTCTGGTTTCAACAGGATGGTGCTACAAGTCATCAATGAATCAATTTATTGCGTACGAAATATGAAGATCGCATTATTTCGGTTAGAGGAGAAGTTGACTGGCCTCCAAGATCATGCGATTTGACACCTTTAGACTTCTTCCCGTGGGGTTATTTGAAGAGCGAGGTCTATGCCAATAACCCAGCGACAACTCAGGATCTACAACATCCAAACTGAAGTTGAGGCTATTGACCCGCTTATTCTTCAAAAAGTCTCAATAATTTTGACCTTTGGATGGTTGGTTGCAACAGCAATTGGGGTGATCACATGCACGATGTTGTATTTATTCATAATTGCTATAGAGAGAACTTTATAAGTCAATAAAATTCTACATTGCTTTCAAAACAAATGTGTGTTTATTTTAATGAAAACTTCCACACTATTTGTTGGCTCACCGTTTAGATAGAAGAAGTAGACCTGTTCAGGAATTCTACCAGCAAACTTGGCGGAAAGACATCAGCTTCTCCAAAAGAATTAGGAAGTGCTAGCGCTAGATTGGCTGAAGACATATAGAGGGACTATTTGGGGAATTGTACTCGAGACTTTTACTAGGGGCAAAAATAACTTGTCATGGGAAAAAAACCTAAACGTAGTCGTAGAATTGTGACGAACTTTTCAAAATGTGTAACGTTTCGCCATACAAATTGAGGAAAGTGGTCTTAAGAGAAATTTTCAAACTTAGAACCCTTAAGGTTGTTGGTGTAGATAGCCTCTGTACTTTTAAGAAGCATATGGTTTGGCACAACTTATCTGACAAATATTTCGTACAAAAGTTTACACGATGAATGAAAACTTATCATCGTCTGCCTGATCTTCAAGATGTGTGACCATCAGGACTGCCTAAGCTATCGAAGGATCAGTCTTCTCAACGTCGCATAAAAGGTCCTATCGACCGGACCTTAATATATGAAGGCCTGAAGTCATATGCCAAAATGATCTATATTAGCAAATGAACCATAGATACGATATCCCTACAGCAAATCTTGAGCAAAAAGCAAAAACATAAAATAGATATGCACCAGTTAATCGATTTTAAGGCGGCAAATGCCTAATATTGGGGCATCTATCTAACTCTAAAAAACTTTAATGGCAATCCATGGCATGTTCACCTAATTTTTTTAACATGACACCAACAAGAAGAGTGGGAACCTCACATGCCAACATTGGAAGAATAATATTTTAAAACTGCGCTCAGTTGCTTACATACGCTGAGGACATTCACATCAAAGAACGAAGTCAGTGAACCATCACTGGTGCTGGAAGTGACAGAGTAGACGGCTGTGACTTGAGATATCTAACGTGAATTCGCTGTGCATTCGAAAAATGATTCCGTTGCAGGCAGCAAGCAAAAAATATATTCACTTTTTTATTCTTTGGCTTAGAGACCTATACTCCTCCATTCATATTCTTTCTACACGTATAATATGTAACACCACAAACTTTTCGTTTGGAGCTTACGTCCCGCTGTGGGTTAATACAAAAATGATGATAAAAATAAAGTGGATTACAACTTACTCGTATCATGAATAAATCACAAAGAAATCCTAATCTTACAAAACGATTAAACGTTCAGAGACTTCTTTTGGTCGTAATACTACACATTACATTTTGTATAACACCCCAGGAGTCAAGTTGTTGTCATCACTTACTGTCACAAACACTTAAAATAAACATGTTACCTTCTGTCCTTCCATTTACTACTATCAAATCGCTTAGATACCTTCCGGAATATCCAGACATGTGTCTACATAGAATTGAGTACACCCTACCGAAACAAATGTTGCTAATCCCACATTCACGGATAAGCATACTCGTTTATCAAGGTCTTTTTTGAGGAATGTCCTTACGGATACAAGTGTGCCACTATATGTAAACATAACCTCACAAGCAAAACAGCCATCCAAAGTACGAATCCCTCTGTGATGTCCTACATGGCCTCTGCTACCATCTGTGTTAATGTAAACTAACCTCTAATGTCACCTTCCACGTGCTGCATATTGAATCAATGCTTACAGGTAATATACCCGGCAGACGTGCAAATTTGTATCTGCGAGGTTTCCACTTCAAGTGTACACAAGAGTACTACCAAAAGGAGACCATCTTGTTTGCTATACCACAATACAATGGGCCATCTACAATACCTATGTATCTTTACTTGGATAAATTATAATATTTAAAATTTGAGAGGTTTTTTTCGGCAATACAGATGTAAGGGTACATTATTTATAATCCAGTTTTGAGATTTGAGTCAACAATTCGGTCTCCGTACTTGGGCTGCATGACTTAGCTGTTACTACCTATTTTTGTACGGGATATGCAACCAACAAACGATTTGAAAAATGGTTTTGAATTTTGAATGAGATTGCGAGTATGCTACAGACATTTGGTATTTTCTATGGACTGCTTTGAATGTGAATAGGGGACATTCAAAAGCGTAGCGCAATATGTGAATCGGATTTACGATTGGCAACGAGGTAACGTTTAACATTTCAATTAAAGTATGTATGCTAAAAAGCTCGTATTTATAACACTCACTCATTGAAATGTTGGTTGTATTTATAATACGATAAAAATACATATATTTTGAACGGATGTGCTTGAATACAAAATATTTAAAAAAATCCGAAGCAGCTAATTTCTAAGAACAAATCTGCGGTAATCCCGAAAGAGGTTTCACAGCACTATGAGTACTTTCTGTGTAGCATGTGTAGTTGCTACACAGGAATTGAATACAGAAAACAATCAACAACTGACATTTCAATCAGTAAAGACATAAGAAGACTGTGTCCAGTGAAACGATAGCGATGCAACATAGATATTTCTTGCTACTGTCCCGCTTTTGATGATCAGCGTCTTCATATATTAAGCCGCATGCCAGATACTATAGGACTGGAGTAGACAATTCGGTGAACCCATACCGGCGTAATTGCACCTCAAGCTTCAACTTTTGGCTACATGCAGGCACAAGTGCAGCAGGGGTTAAGCCATTAACCTTTCAAAGGAGGCTAATTGAAATACGCGCCTAAAAAAGATGGAACATCACTTCGAGGCGTGTTGCAAAACGGATGACAACCAAAACGTGGGTTTTTTCTTTCCCAGATTGGCCTAGGGATCTTTGAAATTTTTCAAAAACTCTGCTGCATGGATGACTTAGACCCAAAGACCTGACCGGTAAGCTGAGAGAACACTTTATTTCTAATCTTCGTGTTTTTTCTCCAAGGCACCGGTTCGATAAGACACTGATTAAACCAGTTCAGTCATCAGAATCGTGAGTGGGAGATCTGAGAGGCGTAGGACGCAATTGGCTTTTAATATGCCCAACACAACTTGTATCAAATCGTATATGGATAGTATGATGTTCTGGTATACTCCATATGAAAGTGTTCGTAAGCAGACGTTATTAATGATGGCCCCAATTCTTCAAAATGTTTTGTATCTTGCATGTGCTTTCGAGACAGCACGGACAAGGTCTCACTTCGAGAAAGTGACAAGCTCTATATTGACAATATTCGCCGTTCAACATCGCAATCGCTTCGAAAACTGTGCCCAGGTTGCTTCATTCACCACAGTAGGAATGCCTGTCAGCACCACAGAACTATTTGCCGCAAATGCAGGGAAGTCGATCAAAGGCTGTATGTCAGATGAAAATACGTATTTCGGGCATCAACAGGCATCGCTTTTATAAGAAGCCGAGGTCTTCGACGGTTTCACAAGTGAAATCAGCATTTAGAGAGAGTTGCAGGTAGTGGTCCTAAAAAAACAATTCTCCAAAATTATTCAAATGTATCTCTTTTCAACAGTATTGAGCAAATACTATATGTCGGGCACATTATAATCCTTGTTTCAAATGGACTGGGCAGGTGTATGGATTAGAAAAGACGTCGTACGAAAGTTTACTCACCATCGACCATTTCATATGCGTTTTTGGATGAGTACGAAATGCAAATAAATCCGTTGGTGGATGTTAGCATTTCCAAGCAGGTGCCTCGTACACATTGGGCTTCCCTGGTGGTGGTTGGTAGAAGACAAGTGATTTATTTCGAGTCTATGTGAACTTCTATGTAATAGCCATACTTTTCCCCGGGTTCGGGACATATTTCATAAGCTTAATAGGTCGATCGACGAATGTCGATCTTTCGGATACATATTCCCCCAGATCAAATTGGATGACGCGTCAACATGACATTTCGTCTACATAGTACCAGAGGTTACCATTCGCGACTACCAATACTTCAAAGGAGTTGAGTATAGTTATATGAAAACTATGCGGATCTTCCGGTAGTTGTCCATCTGGATGACATCGTCGTTGCAGAAAGCAATGTTAGCGATCATTTACGGATTTTAAAATAGGTTCCTAATCGCCTATGCAATAATCCAAATATTCGCAACTACTGAAATACTGAGTTTGAGTATTTAGGCCACACACTTCGGCCAATAAATTTCGACCTTCCGAAAGCATAAAACATGGATGGCCAGACAGGGATTCTGGAAACGACGTGGTTCGCGACCATGTAATTGCTTACGCCACGATCGGATGCTTATTCCGGAGATGATTCTTAAGTGCATTCATGAAGGTCATTGGGGTTGTTCTAGGATGAAAAAAAGACTAAAATCAGCGAGACTGGAACTACTCAAAAAATCTGATGGCACCTACTAACACTTCAGTCTCACTTGCCTGGTAGCCTAATTAGAACTAGCTCGCAATGAGCTCTTATTAACAAAGATACTCTTACAAGCGAGCTAAATAACACAATACCTCGTAGCTGGTATCTCCCTTCAGTTGTGGAGACCGTTGGGGTCATCAAACATTCCTTTGATGGCTTCAAGTCGCTTGCACCGATGGCATTGACCTGCAGCTGGTAACTTTAAGAGAGTTTTCACTGCTAGCCTGGCTGCGCTAAAAATACCGAACCCCTAGCGAATAGAAAAAGCAGCTCTTACATCGGAAATCAAAAAATGATGACCAAGAGCTTCAGACCTAAAAATCTGACTCCTCATTTTGAAGAGCATGGCGAGAATGGTCGAGCTCCGTGTGTGAAAACTGCTTTGCGAGTGCACACTTTAGGTGAGGTTATAAACGTCAGCATTTCTAACATAGTACAGATATTTCCTCGTGTGTTTTTGAACGCATTAACTGCTCGCAAGGCAGCGTCCTGTCTCCACTGCCATTTCGTCACCTCACTGCTTAACGCTCTTAACAGTTCTGGCGTCTATGCTCGAGCATGCGTAAATTATGTCTGTCGCTTATAAGCGCACGCAGCCCTAGATGTGATCGACATTTGCTGCACCGGAAATGGGCTTTCAGGAAATCCTTTCTCTCCAGTCTGACTGATCTGACTAGTGCCTAAAGCCATCACAATCCATTTCTCCAACGAACCTTAGTATTTTTGTGTTGTCCTCGACAACAAATTTCTCTAGACTAAACATGTCAAGTCGAAAGCTTCTAAGACGCTGTCGGGCCTTCCTCAGTGCCAAGGGGATATCGGTAAGATATAGCCTGTCACCGAGACGGGGCCTGTAGATGTAGATGGCTATGGTAAGGCCAATTATATCCCATCTATCGCTTGTTTGTTGGGACAAGCTCTGACGAAAATACGTGCTTGCTGCTGTTACGTTTCAGCGCATTCAGGATATTGTTTTTGTTTCTGAAATCTGGATTTATGGGATTGAAAAAGAGGATTACTTTATGCGCAATTTCAATTTCTGTTCTAAAACTGGCTATATTATAAAAGAGAAAGAGGAGTACCTAATTCACGAATCCTTTGTGTGGATTTTTTGTGTGCTGATGTATTAAGAAATTTCATTGAAATCTACCAAGAGATCTATGTCTTTTTATGTGCTTATACATTGCGAACATAGCCACCAGGTTACAACCGGATTCTGTCTAACCTTCTGGCTTACCTGTTCAACAACTGGTTACAGTGCTGAAGCAATCCTGTGTAACAGTTTTGTATTTGAGCCCATAACTTCACTTGAAATTTTAAAAGTTATCGGTACTCTAGAAAGTACAAACTCGTATGGTGCTGGCATTTCGAATATCGTTCTTCAAACTTTTTTATAATTAGCGCGCTCTCAAAGGATTTGTGTACCCTTTAAATGTTTGTATACAACGCGGGCGACGAAAATTTATGGAGGAAGAAAAGAGGGGTGCAGGGACTAGGAACTACAGAACTTGGCAGGGCATTCCATAAGCGAAATATACGGCTCAGGAACGATATTTTAGACTGATGAGCATTCATAGCGAGACGATGTTACAATTGAAGGTTTGAAGGGGCGGAATGCTACTGGCGATTTCAATGGGGCACTGGGAGTGGGAATAGCGACGAAACAAAGTGACGCAGGAGACATTACGTCGGTATTCAACGGTGTCAATTGACTGATTGATATTGGAGGCCAGATTAGAGGGGAGAAATATTTCTTACATCGCTTGGCGACATAAAATGTGTGGTCTTTGCAACGTAGTTGTCATTGACACGCATGCCGAGAATGGAAAGTTTTTCAGTTTCGGCGATGCAACTGTCATCCATGGATAAAATCTGGATGTTTATTGTAAGCTCGCTTTAACGACAGCAGAGAGCATTGTGTCTGGGGAGCATTAAATTCCACTCTATTGGTGGTTCCCCATTTAGTAATGCAGTTTGTATCGGAATTTAAAGAGTTTAGTATACGCTGCCGGTCCCGTTCTACAGCCGAAGAGCAGGGACGTGAATTCGGGAACGAATATGAAAAGCAGAGAGTACTGTCGTCAGCAAAGGAATATGTTGGATTAGAAGTAGCAGACAAGAGATCATTAATGAAAATTAAAAAGAGTGTCGGAGACAGAACAGAGACCTGGGGCACACTTGCATTTATTTTGCAAATATCAGATTCGAAACCGTCAAAGATAACTTGAATTGAACGTTGTCTTTTGACGAAAAGTGTCCTGGATCCCACAAGCATGCATTTTCGACAAAAGAGCCTGAACTTTGTCAAATGCCTTCGGCCAGAATAGAAATATCAAGCGCAACTATCTTGCTTCCGCCGGATTGATGTACGCTTTGGTTCCACTTTTCGGTGAGACATGCCATCAGATCACCAGTGGACCTGTTGCTACGAAAACCATACTGCCGGTCATTGAGAAGTTTTCGTGTACCGAGATATTTCATGAGCTGACGCTTTGTCAGCGTTTCCATGACCTTCTGTACGAAGTGAGGCAAGAAGATTCGCCTTTTTTAGGGACGGTCTGAATAAATGCTGTTTTCCATCTGCTCGGAAAGAGTCCTGAATAGTAGGATTGATGAAAAGTAGTGGTTTTGCCAGCGAGGAAGAATACCCCTTCAGAAGAACGGGAGTTATACCATCTGGACCAGCGGATTTGTGAATGTTAATATCTTTAAGAGCTCTTGCTACCACACGAGTGAGAATGTGGATTTGTTCCATTGAAGATTAGGAGCACTCAAGTGTAGAGCTGGCCGCAAAGTGAGCAGGAAGCAGATTGGCCTTTTCCAAAGAGCTGACAGCTGGAATGTTATTTTAAATGGCAGTTGGGATGGCGAATAAGGCAGAATTTCTAATGTTTTTGTACTGTGTACTACTGTAGTATTTTTTGCCTCAGTTTATTGTCTTATGGGAATTTTACATATATTGCTATATAACAGACGTTCTGTTACACGTTTCTAATCGCAGCATTTTTAAATAGGGTTTTCCAGAGGAGCTCAAGTATGCAGAGATTTTTCCCTTATTTGAAAATGGTTCGACTGTAGAAAGGTGTAATTACAGACCTATCTCTCTTCTGCTAGCTGTGAGTGAGGGTAAGGTCTTTGGAAAACTTGTTAAAAACATAATAGTGAGTTATATTTCAAAAACTAAGTTTTTTACTCCATCTGAATTGGGCTTTCCAAAAAGGTAAACCGATAGAAGTTGTACTCTACAGTTTTATGGCAAAGTAATGGTTAACCTCAATGGTAAACGGTCCACTGCTGGTTTATTTATTGATATCACTAAAGCCTTTGATATGGTTCATCACAACTAAACCTAAAAAATCAGAATTTGGTGGCTTCATATTGGATTGGTTCAGGTCGTATTTGAAAGTAGGTTACAAAGCGTGAAGATTGGAGAGACCAGGAGTCATCTTATTGTCTTCAACTTAGGAGTGCCTCGAGGTTCTGTTTTAGGTCCTATTCTCTTCCGAATTTACATTAACTCTCTTTTCGTATTTAATTTTATATGCGCACCAATTGCTTTTGGGATGAGGTAGGTTTCTCGTATGGTACGAACAGTCGCCTAGACCGGATTTCTGACACAAATTGGGAGTCTCATCTTCTAAGAATCTGGTTCACTAAACACAACTTGGTTATAAGTGCCAAGACTAAGATCATGTTTTTTTTATTTTATCGTCTACACTAAATCTTGAATTTAATGTTGACTTTCATGTACAAGAATGAAAAAAATTCAAATATCCTACCTGCAAGTGTATGTCTTGCTTATCTTCTCCTACCTTCAATGCCAACCTTGCCTGCAATGATAAATGTTTCCTGATCGAAAATGTGAATGAATTTAAATACCTGTGACTTGTCATTGAAACGCGAATGAACTTCCCAAGGCATGTAGCTTTGAGGAGTTATTTTCACTGGACACTTAGGCATCTCTTTTATCTGCCTGATGTTAGTTGAAGTCTGTTGTTAAAGATTATTTATTATGGTATTTTTCATTCAAAATTACAATATGGTATTGCTTGTTGGGGAGGTTCTTTTACAAATAGAATAAATTCTCTATTGATCCTACAGAAATATTTAATTCGAAAATTCTGACTTGTACCAGTGAGACATTCTAGATTCCCTTTGCTCTGTGACTTAAAATTTTTTCCTGTTTGTCATTTATATTATTTTATGAACTGTGGTAATCGTAATTTAAACTTTAATCTACGTGGTAACCTTTCGTACTCTCTATCTTTTCTTCCTTTTCATACTACTGCACATCGTAATTTTCATTCTATTTCGTCTTATCGTCTATTCACCAAACTTCCTCAGTCTTTAAGAACAATCACTTTGCCTAGAATGTTTCTTAAACCCGTAATTGGCTTATCAAGTTCGACTTCGTCGACATAGGATCTATTCTCTCTGATTGTATGCTATAAACTAATTATTAAGTTTTTATTGTAGCCTATTTGATACTTCAAAGTAAATATGTTATCCTTCGATTCACCTTAATCGTGTTTAATAAAAATACAAATCTTTGAAATTTTTTGTAATTTTTTGTAAGTGGAACTCAACATTATTTTTATTGCCTTTATATAAAAATGACAGAAGGTCAAATGATTTTTTTATATTTTGTATCTTATTTAAAGACTATGCCATGTTAATTTCTGATTTATGAAGTAATACTGAGTGTATATAAGGAATTTGTGAATAAACAAATAAATAAATAAAAATTAATAATAAATTTTCTTTTCACGTCTAGTTTTGCTTTCGAGGCACTAATAAATCTCCCTCCTCTTGATGTTTATATCATGGACTGCATTTTTAAGGACATCTTCCCTTTCAGAAGTTGTGTGGTCTTTGTTATAACTTTGATGACATTGCGCGCTTATTGTCTTTTAACTCAGGTTTTATGGACATGATGCTTAATGCAATGACACGACAGCTCTGTTGTTAAGGAAATACGAAACTATTTTCCGATATACTCTGTAATGATTTCGGCCAGAATAGAAATGTTGTCGGGTCTTCACTGATGAGTCTAAAAACGATCTAGGATGCGGCGCTGGAGGACGACAACTTTAGATTTTACTCTTTGTTAAGAAAACTTGCCTCTCTTTTTCAAGCGGAGGTATATGCAATCCTAATGGAATCCGAACTACAGGATGCATTTGAGTCTGTAGCGGCAGCCAAGCTGCGCTTAATATTTTACTGAACCGTCTGGCGACTTCTAAGTTAGTTCGAGAATGCAAGACTTCACACAGTCACTAGGATAAATGTAACATCCGCTAATGGTTGTTGTGAAAGAAATGACGACACTGCGTAGCACTTCCTCTGTGAATGTCTGGCCTACGCTGGTACCATAGCCACTGAATTTCAGTGAAGTGGACGCACAAAGACTAATTCTTTGTCGGGGTTCTCTGTTCCGACAGAAAAAAGGGTCTTTAAATTAAATGTATATTTTAAATGAGAACCATCTCACGATTGCTGTAGAAATCTTTTAAATACTAGAAGAAGGAAGCAGTATCTTAAAGTAATTCATAGTTTTAACAACAAATACGGCAAAACAAAATAAATCAGCGGTGTGTATGTCAGATACGTGAGAAAAATATGCAGCATAAGATGTAACTATTCACGTTAAGTATTTCAGGGGTTAGAAAAAGAAGAAACCGACATTTACATCTTTGTGATTTAGAATCGACCGTTTGAAAGGCTATATAGTTCCCTTTCACATCTGCACTTTATTTTATTCAGTAGATTACACAACTCGAAAAAAATAAAATGTTCCAATTTTAAGTCTTAAATTCGCAAAGGACTAGATGTAAAAAAAAGGAGCAAATAGTAGTATACATATAGAATGTAAATTTAATTGGTCCTATGAACTTCAAAAGTTCAACAGATCCTTATTTCAATGAGTGCTCCCCCTCAATCAGTAGTAGCAGTTGGAATAAATACGTATAACGTCAATATTAAAAAAATATTTATATTAATGAGCTTACGCACTATAGTGTAATGGTATTTATTTTAAAAGTGGATATAATAAAAATTGTTCTTTCCTAATAATTTATTTATTTTTTTGTTTTATATTTAAATGACATACCGCATTCGTATCACATCCCAGGCATTTTATTATTATAAAATCTAATTGTTTAAAAAAATCATTTGCTGCTATTTATTTATATATATATAAATACTTTTTTTTTAGTTAAATAGTCTAAAATAAAATTGTTGGTATACCTACAAACCTATTAAATTGTTTTATTAGTTTTTTTTTTTTTTCAAACTCACTGTTTGTGTATAGTGTGACATCTTAGAGAGGAAAGAATTAATTTGTTTTCTTTTTCTAATTACAAAAAGCTAAAAAATAAAAATCGCAAAAATTCTATTATATTTTACATTTAGTGTTGCTTGTTTTATAAAAAAAAAATTTAAATAAAACATTAGTAATTGTTTAATTTATAAATTTTGAAATTTTGTTTTGTGTAGTGAAACCCAAATGATTTTTTAGATGCGTTGCTAACCTACAGTAAGGAACATTTTGGTTTCGTTGTATTTTGATGCTGCTGCTGTTGCTGTTGAGCTTCTTGTTGTTGGTGTTGGTGTTGTTGTTGGTGTTGTTGTTGTTGGTAGTGTTGATGGGTATGGTAATGCTGTTGGTGTTGTTGACTTTGTCGTCGCTGAGACTTACGTTTTAGATTGCATAGAATGCATCCTAAAATGCCATCTGATGCGGCGGTGGTTTGACTTGTATCTTCTAGGTAGCAACGCCGATCTTTATGCTACACATGGGTGACTTGAGTTTGTGTATGACCGTTGTTGTCACGTCCAATGTCAGTGCGGCCCAACATATCATCGTCCTGAGCGACCGGTAGCCATTTGTCAAGGAATTTCGGACGAAACAGCAGCACGAAGGTGGTCCGAAATTGTCGACTCATTGCGCAGTAGAGGATGAAATTGATACCTGAATTTATTAAGGCTAAAATGTCCATTACTTCACCTGAAAAAAACATGAAAGGAAAATGAAATTAAAAACAAAAACCCCAACAAAAAACAAAAAAAAAAACAAAGAGAAAAACATTTTGATTTTTACAGTGAATAAATTAATTTAATTATCTGAAACCGAAATTGTAGGAGTTATGATTTAATTAAAAAATATTTTTGCTGACCGCAAAATAACATTAAGTGGAAAAAATAAGAAAACAAAAAAAAAAAACATCTATTTGTCCTTTAATGGGTAACGGAGGGGTAAATTATTCAGCAACCAAATGAAGGCTGTGAAGACAAAACGTTAATGAGAGATAGGGAACTGATTAAATGAGGTGCGGTAATTACCACGGAATACTGTAATTATGTCGCGTAAAAAGATGAAGGGACGGTAGGGCACGGGACAGTTTCGTCAGTCAACTGCGAGGTGCGGAATTTATTCATTATAATATTTTACGCAACGCAAAGCAAAGTACAGACGAATTCGTTGGATGGTTTTGTCGTTCGAAAAGCCGGAAAACTTGGATGGCTTGGTAAAAGTATGAGCTCGAGATTATTTTAATTACCGGGTTTATCTTTTATCCTGTGAGAGTTGTTGCTGTTGTTGCTGTAATAAAATGATTTTTTTTTTTTATGATGGATGTCTATCGAAAGTGTTGGGGGGATTCCAGTGGGTATGCCAAAGTAGAAGCTGTGACACGTTTTCAGTGATCTAAGACACTCTGTGGAAAGTAACTGGCTTTCACTTCCAGAGATGATTAGTAGCACAGACTTGTTTACTGAAGAAATTTCGAAATTCACAAACAAGTCTTAAAAATTACGGTAATGAGATTTTTGTGATTTTTGCGGAAGTCTCAGTGGATATGGCAAACTCGGCTGCCAATAACGAATTTCCTAATTTTTGTTAGATAAGGACCCTTTTGACATCAAGAAATTTACAACGCAAATTATTGTTTCATGTGACTTGCAGATGACAGTATCTACCGTATCGATATGAAGATACTTCGGTACTCACATGTTAGGAAAATTAAAAGCATATTCTTTTTCCCTAAGGAATTTTGACAGGTTTCCGATATCCGGTTTTTGTTATTCATGCATCAATATTTGGCAGACTTTTCTGTAGGAAGTGCTGAAGAGTTCAAATTGTGTATATTAGGCATCAGGATCACTTATGTACTGTAGCGTGGAGTACTATTTTGAATAGGAACTGAAATTTATTTATTAATAAGCTTCCACACTGCTGACTTTACTATGCATCTACGTTCGAAGGGCTATTAAGATATTGCAGAGTTCCCTGTCTGGTAGCGAGAAGCACCTAGGTACATACCCAATGGGCTCTCGACCCGTGAAGAAAATCTACCTCATACCTGGAAGCCTTTCACTCTCTTCGATCCCGGGCGCGCTGTTACTAGTTTTTCAGACCAAGAGCACTGGAATCCGCCATAACTTTACCCTTGAATTGGAGATGTAGTGTTCCTTGTAGTTTCGGACAAGGTCGCTGTGATTTTAAAATTCTCTTTACTGGAGCATTATTGTCAATTCACTCGATATAACCGATCCAGTGTAACCGCAGTGCTTTTTAGACTTTCTGGGCTTTATTTACATCTTGATATAGCTCATAGAGTTTGAGGTTGCATCTTCCTTGTACTTACCCTGACGAAGCATTTCATATGGGAGTTCTCAATATCTGCTCTGCTTTCCATAGCTCCATATAGATGAACCTGTAGGATCAGTGTAGAGCGTGCATTCCGCCTTCTGATTCAGAAGTTTCAGAATATTTATATTATTGAATCTCCACAAGAAAGCCAGTCGTGGAATTGATGTGCACTCTGACATCAACTCCTCAACTACCTCGAAGTTACTATTGTCAACGGTGATTTTTTGTCCTAGCCATTGGACATTTAATTTAAAGTCAATTCGTTTCGCATGTTCCTCAATTGACGTAAAGCCGTAAAATGAGTTGGTCTTTTTCAGGATTTTCCAGGATTTGTTTTGGTGTGTAAATTTGGTTAGATCGATATCTACTGGATGGAAAGCCACATCGTGCGTGCTGATTAGTGAGTTGCAGAAGTGTTTGATTCGTTCACACCTAACGTTGGGTAGCATCTTATATGCGATATTAAACAAGTATATCTCTCGATAGTTCTTACAAGACATATGATATCCTTTCTTGAAAAAGGGATATATAGAGCTGATAGCCCAGTCAACGTGATTGCTGATTTGGTGCAAACACCCCACCGTATTAGCACCTTCTTGATTAAAGAACTCCGTTTCTAAACTATCGGAGATGGGGTCTGTTTTTTTGTTAGCCTCTTCAATACTTGGAGAGGGAATGGCTCCTTCATTGACTGGAAGGGGGTTCTTTCCTTGCCCTATCACTCTCTCTACCTAATGGCCATTAAGAAGCTGTTGGAGATGTTGCTTCAACATACTCGTATCTGCGTATTCCCTGCTCTTTAGCGACAAGCGTATTGTTTTGAAGAATCTGCATGCTGGGCTTAAAGCCAGCTCCTAGTCCTAGGTCATTTTCTTCTAACCAGAATAGCATTTTCTTCCCTTTTTTCCCCGCTGTCGCCTTTTTCCGTCGTACGCACTCATTGTCACACCAGGGGCTCTTTTCCGTGGCGACTGCTAGCGTAATTCTTTGAAGATGTCGCCATACTGGTTTGTATATTGTTTCCGTTTGTGAATGGTAGATGCTCCTTAGGTTCCGGCAGCTCCAGTCGCCCTAAGGCTTTCAACGTTGAATTTCTATTCGGGCGGTTTGCAGTTTTTTCTCAGAAGACATTTGATCTATAAATTTATCTGAACAAGTTTCAACCAATTGGAGAGCGCTAAGTTGTAGTTTTGCAAGCCTAATGCTATTTGTCACGGTATTATGGTCTGCTGCAAAATCAATGAGATAGAAGCCATCATCCACTTTCGTGTTGTAGTGCCTGTGTTTTTTTTCTTATCCATCGAAGGTGTTGCCCTTACCGATTATCAGAGTGGAGTCCACGAGAATTACTTTGATATCATATTCCAGACGTACTCGGTCCAGCAGGTCATAGAACTGCTCCTTGACAGGGCCTTCAGCCTCCGTCGATAGGGATGTGTGTAGGTATTCTGCTGATGTTTTGGAATGCTGGCGTGATGGGAATCACTGCAAGGCGATCGTTTATCGTCTTTGGGGTAACTATCATTGAGCATAGCCGGTTTCACACGACGAATCCGGCATATGCAATCTTTTGCAACAGCTGTTATAGATCGCTGTTATAACTGCCTTGTACCGCACCTCATTTTATAGTTCCTAAGCTGCACCAGCTTAGTTACAGGGACGTACTATAAATTCCTAATTCGTGGATGTAATCTGATATGAGGAAGCTCTTCGTTATGAGATGCTCATAAATAGTTGTTTTTCTGCATGGTAATGAAGTTACCTCTACTGCACAAGTCCGTGAATTTGAACGTTGGCGTTGATTCATTAGCTGTTCATTCAACGCTTTCTGTGTTCTTTTTGGAAATTCCTTTCGGCCGGAGCTTTGAATATATCGGAGTGACGTAGGTATCCTGATTTTCTACCTACGGTGAGGCTTCTTATGTCGCCGACGACTGCATCTACGGAATCAGTAATCATTCGGTAAGACAACTGTGAATTTTTACTGCTGAGCAACGTCGGTGTTTGCGTTTATTGTGTTTATCTTTCTTTATAATGACCCGAGTATTTAGAGTAATCACTTTTCTGCATACGTCTACGTCTGTAAATATAGACCAGCTGTTTTGGCACTTAGTGAAACAGAGGTAAATCCCCACCCACACCCCTCAGATCACTCTGATCTGAAGCTACGTGGCTACGAACTAGTACCTTTTCTTCTCTCACCACGGTTTCGCTATTTACGTGCGAAGTGATGTAGCCTACCAAACTCCATCACTTCTGGCTTGGACATTCTGGACAGACAACACCCGAAGGACGGTGTGTTGAGATTTTCCCTAAGGAAAACAAAAACGTAAATGAGCCCACTCGAATACCAGACGTTGATGGTCATACCGTCAACACCGTGGACTTGTTTTTAACTTCTCACCCTGGTAAGTACATCGTTGATGTGCTCTCTCCTCTAGTCTCATTGGAACACTCTGTCATATCTGCTAATTTCTCATATACCGACAACAGAGTTAGAGAAAGGATTTCTAAAGAACCGTATGGTAATACGAGAAAGCCAACTGGAGCGGTCTTAACAGCTTCTTTAGGAATTCTAACTGGTAGTTTCCTCGATAAGGACGTAGATGTAGCTGCTGATATGACCACAGACACTATTCTCTTTGGAATGTGATCCTTTTTCCATCATCGAATGAAGAGTGTCAAACCAAAAGAAAATGCATGGTACGACTCGGGCTGTAAAGAGGCTGTCAGGGTTAGAGAAATGTTTTCTCGGTGCTTCAAAACCAGCCCAACAGAAGAAAAACGAAAAAAGTTCAAACGAGCCAGAAATGACTGCAACGCCAACATATAAAATTCCAATACGATCAAAAACTGAGGCAAAATACTACAATGTCCGAAACGTAGTAAAATTTTTTGGTCGTTCGTCAAAAATATTACAAATTTTGCTCATCCTCCATCCCAACGCCCATTTACAATGACATTCCAGCTGTCAGCTCTTTGGATAAGGCCAATCTGCTTGCTGCATACTTTGCGACCAGCTCAAGACTTCCAGATTGTGCTTTGTCCCCGCCTACACTTTAGTGCGTCGAATCTTCAATGGGACAAATCCGCTTTCGCACTCGTGTAGTAGCATGAGTTCTTAAAGATCTTCACATTCACAAATCCGCTAGTCCAGATGGTATATCTCCCCCCTTTCTGAAAAGGTGTTCTTCCTCGCTGGTAAAACCACTGCGTAAGCTTTTTCATCAATTCTACTCATTACGACTCTTTCCAGGAAGATGGAAAACAGCATTTTTCCAGCCCGTCCCTTAAAAAGGCGAATCTTCTTCTCTCTCCTCCAACAGACCCATTGGACTGAGGTCTCGTCTTTCAGAGATCATGGAAACGCTCAGCTCATGAAATATCCTGAAACATGAAAATTTCTTAATGACCGGCAATACGGTTTTCGTAGCAACAGGTCCACTTGTGATCTGATGGCATGTCTCACCGAAAAGTGGAACCGGAGCGTACATCAATCTGGCGAAACCAAAATAGTTACACTTGATATTTTTAAGGCATTTGACAGAGTTCGGAAACAGGCCCTTTTGTCAAAAAGGCGTACATTTGGGATCGATGACTCTCTTCTTCAATGGATTAGAAATTACCTTTTGGAACGTTCAATTCAAGTTACCTTGGATGGTTTCAAGTTTGATGTTCACAAAATAAATACTGGTGTGCCCCAGGGCTCCATTTTGTCTCCGACACTCTTTTAAATTCCATTACCGATCTCTTGTCTGCTACTTCTAATCCAATATATTCCTTTGCTGACGACAGTACTCTCTGCTTTTCATATTCGTTTCCGGACTCACGTCCCTACTCTTTGGCTGTAAAACGGGAAGGCCAGCTTCTGTTAAGCTCATTAAATTCTGAATCTTTCTGCTGTCTTTCTTATAGTGGTTCTTTTTGTGTTTCTAGTTCAATATTTCCATATAAGTTCAGCAAGTCTTATCCAGATGTACACCAATCAATACCCAGTGACTACAACTAACACTATGAGGAAGTTCGACGTCAGATGGCTACAATCGCAAGAGATCGCCAAATCCTTTTCCCATCGAGTCTCCCTTAATCTCTTAATAGGTCCTATGCCGCCAGCATCAAATATCGGAGACCAGTGGCAACATTGTCAAAAAGCCGTCAGTGATGCGGCCTCCGATGTACTTGATTTCACTCGGCCACCTCAACGAAACTCCTGGTTTCACCACGAGTGCCTGCAAGCACAAGGAGCTAAGCAAGAAGCATACAAAGCGACGCTGCATAGAAGGAGCTACACACGAGCTCTACGAGCAGAAGTCTTCTTAACATCGCCTACAAGATCCTATACGCCAGCTATTGTGTGAACGCCTGAAGCCGTTACTCGACACGCCTAGTGGTCCGTAACAATGTAGCTTCAGGCCAGGAAACTCCGCCATCGAAAAAATATTCACACTACGGCAGATCTTGGAAAAAACCCATTTTCAATTCGATACACACCAGCTATTCAACGGCTTTAAGGCCGCGTATGACAGCATCTATAGAGACGAGCTGTACAGAGCAATGTTTAGTCTTGGTATCCTTGCCAAACTCGTCTGTTTGTGTAAGACGACGAGGAAAAATAGGCGCTGCTCCATCAAGGCCGATAAAGAACTCACCTAGAACGTTTGATGTCAAAAAAGGACTTAGACAAGGAGATGCGCTGTCAAGCGGTTTCTTTAACATCATTCTTGAAAGAATAGTGCAAAACTCAAGCGTCAACAAAATAGGCACAATCTTTCAAAAGTCCTGGCATACGCAGATGATATTGACATAATCGGAGGAAGGAAGTGTGATGTCAGTGGCGCTTTTGCGAGTATTGTGACGGAAACGGCGAAGATTGTCAATGAAGGCAGTCTTCTGCTCGACTAGAACATTACCCTCGCCAGATATAACTTTGAGGTACTTAAGAACTTTGTCTACCTAGGCTTTGCCATCAATCCAGACAACGACACCAGCGCTGATATCAAACGACGAATAACACTTGCCTATCGATACTTCTTTTAGCTAAGAAGGCAATTGATTAGCAAAGGTATTTCGCGATCAAAAGAAGTGAGCTTTTAAAGATCCGAATAATTTTAGTTAATTTGATGAGGGTGCTCTTGGCGGCTTTGAGAGGGAAATTCTTCGGCTGATATCGGAGGAAATATTCCAGGTCCACCCTGGATTGTAGCAGCACCTTAAGTAAGTAAGCAATATTCCACTACTAAGTCAGGTTGTTGTTGCGTAAGTACAGAGTCCCATATCCAACCGTCGCTGGAGTGGATGAGTTTCATTATAACCGTTTACCAAGTCTCGATTTAGGTGCTCACGAAGGAGTCACTTCAACTTTCAACATGTGTGGTCCTTGCTTCTTTTTTTTCGGTACAGCTTGAGAGGCTCAGCTTATATTTAAATTTCATTGAACAGCTGATTTCAGGAAACTAAAAAAGGGTTGAAGCTGAGTTGAAAAGGAGAAGTAGGCAGACATTTTGGTTAAACAGACAGCAGGTTTAGTCAAAAGCGTAATTGCTAACAGGTACACGTCCCCGGTGGCGATGTTATAAGGAAAGATCTGCAGAAGTCAATTCAGCCGAAAACTAACAAACCTCTTGTTGTTGACAGCTCGAACCAGGCAAGGGATAAGAAGAGCTTCTGCAATTATTTATGCAAATGGCTCACGTTTTTTATATGAAACTTGTAAAAGCTGCAGTCCTTGTGGACGTAGATAAGTCTGCCTCCTGTCTGGCCTTAACCCAGAGACGTTTGTATATACCAAATATATATATGGTCCATGGTATTTATCTGGTTTGTGAAAACAAACTAGGCCTCAATCTTTCTGAAACTACTAAACAAATTGTAGAATGGAAGACTTCTCCGAACATACTCGAAATGCTGCATACACTGGTACTAAGAACTCTGTTCCGAGTGGAAAAAAATCTGACTTATTGCATGTTGTTATCCCAGGCTTCAGTGCCATCATGATTGTCCTTAATCTAAATATAGATGCTCTTGTTTTCATTCTTTCATGTATTATAACTAAACAAAATGAAGTGTAGATGTAGGTTATAGGACGTTCTGAATAATGTCATTAGTACGGTAAGGCAGAGTATAGAAATCATGGAAAAATCAGTTCTATACCTCACACGACATTTCGGACGATTTCATTATCAAAAAGCAACGATCATTTTTGTACACAACTCATTCCGTCATCTGCAATGTGAATATAGTACGAGATGACAAATTCATTTCCTGCCAATAAGGATAGATGAGGGGGTCAAGCAAGATTATGGTTCGCCTATCTGTCGCCCTCAGTCAATTACCGGAGGTGGCTCGGAATATTCCCACCCCCTCAAGATACTTTACTCAAAGTGATTAAATATCGCCTTAAGACGTACTTTGTTTATGTGTCTTCTAAATCATTTCTAGGCCCCTTATTAGTAGTACAGAGTTGACAGCAATTTCGATAAAATGATTCATTTTCACATTTTCGGAATTTCCAAATCATATCACCACATACAATCAAAAAGTACACAAATAAAATAATTACACTTGGTCCCGTCTAATGAGTTACTTTCGTCCTTATTTCTATATGACTACTCGTTTGCTTTATCCAAATGTAAATATATTTACGACTCGCAAAGAGTGTGTTACATTTTTATGTCCTCAAAGGACGATTAATTTCTACAATTGCTTAGCCTTTATACGATACGAAATGTGCGAGTATTGCCGAACATGCCAGACTTAATCTCCTTAATATTGGGTCAATATATACTCATAAATCCAAAGTCGAATTCCTTTGTAATTTTTATATCCCCGCTCTATACGAGTAGCTCTACACACTCACACAATACAATAACGACTGAAAATATCTTATTTTGGTTAAATTGAGTGAAAGAAACTTGCTACCGCCGTGGGCGAGGCTCTTTGTACGCAAAATTAAACCACAACAAGGTCACACTTGGCAATTGACAGTTTTATTTATTTTATACGAGTGGTATCCCCCATAACGGATACATATTTGCAAAAGAATATTTCTATTTAAAATCCAAAAACCAAGTCGCAATTTTAGTTAATGACATGGTGTAAGAATTTGTATCTACATACGAGTATCTTTAATGTCGCAATTACTGTATTTTACAGGGAATACTCATAAAAGTGTCCCAATTTTTTTAAAACACATAAAGTTTACCATTGAATTCGTCCGTGAGGCTAATGTGTAACGTGTCCTGATTATAAGTTCGGCTTTTTATACATGAGCTTGTTGAAAGTAACAAATTGTTCCGCCAACGTGGTGGGCAGTGTGAAATTGTAAAGGGGCGCCAAAGGACGGATTTATTTTATTTATGAGACTAGTTTCGTTATATGTCGTGAAGTATAGTACTTAACATTTTATTTGAAAGGATATACCATATAAAGTCTGATTTATGGGATTCGATGTAATGGAGTCAATCCGCTAAAAGCACATGACCATTTTTAAGAACGCAACTGAAATACTCGTATATTAGCAGTTTCTGGTCTTAAAAACCGATGAAGCGATGTTTTATTTTCCACTGGCTCATGCCTACGTAATATACGAGTAATAAGCCAGCCGAAATGGGTGCGACCGATGGGTCACGCTAAGAACTTCCTTATAAGGAGAACTTCTAGTATTCTCCAATGGTTTTTGGTACTTCATATTCTATTAGAATTTAGGACAAGTTAATCCGAAAATGGTCAAAAAATAGGTTAAGCCTGACCGGCTTAGAAAGGTTTTGCTAAAGCTAAAAAAAAGTGTGGCAGGTGGCTTCATGACCCCTTTCTACCAAGCTTGAAAGAGTTGAATACATAGTTGAAGGGATTTTTAAAAAAAAGTTACAGGATTTTGGCAAACAGCTTCAATTAGTGATTTAAGCTGAATTTATGTTTTTCAGTACGTAACCGGTGTACGGAGTTCAGTTTGTTTTGGAGCATTAGCCCTTGGTTTATGTACATTAACTGGTTTTCAGTCTTCTATTGATTAAAGAGATGTATGGGAGATTGTAGGATTAGTCCTTCTAACCGTGGTTTTAAGCTTTATAATAAAAGAAACGTTAGCCAGACGTTTCAGTCATAAATCTCCTTTTATGGACTGCATGTCGTGAGACATTATATCGGTGTTCGAGGGTGGCAATTGACTGACTGATATTAGTACCATCTATGAGCCTTATCGCATGCTTTTGAATCCTATATAGCAAGTGCAGAGATATTTTAGGGGCACCTGACCAGATTTGGGCATTTATCTCCAGTTTTGGCCGGATGAATGCCTTATACATATATTGGGGCCAGATCAGAAGGGGGCAAAAATATTTCTTACGTCGCTAGACATTTCGAAGCACTTTTGACGATATCGACTATGTGGTGATTTCAACGTAAGTTATCAATAGAAAGTTGTGCGGTTCAATGATGCAAGTGCCATTCATGGATAATGGCTAGAAATTTCACTTTAACGACAGCAGACATCATTGTGTTTTGGAAGAACTAAATTCTACTCTGTTGGTAGTTCCCCATTTAGTAATGCTGTTCATATCGATATTAGAAGAACTTAGGATACGCTGCCGTTCCCGTTCTACAGCCGAAGAGCACGGACGTGAGCCCGGGAATGAATATGAAAAAGAAGAGTCCTGTCAAGCAAAGGAATATATTGGATTAGAAGTAGCAAATAGGAGACCATTGATGAAAATTAAAAAGAGTGTCGGAGACAGAATGGAGCCCTGGGGCACACAAGCATTTATTTTGTGAATATCAGACTTGAAACCATCCAAGTCAACTTGAATTGACCGTTCCGAGAGGTAGTTTCTAATCCACGCATTTTCGACAAATGAACTCAGATTTAATAATATTCAATAATTACACCTACAGTTAGCCTCTATGACACAGTTATTTTACAACAAAAAATAATAAAATGTCAAGGCAATAAACTCAGCTCAGCCTTGCATGATATTCGAGTTTAAGTCATCGATCATGGGAAAAATCAAAGATGGACTGCTGCCACGATCAATTCCTGGATAGGCGATTCTTGTTGTTTGAAGGAAAAACATAATCTTGAGCTGACAAATGAGAATACCGATGGGCATACAAAGCTGCACCGTACATTTGAGACTACCCTGTGCAAGCTCTGGCATCATCTCCAGTCTCATGGTTTGAATGAAATCTTTCAGCACTTGAATATCGCAATTTAATGCACGGCAGAAGCCATTTAAAACAACTTGACATTGAAAACCGCCTACTTTGAATAGAACAACCTTCGGTTCATTCGAATCTAAGGCGGTCAGTGACTCCTCTGCTTGGATGTTGCGCTACAGCTACCTTTGCATGTAAAAACCGCCCAAGAATCGTTCCAGAGGACAAACTTCTGGTCCTCCTATCTCTTTGTTTGGATGTGGACATGACCGGGATAAAGTTTCAAGAGCTTCGTGCGTTAGCAAAGTTGGAACTGTACCAGTGCATGGTCCGTTCGGTAGTACTCTGGACAGGGGGGTTATAGAGACAGTGGACTGTGATTTGTATTTGGGGCTTGGTCCGGGCCTTGGTGACGATCTCGGAATGCTAGGGGATCCTGGCTAGTTGAATGTAGTTGGCGACATAGTAGTGAAGGAACTGTTGAGGTAGGCCGTCTTGTGAAGCGTCACGGTGGCTGTGGTTTAGACCCAAAGTCGCGGGAATGGTCTTCCTGTTGATTTGACCCAATTTAGAGTTGCAATAAGTACTGACCCTAAAAACAGTAAAAGGTTTTAGGTCGGCCACGACTCATACCAAGGGTGGACCTTGTGCCTACAACACAGATCCGAATTGGTATCAAAGGATTGACGGAGAGCGATGGCAAGGCGTATTCTTGCTCCAATGGATGTACGGACATCCCGTAAATTTAAGTCTACACTACAGGTGTTTAAGTTAAAAACCAGAGACTCTCTGTATGACTCTGCATGCACATGTTGAGGCCTGATGCCAAACTCTGTCAAATGCCTTAGAAATATCAAGTGAAACCATCTTGATTTCGCCAGATTGATGTACGCTTTGGAACGGCCTGAACAAATGCTGTTTTCCATCTTCTTGGAAAGAGTCCTAAAGAGTAGGATCGATGAAAAAGCTTACGCTGTGGTTTTGCAAGCTAGGCAGAACATTCTTCAGAAGAATGGGAGGTATAGCATCTGGACTGGCGGCTTTGTGTATATGAAGATCTTTAAGTACTCTTGTTACTACACGTGTACGAAAGTATATTCGTCCCATTGAAAATTCGACGCCCTCAAGTGTAGGCTGAGACAAAGCACAATATGGAAGCATTGAGCTGGCCGAAGAGTATGAAGCAAGCAGATTGGCCTTATCCAAGGAGCTAACAGTTGGAATGATATTGTAAATGAGCGTTGGGATGGAGGATGAGGCGGAATTTTTAATGTTTTTGATGAACGACCAAAAATGTTTACTACTTTTGGGACATTTTAGTATTTTATGCCTCAGTTTTTGGTCATATTGGAATTTCACACGCTTAGGAAGGGCGTTGCAGTCAATTGTGGCTCGTTTGAACTTTTTTCGGTTTTCCTCTGTCGGGTTGGTCTTGAAGGACGGATAAAACATTTCTCTAAAACTGAGAGCCTCTTTACAGCATGAGTCTCACCACGCCTTTTGTTTTGGTCTGATATCCTTAATGCGATGAGGGATAAAGTGTCTCATTCCAAAGAGAATGGTGACTGTGATCATACCAGCAGCAGCAGCCACGCCATTATCGAGAAAACATAACCACCAGTAAAGTCCGCTCCAATTGGCTATCTCATATTGCCATACGGTTCACTTAGGAATGACTGCGTGTTCAGTGTACGAGAAATTGGCTGATATGAGTAAGCGTCTGGTATTCGCGTGGGCTCACTTATAAGTTGGCTCAAGTTATTTTCCCCAGCGAAGATCTCAACACACCGTCCTTCGGGTGTTGTCTGTCCAGAATGTCGAAGCCACAAAGAATTGTGTACTCGTATATTGATATCACCTTTAATAACGATTTTAGTATGAGGAGGATAATTCTTTGTATGGAGTTTTCAAAATCTGCACGCGCTCGTATTAAAATTTTAAAATTCCATGCTATGTCTATGGACTACATTTTATTTTATGTCTCAACTTGTGGTAATCAAATTAAGATGCCATTTTGACTGAAATCTATTACGGCCCACTTCCAATCTATGGCTAAAATATCATGAGGATCTGTTTAGTAGTTTTTACGTGTTGTAGGAAAGAACAAACAGACAGAGCTTCGTTCGCCCAGCAAACCTACCAAAGAACAGGGTAAAGACTGCTTGTGCTTTCAGTTTATACTTAAAGTACCTATTTAATTAACTTTTTATATACTGCTAGTGGTTTTGCGTTCGGATGCTAACATGACCGTTCTGGTAGGTGAACTCACTCTCGAGCAGGCCGCGCAATTCTGGCCGATTCTGCGAGAAGCAATCCCCCCTATGATCAATTCCTGCTGTTTTCAGTAACTGACCCTGAGACTTAATAGTCGTCATTGCAAAACAGACCTTAAGAGTAAATTGCAGTCTTTTAAACTCGAATGGGTACTCCGACGGTACAAGTGGTATCCGCGGTATATTCATCCCGATTCACCTCGAGTACGGCCAGTAAATACAATGGTCTCTACCACGTTTTTATTTAAGGCTCTCACAAGCAACCTGGTCCCATTACCCAACATGGGCGGATTGAGATTTTTCAGTAGCATTACTGGAGTTCCCACTTTCAAGATAAGTGTGTGAGACGGTAGACCGGGTTGGTTGAGTGTACTTAGGAACTCCAAATGATAGTGTATGGCATCATACGTTTGCGCTGGAGTGTCCACAGATTTGTACTGGTATTCTGCGCCTTCGAACGACTTCAACAAAGTGTCATTAATGATGGAAGCCTGATCGTTCCTAGATGTCACAATCGCACGTTCGCACAGCCACTCCGTGGATTTGCTATATATGTTGTGGACATCTGAGTATATTCAGGCTATTAGATCGTCAACGGTCGACACAACTGAGGCAAGATCTGGTGGAATTGTAATCTTGCCATCAGTTTCCGTATATTCTCCGTTTCCTATTTTAAGGAGGAGATCGGAGAATTGTATAGCCCAAACATCCTAATTCATGTGCAATCGCATGTTTTTCTTAAGGTGGAGTTTTTTAATTACGGTCCAAAGATTTGAGGCCTCAATGCGAGCCTTTACTTTGTCAGCTCGGGTTCCCCTCGGCACTGTCGGCAGAGTCTGATAGAAGTCTCCAGCTAACAGTACGGTGACTCCACCCATCATGCCATTGTTCCCTCTGATATCTTTTAGAGTTCTGTTTAGTGCTTCGAAACTGCCTTTATGTGGAAAGTACTTGGGCCGAATTACTCTGTTTTGAAATGTTGCAGAGTGGAGTTTCGACATGGATGAGATTTAATGCCTCCCTCCAGGAATCGCAATTCCTGACGATGTGGCGGCTAAGGCGATGCCACGATTACTCCTTACTTTTGCCAATAACAAATTGAGAAAGGTTTTTCGAGTGCCACCAGGAGCATCCAGAAAAAATATTTGCCCAATTTATTTCTGATAAACGTAAAGCTGTTCATTCGTCAGTAACTCCTCATTAGACTACCTCACAGATCTCTAACTTTGTCAAGCACCAATAAAAGCTTTGACAAGTGAAACCACCAAATCAATAGAGGTACGAAAATGTCGTCAATTGTAAGTAGAGTCTGCGAATCTCTCCTTGAGGATAGCTGCTGGGTACCTGGATACACGCAAGTAATAGAAAATGTGAGAGTGGATGAGCTAGCAAAAGAGGGTGCCTCTCCGCACAGGTGCAAGACACACAAAAACTGAACATCGAAAATTTAAAAGTTGAACTTCTCAAAACATGGATCGGTCTACGTAGAACCCTGTAATTTTCGGCCGACGAAATGTATTGGTTACTTGGAGGACATTCGAAATTAAGCATACCTAACAAACTGCTTTTATACAAGCAAGTGCTTAAATCTGTTTGGACGTATGGTATACAACTTAAGGGTTGTACTAAACGAAGCAATAGAGATATCCTACAATCTTTGAAAAACAAAGTGCAAAGAGTCACAGTAAATGCCCCATAGTAACATATGGTATATCAGAAACAATGATATCCACAGAAACTTAGGAGTAACTATCGTTGATGACGAAATAACGAACTTTGCTTGAAAACTGTGTACATATTTGTCTTCATGGACATCGGAACAATGTTATACTCCAAACTCTGGACGAGACAAACTACAAAGAACGAAACCACTCGATTTAGCACAATAAGGACTAGTTCCATTTATTTGCGGGCCTTAGCAGGTACTTTGTCCTGCTCAACGCGAATTTCAAACTTAAACTTCTTTATAAGGAAACTAAGTCGTAGTTAACCAGATGTTTAGTGAGTAAAAATGTAACACTACTATGAGCTCCGGGCACATAGTGTCTATTAACATTTTTCACCTACCCAAAAGGCGAAAAAAAAAAAATTCCAACAGTGCAAATGCAGACATCCACATTGACAGGGCCTGCTACTCATATGGAAAATGTCAGAAGATACCAAGCCTTCCAGAATCAAATGGATTTTATGACTTATTCTTACTCAACAAAGAGTTAGATCCTCACATTGGGCGCCAAATGCAGCAATATTTCGTCAAAGTTTCAATTATGAAGCAATTTAAAGATGAATTTCAAATTTCATATTCATACTGCTGTCTGCAATTGGAATTTATTCCAACTTGCCTGTTACTACATCGTCTTGAAAGATATTTTCTTGAAAATTGCCTTATCAAGTCACATCACTCAATGTCGAAGGAATTCCTGTAAGGAGCACCAACGCAATACGTATTGTAGCTCATCTTCATCTCTGTTGAGTTCTTTTTTTTTTTTTAAAAAAACGTCATACGACAGTGACGTCTTGCAACACGCTTCAACCAAACCCAATTTGTCTGATAAATTTCTTTATTCTTGTTCGTTCCCTGAATCAAATTCTTTCAGTTGTCCTGGTATAAGCGTTTGGAAAACAAAAAAAAAAATAATTCAAGGATAGCAAGACATAAAGAATTTATTAAATCCTCCAACATTTGGTGGTAATTTATCCTCTCCCTTCCCCATCACCATTTTCTCAAGAACGTAGACACATCTAAGGAAAATCTGAAAATGTCTCAGATGCCAATTTTTTAATAAAATGATCGCTGAAAACATAGTAAAGCGATTCTTCTTCCTATCTCCATCCGATATCAAACAAAATCAGAGTTTAATAAAGGAAATTCTGGAAAAAAAAAATCTGTAAAATGCTATCCCACGATAAGTAATCGTATTTTCGCCAAGCCAAAGGCATCATACCGTTGTTGTCACATCAAAGCCATCAACAGCCTTCAAGTAGATATTGGCGAATTTCTCATCTCCTCCTTAGCGCAATCCTTGTACTGTAATCTGTTGGTTTAATTTTCCGCCATGTACTTGTAGACGGCGTCTAAAAGTTCTTTGATCTGATCCTTGTTTGCATATTGCCGCGGCATCCTTGTTTATGTAAATAATGCACACACGGTTATAATGACTTAAGACGATGAAAAAATCATATGAATATCTTTGTGTGTTTTGAGAGTTTTCGTCTGAATTTTTTAAGGATCTGTCGTTCGTGAAAGGATTTTCTTGAGATTTACTTGTTTCAAAGTTTAAATTGGCTGCTGTTTAAAGAGAACTTGTGCTAGCAATTGGGTAATCGTTTGTTTAAATAAAAAAGGGAATAACATAATAAGTGTTGGTGATGTAATCACAAGGATTATCCCTTTTTGAGATCCTTTAGTAAGAGTAACGAAACGCTCATTAAGAAAAGCATACGAACACTGTTGTGAGGAAAAAATTACAATTATGTCTTCTGGCGTTTAAGCATGTTCGATATCCCTTTCATGGCCTGGGATATACTCGTACATACATGTTACTGTATTCAGCTTAGATGTTGTGGAATGGATTAAGAGCTAAAAGGTGACCATGATTTTTAGATTTAGACTTCGCATGAGAGGACGAAAACGGCTACCTGGTAATTTTTAGGTATTATCAAGAGTAGCATTCGTAACGTGCCGATAACCTACCTGGCTTCCATTTTTTTCTTTCGGGTGCTCTGATTTGTTGTGAGCATATGACGTCAATGGGTTCGGGTCCCGTAAAGGACTTGATTTCCCAACCAAGCCATCAACAAAGATTGACTGTCCTTCTCCATATCTGCTTTAGACTCCTCACTCATCTATTTGATTGGAGAAGTGGATTGCACTGCATTGCGTCCTTTGCAATGGAACTATCTTCGCGTCATAAGGTGCCAGTAAGCTGCTTGACCAGGACATATGTTATATTTGTGTATATTTATGATGGAGGGTTTGCAGATTGCTTGAGAGGGTGTTTTTTAATTTGTAGATTTTTCGTCCATAAAGTAGAACCATTTCCACGTTTGTTTGGGACTCTTTCAGGTTTGCCTCTGTGCAGAAACATTGCTTCTCTAGACCTTGGCTAGTATACCAAACGCAGCGAACATACATCTTGCTGATCACTTTCTCTTGTTTTCCGGTAATGGCTCTAGTGCAATGGCTAAGAACTTTAAGTGGTTATTGGTTTTGCCGTATTTATACTCGTACATATCTGACTCAAAGTTGTAGGCTACCAAGTGCAAGTTCAATATCCTCTGTGAAAGTGATCAGCGAAGTCAAGAGGTTTAAGATGTAATCTTATAGTCCCTTTTAGCCCTATATTTCAATCAGTCAGAGCTGTCGGGATCTCATCAATTACTACTACAGAGAAAAGCATACATTAAGTTATAGTAACACGTTACCATTTTGTATAACATGGTATTTAGCGTCATCGTAGATAGTCTTCATAATAGCGATCAGTTTTTCTGATTAACCACTCCTGCTCATCTCGATTCAAGCTGTTGAAAGCTTTCGAGAAGTCCACGAACAACAAACGTAGCAGGCATCTACACTCTATGATCCGCAAGGATGTGGATGTGACCAATCCCACCTCGAAGACTTACCTGTTCGCTGTCAAGCGCTGATTCAAGAGGTTCTTTCGCATTATAAGTTATAGCCAGAAGACTACTCCAGTTTCCGAATTCCGTCAAGTTTCCTTTTATCGGCAGACTAAGGCTGCGGTTTCCAATTTTTTCTTAATCAGAGGGAACCCAGAGTATTGCGGATAACTACGAGTAGTTCTGCATTAATGCCACCTGCCTTGATTTTCTTCACAGAATTGCAAATATGGGTATTTGTTACTGCGGGAGGCTCACCTGAGCTTCGGTTTAAATTGCTGTTTGCCTAAGTGATTGAGTACTGCTGCGAAATGTTCCCATCATCTGGAAATCTGCTCTTCTTATAAAGTCTGTATATTTCCGTCTAGCCCCTTAACTTGATGTAGGTTGGAATTTTGACAACAAACGAGTTTGTTAGTAATACCATATACCGTCCTGATGTTGCTAGTGGTGGCTAGTATGTTGATGTTGTACGCCTATCTCGTTTTTCACTTCTATGCACTTCTGCGTGCTGGACTTCAAGTTCGGCGAACTGTAGTGCACTGTTCGTCCTTTGAGCTCAATACGCTTACTAATCGGTCTTTAGGTGTCAGCCATACTCGTATGTCTTTATGACTTCAACAATGGTATCTGCCAAAACGTAAAAGAGTTTGTTCACTGCGTTCCAGCGGTCGTCGGTGTTTACTGGAGCGAAGCTGCTACCTTTTTCTCCAAGGTGATCCCCTATCTATTGGCGCACTCTGAGATCACTCAGAATATCGTTATTATACCTGGGTATACTCAGAAGACGTATAGTAGATGTAATTTGATTGTTGTGTCCTATCTATTGTTTTTTCAGCTCTACCTTTGGTACGGGCATCCTGAATGTAAATTCTGAAGCCTTGATGGATAAGAAGTTATCGAACTGTGTATAGTTCGACGAACGATATTGATCAGACGAGACTCAGCTGATCTTGTGAGGTGGTTGACTCTCCACAGTTCAACGAATCTTACTTCATTCTCGTTTCTTGTTTCCCCGAATCACGATCGCGATATCTCCGTTTGGTGTTGATTTGATAGCTCAGTATGCTCTTGTTCTTGTAGTTATCCTCGCAGTTTTACGGGGCGCTCCACTAGGCAATGGTTATGTTCCTGACTTTATCTTTCAATACTGCCGTCAATATTTTGTCACCATTAGGTGAATTATTCTTTTTTTTTTGTAATGACTCGGGAATGTAGATTGGACATTGCAAACATACGCGGGTTAAAAAGTACTTTTCTGCGTACGTCCACGTCTGAAAATTCAGGCCAGCTGTTTTGGCACTTAGTGAAACACTGGTAGATCCCCGCCCACACCTCTCAGGATACACTGATCTCAAGCTACCTGGCTACGAACTAGTGCTACTATTCTTTTCTCATCGCGGTCTTGCCATTTACGTGCGTAGTGATGTAGCTTACCAAACTCCACCACAATACAGTCCCTGTTCCAATCCGGAATTCCATTTCATGTGGTTAAAATTCCATTTCCGTAAGCAAATTATGCACTACTGTAGCACAGCTATTATTTTATTATTTTGTTATAAATAAATTATTAATTGTTTTGTGAATTAATTAACATTTAAATTTATGTACCAAATAAAAAAAATAATGATGTGACAACATTTAAATTTATGTACCAAACAAAATATAATGATGTGGCAACTCTCAACTTTTATTTGTGTCGCATCATATAATTCACACTCACTTCAAGTACCAAATTACTCTAATAGAAGAATAAAATTTTATTATATGGTGAAAAATCCACGTAAACCGTTGTTAGTGTTTTATTTAGAGAACAGCTTTTACAAGTTTACGCTCCGATTAAAAGGAATCACTCATACGTTTCGACCAAGACTTGGCCTTTCGTAAGTGATTGGAGGTTTAAGTTTATTTATGTGTCTTCGACCAAGTTTTGCTCTTTTCACATAAATCAAAACCAATTTTCACAAGTTTCATCGAGAGGACGAATTTTCCCTCTAAAATTGACGCCCAACGTGAGGCTCGAGTTCCCCACGGATTTATCGGCAATTCACGCAAGTCAGTGAAACCGATAACGCGAGTCAGTGAAACCGATAACGTGAGTCGCGGTCGCGGGTAAACGGATATTCCGTTTTGGCGTTTAGGCAAGGCTCAGCACAGGAGATAGCACCAGCAGCAGCAGTAAGACCTCTGATAGGCAAGGCTCTGTTGGAACGTACGTGGAAGAGCAAGAAGACCTACTAAGCAGCAGTAAGACCTCTGACAGGCAAGGCTCGGGGGGTAGATCAAGAAGACTGGAGGGAATGTTTGACGGTCCAGCGGCAAATACAAGAACAGGTACTACCAGCAGGATGACGACCAACGAACAAGCAAATACAACGGACATGGAACACCGTATTCCCGAAGGAACCCAGCGGTTTAAAGAGACGTTGTGCGATTGCACGGAGCGGTTTAATGGCGAATTTGACGCCCAACGTTTCGAAAATTTTATAACGAACGTTGAAATTTTTAAAAGGGTTCGCCGCATCACCGATGAAGATGCATTGATAGAGCTTCCCTTGCTTCTAAAGAATGAAGCAGCGACATGGTGGAAAGGCATCCATACGGAAATGACTACTTGGTCAAATGCCATCGAAATGATGAGAGACCAATACGCTCCACGACGACCAGTGTACATTATATTTGAGCTATTGTTTGAAAAAAAACAAAAACTGGGTGAATCAACGGACCAATTTATCAGTGCAAAAAGAGCATTATTGGCCGAAATTCCCCAGCCACCCATACCAGAGGTACACTGTATAGACATTATATACAGCCTGCTACATGATAATATCAAGAAGGGTGTTAGGAGGAGCGAGTTTAAAACATTTACCAAACTCATAGCCCTCGCAAGAGAATACGAAAGACTCCACCCAGTAGCGAAGAAGGAAGTTATAAGATGTAGCTTCTGTCATTTTGTAGGACATATGAAAGAAAATTGCCGTAAATTTAATAGCAGCGAGCAGTCCAAGCAGCAACGACCACTAGGGCCTAATAATAGAGGTCCGGAAAATCCGCTAGTTTGCTTTGGATGTGGAACCATAGGCTATATAAAAAGAAATTGTCCAAAATGCTCTAAAGGCATCAGCTCTGGAAGTGGAGCCAGCATTAATGCCTTAGACTTGAGAATTAGCGAGGGAGGTAACATACCAGCAGTGGTAGTAGAATTTGGCGGTATTAAACATGTTGCTTACTTAGATACGGCAGCCAAAACGAGTATTGCCAGCAACAGGCTGAGTGCCCAGCTAAGAAAGGAAAATCACGACTTTCGGAAAATGAAAGCGGAAATTAGACTGGCAGATGGTATTCTCAGAACCCAAGATATCTTGACGACAACCACTTATATGAAAATAGGCCGCCGACAAACCAAAATAAGCATTAGTGTGTTGTCAGAAGCCAATGACAATATCACGTTATTGGGAATCGATTATTTAGAAAGCTCTGGTATTATAATCAACCCAGCCAAGAACATATGGTATTTTGCCGATCAACCCGAATTTAGTGTTCCTTTCTTTAAATATACAGAAATTGCAACAACACCGAATTTTGCATACGGTGAAATCAGCCCAGTCTCTCCAATTTACGATCCGGCGATAGTACAAAAAATAAATAAGCTGATTGATAACGCACCAAGGTATAAAAAACCCATGCCATTGCCACCTATGAAGAAATATTCTGCAGAAGAAATATACGAAGTCTTTGAGGATTCCTTACCACTACATGTCTACGACCAAGGACAACCAGGTAACAATCGGATACGAAACGTATTCCTCGATTTCTCTAATGAAGAGGAAGACCGGCTAAATGACAGACTGTTTGGGCCACCCTATAAGTTGGGCATAAACTTGACCAGTATTATAAAGAAGGATGAGGGAGCAGTTTTAGTCCAGGGGGAGGGCCCTGACGAGCACCCAATAGAATATGCTAGTCGCTTATTGACATCAGCAGAACAGAACTATTCGACGACAGAGAGCGAAACACTTTTCCAAATTGCTGAAGCGGATAAGTTAGATGTACCCCTTGGAACCTATCATGTGTCTGCTCTAACTCCATTCCGAGCGAAGGACGCATCCACAATAAATAAGCCAATACGACCCATAAGAAGGAGGGGACGACCTTCCAACCGACGCTGACCTGTACAATCGTCGAGACGACTTCATGTCCAGAGGGGGAGATTGTAGCACAGCTATTATTTTATTATTTTGTTATAAATAAATTATTAATTGTTTTGTGAATTAATTAACATTTAAATTTATGTACCAAATAAAAAAAATAATGATGTGACAACATTTAAATTTATGTACCAAACAAAATATAATGATGTGGCAACTCTCAACTTTTATTTGTGTCGCATCATATAATTCACACTCACTTCAAGTACCAAATTACTCTAATAGAAGAATAAAATTTTATTATATGGTGAAAAATCCACGTAAACCGTTGTTAGTGTTTTATTTAGAGAACAGCTTTTACAAGTTTACGCTCCGATTAAAAGGAATCACTCATACGTTTCGACCAAGACTTGGCCTTTCGTAAGTGATTGGAGGTTTAAGTTTATTTATGTGTCTTCGACCAAGTTTTGCTCTTTTCACATAAATCAAAACCAATTTTCACAAGTTTCATCGAGAGGACGAATTTTCCCTCTACACTACTGCTTTATTTACAGAAGCCCCAAACTGGACAGCAACTCGACCTTTCACGAGTTTGATGCGCTATCCATACAAAGAATTGTATCCCTGTATCCTCATACTGAAATCGTGATTACGGGCGATTTCAATATATGGCTTCGACGTTCTGTACAGTCAACTTAACGCAGCTTGTAAATGGGCCCACACGAATACCAGACGTTGATAGTTATACCGTCAACACCCTTGATTTGTTTTTAACTTCTCACCCTGACAAGTACTGCGTTGATGTGCTCTCCCCTCTAGGCTCGTCGGAACATTGTGTCAATATCAGCTAATTTCTCATACACCGGCCACATAGTCAGACACAAGATTCCTAAAAGAATTGTATGGCAATACGAGAAAGGCAATTGGAGTGGACTTAACAACTTCTTTAAGAATTTCAACTCGTCGTTATGTTTCTTCAATAAAGACGTAGATGCTACTGCTGATATGACCACAGAGACTATTCTCTTTTAAATGAGATCCTTTATCCCTCATCGTATAACGAGCATCAAACCAAACGAAAGGGAATGGTACGACTCGAGCTGTAAAGAGGCTGTCAGGGATAGTGAAATGTTTTTTCGGTCCTTCAAGACCAACCCGACAGAGGGAATCTGAAAAATGTGCAAACGAGCCAGGAATGGCTGCAACGTTTTTCTTAAGAGTGTGAAATTCCAATACAACCAAAAACTGAGGCAAAAAATACTACAATTCCCCAAGGGTAGTAAAAATCTTTGTTTACTCTTCCAATCCATTAGAAACTCTGCCTTATTCGACATGCCAACGCTCATTTATAATGACATTCCAGCTGTCAGCTCTTTGCTTTCTGGGACGAATCCACTTTCGCACTGGTGTAGTAACAAGAGTACTCACAGATCTTAAGATCCACAAATCCACTGGTCCAAATGGTATATCTCCCCTCCTTCTGAAGAGGTGTTCTTCCTCGCTGCCAAAACCACTCGTAAGATTTTTGATCAATCCTACTGTTTAGGACTCTTTCCAAGAAGACGGAAAACAGCATTTGTCCAGCCCGTCTCTAAAAAAGGCGAATCTTCCTCTCTCTCCTCCTACAGACCCATCGCACTTATGTCCCTTCTTTTCAAGCTAATGGAAACGCTAATAAACCGTCAGCTCATGAAATATCTCGAAACACGAAAACTTCTTAATGATCGGTAGTATGGGTTTAGTAGCAACAGGTCCACTGGTGATTTGATGACATGTCTGACCGAAAAGTGGAACCAAAGTCTATACCAATCTGGCGAAAGCAAGATAGTTGCACTTGATATTTCTAAGGCATTTGACAGAGTTTGACATCAGGCTCTTTTGTTGAAAATACGTGCTTTTGGGAACAATGAATTAGAAATTACCTTTCGGAACGTTCAATTCAAGTTGTCTTGGATGGTTTCAAGTCTGATATCCACAAAATAGATGCTGGTGTGCCTCAGGGTGCCGTTTTGTCTCCGTCACTCTTTTTAGTTTTTATCAATGATCTCTTGTCTGTCACTTCTAATCCAATATATTCCTTTGCTGACGACAGCATTTCTTCTTCTGCTTTTCATATTCGTTTCCGGACTCACGTCCCAGTTCTTCGGCTGTAGAACGGGAAAGGCAGTGTATTTTAAGTTCATCAAATGCTGATATTAACAGCATGACTAATCCCACTAACAGAGTGGAATTTTATGCGTCCAAAACACAATGCTGTCTGCTGTCGTTAAAGCGAAATTTAAATACCCACCCATTGTCCATGAATGGCACTTTCATCGTCGAAACCGATAAACTTTCCATTTTCGGTATGTGTCTCGAAATGTCTAGGTTTCCTCAAACGATGTAAGAAATACTTTTCCACTTCTGATTTGGCGTCAATATACTCGTATAAGGCATGCATCCGCCCAAAATTTGGGTACAATGCTCATATCTGGTCTGGTGCTCCTAAAACATCTCCGCACCTGCTAGATAGGGTTGAAAACCATGCGATAAGGCTCATAGGTGATATTTATTTCGGTCAGTCAATTGACACCCTCGAACACCAACGAAATGTCTCGAGTCTCACTTTGTTTCCACCACCTCTTTCCATACAAATCGCCAGTAGCATTCCGCCCCTTCAAACCTTCAACCGTAACACTCAAGAGCGTATAGCTACTCATAAAGTGCCGGAGCACGTGTTAAGTTTTTCGGAAAATTGGATAGAGAGAGAGTGAAAGATGTTACAAAACTTGTCAGATCAGGCCCTAGCATAGACAATGAAGCAGATATCCAAGAAGACAAGCAATTTTAAGCTTTCTGCATGTAAAAGAACCCCTCACAGCTATCCGCATCAGGGAAAAATTAAAAAATGTTAGCCTCCTTTGTTTTAGTAAAGATGACAGCATTAAGGACGAGTTCTATGCCCTCCAAGACCAAACATATGATAAGTGCCCCAGCTCTGGCAGCAAAATTGTTCTAGGAAATCTAAACACAAGACTGGGTAAGGAAGCCGTCTTTGAGTGGGTCCTCGAAAAATACAGCCTGTACAACACCAAGCCCGACAACGGGGTCAAGTAAAACTACCAAGATTCAACGTTGGTGGCAAGAGACCACTAGAATTCTGGCCGATGGTATTTTCTTCAAGTCCTAGCTCTCACCCGCAAACTATAGAACACAAATGGAAATCTGGTGAACGAGGTATTAGGGAAGTTATTTCAGATGTGATTGGTTTCAAAGCGCCGCCACAACGAAACTTCTAGTTTGGCGACAAACGTAGACTGCTCATACACAGGCTTCTTGGAAAGAAGAAAGAGCATGAGAAATGGGTGATCGATAGGTGAGAGATGTTACTGCAGGAAAGATCAGTGAGTAAGACAATTCCTGGACGAGAACGACAAAGAATTCTATCCCTCTGACTTGGACAAAATTAAGATAGAAATATCGTAGCTAAGGTCCAACTAAGTTGCTGGGGCATGCGAAATGCTTGCTAAGCTATTTAAAGTAGCTGGAGATTACCTGAGTCCCGGTATTGCTCTATGGCACAGCGGCAAATGAAGAGGCACTTGACCATTTCGAAAGAAGTATAATTCTGCCTGATTTTCGGTCTCATTTCTATTGACGGTGAATGGAGGAGGTGGTTCAACCACAAACTATACGGGCTATATAGTGACATCATCTTAGTAAGGCGTCTATGGATCTTACGCTGGTGCCATGTGCACCATAGCTCTTGCCGAATGAGTTTTCTAGTTCAAGTCTGTGTATTTGAGTCGTTGGTGGGCGCTGGTAGAGGGGGATGTCCACCAACTTGGAATGCGATATTGGAGTTAGCTGGCGAGAGGTCATACTACCTGTTTGTTGAAGCCCAAATTCACCCTAGGCTAACGCGCTATCTAAATATAATAAGTAAAGTATGGGATAGTTTTAATGGAATTGAGTTTAAACCTTCTATGTTAATCGACAGCCTAGCCATTCATAGGTACACGGCTTACATTGCTTCAGCTTAATAAATTGCATACGGAAGCTGTAGACAATAACTCTCCATTTCCTGTTGAAATTGTAATATTGATCGAAATCATCGAGTACACTCCATTATGTGGACAGAAATAAGAAAAATACCATGCTGTACGTTTTATTCAACTCGTTGACTTCTCAATTGAACCTTATACAATTTATGAAGACTTTACAGCTGCACACCCAATCTAACCAACCTCAATCGAAAGAAAAGAAGTAAGCACGTCCCAATATAAGCAATTCGAAATCCTTGTTCGTATATTTTCCAAAAAAAAAGCCCACCGGCAGCCTGAAGCTTAAGTGCGCCAAAATCACTCAATCACTTAGAAAGCCATAAATGGAAATGCTTCTGGCGTTTCACACTCCAGTAATCTCAATCAGAAATGAGATGGGTTGTCTTACACCCTTTTCTAAGCAAAATAAATGATATGCATGGCAGCCCGAAAGCCCACACACACACACATACACACAATCGCAACAACATGATCTAAGGATGAGTGGATTAACCGTTATATCTCACAGAACAACAATAGAAAAAAAAAAACTAAACACGAACAAAGGACGAAAGGCAACAAAAAGGGCAACTCTTCCATCCTTCTTCGTCGTTACAAGGAGAACGACATTTGATTGACAAGTTAATACGAAGAGCTACGCATTTTTAAACATTTCTTACCATTGTTACGAGGATAAAGTTGGAGTGTTGCCAAAACTTAGCAATTCGCTTTTCGTCTTCATAAGATAACGCAATTTTATTGTATTTTTTTCCATTTAATTTGTTTTGAAAGGACAGGATATTATGGCATGATTTTGAAGGGTTGCTGTGGACAGGATGCTTTGATGCTTGCAATTGTGTCCGTCTCCATCATAGAACGGACTGACAAGGGTGTCCAGCCTAGTGGGGTTATTAATAAACATTACCACCATTCTGAGATAAAATCACTTATGTAGGCGGCGGCATTCGAATTCAAATCGTTTTTGCGCTAAAGGATAATACAGATACTCGTTAATCTGATTATTTAAAGCATGTGGTGCTGGCTGGGTGATGGTGGGAAATTTTTGAGAAGCTTTATGTATGTATCTTATTGTGTAAAGGCTGCTGATGGGGATCAAGTCAAAGTTTAAAGCAGATAACTCAGCCATTTCGTTTACCCTTAACAATGATTTTGATTTATCTAAAGAATTAGAGGCTGAAAATGTTCATCTTTTACAGACCGATACGAGACACGTGTAGCGGCAAAGAAAAGTTTATTCTCGGATACAAATCTTAAGGATAGCAGTTTGATAGATAGGAGTTTGATAAATATTGAATTTTTCGCATCGTATACTTGGGCGCGTAATTTGTTGAAGGCTTATAATTTGAGTTTTGGTGGGTTCCGCTAATAATGCTTAAGACCGTCGTAGTGAAACAAAAAATGCACGTACTCGTATTTCTAAATCAAATTTCGTGGTTCTTTTACAGTCAGTTATCCTAATAGACATACGAATAACGATTCTATTTACAAATATCCACGAGAGACGAGCAAAAGATATGGGTTTTTCTACAAGAGATGTAGGATGTAGGTGACAGATGCCATCTACGAATTTGGGAAATTTACCATAAAACGCTACACAGTGAAAAAAGAATTCCAAATCGTTGAATTTTATTAGGAAAATTCACGTTTAATCGCGGCAATGATGCGAAAAATTCCTGCCAATTTTGCACGTAATCATTTGTCTTCTGAGATGTGTGTGCGCAATATAATCAAAAAATTCATTGAAACGAGCTCAGTACAAAATGTGAAGATGCTGAAACGTGTTCAATGGAAAATATCGTCGCAGTAAAGGAAAGTGTCGAAGACAACCCATACACATCCTTGACCTCCGCACAGCTGCATTGCACCGAATTTTGATGAAAGATTTGGCTGTCAATGTGTACAGGGTCCAATTAACGCAAGAACTGAAGTCGTACTTTTTTTTTACTTTTACATTCATTTTTATTGATTCTTTCATTAGTACCTTCATTGTAGACAAAAATGCTTAAATCTATGGGTATATAACGTACGGTTTTTTTTCTTCAAAATTTAAACGTTTATTTAAAAAAACATGTACAATAGTATTATTCAGAGTATTGCCCATCTGAAGCTATGACTTTTGCCTTTCTTTATGGCAATTTGTGGATCCCATCCCAAAACAACTGCACCGGCTTGGCAGCCAAGAATGAATCAAGCCAATTTTTGATATTCTGCTCTGATGTGAACCGTATTTCAGTGAGGGCGTTCTGCATCGACCGGAACAAATGGTAGTCAGAAGGGGCAAGGTCTGGGCTATAAGGCGGGTGGGGTAAGACTTCCCATCCACTGTTTTCCAAATAGTTCTTAACCGGAATAGCAACGTGGGGCCGAGCGTTGTCATGATGGGAAATTATTGCCTCGTGTCTGGTCGCATATTCCGGGCGTTTTTCGGCCACTGCTCTCTTCAAACGGATTAATTGTGTTCGGTAGCGTTGACCATTGATGGTTTCACCCGGTTTTACCAGCTCATAATACAGCACACCCATCTAATCCCACCAAATACCAGCCGTTGATTTGGCTGGTTGTCCGGGTTTCACATATGATTTTTTTTGCTTGGGGTTGTCGTAATGGATCCATTTTTCATCACCAGTAACAATCCGATGCAAAAATGACTTCCTTTTGTGGCGTTCCAGCAGCATTTCGGACATGCAAAACCGCCTTTCGACGTGTCTCGGCTTGAGTTCATGTGGAACCCAATTTCCTTGCTTTTGAATATATCCAGCTGCTTTTAAACGTTTTGAAATGGCTGCTTGAATGACACCCAAAGATTCTGCGAGCTCTTCTTGTATTTGGCAACAATCTTCATAGAGTAATGCTTCCAGTTCCAGTTCATCTTCAAACTTTTTTGGCTGCCCAGGACGTTCATCGTCATCCAAGCCAAAATCACCACTTTTAAATCGTACCATAAACTTCCACCAAAATACGATGACTTTCGGCAGCAGTTTTCTTCATATTAAAGTAAAGAAGAAGAACTCCCAGCAAAAACACTTTTTCAGGCACAAAGTTCGACATATTTGAGTGAAAAAAAATTATTGTTGTTTACGCTTCAAATGAATGACATATACTGAAATGACGTACAATGACAGTAGCTTTCCAACGCATGTTCTAATGGAATAATACAAGTTACGCCATCTCTTAGCAATAAAAGTAACAATGATAGTTACTTATTCTAGCTTACTGGCTCTTACCGAGCGCTCTAAACTTTACAATCTCATTGAAATTTTACTTTTCGGCCTTAAAAACTATCTTACAGTTAATCTTATCTATCAGTATTACAATATGAAATTTGTAAGAAAAGGTTTTCGAAAAACTTAGATACCGTACCTTTAAAATTTTTTATAAGACTTAAAACTATGTCCCTATTCTACTTAACCTACCTAAGCTACTTAACCTACCGTAACTATAATCGGGGTGGTGAGCACTCGTAGTCTCTTGCGCTGAGTGGTCACCATACCAATCGCGATTTCGGAAGCCTGGCATTCGTCAACATCGTGCACAAGCATCACCGAGATTTAACCAATGACAAAAAAAATCGGTTACTTCTCAGCGGCACCGACGAACGCGGTCTCTCCACGGAATCCTCCTAACTATCCTTATTCTAACTTACAACTAAGAGAAGTTTGTTACCTTAGTAACGTACCGACTTAGGAAAGTGAGCCCACCCTCTCCCCTTTTAGAAGCCACCAGAATTCGGTGTACTGTTTCTCGGCATCGATCCGATCCCTGTCCGCAATCGCGGGACTAAAACGGAGGAGCTCCTGAGCATTGGCGACATACCCGTCGTAGATGAGCAGCTTGTCCCTCGCACCGCGGTGGCGAAGCGTGCTCTCGTGGTACATTTCATTGGGATAATAAGCCCCAAAGATCAGGCTATTATCGATGGTTATTGCTCGTGCAGCGTGTCTTCGGATCACCTTAATCAGGAAATTGTCAACCCTATTCAGATTAACCCCATCGTAAAGGACTTTGTTGGGATAATGTCTTTTGTACTCTGATTCTGGTGTTCTGTACAAGCCGAGACAGGTCCTAAGACACTGCCTTTCAAACACCCGAATCCTTTCCATCTGATAGCGCTCTACATTAAACCACATTGGGCAACCATACGCTATGACTTGCCTGATTAGGGCCACATAGCATATGACATTCACCCTAGAGACAAGCTGACTGCTGTGAAATAGCCCTCTTGTTACGGCTAAAGCCTTCTTGGCCCCAGCAAGACAAGCATCTGCCAGATACCAAGGTTTATCACTACGCTTCTCACCGCTAATGGCAGTCCGTGCTGTCCAATGATGGCCAAATTTCGCCAGTTATATCTGGTATCTCTAGAAGAATATCTCAATGGAGTTCTAAACAAGATTGTTTGCGACTTTTGAAAATTGATTTTCAACTTCCAATTGTCGCAATACGCCTTAATATGATCGAAGTCACGTTGCAAAAGGGTGTTAAAGACTTCGATTTTTGGACCTGATCTGTGCGCCACTAAATCGTCTGCGTACGCTATGGAATGATTGAGGGAACCTACTAGATCACTTGTGTAAATATTAAACAGTAACGGAGAAATCACAGCCCCCTGTTGTAAGCCGTTTTTAATGTCAAAGATCTTGCTCGAAATGACGTTGTTACATTTAACAACGAACTTCTTTCCCATAAGCATATCGTAAATCATATATAGCAGGGGTTTCGGCATGCCCATCCTGCTCTCTAACCATACGGTGTCGAAGGCCTTCTCAAAGTCAACGAAGCAGGCACCCATACACTGGTTCTTGCATTTATTCCATTGTATGTCGGAGACCAGCTTTGATGCAGCATGAATAGTGTCATGCCTCGCCCTAAAACCAAACTGATTTTCCGGAATTATATTATTTTCCTCAACCCACTTTAACAGCGCTCTATTAACCACCTTCTCAAATACCTTGCTAATATTCGGAAGCAAACTAATTGACCGAAGATTAGCAGGATTAGTTTTAACTTTGTCCCTTTTCGGGATTGGATGCACCACTGCTGTTTTCCAATGCGTCGGATAATATGCATTATTCAGCGCATTGTTAAATAGCGTAGTAAATATACGTTCCCAGGTTGGGTTCTGCAAAGCATGCATGCTGACATTGATTTTTGCAACAAAATTGTGTTTTCCACATTTGTGTCTGCGCTAATAAACAAAATTGACCCATCTGGGTCGCCGAAAATCCATGAGTAATTCAGAAGATTGCAAAGCACCCAGAAGGAGTAATCGTTTGACGCTGTTAATTTACCGGAGGTGTCATAGGGACGTACTTTTTCTCAAATGAGGCTGGAACACGCTACCCAAACATTATGAAGAATTTTTTCTGCCTGAGCTTGAGGATATGGATACGGATGACCTCTATTTTCAACAGGATGGTGCTACCTGACATACAAATCGCAAAACAGTCGAGTTACTGCACAAGAGGTTTCCTGGCCACGTCATTTCGCATTCCGGAGGCATCCATTGGCCACAAAGACCGTGCGACATTACACCTCTAGACTTCTTTCTTTGAGGATATGTTGAAAGCAAGGTCTACGCCAACTATCGGCAAACGATTGCAAATCTGAAAGCAAACATTGAAGCCCCATTTTGTGAAAGACTGATTGAAAATTTCGTGAAAAAGAGGCGGTTATTTGCAAGATATTGTACTTCCGAAATAGTCCCCATGTCTCTACTTTATAAAGCAATAAAGGTTTCAGAGATACCTCAATAATTGTTCAACTTATTTAAAAAATTAATACCACACCTCTTGTTGAAACACCCGTGCCATTGAACATTTTCCTTAAGAGCGGGTACGAAAGTCTATTAGAGAAAGAATTTTACAGAGCCTTAGTGTGATCTAACACGGAAACATCCAGAAAAGATCCTACGAAATTGGTTTACCGAATTGACTGACCAAATTTATTCAAAGGGGCAAATCACACAGAATAGAAACACTTAGAAGATCTGAGAAGTGGAAGGACGTGATTCACCGCCTCGTATCGAGACTTATTCCCAGGCCATTTAACCAGAACCAGTTCACAAGCAGTTCCTATCCACGAAGTTGCAACAGAACGAAGTAACACCACATGCCATAACTGGTATCCCTCATCGTTTATGGAGACGCTATTCTGTAGTTTGAAGTAGCCTGGAATCAGTGACATGTATTCAGCTTTCCTGAACAGAATTGTTAATGCTGCATGACACTGGCCTATACACTGGACCCCTGGCGGACAGTAAGAGTAGACTTTACAAAGAAAAGGATGACAACACACTCACCAAACACTTCAGAGCTCTGTTATCAGTCTGGTTTCTTTCATGTTGAAGAGATTGGTAAATTGAGCTTCATGTACACGAAACTGCTTTGTGAGTGCATCCCTTAGCCAAGATGCAACATCTGGTAGACTGAACTTCAAAATTTGTTGGGCAAAACTGAAGGTGGACTTGACAAAGCAAGTAAGCGCTGAGCATTTTTATCGACAATATGGATGTTTTGGACAAAACAACTGTTGATGGCATAACTATAATTCGGCTAAACAAGATGTCGTAGACGAATCAATAGTTTTGTGGATAAGAGCAATACTATTGAATATGATTCTGATTGCATCCAATACCCTCGAGTATATACAGATGATGTAGGTGTTGGATAATACCAAGGCAATATCTGCTCGAAGGCACACGCAGTCCCATGTATGTACACAGAGGATTTGTATAGTTCAATAGTATATAGTCAATGATATCAGCTATAGGAGACGGGTACCGAAACACTTATAGACCACTGTCTTGTTCGAACGAAATACACTGAAACCAAATCAGCAGTTCTCGAATTTAACTTCTTTACGCTTTATTCTGCGCTATCATAACAAATGAGAGGAGTGAAGTCTATGAACACCAACAAAATTAATGCATCCGAAATTACGATTTATCACGAAAAATCAGCTATTTAAAGCAAGAAACCTTAAATGAGTATATGGCTACGTCCTCGACAACAACAAGACAAAAGAAAAGAAGGTAAAATGGACATAAGTGAGTAGCCAACGAATTGCGCAATGCCTTATTTGGAGAGAAACGGAACAAGAACAATCGCAGAAACGAAAAGTACAAAAATGAATTCAAAAGATTTTTAAACAATCTGAATTCTACAAGGAGTAATTTTTGAAATTAAAAAACAATCCTAGAAATGCTTGGAAAAGAGTAAATGCTATTTTAGGCAAAAACGCAGTAAATCTCGATGATGATCTAGCGAAAAACTTTTCAACTGAAAATTTTAATGGTTCAGCCACTCAGTTTGCAGATAAACTAGGTAATGCGAAAGCCCTTCGCATGTTTATAATCACAAGTCCTATTCCTGTCCATCAAATTTTCAAGACAATCACTGCATTAAAAAAAGACCAAGTTGTAGCTTGACGTAGCCCCAAAGAAAAAAGTTCTGAGGAGTCAAATCGCACTAGTGAGGTGGCCAATTGACTAATTCATTTCTTGAAATAACACGCTCACCAAACTTTAACTTGATTGTTTGTCCCGCTGTATGGCAAGTGTGGCGCCTTCATGTTGAAACTACCTCTCACCAATGTTCAGTGCATGCAATTGCGGCCAAAAAAAATGTGCCAACATGTCCAGATAGCGATTTCCATTAACTATAACAGGGCGGCCATCATCACCAACGAAAAAACACGGCCCAATGATGCCGAATGCATGAAAACCGCACAAAACAGTAAATTTTTATGGACGTAGTGGGACAGTTGGGTACGTAGGCGTCCAATAGCGCATATTTTGCACGTTGTCGAAGCCATTTAGCCAGAACTGAACTATAGCGCTGAAGATTTTGCGATAAAATTCCGAATCGATTGTAACCATTTCTAGAGTTCGATGCTTCTATGGTCATCTGGCCTTAGTTCTTAAGTCTATTTGATCTTTTTCGGATGTAGGCCGATATGCACAATTTCTGCGAGCGGGGTGGAATAGATTGATTTGGGTCACCGTCAACAGATGCAATACAGCCCAAATGGTTTTTCTTTTCTGCTATGGACGTCCTTTTCTTGTTGTGATGAACCGATGCCTGGTCTGCAGGAGAATCATTTGGTTTTCGCATTAGAAGCATCTCCTCTTTCATCAAACCCTGCACCAAATTTAGGACTGATCTGAAATACTTGAATTGTGATGGAAGACTGCAGATGATTTTTGTAAATACTCGTATTGCTGGTTCTGCCATCGGAGCACCCAGTTCTACGAGCTTTTTCGCCATTTGCTCTATGGCTGATATGTTGCTGGCCATGCCTTCCGACATTCTATGTATATTCATAGAACTGAATAAGACTCCAGATCTCTGATCATAAATGGAGGAAACCTTAGTCCACATCTCGGCTGCAGAGTCACATGTCACAATAAACTTAAACTCGTGAAAGCCATCGACGAAGTGTTTTTTTTTTTAGGCACCATAAGCACGCGCTCATAAGAGTACCACCACACCACCACAGCAGGCACCATAAGCACGAGCACCTACTGCCTACCACAGTGGCATAGCATCGCCCACCATAAGCACGCCTCCATGGTAGTGTGAGATTCTTAACAAGTAGCTCAAGCTTCTGTAGTTTATCGCGTTTGGTAGGCAGCTTTCCAGCGAAGGCACCTACTATCACCATTATTCTACACGGTTTCTCCTTAAGGCGCTAACTCGAATGGTCTTGTTCTGTGAAATCACCGCACAAGATTTGTCTCGTCTAATTTCCGTATTATTTCCTGGTTGTAATGATGCACAAGACGAGTGCGAAGTTTACGAGCAGAGCTTGTTACTTCGTCTTTTACGGTTGCAATTCCCAGATCGCGGTGAATATCGCTATTCCTTATATACCATGGAGCATTTACGATTGCTCTAAGCGCTTTGTTCTGGAATGTCTGTAGGACAGGCATATTGTTTGGTTTAGTACAACCCCATAGTTGTATACCATAAGCCCACGAATGTTTTAGCACTTGCTTATATGTGCTTAGTTTAGAGTATCTTCCGATAAGCCAATTCATTTCTCTTAGCCTTATTTCGAGCTCTTCACGTTTCTTTTTTACGTGTGATTTCCACTTCAGTTTTGCGTCTAGGGTCATTCCCAAATATTTTGCCTCGTTTGCATACGGTATTTGTACCGAGTTGATGAATAAAGGTAAGTTGTATATCTTTCTGTATGTGAAATTGACATGTGTTGACTTAGTCTGGTTTAGCACGACTTGCCAGCTCTTCGTCCACTCAAATATTTTGTTCAGAACTCGTTGAAGTTTTGCAGTCGAGGATTCAACTGTTGCTACCACAGTCTCTTCATCTAAAGGTATGTCTCTAGTGTACAGTAAGAATAGGTATGGCCCCAGAACGGTTCCCTGTGGAACGCCAGCTAGAATTTCCTTGAATTCAGAGTATTCAATCCTATATCTGACCCGAAACAGTCTATTTTCAAGATAAGATTAGAGTATTCTATTCATTTCTCTCGGTAAAATTTGTTGTAGCTTATACTTCAAGCCCTCGTGCCATACCTTGTCGAAGGCTTGCGATACATCGAGAAAGACGCTTTTTTCCCTCTAGCGGGTTTTCAATTACATTTGTTATCCGATGGACCTGATCGATTGTGGAATGTTTGACCCTAAAGCCGAACTGGTGATCCGGGATCAATCGTCTTTCTTCAGTTATCGGTTTTAAACGTTTAAGCAGAAGAATTTCGAAGACTTTGGAAAGACCCATTACAGACCCATTTCGCGGTCTGTATGAGTTTTTGTCGTTTGGACTTTTCCCCGGTTTTGGAACCATTATGACTTCTGCGACTTTCCATTGGCTTGGAACGTATAAAAGTCTCATGGAAGCATTTATAATGTGGAGGAGCTTGACAAACGTTTTTCGAGGTAACACCTTTAGAATTTCACTTGTAATCAAATCGTAACCTGGAACCCTATTATTTTTTAGGTTTTTTATTGTTGGCTTTAGCTCAGACAGTGATACGGATTTTATATTGTAGTTGTCGGATCCTGTTCTGAGATTAAGTACTTGGACCAATTGACGTCCTTCGAACGGTTTGAAAGTTTCCTCCAAGTGGTCGGCAAACAAATTCGCGTTCTTTGTCTCCTTTTGCCCATTCGCCGTTGGCTGTTTTTATCGGTGGCAATTGCATAACAGGTTTTTTACTCGACTTCACGGCTTTCCAGAGCGAATAATTGGAACTCTTGTCCGCAGTCAAGCCTTCGAGGTATTTAGAAGTCTCACGGTTCTTATATTCCTGCAGAATTTGCTTTAGCTTATTTGATAGGCGGTTCAAATAGGATTTATGCGGGGGCGCAGGTGTTTGTTGCCATCTCTTCCGTGCTTCCTTTTTTCTCGTAGGATGCCTTCTATATCAGGCGCGTATATTTGCTTTCCGTGGTTTATTCCTCTTATTCGAAAGAAAGTGTTGTTCCACGCAGCTTGTCAACTTCGTCTTCTATTTGCAACGGCGTCGTAAGTGGAACTCTTAAAGCAATATTTTCTTTGCTGATTTTAAAGATTACTGGCGAGTGATCTGAACAGAGGTCATAGGATTCTTCTAAAGTCGTGAGATATTTGGGGACCGCTTTTGTAATGAAAAAATCGACCAGGTCAGGTATTTTGTTTGTGTCGGAGGGCCAGTAGGTTGGCTTGCCCGTCGAAAAAAGCCCAAGCCACGTTTCATACTTGCTTGGTACAGTAACCTGCACTTCGTCGAATTGAATCTTGAACCCCAAAATGTATGCTTTGCGTTGAAATCATCACCGAGAATAAAGTTTGACCCAAGTTGTGTAACAAGCCATAGGAGAGAAACTGAAAAGAATGTAAGAAATATAAAGTGGCAGCACTAACTAGTGATGGTAAAGTCGCCACATTAGGAAAAGAGTCTGCCGGTAGGTAAGAGAGTCGTAAGTCAAACACTGTAGAATACAGACGCCTATAAGCAACCAAATAAAGAGCGTAAATTATTTTTTTTTTTAAAGGATTGTGTTTGTTTTATTCGCGATAAGACTAACGGCTAAAAATCAGAAGTGGGATCCAATCCAACAAAAAAAAAAAACCCAAAAGGAGAGAACAAAATGGAGCATTCGATTGCTGTGTCGGATTATTGCTCCGCAGAGTTGCGCAAATGGCTACTACGTCTTGGGCTTTCCACAGCCGGCGCCAAAAATGTGCTCGTGATGCTTTTAAACGATGTGCCATTCGAGCAACGAGGCGACGCACCAACATCGAAGAAGAGGCAATAATATCGCAACAGAAGAGGACGCCGAAGAAGAATACCAACGAGTGGTCGAGCAAGAGAGGGAAGTGAACAGAAGTGAACGGGCAACGGAATCCGAAGATAACGGATGCTTCATCGAACGATCGGCTGCTAGTGTAAGTGCAGCATGCTCAGCCAGGGAGAACGGTTATATGAAAAAGAAATAGAATTACTAAAGAGAGAAAAAGAACTACTTCCAAAAGAAAATGAGTGGCTGCGAAGAATGGCGCGAATGAGCGAAACGACACACACACACACGAAGGAGTGCAGACAAATGACCTGCCACAACCAAATGAGAGTGAGATAAACGCAAACACACAAACGAGCGAAAGTCAAATGGGTGCAACAACATCTGATCCGCAACATTTGAGTATGTGGAAAGACAAGTTGCCAGAATATAACGGCAGCACAAATCTGGATGTGTGGCTAGCCCAACTGAAAAGTATTCAGCATGTATACAAATCGGACGAGAACATGATGCGGACACTTACTCGCATGTTGACAAAAATGAAAGGTAAGGCATTAGAGTGGATGCACTCAAAGCCGAATTTTTTGATCGAAGGAGTGGACGAATTGGTGCTACAGATGAAGGAGCTGTTCAGTACAAAGGAAAACAAAATGGAAGTGGCAGACGAATGAGAGTTTTACGGACTACTTTAATGACAAGATCATCCTTTCAAATTGCTTTCAAATCGCTGAATCGCTACGACTACAGGCACTCATCCAATGCTATTCTACAAAGGGACAACTACTCCAAGCCTTTTCAAAAATAAAACAACGGAAGCCGCAACGAATAGAAGCCGTCCAACGACAGCGAAGGAGTGATACAGCAAGGAACCAAATCAGGTGCTACAATTGCCATTGTGTTGGGCACATGGCAAACGAGTGTAAGAAGGAAAAACGAGAGAAAGGCGCTTGTCACGTTTGTGCCAGAATGGGACATATAGCAGCAGACTGTCCAGAGCGGAAGAAGCCTAGCAGGAAGCCGATATACAACGTACACCAAGAAGACGAAGCAGATGAATCCGATTGTGTTTGTTTTATTCGTGATAAGACTAACGGCTAAAGTTGGTAAAAAAGGCGATCGAGATCGTCGTCTGCCATACTATATCTCGGAGGGAAATAACAAGATGCTATATTATAGTCTATATGAGTTATGTTTACGGAAACTGAGCTTATTTGCATCGATTCAAGTTCTATTGTCACGTTCTCGGCATGCTTAATGCAGTCTTTAACATAAAGTGAGGATCCACCCCTCGCGTTTTCTGAGGGATGATGCGCTTGATAACCAGAGTAGCCTCTTATCTTGGGTTTAACTCCCTTTTTTAAGTGTGTTTCCGAAATCAGTCATATGTCAACATGATCTTTCCATAGAAAAATTTCTAATTCGTCGATTTTTTTCTGAAGGCCATTTGCATTCCATGTTAAAATCTTAGTCAACTGTCTCATTTTCATTTTTACGAAGTGATTATTACTTGTGCCTTCTTATCTTTTTGAATCCAACCAGCTAGGAACAACTATTCCGTTGGCTTTTTGGATTCTTCAAGAACGCCTTCCAAATCATGTGCACGTAGATAAACTAATACCAAAGCGAGTTTCATCGAATTCCTGCAAGGATAGACTTTTGTCCATTGTGATGAAGATAAGCCTCTTCAGCAGAGTTTGCAACAATTAATTCGTGCTGATAACGTGTTGAATAATAAAACGAAAAGAAAAGCCCGCTGCTTTGTGAGGTAATGATTATACCTAGACCTTAAAAAACTAAAAAAGCTTTCGAAAAGGCGATCCACTGTCATATAATTTCCTCATCAGAGTGTTGCGAGAAAGTAGGAAACCAATAGCAGAGTCACAATCTGCCAAAAATCTGTACAAATACTAGCCTATGCGGATGACAGAGCATAGCTCTGTTGTGAGGCACTTGCTAGTATTGAAGCAGAAGCAGCGAATATGGGTTTGGAGATAAACAAGGAAAAACGGAATACACGCTGTTATGGAGTCAGAGAAAATCCAGAACTTTGTCTACCTACCGAATAGTGGCTCTTGCCAATCGCTGCTTTTTTTCGCTCTCAGAAGATAATTGAGTAGCAGATTTCTTTCTCGGACAACAAAAAAAAAAGAATCAATTTTATCAGTTAAGGATGAGGGGGCTCCCTGTCTCTTCGAGAGAAAAGCGCTTTTAGTGATCTACGGCCCTGTCTCATCAATGAAGAGTGAAGAAGGACATTTTAGTCCATTCAGAGAGTCAGAATTCATCGATTTAGATGTTTGGGATACGTTGATCGTATAGACACCAGTACTCCTGGTGGGTATGTCTTCGAAGCTATGTTTAGGTGAAAATGCAGCAGCGAAAGAACCTGCCACAGGTAGTGTCCGCATATGAAGATGAACGTCAAACAGTTTGGCGTGCGAAATTTTATGAAATTGGCAAGCTGGCAAGGTTTATGTCCACCTCAGACTGAATTGCCACATTAGAAGATAAGAAAAGAAGTGATGGTTCAGGATTTGCCAACGCTCAATGAGTTTAAAGGCGATTAATTAATTTCCATATGGTGGGAGTATTCCAGAATATCGGATAGGACAAGTACAAGCTTCAATCTAGCTATCTGATCACCTTGAAATGCATTCGAATATATCTACGTGAAAGGGATCTCAGCATAAAAATAGGGAAACGGCAACAATTGAATTAGCGACAATAATAGATTTATATATTGTACATGTACATATAACTATTACATAACCAACATTCGTATCCTTTATTCATGGTGTTTACTGTAAAATTTCATATCTTCCGTAAGCGTCTTTAAATTCGCTTTAAAGCGAAACGTTCCCATTATCCTAGATTACTAAGACAACTACTATACTTTATTGTTGTCGTGTTTATGCCAAAGCTTCTAATTTCAAATCCCTTACGAGGTGTAACACAACACCATTGAATCTCAAGGTACAAGGTCTTCCTTTCATTAACCACATCCATTGGCAGCATCCTTTCTACGTCTCCCCTTACCTTCAACCTAGGTACAATCTTAGAAGACTCTCACAGTCTCACGCTGCGTGTAAAGTGCTATAACCTTAGAAAGAGAAGATTCGCAAGCAAGCAACCCCTTTCCCAAGAATGGGGAGAAAAAAAAAAAAAAAAGCAAAATATGAAATACGAAATACGAAAAAGAAAAGAAAATGTCAAAGGATATTCCGCCTGGCTCTATGTCGTAATGAGCACAATACCAAGGCACTTAGACAAAAAATATTCGTAGAAGGCACGTGGTACAAGTGAGATGTTTATGTTCTCCCTTTTGTCTTTTCGTCACAAGAACAACAATATTAGAAGGACACGACTTCCGGATGGAAGATAAATTGCAAGTCAGTGGTTTTATTAGCTTTCTCTTTGCGAATGTGATAAGCTCTTGTGTAACAGTTAGACGCAAGATTGTGGTTCTTATGTCATAGCTTCTGTGGTGATTTAAATTATTTCCAAGGATACACAATAACATGACCAAAAATGGAATGTCAACCACAAGGACATTTATTGTAGATGCAAGGCAAAACCATAGAATGTAGCAAACAGAAGTCTGTTGCTATCTCAAATCCGTATCGGAGTAGGGCGTGAATTTCATTAAGGAGGTGAAGTGATTTTCGTAGTTAAAGTAGTTGGGAAAGCACCTTATTCCACCGAATGTATATTCTCGTATATATCTACTCTCATAATGTCGAGATGGAGTCAATTTGGCCGTCTGCCATAAGAGTAATAGTTTCCTACTAAATCCTCGGATAAAAGGATCTGCATTTGACTTTTCTTCCTTCTCTTTTAGTGCCCAGGAGGTACTCCTATGTTATGTGGTGAAATTTTTTTTTTTTTGCAAATTGAAAGTGCTGGTTAAAGGGACTTAGGAATTTTACACCGGACATAAAGGATAATGAACTTTTAGCTTTATGTTGAAATCCATCTTATGGTTAAGTGGACGATAAACTTATTAATCTTATGTTATCCCTCCAAAGTCCTTGCGTATTCTCTCCGTTTCTATTTTCAGTTGAATAAATTCCTCTTCAATCTAATCTCATTCCATTCGAACCATTATCGATTGACCAACCAGTTCAGCCAACTTTACATATTTGTGTAAGGACTCATACATTCTTAAGATCGCCCAACTTAAGGTCAATAACGGTTTGTTTTATTGTTAAATTTTTTAGGGGTTATTTCGGTATTATGCCATTAGCACTTGTTAAATAGAAATAATCGGGCCGTAACTGCCCAATCGATTTTTAAGCATGACCATAAAAGCCAGACCATTAAAATCGAATTGAACTTTGGTGTAGTGGAATTTATATTGGCAGGCTTACCAAGCAGGTTTCCAAATGTCCATTAAAAGATATTAATGCTACCCTGCCGATGGTAAATGATTGGAAAATATGCTATCGTCTGGAATATTGCGGTTCAGGGGTTTATCCAGACGATAATTGTGTATGATACGAGTACTCGTCCTTGTTTCAGGTTAATAATGTGGAAATCAGTAAATTGGAAAGTTTTGCACGGAGTGCAGATATGCATGCGGAAGGTGTGACCAATCAAGGATACCAATCAGGCTCAATTGGAAAGTGCCTGAGAGCTAGATTATTAGTGTTGATTGGAGGCTTTAGAGTCAGGTAATGCCTCAAACTTTGCAGATAAATGGTACTCGATTGAGTTGGCGAGTACGATAGTTTGTAGAAGAAGGAGAATACTTTGTGAAAATAGTTTTTTTTATTTAAAATACGGTATCACATGGAATGGACGTTATTGTGCTCCGTGTCAACGAAAATTGATAGTCTAGTTCTTTGCTGGTTGTTACCACCAAGTGTCCATGGTGTAGTGGTACTAGCAATCGCTTTAAATGAGGCTGTTGATGATGATAAATTCTTTGTGATCGAGGATCCCCAGGAGCAGGTAGAGGCTATAGGAGCGACTTTCCAGGAAGTGTACAAGGCGAATGACATCACTGGCCCGAACCACGATCTGGAGAATCGAGTCCTTGTGCACAATTTCTGCCTTCGAAATGAAATAGAGAATTGGCGATTCGAGAGCTCGGGCTTCACCCAATTTAGTGACGAGAATATGTCAAATAATGTCATTACCCCCGTTCATTTCGAAGGAGGAGCTCCAGACGATCTTCGAATCGCTTAGAAGTAAGAAATCAGTGGGAACCGATGAAATACCGAACATTGTGCTTCGACATCTCCCACTAGAAGCGGTGGACATATATACCACCCTGTTTAATAATGCGATGAAGAATGCACATTATCCAGCGCATTGGAAAACTGCGGTGGTACATCCCATTCCCAAAAGGAATAAAGACACATTCAATCCGACGAATCTCCGGTCGATCAGTCTCCTTCCAAACATCAGTAAGGTTTTCGAGAAGGTGATCAATAGAGTCCTGACCAAGTGGGTTGAGGACAAACATATAGTTCCGGATAATCAATTCGGTTTCAAGGCTGGGCATGATGTCATTCATGCTGCGTCTAAACTGGTTTCTGATATCCAATGGAACAAAGGTAAGAAACAGAGCACTGGTACCTGCCTGATTGACTTGGAGAAGGCGTTCGACACCGTATGAGTAGAGGGATTATACTGCAAGCTGAACAGGTTGGGCATTAGTAAACCACTGCTGTATATTCTTTTTGATATGCTTTCCAGTAGACAGTTCATTGTGAAGAATGGCGATGTGACTTCCGCTGGAATATTTAACATTAAAAGCGGTCTGCAACAAGGTGCGGTAAATTCGCCGATCCTATTCAACATTTACACAAGTGATCTGATGGGTTCACTTCCCCACAGTATAGAGTACGCAGACGACTTGAACGCGTACAGATCAGGTCCAAAGATTGAGGTCATTAACATACTTTTGCAATGTGACTTCGATAAAATTAAACAATATTGCGATGACTGCAAGTTGAAAATCAACTTTCAGAAATCGGAAACCATTCTGTTTAGGACGCCTTTGTCTGGGGCCTCTAGGGATACCAGAAAGAATTGGCGAAAGTTCTCTATCGTCGGACAACGTGGACAGCCACTTGCTTGTCGAAATGTAGTCAGATATCTTGGGATCTGGCTAGATGAATATCTGTATTTTAACAAACATATAGATGTTGCTCTGGCCAGAGCCAAATGTGCTTTTGCCCTTACAAAGAGACTGTTTTATAACAGCCAACTCGATGCGAGGGTGAAGGTGATCTGCCACATGGCCCTTATCCGGCCCATGCTTGTATTTGGATGCCCCGTGTGGTTCAACGTGAGAGCAAGTTTATTGGAAAAGATTCGGGTGTTTGAGAGGGCTTGTCTTCGCTTATACAGCACACCAGAATCTGAGTACATAAAATTCTATCGTAATGAGGACTTGTACAATAGGGCGAACCTAATAAGAATGGACAATTTTGTTATTAAGTTGACTCGAAGGCACATTGCAAGAGCAATGACCTCATCGAACAACCTGATCTCCGGGGCTTACTACCCCAATTATATGTATCACGAGAGAGCTCGCCTTGACGTCTATATTCCTCCAGAAGCGTTGCTCTATCTAGACAGTAAAGATCTGATCCAGGACAGATTGGCGGTGCCGCTAATCTTCCACGTCGCTCGAACAGCTGTGGACAGGCGACTCTACTACGACAGAGACGTCGCACATGGCAGCGCGGAGCGTCTCCGGTTCAGTAGGTCGGTAGGGAGTCGCGACAGGAGGGATGTTGCTCAGCAGCACCAGCAATTTTGGTGGCTTGATGAGGGCGAGGATGCTTCGTCGTCGAACTCCTCCAATGGTAGATAGCTTCATGTGAAGCAGAGTGGTCCAGCCTAATTTTTGTAGGTTTAAGTTAGATTTTAAGAAAAAAATATATATAACCAAAAAAAACTAAATAAAAATAAAAAAAAATATATACATATTAGATGTAGGTTAAGTAGATTAAAGATTGACATTCATATTGTATTATCTGCAAAGCCAGGGGGCTTGTCTGCAGAAGATTGGTCTTAAAAATTACATTACATTACATTATGCTGAGCTCAAAATACAAATTCATTACACGTATATAAACAAAAAAACAGTTTAACAGTTTGAATTCAAGAACATTTTTTTAACATTTTTTAAAAAAATTGGTTTCGGAAGGTTGTTTAAATTTGTTGTAAGCTCGTTAAATATTGCCGGAACAGCAACTGCATACTTTCTACGTCCATATTCGCTCCAGAATCTTGGGACCAAAAACTTATTTTGTTTGTTGGGTTGGTAGCTTATAGGTGTTATCATCTTTGAAAGTTGATAGTATGTTCATCTTATACAATTGTTCTATTGTGAGGAATTGTCTTATGTCATTACCATGATGCCGTTCTGACTTCTTAACTATTTTTTGTATGCTGGCATGCAATGAGTTTAGCCTCTGGAACTGCTGCGTGTTGCCCCACGCTAGGATGCCATACCTCAGGTGAAACTCCACTAGGCTATAATATCATTGTTGAAGAATAGCTAAGATGGAAAAGAGCGGCAGCGGATCCCCTGAGTTTTTTTTATTAGTGCCTCAACATGATAGCTCCACTTAAAATTGTAGTCGACGGTGACTCCTAAATATTTGTATATACTCGTAGATACATTATACAAAGATCGTCGAGAAGTTGTCATCAGCTCGAATAAGTTGATGACTGTTAACCTCCTGTAGGCAATCATAATCATGCATTTTTATTAAGATCTTGTGTTTTAGGATGTGCGGAGGACGTATGTGCATTACTTTAGTTTTTTTTTGTATTTATGATCAGGCCATTGTCGTGACACCATGTTGTGACTATATCAAACTCCTTCTGCATGATTTTTTCAGCTGCTTCAACTTCCTTGTGGTTAACGATAATTGCCATGTCGTCTGCGTATGCGTAAACTGTGCTTTTGTTAAGAGCTGCAAGCATATCGTTCATGTATATAATAAAGATTAACGGTCCTAATTTGGATCTTTATGGAACTCCATACTTTGAAGATTTTTCTTTGCTTAGGCTTTGTTTAATTTTGACTTTATATTTGCGGTTTTTTAGGTAGTCCTCAATCCATGACAAAAGTGGTCCTCTTATGCCCGGTTTTTCCATCTGTTTTAGAATATTTTTATGGCATAGCGTATCAAAGGCTTTCTTAAAATCGATAAAAAGTACTATGGTGCTATGGTCTTTTTCTTGATTTTGGTTAATTTGGTTTGAAAAATCACCGATCAACCGATTTATACTCTTTTTCTGTCTGAAGCCGAACTGATTTTTTGACAATATATTATACTTTTCTAAATATTCAATAAGTCTTTTGAATACCACCTCTTCGAGGACTTTATCCGTTACCGATAGAATTGAAATCGGACGGTAGTTACCGATATCGTTTTTCGGGCCACCCTTGTATATCGGTCGAATGACGGATATTTTAAGTCTTTCGGGGACCTTTGATTGTTCCAGACTCAAGTTTATAAGTTTTGCTAAAACCGGAGCCAGAATCTCAGCATTATTTCTTAAGTTCTTTGGTCGTATACCATCTTCACCTGCTGATTTGTTGTCTTTAAGTAATTTAAGAATTTTCTGTACTTCTTCAGTACTAACTTCATTCATATACATTGATCGCTGAACACTGCTGGATGGACCCGAGTAAGATTTATGTTCGCATATATGGATAGTATTTATGTCTAAAGAAAATTTTTGTGCAAAATGATTTGCGAGATTATCATACTCGTTTGTAGCAAAGTTTTTAGCCAACAGATCATCTAGATTTATGAGTGTTTTGCCAAGTATTGAATTGATGATCTTACATGTCTCCTTTGGATTGTATTTTGCATTTAAGAATTGTTGCTTGAAATAATTCATTTTAGTACTATGTATCTTTTCATTTAGGTGGTTGCGAGACGCTTTATATTCTTTTTCATAATCTTGGTTTCTCCTATTGTTTTTATATCTTCTATGTATACGATCTCTTTCTAGACATGCATTCCTTAGATCTGAGGTTATCCAATTATGCTCATTAGATCTTTTTTTGATTTTTCTGAAATACGTCGATGATTTTACCATTCTTTTAAAACATTCTCTAAAGATATTGTACAAATCGTTTACTTCTGTCAGATCAATCAACTGTTGCCAGTTAAATTGTTCAATTTGCCGTGACAATTCATAACTACTAATATACTCGTAACTGAACATTTCAGGAGCGTTTCTTTCTTCTTTCTTATCAGATTTAATAGTTGCGCAGTATATGCCAAAGTGGTCAGAGCAATATAATTCTACTACCGCGGATATAATATTCATGCATTTAGTGCGAATTAAACAGTGATCAATTAATGTTTTTGTGTTTCGGTATAAGTCGACACGCGTAACCGATTTAATTGTGTTTATAAATCCTCTTGATGCTATCAATGAAAGGTATCTGCTCACATTAGGATGGTATACATCATTTGCATCAATGTTGACATCACCAATTATTACCAAAGTTTGCCTTTTATCTATTTTGTCAATGTTTTGTCCTAATTCATCTATAAATTCATTTACAAGTCTAGGCGGTCTGTCTGCTTAAATAAAATTATTCCAATTTGCTCTAATTGATCGTATATTTAAAAAGAAATAAGAAAATCCATTAATTTCCGTAATAAAATCCTTCATTTCTTTAAGGCATTCTAAATGTTTAAATTTAATATTCACGAATTCATTTTCTTCGTTTAATTCTTCCATTGTATTTGTTAATTTTTTGACGCGACTGTAGTGCAAACAAAAATTGCCGTTTAAACAATTTTTTCAATATCAACAGTTGAATTGATTTCTACAACAGAATCTCCGTCATTTTTCCTCGCGAGAACTTTGTTGTGTCTCATCAACCCATACTTCCAGTTAACCGTTCTTGCTTTCGTTTTGGTAAACCAGAGTAATTTTTTGAAGTGTGCTGATAACTCATTATTAATGTATATGTTTTGCTTTGCATACATAGAATTTGTCTCCCTGTTTACATTTTTACATATTTCTTCGTACGTTAATGTTCTGTTGGTTTTCGCCTTTTCCAACATCGCAACTTTTGTTTGCTTTCTTATGAAGCAAACCGAGAGATTTTTTAACTCTCTATTTTTCCTATCTGTGAACGTAGAAATTTCCTCGATGTCATTTTCATTGATTTCCAGATTTAAAGTTTTGCCTATTGCAATTACAATGTCGTGTGCGTTCTCGTTAGGTTTCATTGGAACGCATTTAATTTCCATATTTTTGTCAAGTTGCTTCTGTTCAAGTGTGTTTATTTTTGCTTATAATGTATTTATCAATAAGTCTTTTTGTTCGTTTTGTTTCTTGTATTCTTTGATTTCGTTCATTAAACATTGTATTAGTTCTGTGTTTTTTGTTAGAACAGAATTTAGATCATCATATTTTGCGCTTGTGAATTCCACTGCTTTCGCATATTCCTCCAGCATAACTTTGATTTCCTTTATCTCCGTATGCGTTTTCTGTTGGAGATCAATATCACCACTTGAAATTAAAGTTGCGGTGGTGGAGTCTTTATTTTTCGGAGAATCGGCCGATCTGCACCGCTTAGCATGTTGACTTTCTGCTTGCAATGAGGGTAGTGGTTTCTCTTTTCCCCTGCAAACAGTGCATTCCCATGCTTTCTTCGAGGCTGCTGACAATTTTCTCCATGTATTGTGAGAAACAGAGGAACATTCATGGTGGTAGCACCCCTTACATTTCCCGCAGGTTATAAATTCACCATCCATGGGCAGCGGGTCGTGGCATCGCGAACAGTTTTCCATTGTTATAAAATGTATGTATATGAATATTTTGATGGAATAATAAAAATTCAATTAACACAATAATTGCTTAAAGGCTTATTTACCAAAACCAGAATTTAACAGCTTCAGTCAGAACTACGTATTCTATAAATAACAATATTGTTGTAAAAAACTAAGGAGCAACTATAAAAACACGTCTAATCACTTTAAGAACTCAACAACTAAAAAGATTTAGATTTATTTTTAGGTAGTATGTAGGCTTTTAGGTTTAAGTTTTATAAAAAAAATAAAATGTCCATATACTAAGTTTTTACTTAAAATTGATTTTCTTAGTTTTAGTTTCATTAAATATAAAAATAAATGTAGACTGTAAGATCCGTCGAAAGACATAGTTTAAGTGTTAGGTTTAACTTAGAGTGCCCGCATGGGGCCAGTAAGTTAGTATAAGATTATTTCTAAATTATTTAAGTTAATTTTTAAGCTCTTTTTTGTCTAGCATGTAAGAGCAAATTAAGTAATATAAATAAAAATGCATAAAAACTGAAATTGACAGCAATCGCTTCTCACTCGGAGGGTTAAGGTTCGAATCCTAGCCACGACAAAGTTTTTGTGTAATTGGAACTCAGTCAGAAAAAATCTGCGTGTGAAGGCATAACACTGACATGTAGATTTGGCTGCTGCACCGTTAAAATTCACAACCTGAATCATTCCGAGTGAAGAAAATCTCTCCGTCCTATTCGGACTCCCTCCCCTGGAGAGTCAATATTGAAACCAAACACACCTGAGTTTCAAACCACTACATCACAACAATGATTTCCTTTCTCCTCCTTCTATCTTTCCGCCCGCGCCCAGGCAATAGTAAAAGGGTATCCATAACCCCTTAGGCGCGCGTAAGTTATAAAAAAAAAAAAAAACCGAAACGGTAGACTCTCTAAATAGAAATTTGTGGAATATGTACTGCTCCTCTTCTAGAAAATATTGAGGTAATCAAGGGTTTCGTATGGCTAAGATGACAGTCTTTCTCAACCCCTATGTCACTTAAAAATTAAACCACGACACTGCCATAAGAACAAAGTACTCTTCTCTTTAGTTCGCCGCTTGTGCGGTTGGCTTTCCAAAAGCTTTTCAATGATTTAGTTCATTGGAAAACTAGAAGATTTGCTCAGCTGTAAGTTTCTCCATTCTACTGGATGGGAAGACTTCCGCGAATGAACGTAAACTTATTTAAGACCGTCGCGGTCCTTTTTGTTCTATACTTCTCATATATCGTCCAACTTTGCGATGGGTGTCTTAAAGCTGCACGAATGACTTCATGAATTGGGTCTACAAGTAAGTTTCCAGCATTTTTTTTTCCAAAATTTGAAGTTTTATTATGAAAACATAGTTACAATGCTTTATTCAAAGTATCGTCCATCGGAAGCTACAACTTTCCCCCATCTTTCTGGCAATTTATGAATTCCGGACCAAAAAAATTTCTCGTCTTTCGAGCCCAAGAACGTATCGAGCCAATTTTTGATTTCCTCTACTGAGCTGAAGCGTATTCCCGTGAGAGCGTTCTGCATCGAACGAAACAAGTGGTAGTCAGATGGTGCCAAGTCTGGACTGTAAGGCGGGTGAGGCAGAATTTCCCATCCACTATTTTCCAAATAGTTTTTCACCGAAACCGCAACATGTGGCCGAGCGTTGTCGTGATGAAAAATGACGGACTCATGCCTGATCTCATATTCTGGCCGTTTTTCTTTTAAAAACGAATTAGTTGGGTTCGATATAATGGTCCTTTGATGGTTTCACCACTCGGAAGCAGTAAGTAGTATACGACACCCTTTTGATCCCACCATATGCAGAGCATGACCTTATTCACGTGAATATTTCGTTTCGCCGTCGATTGGGCGGGCTCGCCGAGCTTTGTATACGATTTTCTGCATTTAGGATTACCATAGTAAATCCATTTCTCATCACCAGTGACAATACGATGCAAAAATGATTTATTTTTATACCGCTGCAGTAACATTTCGGACATGCAAAATCGCCGTTCGACGTCTCTTGGCTTCAATTCGTACGGCACCCAGTTTTCAACCTTTTGAATGAATCCCAGTGCTTTTAGGCGCAGGAAAACGGCTTGTTGCGTGACGCTCAATGATGCAGCAAGTTCTTCTTGAATCTGACACGGATCCTCATCCAGTAAAGCGTCCAATTCCTCGTCTTCAAAACTTTTCGGCTTTCCGGGGCAATCTTTGTCTTCAACTCCAAAATCACCACTTTTGAACCGTTTGAACCACTCGCGGCACGTCGATTCACCAATACATTCCGCCCCATAAGTTTCCGAAAGCAAACGATAGGCCTCAGCTGCACTTTTTTTCATATTAAAGAATAAAAGCAGCGCTTCCCGCAAATGACGTTTATTTGGCTGGAAACTTGCCATGATTTTGCTCGATAAAATGTACGACACCGATAGAACTGCTCAAATATAACGCTGCAAAGTTGTTGACAGATACAAAACCTACAAATAAAACACATGGGGTCTGACATTTCTGCCCGGGATCCACTGGTGGCGCCATCTCTGACAAACGCTGGAAACTTACTTGTAGTCCCAATATAATAAACCTTTTAGTTTAACCAGCTTTTTACTGTCACAAAATACTGAGGAGTTTTCGAGTCATTTAAGCCATCCCTATATACGAGTAACTCTGTGGGTGTGACCTCTTAGGCTAACGACAGAGCCTAAGCGAATAGAAATTGCATTGCGAATGCACGCTCTGCCTAAGATGCAGCATCCCTACCAAAGCGGAAGATTCTGCTTGCTGTAAAGCGCAAGCATCTCTACCATTTGTGAAGATTTCAGTCAAGCAATCTTGTTGTATTTACAAGAAGCAGGAAGTTGACTGCTCTGATTGATCTGGTTCTCTAATGAAGCTGGGTATTCGGATATCATCCTGGAAAACAAGCCTTTTTCGACTTAATATGTCACGCTGAAAGCTTTTCAAATGCTGGAAATAAAGGGTAAAGAAATTTTGAATAAGACATGGAGCTTGCAACTAGGGGAAAAGCACCACCAAGACTGTTATAAAATTAATTATGCATCGGTATTCTGGTGCAACAAGCTTTCACAAAAACATGTCACATCTACGTTTACCATCCTCTAAAATCGATCTGTTTCGGCTGCATTAGGGCTTTCCCTGGCTCTGCTCTCGACAAACTGATGAAACTACCTCTCATATGATGAATTCACTCTCAAAGGCATATTTAGTTTTTGGTTCTATACGCACATGAGGACCTTGCGCATTGGCCATCTTTTGTTTCTGGTCTGAAGGATGCAGTCTAATGCAATGACACCAGAACTTTTGTTGCTGAAAATATATGACATCGAATTTCCCTGTGCTCAGGAATATGCCGAGGAATGTACTCGGAATTTCACGAAAGACTCTAAAAACGATCTAGGATGTTGCGCTGGTGTCTTTGTGGCGAATGGCGACGTAAAATTTCACTCCTAATTGGGCGAACTTGCGTCTGCCTTTCAAGCGGATATACCATATATGTAATTATGATGGCAAAGAGCTACATACGAGTACATATATTGTGAAGAATAGGTGAAGGCGGCGAAGTATATGCTGTATACGCTGCTCTGAGATCCTTGTTGAACCTTCACCTCTCCCAAGCTAGTTCGAGAATGCACGACTTCTATGGCACAAGCGAGAGACTGAGTTCACTGAGTCTTGTTTGGATCCTGGGGTACAAAGGGATCAACGGAATTGAAATCGGCGACCCGAACTTGCATTAGGGGACTGCTTCAGTCCTCGATTAGAGTTTTCATTGACAGTTGGGACTTTTGTGAGCATAAGAGGGCGTAAGTCTCCAGATTTCCGACTGACTAAACTAATGGTTCTTGATGTCTATTAAATGTCAGCGATATTGCAGTTGTCAGAGCACCCTCTTTTTGCTAAGACTTTAAATGTGAAAGGAATAAGGGACATAGTGAACTGGGTCCTGCTACTCTGGCTCTGAGAATGATGATGACATCGCGGACCACTAATGCTATATGCCCCCATTAGGTTGCCGGAACTCGGCCGTTGATGTGAAGGGTGATGGTACTGTAAGTCCTTTATATCTGAGCTCTTTACTAATATTTGCAAGAATGGCTATGAAATTCCAGCAAAAAGAACAAATGAAAAGTACACTGTACAAGTTATATATATGAGTGCTCTGTTTCCAGTTTCATCGATGGGTAGTTTTTGGAAGTATTTATGGCGCCTTCAAACTGTGGACTCTCTCTCCACTCGTCAGGCATCCGATAGCCTCTCCATAGAACGAACCACAAGCTATTTTAATCTGTGATATCCGATTGTCACCCCACGTATGACCCCGGTTAAATTGTTTTACTACTCCTCTGTGAGGAGTCCGACATTAACCCATAGAGTTCGGCATAAAGGATGGTAATGACCAAACTCAAGGTCTACAGAACCCCTCCATTAACATGTCTAATACTGCTAAAATCCATAGTGGTGCATCTTTTCCTCCAAATACCGGCTACTATGTAGAACATTGTAAGAGAAATCAGTGCAATGGACATTCCACTAATTACCCAGGAGGAGCTGTTCCAGGCATGCAACAAGATAGGCGACAACAAAACACCCGCACCCGACGGCATCCCGAACAAGGTAATAAAAGCGGCTATAAAAGAGAGACCAGAGAGACCATTTATGATGACGATGCAGAAGTGCCTCGAAGAAGGAACGTTTCCCGAAACGTGGAAAATGCAATATTTGGTCCTGCTACCAAAAGGAGAGAAGCCTGGAGAACCATCGTCCTATCGGCCAATATGCCTATTGCACACCATGGAAAAGATCCTCGAGAAGATAATATATAATAGATTACTCGTGATGGCAGACGCAAAAGGAGCACTCTCAGACTACCAACTTGGCTTTAGAAAAATGCGATCTGCTGTTAATGCCATAAGAGCAGTAATTGATATCGCAAGAGGCGCCATCGAAGGGGAAATATGGCTCTACGAGGCAAAGGGGTACTGTAAAATAGTAACGCGGGACGTTAAAAATGCTTTTAACTCGGCGAACTGGTCCTTCATTAGAAAATCACTTGCAATATTAACATACTTGCTGCGTATAGTGACGAGCTATGTCAACAACAGGAAGTTCAGATATAATACAGAAGAAAAATATTAAAAGGTCACTGCTAGAGTTCCACAAGGATCGGTCTTAGGGCCCTTATTGTGGAACATCATGTACGACGGAGTCCTACGATTGGAGTTGCCTGAGGAGTGGGTGGCGGTAATTGAATTCGCCGATGACATTGCCGTCGTGACAGTAGGGAAACAGATTCGAACAGTTGAATCCGCTACGAACGAAGCAATTGTCCGGATTAAGGATTGACAAGAAGACGACTAGCCGACCATAAAATAGGAGCGGTCCTCATAACCAGTTGAAAAACTGTAGAGTTCGCCAACCTCCAGGTTGATAACCAAATAATCAGGTCCAAATAAGCGGTTAAATATCTTGGAGTAATGCAGGATGACAGATTGCGGTTCAAAACACACGGAGACTATTTAACCAAGAAAGCATCGCAAATGCAGGGAGCTCCCTCGCGCATACTGCCTAACAATGGTGAACCTGGACACGGAAAAAGGATCCTACTCTTCAAAGTTGTCACATCAATTCTGTTGTATGCGCAGTCAGAGCGCAGACACTGAGGACGACGACGACAGAGACTATCGTCAACGTGCAGACTCCGCGCGCTACCGACAATCAGCTGCTTTCGAAACATATCAGACAAGGCCGGCTTTGTTATAGCTGGAACTATTCCCGTCGATATTCTTGCAGATGAAATGTTGAGGATATATAACAGAAGAGCCTTAAGCCAACACGGTGCTAATTGAATCAAGAGGATCGAAATTGAAGAAAAGGCAGCGTCAACAGCTATATGGCAAGTTCGCTGAGGCAACACAACGAAAGTCAGATGGACATGCAAACTTATACCGACAATCCATGGTTGGGTAGAATGTAAACATGGAGACTGCCACAACAACCTTACGCAGCTCATGTCTGGCCACGGTGGTTATCGCAAGTATCACCACCGTTTTGGGCTTGACAGCTCACTATCTCGCCCCGAATGCCCAAATAAAGATGAAGATTCCGAGCACTCAGTATTTTATTGCCCACGTTGCACGACATGGAGAATCGATAATCCTCGACCACATGTTGCAATCGGAGGAGAATTGAGCAAAAATATGTATTTTTATGGCAATTCTAGAAAATGAGGTACGGAGAATTGAAAGGCTAAGAAAAGTAACAGCAGAAGCCTCAGAATAAGGTGACATAACACAAGTAGCTTGATTTTTTAACCAAGCCCGCGAAGTAATAGCTAGCGGCAGCACCGCGGGGAGAGTGGTCGCAGTGTGTGGTTTAGTAACTTAGGCATATTTCTGGAGACGAACAATCAAGCTAACGAATCATACATGATGGTAGTGGTAGCACGGGCTAATGGTATCTATGACGATAACACATCCTTTAGCGCAACCAATAAAAAAAAAAAACTGTAGTTTTCTATGGGTGGACAACGCCGGACGAAGTGGTATTGCGCGGTAGTTCATCATTTAGTAGCGCATCTGCTGCATCTGCAATATACATATTTCGGCGATTGAATCTTTTACGAGCTTCTTCTTTAGCATTAGTGCCGCACTTTTGAAAACATTAGCTTGTTTACTCGCGCTTCGGTGTTACACTTCTTCTTTTGCTTGCCGCCTGCTTATTTGCAGGTTGTAAGGTCACCCCTTCTAATTCCTTACATAACGCTATCGTCTATGCTTGAGCTAAAGCTTTCTTCGTCCTTTTTTTTCCACAGTTTCGTTATTTCCGCTATACTTATTGCACTGCCAAGTTTCATTAGTCCTGTGAAGCGAATCTTTTGAAACATTGAGTAGAGACTTTGTACTTTACGTGCATTTATTGTTCGAAGTTGATCTTCTTAACCTGCTCGCTTAGCACAATTTTGCTTTTAAAGTTCAGATCATCTTGCAATTGGTGTTGAGCCGATTCAGCGAATGTGCAACGCATACCACAATACAGTTTCAATTCATCAGGAAATTGAATCTTATAAAGGACGAGCCAAAGATTGTTTCACAAAATGTTCTAAGTTGTGGGCGGACAAGAATCATGCTTATGTGCCTGCAAACTGACAAGTTTTGGTCCTTATCAACACTGGCCGCAACTATAGCGATATTTTCTTCGAAACGAACTGGTATTGGTTCTCTTGTCGGTCTAATACCATATAGCGTTAAATCGGTGCGAAAATATCCACAACCCGACATATATATAGCACGTTTAGATGGATGGTTATCCAGTCTATAAAATTGACAAAGTACTCGATAAGTTTGCGTAATTCAACCCTCACTTCGGAAATAATATTTCACGATTTGGTAACGGTATTGTAGTGTATATTTGTCTATTTATAAGAGTTTACTGAGAATAGATAATATTGAAAAGTTGATGGATAGTTTGTCAGTTATTCGTATCGAAATTCGGCCCCCCTTAAATAAACACCATTCAGTTGTTGCTCAACATCGTGTACATTTAGCATTCATATCGAGTTCCAACAACTTCAAACCATAATTGCGCAACTGAACAACATTAAAATGCAAGTTGCCCTAGCATCACATAAGTTTAGAACTTTCCTTACCACATATTTCGTGCCAAACAAAGATAATTCAAAATACTGTAACATTCAATACGGATACGCAACATTTTCGGTTGTGAATTTGTAACTTTAGTCGGTGACGTATACGTGACTTTTGACCACATAAATCATCAGAAGATAGTTTTAATTGGACGTCACGAGCGTTGCGTGCGAATGGCGCCCCGAAGTCTTCCACTCCCTTTTTTATTTGTTTTCTGTTGGACTTTTCCTTTCTTCTTCTCTTTCTAGTGTTACGCCTTTTTTTGTTTCTCCCCATCACCAAGGCACAGAGTGGATTCACTTTGGGATCCAGTTCCTCCACTCCAGAGGTGGCCGTAGTGTTATGCGGATGGCCTGAAGATTCTCCACATGCAACGTCTCGGATTTCTAGATGACTCCAGGGACTAACAACAATGGCTGAGAGCCCAACGTATGCTTACGTTGTTAGCAAAAAAAAAAAGAACCGCACAAAAAAAAACTCAAAATTGTAAAAGAAAGCCTACAATTTCCCGCTGCCGTTCTTCTTTCTTATTATTAGCCCGATTCTACCCCGGACAACTTTATTTAGCTTATTAACATACAAAAACTCCAAACTGTTTTGCTTGCACCATACCGAAAACTTATTTAAGTCATCTAGCAGGCAATGGGAGTCGGAAGGCAATGAAATGACTTTGGAAATTCTCATGTCATCAGCGAAAATAGAAAGATTACAATTTGTTAAAATGAGATTTATGTCGTTAATCGTCAGGATAAAGATGATTGGCCCAAGGTGACTACCCTGAGGGACACCAGATGTTGCTTTAATTGGGTCGGATATTTGAGATCTGAAGATGACCCTGTATTCTCGGTCTTCTAAATTGGATTTGGTCCAAGCCACAAAATGAGGGGAAAAGCCAAGTTTTTTTAGTTTAAAAATGATAAGTTGGTGAGAAATTTTATCGAATGCCTAGTTGAAATCAGTGGAAATTGAATCGACTTCATCACCGTCTTCTAAAGCACGAAGCGTCCTAGAGACGAACTCTGGAACTCTGTTAGGTTAGTGGTCGTTGATTTACCTTTCATGAAACCATGCTGATTTGTACAGATAGTTGGCCTACAGTACGAAAGCAGTTGTTGATAGACTATGCTTTCAAAAAGTTTGGGTATGCAAGAGAGTTTTGCTATGGGCCTATAATTATCGACTTCGGCCTTAGTTCCTTTTTTATGAATAGGGATGATGTAAGATTCCTTCCATAGGAAAGGGAAAGTACCTGTTGAGACAGACAAGTTAAATAGGGCAGCAAGGGAAGGACCGAGATGGTTAATACACTCTTTTATTACAACAGCCGGAAGGCCATCAGGGCCGGACGAAAAATCATCTTTAAGTTTGGTAATGTTATCAGACACCAAAGATGTTGTTATATTTAGCGAAACGGATGATGTCTCAGGATAGTTTCTCATATAGCTAAAGTAACTAGGATCGGGTTCAGCTGTTTTCTTAGAAAAGGATTTATTAAAATGACAGGCAAAGAAATTTGCAATGGTTTTCGGGTCGGCAGAAGATTCACTGAGAAATTTGAGAGTAGATGGGTAGCCGTCTGACTTTTTTTTGGTATTAACAAACTGGTAGAAGCGTTTAGGGTCTGAGACTGAGTTAAATTGCATGCGGTAGAGGTACTCAAGGTAAAGAGACTCACAAAGTTCAGAAAAACGATTATATACCAATCGATAATTACTGTAGTCGGAATCACCAACTTGTTTCTGTAATTACGGAGAGAGCGCAACTCCTTGTTGTACCAGGGAGGAGCTGACATGCAGTCCTTTCGGAAGGTATATGGAACCGATTGGGCAAAGCAGGAGAAAATTAACGAATAGAACGTTGATAAGGCAAGATCAATATTAGTCGTCTCAGCAATAAAGTCAAAGTTAATGTTGCTGATGAGGTTTTTAAGTTTGTTAAAGTCGGTTCTTCGGAAGTTAAATGAAAATGCATTTTCCGTATCGACACTTGTGTTGCCATTTTCATATGAGTATATAATTGACAAGGGGGGATGAAGGCGGTCTAGGGTAGAAAGAAGATGATCATTCCTATAAACGACACAGTTATTTGAATCGGATGTGAAGACAAGGTCGAGTTGTCTGCTCATTGTGTTAGGTATTCCACTAATCTGATATAGACTTGAGTTGGTTAGGCAGTCCACCATCAAAATTTCTATTTCCGAGGACGAATTAAGAGAGACGAAATGAGACGAATCGTCGGAAGGCCCCCATTTAAGTTGAGGGAGGTTGAAATCTCCTACTAGAATAATACAGTCTTCAGGTTGTGCATTATCAGTCAAAAAATCCACTGCATGAACTACAAGATGGGTGAATGTAACAACAAAGTACGTAAAGACAGCGTTTGGGGAGCGTAATGTTGACACATACTAACTCAAAGTTGTCAGTATGGGGAATATCAACAGGAGTTGCGTGGAAAAAGTTCCTGATTGCTACTCGTAGTAAAACTCCTCGGCCATAGGGATTATCAGCTCTTTCAAATCCATCTTTTCGAAAAACGTTGAAATTTGGAGGAAACAGCTCAAGGTTATTAATGTCCGGAATTAGATTTGTTTCAGTAAGAGCAATTAGGTCATAGGGTAACTTTTGAGAATTGAGATATACGACGGAGATTTTAGAGAGCAAACCTCTTACATTTTGGTAGTAAATGGACATGCATTGTGGACTGGAGGATGCAGGATTTAGTTTGTTAGGAACTGTAATAGTTTTTAAAATTTGAACGAGTTCTTTGCAAGTGGGAGAGACGTTTAGAGCTGACATGCGAAGACAGCGTGGAAAGAACTTCATCGGAAGAGATGTCGAAACTCTCATGGTATCGAACGAAAATTTGCATCAATTCAACTTGCTTAATAGAAAGACCTTCTCGTTGAATCGAAACCATAATGTTGGTTTTGGTTATGCCATCAATGCAAACGGAGTTGGGTTTGTCGTGCAGGTAGGCAAGGTAGAGCCGAACATTTTCATAAATGCGGCGGTCTCTCAAACGAGATACTACGTAACGACTGTGATCATTCAAAATTTTTTAGTGAGTTTGACAGTAGGTGGAAGGAGTGCGTCAAGGTATTTCGGGCAAGAATCGACGGCAGGCGAATTAAGAGAACGAGCGGATGGAGAAGGGACAGGTTGTTCAAGCACCCCGGAACTAGAATCTTGACTAGTGAGGGGAGTTGGATCAGGTGGATTGGTAGATGAAGATGAGGAAGGGGTGGTTGGGTTTAGTATATGGGAGCTGATAAAATTAGGATATTTGACTGATGGGGTAACGTTAGTTGGAACTTGAGTAGAAGGCGCAGGAGCAAGGTTAAGGGAAACTCTGTTTTGAGGCGGCTTTAAAGGTTTGGTGAGGGGAGCGAGAGGATTTGGTGCAGCGACTCTGGTGTTCCTTTTGGATGGTGCAAAGGGGGGTAGGAGCGAGGAGAATCTTGGAAAGATTTGGGTCTTAAATGACCAGTTTGATTCGGGATTTTGATGGGATAGGGCAGAATTGTGGGTGCTATTTTTGCTTTTATTAGCAAACTTATTATATACCATATCCTTCCGTTGGGTGATGACCATCTCTTCCGAGATTGGTATGCCGCCCGAAGATTTGAACATCCAATCGTATTTGGTGGGTATACGTATTTCAAAACACATGCCGTTTTTGCTCTTCACTTTGCCAACTTGTTTACACTTGATGCCTTGTATACCAAATTTCTTCCTAAAAAGGTCTTTGATGCAGGACGGGCTTGCGTGACGTGGGGCACCTTGGAGAAAGAAAGTAGACAGCTCCGGTTTTTTGGTGGCTTCAAGATTCATTTTAGTTAATTTTTGAATTCTGTTGGTCCATTCAGGGAGAGTCCAACGATGTCCCAAAAGTCCTAATTATTGGCAATGGTCTTGGGACGGGATTGGTGATCGAGGTTGCATTTATCGAAGTGGGTTGAACGGGGGCTTCGGTGGTAATGGTTATTGAATGAGTTGGGGCTGAAGTGGTTGAGGGTGATGTATATAGCTCGTCGTGTAAGGATTTGTTACACGGGCTTACTGCAGATGGAGGTGCATCCGGCTTACTAGACATGTGCTTTAATTCCTCCAATATTTGCATTGTGGTTGATCTAGTGGATGCAGCTTCCTCACTTAGAAAATTGAGGTCATGTTAGATGCATCCGATGTTTTCGGTTTGTTCAGCATGCTTGAGATGTAGAAGAGTGGATTGGTCAGTCAACGTTGACATAATTTTTCCCAACTGAACTGAAGTTGACTGAATCGCTGGTAACGCGTTTGAGCAGTGAGACTTATCAGAATCTGCTAATTTAGTTATTTTAGACCGCAGGGATTGAACAGCTGATTTTGTGGTGGTTATGCTGTTATCGATCGAACAGTGTAGGTTATCATGGCTCTCGGAAATTAGTTTGGTTACATTTTTACTATTGAATTGAACTTCGCATTTCAGCTCTGCAATCGAGTCTGCAAGCCCAATTAATTGCTGGTTATTACATTTTATAGCCAGCATTATATGTGCCAGGGAGATGGTCCGGCACTCTACACAGAAAAAGCAGAATATGCGCTTATACTCTTCCAGATGAGTATTAGCGTTTCTACTTAAACCAATGCATATGGGATGGAATTTCTTTCCATATATCTCATTGCATGTAATCATTTCCACTGTGTTAGTAGATACAGCGCAGTCAGCAAATCCACAGGAAGACATGGTTAAATTAGATCAGAGTGCAAGTAGGTTATTAATTATTTCTGTATTTTTATATATATATATATTTTTTTTTTAACACACAAAGTCACTGTGTTTTGATGACACTGGGAATTTATGGTGTAAGCGATTGGGAAGAATGGGGTCACACACGAAAAAAACCAAAAAAAAGGAAAAAGGTCAAACAGAAAAACAAATATTCACAAATTATCGCGGAGCGAAATTAAAACACGTCCGAACTTGACGCTGGGTAGAGTACCCTATATATCTACATATGTACGTCTGCAATAAATTTTACGGGCCCCTCCATGTAGGTACGCTCATTTAAATTGTTTCCCTGTATATTCAACGGTCTCGATTGCACCTATCAACCTTCTAGCCCATTGCTTTCGCATCAAAGACGCTTCACGACATAAAAAAAAAATATAGCCAGATGGAGAAAGAAGCCTTGTCTATCATATAGGGCGTAAAGAAGTTCCATCATTACCTATTCGGCCGGCAATCTGAACTTATAACCGATCATCAACTGCTAGTGACGATGTTCCACTAGGCATCACGGTAAGGTGGATTGTCTCTCTCGTTTCCGAGAGGACCGCATCGGACCGGACCGGATTTTTCCATCAACGCAGAAGCAATTGCGGAAGTATCGAAACAAGGTGCCAGATTGTTAGCTGATGCGATTGTCCGCAAAGAAAGCAATTTAGCACCATATTTTATTCGGATTTTAATCACTGCCGGTGTTTTGATTTTCCACAGTGAAAATCCAAGAGTTTTGGTGCCCTAGGTGATCCACACACATATTTTAAAGCTTCTCCGTTGGGCAGCCGTTTTTACTGCTGACCAAACATGGACGAGGTCATTTCAGAAGCTGTTAATAACTACACCTCGTGCCAGTTGAATACATGCAGCTCACCAAAAGAAAATATAAGCTGGCCAATCACTCATGGCGTTTGCGAGCGTTAGCACAGATTTTCATGCCCAGTTTTAGTAGAATCAAAGTCAAAATTTTCGTTTGTAGCCCCAATGTCTTCAACACCTTCGAAAGCTACATTAAATGCGTTACGAGCCATATTTGCTTTAAAAGGATTGGCGAAAGCATTGATTCCAGGCAATGGGACACAATTTTCTTCGAAAGAGTTTAGTAAGTTTTGTGCGCCTTTCATCCCCGAATCGAATTGTACAAGATACGTTGAAAGGCGTAGATGCTGTAACAATCTTTCTCTCATGATATTGGTTTTCTATACATAAAAGCAAAATTTCACCAGCAGAAAAGCTGCATAGCCAACGACAACAGAGTTTACTGTCAAAATTCTACCAGAGCAACAACTATTCGTGTGCCTTCATACAGAAAAGAAAGGGGTTGGAAGATATCACCAAAAAAACTATTTGAAAAAGGATGTACTTTGTACTAACAAATTTTTCCTTTCATTATCGAGAACCAATGAACGTATCCACTCCAACTTAGCAGATATTCGACAAGCGACATTTATGTAAAGTTCCCACGTAAGAAGTTGTTGACGCCAGTTTGACGTACTGTCGTAATTGTCTTCCAAGAATATAGCTACGAAAAAGGCGAAATCTTTCGGATGTTGCAGCCTTTGAAAATCACACACACATACTTTGTGTATCGTACCGTGAAGTTATTTGAAAATATTGGTGGAATAGTCAACGGTGCAAAATCCGCCCATCTGCGCACTGTGCGAATGCCACAAGTCATCAAAGCCGTGGAGAATCGAAATCGCCGTAATCCGCTGCGCAAGCAGAAAATCATGTCTCGGGAGATGGATATCAGCAAGGACAGTATATCGCGCATCTTAAAAAGTTATTTGGGATTCAGTGTATACTAAAGATATACCAGCTACGTACCAACACAATCATAAGTCAAAATCGAAGGCCTTACTTTGGAGTGCATGCTCTGTCATCACAACATGCGTCTGAACTTGTTCTGAGAATTCGCCACCCAGTTTCGTTGTTATAGCATTCGTTTTAGGACAGCCTTCTCAACCCCATCTGGTGTCCATCTAGGTCCCCTCTTTTTCATTTTAATTATAAACGATCTTGAGAGGATTACTAAACACTGCCTCATACCCATTTACGCCGACGACACTAAATTTTCCAAAACTATCAGATACCTCAATACGTTTTCCACTTGGTGTCTTAAGAATTGCTTAAAGCTTAATGTCTCTAATTGTCAATCTATGGCTTTGTCACGTAAGTCCATCAATCTCCTAGTCGACTTTATTTTCTGCATGGCCAACCTATATCCCAGGTTCAATCCCTTCGCGCCCTTGGAAAATTATACGATAGAGAGTTAAACTTCCGTCCCTAAATTGATGAAATAATCCTTAAAGACAACTCATCTCAACTCCTATGTGATAAGGTCCGACCCCTTCTCCAATATACCAACCAACTATATTCCATCTTCCAGTAAGTTTATATATCCCGAATCGAGAACATTCAACGTCGTTTCCTTCGATATGCTCTGCGAGGGCTACCTTGGGATGACCTTTTTATCTTACCTCCATATCGTAACCGCCCCAAACTTCTTAAGCTGAATACCCTCGAAAAATACAGAGACCTAGATGACATTGTATTCATTTATCGACTGTTCTCCGGTTATGTGGATTGCGCTTCCCTTTACAATTCTATTTTTTTCAACATCAACCCTCATAATTTACGCTGTTCTTGGCTCTTCTATATTCCAATTTCTTATGGTTCCGACGAACCAATCTCACGCATGCTCCGTAACTCAAACCTCCCACTTTTTCATTTTAACCTGAGCACTTCTCGTCTCAAACTTTATCTCTTCCACTATTCCCTTATTTCCTAATCCTTTATTTTGGTTAGTTTTTCAGGCCTAGTTTTGAAGTTGCTTTAAGATTTTATTTAGCGAAAGATATGGAGGCGTCAGCCTCCACCAAAACCAAAAAAAATTTAAAGTTAAATTCTATAGAGGTGTCGCCTACGATGGTGAAATGTGTCAAAATCTCGGCGAATGCTGTAGGGCCCCTCAACAAAACAGTATTCGCAAATAAACCGTAGACATTTCAACAAGACTTCGCTTCAGATCATAAGGCAAAAACTACTACTGGTCCAAACACCACGTTCTGAACCTCAATTCCACGGATAATTCGCCATCTGGTAGCCATTAGATTACAAAACTATAGTCCGTTCTAGAGACGGTGACTTGCATTACTCGACATCCATGTATTGAGTCTTTGAAGCGCATCCTTGTCCGAGTATTGGAATATTTTCCAATGCATGACCGTGCGTACTGCAATCGATGAGTGGGGGTCACTTCGAATAAGTTGTTCTGCAATTTTAGCCATTGAGTGCCCTAAGGTCTTGGAGAAGAGATGAGTACTTAACGGCAGCGCTCACATCCCCGAACGAGTTGCTGGCTTCGGACTAATTGACCCCTCGTCCTAGGGGTATCTTTAATAGAACTGACACCCCAGGTTGGGGGTTGTTCCACCGGGATAACTGCCCGGCCGTGGAACAAGAAAAACCAAGTTGCGAAGCAACAACAAGCCTCGGATACGGACGGATCTACTGTTGACAACCCGGCATTTATTATCGACGGCGAAAGCAGCGCGTATTTGGATGGGGATTTTTTGTTAGAGCCAGACTTAGGAAATAAGTCTTGAGTTTCCGACAAGTTAACGAGCACTTCGTAACATTCCATATTGAAGCTAAATTTGCCAACATTAGCCCTATAAGCGAGCGTCCCCACAGACTAAAAAGATGACGACACTAAAGATAGCTTCTACGAGTTCTTGGGCAAAAACTACGAACAGTGCTCTGAGGACATTAAAATTGTCCTCGGCGACTTTAATGCAAAACTAGGAAGAGAGGGCAATTTTGGTAGTACTGCCGGAAGGTATAGCCTGCACGATACCACCTCCGATAACGGATTCAGGCTAATCGACTTTATGGCGGGGTGAAAAATTGCCATAGCAAGCATCTGGGTAATCATACAGGGACTTGAGGATCTCCTAATCAGTCAAACTTCAACAAGATCGACCACATTACGATCGCCACAAAGGACTCCTTCAGTATTATGGATGTTCAGCCGTTCCAACGGGCCAACCTTGTTGTATCCAAAGTACGGTTACGGATATCCTGAACATCGCAAAGACAAGATAACACATGTCGGACGGCTACAATCGCAAGAGATCGCCAAATCCATTTCCGACCGAGTCTCCCTTAATCTTCTAAGTTGTCCTATGCCGCCAGCATCAAGTACCGAAGACCAGTGGCAACATTTCCAAAAAGCCGTCAGTTATGCAGCCTCTGATGTGCTGGATTTCAACCAAAACGCCTGGTTTGACGACAAGCGCCTGCAAGCGTATGTAGCTAAGCAAAAGCGACATAGCATAGAACTGCACACGAACTCTACGAGCAAAAGTCAAGAGATGAACAACGGCTTCTTAGGAGGAAATATAAGGAGGATGAAAAGCCCGCGGTCAAGGAACTTCAGAGATTTTATTCCAGGAATGAGATTCGGAAGTTTTACTAAAAAGTAAAAAAACATGTCACTCTTGCAGAGACGAACATGGTAACAAAGTAGTAGAGCCGCAGTCGTTACTGAGGATTTCGAAAGAACATTTCTGTACACCGTACAATGGCGACGACAAACCAAATACCTGGGTGAAGTGAAGATAGCCATATATTAGCTTAAATCCCACAAAGCTGCTAGAGCGGGCGTCCATACTGCTAACTGCAAACACCAACTCATCTGTAAAATATGGTTGGACGAAAATACGTCCGATGAATAGAATCCTAGGGTTGTTTCTCCGAGCCTCAACAGAGCAGACCCTCTGAAATGTGTCGACTACAGATGTATGAGTCTTCTTAACATCGCCAACAAGATCCTATATGCCGTATTATGTGAACCCCAGAAGCCATCCGTCAGCAACTTGATTGGTTCATATCACTGCGGCTTCATGCCAGGAAAGTCCATCATCGACCAAATATTAATACTACGACAGATTTTGAAAAAAGTCATTGAGCTCCAAATCGATACACACCATCTGTTCATCGATTTTAAGGCCGTGTATGACAACGTCTATGGAGACGAGCTTTACAGAGCAATGTCTTGTTGTGGCATCCCTTCTGTACGAAACTTAACACCCACAACCTTGATCCGTGTATTACATGCTTCACTCGTATGTTAATTGAAAAACAATCGAATGATTGATGACGTATTGTATGTATAACACGAAATGTAATTAACTTTTTTTCAATGCCAGTAGACTTGGGGTTCAGGTGCAATAAAGCGGTCAGCACTAAAACACTCGGCAAAGAACTCATCGAGACCTTTGATGAACAAAAAGGATTTAGACAAGTCGATGCGCTGTCATGCGATTTCTTTAACATCATTCTTGAGGGTATGATGCAAAACTCTTTTACCAACGCAAGATGCACAATTTTTCGAAAACCCGTCCAATTATTCGCATACGCCGATGATATTGAGATAGTCGTATTAAGGCGGAGCGGCGAAGGTGGGTTCAATGAACATGCTGTCAACAGGAAAGGACACGCAACACTGACGTCACCCTGGCCAGATATAACTTTGAGGTAGTTAAAGACTTTGTTTACCTAGGCTCTGCTATCAATTCAGATGACGACACTAGCGTTGAGATCGAACGAAGAATAGCTCCTGCAATTGCTGCTTCTTTGGGCTAAGAAGCCAACTCATTAGATATGCCCTCTCTCGAACAACAAAAGTGACCCTATATAAGACTGTAATAATCCCAGTCCTGCTCTGTGGCGCAGAGGCATGGACTTTATCAAAATTGGGTGAGGATGCTTTTGGCTGCTTTGAGAGGAAAATTCTTGGGGTGATTTTGGGTTCCGTCTACATAGACGATGAGCGGATGACAAGATACAACGACGAACTTTACAAGTTATACAGCGACATCGACTTAATCAGAAGAGTGAATATCCAAAAAAAATTTCGAATCTGCGATGGACTGCGTCTCAGGTGGTGCACGCAGAAGGTGACCTCAGCCAGCTTAGCATGTGAAACTGAAAGCAGCTAGCTAAAGATCGAGCTGGATAGAGACGCTTGTTGGCCGAGGCACAGGCCCACCCCGGTCTGGAGCGCCACCTTAAGTAAGTAATTAATACCCGTTAGTTCTAACCGTTCCGACAACGTGGAACTGTGTGCCTTCCTTTGGCCGAAATTGAATCTTAAGTCAATTTTACAAAGTAATTTTGTTTTTTTAAAGTTCTCCACTTTGCTTCCCTGGCCGGTATACCCTGTATCCCCTTAAAAGAAAGAAACATTCCACCACTAATTCCCTATCTGCGAAATATAATTTGCGTCTTTTTTTTCATCTATTTTTCCAATTAAAAATTGGGTGGCGCCCACCTTGTGTGTACGATACCTGCTCGGTTTTGAATAATCTTGTCGAACCACCCCTTGCTGAGCGGCCGCAGTGTGCAGCTACCCAACAGCTGCTTGTTGCAATTCCCGTGTGTTTTTTTTTGCGATTCTCTTAATGTCCTTTCGTTCATTTCACATTTCCTTGAATTCGCTCAACAACCACTATCTGCGGTGAGCTTTTTGCAACACCAGTGCCATGGTTTTGAGATATGCATACATATGTTTTGTGGGTAGACCACTCTGGAGAGAAAAGCTGACATCGCCACAAACGTGGAAAGCTGATGATTGAATTATTTTAATTTTAAATGTGGTTCACCAGTTTGTGTGTCGTGTACCAGTATGTAGGTAGGAGTTCTGCGGAAAGAGCTTAAAAATGCACAGAGTACAACATGTTTGCATACAGTGAAAATTTTCACTAAAAATTTTAAATTAAGATTTTTAACTTAAAACTAATGATTTAAGATGCTTTAAGAAAAAAATGTTTAATAAGCATGTCACAGATGGTATTTGTATCTCAAGAAAATTCATTTAAAAAAACAGAAAATCGCATTCGTCACGGCAGACAAAAGTCTGCGTACACACATTGGAAATTCCTGTAAATTCTTTTGTTTTCGAGGTAATTGAAAACCAATTTCAGCAGTTGTTTTCTGATCATTAATTTGTAAAAAAGCTGTAGCAATGGCATCGCGCAGATAATAAATATTGCGTGAGATACGGGAGCTTATAGTTAAATTCAAAACCGAGGGCCGCTCCCATCGCGAAATCGGGCAAATTGTCTAAAAATCTCACTCTAGTGGACAAGCAATAATCAAAAAGTGTAAGTAGACATATTCAATTGCAAATAAAGCCAGAAGTGGTAGACCTTGCAGGCTAATTGATCGTGATGGAAGAAGTATTCTGGTAGAAGTCCGGATTAAACCACAAACATCGTCAAAAAACTTAGTTATTAAAATCAAGGATACAACCGTGAACGATGTCCATCCAATAGCGGTTCAGAAATTGTTGCGGTGCCACACTTCATGAAACCGATGATTCCACAAACATTCGAGTCATCATGAGTGTTGTCTGGTGTTTTAAGCTACGTTCATGCCATTATGTGTGGAATAGCACATAATTCAAATGGCCGCTTCAAGTGGTCGGTGCAATTCGTGATGACTCGGCCTTTACTCGGACTTTAATCTTCCTCAGCAACGTTGAACTCCATCAGATGATCTATCGTTTTTCATCGCTTCAAATGCCAACTTTGACAGACTCAAGTCTATGCCTAGTCAGAGGTATATCCGACTACAGGGGCAGGCAATTAGACCTTATTTTCAAAGATTCAACTAACTCCTCAATCTCACTTTGTCTCCCATCTCCCTCAACAATCGATAACTATCACCCTCGCCTTCTTCTCTCGTTTTTTCATAACTCTTCTTTCCAGTCCACTCCCCCCACATCGTACAACTTTCATAAAGCAAACTTTCACAAAATCAGTGACTATCTCAGCAGATCCCATCAAATGATGCCTTATATTCATTTTTTTCCAGAGAAATATTTAAATCTTTTTCCCTTTACATTCCCTTTTCCCGCCTTAAAACATCATCTACTTCTCTTTGCCTGGTATGACGAAAGCATCGTTCCTTACAAAATAAGAGAAACAAGTTATGGGTTGTTTTCCTTCGTACCAGATTCTTTTCCGACTATTCCACCTATATTGGTGCTAATCTTCAGTTTAACATACTTTACGATTCCCTTTACCAGATCTTAAGTCCTTTTTCCAATTTGTTAATCTCCTTCCCTCTCGTTCAACAACAAGTCATCAACCGATGCACTCACCACTGCCAACCTATCTGCCACCTTTTTTAAACAATCCTTCACTAACGACTCCTTTGTACCAGACCCATCCTATTTTAATTACCTACTGATGGCCCATTTCTCTCTCACACCTTGGACCCGTCTTACATCGAATAATGGCGAATGCACACACGGCCCGGATGGCCTCCCTGCCATATTTCTTAAAAAATGCTCTTCTTCTCTTTACCTTGACCTTTCTAATCTCTTTCGTCTATCCTTTTCACAAGGAGGCTTGGAAAATCTCCTTCATAACACCGATCCACAAAAAGGATCAAAGAACGAAATAGCAAAGTATCGTGCAATTGCTAAACCCTCTCATATACCCAAACTCTTCGAAAGTATTTTGTATGAATCTCTAAGCTTCCAATGCAAGTCACTTATTTCCCCAAGACAACATGGCTTCCTGAAGGTAGGACAACCACCACAAATCTCGTTGAATGCGTATCCTTTGCCCTCTCTGCCCTAGAGAATGGCAACGAAGTCGATGTAGTTCCAACCGATTTTAGAAAGGCCTTCGATGAAATCTCTCATCAATTAATACTCTTAGAATTGTCTGCCCTCGGTTTTGAACCCATACTGTTAAAATGGATATGCTTTTACCTCGAAAACCATTTTTACAGTGTTCGCTTTAGGTCAGCCTACGTGACTCCATTTTTGGCCACTTCTGGAGTTCCACAAGGCAGCCATCTTGGTCCCCTTCTTTTATATATCATAAATGATCTCGATAGGATCATAAAGCACTCGTCTGTCTTCCTTTACGCCGACGATATCAAATTTTCCACACCATTTCCTCCCCCATGACCCATGACTCCTTCCTTCTTCAACAAGACCTTGATAGTTTTTCGATCTGGTGCCTCAAAAATTGTTTGGAACTTAATATCGCCAAATGCCAATCCATCACCTTTTCAACCTCCTCCCCGACTCCACCTTCTCCATAACTAACATATTTCCTCTGTTCAATCACTTCGCGACTTCGGCATTTTGTGTGATAGGGAGCTCAACTTCCGTTTACATTTGAATGGGATAATCCTTAAAGCCAACTCTCCACTAGGTTTTGTAAAACGGGGGTTCAAAGAATTCACCAACCCATACGTGACCACGTCATTCTATAATACCTTTGTTCGCCCTCTCCAAAAGTACGCCAATCAAATGTGGTCCCCATATCATCGTGTTCATATCTCGAGAATCGAAAGCATCCAGCGCCGTTTTCTTCGATTTGCTCTTCGAGGTATGCCCTGGAACGATTCTTTTATTCTGCGTCCCTATCAAAACCATCTCAACCTTATTAACTCACAACTCTATTTTCCTCATCACTAATCTACCTCCTATGGCTCTAACTAACCAATTCCCGGTATGCAACGAAAAATCAATTCAAACCCTACCGTCTATGACTTCCACCGCACCACTCCCTACTTCAAATCCGTTCTCCTTCACCGCTCCAACCAACCTTACTTTTAAGTTTAAGTTCAATTTTAAGTTATAGCTTGTATTTAGAGGAAAAAATAAGGTCCCCACCAAAATCAAACCATATGTCCGGATAGCGTAGACTAAGGACTTGACGCAGCCCCAGAGAAAATAGTCGAGTAGTGGCAAACCTTATGATCGCGGGGGCCAATTGATGAACGCTCGCCGTGAGATGACCCAGTCGCCAAATTTCTCCTTCACAACTTCGAGCGCTGCGTTGTTTGCATGGCATGTAGTGCCGTCTCGTTGGAACCACAGTTCGGATATATCGATGTTGTCGAGCTCTGACCAATTAAAGTCGGTTAACATCGCTCTATACCTGAGACCATTGACGGTAACGGTGTCTCCTTCCTGACTTCGAAAGAAATAAGGTCCGATGATGCCGACATGCCATAAACCTCACCAAGCAGTTAATCTTTGTGGATGAATCGATGCATGGCCGAATATTTGTTGATTGTATTCGCTCCAATAATGCCAATTTTGCATGTTGACACAACCGCTGAGCCAAAAATGAGATTCGGCCGAGAAGGTGATTTTTTGGCCAAAATCCAGATCTCCGGCCAACATTTCCAACGCACAGTTAACGAAATCACGGCGTTGTCTATGGTCATCCGGCTTCAATTCTTGTATCAACATAGTCTTATTCGGATGTAGGCGCAAATCCAACCGCAAAATAAGCCGGGTTGACTCTCTGGCCATGCCCAATTCTGCTGATCTGTGCCGAATCGACCATTCTGGGTCTTCTTCGATACTGGCCGCTACAGCGGCCGTGTTTTCTTTATTTCGCATCAATCTCTGTCTGGTTAGTGGCATAAGGAGCAGTACTCATGCTCAAACTTTTCTACGGTGTGACGAATTGCCTGCACACTGAAGCCATGATGACGACCGACCTCACGACGAAATTCAAGTTGCGTATTTACAACAGAGCCGGAGTTTTTTTTTTAATAATAATAAAAATAGAGAAACCTAATGTTACATAGAGTTGCACTAAGTTCGGACCATATAGACGTACCATTTATGCAGCCTATTAAACGGCAATGACGATCAACATACCGGTGTCAGGCAGATGCAACCATTCAACCTGAATGATGATGAGTAACAATTACATCCTGTGGCCTCGACGAATTCGTGATAGCCATACCCAAATTCAGTCCCGGTACTGATGGCCGACCTGCCTAGGTGCTCAATTTGCCGCCAGATGACTTTTTGAAAAACGGGCGCCCTATCACCTCTTATATATGGTTCGGCGAAATCATGCCAACCGAACCCCAGCGTTGTATGCTCGATCAGCATCAGTCTGCTCAATAACGCCTAGAAGGAAATTTCTGTCATACTATTGTATATGATCGCCTAAAATCCAACTGATTCGTCCTTATCAGTATGGTTTCAGGCCTTGGAAGTCAGCTCTCGACCAGATTATGGGAGATCTTGGTTCAGAATCTCGAATTCCATTTGTCATTTTATCAGACAAAACGTTACGAAACACAGGTACAGATTTGAGGTATTTAAAGATTTTGTCTACCTAGGCTCCGTATTTAATATACATAGACAACGGTACCACCTATGAGACCATTGCCAATCGCTGCTTTTTGGGCTCAGTTGAATACCAGAGAGTAGCGACTTGAACTTAGCAAAAAAAGAGTCAAATTTCATCACCCTAGATGGTTGGGACGTGTAGGGCGTATAAACACCAGCGCTTCAGCCTCAAATGCAACAGACGAAGGCCTCACCCCAGTTGGGGGGTAACCTGAGGAGATGAACCTCAAACTACCAATTTTTACTTTCGAGTGCAGGAAAAAAGAAACATCTCTAATTAGACTACCATAGCACCGAATGCGGGATAAAATTAAAGGACACGTCTGCGCTCTTTAATTAATTCGATAATAAGAACAACAGGCAACCGAAATGCAGCATTTCCTTTGATTTAAAACCGACAACATTCCCCAAACTTTTTCTAATTTAATAAGTCATTTGAGAATACTTTCAGATTGCCATAGCTTTCAATGTACGTATGTACACAATGTCAGCTCCCCAGCTTTTAAGAAAGTTCTTTCAACCTCAGCCACAAAAAGGAATGTACGAGTAGTATCTAAGGGTTCTTCGACAATAAAATGTTATTTCCAGTTTCCGGAATCCTCGTCCTAAGCAATAGTTCTATTCTTGTCAATGCTTATCGAGTGAACAAAAAAAAACACGAAAATAAAAGTACACACCAGATGATAAGAAGTAAAGGAACTTTGAGTTCCGATTACACTTCATTAAATACGATACGAAAAACCACAAAAATAAAAACGACCAAAGAACTTTTTCCGAAATAATATCGTAGAAACAGTATCAAGTGTACTTCAAGTATGGTATCTGCGGACTTACGAGTACGTTCGAACTATTCGCTCACACTTTTATCCCCATACCCTTAAGTGTGTGTCCTTTATCAACAATGGCACATAATCTAACAAACAAGAACATTACGTTAAAAGGATACGTAAACAAAACTCGTGTCTCATCCGAGTGTTGCGTCATGTCAAATCGAATTTGCTAATTACAAAGACACTGAAATGGGCCAATTCTTTTCGAGTAATTACATTAAAAAAACATTAATAAGCTTCAACTGACAGAAAATAATCACAATACGTGCACTTAAGAAATAAGAAGCAAAGAATTTAAGTCCTTTCTAAGGGGTGGATATTTCGTGGAGAATTCTTAGAAGTTAAGGAATTTAATCACGCAAAATTGAGTCCTCCGTAGATTTTTAATTTGAAAATCTGCTGGAATAACAAGAGAATTTATTTAAGGAATTTGTGTTCCTTTTGGTCGTCCATAAACCATTCATTCGGATAAAGTTTGGGTACATTTTTTATCAAGCTCATTAAAAAAAACAAAGAAAACAGAAAAACGAAGAAAATTGAGTTGAATCCGCTTGGCAGGATAGATGATGAGGAACTTGAAAGTTTCTCCATTACTTATCCTTGAAATTGGTAGCAGTTTTTCCTACATAGATACTCGTAATAATTTGGAACTAAAAGAGCTATTCCTTATAGCAATCGTCTTTTAGTTGGATAATGATATTTTACAATTATTCCTTTAATAAAATACTTAAATGTCCTTAAAGTCCCAATTGCCGTTATTGCTCCACGTTCATAAAATAAGTCATTATTCATTTAAGGCAAAGGAGCGTGTTCTTTTTTTATAGAGTTAAGTAGCCTTCAATCCGTATAGAAATGAGTTTAATGGAATTGTGTTAAGCGCTTACTTACTTACTGAGGTGGGGCTATAGCTTGGAGTATACCTTGTCCTCAACTAAGAAGGTTCTCCAGTTACTGCGGGCTTTAGTTAACTGCCCCCAGTTGTACAATAAGTTGAGGTCCCTTATAGTTGTGCTAAGGTAAAGACTCTCGGCCCGGAGCATTCGTGTTTATTCGCCCTACATGTTGACTAGGACACCAATGTGCAGTTTTCTGAGAAAATCGATGCAGGCCGTATAGTTCCTCGTTGAATCCTCTTCGAAGGATTTTACTCTCGAAACGACTGAGGAAATCCCCATCCGCTTCGATCGACTCCATCCTTCAGCGTCATAAAGGAGGATTGGGATTATCAAGGTCTTATTTAGAGAATTCTTAGTTATTCGGCATAGGGCCTTACTACTCAATTGGGTTCTTAACCCAAAGAGACAGCGATTGGTAAGAGTGATTCTTGGTTTTATATCTGCTGAAGTGTTGTTGTCAAGATTTACAGCAGAGCCAAGGTAGACAAAGTCCTTTACTGCCTCGGAATTATATCTATCGACTGTGACTATGTGTCACATCTTGTTGACAGCATATACTCGATTTTACCTTTGTTTACTATTTGGCATCTTTCGTTTCAATACTAGCAAACGCACAGTTGACAGCCCGCTGATTCTCCCAATTATGTCGATATCATCGGCGAACACTAGCAGTTGCACAGACTTTGGAAAGATTGTGCCTCTAGTGTCCACCGGTGAGTTCCGAATAATTCTTTCGAATATGTTGTTAGAGAAGTGATAGGGCAGCGCGTGAGATTATCTAAAACTATTTTTGACATCAAATGTCTCGGTTAAGTCGTCGTCCACTTTGACGGATCAGCGAGCGTTTTCAATCATCATTATGTCTCGGGAAGGATGCTAAAATTAGGTGGACATGGGTCTATATGGCTCGTCTCTATAAAATCGATGAAAAGATGTTTGGTATCGGGTTGGACATCTGATAGAAACCAATCTGGATATTGACGAAGGGTTTCAGACGTTCGTATAATATGGAAGATAAGATCTTGTATGTGATGTTGGGGAGTTGGCGTAGTTGAGAAGATCTCCTTGTATCCTTTTTTGTGTGAAGATTCCATTCTTCAGGCATACACTCTCCGTACTGAATCTGAGAAATGAGTAGGTGCGCGCTCCCTACAAAGTCATTTCCAGCAGCTTTGAATCCCTCGGCCTGCAAACCGTCAGGTCCAGCTGCTTTGCTAGATTGCAACTTATATGTATATTGCTATCCTTACTTCGTTCTGGTCAGGTGGACGTAAGTTTTGGCTATCATCGTCTAAATTGAATAGTTTATTCTGCCTGACGGCGGGATGTTTGGCTTCTCCGTCGTTATATAGTCTGCAGAAAAAGAGTTTCCATATTCTCAGCACCGACTGTGACTCTACTACAAGGTTTCGCTCTTCATCTATACAGGCTTCTGTACGGGTATTCTGGCCTTGACACGGTGAGACTTCCGAATGTTATTTCTGGAGAACAAACTCTCAATATATTAGATCGCGCGCTTCTCGTATTCTTTCTTCTTTTGAAGAAGAAGACGATGCTTTTCCGTATCTTCTGCTCGTAAGGCTGAGCACCATCTCCGCTTTGTACGTTTCTTGCTTAGCTGCATGCACTTGCTCGCATTATTCATCAAACCACGGATTTGTTGGTGGTGGTCGTGTGAAACCCAGCACATTAGGTGGGGCACCACTGATGGCATACTGGCAGCGTTGCCAGTGGTCTTCGGTACTTGAAGGTGGCGGCACAAGAGTTGTTGGGAGATTTCGGGTGCCGCGTTTTTGCGAAGACTCTGGCAGTTTCTTGCGATTGGAGCTTTCTACGTTTCATCTTCTCATAATAGTTCTTCGCTGTTTTAGCCCTTGGGAAATCCACATTCGCACCTTGGGTGCAACAAGTTGGTGATCCGAGTCAATGTTGGCTTTCGGGAACGTTCGGACGTCCATAGTACTGGAGGTATGCCTTACGTCTATCTGAATGTGATTAATTTGATTAGACATTTTATGACACGAAAACCGCCATGTGGCCTTGTGTACATTGAGCTGAGGAAAGCGTGTGGTTGCTTTAGTGATATTTCGTCCCGCTGCAAAGTCAATAAGCCAAGTCCATTTCCAGGGCTGATGTCGTTTAGGCTATGCTTAGTAACTGTCCTACCAAAGATGTCCTCCTTTCCTATCCTGGCGCTAAAATCACCTAGTACGTTCTTAATGTCATACTTCGGACATTGCACATATGTTTTGTCGCGGAGCTCATAGAAACATAATTTGATGGCGTCGTCCTTGTTCTCTGTAGGGGCATTGGCGCATATTAGGCTTAAGTGCCTAAGTATGCCGAATGTGGGAATCATCGTAGAATATATATCAGCCTCCTTGTGGTTGGCCCACCCCATCGCACTTGCTGGATGGCGGTGATATCTGTGTGATTACAGTCAAGGGGCTCTGCTTATTTCTCGGCTGTGCATGGGCTTTTAAGGGTCCGAACTTTCTACGTGCAAATCCGAAAATCGTTGTCCTTTAAACGTTTCCAGTATTCGAAAACGGTGAATCCATTTCTATCCGAGGTCTTCATTTGGTTCGGCAAATCATTTTAATCTCTTTCGTATGGGATTAAGAGCCTTATGGCGGCGTAGGCCAGTATTATATTACTGATCAAGCGTGCTTTTGCCATTTTAGTAAGAGTTTACTCATATAGCTACCAGCAACCATTGCTCTGCTGGCCCAATCCAAGTTATAGGTGAACCACCAGCAAGTCCCCTGTGTTATGCACTATTCTTTCGGTCTTACAAGGCCAACCCGAAAGAAAAGGACTGAAATAAGTTCCAACGAGCCAGTTATGACGTATAGCCTTTTATAAGTCCGCGGAATTCCAATATGACGAAGGACTAAAGTAAAAAATTACTACTGAGTCAGAAAGGTCACAGGGTGTTATACAATTGGGATGGGCGCTGATCAGTGCCTGGTGATGTCCAGTGGTCTGATCTCGTCCAACCGGGCTTGATAAGCTCTTCATAAAATTCCAGGGGAAAATAGCAACACTATAATCTCCTGTTAAAAATGATTGAGCCACAGAAGGAGGACGGAGGGCAGATGAATTCGTTACTGAATCAGCAGTAGTATGGACAGACCGCATGGCAGATTGCTTATGTGAGATATATCAGCGAAGCAGGAGGCAATAACAAATTTTAAGGATTAGCCAGTATGTTTTATTTAGATAGTGAAGGATTAACTCCTTACATGACAACGGCAACTTTCATATCTCTTTAGTAAGTTACTGGTACCTGAATATTTGAAAGGAGTCTAATGCCCCCGACTTTTAGATTAGAGGTTGTGCGTGGGGCAAGTGAAAATGGGCAAACCTGTTAATGCTTCTTTATCCCAGAACAAAACACAGGGCAGAGGAAATTGTTCAGAACCAAACATTTTGAGCTTACATGTCCAGCTGCAATACAAGAAGGAAAACGCACCGGGCATTTTCATCGCCATATATGGGGACCGCCATCTAACGTTTTTTTTTTCAACTAGTGCTTATTTCGTGAATGGTAACACTTAGCTCATGTCTGATTTGACAGATAATTAGTTTTATCCTTCCGCTAAACGAATATGGTTATGTATATGCTTGAACAATGCTGGAAAATATTGCGACATTATTTTGAAAATCATGATGCCGATTTTGCAAAAAAATCATCTTTTCAGATGAAGCTCATTCTGATCTTGGCGGGTGTGTAAACAAGCAAAATTGTCGCATTTGGGGCACAGAAAACCCGCACGCATACATTGAAAAGCCGATACACCCAAAACGAGTCACTGTTTGGTGGTCCAGAGGCATAATTGCGCCATTTTTCTTCGAAAATGAGCAAGGAATGGCCTTTACAGTCAATGGCGATCGTTATCGGGCCATATTGAACGAATTTTTGTTCAAAAATTGAAGAGGAGGATATTGGCAACATTTGGTTTTAACAGGACGGCGCTACACACAGCCGAAGCTACACTCGATGTTTTGCGCCCTGTTGTTGAAAAAAAAAACGTTAGATGGCGGACCCTATGTAACTAAGTATGTAGTTTTGTAGATAAAAGCCATGCGGATGAATATTACTCTGATCAAGGATGCTGACTGCGGCCAATATGTGATAGGGGTTACCCCCTACGGGTGTTGCCCACAACGCCCAAAACTCTCAAAAGTTGCGCACTGTCTGTTGGATCATGTCTAACCGCTATCTGCTCTAAAGCGCAGAAAACCTTACTCGTAGTTGTGATCGGCAATTGTTGGACAAAAATAGGCCTTCAGTCAATCTTCGCAAAATTGTGATCGATCTCTCTACGAGAAGGAGGAATCGACTGGTCTGGTACATCTAACGCTTGAAGGCATCACCATACGTTTCCGCAACGAAGCTCAGTATTTGGATGTCATCGGGGATAACAAACTTCTTTGGATTAAACCTCGCAGATGCTAAAAGCAAGGTTTACAGACCCTTTCGGCAAGACATGGGCTTACATGGCTATGATATACCAATTATTTCCTAAATGTTGGGTGTCTTGTGGAACAAGCTTTCACGGGAATACGCCACCGCCTTTACCAGACCCCATGGAATGGTCTGTCTCTTTCGGTACAACAACTGGCTCTCTAGACGCTTTGATGAATCTCCCTACTCTTGATATCCATATTATAGATTGCACTCTCAGATCAAACTTCCATTTCAAGAGATGTGGTCTTAAGTACAACAGGTCCTGCAGTTTTGATGAACTTGTACATCGACTATCTTTTGGCTCTAGTATTATGCACATGTTGTCTGATCCAATGGCACCAGATCCGCTGAAATAGAAATAGTTTTGGGCGGAATCTGAGCTAGAAAAGAAATTTAGTAGGCTCCGATGGCTCCAATACCAATCAAGGATTTAGGCACTGGTCAAGTTGAGATACGCAACCTTGATTGCAATGTTATAAAAATTCGGTGAAGGAGGCGAAGTACCTGCGTTTGTCGAGGCCCTCTCAAAACATCTAGGGTAGTTCAAAAATGCTTGGCTTTGCTGAACTGTCGGAAGGATGAATCATTCATTGACTCTTGTTAGTGTGACAACGGGATCAGGGTAAATGAGAACACCGAAGAACTTGTTAGGCAGGGTTCAGAGGAGAGGCTTTAAGGATCCGAACCTGCGCTCGGACTGCCAGTTATGGCTTCTATCGACAGCTGGGTTTAATGTGAGAACAATTGCAGATGGCATGGCTTTAAATGTTTCTGGCCAAACAGACGAGTGCTTCCTAACATCTCTAAGCGTTTAGCAACTTTGTTGGTTCCCTCTGGTTGGAAAGACTGAAAACTGCTTACTGGCGACGTGACGGGGCATCACGTTTTTGCTAAGCACATAAGTGACGCAATATTTTACGCAGCTTGCTTTGGGAATGATGATGGGTATTGGTGCTGTAGATGGAACACATGTGGAGTACAATGTAGTAGCTCTTTGCCTAAAAGATCTTTTCCAACAGAAAAGAAAAATAGAAAAAAGCAGCGGTGATTTAATTTAATCTAGCTAATTGCTAATTGACTTTTCTACGGGACGGAATAGCTAGCGCATAGCTTCTTCACTCCAAAAGTTACAACATTCGGAAGCTTTGCCAAAAAGTGAAAAGAACGTGTCAAACTTACAATCCGGAACAGGAGCCCGCAAAGATGGGCAAGGAAATTTGACAGTAGACGCGCTCTTTGTGAAGAGGACATAGACCATTAATCGAAAGGCAAAAGATTCCAGAGTGGTCTTAAGCAAACCAGAGGACAGTCAACATCGACTTTGCCGATAGAATTTTGGTGAAAAAGTCAGAAAATGAACAACGAAAACCGCCATCGGTCGAGAAAGTAGGCTGGTAAAATTTGAACAGCGTTAAATTTGTTAAAAGCCACATGGAACACGGCAAATGTTACGGAGGCTAGCGCAACAGTTAAGACAATGAACCACGCAGAGTTTGCCCGAATCATGTATCCTCCGATCATGGCGGACAACTAAAAATCTTGGGTTTAAATGGCTTACGATTTTCTTTCATAAAATGATGAGATTCGATCGAATGCCTTACCAGTGGAGGGTGACGTTTCTTGTTCTACAGTATAAAGGCAAGGGCGACACGAAAAAATGGAACAACTGCTGATCGGTGACAGTTATGTCGCCTTCTATGAAAATATACAAGAGAGTTTATTAAACTAGGGAAACATCTCGTAGCTTCGAAGGATCTGCAAATTGTCTTCGACAACTTGAAAAAGAAGTTCGACAGAGTTCCCAGATATATATCTGGACGGCGGTAAAGTTACAAAATTAATGAATGATACGCGTTATGTTTGATGAAGTTAAAATGTTAAATGCACACGGGAGGATTCGAAGAAAAAGTTGGAGTACACTAAGGAACTATGCATCGTCAGTCGTACGCTTTGTCTAATGCCCAGAACGACTTCTCTTCTTTTCCCTAACGACTGCGCTTTCATAAGTTACCATGTGTCAGCCGTATCAACAAACTTTCAATAATTGGATAATGGTGCCAGGATGAGTCGTATCAAGGTCGTATATCTACATTGCCGAGTGCGAAGTAGCAGGCCCAACTCCTGATATCTATTTAACAGATGAGAACCTTTTAAGTACTTAGGCTCTGTCGTTAATTCTCAAGGATGACTAAGTCGCATGTAAAGTTAGCATGGGTGTCTTAAATGATGCAAAATCTCCGCGGTATTTACTGACTGAAAAGTGACGCGCGATACATACAAATAAAAAAATGTAATCGTAGCAGTCTCGACATTCAAAAACCGAGAGTGGAGAAGGTTATCGCAATATTCAGTCCAAAACTCAATAGAAGCTCAAGTTCCACCCGAAATTCGAAGAGGCCAAAGGAAAACCCATTTGCCCGACTCAAATGCAACAACATCAGCAAACTCTTAGCATCACTAAAGAGGTGATCAAAATTAGAGCAGCCTGTAGAACTGTTCTATGGTCCGAAAACTAAGCCCACAATCGGCTTAAAAGCAATACAGACACATGTCATACGCATCACTCACGGCGAAGGCTGGAACATCAAGAAGAAGATAGATTTGAACCAAATAAATGTTAGGTCCATAAATATATCAATGTCAACATCTCAACAACAGTCTTTTTATGAAAGGCAAACAATAAACATTATCTTTCTGTTTGCCCTTATCAATTTAAGGGCAATTAAATATTCCTTACCTCTAAAACTTCCAACTGACCTTTAGCTTCTTATAATATTATGAAACAACCTCTGGGTACCTGGTTTCATTTGAGAAGCACAAAAGGACGAGTATGTCTTGCAAGAATTAACTTTTTCAAATAAATTTCCTACAATGCGTACGTGAAGGTAACTGATGATGAAGATACAATAAATTGAAAGCAGCCCGGGGAATATGGACAAGGCTTTATGAATAATTTACCAAGAAAGAAGCAAAGTATCCTAAAACCTTTTCTCTGAGTTATTCCACGTGGTTTAATTTGTTTTTTTGGTTTTTCAGATTTATAAAAAAAAAAGTCAGTTATTCAATCACGTAGATTACCTACAATACATTTCGTGTTCCATTTATTCTGAAGAAATTCAAACCATTTAGCCAGATATCGAGAAGATGATGACCTTTTTCCAAATTTCATGAAATAGGTAATTCCACGTAAACTGTCCAAAGGAAGTCTCCCGAGATGAAGGTTCATTTGTAGGAACGGCGAATTTTCAAATGTCCATGTTTTTCAGTTAAAAGTTGTGATAGATAGAATATCTCATACCGGAGAAGTAAACTTTTTTTTTATTAAGGGGACACAGAGTTCTATTATGCCGTGAGTTCTAGTATGGGTTTGGTATAATAGGGTATAAACAAATTTCAATTTCGTTAAACTAATCGGATTACAGGTGAAATATTCCTTGAAAGGGACATTACTTCCTCTCTTGGTACAACATATCTGAATGAGGGATTCGTCAACATCTTTAATGAGTTTAAGAGGAGATGTGTATGTGATTTGATAAATTTTTTGTTTGGTCACAAGCTCAAGGAAGGACGCATTTTATTCCTGAATTCCCTAGAATTCATTTCATCATAATAACAAAGATTTTGCATTGTTGAAAACGAATCTGGCAAAGATCTCTCTTTGTCTAATAAAATTAATTTTGCCCGAGGTAGTCTCTGGGGAACATGGTAACGGGTAAATTTCATAAATCCTTCTTAAGCTTAAGATTGATTTGTGATGGGAGTTACTTTTTGATAAGGATTATTTGGTTTGCCGAATTTCCTGAATTAAATTTTGCACATACCGACTATTCGGTAAGGCATTTCTTGAAAGTCTTAGGATCAGACATAATACTCAGTGAATTCAGCCATCTGACTGTATTCAGAGAGGCATTGTGTTCTTAAAACCTTGTAGCCTATAAGTCGTAGGAGGACCTCGAGCTTAATTGTTGCTAGAGATATAGATACTTCTCCACATTCATCAATTCACAATATAGTCCATTGTCATTGGTTACATCTCTGCTTAAAATACAGACTTACGTTTTCCCAAAGGGGACTGATCCTAAATCATTTATGACAGGTGTCAGATATAAACGGTTTTCATTTTTCAACGGCAATTGTTTGCAAGTTTAAATACTATTTTCTACTTTAAATACACCGACTAAGTTCTATTCTTTGCATTAATATCGAAGTTTAAACATAAGCTTAAGTTTTACCAGCTGCATAGCCGTAATATTTTTTAATCAGTAATAAATTTGCAAGTGCTCGAACCGCCATCATTTCTGTTGTCTTGGGTATGTCACCTGTCAAGATGTCCAAGCTGAATAGTCCTGAAACCGAACTACTGGCAAAAAACACCAAACCTCTAACACCTACCTCTTCAAAGGAGGATAAGCCAAGTAAAACATTCGAATTGCGCCTCACAAAGCAACTCGATGAATTTAATACGCAGATAAAATCTACAATGCAAGGAATACACAACACTCTGCTTGCTAAACTCGATTCTTCGCTACCGATTTCAATTATCCTATCGAAGCAGTAACCACATCCGTTTCTGCCCTGCTTGTGGAAGTCCTAGAGCAAACCCCGGAGGCGATGATGGGACCCCTTTTATCAAGTGAATTGTGCGATATAAATCATAAAATTGTCACACTTGGGCGGGCGAAACTATCCACATCTTTGAGAAACTATGCGATCTTTCATGGAGTACCAGAAAAACAGGACTAGGTGAAGGATTTGCCATTTATTTACAATCGACTTCATCTTTTCGACCATCTGCAAGTTCATTGATTATCGCAATTGTTTTCTTTCATAGAATCAACTTCGCCCTGTTTCTGCCCAATCTGTTGAATGAGTCTATTTCCTCCTCCTTAAAGGAGTCGATGAATGCATTAATGCGTTCAAATGCCCGACGCAGTTTCTCTGGGTGACGTGGTTCCGAAATGTCCAATTTTCGATGACTCTGGTGCATAAATCAGGCTGAATTTGACCAACGGCATGGGTTATGTTGGCCGCTGTGGTTTGTGGCCTATTCGCATAGACCTGCGATTTCAGACAACCGCACGAGAAACAATCTATCGGGGTCAAATCGCACGATCTCGGTGGGCAGTTCACATCACCTCCACGTGAGATGACCATGCCGTCGAATAGCTTCTGCAGAATTTCCAATGTGGCGTGAGTTGTGTATCACGTAGCGCCATTTTGTTGAAACCACATGTCGTTGGTGGTCATATCATCCAATTCAGGCTAAAAAAAGTTGGTAATCATCGACCTATAGCGCTCGCAGTTGACGGTAATGGCGTGGACGACGTCGTTCTCAAACAAATATGGACCGATGACGCCGCCAGCCCAAAATCCACACCAAACAGTGGCTTTTTCGGGATGCATTGGACGCTTTTGAATCTCATGTGGATTGATATCGTCCCAAATTCGAAAATTTTGTTTGTAGACGTACCCATTCATCCAGAAATGGGTCTCACCGCTGAAGATGATTTTTCGATGAAAATTATGGTCAGCTTCCAACTGTTCCAGAACCCATTCAGCGAACACGCGTTGTTGTCTATGGTCGTTTACCTTCAGCTCCTGGGTAAGTTGAATTTTGTGGGGGTACAGACCCAAGTCACGACGGAAAATTCACCAAGTTGTGGTGTGCAAATGGCCGAGTTCTTGTGAGCGACGCAAGATCGACTGCCTCGGATTCTCCTGCACACTCTCACGGACAGCGGCGATGTTTTCGGCAGATCTTGCGTTTCGTCGACGTACGGCTATTGGTTTAACGCTTTCTGAACCAGTGAACTTAAATTTATCCACCATACTATGAATAGCCCTTTTGGTTGGACGATTATGGCGACCCGCTCGGAGCGTTGCCCGAACAGAAAACCAATTTTGATAAAACAATTTTATCATTTACACGTGTTATTGAACGTTATGTCGGTCTACGGTAATTTGGTAAAAAAGACTGAATAAATGGCAGCCAATTTGGCAGACGTAGCTTCAACAATATGGCCGCTATCAACTGTCAAAATTCGGAAGTCCCTGAAGAAGCACAGTTAATGCTTTCCTAAGCAGCATTTCAAGGACTTTTCCGCCTATTAAGTCGTAACCGGGAGCTTTCTTTGGTTTTAATTTCCTTATTTCAGTGCTAAGTTCCATTAGCGCTGGATTTATAATCATGGAATTGTATGACACTCTTTTCGATTCACTGATATTGTGGATGAGTGCTTGACCATGGAAGGACATAAAGGTCTCTTCCTTAGGTTTCCTTACCTCCGGTCGCCCATTCGTTCTTATTCTTTCTAATTGGTGGCGAGGAGGTTTTAGGTCTTTTAGTAGGTTTCCAAGGGGTGGTGAATGCGATTATATGAGAATACAAGCATTCTCACTCTAACCTCACACCATCAACCCCTACTACTCACCTCCACGTGGTGGCTGCTGGATGCCTAGTATCTCAAACTGGAGATGGGATAACCAACCCCCTGTGGAAGGTTCATGGTGTTAGTTGTCGAGAGAGGAGGGGTGACATCCCACTAAGGCACCTTCTCCTTCTTCCGGGCGGCAGCGGACGAATTCCAACGATGGAATCAACGGTGACGTCCACAGTTCCAGTTAGGTCGAACTAGTCTTATCTATTGTACTTGAATACTAGGTCTATAGGGATCTCAAACACTAGGTCAGGGTGTTGGAAAAGAGTTGGTTGCGGATGAGCACTTAATAAGGGTCAACAACAGCACTTATATTCCCGAAGCGGGTTACTGGCCCTCCAGGTGGATGATTGTGAGTGGGGTTAACTGCCCAACCACGTAAAAAATTGGTTCTTACGAAGCTGTATAATAGCTTCGGAAAAGGACGGATTCACTGTTGACGACCGTGCAAAACGAAAAAAGGATAACGAGTTTCGCACCTGCACTTGGAATGTTCGTACCCTGAACAAGCCGCGTGCAGCCGAATAACTAGCGGAGGCACTGGACTGCTATAAAGCAGATATCACCGCCATCCAGAAAGTGCGGTGGGATGGGCCGGGCAAAAGGAAGATGAAAAACTGTGATGTTTACTACGGTCATTGCTATAGGGAGCGTAAGCAGCGTCAATATGAAAGTCTTGAGCTTTCGACACGTGACTGAATGCATTATAACCATCAAAAGTAAATTCGTTAACATCAGCCTTAAATGCGCCCACGCCCCAATAGTGGAAAAGGACGATCCTACCAAAGAAGGCCTCTACCAATTCCTCGACAAAGCCTACGACCAATGTCCGCGACTTTAATGCCAAAATAGGAAAGGAGGACAACTTTGTTCGCACAATCGATAGACATAGCCTACATGACACCACGTTTGAAAACGCACTAATTGATTTCGTTGCGGGACGTAACGTTACTATAGCAAGCACACGGTTTCCTCACCTCAATATTCACAATGGAACATGGCAGACACCAGATCAGCAAACTGTCAACCAGATTCACCATGTTGCGATCGATGTAAAGCACTGCTCAAATATTTTAGATGTTCGAACATTACAAGTAGACATAGACTCTGACCACTGCCTAGTTGCAGCCGAGGTACGTCTATGGATATCTCAGATGCCACAACAACGGGGAAATACCATGAGGAGATTTAACATTAAACCTTTGCCGATCGCGTATCACTCAACCTCTCGAGAAGTCCTTTGCAGCCAGCATCAAGTACTGAAGAGCAGTAGCTCAGATGCCGAGAAGCCATAAGAAATGCCACAATGTCATGAAACCCCTGGTTTGATGAAGAGTGCCGCAAACACATGCAGCATAACAACATGCCTAAAAAGCAGCGCTGCACAAAGGACGAACGCGTCTCGTTAGCTCAACGAGGAAAAGATGAGTGAAGAACATCGGCTTCTCCGAAGAAAAAGAAAGAGCATGAGAAGTGCGTGATCGAGGAAATAGAGAGGTGGTGGTCCATGAATATTGTTCTGAAGTTTTACCAAAAGGTAAAAAAACGTGTCAGGGTAATAAGACCCGAACAAAGAGACTTTGTAGTAGAGTCACAGTCGGTGCTGAAGATATGGAACAGCCATTTCTGCAGACTGCTAAACGGTGAAGATGGCACAAATTTCGTTGTCAGGCAGAGTGAACCATTCAATATTGATGATGCATTTCAAGAATTCCCTCTACCCAACCCAAATGAAGAGAGGACAGTAATATCTAAACCGAAGTCGAACAAAGCTGCCGGTCCGGTCCGCCGAACTGTTTAAGGCACCAGGAGATGACTTGATAGAGAGCATACATAAACTTATTTCCAAGATTTGGCTGGATGAATGTATGCTTGATTAATGGAACCTCAGCATCATTTACCCGGCTCAAAAGAAAGGAGACCCTCTAAACTGCGCCACCTATAGAGGTCTCAAAACTTCGCTGGGCTATGATGTGATGAGATCCATTAGTGCTGTTTTAGACCCGGTAACTCCACGATCGACCAAATTTTCACACTACGACAGATCCTGGAGAAAACGCAGGAAGTTCAGATCGATACTCACTACCATTTTATCGATTTTAAAGCCGCATGCGACAGCATCTGCAGAGACGAGCTATAGAGAGCCACGTTTAGTTTTGGCATTGGAAAGTTCCCTACTGCAATAAGGTCGGTAACGACCTAACCGAGACCTTTGATGCCAAAAAACGATTTAGATAAGACAAATCGCTGTCATGTGACTTCTTCATACTCGAAAAGATTGTGCAGAACTAACAAGCCAACACACGAGAATACGATCTTGCAAAAGTCTGTTCAATTGCTTGCGTACGCCGATGACAATGTTACAACACAGCGAGTTGTCACTGGTGCTTGTGCTGGTGCTGGTGCACGAGTATAGGAACAGAAGCAGCAAAAATGGTTCTACCGGTAAACTAGGACAAAACAAAGCATATGCTGTCAACAAGGAAGGAGTTTGTCTACCTCTACTCTGCTATCACATCGGAAAACGACATCACTGCAGAAATCGAAGGAAAAATAACGCTTACCAATTGGTGTTTTCTTGGCTGAGAAGGCAACTACTCGTATGTAGTAAGGCCCTGTCCCGAAGAACCAATGAAACTCTATGTAAGACCCTTGTAATTCCAGTCCTGCTCTATGGTTCCGAAGCATGGACCCTTCATAAAGTGGATGAAGATATCTTTGGTCGTTTTGAGTGAAAAATTGTTCGTAAGATATTTGGTCACGTATGCGTTGATGGGTTCTGGAGGCGACTTTTCAATGATGAACTCTACGAGCTGTACACGACATCTACCTGGTCAAAAAACTTCGTATTGGGCATTTGAGATGGCTGGGACATGTAGAGCAAATGAACACCAACGCTCCAGCCTGCAGAATCTAAAACTCCAATCCGGAGGGACAACGCAGTAGAGGAAAGCCTCGCCTTAGGTGGCTGGCGCAATTGGAAGGGAACCTCAACCAACTTGGAGTTCGCAACTGGAAACAGTTAGTTAAAGACCGCGGTAATTGGAAAGGTTTATTGGTTGAAGGCCAGGTCTACCCCGGAATATAGCCCCGCCGCCGCCTAAGTAAGTAAGCAAGTAAGCGATAGTTGTCACCGTCTTTAACGCAGACTTTCCACTCGTTGTTGTTATGCGATGTGATGGTATAGTCAGATCGCAATAACGTTTTCAAGATGTTTTGATTTTCTTCGAATGAGTATTTATTCCGTAATTTTTTTCGGGATTATTCTCTTCGCTTCTTGTTGACTGATGATTTTGGGTGAGCAACTGGCTTTCCGTTTCTTGCCTACTCGTTTCTGTAGTATCTAGTCCGTTTCACAACTTAAAACCTCCTCGTCCGTGCCTCGTGCTTTGCCTGACGAGTTACGATTTTCTGAGCTTCGGTTATCCCCTTATTAGTTTCGTTTTAGACTTTTAGTCTTTCCAGCTCTTTCTTAAGTTATTCACAGTGTATTTCCATTTTCGATAGCCGGGGCAGAAGTTTCATATTTTCCTCACTGAGGCTTTTAATTTTCGCTAAAGTCCGTTGTTCGTGCGGCGACATTTTCGTTGTCGGCGGATTTCTTATTTCGCACGCACTTATTTGAAATTTAGGCAGTGGAGATCTCGACAGCCGTGAGCTTTTTCTAATTTTTATTAAATGCAATAAATTGCTCTTCCCAGAATCCGTAGAGTCGATCTTCGACGAGGGAGGATTTTCCAGCTAAGCTGGTCTGCCACCTATGGCAATAATTCCTTTCGTTTCGTCCATTGCATAGTATGTATAGTCTACACGCTCGGTATACAGAGGGTGGAAGTCCGGTCTTACGACAGATGCCTGTGCCTACCTCGGGTACCTTCACGTGCGGCTCGCAGAAGAAACAATATTTGTTGTCTTGTCAACATTTTTCGCGTTTGTTCTGTAGACATCAGTGTATCCGAGTTGTTCATGTTATGGTCAATTGTTTTGCCCAGTCCTTGGACGTGCTGCCATGAAATTTTCATCTTGCATCGGCAGAATATTTTTCAGTATTGTTTTTTAGTAGTTCCTCCTCATTAATATTGATTTAAAAAATTATTCTGAGATAGGAATCCAAGCCTAGGTCCCAGTGAAACGGCTGCAATAGGGATCGTAATTCATTTAAGCTAAGCTGTCACTACTCACTACTACTCCCAACCTTTAGAAAATCTGTTGCAGTCTTAAGCCTTGCCTTGAACCATTTGCGATACAAGGCTGCCGATAAAAACTCACGTTGATTTGTATTTTTCTTTCGTTACGAACTAATGAATTCATCCCTTTTGGACCGCCTGAATTTTGAAATGTTACGAGTGTCCTCCATACCTTCTCCAATATTCTTCTCTGGATTATCATTCGTCCTTACTGGTTATCATCGGTAAGCGTTTCGTAGTGTTTTTCTGCCGCATCGGGACATCCCTTTGGTTTAATGCTATTCAATCTCTCAAACTGACTACATAAATGTTTATGGCGGCTTTGGTGTATTACGAATGTTTATACCCGGGATATAAGGCCTAAGGGCCGAAACTCGAAACTAGAATTATCCAGAACATTTCCCATTATCCATGGGACCAAAGTCCATTCACGACATTAAGCTTATACCTGGTGAAATCTCACTGCATCATCGTAATTTAACAATAAAAGAAGAGAAACACTTGGATAAGTACCCAAAGACCGAAAATTGTCTATTGTTCTGATATTATAGGACCCTCAGTTCCAGTTTTATAAAAAAAAAAAAAGCAAACTCCCAATAATATGAAATTTGAATTTGCTATCAGCCCAACGGGCAACTTCCTTTTCGAAATCCAAGAAAATCTCAATCCTCACAAAGGAGTCCTAATTGAGCGGAATTGAACAAATAAACGATTCTCCTTACAATTACAAGCAAAAGGTTCTGCTTACCTTGGGATGCTTTCCGTACCCAAAAACATAAAATCTAATTAGCACAAGGGTACGAAAATCAGCGTTAAATGTTATTATTTCGCTCGTTACCTAGTCAACTGTGACTTTCCGTTCGCAAACCCAATCCCAACCTGCGGTTAATTACCAGTAAAGTCAACAGCACCGAACTACCAAAACAAGAGCTTTCACAGTTGACCGAAAAACTTAAAACCCACCGGATCCAACTCTTCCCGATGTGAGGCAGTGTGTTCAATACAAAACCACCCCTTGAGATTCACTTTACTTAAAAAAAAAAAGAATTTTATTTGTTTTTAATGGACACAACACATGCTCCAGTGGAGGGGATGATGCTGCGGAAAAAAACATTTTGAAACTCACCAAATTTCAAGTAGCACTGTACAAAGAACGGTCCTCCCAATGTGGCGCTCAGTAGACCCAGAATACCCTGGGGAAACTCCGTAATCAGGAATAACAACAAAACCGCCAGCAACATCTTTGTAGTACGATCCGTTTGCTTCTCCTTCTCCAGAGTTTTACTATTCTTCCGTGGTTTGTCGACCACCTTGCCGTTTACCATGTGCTTCATGCCATTGGAGTTGCTGGTTAATTGCTTTCGGCGTCGTTTAGCCTCCAATAGTGCAGCGATTAGTCGAACACTTAGTATGGTCAGGGCAAAGCAGGGAATCAGCTTAATGAGCACACTATAGATGAGGAAGTTTGAGGACATTATTGCCGGATAATCGCGGGCCAATTGACTACTAGTCACTTTGTAGAGGGTAACGTTTCGACCCTCTGGTGTTGCCATAGTTCCATTGAAGCCACCACCAACTCCTGTGCTGGTGCTGGTGGTTGTCGTATTGACATCAGTTGCAGGAGTAGTCACTACAATCTTATTGCCATTACTGTCGAGTATCTCATTGACTGGCGTTATACTGAAGGCTAGGTACGGTGGGGGTATCGCAATCAACGGACAGACGATATACGCTGTAGCTATAGTTATAATGGTTGTCTGCATGCCGCACCAAAGGCGATTTTTTTGCGGATAAACTACAGCGATATAGCGCCAAACCGCCAGTGTCACTGTCAGCCAAATCGATATTGTGTGACAGGTTTGGGCGAAAATCGAATGGAACTTCACGAACCATGCCCAGCTGTAGGTAAATTGCTTTTCCCGAGGATAATTCATGCTGGGCAGGATATTCTCGTGACATGCAAATGGGATGTAGTCTACCATCACAGTTAGGTCGGCAATAGCTAGTCCCGTGAGGATGGCATTTGTGGGTGATCGCATTTCTCGCCGTGTCAAAACGATGATGTTCAGTGTGTTCGCTATGATGCCAAGGATGCACACGAGTAGAGACACATAGCCGTGCCATTCGTTGTAGCTGTGAAAGAAAAAAAAAACAAAAAAACGTGTCAGAGTTTAGAAGTTTAATGAGATGTTTATTGAAAAATGTTTGTGAAGGGGAAATCAACTGAATGAATATTGCCCCGTATAGAGTCCAGTATTTACAGATTTATATTTAGGTCACCAAATATGCAGATTAGGAACCATTTCCACGGGTTGCACATTAAGTTCACCTCACATGTTATACTTTGGACAAACTCATAGGCTTAACATATTTTTCTGAACGCTGGAGATTGAGATCTAGACAGACGATTTGATATTGCTTAATTACTATAGGCGTTAAGAAGTTGAAATGTTCCATCAGTGGAGTATCTAAAGATCGGGCAGCTCATCTTAGACAAACATCCTTAAAAGGCACTTTAGTCCGGAAAGAATAAAAAAAGAAAATACTTCTACTAAGCACAGCCTTTGACCAAGTACTTCCACACTCCACGATGGTCAAAGTCTACTTTATTAATGCGCGACTAGTAAGGTGAGGTCTTCCTCTAATGCATTGTCCCTCCAGGAAGGAATTGACGACTTTTCGGGTCAGAGCGTAAATATTCATTGGCTCTACATCTCTTAGCGCTCACACTGTGGCCGAAGGAGAATGAGGATGGAAAAAGAGAGAGGTGCCTGTGTACTTTGGTTTTAAATGTCTGAGCGCTAGTGTGACTTGGAACTAAATTTCCCGGCAGTGCATTGTTTAGAGTACGTTCGAAAGTAGGCTTAAGGGTATACTGATCAGCATTTATAGCCAGATGCGTATTATGGTTGCGGGTTTGAAAGGGCGGATGCTACTGGCAATTTAGGTGGAGCACTGGTGGTAAAAATAGAGATAGAAGTAGGTGAAAAACGTTTCGTTGTTATTCGAGGTTGTCAATTGACAGTATTGGCATCACATAGTTGTTGCAGAGATGATATAGGAGAACATGACTAGATGTGAGAATTGTACTTTAAATTTGGGCTGCTGAATGACTTATATGTTGAGGCCAGATCAGAGGGGGTGAAATATTTCCTACATCACTTGAGGGAACCTAGACATTTCGTGGCAGCGATATCAAATATATGGCCAGTCTAATATAGGTACACATACCGAGAATGGAAAGTTTTTCGGTTTGGTTTCGACGATGCAAGTGTCATTCATGGATAATGGCTGGGCGTTTAGATTTCTCTTTAAACACAGCAGACAGCATTATGTTTTGGAAGCATTAAATTCCACTCTGTTGGTGGTTTCCCATTTAGTAATGCTGTTTATATCGGAATTTCAAAAGTTCAGCACACGCTGGTGTTCCCGTTCTATTGCCGAAGAGCAGGGACGTGAATCCGGGAACCAATACGAAAAGTAGGGAGTACTTTCGCCGGCAAAGGAATGTATTGGATTAGAAGTAGTAGACAAGAGATCATTATTGAAAATTAAACAGAGTGTCGGTGACAGTATTGAGCCCTGGGGCACACCATTTTGTGAATATCAGACTGGAAACCATCCAAGACAACTTGAATTGAACGTTCCGAAAGGTAATTGCTAATCCATTGAAGAAGAGATTCAAATCTACGCATTTTCGACAAATAAACTCAGATTTAATAAAAGTAAAAAATTACATCTTCAGTTAGTCTCTATGATACAGTTACTTTTTAAAAATAAAAATAATAAAATGTCAAGGCAACAGGCCCACAAACTTTATGTTAAGAAACCACTTGACCAGGCTTTTGGTTGCAAAGATTATAGAAACGCTCAGTTGGGTCCTTGTTTGGGTCCAATGAAGTAGCCCTGGCCTACTTGCTCCATTTGCTGCATGGGAGAGTGCATCATTGGACCCTGACTTGAACCAACTTGCACAGGCGCAAGTATAATATTTTGCGAGTTTGGCATCTGTGTATTAGGCGGAGGCACGTCACTTTGTAGTGTAAAGTTGGTCAGTAAACCTTCGACAGCTGGAAAGAGTGGAAATTTGACTGGTTTTGTGCCATATTGAGCGAGGCGTCTTAGTAGTGTACCGGCTATGTTAGTCGCTTGTGATTGTACTTGTTCCCTGGGCCCCCGCCCAATTACCAAGGCTTCGCCCATCAATGACTCAGTTATAAGTTGCCGGGCATAGGTCTTGTTGGCGGCAAGACCACCCAGGACCCACCAGGACTTAAATCACGGTACCATGAGAGTCAGGAGTCCCCCGGATTTCGGTCCGGGCCTGACTTGTTGAGTGGCTGTGGTTTAAACCCAAATCGCGGAAAGGGTCTTCCTGTTGGTTTGACCCATTATAGAGTTGCAAATAAGTACTGGGTGCTATGACCCTAAGAGCAGTAAGAGGTTTTAGATCGACCTCGACTCATACCAAGGGTGGAACTTGAGCGATGGCAAAGCACATCCTTGCTCCCATGGATGTATGGGCATCCCGTAAACATAAGTCTATATGACAGGTGGTTTACGTTAAAAACCAGAGACTATGTACTGGTTTCCTTCGCTCAGCTAATTGCGTGATATTCGAGTTTAAATCATAGATCATGGGAAGAACCACCGATGCGCTGCTGTCACGATACATTCCTAATGATTCCAAATAGAACCTTGAACCGACAGATTGGAACACCAGGGCTTCCGATATGCAATATTGGCGGAGCTGATGGAAGAACATGCATACAAAGCTGCAGCGTCCATTTGAGACTACCCTGTGCAAGCTCTGGCATCATCTGCAGTCTCGTGATCCGAATGAAATCTTTCAGCACTTGAATGGGGCAATTTAATTCACTACAGAAGCCATCTGGAGCATTCGGTCTGTAGAGTGGTACAGCAATGTGTGAATCGAGGAACAGTTCGATTACGTGCAGATCATGTTGACTCTATTAGAAGGCAAATTTTCCGTAAGGCGGTCAGTGACTCCTCGGCTTGGATGTTATATTGCAGCTGCCTTCGCATGTAAAGTTGAAACTGCACCAGCCCGTGATCGGTTCGACAGTACAGTACTTAGACACAGTAGACTGTGATTTGTGTTCAGGGCTTTGGCCGGGCCTTGATGATGATCTCGGCATGCTAGGGGATCCTGGCCAGTTGGATGTAGCTGCAGACTTGGCAATGAAGGGACTGCTGTCTGTATGACTCTGTATGTACATGTTGGGGCCTGATGCCAAACTCTGTTAAATGCCTTAGAAATATCAAGTGCAATTATCTTGCTGACGCCAGATTGGTGTAGACCACTTTTCAGTGAGACATGCCATCAAATCATCAGTGTATCTGTTGCTACGAAAACTATACTGCCGGTCATTGAGAAGTTTTCGTGTTTCGAGATATTTCATGAGCTGACGGTTTATCAGCGTTTATATGACCTTGAAAAGAAGGGACGTAAGTGCAGTGGGTCTGTACGAAGAAAGAGAAGAAGATACTGGGACATACTGAATAAATACTGTTTTCCATCGGATCGGAAAGACTCCAGAATCGTAAGATCGATTGAATAACTTACGCAGTGGTTCTGCCATGGAGGAAGAACACTTCTTCAGAAGATGGGGAGATATACCATCCAGACTAGCGGATTTATGTACTCGTATATTAAGACATTTAAGTACTCTTGCTCCTACACGAGAGCGAAAGTGGATTCGTCCCATTGAGGTTTCGAAGCATTCAAGTGTAGACGGAGACAGAGTACACTCCTACTTTTTGGGCATTAAGTCTGTTGGGGCACAAACAGCAAAATAGAAGACAAATTACACGTAATATTGTCATTGAAGACATTACAAAATTGGATTCCTGGAAGTACATATATATACTACCTTGATCAGCAAATTAAAAATACAAGTTTATTCATATAAATCTATATTATCCCCTTCAAAGTAATCCCCATCGACTGCAACACACTTACGCCAGCGCTGGTCACAGGGAGCCAAGTCAGGTGAATTCGGTGGCTGTTGCAGTTTTCGTCAAAAAATTACGAATAATGATGGCATTGTGCGACGGTGCGTTATCATGGTGCAAAATCCACTGGTTTTCTACCCGCAATTCTGGTCTCTTTCGGCGAATTGCTTCACGCAAACGTCTCATAATGCCCAAATAATACTCGTACTCTTTGTTTACTGTTTGGCAAAAATTCATGATGCACTAAATCGTTGTAATCCATGAAAATCGTGAGCACTGCCTTCTTTTTTGACTGAAAACGACGTGGTTTTTTTAGTCTCGGCTCATTTGGTGAACGCCATTCACTTGCGTGTCGTACTCATAAACCCACGTCTCGTCTCCAGTAATGATCCTTTTGATGAATGTGGGATCGGATTCAGCCTCGCAAATCGTCTCTTTTGCGACATCAACACGGTCTCCTTTTTGCATGAAATTGAGGTCTTTTGGCACCAACTTTGCTGCTACACGACGGAAACCCAAATCATTAACCAAAATGTCTTGAACGGATCCATAGGCAATGTTCAAGTCCTCCGCCATCTCTTTGATGGTTAATTTGCGGTTATTGACCAACATTTCTTTTACTTTATCAATGTTTTAGTCGGTTTTCGATGTCGATGATCTGCCACTGCATTCATCATCTTCGATTGACTCACGACCACTTTTGAACCGCTCGCGCTCGTGCCACTGGTAAACGACCGTTTTCTTTAGAGAATCGTTGCCGAAACACTTTTCCAACATTTCCAACGTTCGCGCACCATTAAATCCGTTTTTTACGCAAAATTTAATACGAGTACAAGTTCGTTGTTGCAAATTTAAATCCACTTCTAAAATTGTAAAAAATCGCCAACACACACGGAGATAGATGTACTCTTGGTTACGTAACTTTTGCAAATGTGAAGCTATGATGCTAAGATTTACCAACTTAATAAAAAAAAAACAGATCTCAAATCGGAATAATTTGAGCGCCACACGGTGGTGTCCCCCGGGAACTTTTTGATCAAAGTGGAATTTGTCATATCACATTAGCTATCGCGTTGGCAATGATGGCTATGGCTATGAGCCTTGCAATCATAAAACCAATGTCACTTAAAACAATTTACTAAAAACTTTGTTACTTTTCGTTGAACTGTCGACCTTCAAGGTGTTTTACTTCATAGTTATTTTCTCGTCGTTTATCATTGCTAAATTATTTGTTGCACAGGAATACACTGGGTATTCTTCGAAACACGTGGATTGAAGGCTTTCCTGCGAAAAGAAAATATTTTTAATGCGTGCTGTGGAAACCTCTCGCCATTTAGAAAGTCTATACATCAAATTCTTTGCTTCAATGCACTCCGCATCTCCCAAGAATATTGAATCACGAATCAATATTACACCGTTGCACGTCTGTATCATATAATAGGTGCAGCTTTTTGGGGAAAAAATATTTGCAAACTTATTAGTTATTCCCGTTGTAGTCCTGTATGCGAAACTTTTCGTAATTATGTCACCTAAAGAAGGCTTTTTACGTCCTAACACCTCGTTTATTAACATCCAGGCTTTTTTTAATATCCTTTTTTGACAGCTCGAATTTTGTTTAATAGTATTGGTTTTTGGGTTTTCGCTGTGCTTATTTGTTTATTTACTTGATTCGGTGTTATATGCTGAACTACTTCTATTTTTCCTCCATCTGCGGTAGAGTACGTCTCCTTCCTTATGGTTTTCTGCTGACTCCCTTGTCATCCATACAGCATTCTTCCTATGATGTTTATGAGAATTCAATAACCTTGAGTCCGCTTAAATTAGTCCCATATTTTCCACTAGTGGAAACGTCTCTGGATTCGTTGCTGATTGGACTGTTGCCCAATGTCTATTTCCTTGTTTGTATGAGCTTATAATTTTGAATTAAATGCTTATTATAGACTGCGTATAGCGTGACGTAGTTGTCTGAGATATCACTTTCGATTGTAGTCAGAAAAGCTGGGGACTCGGACTATGTAGTTTACCAATACGTGATCAATTAGCGTGCAACTTTCTATGTTCGGGTCAAGTCTTGCGTCACTTTTTATTACATGGCAAGACTCATATCTTTGTATTTGAGTACAATTTGAAATTTACAAATTTTATTCGTTTCTGTCCTTATTTGAGCACAAATGGCATTCACTTATTTTTTTAACAAAGTGAATACTATGGCCATTGCAACGATTCTAAAGTATCTTATAACATTTTAATATTCTATTCATTTTAAAAATATACGAGGGGCGTTCAATATATTCTCGATATGAAGGAAAATGCGAATTCAATTTAAATTGTTTTTATTTTTCAATATAATCTCCCCTAACATCAATGTATTTGTTACATCTTGAGATAAGCTTTTTTAAACTCTCAAAAAAATTAATTTCCTCTTTCTCTGCAAAATACCGACTTGAGTTCTTCATCATCCGAAAATCTTTTTCCACGAAGACATTTTTTCAAATCCGGAAACAGGAAATAATAACTAGGGGCAAGGTTGGATTTCTTCGAAACCACAATCTCGCGCAGCAGCCTTGGAAACTCGCGCCGTGTGAACAGGAGCGTTGTCATGAAGAAGCAACACACCCGCTGCGAGTTTACCCCGTCTTTTCTTTTTAATTTCCTCCCGCAAATTATGCAAAGTGGAAGCGCAGGATGTGGCGTTGATGGTTTCACCTTTTTTTTGTACTCAATGAGCAAGATTCCCTTTGAGTCCCAAAAAACTGTGGCCATGAGCTTCCCGGCAGACGGAGTGACTTTGAACTTCTTCGGGGGGTCTGTTCCCTTTTTATGCCACTGTATGGACTCTTGTTTGCTTTCAGGGTCATAGTGGTAGACCCATGTTTCGTCCCCAGTAACAATTCGATCCATAACACCGTCCGCGTTCTCACTACACATCTCCAAAAGCTCTCTACAGCATGCGATTCTCACTTTTTTCTGAGGCGCTGTGAGCATTCGTGGCACCCACCTTGCACTGACCTTTGAAAGGTTAAGATGGTCATGAAGAATGGTGTGAATGGTACCAATTGAAAGCTTGGTGATCTCTGCCATCATTTTCACCTTTATTCGGGCATCCTCAAGAACAAGTTTTTCGACTTCTTTGATGCTTTCTCCCGTACAAGCAGTAGCCGGGGCGCCGGAGCGGGGGTCGTCTTCAATGCTCTCTCTGCCTCTCTTGAACTCACTTGACCACTTTCGCGCAGTTGATAATGAAGGTGCGGAACCCTGGTAAACAGCCACCATCTCTTCATGAATAGTTTTTTGACTTTTTCCTTGCTTAGTGAGAAATTTAATTACAGCGCGATGCTCAATTTTCACCATCATCGTCTCAGTTGCCATTATGATTCTGTTTAACTAGAGATAAAACGCGAATTAATAATCACATTTATATGAAATTTTACATGAATGCACTAAAATAATAGTATTACTTGATAAATAAGTCAATTTATATATACAATCACAGCTTCACCCCGATGCCGAGAATAGTTTGAACGCCCCTCGAATCTATGAATTTGCATCCAAGATTGTGTTATTTAATACCTTTGAATTTTTTTTCTGTGGGGATTTGTTAATTTGTTAAGCCCCTAGTCCAACACAATTAATCAGGGACGAGGGATAACTTGGAAGCTAATATTCGCCGTGTTATTGTCGATATACAGCTTCAGCTGCTCGGAAAGGTGGTTGAAATTTGAACTCCCGGATTTAGCTATGTTCAAACAGCCGCGGCCCCGAAGTCATAAGGACTGAAACGAATAAAATCTGTAAATTTTAATACGGGCTATACTTCTAATGCGTAAAAATTGCAATCCCATTTTGTACCCAAATTAGCCTGTATATTCTCCAGTTTCAGTTTGTTATTGATTTTAGTTCGGTGCGGTTCAAAATATTTATAAAATATGAATCAAGAGGAACGCCGTAAAAAGATCATCGACAAATGACTCGAAAATACTTCGCGTCCAAACCATTTCATCGCAAAAAATTTTAACTTAGCACGCAGTACAGTGGATTCTATTATTAAACGATATGTGGAGACGTTGACAGTTAAGCGAAAACAGAAAAGTAGAGCTAAAAGTGGAGCACATGATACAAATTTGGACAGGAAAATAGTGGGTACCATCGTAAAAAACCGAACTATGTCATCCAGAGATGTTGCTCGGAAATGTAATACCAACCAAACAATGGTACAAAGATCTGAAAAACGTAACGGCCTAAAAACACAAAAAAAAAACAAAAAATACCAAAAGTTACTGAAAAGCAAAAAAAATCATAAAAACACGAGCCCGAAAGCTATACGAGTTGATCGGCAGCAAGAAAGCGTGCTTGATTTTAGATGACGAAACTTATGGCCGACTTTACTACTCTTCCAGGTGGGCAGTTTTATAACTCGTTTGGAGCTGAGATTCTTCCGCAATCAACAACATCGATTGGGATGGAAAAATTCGGGTCAAAATATCTCGTTTGGCATTCCATTTGCCAATGTGGATACAGAAGCTCATCGTTTATTGCAAAGGGAACAATTAACGGAGAAGTGTACATTAACGAGTGCCTAAAAAACGGTTGATTCCTTTTTTAAACAAACACGAGGGTTCAACATTATTTTGGCCAGACTTAGCTTCAGCTAAAGCTTGAGCTTTCTTGTTGCTAAAAATGTCGACTTTGTCCCAAAAGACATGAATCCACCCAATGTTCCACAGTGCTGTCCCATTGAAAGGTACAGGTGCTTATTGCCTTAGCCTGCCGCTATATATAACAAACCACTTCCAGGAAGATAGATTTATCATATGCTGCAATGGTAATGCTCAGAATATTTTTTGAACCAGTAGAAAATGAGAGGCAATCATCTCCTGGATTTCATACTATCGTCTGACCTGGTTATCAAGGAAAGTAAGACAGATAGAGGAAGCTGTTCATAATCTGAATGGTGCCCTCACCAAGCGTTTTGAAATGTCCAACTGATTTAGAGTAAGACTGGCAAATTTACAGATTGAGCAAGAAAAATATAGAAAGCTCATTCGGATTTGTAACAGTGCGTATTATAAAAACCTTTGCGAAAAGATCAAGGGATGTGGTCAATCCAGCAAGCTACTCAAGGTCCTCAAACGGGCCAAAGAGGAATCATTTAGAAAACCTGATGGATATCTGCCATCGACAGCAAAGACTCTCTACATCATGTTTGAGACCTACTTTCCAGGTAACTTCATGAGAACCAACTCACAAGTAGCTTCCATCAACGAAGTTGCAAATGGACTGAGGAACACCATACGCTGTAGCTGGTATCTGTCATATCGGTTCTGCTGGCGGTTGAGGCCATCAAACATGCAGTTGCTTCCTTTGTTGGCTTCAAGGCGACTTGCACTGATAGCATATGTATGTCTATTCAATAATGCTACAAAAAGTAACATATAGACCAGTGCTAGCCTGGCACTGATATATGTATATACCAAAACCGAAAAGCGGAAATAATAACTAAACGCGCCCCAAGAGTTTTAGACCTGCGCGTTGAAGAACATGCAGAAAATGGTCAAGATTCATGTACACAAACCCGTTTGCTATTGGAATGCATCCTCTGTATAAGATGCAATAGGATTTCGAAGGCGACAGATCCTGCGAGACAAGACGACAAGAAGGAAAAGGCGCCGGGCATTTTCTCCATAATGAGGGTGCTTTGACAAGGCAACTTGTAACCCCACGTCTGAATCAATGTAACAACATACCATAGATGAAACACTAGTTTTGTGGCCAATATAGGGAAATTAAACAACGGCTGCCCTCATAACAGTGTCCTGTCTCCATTGCTATGGTGTATGCTGGTCGACTCATTGCTGAATGCTCTCAATAGTTCTGACGTTTATTCTCAGTCATATGTAGAAGGTGTAGCTGCACGGTGTGTTGGATCATACCCAGGCCTACCTGCATCCTAGACATGATCTATAATTGGAGTTTCATCTCAAAACTGATTTTGCATATAAAATTGACTCTGGCTTTATTGTGAAGCCATTATGTTTGGAATGGAACATCATTCCAATGACCGCCTCGACCTCGCTGGCGGTGCTTCAAGGCTAAGGACTTGACGTAGCCCCAGAAAAAATAATCGGATGGTGTCAAATGGATCGCGGCAGCCAATTGATGAACGCTCGTCGTTAGATGACCCAGTCGTCAAATTTCTCTTTCACAACTTCGGGCGTTGCGTCGCTTGTATGGCATGTAGCGCCGTCTTGTTGGAATCACAGTTCGGATATGTTGATGTTGTCGAGCTCTGACCATAGAAAGTCGATTAACATAGCTCTAAACCTGAGACCATTGGTGGTAATGGTGTCTAATTTCAAAACAAATAAGGTCCGTACCATAAACGTGTATGATGCAGTAAATTTTTGTGGATACATTGATGCTTGGCCGAACACTTGTGGCTTGTGTTTGCTCCAACAATGTCAAGCTTGCTTGTTGACATAGCCGCTGAGTTAAAAATGGGCCTCGTCCCAGACGATGATTTTTTGGCCAAAATCCGGATCTCCGGCTAACATTTCCATCACCCAATTAGTGAACCGACGGCGTTGTCTATGTCGTTTGGGTTCAATTCATTCGTTAGCACAGTCTTATATGGATGCAAGCCCAAATCCAACTGCAAAATAAGCCGGGTTGACTCCCTGGCGACGGCCAATTCAGCTGATCGGCGCTAAATTGGATCTTTTTCGATACTGGCCTCTACGGCGGCGGCTATGGTTTCTTCATTTCATACCAATCTCTGTCTGGTTGGTGGCTTAAGATCCAAAAGAGTATACTCACGCTCAAACATTTCCATGGTGCGACGAATTGCCTGAACACTGAAGCCATGATGACGACCGACCTCACGAAGAAATTCACTTTGCGTATTTACAACTTTTTTTTAATAATTCAAGCACGTCCGGGAAGAGTAAAACGATGCATGGTGAAGTGCCAGCTGAATGTCATTGGCAACTTTGACAGCTTCTGAAATATAACAATTGGAGAAACTATCATTGCTATCTGGGCTCCCGTTGCAATTAAACGGAAGTTGACTGGTCTAACCCATCCAGTACTTAAAGGCATCATATTCGTTTGTCCAGCGGAGCTCAGTAAATGCTAAGCCCTAAGTATGTAGGTGCCATCTTGGATAACAAATTTCCTTGGACTATTCATGTCGCGTCGAAACCCCCAATGTGTGTTTGGCCGTCGCTCCGTATAAAGGAGCTTTCAGCAAGTCATGTGGCTTGCCACCTAGAAGGGTGCTCTGGCTCTACATAGCTATGATAAAACCAATCCTATATCCAATTCCTCGGTTGTCTAGTAGAACACGTTTTCACGAAAGTGTGTCGATATCGCTTGAACTAAAGAACGGTTTGACCTGACTGAGTGAACGGTAGCACCCTAAATTCGGCTCTAATAATAAGTTATAAGTCCCTATTCCCTTTAAATTCATATTATAGGCTGCACTGTAAAAGAAATTTTACGTTTTTTAAGAATTACTCTTGTTAACCTTGCGCGCCAACTGTCTTTTGACTCCATCCTTAATGACATGCCGTCTGGTGCAATAACACCAGAACTCCTGGTGCAGGGAAAATGTGAAATCTACTTTCCTTGAACCCATTAATGGTTTCGTACAGAATCTGAATAAAAAAATGAATTCGGCCTCGTCTTTACTGATGGCTTCAAGACCGATTTAGGAAGTGTCACTTGTGTTTTATGTCTGGAGGACGACGACGCTAGATTTCACTTCTCGAAAACTTGCGTCTGTCTCTCAAGAGGAAGGATGGCAACGACCTATATTGTTAAGAATTGATGAAGAACGCAAAGAATTTGTATATGTTGAATTGAATTAAAGCCTTGATGGAACCTCTATCGACTTTCAAGCTACTTCAAGAATGCGGGATTTCTCTCCACCGCTGTCAGAAGGCTGAATTTACTGGGCCTGATCCCAAGCCACAATAGGTTCCCGTGAAATGAGATTACTTATGAACTTGCTAGGTAAGACACATTCAATATGAGCAATAATTCGAACCCAGTAACCAATTTCAAATTTATGAGAGCTCCCGTTGATCCATTAAAGATTCTTCTTCACCCATCTCTAGTCTAACTATTCTTGAAAATCTTTATTGACCTCAGCTTCAAATACGTTGCTCATATAAAGAATATGCCATTCTTGCTGTTATCACCTCCGTTGAGCTTACATTTGCAGGTCTCTTTTGGGAAGTCAAGGTCGGTAGGAAGTAAAATACCCACAAGGGATTTGTGGTCATAACTATGATACTGGTCATTGCCAAGTTGAAGCCGCTTAGGGCCTGCCCGAATCGGAATTCCCCAACCAATGTGTTGATTGCAATTCGTAAAGAAATTAGCACGCAAACTCTAAATATTTATTAAAAATCCAGGCCTTGTTGTTCCTTGGATATTATTGGCATCTCATTTCAGGAATAAATGTATGATCATTATCGCCCTACTTTACCCCAGACATTGTCCGAGGACAACTCCTTAAAATGTTCCCAATCAGAAATAGTTTCGGTTAATATCCCGCAGTGAGTTGCGAGAGTCTGTCAAGCCAAATTTAAAAACCTTTCTCATCCACTTACTAACTCATCCTCGTAGATTACCTCCAAAGACAGATATCACTAGCACGGCACTGCCAAAAAAACAAAGACATCAATCCAAGACCCCTTAACATATCAGGGCAAGTGCTAACCTTTACCCACATCAGCGTAACCGAAAGACCGTAAATCCGACCACAAATCCTCACCCGTGATCATAATGACTGGCTGACGCCATTACTCCTCATCAACCGGACTAAAATGTGGTAATACCTTTTTAAGCTCATACGGAACTCTACAAATCAAGTTAAGGAGTGTCAGCTGAAACATCGTAAATATGACCGAAGCCACTACACACAACTTGTAATCATTTCCTGAGTAGCAAAAGTCTACTCTTTGACCTAACTCAGCTCACAAAGGCCGTCTCCTTTAAGAGTTCTTTTACCCGAGTACATTTTATTTTTGTCGTTGTTTGTTTTGTTTTCAGTAAAAGTCACCAGGGATACTGTCGTTTAGGCCCCTAACTCAAATGTCTCACATGGAAGCGTGCGTCGACAAAAAAAAAAAAAACCGAAACAAAATATAGATAGTTCTACCACTGTTACCTCTAATGAAGGACGAATCTCAAGGATGTCTTAGCACGCAACACTGTTGAGTGCCTCCATTAGGTGAAATTCTATACAATCGAGCTGATTTCTCTGGGTCATCCTATATGACCTCGCATTGGCATTACCGATTGAAATGAAAGAAATCGATTAATCGCTGAAGGGATACAATTTATAAAGTAAGGATAACTAAAAGTCACTTTGTCAGGACAAATTGGTTTCCGTTTCAGACATCGATTAATTATTCATGGGAAAACACTTTGCGGTTGAACTTTGCTCATTGAAACATTCACAATTTGTAGCATGCGAAAGTAAATCACAGTCTTCTAGTTGTACGACTAATTCTGCACGACGCACATTCAAATTGTAACCAAAGATTGTGTTTGAGCTTGGAAGAACACTAAACAGGCCACAGTTCTTGGAGGTAGGGTAGTACTTACTCTGTTATACGAATTAGATTGGGTGAACCCAACCAACGTTGTGGGTGTTGGATGCTTGATCTCATTAACTTAATTGATTCGTGGTGGTCCTTTGGTAATTTTCACAGACTACCTTTCAAATTCAACTGTGGCGACGTTGTGATTTACAGAGATAAAAAGGTGTTTGCGTAAGGACTTTCCTTCTAAAGGGTGGTTTTTCTAAGACGGACATCCATAAAAGGTTGTATTTTTTTTTTCGGTATATTAGTGGCCACAATGGCAGAGGATACTCAAAAACTGTTGACTTCAATGTCCTTGGTGAAGTCTTCTATGTCCGTCATCAATCTAATGGCATGATTGCCGAACCTCTTATGGCCATGTCTGTCTCCAAAAAGATATCCCATTACAACCGACGACTAGCATTAGACTCATTTAAAATGAAAGGAAAAATAATGACACTTTGGGCACGATTTACTGAAAACCGAAAAGATACATTTTGAAACATTTGTACGTCGTTTATTGGATTTTTCCTGTCATTGAATAGAAGTCCCTGAAAAGTTGTACGAGCACAGTTTTGTAGCAAAAAAAAAAGCCTTAGTAAGGGAAAAAATTGTCGACAAGTAATTGTTTAAGGGAGTAGTAGAAATCCGAACACATGGACAGTGATTTGATATTTTATCTCAAAGTTATTGAAGTGGGTGATGTCAAGAGAATTTATAAAATGGTAGTAGGACGAGCCTGTGTGGGTCTAATTAATATCAATGGTTAAGTGGCTCTCGGAAATATACTTAAGTGAATTTAATGTACGAGATGACCAACGAATTTCATGTGGCTACTTCGAGAACGACTGTTTTTATGTTTATCGTTCTCTTTTAGATGAGGCTTAACAATGCTGGATAACGATCAATAGTAGACAAGTCCCAACAAAATATCTTCCGGAAAATTCCAACATATTTCTTTTTTGATGACCGTGAGATTTGTTAACAGATTCAATCCCGGAAATGAGCAAGAAATACTTGTATTTTTGATACGAATCTTATTAGAAGCTATCTTAGAGAAGGGCAGTGATCATAGAGCCATCTTAGTCAGTACCTTAGATGAGCAGTTAATCAAATATTTCGTCATTCAATAGAATGAAGTCATCCTGTATATACTATTTCCTCCTCTAGAGAGAGGACGATCTATGGTCACCATAGTGGCGCAAATAAGCCGACACCGGGCGTAAGTTAGCTGATATGAGTGCATTAAATCGCAGTTTTTTCTAGAGCTTGCTAAGCGGTATCACTGGATGTTTTTAGCAGCAGAAAGCTGCAGTCAACGTACCTATATCTAGTCTTCGGTTCTACACAAGTAATGTGACTTATGGCCTAAGAGACTTTAGTCTGCAATGAAGCAAAACTTTCGTAGAGAAAAGGTCAATCGCTTCAGTGATAAAATTCCCAAAGTACCAGCATTCACCAATTCAGCGTCAGTACATACAGCACAATGCGACCATAACTAGGACATTCACAGAGGAAGTGCTCATTGGTGTCTTCAACAAAGCAAGTCTTGTTACAGCAGACATCCTGGGAGATGGTGTCACTTATGGCTAAACACATTAATGTGTTAAGAAAAAGCGAAGTATCTTAAGCAGCCTACAGTCTTTCTCACTAAGGCACAAACGGGCCGCTGACATTTTCGAGTTTCTGGGAAGCATTCAATTGCTATGCCTATAACATGGGAAGGCAGACTACTTACCTACAGTTTTGTTAACAAGAAACTCAGCTATCTACGGAAATCCTTATCAAGGACTCCCGTAGTCTTAATCCGAGTTCAGTACCCCTTCAGTAATCCTCTTAAGGCTAAGGCCTGGCCTAGCAAATTTAGTAACGATTTGATTTCTGGTGATATTGCTGCGACCTGGAACCCAGATCAGTCAATTCAGCTTTCAGAGAATCCGAATTAATTTCAAAGTGGTGAGAGATTTGGACAAGACTTTTGCTTTCTGGATTTCGTCAGAAGTTTAACTATCGCAGATGCCAGGTCTGACTAAATTCCATTCCTGGCTCAAATTCTGTCCGTAACTAGTAAACAATTATAGCGTCATCGTCTTTATGTCAGACGGCATGCTCATGAGACCGGAATCAACTGACTGTCGGAACATAAAGTCAGCAAAACATCATTGTAACTTGAACCAAAGACCATTTAAAAGCGGAGGATGGCTTTGAAAGTACAGGCTCATGACGTAAATATCGAGATAAGGAAGATTTATTAATGCATCTGAGGTAAAGTCAGGCTTGCAAAAGAAGGCCTTCATAAAACCAACACTAACCAATATTTGGAGTCTAGTGGGAGCTGAGGGAAATGAAAGCTTATTCCTATAAACAGCTGACGTATAGGCGCAGCTGATCCTATAGTAGTCCCTCTGTTACAAGCTTTCTTATTGCCCGGGAACCGAAAGCGCATCAAAGGTTTTGGATGCGACATGTTTAGAGTAAAGAAATTTGCTTTTCACGACGGCAACCAAATATTATTCAGCTTCAATAGAAAAGTGACGATAATACCTTTTAATGTGATATTTTCGTATAGAAAATAACTTTAGATCTGAGGGTGTTGACGGATAAACAATTTTTATTACACCGATTATGTCTGGGGCCGCCAGTTGCTATGTATAATGCGCATGTACATTATCTGCATATGCCTGAGGATAGACGTTGGATTTATTAAAAGCGTTGGTCACAGTGTCGACCCGACTAGCATGCACCGCAGCAGTATCCGCAAAAAAGTTGCTGGTCACTCGCATAGCTTTTGTCGACATATCAAGGATCCTCCAACACCGTCAAGCCATTGTTGCCATCAATTTCAGGGAAAATGGTCGAACGGAACTCATATTTTGGTGACTGCACGTTCTGTTCGGCTCAGAAGTCTTCAAAATAAGTTTTACATAGTTTTCGGAGGTGGTATACTTGTTACATCTTAGACAAAGGACGTAGTTTTTTAAAAACAGTTTTGCGAATATATGGTTCTATCATTCTCTATAAAACTGCTAGCGAATGAGTAGTCATCTGTACTGATGTTTAGTTCCAGGCGACTTCAAGGTATCAAGCAAACAAAAGCTTTTTTAATGGCCTCATCCTTGGATGACTGGTTATAGTAGGATTATATGGGATCGAGCTGACAGTATCTACTTTTGCCGCAGTGTATTTATATATTTTTTAGGTGTTCGAAGACAGGGAGGCTTTGCCGTCTCCGGGACTTTAACCAGTCTAAAGGTTTCAGCGTTTATGAGCTTTCTGTTTGTAGAAACTATAATTTAGTTGCTGCAGATCTGCGTTTCAGAATACAAAGTGCGATCAGCAGAAATTTTTCCTGGTTGAGCACGTCAGCTAAAAACATATGATGAAGGAACCGTTCAGGTCCTAAAAAGGTTACTCGACCCTTTGTTTTGTTCTGAGTTTAAAAAGAGCATTACCCAGCCCCTCTTCGAAATGTATACAGTTGATTATTTTCGGACTCCTTGTCTTCAAGAAGATCATATCTTTACACCTATTTTGAGAATCGACATGGAACGCAAGAATAAATCAAATACTCTTTGTCTTCTTTTTGAAACAGGTATTCGAGTCATATCATTGACGATAATGAAGTCATATTCTAAACAGTAAATTGTTGCAACGAGATTGAAATCTACACCTTATTGGCCAAATATGAGAGGAAAGGTACCAAATAAAAAATGGTATAATAAATGGAATGATCGGACCCTTAACAGCCCACGTACAGCCGGAGAAACAGCAGAGACCTTTGACTGCTATTCGTAGATATCATCGCGATCCAGGTAATGCGATAACATGGGCCAGACATAAGGGGGATGAAAAACTGTGATATATCGGTACTATGGTGGTTGATATATGAAAAAGAAACAGCGCTTATTCGGATGCATAGTCTTGAGCGGAAAACAAAAATACTTCTACGATCTCCTTGACAAGACATATAGCAGCGTCCGAAGTATTACGTTGAAATCGTACTGGGCAATTTTAACGCCAGAATAGGAAAGGAGAACATCTGTGGTAGGACAATTATTATGCAATTGACCATACGACAGCATATCTGGCAACAGACTTAGACTTATTGACTTTGCAGCTGGACGAAATACCACTATAGCAGGCATATGGTTACCTCATCTCAATTTACACAAGTAGTTATGGCGGTCTCTGGATCATCAAACGCTTAATCAGATTGATCACATTCAGATAGACGTAAGGCATGCACTCAGTATTCTGGACGTCCGAACGTTCCGCGAAGCCAACATTGATTCGGATCACCATGTTGTTGCAGCCAAGGTGCGAAAGCAGATTTTCCAAGCACCATAGCAAAGAAAAACTACTGTGTGAAGACATACCGTCGAATAGCTCCAAACAACTCGTGTGCCGCCAGCATCAAGTACCGAAGATTAATGGCAACGCTGCCAACGTGCCATCAAAGACGCTACAGCTGATGCGCTAGGTTTCACCCGGCCACCACCAAGAAATACCTCCCCCCCACACCTTCCAGCGCTGCAATATCGGACGACAACCGCTCTTAAGCTCTACGAGCAAAGGAGATGGCTTTTCCAGAAGAAGAAGAGCACGAGAAGAGGGCCATCTATGATATTAAGATGTTGAACTACAGAAATAACTTACGGAAGATTAACGACCAGGTAAAAAGAACTTTGACACAGAAGGTCCGTACAGAAGTCTATAGAAAGAAGAAGACAACCTTGTAGTAGAGTCACAGGCGGTGCTGCGAATAGGGAAAAACTTTTTCTGCAGACTGTATTTCGGCGAAGAAGCCCAATATCCCGCCGTCAAGCAATGAATTGGATGGAACATCTTAGTGGACACCTCAGCAGTTTTTTAGTGCTAAGAAGGCAATTGAGTGGTAAGGGCCTATCCCGAAAAACTAAGTAGACTCTGTATTATACCTTGATCGCCACAGTCTTACTGTTGTATATAGGGCAGAAGCATGAACTCTATCGAAAGCGAACAAAGATATCCTCTGTCGTTTCGAGAGAAAAATTCTTCGACAAATATTCGGTCCCGTTTGCGTTGACGAACTTTGGAGGAGAAGATTTAACGACGAACCATACGAGCTATACAGCGACATCGACCTAGTTAGAAAATTGCGGATCAGTCGTCTGAGATGGCTAGGACAATTAGAGCGAATGGACACCAAATCTCCGGCCCGCAAGGTCTTCGAATCTAGCCCAGAGGGGTAACGCAGTAAAGGAAGTCCTCACCGTAAGTGGCACGTACAAGTAATGGGGATTTTTCAAGCGTTTGGTTTTTCATTGTCAAAAAAAAATACATGAAAATTGCAAAAGTAGATAAAATTTTGATGAATCAATGCTTGTTAAAGTGGTCCATACGGAGAGTCCAATTTTGAATCACTTTTTCGAGCATATTATCTGGTATCTCGCTAATAACACGTGTAATATTACCTTCCAAGGCTGCAATTGACACCCATAAAAATAGTCATGCTCTGTGGCATGTAGCCCCGTCTTGCTGGAACCACATGTCGACCAGGTTCAGCTTGTGCATTTTGCGCTAAAAAAATTTCGAAATCATTGAACGATAGCGGACGCCATTGACGGCAATATTGTTCTCACGGTCATCTTTGAAAAAATAGGGGCCAATGATTCCGCCGGACCATAAACCGCACCAAACAGTGCATTTTTCCGGATGCATTGGCAGCTCTTGTATTGCCTGAGGTTGCTCATCGGATCAAATATGATCAACTGGAAATGAGCTTCATCCGCTGAAGAAGCGGATCTTCCTCCAGCTTTTCTAAGACGCACTCACCGAGAATTTTAAGCTGGTCGTTCGAGTTCAGTTCTTGCACTAGCTACATTTTGTAAGGTTTTAGACCAAGATCCTTGCGTAAAATCTTCTAAGTAGTCGAGTAACACAATCCCAATTGCTGCGAACGGCGACGAATGGACAAATCACCGCCTTCATTAACACTGGCGCATACAGTAGCAATACTTTTCCCTGTACGCACTCTACGCACACGAGTAAATGGCTTGATATCCACTAGCGTGAAATTGGTGCAAAATTTGGTGACAATGGCTTGAATTGTTTGTCATGATTATGACGATTATGACGATTATGACGATTATGACGACCGTAAAATGGTTGAAGTGCGCGAGAAAAATTTTTCACAAGAACTAATTTTGATAATGAAATTCAATAATTTGTAAGCGTTGTTCGGTTGAACGTCTTTCCATGTTGGAATGGTAATGCTAACTTAGCATGCTTGACTTTGACACATGTCCCGAATCACGGGTGAGCTGTCAAAAATAGAACAATGACAAACCAAACAGTAAAAAAATCACCCTTTAAAAGGGGGCTTCAACGGACTTGGAGTGGGCAACTGGAGGCAGTTAGCTAAAGACCGGACTAACTGGAAAAGCTTGTTAGTTGAGGCCCAGGTTCGCATCGAACTGTAGCCCCACCTAAGTAAGTATCATAAAATGATCGACAAAAGGCTCCCTGTTTAAAGATGTGATACTTATAAGAAACCTTTCTATGTCTTCTCAAAAGACGTACACATAATCTACTACTTCTGAGCAGGTTCCAATGATGCTAATCATCGAAATTGAGAATTCAGTGTCAGTATGTGCCAGGCACATATAGGGAAAAGGCAGCTCTAAAATATCATGAACGAAAGACCATCGAGCAAATATCAAAATGTTTGAACAGTGCCAATAGTCCGTTCAGGCTTTGAAAGGTTAGCTCCAGTTCAAAATTGAAACTCAATGAAATAACCTAGACGGTTAAAGACGATACTCTAATATAAAGCTTCAGAGTAAGTATAAGACGAATGCACACGCAGCGAAGAAAAGCTCACAAGGATTTCCCGAAATATGTGTATAGATGGCGAGCAATATTATTGAGAATATCTCATCATCGGATGCAATATACGCTCTAGAAGTTCTTACAAAGAAGACATTATCGAAAAATATTACGGCGTACGATGAGAAATAAAAGCTATAAGCCTACGTTGTTTTGGCCTTACAAGAAACGTGATGGGATGAGCCGAACAATAGGAAGACGTGCGTCCATCATTTAAGGTGATTGTGTCAGGCAGATGAGATAACAGGACAGTGATTGCGTTTAGCATTCTATAGACCCCGCGTGGTTTCCAATCGTTTATTTCCCGTTTAGGTGCCATGTTCAGAGGACATGCACAAGGTGACAAAGAAGGTCTGCAACTTCCCATTTGCACCATTTACTAGTAGTCGAATTGTTCTCTCGCTATTTTAAGTTCGGCTTTGTTTAGACGTCTTGGACAAGAGTGTGGAATACATGACTGCGTGCTTGAGGGGGAAGTTAATATCAACAGTTTCCAATAGTGATGGAAATTTTTTTAAAATGTTGCTGTATCTCTGTTCAACAGCGAAAAAACGTGGTGTTGTGACATTTTCTCGAGAGGGAATACCATTAGCACTTGTGTTTGTGAGCGGATCGATCAACCCTTAATTTTCAACATCTATAACTAGATCAGTTTTTCGTAAAAAATCTGCACCAATTACAGGTTTTGTTACCGCTGCAGTTAGAAAGGTGTGGTTGAAAGTTCTACGAAAGCCCAAAGTTGTCCGGAGGGATTTAGTTCGAAAGGGAGTGACTACAGAACCGTTTCCTGCAGAAATAATTTGGTCTGGTTTTGAATTGGGCGCCTTAAAACAGGACGAAGGAATGGTATTTCTTTTGAAAGTTCTTGCCCTTTGTTTTATATTGGCTAACACAAACTGGACCGCTAAAATATTGATGAGTCGCAGTCCTTACCATAGCTTCCTATATCAACACACATAAATCTACATTTCGAATCTGCTACTGCCATTAGAACTTCGGAATTGTATTCTTTATAGTTAAAAAAAGCAAACCCACTGCGTTAAACGGACAGGTATTACGAATATCCTTTCCATTCCGATCCAATGTAGTAAATTGGCAGTAGTTGTAAATCCAGAAGCTATCGAGTTCCACAACAGTACAACACTACGTTTGGTTCTTGAATTCAATTCTTTCTCATGGCTCTACATGACATGGCCAACAAGACTAGTGACTTAAAAGCAACAAAACTAAAGAAATATGTATACGTTGATCAGTTGCAATTCTTAAATAAACTTTATGACGATCGTAGTCTCTCGATATCTGGTCTCGGATATGAAATCTACAACCAAAATGCAATAATTTGTGCTCTATTCATTGCAGGCAAACAGCATACCACCTAACCGCAAACTGCAGTACGTAGTGTGGAAGGAGGGCAAGCTTTCCATATCTATTCAATTGTATCGTATGGCAGAAAAATGTTGTGCAAATTTTCTGATTGAGAATGAATCAGAATTTAATGTCATTAAATGTCACAACTGTTGACAAAAGTTTCAAAAATTTCACTCTACCATATTCGGCAAAACCAAAATTGGACCAAATTATTGGACATTGTCCACGAAAAATATCAAACTTCCATCCCAATCATCAAGCTGAAATATAACTGACGCCGAAAATACAATTAAGGCCATATCCCATTTCATCCTCAGGCAGTCCAAACTGATTGCATAAAGGCTGTCCTTGCATTAGAACTAAATGTAATCTTGCAACAGCCAGACAATTAGTGTATTACTTCACATCAAATAACCTCTCCTACCCACCAACATTTATGAATAACGAGCACTTTGCCATGCATCCGCCATTTTCGTCGGTACCCTTTAATTAATCTCAAAAGTCGCAATTAAACTGTTTTATCCATCATACATTCGCCGGAACAAAATGTTGCACAGTATGCGTTTTAATTGTGGCGAGCCTACCCAACAATGTAGGTGCATACATACGTACAATAAATCTGCATTAAAAACGCTTAATGAGAGTCATTAAGACGACAGACACTCCTTGCTATTCAGGACATGTATCGATTTTCGAAAAAAAAAACAAAAACAGCTCCAAACAACAACATGACACGACAGCACCAGTAATCACTGGATTTTGTTGCTGTTTTTAGTTGTCATCGTTATTCCTATTGCTATGCTAGAACTTCCTTTCAACACAATATTGACATGTGAATTAAAATCTCTCTATTTACATACATAGTCATTTTAAATTAGAAATTTCCCCAGCATTTTTCATTCACCCCTAGGACTGAATGAAAATTTTGCTGGCGCACATTTATAAAAAAAAAAAAAAAAATTTCCTTACCTAGTGTGAAAATCATCCAATCCCTGCCCACAGTAAACGGGCTTCGATTGATTAAAACCCATCGTCATTCTGCTCGTATTGAACTCAGCTGTTGTGTTGGATTCCTCATGAATATAGAAATCAATGGCTGAAAAGAGAAAAGGATACGAAAATGGTTAGAAAAACCACAAGCGAACATATGGCGTAGGATATGCAATATTGTGGAGAAAAGCCGCATTCATTGGCAATTTGTATCAAAAATGACTTTATTGTGAATGAGAAAGGAACTAAAAGGAAATAAGAAATAGGAAATACTCACATGATGCTCTCAATGAAGCAATATTAGTTTTTTTTTTCGTAAAAATAGTTACATATTATTAATAAGTGGCGCCCAACGTGAGGTCTGTCATTGTACAATATATCCAACTTATATTGGTTTAGTGCAAAGATGTTGACACAACGAATATACTAGTAGAAATAATGCTTTAGCTGAATAAGTTGAACAGAATCATGTTTCTTTGGAATGTTTAAATACAGAGATTGAAAACATACAGAATTTATAAAATGTATTTGTTTTGCAATAAGGGAAAACTCAATTGGTAAACCAAACAACCATATGTTCTGGTACTTCGTAACCATATTCTGGTAAAAGCACCATACTACATTGAACATAAAATGAAGATACTGGATACAATTGAGTTTTATCCTTTTTTTTAAATTTTGGCCTGGAATCACTGTTGTGAAGTTTACAACATAGTCTCACTGAGTTAAGTTGTCATAGGAATCTCTTCAGACTATCGTGATACTATAGTTCCTCACATTTTCAACTACCCTCAGCGAGAATTTCCTTTAACTTATTCTGTCCTTAAAAACGTCGAATAGTGCACGGATATTTGACTCCCCGAACCTGGCAGCCTGAACACTGAGTACATCAATAACATCGAACAACAGCCTCGGTTGACCGGCCCTTTCATTACGATTTTCCAATGAGGGTATACGAGTAGTCTAGGATCGAAAAATATGGCTTTCAAATCAAAAATATGGACTTGTTAGTAACTTGTCACCCTGGTAAGTACACCGTTGATGTGATCTCTCCTCTAGACTCGTCGGACCATTGTGTCATATCAGCTAATTTCTCGTACACCGACCACACAGTTAGAGAAAAGATTCCTAAAAGAACCGTATGCCGATACGAGAAATCCAATTGGAGCGGACTTAACAGCTTCTCTAGGAATTGGTCGTTATGTTTCCCCGACAACGACGTGGATGCCGCTGCTGATATGATCACAGACACTATTCTCTTTGGAATCAGATGCTTTATCCCACATCGGATGAAGAGTATCAAACCAAAAGAAAAGGCATGGTACGACTAGAGCTGTAAAGAGGCTGACAGTGTTAGAGTCATGTTTTTTCGGTCCTTCAAGTCTAACCCGACAGAGGAAAACCGAAAAAAAGTTTAATCGAGCCAGGAATGACTGCAACGCCTTTCTTAAGAGTGTGATATTTCAATACGACCAAAAGTTGAGGCAAAAAATACTACAATGTGCCAAAGGTAGTAAAAGCTTTTGGTCGTTTGTCAAAAACATCAGAAACTCTACCTCAGTTGGGATCAACGCTCATTCATAATGGCATTCCAGCTGTCAACCCTTTAGACAAGACCAATCTGCTTACTGCACACTTTGCGGCCAGTTCAACTCTCCCAGATTGTGCTTTGTCTCCGCCTACACTTGAGTGCGTTGAATCTTCAATGGGACGAATCTACTTTCGCACTCGAGTTCTTAAAGATTTTAACATACATAAATCCGTTTTTCCAAATAGTATATCTCCCCTTGTTTAGTCGCAATAGTTTTTGTGATTTTTCAACTATAATATAACAATGTTTTCCAGATTTTGCCCGATGGTTTATATCAAGAAGAAAAACTACAACTATTTCTTTATTACGTTACAAATTCAAATTTTATTAGGCTATTTCAACAAGCGCCTAGATGGGTTCACAGTTCAACTTCGAATCCTCGGCCGTATTTTCTCCTGACCAGTCGTGCCTCTGTTTCACTTCCAGCGTACCTTTCGCCGGAATCCACAGGGACTTAATTCTAGATTTTCAATAATGTTTCTTTTATTCACAATCAACATGTTTGTTTTAAAAATAATTATTCTAAGAATTTTATATACAAACTTCAAGAGAAAATACTTCAATTATAAAAATTATAAATATGTTTGAAATAAAACAACAATTAACACCCCTTTTTCTGAAGAGGTGTTCTTCCTCGCTGGTAAAACCACTGCATAAGCTTTTTCATCAATCCTACTCTTTAAGACTCTTTCTAAGAAGATGAAAACCAGCATTTGTCCAGGAGCTCAAAATGTGCTTTGGTTACTAAACCCTCTCTCGACTAACCCAAAAACCACTTTATAAAACGTACATAGATCATCCCAGTTTTCCTCTAACCTCTTCCATCCCGTCCACTAACTGCATCGTAATAATTCAGTTTTTCTTTTGTTTCTTGCTAAATATCGGCTGATTAGTGGATTTTGATTAAAAAAATTATTTTTTTTATTAGTTTTAGATATACTTTTAGTTTCTGTAAACTTTTCAAGTTTTATTGTTGCCACAGAATCTTAGAAAAAAATACTTACTGAAGTTAAAAAAAAACATAAACTAAACTATATAATAAATTTCATTTCATGCATTCAACGAATAATAACGAAAAGTATAAAATAATAATTCTAATTCAAAAAGTAATAATGTAAAAAAAATAAAGCCTCAAATTGAAAGGCACACTTAAAAATACATAAGAGTAATGAAGGAACTAGAAAAACAGTTAAGTAATTAACTATTGCTTTTGTGCAAAGGTACAGCTTGCATTTTATGCAAATAGTACGTGTGAGAGAGAGCAACCAGCAGCCCGAAACTTTGAAGAATTTTTCGCTTCTATGAATTGATACGTTACTTAAAGATATAAAGAGTAAGAATTTATTAGTTGTGGGTGACATTAATATAGATATTTTGAAAAGTACATGGAACCCACTCGTATCACAGATGTCAAGCGGACGTGCATCGACCATATTTTTGTAAGATTAGGTAATAGTTTTCCACATCGTCTTTCTGCTGAGGTATTAGACCTTAAGATTACTGATCATTGCATGACCAATTTAAACGTGGAAACAGAGTTCCACAGATAAATATGTTCCATTCTCTACAGCTCGCAAAATAGATTTTAGTAAGTTAGTTTCAAACTTGACTTTTGAGTTCTGGGAACGAGTTAATGCAGGAAGAAATCCTTCGGTGGCCTATGTTATTTTTCTTAATATCCTACAAAAACATATTACCATTTGTATTCAATCGTCGACTTCAGGCAATTGTAAGTTGAAGCGTTTAAGGCCTTGGATCAGCAGAAATCTTTTAGAAAAAATAATGAAAAAAATACTATAAGGAAAAGATGTCAACGTCAGCCTCATAACAAAAGTTTAAAAGAATATTACCTAAAACTGAATGAAAAGGTAAAAGAACAAGTAAAGACAATTATTACGCAAATAAATTCCAAAACTGTAGAGGAAGGGTTAAGAAAGAGTGGAAAGTTATAAATAATATTCTAAGTAAGTCAGAAGCTAAGGATGAGATTTACAAAATAGAAGTTGGAGGTGAAATGGTAGCTGATCAGTTGGTTATTGCCAACCATTTCACCAAGTTTTTTGCGTCAATTGCCAACCAGTCAAAACCTGTCCCATCTCCATATGATTGTAGCTGCAATCCATATGCAGACGTAGTTGACGATAAATTCGAAAGTTGAACTTTTGCTTTCACGCCATTCACAGGTATGGAAATACATAAACAAATTATGCAACTGAACAACAAAAACTCCACTACTTCTGACAATATTACTAACTATCTTTTAAAGCGTATATCGCTATATGTCGTTGATGTATTATGCCATCTGTTTAATATGAGTGTAAATTGTGGTGTATTTCCATCGTCTTTGAAATCTGCTGAAGTAATTCCCTTATTCAAAAAAGGTAACAGAAATTTAGTTTCTCAATATAGGCCAATATTGATACTGCCTACATTTTCTAAAGTATTCGAAAAATTACTGAAAGTTCGTCTAGTATCTTTTCTTAATAAAAATAAAAATAATAATATTCTGAATTGAGTTTGGATTTCGAGAAGGCAAGTCAACGGAAGATGCGATCCTTAGACTATGTAATGAGATCAGTGAATGCTTCATCAAAAATGTTAATCCCTCAGTCCTTTTTATAGATATGACAAAGGCATTTGACATGGTTAACCATAAGATACTCTTGGATAAATTATACAAAGCTGGACTGAGACGAGTAATTCACGGTTGGTTTACTTTCTATTTAGTTGGTCGAACTCAACGAGTTAGATTGAAAAACGTGTACAGTACAGAATTAGAAATATGTATTGGAGTGCCTCAAGGATCAGTCCTTGGCCCCATACTATTTCTAATTTATATCAATTCCTTATTTTCCCAAAATCTTAACAGTCATATCACAGCATTTGCTGATGATTTTTGCATTGTCCTAAACAAATGACAGCTCAACTAACTTATCAATAAAGATCCCTAATGATACTCATATACTACAACAATGGTTTGCCAAGCATGAACTGTTAATTAGTGAAAAAACAAAATTAATGTCTTTCAACTTAAAAGGTCCTTGTCGTAATGACTGTCTCATCTCGTTTCACTCCGCTGCATGTAAAAAGCTGTCTTGTGGAAAACCTAATTTTTCACAAGAATATGCTTGTAGTTCTAGTTGTTTTGAAATTGAAAATGTAAATAGTTTTAAATACTTGGGAGTACTAACTGACAGGAATTTAAATTGGAAAAAACATGTCAAGGAGTTAAAAAATATATATTAGCTGTTACACGTAAAATGTACCTACTCAAATCACATTGTTCAAAAAGGATTTTGCTGATGATATACTATGGACTTGCATAGTCCAAACTACAATATGGGATTACAAGTTGGGGAGGTGCCTACAACTCAACAACAAAAATCCTGCACATAGCTCAAAAGCACTTAATGAGAATAATTTGTAGGGTAAACAAATTTACAGCAAGTTGGCCTCTTTTCTGTAATCTTAGAGTATTTCTACTAAATCATCTTTATATCTTTAAAGTACTTAAAGTATTCTTCTTGCGAAGTGCTCAAATATTTACGGATTGAGAGTTAATAATATGGAGCTTGTAAAAATTCCGGCAGCTAAAAAAACGCATTTTCAAAGATCTTTTATTGTGACAGCACCCAGACTTTTTAATAAGCTACCGCTTGAAATTAGAACAACTATTCCACCAACTATATTTCTAAAAACAGTAGAGATATGGCTTTTTAATGTGGATAGTTCTGTAGTCAATTTATTAATTAATAACCAAAATTAACAAATATTATTAAATATACAATATTATTATTTTTTCTTTTTTCTCTTTGTACTAAATTAATTTGAATTGAATTTGGAATACAGTTTTATCTTTTGTATCCACCCCACAAATACACAAATATATTGGTAAACTGAATTTATGGATCATTCGCCACAGCGACGTAAAGTGCTATAGAATGATTCAAGCCATTAAAATTTTTTTTATAACACAATTAAGAAATATAAAATGTAAATGTAATAATTTAAAAAAAAAAAAAAAAAGGAAAATGCTCAAGACAATCATAGCGCTCTTCTACTGTAAATGGTAGGTTCATTTCTCTTCTTTTTGCAGATCCAGATGTTTCGGGTGATTTGCTTGATTCGGACTGCGAGCTAAATGGTATGCTAGACCGATTCCTTACGGCCACTTCTTTGGCTTTGCTGGTAAACCCAATCAAAGCTTTTCCAATATAAACTTTGAACTCCAAAAGTGTCACTTTCTTTTCCGCATCTATATTTTGCTGTCTTTTGTGCATTATCCAACAGTTAACAATAACCAGATCTACAAAATGGTTAAATGCTCTAATGGTCCATTTGTTAGTTCGGACATAGCAGCGATATGGTGAGATGTAGCGGTCGCAGAGATCAACGCCCCATATTAATAATGGAAGGTTGGGGTAATGCAACTCTACAAGCCTGCTCCTTGGATCACCGTTGTGATATCATTTCGGGTTGAACTCCAACATATCATGATAGAAGAAGCACATCTTTGTTGCCCTTCCACTTAACAGCTGTAATACCATCATTATCTCGAACTCATTCTTCCCACTTACCCCTTTTCATCTTTCTATCCTCTCTGAACTTTTTGATAACTGGTCCAGTACGGTTCTTCATGACAGTGCGGGTTTGGTAAATATTATTCTGGCTTAGTGCATCGACACACTTGACACTTGTAAAAAAAGATCTGTGTATACACAGCCTCCTTCTGTTATAATATTGGTCAAAACCTTTACCAATCCGAACTCCTTCATATTTGCTTCTCCAAAAGAACCTTTTCCAGTGTAGGTATGGAAATGCATGACTAAACCATCGCTAGCTGCAAGAATGGAATTTTTCAAGCCCAGTGGATTTGGCTTTGCGGGCATGTGCTGACAAAAGCCGCATCATCCAGAAAAAGGAATCATTTTCTCATCTACTGCGGTGTGGTATGGAATCGGCAAGGTCAAACACTTTTTGTGCACAGGATCAATAAATGGTGAGATCTTCCACAATCGGTCTGATTACGGTTGATTTCCGCTTTTGCTTTCGGCAAATCGTAGAAACCTTCGAAGCTCACTAAAGCGATTTCTGCTCATTCTTTCAGCTATTTTCGACACCCGAAAGTCTTTTGACCAGCACATTTGCAACTTTGAGAATCCTAAGCAACCCATCATGATATGAATTCCAGTCAAATGTGTGATTTCGTCCGTTGATGTGCCTAGGGGACGGTGATCACGTTTTTGAAAAGTAGAACAGCAGAACAGGTACTGAAAGAATTTGTCTAAAATGCTTTCGGGCATGTTCTCATCGGGCAGAACGATTATATGTAGTAAAACAACAAAACTAATAAAGAACAACTACTTTTTTGTTCTTGTTTTAACCATTCTTCAGCCATTTCATAATTCTCCGTCGTTCACGATCATTTTCATGTTCTGCATCTTCATCTCCAAATACTTCATTTAATATGCATTCAAAATAGTCATCACCGTTATCAGAGAAGTCTGCATCACTTTCGTTCAAAAAATTTTCCATCTCTGCATCAGTAAGCTTTTTGGTAAGATCTACGAATTCAGATTGAAATTCGTGAGTGAGAAGCTTTCCGACCCGACATCGTTGTAATTCACTTTTGAAAAAACGCGCCAAAATAATGAGATACGATTTAAGGGTATGTGTTTTTAAGTAGTTCTCTTCTCTGTTTAAGAGAACTAATACGTCCTCTTTCAACTCCAATATTAATACAATAAGAAAAGTACTTCAAAACATTTAGAAGAGATCGAAAATCTGAGTCCACATACATATTAGGTGGAGTGACCGCCAGAATGCGCTGCTACTGCAAAACAGGTTATGGTGCCTTGAAGTCCGCTCATATTTAGGTAGTCATGCCAAATTTCAGTGCGATACTGTCTTTAGTTTTGTTTTGACAGCTGATTGTTGTTGACGTGTTTGGCATCATGTTGAATATGCACAAAAACGATTTTCGTTCTCTCATAAAGCATTATTTTTTCAGAGGCAAAACGGCGAAGGAAAGAAAAGAAAAGTTGGATAAATATTATGGGGCTAATGCTCCGTCAGATTACACCGTCAAATATTGGTTTCGAGAGCTTCGTGGTGGCCGCAACTCCACTACCGAGCGGCGGCAGGCCCTCCGATGCGGTTGCAGAGGAAAATGTCAAAAAAATACATGAAATGATCTTGGCTGACCGGAAAATGAAGGCGCGCGAGCTAGCAGATACCACAAAGATTAGTACTGAGCGCACACGCCATATTTTGGGCAATATTCTGCATATCAAAAAGTTATCCTGCCGCTAAGTGCCGCGAATGATTGGTAACTGGATTTGAATCCCTCGGACTATTATCTCTTCCCAAACCTCAAAAGATGGCTCATCAATAAAAAATTCAGCTCACGCGAGGAAATCATCGACGCCACGGAGGAGTATTTTGCAGACTTTCCGGAAAATTACTTTTCGCTGAATCGCTGAAATAAGTGTATCAAACTAAAAGGGGACTATAAAAAAATAATATAAAAAAACATTTAAATAAAAAAAATTTGTTAATTCCCAAGAAGGTTACTTTTGTTATTAGTATGTGTACTCTTTTACCGAACAGGATAAGGTACTGAGAGTGTCAAGACACTTTGTCATTTAAGGAAAAGATTACCCTAGTTTGTGACCCTGTCTTACACCGACGGCGAGTGGAGAAGGAGATTTAACTCAGCATAAAATTTGACCAGCTGGAGAAGCATCTTTGTTGAGGCCTATGTCCACTCCTAATGAAGTAAGATTGACATAATTAAGTAAGATTGGTGGATGAAAACATATATTTTGAGGATAAAATGTCTACCGTTCACTCTTATGAAAAAATATCAAGAGCCTCTTCTGCAGATCATATAATAAAATATGTTTCGTTACTTCACCTGGCAACCGAATTCAATGTGTGTGACTAAGGAGAAATACTTTTCAAAACTTTACTGAAGCTCATTCTATATGAACTGGTAAACGCGTATTGAATTTGCTATTCCTTTTTATCTAGAATGGCATTACTGCCGTTTCACTACGTTTTGGTTATTTTAAGACTATCATCTCAAAGGACTTTGTTACGGAGAAGGTGGTAGCGACATGTTTGCAATATTTCATTATGCCGCCTATCTTGTCAGTGAAAATAAATGATGCCACTGAGTCTATCCTAAAACCCACTTGTTCGAATGGTATTCGGTTCGCTATACAGCTCTACGGAATTTCTTAAAATAAACCCTTTCAAGTAGATGGGCTGCCCCTGCCCATGTCGTACTTCTGTCAAAACCATGTAACCCCAGAGCTTCCACCTCTCATCTGCAATCACCAATCAAGGCTAAAGATTAATTACACTTTTCAACTCACTAATTACATTCGGTATTCATATTATTATGTATTTGCACAAAGGTCGGTTGTCTAATATTTGAGGACGCCTGAGTGATTGAATGAATAAGCGTTCCCAGCGGTAATTTGACGACAAGACTCCCTTACTAACATCGGCTTCTTTTCCTTCCAACAAAAGCGATATTTGTCTTCGTTATATCTCAAAATCGCATATTATGTTACATTCCCCTGGTGATGTGTCTACGTATACGTGCAAGCAAATTTGGGACACCTCCTAAAATGCGTATCTCAAGCAAATAGCCATATGGGAATGCGAAAATTAAACGTACCACCGAAATGGGCTTAATCTCTACTTGAACTTGACAATCTAATTTATAATAAATACATAAAGAAATTAATTGTTTATTTTCCTTAGAGTAAATATTTTTAATTACACTTTTCAATAGGCAAAATGGGAATTGCTTACTCAAGTCATTGCTATCACCTGAGCCCCCGTTGAGGAATTTATTCAATTTGCCAAATAACAGAAACACCTAGAGAAAAATTCTAATTCAAATCTTCTTTATTTTCCTAATACGAATGTAAAAGTAAAACGTGTCACCTTAAGGTGCTTGTAAAATTAAAATCAACAATGTCAACGATAATTAATTACAATATCGCGCCCCGAGGACAGTTTATGTTGGAAATCTCGATAATGTTTTCACAGCCCTAACTGCTTATGAGAATTCCTTAGAGCGGTAATTCATTCCTCATACTCTGTATCCATTTATCCGTAATGTGTATCCCACACTATGATGAACATAATCACCAATCAGACACCTTCCATTTAAAAATAATTCCACCAACCTTCTGCCTGTTCGAGGTTGTTAATAAGTCTCATCTGTTTCGTAATAAGGACGAAATGAACTCCATGGTATACGAGTATGTACACCTGTACCTATCTATACACAACATCCGCCCATGTACTAGTATGCTGCAATAGAGGTTTATTAACTCCCAAATACGAATATCTACGAATATGTGAGGTGCTGAATTGGCGGTCGAAGATTCTTGCAGGAATCCACCAGTCAATGACTGGTTTTATTCATATTCCCAGAGTGTGCAGGTTACTATCCTGTCGGAAACCTTGAATGTTAAAGCAAAAACCTCCTGACAGATACACGTTTAACCCCCTACAACTCCCTCACGTAATGAAATAAAAATAAATCAGCCTCATGGCTATACCATAGTCATTGTGGTAGATCGAAGTTGTCGCCACGTAAAGACACAAGGATACAGTGTTACGTCGCTGGGTGTGCTATTATAAGAAAGCAGACAAAAAGATATTATACAAAAATACAAAGAGGGAGAAACAAAAGCTGCTCTGGAACGCAGAACGCAGACATCCTTCAAAAACATTCTACTTGCTGCAGAAGACGAAATTCACCATGTTAACCCGTAAGTCATAACTCGCTGCAGGCACGCTCGTCCTTACCCTCAAATGTTTATTCTTGTCGGATGGGAAAATCAATAGGATGTCAATGAGATAAAATTTTATTCAGTGAAGTGGGACTTAGCCAAGAGAAATTCAAACAAACAGAACTGGAAGTGACTGCTGGAAAAGGTGGTTATGATGTATTGTATTTGGCCATTTTTCAATTCTCAACGAGTATGACCTTTTCCGTTGAAACGTAAACCGATACTCATTGGTATAGCTCATAACTAGTTTTGTTTCTTTTCTTTCCCTGATGAAAGTATGAAAGATGAAAGTACCTATGCAATTGTAATGAAAATGGCTACAGGGTGATGCGGATTATAGATGTTGCTGTCACTGGTCAGACTTTTCTTTCGTCTATTGTAGGGATCTGTATCTGCACCACAAAAAAAAAATAACAAGACCCGAGCGTACATAGTCAATTTTATGAAATCATTTGTAGTTCCACACGAAAGTCAAATAGGACCTACACTCTTAGCTTTATTTAATAATCAAATTTGTTGCCAAATCTCCTTTCTTAATTATTAAAGGCTTTGTGGAAAAGGGAAAGTAAGGCTCAATCTTTTATAGAAATTTTATAAACTGCATACCTAGCTACGGTATAAATCGTATGTAGAAATAGTTGACACTTAGTGAACTAAGAATAACCTTCCGATCAATCTATTAAAGTTGTTTCCTTCTAGTGAAGGATAAACCTGAATCAAGTAGTGATGAAAGGGTTGATACAGTTTAAAGAGAAAATTTCCTCGGCGCTGACTTATCTAGTAAAGTTGAACGGCTTTCAGAAGATAAGTGTGTATTTATTCATGGTTAGCCTGATTAAATACAATAAATGCTTGCTCGATTCATAACAACCGCAGCAAAGGGGCTCCGATCTTGATGCACTTTTGGTAAAACATCCCTTTCACACTCATACACATATGTAGTTTTCATTGCTGCAACACAAAGCTATCTTTAGATTGAAAAGCAACGGCTCTTGACACAACTCGTAACGAAGTTTCTTTTGATCTTGCCCATCGATCAACTATTTTCAAAAGATGTTGAGACAATTGCCTTACGGGCGCGCTGTCTGATGCCGATTGCAACTTCTGCTAAGTCAACATCCTTCTCCTTCAAACTGACTTGAGTATAAAAAGGGTAATTTTTTTTTTCTAATTTAGAATGTAACGCTATTTTTATCGTGTCAACAACATAGCAAGCGATCGTGACTCAGCTGTTAGCTACATATTTGTTCCATCCCAGTAAAAACAGTCTAAGCGTTATCCGTACGACGCAGTACGATTTTCCTTATCACATACATTTGCAGAATATAAACGGCTTGATTCTTGCTGTTGTGAAATTAATGGAAACGTCGCAAACCAGGTTACCATTGTTTGATGAAGTGAACGCTGACGCTATTGATTCTTAACATAGTATTACAACGACTACAATCTGGAACAGAAGTGGAGCTGGGCACCAAACAATATGCCTCCCCAGCAAGCCTTGTTGAACCCAAGTTGCTCCCGATTTCGCACGCCAATTTGTTGTAGGTCCCTCTCCATTTTAGGCGTAGTCTTGCCCTTCTAGCTTTCTCGTGGTGATAGATTTGAAGGCTTTTCAAGCCGAAGCGCTTTACATTTCCAAGTCATGAAGGACCACGAATTTTGACGGTTTTTCTTACCGATATCTGTAGAGCCCGTAGAATTATGGGTTAAATTTTCTTCTCCATTCTCCGTCGGTGCAAACAGTGGCACAGATCACTGGAAGCAATTATATTTCAAGTTTGGTTGTCCAAGAGATGGCTGTCTACTCAATTGCCTCGTGAATCTAGAAAAAAACATCCATTTCCTAGAATTACTCTTCGGATGATCTCCAAAAGGATACGTATCGTTGTTTATAAAAACACAAAGCCCCTGAGTATCTCGAAGCTTCTTCTTTTCCTTCTTCTTTTATTAAACGTTTAAATATGTAATGCGTATAGCTACATATTTCTTCTACTTAGGGGTATCTGAATTGCTACTGCGCTAATTGTTGGGTTGGCTAAATTTTCGGACATTAAGACCATCCTACTGGCCACTTAATTTTGGATCACCTCGTTAGTGAAGCTAAGAGTTTACTGGTGTTTTCGCATTTAAGTTACCCAATTGTTTCTCCTTCGGCCTCGTTTTTAAACTTCAGCTGGAACTTCAGACTCTATTGCATTTTAAACAGGATTACCGAAGATTTGTTCAGACTGAAGTTTCTTTACTATCCGTTTCTCAATTTTTCGTACATCGTCCAACACTGCAATGCGTATGTTAAAGCTAAAGGAGTAACTTTCGTTATATATGAAAATGCCACCCTTAAGCGGGAGTTTTTGCGCCATTTAAGCAACCCCACACTGACTCTGTGTGCAATATTCCCATTGCAATTTCCTTGGGGCTTGACGTCAGAGTCCAGGTATTTAAATTGTTCGCACTTTGGCACGATGTCTCCATCCAAATAAATGTCAGAAGTTGCTAGCGACTAATTCGTAACTCATTATCTTAACATTTTTCCAATTATTCGGAGTTGCTTGAATGCCTGTCGCTTCGGTCGGTCGTTGCCTAAGATAGCGCTATCATCGGCGAAAAGCAGAGAAGTTGTTGATGTCCTGCTTCAATAGAAAATCTTGCACGACATTAAATAACAACGGACTTTGTACTTTACCCATCATACATATCGCATATCATGTCCTACGTCTTATATCTGAGAACTCTGTCGAAAAGCGTTCGTTTCAAACCGATGAAGACGATTTACAGATCCTTCGTAGCTTCGCAATCTTTTTCCATCACTATTCGTAAACTTTGAATCGCGTCATATGTCGATCTGCCTTCCATAAAGCCTCATTGACTGTCATAACTGGCCTGAATATCTCGAAGCTCTGCCTGTCTATTATGACGTTTGGTCCAAGTCGTAGAAATTGTATGTCCTTTCTCGATGAAAACAAATACATCTTTGCAGGTTCTGCTTCAATTTGTGCTAATGCCTTATAAACAGCTCTCTGTATTCTGTCCATGTTGATAGTACAGTCTTTTAAAAAGTTGTACCTCAGGTGTTGGTTTCCTAGTTCCGCATAATGCTCTCTAGTACGATGTTGAAGAAATCGCGTGACAGTAGATCGCCTTGTGAAAAACATTTGTGACATGAAAGGTTTCGATAATATCATTACTGACCGGCCATGGCTTCATTTAATTTTTCCCGATATTTAAGTGAGCTGCTATATCCGGCATTTAAATCCACGAATATGGAGTTGATGGTGGTTGTCGATTTTAATTCGATGATGTGAGCATTAGGGGCCCCTAAACCACACTGGCAAGAACCAATCAGATTGTTGACAACAGCATTAGGGCGATTACATACCAAATATAGTTGGCGCAGATTAGAGGATATTTCTTCAGGATCCAGCATATTGTGCTGAGGTTCTATTCCTCTGGCTTGCTTTAGTCCGACTCCATTTCAGAGGTGATTTCATGTACATTCTTCGAAAAGACATCTTCTCCCCTCTTAACCAGCTCGACAACTATGCTATTAGCACAAGCAACCTTGTTGGTGAGGAATGACTATCCCCACTTCGTCGAAGACGGGTGGAAGGGATTGATGTCCTTCTTACAATAGTTTCACTGAATGGTCATTATTATTGGAATTTCTTGTGACGCCTTCGCTTTTATACAGTGAAAAAAGGAACAAAATTGTGGGCCATCTAAGCCCAACATTCCCGATTGTGGTCTATATTTCAAAGGCTATGTTTATGAGAATTCCCGATATGACTGCACTCATCCACATCTTTTAGTAATTTAGTTCGCAACTTTTTCCCGTCATTGTGCTGACCTTCCAGCTTGGATACGTACGCATATGATGCCTGCCTCGGAAATCATCGAGGTCTGATATGAAAATTTATATTCACCCTGTCATACTCGTATATTCTTCTCTGTGCAGGGTAGTGTACTCAAATGTTATATGTAGGTTCACTTCCATCTTTGTGTGACTTTTGAAAGTGTTGTTAAGGAAGTAACAGCGCGTCACACTATCTAAAACCTTTTTTGACATCTAAGGTCCCGGTTAAGTCGATACCGATCATGACGGAGCAGTTGGCGTTGTCAATCGTCATTCTGCACAGACGGACGAGTTTGGCAGGGATGCCGAAACTAGACGAGACTTTATATAGCTCGTCTGCGTATCGACTTGGACTTCTTGAGTTTTTTCCAGGATCTGCCGGAGTGTGAAGATTTGGCCGATTGCGAACTTTCCTGGTCTGAAACGATAGGGACAGTGGCGAAGGGTGGTTGGCGAAAGGTCTCGGACGTTCACACTATGGTAGATGTGATCTTGTATCCGGCGTTGAGGAGACTTACACTTTTCTATTTGGCGCAGTTGAGGGGATCTCCTTTTGTGGATCGGGAAACGATACTGAGATTTCAATCATCATGCATACACTCTTCTGACCAGATCTGAGAAATGAGATGGGGCATGCTCTCCACAAAATTATTTCCACCAGCTTTGAATACCTCGGCCGATAAGCCATCAGGTCATTCTGATTTGTTGAATTTGAGCATATATATTGCTATCCTTACTTCCTTCTGGTGAAGTGGTCGGAAGTTTTGGGTCTATTCTGCCTGACGACGGCGTGATGTTAATCTTTTTCGCCATTATACAGTCTGCAGTAATTTTTTTTCCATATTGTTAACACTGACTGTGACTCTACTACAAGATTTCCTTCTTCATATCTAGACGCTCCTATGCGGGTATTCTTGCCCTAACAAGTTCTTTTTGCCTGTTGGTAAGATTTCGTACGTTTTCCCTGGAATACAAAGTGTCAAGAGCGCTCCGTTTGCTCTTTTTTCTTCTTCTCGATAAGCCGATGTTCTTTCGGTGTCTTCTGCTCGTAGAGCGCATGAGCAGCTGACGTCTTTCGTTGTGGCACCGCTTTGTACGCCTTTTGTTTAGCTGTATGTGCTTACTGGCATTCTTTATCAAACCAGGGATTTCTTGGTGGTCGGATGAAACTTGGCACATCAGTTGAGGCGTCTCTGATAATGCGTTAAGAGCATTGTCACTGCCCTTGATGCTGGCGGTATAGGAGTTGTTGAGAGATTTCGGGATACGCATTCGGCGTAGACTCCGGCGGTCTTTTGCGATTGCAGCTTTTGTATATTATAACTAATGTTTCAGCAATAGGTGTAGGATTTGAAAGGCCTATTATTTTGCAGCCGATGAACATAGGGTCGTCATATAGTGACAGATGTCATTTATAAAGTTGGGAAATTTAAAGTGGGATGCTGCATGAATTACATGAATTTTATTAGGAGAATTCACATTCAATTGCGACAATAATGCGAAAAATTCGCTTGCATGTAATCATGTGTGTACGCAACATAATCAATGAATTTCAAGACACTGGCTTAGCTTAAGATGTGAAGACGGTGAACCGAGTTCGCCGGGATGTTCAATGGAAAATATCGCAAAAGTGTTGAAAACGATCCAAATACCTCCAATCTTCACCGTTCTGCTCCGCCACACTGCACAGAATTTTGACGGAATATTTAGTTCTCCATGCGTATAAGGTCCAACTAACACAAGAACTAAAGCTGGCTGAACACCAGCAGCGGTGTATCTCGAATTGATTCCTGGAAAACATGCATGCTGACATTGATTTTCGCTAGAAAATAGAGTTTTCTGATGAGCCCCATTTCGAAATTGGCGGCAAGGCTAATAAGAAAAATTTCCGCATATGGGAGGTGTCATAGGGCCGTACTTTTTCGAAAATGAGGCCGGGCAGACTATTACCGTCAATGGAGTGCGCTACCGAACAATTTCTGGTCCAGGGAGCTCGAGGCTGACCTCAAACATACTCTCAATTGAATATTGGTACGTGGCTTAAAAGTCTCTAAATAATCGAGTTCTCATGCACGAAGTCTCCCAGCCACGTAATTTCGCATTTCTATGACATCAATTGGCCGTCAAGATCGTGCGACTTAACATCATTTGACTTCTTTCTGTGGAGCTATCTTAAAAGGAAGATCTATGTCAACGATCCGCAAATAATGTGAACTCTAAAAGCGAATATTGAAGCCGCAATCGCGAGGATAGGGCGCCAATTATGTGAAAGAGAGATTGGAAATTACAAGAAAAGGATGAGAGTCTGCAAACAGAGCCGAGGTTGTTATTGTGTGCCATAAATAATCCCCATGTGTCTACTTTCTAAAATAAAGTTTTATTCAAAAAACAAATCCTTAGCCTCTTGTTGAAACACCTGTTATCTTCCCAAAGTAGTTATTGTTTGTTATGACGCTTGCGAAATCCGCATTTGCCCCTTGGCTGCAACAAGGTGGTGATCCGTGTTGGCTACCTGGAACGTTCGGACGTCCAGAATACTGGCCTCCGTTTCTATCGCGTTGTGATCAATTTGATTTAACGTTTCATAATCCGGAGACCGCCATGTCCCCTTCTGTATATTGTGATGAGAAAATCGTGTGCTTATCGTAGTGATATTTCGTCCCTACACATAGTTAATAAGCCTAAGTTCATTGCCCGCCGTACTGTCGTTTAGACTATGCTAACCAACGGTCCTACCAAAGATGTCCTCCTTTCACATCCTGTCATACTTCGAACACTACTCAAATATCTTGTCGAGGAGCTCATAGCAACATTCTTTGGTGGCGTCGTCCTTGTCTTCCGTGGAAGCATGTTCGCATAGTAGGCTTACATTAGCGAGTTTAGCCTTGATGCGGATTATCACAGTATTTCATCCTCCTTATAGCCAGCTCATCCCATTGCACTTGCTGGATGGCGGTAATATCTGCGTGATAGCAGTCAAGAGCCTCTGCTAATGACTCGGCTGCAAGTGTCCTATTAAATGTCTAAACATGCCACGTGTAGATCCGAAGATCGTTGTCCTTTGAAAGTTTGCAGGTGTCAATTCGTTTTCTTCATTAGTTGGTTCGTCACATCTTCTAATCTCTTCTTATGAGGGCATAGGCTACTGGCCTAGTATGCCCTTGATATTTTAGTCTATTGTACGTATATGGGTAAGGGTTTACCCATGCAGTTACCGGAGACAACCACCGGGATGTAAGGCAAGCACTTTGCTATGAACTTGATTGGTCTAATCCAAGTGGTAGGACAGTTAGCAGTCTCCCGATTGATCGCCACGAACGTCTCCAATAAGAATAAGCACCAACCCTTATTTGTCCACGGGGTTGTGATTTTTTTCAGCTTTAGTGAGTGTCCGCGAAGCATGCTGAATTGATTTGATGCTGCTATCTTCCATTCGATGAGAAATACCAGCACCAATGCCAATACTGGAAGCCTCAGCTGCAACAAAGACTGAGGTTTCGACTTGAAGTTGTTGTTAGCAACTTGATGTCAAGGTCCATTTGGTGTTTTTCCGCATTACTGCGGACGGCTTTGCTTACTGATATTGGGGATAAAACGACCATAATAGTTTATTGCTCCCAGAAAATATCTTAGCTGAGTGATGTTCTGAGGCCCCGGTAAGGATATGATGGCTCTTGTCTTTACTGGATCCGGTTAAAGTCCACTTCAGGAGATGACATGGCCTAAGCTTGATGTAAAATATGAGCATTTTCTCAGCTTAATGTGAAATCCGTACTCATCCATTCGCAAGAGTACTACACGGAGTCTTTACGTGTTGCTCCATTGAATCTCCTGATATAAGGACATGAAGACCAAATAGCATTGGATCCATGAGTTGATGGAATGCCCCAGGTGCTGACTTGACTCACGGAGGCAGGAGATTAAAACGAAAAAGTCCTCGACGTGTGTTGATTGTCAACCAGTTTTTGCATTCATCTTCGGCTTCAACCTGATGATTTGCATCGGACAGATCTATATGGGTAAACACTTTGGCTTCTGCATTGGGGATACTGATGTCGTAGAAGAGCATCGTTTAATACCGTTGAATGATTGGGACATTAATCTAATTTCTCCATTAGCTTTGCGGACGGCTACTATTGATGCTGCCCAATCAGAAAAGTCTACAGGTGTTATTTTGCCGCGATGCTGTAAGCGTTGACGTTCTTCCTCTATTATTGCCAAGATCGCATAGGGCACGGGACGGTTCCTTCTAAAAATTGGTGTAGTATTGGTTTTAAGATACACTTTCGCCTTGAATTTGGTGCAATGATCTAGAGCAATAGTAAATATATCAGAATGCATCCGATGCATTCCGCCCTCATCTTACGCAGTGGCGCCTGGACCGCTAAACATATGTTATGTAACGGCTAATTGTACAGTCCAAATTCGTTTATCCAGTCAATACCAAAAAGACTTAGGTGTGGAAAATCCGCTAAACGGCATTTTGATTAAATTACCCTGTTCATCTTTTACTGCCACATCGCCTGTGTCGATTGCTAATGCGGGTTGACCAAGCTGTTCCCATATCGAGATAAAAGTGGCATCGGAAGTGGTATCTAGTTGAAGCTTAACACTCTTATGGTTCATTTTTATACACGAAAATTTTCGACTGGCTTAAATTGAGTTTGTTTTAAATCGCTGTTTTCGCTGAAACTTTTTTTACTTTGAGTTGAATACGAAAAAATTGAATTTTTATTGGTTTTTCTCTGAAAAGCAAGTGCAGTAACCCGGTTTGTGGCTACATTGGTGGCATGATGAGCACATGTGATCCTTGAAGGGACAATTTGCGAAATGTGGCATCTCGCCACATCTCCAGCATGGAAATCTCGGTACTGATACCCCTGAAGTGCTTTGTGCGGAGAAATTGGTCGTACTTGGTGCATTATGCTTTGGTTTCTTATGTTGCTGTTAGTTTCCAAATGACATAGCGTGTACCTTTGATAGCGATGGTTCCAATAGTTGTATCTTGCTTAAGCTTTGAGATGCGTTGACACTCCAAAAGTAAGTTTTAATTTGACTTTCGATTCGTCACCTGTTTCGAACAATGAAAGCAATCTAGATCGCACATCCAAGTCATTACCCGATTGCAACCCTTTTACGAGAATCAGACACTTGAACTGCTTGCCCGTTGGTAAGTTTATTCAGCTCGAACTGTTCGCACTTTTTATTGGCATTGCTTGCGTACGTTGTGAAATCTTCGAGGTTACTTTTAATTGTCTGTAAGCAACTGAAGCGCACCCTGAATCTGGATTGAGACTTGCCAAAAATATTGCTTCGCTTATCAATAGTAGTTCTAAAATCTAGGCTAGCAGGTTTGGAAGGCAAAATGAAATTGGTATACCGAGTATACTCTGAAGTTCGCATTTTCCTTAGGAGGAGGCGAATGGAGCAGCATCACCTTCGAATGGTGAAGCGTAACGTGAGAACCACTCAGCAAATGTGACACCATTTTCTTCATCATATTGGAACTCTTGTATATTTTTACATAGCTCTTCGATAATATATTCCACAGATACCTTTTCCTTATGGGATTCTAGTGAATTTTTGGTCAATTTTTCAATAAGCATTGATTGAAGTGCTTAAAAGAAGGAGATGAAATCTGGTAGCACTGCTGCTGACCCGTGGAGTACTTCGTCACGCTGTCTGGTACTCATCCTTAATTATTTGAGTAATGCTCGTCGCCACTGTTGCCATTATTACAAATATTTTTATATATTACCGAAAGATCTTACTACAATTACTATAACTAGGAACGAAGTCTTAAATGCGAGTGTAATCAAGTTCGACTGATTGGGGGACAAGTGAGAAGCTAGATAGTGCAGATGTCAGAACATGGTGGGTGAGAACAGTGTTGGAAGATCTAGATATTGTGGGCGGAAGCAACAGTATATCAAACTTCGCTTCGTAAATCCTTCAGTTTTACTAAATTGTTAGTTAGGCTATGTTAGCTTCTTTTTTGCGATTATACTCTGTATCATAACAGGTACTCAGTAGTCCAAAAAGGAGTTTCTATCTGATCATCTTTCAATTCCTTTGAGTATTCAACTGGAAATCAGTGGCAGAGAGACATTGTGAAATCCACATTAGGTCAACTGGTAAAACTTTGCCGGTGAGGTGAAAATAATATATCTGAGCGTTTAACGATTTCTGCAGAAGCTGCAGAGATGAAGAAGGAGAGAAGAAGCTCCTTACCTAGATAATTCTAAATTAGCGATCTCTCTATAAGTTGTGGGGTCGGAGCTGATCACTCAAACAAAAACTCAGTCCATTGTAGTTCTGTATACTTCATTTACTGAAATTTTTCAGTCTTTTGTAGAAATACGAGTAAGCGTTTCAGTGAAAAAATACATGGAATACCAGCACCTACCACAGCAGCGCTGAGTGCTGCTGACTTGCAGGCAAAAATCTTTCGAATTCTAGTCTTGTCTAAAGTGACTTGCTGTAAGTAGCATAATAGCATTTTGGACCATAGTATTCTCACAAAAAAGATACCACAGCGAACAACGTACCATTGTGTGGAGAAACGACTATAAATCCTTGAAATTCCCAAAGCGATATCTCACTAAATGTCAGATCCGACGTGCAATACATTTCTTCGTGTCACTTGTATTTAGTATCAGAAGTATATCCACTATCGCCACTTAATGGAAACATTTCGTACATTTTTCCCACCACCCTGTGACAGCACAATTCCAATAATCCTTGAACATCTATCTAAAGCAAGATACTCGTAATCTTGAAAGCAGGAACAAATAGAGCTATCCAACGGCGCATCTGTGTGTCTCTTCTTCTATGCATTTACTCAAGATACGGAAAATTACTTTGCAGATAAAATATACTTTCGTTCATTGATATATCACCGACATCTTTTTTATACGTCCATTTCGCCTTCCTCGTCTCAAAAGTAATTGAGTGAGATCATTAAATTTTAAAATGTTTTTTTTTTTTTTGAGAAAGTTTCTGTAGTTTAAAATTGTGTGTAATGTCTTAGTATCTACCGCAATTTATGGATGCAATTATCTTTAAGAATGCATTTCATCGTAAACTTTTCGCTTATTATTAGCATTTTTTAATTTAACCAGCATCACTACCAGGAGCGGGACCAGGAGCAGAAAATAGGACCACGACCGAAGTCAGAATTAATATAAATGCTCCCAATGGGGATGCAATCGTTGGTGATAAAAACGAAAATGGAAATATGATTAAAAATACCTGACGACGCCCACAGGACATGACTTAAATTACTGAATAAGAGTTCCATATTCTGCAAATTGAATTTTAATATTTTAATATTCACGGATTCCTTAAATCCAATTTCACGCTGGTAGTGGCATTTGTAGTAGTACAAGTGCTCGTAGTTCTGGTGGCAGTATGGGAAGTGCCTTTTTCCAAAGCGCTTCCCTGTAGCGGCTGATGCTATAATCACGGACAAAGTTTTAATTTTCTTTCTCTTTACCGCCTGGTATATTGGATATCCTCTGTGCGAATATCTTGGTGTAATAGCTACAAAAAGACTGAAAAGATATCCATCTGGTATTCACTTAGTTCACAGAGATGTAATAAAATGAAATGTAAAATGAGTATCAGTCCTGTGTTGCAGTTTACTCGAGCAGTTGCAGATACGGCTACGTTGTGCTGGTAAATTTGATTAAACTTAATGACCAGAGGTATGCGGATGAGAAACCAGCAGAAATGCAAAGCTGTGATGAGCTGGATGGGTACTAATATGCCGGTTATTGCGGCGACAGGTAGGGTAACCGAAGGCCTGGTGGCAAGGTACATGGACTGGCATGGTGGAGGGCCATTAAATATCATAATGCGTAAAGTTTTTCACCGTAAATCATTAAAAACAATTTATAGTGGCAAGAACACGTCTCAGTCTCATAAAGAGCATCCCTGTGCTTTGAATGTGGAATTATTCTACAACACAGGAGGGTTTTTATAGGGTGTTAAAGTTTGCAATATTTTAAAAATCCGGTGAAGATTTATTACTGTTTCAGTCGAGGATTAATGGGGGTTTGAATCAAAAATTAAAAGCTACGACAAGGAAAATTGTTGATACATTAGAAGCGCTACAACTGGATATCCTCAATTTGGGGAATTTTTCGGTTTTAAGAGGAAAGGAAGACTGGAACGTGTTAGAAGCTTTAATTTTCTATTATGAAAGTTGAGAATTTCTTCAGACAATACTTACTCTCCCTTTTTTTTTGTCATTTTGTTCCAGCTGAGCTGGAGAAAATTTGAATCCCATAAATATTATAATTATTCTTAGTGGATGTTAGTCACATCAGTAAGGTATAGAAGGCATTACTTTCCATATGAATGGATACTCACTTAGCTTAGTTGGCCTTGTTGTTAACCAACGCTAAAAGTCTTGACGGCGATTTTAATGCCACCTGTGACATTACCTACAAATACAGAAATGACCTAAGCAGGGTCATACCCCCCCCAAAAACTCGTCGGACTTTACAGGATGACATTGGGAATGTTGGAATCAAAACTCGGATAAGATGACGCCGTGGCAGGTAAGTTTTTCCAAAACACACATGCCTACTTAACGAAGAGCAATCTCTCAAAAAACATTACTTCCTTTTATCTAAGATAACAGCGGGATTAAGGACTCAAATAAAAGGAACGAAGTGCGAGGCTTTCATCGTTTTGATCCAACTATATGGCGCTTTTTCAGGACCGCCTTTTGCTTTGGCATTTTGCTGGGAGATAAGATTCAAGCATTTAGTTAAGTCACGTTGTAGAACAATGTTAAACGAGAAGGATTTCTCCCAAAAAAGAATGCCTGTACTGAGGCAGACAGCCTATGACCAGCAAGATTGGAGAGGCTTGCGGTTGAGGCTAATTACAGACCAAATTTTTCGCCTAGTCTATAACACTAAGAACTAATTCCTTCTAGTTTTGGAGTGCCTTCTCATGGCAGAAAGGCTGAAGGGTCAAGGATTCTAAGTTTCCGCAGAAAACCTAGGTGTGATACCGAACTATTGGCCTAAGACGTTTAGATCTGACATTAAACTGTATAGCCGGGACTTAACAGGATTATACTTCAGGTCGTACTCACAACAGCAACAGCGGTATTAAGGAAAACTAATCACCTGCCGATTTAAAGGGTGAAAAGGGACTTCCTAGATCTTTCGACCTTGATGACTCCTGCAGTTTTTTCCGAAATACGTTCGATAGATTAAGCTGAAATGGTGAGGGGGGTAGCGAGGGGGCTCGACCTCTTAAGGTTAAACTCCATCAGAATAGACAGAGGGTTGCTCAGAGTGGTGGTTTTAACGATTTGTCCCAGGAAATCGAACAGATTTCAACGAGGTCCAGAAGAGGTATACACTGAAAGACTACCGTCGAAGGGGCATTTAAAGAGGGGAAGAAGACCTAAAGTCTCGCCTCTCCATCAGCCACAAAAAAGCATAACAGATAGGTAGAAATGATACCCACTGACAGCGATCAATGCCTCGGAACGGAACGAATAGGGACATGTGGAAGAAAGCTTCTGGCATTTCCTCTGTCGATGAATTTTCCAGGGTACGATTCCCTGATGAAAAAGAAAAAAGAAGCTACAACAAACAAAGGAAGCGGCAGTTCTACCCACACACGATGTCTAGACGAAACCGCTCCTAAGATCAGCAAAGGTCTTACTTCTGGTGGACGAACCTCGGTTGAGAGACAACCTTAGTGATAGATATCCTCGCACAAGGTTCGGTTGAAAGCGATAAAAATGTTACCGTTCAAGTCGACGAAATTTCAGCATTTGTAAATGTTGGAAATGGCATTTGGTGACAATGCACTGTCTAAAGCGAGTGGGCCCTCGTCCAACTATCGAGGCTTTTTCCACCAATCCAATTGGCTAATATTGGGTCTAGAACTTAATTCATGCGGTTTGCTAAGAGATGGCGTAACTTGTATTATTCCATTAGAACATGCGTTGGAAAGCTACTGTCATTGTACGTCATTTCAGTATATGTCATTCTTTTGAAGCGTAAACGACAATAATTTTTCTTCACTCAAATATGTCGAACTTTGTGCCTGAAAAAGTGTTTTTGCTGGGAGTTCTTCTTCATTACTTTAATATGAAGAAAACTGCTGCCGAAAGTCATCGTATTTTGGTGGAAGTTTATGGTGAAAAGCGAACGTGCCAAAAGTGGTTTGCACGATTTAAAAGTGGTGATTTTGGCATGGATGACGATTAACGTCCTAGGCAGCCAAAAAAGTTTCAAGATGAAGAACTGGAAGCATTACTCTATGAAGATTGTTGCCAAACACAAGAAGAGCTCGCAGAATCTTTGGGTGGAAATTGGAAATTGGGTTCCACATGAACTCAAGCCGAGACACGTCGAAAGGCGGTTTTGCATGGAACGCCACAAAAGGAAGTCATTTTTGCATCGTTATCGTTTGAAGAGAGCAGTGGCCGAAAAACGTCCGGAGTATGCGACCAGACACGAGGCAATAATTCTCCATCATGACAACGCTCGGGCCCACGTTGCTATTCCGGTTAAGAACTATTTGGAAAACAGTGGATGGGAAGTCTTACCCCACCCGCCTTATAGCCCAGACCTTGCCCCTTCTGACTACCATTTGTTCCGGTCGATGCAGAACGTCCTCACTGAAATACGGTTCACATCAGAGCAGAATATCAAAAATTGGCTTGATTCATTCTTGGCTACCAAGCCGGCGCAGTTCTTTTGGGATGGGATCCACAAATTGCCAGACAGATGGGAAAAAGTCATAACTTCAGATGGGCAATACTTTGAATAACACTATTGTACATGTTTTTCTTAAATAAACGTTCAAATTTCGAAAAAAAAACCTCGCGAATTAAGTTATATACCCAATACAAAGAGAGGGCAAAGCAAATGACTGGGCATATCATAAAGGTTTCCAGAAGCTGCTACGATTTAACCAGTTACATTCAGCCGGTCGTAGGTTGAGTGGCAAGACCGCAGGCTGTCCGCACCAGGCCTTAAAACATGGTACCGTGTCCCTAGTAGAAGTGTCACTTTGGCTGAGGTTTAAAGTTTAAGCGCAGGAAGATAGTTGGTTTCGATCTGCTGTGGAGTTGCAAAAAGTGCTGAGTGCTGTGTCCTTAAGAACAGCATGAGGCTGATGGGTAGGTCTCGACTCATGCCAAGGTTGGAGTCATGCCCTCAACATAGTTCCGCTTTACACTACTATTATTACACTACGCGATGGACAGGCGTATCTTGGTCACCATGAGTGTGTGGGTATTTACTGAACCGGTGGGTGTTCACTTAAAATACATGACACACATGTCCACAACGAGTGTTTCAAAGAACGCATCCATTAAGGTCCTGCCATCGTTCGACGTCAAGAATTTTGTGCTAAAAAATAGTCAACTAACAATTAAAGATCATGTTGACATCACGAAAACAACGTTTGGGTTGAGACCATTTGGGTCTCAAGCTTCTCATCTCTCTTGGTTGCCATTTTTTTCCTGACTGCCAGAACTTCATCAAATACATTATTGCGGAAGGAGAGACGTGCATCTATGTGTACAACCCAGAAACAGTCAAGCAGAAAAGTGGATATCGTGCCAAAGGTGAATCTAGACCGCAAAAACCGCTTCAAACCAAGTGAAAAATAAAGGTGGGTTTCACGTTTTTCTTTGATACCATTATATTGGAGTGGTGCATTATGAATTTCTGTTCACGCGATATAATTTGAGCGCTATACGTCTTTTGACTGCAGCTATTCGCCAGAAGGGATCGGAATTATAGGCTGACAACTCTTCGTTTTTCCAATATAAGCCGTCTCACATTCCATTGGTTGGCCAAAATTTCTACCCACATCGCCCTATTCGCTTGAATTAGCTCAGTCCTTTTAGGCTATTACCGGAGCTCAAAACACCACTCTTGGACATCGTCTGAACTCAATTGAAGAGACACCGGCCGAATCGAAGAAGGTTTTGAAGCCCACTTCAACTTTAAAAACTGTTTCGAAGACTGGGAGAAAAGATGGCGTAATCCGAAAAGGATTACTTCGGGATGACATTAGTCAATTTGAAAGGAATTGTTTATTCTTTGATCACAATATACTCGTACATGCCGTTCTGATGCAGAACTCCTGTAGCTACGAAAGTAAGAAATCGACACTCAAATTTCCAAGGCCTTGTGCGGCTGTTTCCGACTCTATCTTCCGAATGCCTCGAACGATATTCACTTTAAGGGCTTGAATCGTTTCTAGATTGTCCTCGTAACATCGATCTGTAAGGGCACTCCACAAAAAAAGTCAAGTCGCAGCTCCGAAGGGGCCAATTAGCGTCCAAAGATCGATTGTTTGATTACCTACAATTGACCTGTATGGCGCGCCATCGTCCTGAAACCAAACAAGAATTCGGTAATCACGTAATGCCGTTTCTAGCAGCGTTTTCGAAATAAAATGGACCAATGATGGCACAACTCCAAAATCCGCACCAAACTGTCTCTCTCTGCAGATGCATTGGCTTTGTGCGGAGTTTCCGGTCCTCAGATGCGGCAATTTTGTTTACTAACTTAGCCGTCAAGATGAAAATGCGGCTTGTCAAGAAAAATTATTTCTCGGCCAAATTCGACATCCAATTCGAACTGCTATAAGGCCCAAACTGAGAAGCAATAACTAAACGGATGGTCGTTTGCTTCAATTGCTGAGTCAATTGGACGTAAGCTAATAATCGGAGACCTTTGTGCGAAATTCTCAACAGGCTGGTGCGTAAAATGTTGAGTTGTTGAGATCGATGGCGAGTCGATGTTCCTGGATTGAATCGAACACTCTTGGCCACAGAAACCATATTCTCGTCGGTACGACGACGGGGATGGTGAGTGTCTCAGTTTCAGGAAGTTTTTGCACAAACTTGCGTAAAGTAGGCGGGTGGGTGTATCATTTCAAACAAAACTTATTTTCAATAAACGCACTGTTTGGTCAATTTTTTAATTTTTATTCAGTTTTATTTCAGTCTTAAAATAACACATGATTCAAAAAGAAACTTGTGTTTGGACCAAACGTTCTATTCTGGAGAATCGGTAGAAAGGACGAAATATATGCATCTGGAGCGACAGCTAAGTTGCTCTTAAACCTTCCTAAAGTCTCTCAAAACGTTAAGGCTACTTCGAGAGCGCAAAGCTTCTCTGAACACAGTCGGAGGGATGAATTCACGGAGTCTTGTTTAGGGCCCAGGTCACAATGGAAATGAGATCGCCAAAATAGTTTGAAGACGAAGCCCAGAGAAGAGTTCCTTAGAACTTGCCCGTGCCCTCGGTTAGGTCTTTCATTAATTGTAGATGACATGACTCTCCAGGATTCTGGTAGACCTAAGCAATACCTCGGAACGTCTCTAAGTAGTCTACTATTTCTGCAGTACTAGGTGGTTATGTGGTAGTGTAAGCACTTTATTGCTGTATCATTAACCCACTTTTCCGCGAAATTTTAGTAAGAAGAACAGTCAAGGAGTACAATGGAATAGTTCTTAGTCTGAAGGCTTTGTTCTAATAAAAAAAGAAAAAATCGGGAGAACTGTTTACTAACTCCGGAGTAACCGGCTCTTTTTGCCCATGGGCTCCCAAAAAGTTATTAGCCCTTTATGGTTGGGGTTGGGTTGGGCGATGGGCTAACAACCTGACCATAAGCATACAGATTACATGCACATGCGTCTGGTCAAACGTCTGCTTGTAATGGTACGAGTACCTCTTCTAATTCCCAATACAAGATACTGCTTTCTTTGCTTCAAGTTTGCAGATCCGATGTTATGGCAAAATCTATCTGTGGTATCTCTACTAAGTCTCCAAGATCTGCAAAAAATCAACGAATACATTCACTTCTACTGATTAGAATTCGAAGTTGATGTTGACATATTGAATGAAAATTTATTGTTTACTTTTAGAAGCGTAACCAACTTCAGACTGATATATCTTTGGAATATCACATCGAAATGCCAAACGCTCATCAGCGTTTATTTGCCATTCAATTGCCTGTCAAACGGAAGTAAACTCTTGAGATTTAAGCAACACCAACCGAAGCTATGGACTTGAAAATGAAACGTGATTCAGGGATCGCACTTTTTTTGGTAAAAAAATAGACTTCGTGAGTTGGACATCTAAACGGGATACCGGCACAGTAAACAAAAAATACGGTGATAGACATCGACCCATTGCAATGTCTGAGAACATGAAGAAGGTAAGATTCTTATTGGAGCGAAATCCATGTCGCAGCCGAAACGCAATGGCAAAAGAGTTAGTTGTGTCTGCCGCAAGTATGCATCGCATTTTACGGAATAAGCTGATGGTCTAGCCTTTCAAAATACAAAAGTTTCAAGACCTTACAGTTGCTCAGAAAGCAATGCGGCTCCAAGGATTGAAGTCAGCGAATCAGTGCAGTGGCTCGTTCGCGGCGACTTGAAAAATTGTTTGTTTACAGATTAGAAAGTGTTCACCAACAAAACGATCTCTGCTATGAATTTGGATTATTTGCGGGCATTTCGTCGTCAAAACTCAGCGTCTGTGATGGTTTGGGCAGGACGCACTCCGCTCAATTTTGTGCTGGCCAGAGTGAAAATTAACGCCACATGTTATGTTGGAAGGTTGTGTAAAACAGTGGGCAGCTAAAAATTAAAAAAAAAAAAGGAGCTGGATTTCCATCAGGACTCTGCAACCGGTCAAAAAGCCAGGACAAATCAAGCTAGCTTTCGAGAAAATGTTCCTCATCCGACCTCAACCCAATGGACTTCGCCATATGGGGTATTTTGGAGTGAAAGGTGAGCAACAAAAAATATGAAAGCGTTGTAACACTAAAATGTGCACTAGTCCGCGAATGGAACAAAATTCTGTATAGTGTCATTCGAGACTCTTGCAATGCATTCGCCGACAGATTGAACACTGCAATTCAAAGGTAATCATATTGAAAATTGAATTATTGAATTAAATAAACTTTGAGTTGACAATTGAATACCCTGTACAATGATAAAAAAGAAATAAAAAACAATATATTCGCCCGTCAAAGGATTTAATTGAAGGCAGAAAAAAAAGAGGTGGCTTCAACAAATCTTATGAATCAGAATATAAAATCTTCAAAAATCGGTTAAGCAAATAAATACAACAACAAAAGTCTAAATATAATATTTTATTACCAAAACTAATTCACTGAACTAAGATTGAACCCACATAAAGCGTGAAACCTTAGTAAAGAAACAGTGGGAAGTCAAACAACGCGCGCCGATAAAGTTATCCTTAAAAACTTTTCTTCAAATAAAACTATACATGAATTAATTAATGAATTTACAAAAAGGTTCACGGAACAAACACACTGAGTCATTCATCCATGTAACGCAATTACCTCAAGAAACAAAGCCGGATGAGGAACTTTCAATCCGTAAGTGTATTAATGTTAATAAGTCTCAAGCTATCGACTGCATTAGAGCCTGTGATTTACTGCAACTATAATTAATTTAGGTCAATTCAAAATTCAGCAAACTATTAAGACTGCTGTGGTACGTCCAATTTATAAATATCTATTGTACCAGTAATAGAAAAATGCTTGGAAGAAGTCGTTTCAAGAAGGCTGATGAGCTTGACCGAAAATAATTCGTTAATTCACAAAAAAAAGGATACGGATTTCAACACCACAAACGTATAGGAAAGATTCTGGGTGAATTCACTTATACAGTTCATGAAAATCTAAACTGTCCTATTTAAGGATTTTAGTAAAGCATTCGATACATTGGTATCTATTCATTCGAAGGAGGAGGAGGAGACTAAACGCTTTCATCGGTAGCGTAAGACTAATTTTATTAATTGGGAAAATGACACTTATGCTAACGTCTTACGGGCTAGGAGAGAATGCTCACTTATGGTACATGAAACCTATGTAATACGTAGTGTTATACAGTGTAGCGTACAAGAATGGTTACTTTATGGTACTTCTCCAAACTTAATATAAGCCTAATATCAACTTTTCAAAATTCACTATCTCATTTCATGATTCGGTAAACCAACGTCAGAATTTTCACGTTGCATTCTCGCACAGCATCGTCGGTGCTTGTTAATTTGTACTGAGTGGAATTTAGAGTGGACATAGCAAATATACGCGGGCTAACTAGTAATAATTTTTTCGCTTACGCCGACGTCTGTAAATTCAGACCAGCTGTTTTGGCACTTAGTGAAACGCAGGCAGATTCCCGCCCACACCTCTCAGATCACTCTTATCTGAAGGAACCTGGCTACGAACTAGCGCTGTTTCCTGAGAACTTCGCTGCGGAGAACAACTTAACGCAGCTTGTAAATGAGCCCACGCAGATACCAGAAGTTTGCAGCCATACTGCCAACACAATGGACTTGTTTTTAAATTCTCACCCTGACAAGTACACTGTCGATGTGCTCTCACCTCTAGGCTCGTGGGACCATTGTGTCATATCAACTAATTTCTCGTATACTAATCACACGGTTAGAGAAAAAATTCCTAAAAGAACTGTCTGGCAATACGAGATAGCCAATTGCAGCGGACTTAACACTTCTTTAGGAGCTTTAACTGGTCGTTATGTTTTCTTGATAACGATGTGGATGCCGCTCCTGATATGATCACAGACACCTTATCCCTTTATCCCTTATCGGATTAAGAATATCGGAACAAAAGACAAGGCATGGTACGGCTCGAGCTGTAAAGAGACTCTCAGGGTTAGGGAAATGGTTTTCGGTCCTATAAGACAGACACAAGAATACCGAAATAAAGTTCAAACGAGCCAGGAACGACTGCAACGTCTATCTTAAGCCTGTAAAATTCCAATACGACTAAAAACTGAGACAAAAAATAATACAATTCCCCAAAGATATTAACAATTTTTGGTCGTTCGTCAAAAATATTAGAAATTCTGCCTCATCCTTCATCCCAACTCTCATTTATAATGACAATCGAGCTGTCAGCTCTTTAGGCAAGGCCAATATACTTGCGGCCAGCTCTACACTTGAGTGCGTCGAATCTTTAGTGGAACAAATCCACTGTCTCACTCGTGTAGTAGCAAGAGTTCTTAAAGATCTTAACATTCACAAATTCGCTGCTCCAGATGGTATATCCCCCCTCCTTCTGAAGAAATGTTCTTCCTCGCTGGCAAAACTACTGCGTAAGCTTTTTCATCAATCCAACTCTTTAGGACTCTTTCCGTGCAGATGGAAAACAGCATTTGTCATGCCCGTCCATAAAAAGGCGAATCTTTCTCTCTCTCCTCCTACAGACCCATCGTACTTATATCCCTTTTTCCAAGCTCATGAAAACGCTGATAAACCGTTACCTCATGAAATATCTGGAAACACGAAAACTTCTTAATGACCGGCAGTACAGCTTTCGTAGCAACAGGTCCACTGGTGATCTGATGACATGTCTCACTGACAAGTGGAACCAAAGCGTACATCAATCTGGCGAAAGCAAGATAGTTGCACTTCATATTTCTAAGGCACTCGACAGAATTTGGCATCAGGCTCTTTTGTCGAAAATGCGTGCTTTTGGGATCGATGACTCTCTTCTTCAATGGATTAGAAATTACTTTTCGGAACGTTCAATTCAAGTTGTCTTGGACGGTTTCAAGTCTGATATTCACAAAATAAATACTGGTGTGCCCCAGGGCTCCGTTCTGTCTCCGACACTCTTTTTAATTTTCATTAATCATCTCTTGTCTGCTACTTCTCATCCAATATATTCCGTTGCTGACGACAGTGCTCTCTGCTTTTCATATTCGTTTTCGGAATCACTTCGGCTGTAGAATAGGAAGGCAATGTACGTTAAGCTCATTAAATTCCTATAACTAATTGGAGAACCACTAACAGAGTGGAGTTTAATGCTTCCAAAACACAATGCTGTCTGCTGTCGTTAAAGCGAAATTTAAACCCTCAGCCATTACCCATGGATGGCACTTATTTCATCGAAACCGATAAATGTTCCATTTCCGGTATGTGTGTCAATTACAACTTACGTTGGAATGACCACATATTAGGTGTCGTCAAAAATGCAGCGAAATGTCTAGGTTTCCTCAAGCGACGTAAGAAATTTTTCACCCCCTCTGATCTGATATATAAAGCACTCATCCGCCCAAAATTGGAGTACAATGCCCACATCTGGTCAAGTGCTCCTAAAATGTCTGTATACCTGTAAGATAAGATTCAAAACCGTCCGATAGGTGATACTAATATCAATCAAGCAATAGACGCACTTGAACACAAACACAAACACGAACACAATAGGCATACACGACGTAATGTGCTACATAGAAATCGCCAGTAGCTGCCCCTTCAAACTTTTTACCGTATCCATCTCGCTATGAATTCTCATCAATATACTCCCAAGCCCACTTACGGACTCACTCTAAAATATCTAAGCCATACAACTCGCTTATGCCTGCCTAGATCTTTATTTCCTTATCATTATGACCTTCAAACATTTAAAACCAACGATTACCGGCACCTCTCTTTCCATCCTCCCTGATTTTCCTTCGCCCGCGCTGTGCGCAAGTATTTTAAGGGTACTTAAACCCGTTGAGCGCGCGCAAATTATATAAAAAAAAGCGACAGAGTCTAACTCTGTTTTAAGTGACTTTCGTGGATTCCAGTACCTTGATTGCCATTTGATGGTCGACGTACACAGGTGAATTGATTCAGACTGTCCCTATCTGTCGGCTTCCTAAATAAAAAAAACTGTCAGCTGGGAGAATACTGCAGTACTATATGAGATGTTCATCATTCAAGTCGTCACTTCTGTTTGATGGCGTTTGCTGGAGAAAAAACATGTACCAGCGAAATCTATGAGCAGCCCAGCGACTTGACTAGTAGAGGAAGATCTCGCCTTAAGTGGCTCTTAAATGTGAAAGGTGAACTCAACCATCTCGGTCTCTGTAACTGAAGGCAGATGACTAAAGACCGCGATAACTGGCAATGGTTATTGGCGGGTTACCATTTCCACTTCGCACAGTAGCACCATCTAATTTGAATTCATCTTTAATTTAAAGGCAAAGTGGAGTTATACACAAGAGAAGTATAAACGCCTTCATCATCAGACAACAGCCTTACAAGCTGCGTATATACAATACATATATACCTTCAATCCTATAACCATTAAAACAAGGCGGTTTTCCAAATTTCTGCAAACAGAGATTTTAACACATTATTTAGACACTGACTTTCAACAAAAGTCAAATATCTCAAATAGCATCCTAAAAACTTATTACTCCAGCCAACTTCCATTCGTAGTTCAAATTTTAAGTCATAAACCAGTCCGCACATATGACTCGTTCCATTGCTCTATGTGATTTTTACTGGTATGGCCCTCTGGCATACAATTTCAAAACAATAAACTATTCAATGTCCATAAATTCTGTTCGAAAAGTATTAAATTGAAATCATAGCCTCAGTGATACATCTGCCCTGAAACAAACAGCAGAACACAGATGTAAGGCAAATACACACTTCTACGTGCCATTTGGTCTTAGTTTTTACTTCATCCTTTCAAAGGCACTAGGTACGAGAGACGAAATAAACACCCGAGACGAATGGTTTCCCAATGGCGAATTGTACGAGTACATAGCAAGACGAATCCTTCATACTCGTACATACGCATGCAATCAAAAGGAATGACTCTTTTCGTTGAATCTGTTGAATCTATTTACCAACCAATGAAACGTGAGCCGAATAGAAATACGTTTCCGGTTTCAGGTTATGTGGCGCCACTTTGCCATTATGAGTCTCACACATCCGGCAGAATAATCACGTTGCCCAAAAAGTACGGGCGTACATATGTATGTCCTCAATTTGTTTATTTAGAGTAAGCCTTTGATCAAAGTAATGAAAAGGATATTTCGAATTCTGGGTCAATATTCTATGCCAAAAAAAAAGTATTTTTAGATTTTGTAAATTCTTATGGAAAAGTTTTAAGGACATTCGGTCTCGTATAGTGTCTAAATCGAAGATGAAAGGGTAGTAAAAGGGGAGAGAGCATTGATCCCTAATTCTGAGAAAAGTTTTCAATAAAGAAGATGAGTGTATCTTTGTGGTTGGATACTAGTAAGGCATCCATTATGAAAGGTTAATAAACTCAGAAATAATTCAAAACTCTCGAAAATAGAACAAAAGTTTCAGTAAGCTCCACCACTCTGACCTAATGAAGATAATAAATAAAATATTGAGCAAATCTTGAACTCAATATTTCCAACTCAATGATGAAGATGGCCAAGAATGTTAATGAATAACGAACTCCGAAAAATGCTTTGCCGTCCGGAGTCAGCATATCTGGCTCGTCACCTAAAGGAGACCCAGCTATTTGCCACGTTAAGATAGACTCCCCTAAGAAGGATTCTAGAATTGCCATACAAATTCCGTCACCCTGGCCAGAAATCTGGTTCTTGCAAGTAAAGACCTAGTTCGAGCTATCCAAAAGATGGAGTAATTTATCCAAATTCTATTGAGTTATATGGTCAATCACGTTGGCGACTCAAGCAAGGAAAAATCGAGAAAATTCTCACAGAAATCGATTACTCACAGAAGGCAACAAATGGTCATCTCAGCTGCTAATGCAGGCATTCAGATCAACAGTTTCTCCAATTATTCTGTCAACAAAGACTCCCGTCGACTGAAGGGATGTCAAACTTGAAAATATTGGCTGATAAGAATATGGAAGCGAGTGAGTTCAGGAATAGCTAGGCAGTCAACTAATTAAAGAAATACAGGATACAATATCAAGGCCCACGCCAAGTGCCCTGCCATAACAAAAACAAATAGACCAACTCAGCTGCCGAAAAATCGAGCTGTTTGAGTCATCAAAATGATAACCAAATCATCATAATCGCAGCCACAGTTGCCGCCGTTTTGCAAGTTGCCATCGTGGTCAATCGGAGAAAAAGGATTCAGTGTGCTGATGCCACAAGGGGTTTGGGGCAAAAGCAGAGAATTGGCTTGGGTCTTGGTCTTATAAGAAATTCAAAAACCAGTCAGCTAAGTCTTTGTAATTGAGAATACAAGTGAAGGACGACAGTTTTACACCACCTAAATGTGGTTCGAATGACTATAGAGAAAGCCCACTCTCCGTGAAGAGAGGAAACAATCTCTCCGATCCTTTGATGTCAAAACAGATTTAAAGCACGATTATAGGCTGCTAAAGGTGTAAAGCCCCAACAGTAATCTGCAAGAATAGGGAAGCAAAGATCATAAAACAAAAACCCACAGTCGGTCCTGAGAATCTGTAAAGATTATTTCTACAGACCGTTGATGAACAACATCCCATCGCCGGACAGATTGAATCATTCACCCTAGACGAAAAGAGAAAAAATTTCCGACAATCCAAATTCGAACCTTAAATCTAACAAAGCTGCTGGACCCGATGGCTTAACTGTCGAGCCATTTAACCTAGCAGGATACGGAGCATACATCAGCTCATCTCATCTGGATCAACGGAAGTATACCTGGGAATGAAATCCTAGAATCCTAAAGTTGAGTGATCCGCTGAACTGCGCCAAATACAGGGGCATAAGTCTCCACAATATCGCATATAAACTCCCGTCAGTGTGGTTTTAGACAAGACAAGTAAACCATAGATCAAATTTTCACGCTAGGGAAGATCTTGGAAAAAACCCAAGAGTTCGAAAGCAATACATACCACCTTTTCATTGATTTCCAAGCCGCAGAGCCATGTCAAGTTTTGGTATCCCTGCCATGTTCGTTCGATTAATAGATGCAGGATGACGATGGCGAATGCACGTTGCTCCGTCAAGGTCAATACTGCCAAGATCAATACTCTCAACATCAGAAAAGGACTCAAATAAGGTGATGTGTTGTTAGTTCTACAGCACCGTTCTTGAAAGAATTGCTTGAAGCTCGCAAGTCAACTCCAGAGGCATCATCTACAAAAAGTCTGCTCAGTTAATCGCATACGTTGACAAGATTGACACAATGAGAAAAAGACAGCGAGCTGTCAATGGAGCAATTTTTGCGGCCAATGAAGAGAAAACAAAGTATATTCTGGCAAGAAAGAGGGACACATATTCGTAACACCGACCCTCGGAGAAAGCGTTACAATAGCCAGCTACAACTTTGAGGTAGTAAGAGACCTTACCAACCTCTGACAAGGACGCCAGCGCTGAGATCACTCTTGCTAATCGCTGCTTTTTTAGGCTGAGTAGTAAAGCCCTTTCCTCTCGAGCAACCAAAAACACTACTTTACGGAGAGCTGGATAGGTCGTCTTGAGTGTATGGACATCAATGTCACTCTGTTTCTACCGCCCAATAAGACAAATGAGTGATAGGGCCTTGTTAAATACAAGGAGATTCTCTATGAGGATGAAGATACGAATTTCCTTGGCGGCTTTCAATGCAAGTTTGTTTGAGTGATTTTTGGTCCCATTTACGTTGATAGGGCCTAAAGGAGGAGACTTAACGGCGAACTCTACGAACTGTGCAGTAACATTGACCTGGTCGAAAATGTGCACATTAGTCCCGCTGTAGATATCTCTGATAGTCGCATGTAGAGCGAATGAACATCATCGCTCCAGCCCGAAGAGTCTCCGATTCCAACCCGGAAGAACAACACAGTCGGGCACACAACTTGGAGTGCGCAACTGGAAGCAGTTAACCAGAGACGACTCTACCTGGAGAGCCCTATTCATAGAGGTTCAGGCCTACCCCAGACTGTAGCTTAAATCTACATCACTGTTTGGATCTATAGGGAGTGAAATTGGAACTTTCGGCACAAGACCATCGGCGATTGGTCTAAAACCTCGACGTGGCTTTGTTGTAGCGGATATGCAAAAGTCCAACAAACACAAAAATGTGTTTGTTTTCATTCTAGCTGAGTTCATAGATGTTACGGGATTCACTGCGAGACCACTGATGAACTGCAATACATCGAGACAAAAGGTCGTTTCATGTCTACTCGCTCACTCTGATTAAACACTGAGGGCTTCCTAGGCAAAATTTCGGAATTTATCGTCTCTCCAAATTGGGCACTTGGTCTGCAAACTAAAAGAAGACTGAAAACCTTGCAAGGACTACCCAATTCCGTTGGTTGTTGCCAGATTCTTCATGTGCGAAATTTTTTTTTTTTCGAAAATCGTCTTGCAGCGTTCCTTCCGCTAAATACTCATAGAATTAGCTGGTGTTCCGAAAACCACCATTATCATTCCATTCGGCCTTTTTGTATTTAATTATACGATGTTTGACTTCCGAAATACCGCACAAACCTTCAAATGTCATATCCGTGAGCTACTACGGCTTCACATAAAATGACCGATGTGTGTCTTCGGAACAAATGAAGTGGAATTCCTCGGGCACAGGGTCATCGACGAAGGCATCCAACCGCTTGACAGGCTAAGACTACTTAGGGCTTGAAACAGCCAACAAGAGCAAATGAGCTCAAAAGATTTGTAGCAATTTTAAGCTTTCTGTCCAATGTCAGTAACCAGGATGTGCATCTGAGTCTCTTATCTCCTCTGAACGATAGAAGCGGAATCGGCTTTTCAACGGTGCAAAGCTGACTTGGCAAAGACACCTTAGATACCGTAGTTCATGAAACTCTTCACCAAGCCGTCAATAGAGCTGCAGAGCCGTTTCTTTTTTCTTTTTTTTTCATAAAAATAGCTAGTCGGCGTGAAGAACAGCTATGTTCGTTGACGTAAAGTACTCTCGTCAGAATCTTCATAAACAATTTGACTTTGCGTTCAAGGTGACATGTCACCACCTGATCAAGGACAAGCATCCCATTCGTGAAGAGTATCGACAAGAAAGGCGATGGCACCTTGTCTGAAGTTGCAGAGCTTACTACACACCAGCTTGACAGATCTATTGTGATAATTTTGTCAATCGAATGCGACCTATTGAACCAACATCTTGAAGAGGAGCTTTAATGAATTGCTTGTGGGTTGTCCCACTCTGGGGTCGAAGCGATTACAAAGTTTATTTCAGAACGATAAATTGGGCGGAAAGGCGGAAAAAGATTTCCGAATTTGCCACGTGGTTGCCTGTGGCTCAAGTGGTAGTGCACTATCTTCCAAATCGAACGGTCCAGGGCTCAATACTAGCCGCACCCGAAATACATTCTGGTTTTTAGGCAACTAAAATCTCCTGAGATGGATGGTTTCCTAAAATACAACAAGTCAATTTACTCCAATAATTTAGTCTCCCCATTATATGTTGGATGATAAAAACTTAACACGAGCTCAGCTCACTCACTTTGAGAGTAGTAATACCCTCTTGAGTGTTAAGTTCTTAAAAAAATAGGAAGAGCACGATCCAGAGTCAGCCTCCAAACCACGCGTGGTTCGGGAAACATTGATTTAATCGGTCCTCTAGCATCTTAATAAGGGATCTGCTACTTAATAACATGCATCCATCGTTTCTTTTGATGACCCGAGACCTATCTATTACCGAACATTACAGCTAACGTCGTAGTTGGTGTGTTAAATTCGAAGGTTTTCAAGGTTTGGTGTACTGCTAAATATTTAAACGGACGTGGAAAGGCTGTTTGAAATTACCATCTTCAGAGAGTTTATCCATCTATTCGGCGTCAAACTCACAAGACAACTCCTTATCATCCTTAAAGGATTTTGAAAGTTTTGAAAATTTTCTTAAATTTTAGACCATAATCCTCGAGCGAAATTTTTAAAATTCCAATAATTTACTGAGTTGTAGCTATTTTAGTGACGCAGAAACTAGGCCCAACATGCGGGAGCAAACCGCATAATACATGGTGGACCACTCAAAACACTTAAAAATCGTTTACCCCAAGGTCGTAGTAGCATACATACTCTTTTGAAAACCTTTTCATATTCAGTGCTCAGCTCAGTTCAATTTAGCTTCAATCGTCAAGCAGCGTAAACGATACACACGCTCCTCACAGTTTTTTAAATCTGTTTTCTCAAAACTACTTTTTCCAACATGCCTATCATGATATCGGTTTACTTTAAATTTTGTACGAATCTTAAATATATAACTTTCTATCGTCCTCACCATTGTATTAAAACTATTTTTAAAAATTTCGAAAAAAATAGTAGAAAAATGCTTTTTCTTTTAGGTCGGGCTACATGTATCGACATTCTTTCTAATTCAGATTCATTTTTTTTTTCATTTTATTTCAGATGACCAGAAGGTGACAATCATGTCAACCGGCACACTCCTTTTTTTACAGCCAACTTTACCACCTTGTAACTTATTTAATTTACATCTTTCTTTTTAAACAATTTTTTTGTATATTTTCAAAATGTCCATAAACATTTTGTAAAAAATCAATTTTACAAATATTTAAAATTTTTTCTTTTTATCGGACTGGACAAAACGCCCAAAATGTGTACCTCTAGACCAGAATACCCCCTTACGGCGCAACTTTAAGGCTCCGAGTCGATTTTGTCGGAAAAGAAGTCTCAAGTTGAATTCGAGTTCGTCAAAAATCTAAGTCGATCCATGATTTAGGTTCCCCTTGTTCCTGTTTCTGCTCACAGTGGCACTAGAACATTTATTTGGCTTAGCATCAACACTGCAGCAACAATGCAGTCAGATCGACACTTCAATAACCCTATGATGAACTCTTTGAGATTCTGGAAAGAGGAGACAAATACTTGCAACGTACTACGCCGACATAAATTTCCGTCAAAATGGAGAAACCAAAAACAGGTCGAAGAACAAATTTCGGTAGAAGGGTTCAGATTCTGATTCAGAGACAATATTGAAATAATAATTAATCATTTAGCAATTTACTAGAGGAGGAGTTTTTATTCGCTTTATTCATACTAATTCATACAAATATCGAGCGATTGTATCTCGAATAACTATATTCCTCTCGTTGCTGTATTGCTGCGAAACTATACAAAACCATCAGGATAACTGTCAAACGGAATGAAATATGTGAGAGCATATCTGCGAATTGAAATTTGTACACAAAAAATTGTTAAAAATACTCCAGAGCGATCGAGGAGAATTACGCTGTATATCCCTCCCGTTGTCAACTTGTCACATGTTAAATCCACGAGCCAAGGGACTATACAAATTTATCTGAGTTCAGATGTTGGTACGTGACTTTCATAGATTGAAACATTTTTTTAATGTTCGATAAATTAATTATTACGTGACGTTAGTAAGAAGTACTTAGCACAAATGGCACCCAAGGACCCCATACAGTACAACATTTTTTTACAGATAAGCCCCGGCAGGGAAATATTAAGGACTTTCAACTTCCAACGTACTAATTACTTACATTTGATATGCACTCAACTGACACAAAAAGAAGAATGATAAATGACTCTCGTGCTATAAAAGTGCTGATAAAATCAAACTAAAATATAAAATTAATTTCTTACAATTGTGTTCACAATTACCCTTTCCGGTTTTAAGGATCATAGTGGGGTTTATTTCTGTGTGCATTGATTATAATGCACTCTATCAACCAGTTTCATGCTGGAATTTGTGTGTTGTGATATCAGACGAATTTTAAATATATAGGTTAAAATGAAGTTGGCAGAAAATACAATTTTTTGATTAAGGAAAATGGGAAATCTAAGAGCAACCGGAAAGGCTGACAGACCTTCACTGAATCGAAAGACGAAATCGACTCATAAACAGCCCCTCTTTTCGTAATCCGCGCCTAAATTACAAATGAGCTGGGTTATTTAACACACAACGTGTATTTCAATTGTTAAAAAGTCCCCTAATGCATCTACACTAACTTCAGCTACCTGACATCAATGGTCTATTTCAGGACATGCTGTGAGAAAATGTAAAGGAATGCTAGTTAGGCAAAGTGTGCGGCTTCGAATAAAAAAAAAAATATCTACACGAACACTCTGGAATTTCTAAGATTGAATCAACAGCGTCATCAGAGGCAGAATCAGCGATAACCAATTCCAAGTACTCGAAGGCTAATGGGGATTTTTCGTTATTCAGCCAGGGTGTCTAAATAGAGTTGGTGGCGAAGAATACAGAACTTGTGGATTGTAAACCCTGTTCGTTCCTTTTAGACTTGGGTACTCAGCAAGAACGATGACAGTAAGCGGTCTACAGTCTTTCTAAGTAATGAAGAGTAGCAAAGTTGCCGAACTTGTCGAGAAGTTGGAAAGCATTCGCTTGCTGATACGCTCAGATGAAACCCAACTGTCAGCTGTTTGAATCCTGCAAATCTTTTCCTTGGTATCCAAGTTCCGGGCAATTTAATTGCTGATCCCATTATGATCTGAGACCCAAACAAGAGTCAGTGTATTCCACCGATTCTTCACAATATGCCGAAAGTTACTAGACATTATCAAGTAGCGAAGGAGTCGGATAGTGATACCTCTAAGCACTGAATAAATCTGTCAAATTAGCTTCCTCCTTCCTGTAAATAGAATAATCGAAATTTTGAGAGAATTGACGGAAAGTAGGGACATGAATCCAGGAACGAATATTAAAAACAGATAGACATGTCGTCAGCAAAGTCATATATTGGATGAGAAGTAGCAGACAGGAGATGATTAATGAAAATTAAAAACAGTTTCGGCGATAGAACTAAGGCCTGTGAAACTCCAGTACGTATTTTGTGGATATCAGACTTGCAACTGTCTAAAACAACTTGAATCGAACGTTCAGAAAAGTCATTTCTAATTCATTGAAGATCCTGATGCCAAACTCTGTCAAGTGCCTTAGAAATATCAAGTGCAAATAACTTACTTTCGCCAGATTGATGTACGCTTTGGCTCAACATTTCGGTGAGGCATGCCATCAAATCACCAGTGGACCTGTTGCTACGAAAACCGTACTGCTGGTCATTGAGAATTTTTCGTGTTTCCAGATATTTCATGAGCTGACGGTTTATAAAGGCTTTCGTGACCTTGGAAAGAAGGGACGTAATGGGTTTATGGGAGGAGAGAAGATTCGCCTTTTTAGGGACGGGCTGGAAAAACGTTATTTTCCATCTGCTCGGAAAGAGCCGCAAAGGGTAGGATTGATGAAAAAGATTATGCAGTGGTTATGCAGCATGAAGGAACACTTTCTTAGAAGAAGGGGAAATATAAATTCACATAAAAAAAAATTCAACATCCAACATTAGATGTTTCTCACTCTCTTCACATGGCATTCCACGGTATTTTAAGATCAGACGATTGACACGAGGGTCTGCATCGTGCGACAACCACGCAAATACGAGAATGTGCATTCCATCACGTACAGCAATGGTAACCTGACGACACCTGTGGAAACACTTCGTCGCTGGATGAACGTTTGGAGCAAGTGGATTAGTATTTAAGACAGCGTAAGAAAATATTGCAGTTCAGTTTTAACTTATATGCCCGAGTAAAAATAATTTCTTTGTTAAATAAATAAGAGTTATTTAACCATCTGTACTAGCGGCTTTCTAAGGTCTCTAAGTGCTATATAACTTAATTCATGGGTTTTTTTTTCAAATTTTGAACGTTTATTTAAGGAAAGCATGTACAATAGTATTATTCAAAGTATTGTCCATCTGAAGTTATGACTTTTTCCCATCTTTCTGGCAATTTGTGGATCCCATCTCAAAAGAACTGCGCCGGCTTGGCAGCCAAGAATGAATCAAGCCAATTTTTGATATTCTGCTCTGATGTGAACCGTATTTCAGTGAGGGCGTGCTGCATCGACTGGAACAAATGGTAGTCAGAAGGGGCAAGGTCTGGGCTATAAGGCGGGTGGGGTAAGACTTCCCATCCACTGTTTTCCAAATAGTTCTTAACCGGAATAGCAACGTGGGGCCGAGCGTTGTCATGATGGAAAATTATTGCCTCGTGTCTGGTCGCATATTCCGGGCATTTTTCGGCCACTGCTCTCTTCAAACCGATTAATTGTGTTCGGTAGCGTTGACCATTGATGGTTTCACCCGGTTTTACCAGCTCATAATACAGCACACCCATCTGATCGCACCAAATACAGAGCATTACCTTCGTGCCATGGATATTCGGCTGTGCCGTTGATTTGGCTGGTTGGCCGGGTTTCACATATGATTTTTTGGGCTTGGGGTTGTCGTAATGGATCCATTTTTCATCACCAGTAACAATTCGATGCAAAAATGACTTCCTTTTGTGGCGTTCCATGCAAAACCGCCTTTCGACGTGTCTCGGCTTGAGTTCATGTGGAACCCAATTTCCTTGCTTTTGAATATATCCAGCTGCTTTTAAACGTTTTGAAATGGCTGCTTGAGTGACACCCAAAGATTCTGCGAGCTCTTCTTGTGTTTGGCAACAATCTTCATAGAGTAATGCTTCCAGTTCTTCATCTTCAAAGTTTTTTGGCTGCCCAGGACGTTCATTGTCTTCCAAGCCAAAATCACCACTTTTAAATCGTGCAAACCACTTTTGGCACGTTCGCTCAGCTAGCGCATGTTCACCATAAACTTCCACCAAAATACGATGACTTTCGGCAGCAGTTTTCTTTATATTAAAGTAATGAAGAAGAACTCCCCGCAAAAACACTTTTTCAGGCACAAAGTTCGACATATTTGAGTGAAAAAAAATTATTGTTGTTTACGCGTCAAATGAATGACATACGAGTATACTGAAATGACGTACAATGACAGTAGCTTTCCAACGCATGTTCCAATGGAATAATAACAATGGAATAATACAAGTTACGCCATCTCTTAGCAAACCGCACGAATTAATTATACACCCAATACAAGAGTGCGAAAGAGGATTCTTCCCATTGAATGTTATACGCGTTCTAGTGTATGTTAGGTGGAGACACGAGACAATCTAGAAGCTTTAAGCTGGCTGCGAAGTGCATAGCAAGCAGATTGGGCCACCAAAAACGTTTATTATCTTTGGGACATTGTATTTAGTATGTTCGCTTCAGTTTTTGGACGTATTGAAATTTCGTATGCTTGAAAAAGACGTTGCAGTCGTTCCTGGCTCGTTCAAATTTTTTTCGGTTCTGCTCTGTCGGGTTGTCTCGAAGGACAGAAAAATCATTTCTCTAACAGTTCGAGTCTTACTATACCTTTTCTTTTGGTCTGATACTCTTCATCCGATGAGGGATAAAGGATCTCATTCCAAGGCAAATAGTATCTGTGATTATATCAGCAGCGGCTTCCACATCGTTATCGAGGAAACATAACGACCAGAAAAATTTCCTAAAGAAGGTGGTAAGCCCGCTCGTATTTGCTTTATTGAATTAAAGAAGTTAAAGGTTCAAATTAAACACTAAATTCTTAGACTTAATGGCAACACTTAAATCTATTACATTACATCCACATATGTACCTACGAGTACATGCAAAATAAAATCACTCTTGAATTATACGCTGAACTAAGTAGTTGGTTTATTTCACTTCGGCTTAATCTTAATCTCTAACATGCCTTATAGTATTGCTATACGGTTCTTCTAGGAATCTTTTCTCTAAGTGTGTGGTCGGTGTACGAGAAATTAGCTGATATGACACAATGGTGCGACGAGTCTAGAGGGGAAAGAACGTCAACAGTGTACTTATCAGGATGAGAAGTTGCAAACAAGTCTAGGGTATTGGCGGTATGAGTATCAACATCTGGTAGTAGTGTGGGCTCTTTTACAAGCTGGATCAAGTTGTTTTCCGCAGCGAAACAGTCCTTCAGGTGTTGGCTGTCCAGAATGTCGAATTCAGCCAGAATATGGGGATACAGGGATACAATTCTTTGAATGGAGACAGACATCGCCTCGAACTCGTTAAAGGTCGAATTGCTGTCCAGTTTGGGGCTTCTGTAAATAATGCAGTAGAGGATAATTTGCTTACGGAAATGGAATTTTAACCACATGAAATTGAATTCCGGAGTGGAACAGGGGTTATATTGTGGTGGAATTTTTTAAGCTACATCACTACGCACGTAAATGGCGGGACCATGGTTGGAGAAGAATAATGGCACTATTGTAGTTCCTAGCCAACTCAGAGCGATCTGAGAGGTGTGCACAGGGATCTACCTGTGTTCCACTAAGTGCCAAAATAGTTGGCCTGCATTTACAGATGTGGACGTGATTACTTTTTAGCCCGTGAATATTTGCTATGTTCACTCTAAATTGTCAAGTCATTAGAAAAAAAAAGTCTGCGAAGTGAAAATACCGATAATGTTTTACTGAATCAATTGTTGTAAGTGTTATGCCCTTACAACGACAGGAAACGATGCACCATATCCTTGAGTTGCTATTTTACATACACTGAGTCATTACCCGTGCCATATGACAAATACAGGATCGGCAGTGACCGAGTGGTTGCAACAGATGTGCAGAGCGCGTTCCGAATTTTAGTAAAAATTTAGTCAAATGATTCCGTTTAGTCGAAAGCCGGAGAATAGCCTGCAACTCTAGGTGGCATTTCGTAAGGTAATGGACTAGATTTCAAGGCAAAAAATCCTTAAGAGGCTTATTCGGATCTCGGAGAGCGCCTCTTACAAAGCTTTTTGCGAAAAGATCGAAACTATCGGTGAAACCAATAGGCTGGTCAAAGTCCTTAAAAGAAGAAGATCAACCAGGCTGGAGCTACTCAGAAAATCTAACGGTAACTGTACTGAGTCGAAAGCAGATACGGAGAGTCTTATATTTGAGTCTCACTTCCCAGGTAACCTAATCGGAGATAGCTCACAACTGGCTCCTATCAACGAAACTGATAGTGAACTGAACAACACAACACGCCATATAGCATATCTCATCGGTTGTGGTGACGGATGAGGCCATTAAATATGATGTTGCTTGTTTTGATGGCTTCGAGTCGCCTGTCACCGATGGTATGTACCCAGTTACGTTACAAAAAGGTATAGACCAGCTGCTGGCAACTCTGAAGGGAATTTTCACTGCCAGCCGGCCACTGGCATATACACCGAATCCCTGGCGAACAGTAAGAGTGGCCTTTATAGCGAAAATCGAACAGGAGGGCTATTAGCTCGCCAAGAGTTTCAGACCTATAAATTTGCCCTCCTTCATGCTAAAAAGCATCGAGAGAATGGTCGAGATCCATGTGTGCAAAACCGCCTATCAAATGCATCCTCTGTCGGCGATGCAACACGCCTCCCATTCTGCCTAACAGATCATGCGAGAGTGCGCTTCAGGGTATGGTAGGCAGAATTGAAAGCGCACTCGACAAGAAGGAATACGGCTTGGCATTTTCATCGATGGTGAGGGTAACTCGGTCATACAACACGGCGTAGACGGGTCACAAGTTTTGTGTATAAAAGCAATGCTAGTGAACAGGACATTGGTTGCAGTTCCTGGCTGCGGCGAATATGTGGTGTAAACAGGGTTGCCCGCAAAGTGGGGTTCTGTCTACACTGCTATGGTGCATGTTAGTCGACTCACTGTTACACGCGTTCCCTGTTCTAACGTCTATGCACAAGCATACGCGGTTGATATACGAGTAGCCGTACTGTCTGTTGGATCGTGTCTAGCGACTGTCTACTCTAAAGCGGTGCACTGGTGCACTAGTAATGGGCTTTCAGTCAATCTTCTCAAAACTGAGGTTGTTCTCTTTACGAGAAAGAGGGAGCTGACTGGTCTTAGTCATCTAGTGCTTAAAGGCATCACCATCCAATTCTCTAAAGAATTTGAGCGACTTCCTGGATAACAAACTTCTCTGGACTAAAAATGTTACGTCGAAAGCATCTAAGGCACTGTCGGCACTGGCAGTGCAGAAAAGCTATCGGCAAGACGTGGTACCTTTCACCGAGCAGGATCGTTTGGTTCTACACGGTTATGATAAGGCCAATTATACCCTATCTGTCGCTTGTCTTGTGGAATAAGCTCTCGCGAAAATACGTGATTGCGTATCCAAGGAACGGTTTGCCTCGGATGCATGACGGCTTTCTACAGCACTCCTGGCTCTGCTCTAGATGCATTGAAGAATCTCCCTCTTCTTGATATTCATATCATGGCCTGCACTCTCAAAGCCATCTTTTGTCTAAAATGAAGTGGTCTTTGGTACAACACGCACTGGAACTTTGGTTATCTTCTTGTCTTATAACTCTGGTCATGCCATCTGCTGCAATGACAACAGAAATCCTGTTGCCGAAAAAATATGGTATCGATTTTCCTTCGACTTCACGGCCGGCTCCAAAACCAATATAAGATGTGGCGCTGGTGTCTTTCCGGAGGAAGACAACGTTAGATTTCACTTCACGTTAGGAAAGATTGCACCTGTCTTCCAAGCAGAGATTTTACGCAATTCTGATGGCGTATATGATGAACTATATTACGGAGAACTGGTGGAAGGGCGAAGCATTTTCATCTGTAGCGACAACCAAGCTGCGTTTAGGGCCTTCCTAAACCCTCTTACGACTTCCAAGCTAGTTGAAGAATGCAAGAGACCACTGAACGCAGTCGGAAAGCTAAATTCAGTGACCCTTGTCTGGGTCCCAGGCAAGGTTCAAAGGAGAGTTTTTCAGGACACGAAACTACTTTGGGTCTGCCTGAGTCCTCGGTTAAGGCATCCATTTACAGTTGGTTCTCATATGCGCACAACTGCAGATGACACAGCTAACCGGGATGCAGGCCAAACGAATGCTTCCCGACATCTCTAGGAGATCAGCGGCCTTTCTGATATCCCTCAGCAGGAATGACTACGACTGGCGTCGTGACAGGGCATTACACTTTTGCAAAGCACTTAATTGTGCTGGGCATAAGTGACACAACATCCTGCGATGCTTACTGGGAAAGTGATGACACCGCGGAGCGCTATCTCTGTGAATGTCCGGCTTACGCTCGCCTCAGGCTGCAGGTTCTCGGCGCTGACGTGGTGGGTGCTGGTACTATATGCACCTTATCACTGAAGCGCTTGATCATCTTTATTCGTGAAACTGAAAGATTTCATTAAAAGGAACTTTACAAAGAGTAAAATGGACTAGTTCTTTGTTTGGTGATCTGTACCAACAGAAAAAAAAATAAATAAAAATGATACCGCGTTGTCCATCTCGGTTTGCACGTCCACTATCTGTTTAATTTTTTCTGTGTTATTACTATCGTCTGGATTAAATTCCTCGACATATTTAAGGCTACGAAATATTGCGTCGTCAAGATAAGAATTGAAAGTAAATTAAAATGTTACCTACATTTGCAAGTAAATTTTGCAGTTCCATATGATAGGTTTGACTGAAATTTCCGTCTCTAGAATTCGGAAAGCACTCATTATCTTCTGGTTTTCTGCATAAAGGAATGTTCGTCGACAAAAAGGTCAAAAGGGCATCTCATCTCATCATGGAGTCAATTTTCCTCGCTAAAAGAGCAATTTATGTTTCTGGGAAAAAAGCAAGGAGGAACAGGACTTATGTTAATGTCGCATCTTCAAAAAACAAAAAAAAAAGAACAAAAACAAAGGGTCAGGAAGAAACCTCACGGGCACTAAGATGAAGACATTGTGCAAAAAGGAAAGCCAAAGCAAAAGAGTTCCAGCAATGGAAGCCTTCGAATACCAGTCAATTAATTGCAGTTAGCCAGGACGACCGAATGAATTAAAAGCGAATGCTCGAATACTCAATGCAGCAGCTGCACTCACAGAACACGACTAAGGAAGAAACACAGAATTCATGGAGAGATTCGAAACCTGCTGAATGAGAAAATATAAAAATCAATCAATAGCACAGAACAAAATCAACACAAAGTGCACCATTCAACAAAGTGCTAACGACGTCAGCTCCGAAATATCTGCTTCTCCCAGATTCTTTGGTTTTTGTTTCAGTTTCCCCCCATTGACCAGTGGCGTGAAGCCAGGAATCGAGTGCTTGGTTTTTTTTTTTATTTATTTACGAACAATCAACTTCAATTGATTGAAAAACCATTTCCTTGATGGACTCGAAATTCTTCACTACAATACCTTTGGACAAAAAAAAAAAAAAAACTGAACAGCTGGAGCATTGCTTTTATAACCAATCGAGGCAAATCAAATATTTAGTGCTTTCGGAATGGAGCAGTTTTGAATACCACTTGCATGGTAAAATTGCAGCTATTTTGATTTCGAAATTTATTGCATAGAACCACACGAACTCCCGAGTAAGTACTTCCCAAAACAAATCCTGATTTCTGGATTCTGGGACGACATCAAATCCCCAACGTCGGTTTTCTCCATTGGGAGCATAGCTCCATTCCGAATACCACAATTCATGTAAGATTTATTCCATTGAGTTAATATTCAGTACAGAAACTCGAACACAGCTAACGGCTTGAGATTAATTTTTTTGCTCCTTACGAACAATAAAATCCCTTTCTCTAGAATTTTCCAAAAACGGGCCAGTTGTTCCTCCTATTCTTCGGTTGGCTCGTGTTGATCTTTATTGTGCCGGTAAAAGCTGAATTCTGAGAAGAAAAGACCTGATGAAACCATTTCTGCAGTATGGAACACATTCCAACGAAATATGGGAATCTATTCATCATTCGGAGGAGCTCCAATGCAGCCCAAGGACATGCTAAACCGAGCTAGCAAGTCGAAGCAATGTAAATGCCATTTATTTTTATTAAAATGTCAAGAGCATGTTTGACATTTTATCCGAATAGGGATGTGTGTCGATGTCGATGTCGATGAGTAGTTACAAGGGAACGGTATTGTACCAAACAGAGTCTTGTTATTGGCTTGGCGCTTAATGGGAAATAAATTACGGGAATTAAATAATTTGCTTGTGCAGGAATAAGTGTTAAAAGAAAATTGGATTTCTAAATTAGTGTGAATAATAGAGAACGAATAATTGATTGGTTAAGGTAATAGAAAAATAGAATGAGTAACAGATCCCCTACAGCAGGATATTGATTCCCTTAAGGGACCGATCAACATGATGCAAGGTAAGGCAAAAGTAATGTCATAATGTGAATGTGCCATAATTTTTGAGAATGGCGTCAAGTGTCATTGTACTTTGTCATTTATATTGTAGACAGATCGAGAATTAGTTGACAATAAGCAATGGAGCGATACCCACCAGTTGTCAGCCCTATTTCCGGTCTGTTGTTTTAATACAGCGTGAATTTCGTAGTCGTTTTCCTCGTCGTCCTGCATCATGTGCGCAAAGAATTAAGCGTTTGGGTAGACGTCTCGTGCAAACTGGATCGTCGCAAGGACTCCGCATTGTTCATTCGGCCGAAAATATTACTGCTGCGTCCAAGGATGTGGGAGAGGGTTCACAAACTTCGACGAGATAACGATGCGCACAATTTAGCATCGGCAGATGTTCGGTGCGTCCAATTTTGGTGAAACACTTGAAGATTTTCCACCAAGTACAAACCGTTCATCAAGTGCTGCCTGCTGACCGTCAAGTGAGCTTAACTTACTCTGCTAAATCGGCGGCGAAGCCTATTTCCACTTAACTTGTTATGTGAATAATCGAAATTTGGATTTCTGGGACACGGAGAATCCACATAAAATGCACGAAGACCCACTGCATCCCATCAAAGTGACTGTTTGGTGCGGCATTTGCGGTGAAAAAGTGATTTGCTCTAATTTTACGGCACCACCTAGTGAGTACTACAGACAGATGTTAAACGAGTTTTTTTTGCTGCAAGTTGCTCGCGCATTGTTGGTTGGTTCCGGTAGGAAGGCTCACGCAGCTCGGGCAACGATAGAGACTTTGAACCACCAATCTCCAAGCACTGTGATCTGCCGTTTTGCCGATTTGAACTGGCGCCAGACTTCTTCTTTTCGAGCTTTTTAAAATCTCCCCTTTACCACAATAAATCACAAATCCTTCAAGTCTTGAAGGTCAACATTGAAGAAGAAATCATCAATTTGGAGCCAGATTTTTTTGCGAGCAATAATTTAAAATGCCGTAAAACGCGCACAAATGTGCATCAACTCAAGACATGGTCACCGGTATCATTCTTTCAAATTCACATTACGACATTAGTTTTGCCCGACTTAGTACTTGTAAACAGAATTGTCAATTCAGTTTAGTGAATATGGCAAGTCTCAGCATAACTTTGTTCTTATACCCAAATGCGATGCAATCCTCTCATACACTGGAGACTTCCTTACAACACCACCAACAGGGACGTTACTGACCAGCGTTTTAAGGGGCCGCTTTTTTCCAGACTGTAAACCAGATGTATTCCTCTTTTTCGTGTTTTTGATCGCACACTTCATGTTAATGATCTAATATTTGGTTCATAGGTGACAGGTCATTAGTTGTATCCCGCCATGAAGTGTCCTCTCATGTGGATCCCGTAAGGTGATTTCTGTCTGATCATGTTCCGATTCCCAAATGATGGGGTGCTGCTGATCGTAAGGAGTACTCGAAAGATTTCTTTACTGTCCATAAATGGGTGGAGTGCCGCCGTGACTCTGGCCCGGCAAATGCCTTCGGGAAGAACGTCGTTTTGAGCTCATCGTACAATTATGGTGTGCGCTTTGTTCATCTCCTCCGGACAGAAGGGACCAAAGACTCTGGTTGATGGAACGCATGAAATAACCTATCGTTCTTATAAGGCGATCTACATTTGAAAAGCGTTTTGCTAGTAAAATTTTATAATTTTCTAAAACTTCAGTGTTGTGAACAAACATGATTTGATTCTGAACAGGAATTTCAAGCTTCAAAGCTTCAGTTGGATCACGCCGACTATACCTCACGAAGGTTCCCCATATTGACGCTGGGGCCAGAATCTATATGAGGGTGATCATTGAGTCGGTCCAGGCGTGCATAACTGCATCTTCACGTAAGTAATTGGGCAGTGAGTCGGGAATATTGGCAAGCAAAACTGCATCACAAAGTTCCAGTCGAGGAAGACTTACTGGATTTATGGGAGCAAAGTTTGATTTAAATATCACTAAGTACAACTGTCGTGCTTGGTTTCACCGGCCCACCGCCACGAAACCCCTCGTTTGATGAAGAATACCGGCAAGCATATGCAGCAAAACAACATGCCTACAAAGCAGCGCTGCACAAAAGGACGAGAGCGGCTCGCGAGGTCTACGAGCAAAAGAGGAGGAAAGAATATCGGCTTCTCGGGAGAAAAAAAAGAGCATGAGAAGCATGGGATCGAAGAAATAGAGAGGTGATACTCCAGGAATAATGTTCAGAAGTTTTACCAAAAAGTAAAAAGAACGTGTCAGAGTAATAACGCCCGAACGGAAACGTGTCGGCGCAGAGGATATGGAAAAACCATTTCTGGAGACTGCTTAACGGCGAAAACGACACAAATTCCGCTGTCAGGTAGAGCGACCCATACAAGATTGACGATGCAAGTCAAGAATTCCGTCCACCCGACCAAAATGAAGATAGCGTAGCAGTATCTAAACTGAAGTCGAACAAGGCTGCCGGGCCGAACGGCCTCCCCACCAAACTGTTTGAGGCAGCAGGAGATGACTTGGTAGTGAGCATACACCAACTTATTTCCAAGATTTGATCAGATGAATGGAAGCCCAGCATCCTTTGCCCGGTTCACAAGAAAGAAGACCCTCTAAACTGCACCAACTATAGAGATATCAGCTTGAAACCATTTGTCAACGATTCGATTGGACCCAATTAGTGCAGTTTTAGGTCCGGTAAGTCCTTAATTGACCAAATATTCACACTACCACAGATCCTGGAGAAAACCCAAGAAGTCCAGATCGATACTCACTACCTTTTTATCGACTTTAAAGCCGAATGTGACAGCGTCTACAGAGACGAGCTATAGAGAGCCATGTTTAGTTTTGCACGATGACGATGGAGAAAGCTCGTTGCTGCATCAAGGTCAGTAACAACTTAACCGAGACATTTGATGCCAAAAAAGGATTTAGGCAAGGCGACGCGCTGTCATGTGACTTTTTCAATATCATATGTGAAAGAATTGTGCAAAACTCACGAGACAACACAAACTCTGGCTTGCATACGCCGACAATATATTGGGTCTATAACTTAATTCGTGCGGTTTGCTAAGAGATGGCGTAACTTGCATTATTCCATTGTTATTATTCCATTGGAACATGTGCTGGAAAGCTACTGTCATTGTACGTCATTTCGGTATACGTCATTCATTTGAAGCGTAAGCAACAATAATTTTTTTTCACTCAAATATGTCGAACTTTGTGCCTGAAAAAGTGTCTTTGCGGGGAGTTCTTCTTCATTATTTTGGTGGAAGTTTATGGTGAACATGCGCTAGCTGAGCGAAAGTGCCAAAAGTGGTTTGCACGATTTAAAAGTGGTGATTTTGGCTTGGATGACGATGAAGTGCAAAAAAATCATATGTGAAACCCGGCCAACCAGCCAAATCAACGGCAAAGCCGAATATCCATGGCACGAAGGTAATGCTCTGTATTTGGTGGGATCAGATGGGTGTGCTGTATTATGAGCTGCTAAAACTGGGTGAAACTATCAATGGACAACGCTACCGAACACAATTAATCCGTTTGAAGAGAGCGGTGGCCGAAAAACGCCCGGAGTATGCGACCAGACACGAGGCAATAATTCTCCATCATGACAACGCTCGGGCCCACGTTGCTATTCCGGTTAAGAACTATTTGGAAAACAGTGGATGGGAAGTCTTACCCCACCCGCCTTATAGCCCAGACCTTGCCCCTTTTGACTACCATTTGTTCCGGTCGATGCAGAACGCCCTCACTGAAATACGGTTCACATCAGAGCAGAATATCAAAAATTGGCTTGATTAATTCTTGGCTGCCAAGCCGGCGCAGTTCTTTTGGGATGGGATCCACAAATTGCCAGAAAGATAGGAAAAAGTCATAACTTCAGATGGGCAATACTTTGAATAATACTATTGTACATGTTTTTCTTAAATAAACGTTCAAATTTTGAAAAAAAACCGCACGAATATACTTATATACCCAATACATAGATATTATTGGTAGAATACAGCGAACTATTACTGGTGCATTTGCGAGTATAGGAACAGAAGCATCGAACGAGGTAAACGAGGGCAAAATAAAGTATATGTCAACAAGATGGGACACCGAAGATCGGCGAATCGGCCAGGATGTCATAATCTGCAGCTATAACTTTGAGGTAGTAAGGGACTTTGTCTACCTCGGCTTTGATATCACATCTCTTCAGAAATCAAACGAAAATAGCGCTTGCCAATCGCTGTTTCTTTGGGCTGAGAGGGCAACTGAGTAAGGCCCACTTCCGAACAACCAGGGAAACTCTATATAAGACCCGTGAAATCCCAGTCCTGCTCTATGGCTCTGAATCATGGACCCTTTCTAAAGTGGATGAAGATATCCTTTGGTCGTTTTGGTAGAAAAATTCTTCGTAAGATATTTGAACATAAATGAACATCAACTCTCCAGCCCGCAAAATCTTCGACTCTAATTGGGAGGGACAACGCAGTAGAGAAAGGCCTCGCCTTAGGTGCCACTTGTAAGTGGAAGGGGACCTCAATCAACTTGGAGTGCTCAACTGGAGGTAGTAAGCCAAAGACCGCGCTACTTGGTGAGGCTTATTGGTTGAGGCCCAGGTCCATCACGAACCGTAGCGCAGCCTAAGTAAGTAAGTGCTTGTAAACCTTTTCTTGCTCATATTCTGACCGTATGTCGACTGCTGCACTATACACCTTCTTCGAAGCATTGCTAAATCTATGCAACTCGATTGTGTTTGAAATGCTGAGCAATTGAATCCAACGTGGAAGTCGTATATTGTTGATTGTCTTTGCAAAACGTGTTTCATTCCTGCAAGATCGTCGGTTCAATAATTTCGTCCCAAGTCAAGTTTCGTTGAAGAATGCATAGATGAATACATCCATCGCATTAGATCATACGTCCGAGAGATCTTCGACAAGATGAATCTTTTCGTTGACTGTGAATTATAAAGAGGAGTAAATTTAAAGCAGAATTGGTCAACAACTGGTAACCACTGTACTCCTAAGGTCTTGACTTGGTTCGACCCTTCAAATCATACTGCCAATGCCGACTCAGGTTCTTCCATGTGTATTGTCTTAAGAACTTGAACCCGGCTTTCGTCAATACCATTTTTAGCTCTGTACTTCAGCTTCCTGCATGGTGTCTGCTCCTGAAAATAAATCTCATCTTTTATCATCTTTGCGGATCTGGGATTCTTGGCGAGAGATTTTTCCTTCATTTCAACTATATGACCTAATTTTAGATAGTCTTCTGGACATACCTTGTATTGGTTGCGTAGTTGGACGCTTTCTGTGAGCCGTTTCTTGATACTCCTAAGCCGTTAAATAGCTCCTTCATACGACCTTCCTAAGACTGGATGTGTGTTTCCTTTGAATGGAAATGACCATCGGCCAACTGCTTAACACTCCTCAAATAATGTTTCTCACATTCAGTGTTTCTGCTATCTCAATTGCCTTGAATGGGGCCTCTTCTAATTCAAAGAATCTGCCAAGGTCCTCATCGACATCCCGTGTATGAAGAAACCTGTGAATGATTTTGAGGCTCAAGCGGTGGCTTATCAAATAAAATTCCTCCTAATTTGATGTTCTGAGTGACTGGCAACGTAGTGTCCTGTGATTGAATAAAATCAGGTAGCAAACCTTCGGCTAGAATATTACTGCCTAATACAATAATATATCGACTACAGATGGCTTATAAAATGCTGGATCGGCTAAGAGCAAATAGTCGAGGTGCTTCCAGTCACTAACTCGAAGCTTACGGACTACCGAAAACTGGTCTGATTTGTGATTATGGGCTAAACAGTTGGAACAGAAGCCTATCCTGTCAACACTTTGCCGACGCTGATGAATACTCATCTTTGAAATACGTTTGCATTTTTGAATAGCACTTTGTCTCTTCCTGCAAGAGTGTTTTGGATTATTAGCCTGCTTTTATGAAGTGTTTGTTTTAGCGACTTGGGCCCACACGCATGTGGAGAACTAACTGTCTCCAAACTTTGAAAACGCACTTCAAGAAAATGTTGGCGATTCTTTTGGTTTCCGCCTAGCACTTAAACGCTCCTCTGAAACTTACTGCGTTTTGCTCTTTGGGGCTGGACTGTTCCACACCGTGATATCTACAAACTGATATGGCTGCCGTTGATCAACAAACCGTCAATCAAATTGATCATTTTGTTGTCGAAGTAAGACACTTCTACAATGTTTTGGATGTCTGATCATTACGAGCAGCTAACATCGACTCGTATAAGTGTTCTAGCATAAATACGGATGCGGATATCCGTAACATCCCAAAGTCAGTGCACCATTATATGGAAGTTCAACGTCGAATGGCTACAATCACAACAGACCGCCAAGGCCTTTTCAGACCAATTTTCGATCAACCTCTCGAGGAGTCCGATGCCACCAGTATCGAACGTAGAAGACAAATGGCATGAATGCCAAAGAGCAATTAGTGCGGCCGCCTTTAATGTACTGGGTTTCAACCCGCCGCAGCAAAGCATTCCTTGGTTCGGTGTAAATAAGAAAACCAACAGCCCTGCAGAAAAGGGCAAATGGGGATACGAGCCTTACGAGCTCAATCAGGACCTTAGAGAAGTGCTATCAGAAGAACGGAATTCGATAGTTCCACAAAAAGATAAAACGAACATGCGAAAGTTGTAAAGCCCGAACTGAAATCGGTCCCATTTCCGTCAAAGAAGAATAGTGGAGACGTTTTAACTGTGAGCAGTACAAGCTGTACATACATACACCGATGCTAACCTCGTCAGCAAAGCTCGGAAAACCCATCTTAGATGGGTAGGCCCCAATGAACGCTTGAACACCAGCGCCACGTTCCCAAAGGATGAGCACAGTAAAGAATGACCTCATCTTAGGTGCCTCACATAAGTGGAAAGGCAACTCAGTCAACTCCTTGTGCGCAACCGGAGAAAGCTGCAAAAATGCTGGAGAGGGATGGCCACATGGCCATCAAAGATAGTACGGTTTTTGAAATTCTTCTACTCGGTCTCTGAGAGGCACTAAGCGATAATAGCCGAAAATGTGAAGTTTGAGTACACCAAGGTAGTGTTCACGGTCCGTTGATTCATCACTAGCGATATGATCAAAAATAGAATTGATTGTAAAATCTACAAATCTAGCCAAATCTACAATCGACACAGTAGCAATGCAAATACGTAGGAGAGGCATTAAGCATTAGATGTAGCTATACGATATCTACATTTCAGAAGTATCTAATTAGCTAATACTCTTTATTTTACAAAAATTTAAATTTACTTTAAAGCTTTTCTCCTATTGTCAGAATATCAACTTCTAAAATGTTATCAACGGCCTCAATGCATAATCTAAGTCCTTACATACCATCCGAATTTATTCATGCCACTCTGTCACTACCTTATCAGGACTAAGGAACAAATCACATTATGTGAGAGTGTCAAATGTGTATGGACCCAACTAATCAGATTTTAGGTTGAAAGCAAAAATAAATCAACATCTCGAAAATGGAAGGTAATTTCATCATCCGCTAATCTAAGTGTTTGTCGTCAAAGCTGAATGGATAACGTGAAGTAGAGATTACATTTCTTTCTTGTAATTAATTATTTAATGTAACGTGTGATGAAAAAACACATTTAAATTAGATCTTTTACTTGCCTCAGATTTTCGTCATATTAAGCAGAAACAGGATTAAAAAGAAACGTGGGTGTCCCCGGGCCTGAGATAGAAACAAATGCTCTTATTCGTTATAACTTTCTTCTTCGACATATGTTACTCAATTAAGACATCACTTCGGTCTTTACAAACAAAAGTTGGTTTGCAGATCTTCGATAAGTATTTTATAAACAGAAGACCCCGACTCACCCTCTAAAATCCCCTATGAAAGATACTACAAAAGCGTTATGTAAATTGCATTACGACAATTCATAAGGTTGGAGGAGTAGTGTGTGATGGAGCAATAAGTGCCTACATTGCAATGGTTAAAAATTTGAAAATTTACGAAAGCGAACAATTACTAATTTTGGTGGGTTTGAATTAATTTTTCGTAGCATACGGGAGATTGGTTCGTTCGCGCCATAGGTAGTGTGGTGGGTTGGGAGATAGAAGAGACGAGGTGTACGTAGATTACGAGGGTTAGTGTTGAGGAAAATAGAGTTATGAAGGGACGCACATTCAACCTGACCTGAAAGAAGTCGATGAATGAAGAGAAAGTCGGCTGCATCTCTGCGTTCCTCAAGGGTGTTTAGGTTAATAAGGTTGAGACGGTTTTGATAGGGGGGCAGAGTAAAAGGATCATCCCAGGGCAAACCTCGAAGACCAAATCGAAGAAAACGGCGCTGGATGCTTTCGATTCTCGAGATATGAACGCGATGATATGGGGACCATACTTGACTGGCGTACTCTAGGAGGGGACGAACAAAGGTAATATAGAGGGACCTGGTCACGTATGGGTTGGTGAATTCTTTGGCACACCGTTTAAAAAAAAACCTAGTGCGGAGCTGGCTTTAAGGATTATCCCATCCATATGCGAACGGAAGTTGAGCTCCCTATCACACAAAATGCCGAGGTCGCGAAGAGATTCAACGGAGGAGATAGGTAGAGTCGGGGAGGAGATTTGTGCCGCTTATGTGAAAAGGTGATGGATTGGCATTTGGTGATATTACGAGTAAGTTCGAAACAATTTTTGAGGCACCAGATCGAAAAACTATCAAGGTCTTGTTGAAGAAGAAAGGAGTCATGAGGAGAGGAAATGGTTTTGAAAAATTTGGTATCGTCGGCGTAAAGGGAGACGGACGAGTGTTTGATGATCCTATCGAGATCATTTATGGTTAATATAAAGAGAAGGGGACCGAGATGGCTACCTTGAGGAACTCCAGAGGTGGCCAAAAATGGAGCGGAGTGGGCTCCACTGTAGAAACGATTTTCGAGGTAAGAGGATATCCATTTTAACAGTATGGGCTCAAAACCGAGGGCAGACAATTTGAAAAGTATTAATCGATGAGAGATTTTATCGAAGACTTTGCTAAAATCGGTTGCAACTACATCGACTTCGTTGCCGTTCTCTAGGGTAGAGATGGCAAAGGATACGAATTCAACGAGATTAGTGGTGGTTGACCTGCCCTTTAGGAAGCCATGTGGTCTAGGGGAAATAAGTGATTTGCATTGGAAGCTTAGAGCTTCATACAAAATACTTTCGAGGAGTTTGGGTATATGGGAGAGTTTAGCGATTGGACGATAGTTTGTTATTTCGTTCTTTGATCCCTTTTTGTGGATCGGGGTTATAAAGGAGGTTTTCCAAACCTGAGGAAATTCTCCTTGCGAAAGGGATAGACGAAAGAGATCAGAAAGGGCAAGGGAAAGAGATGAAGAACATTTTTTAAGAAATATGGCAGGGAGGCCATCTGGACCGGGACCGTCATTGAGTTGGAGTAATTTATATTCGAAATAGGAGGGGTCCAAGATGTGAGAGAGAAGTGGGTCATTGGAGAAGTTCAGTAGGTAACGAAAATAGGATGGATCTGGTACAAAGGAGTCGTTGATGAAGGATTGTTTAAAGAAGCTGGCAAATAGGTTGACAATGGTGAGTGGATCGGTTGATGACTTGTTGTTGAAAGAGAGGGAAGGAGGGTAACCATTGGACTTTCTTTTGTAGTTAACAAATTGGTAAAAGGATTTAGGGTCATTTATAGGGTTGACTTGCGCATTATTCAGGTAACGCTGGTAAAGCGAATCGTAAAGTTCGGTGAAATGAAGATAAGCACGTAAAGGCTAAAAGAATTAAATATTTCTTTATAAAAAATGGATAAGGCATCATTTACACTTAGGTTGTGAAAGTTAAAGGGGGATCTGCTAAGATAGTCACTGATTTTGTGAAAGTTTGCTTTATGAAAGTCGTAGGATGAGAGAGTTGTGGGAGGAGTGGACTGGAAAGAAGAGTTATGAAAAAATGAAAGTAGAAGGGGGGTGGGGGTGGGGGGTGGGGGTGGGGGGTGGGGGTGGTTGGGTGGTAGTTGTCGATTGTAGAGAGAGATAGGGGATAAAGTGAGACTGAGGAGTTAATGGAATCTGTTGTGAAAATAAGGTCCAATTGCTTGCCCATATAGTTGGATACACCACTGACTTGGCATAGACTTGAGTCTGTTAAGCGATCTAAGAGAAGACATTCCTTAGCTGAGTTGGCATTTGAAGCGATGAAGAACGATTGATCGCCTGATGGAATCCACTGTAGCTGAGGAAGATTAAAGTCGCCGAAAATAAAGATATCGTCAGTAGAGTCAGACAGGTCAATTAAATAGTCGATCGCATCGACAACAAGTTGGTAAGATTCGATAGGTTGAGCTGGCAGGATGTAGCAACATAAAACGTAAAGGGGTCTTGAAGGGGAGTGATATTTTTATAGCGACAAAGTCGACTTTAGAGGATGAAGAGATGGTAATGGGGGAAGAGTTAAGGCTGTTGTGGATCGCCAGTAGGACGCCTCGACAGGGGGAATCATCATGTGGGCGGGTAGGATCGTCGTCGCGAAAAACATTAAAAGTAGGGGGGAACAATTCCTGGTTCTTTATGTCGGGAATCAAATTGGTTTCGGTCAAGGCGTAAATATCAAAGGGAAGAGAATGCGATTGACGTAGGACAGCATTGGTTTTAGAGCGAAGACCTCTTACATTCTGGTAGTAAAATGTAAGAGGGATGTTGTGGGGTGGAGATGTATGGCGGGATGGTTTAAGTGCTGACAAGGAAGGCACGTTATGGACGAAAAAATTTATCGTGGTCAGCTCGGCTTCGCTGTAGGTGTGAGACTCGTTTAGAGTGAACGTAGTGGCCGAATGCAGCAAGGTCGTCTGCTACTTTCTGAGGGGACATGCTAAAAATCTCATGGTACCTGACATAAAGGTTCCTGAGACTGATAGGGTCGGCAGGGAGGCCTTCCTGCTGGATGGATACCATGACGCTGGTTTTGGTCTTCCCTTCGTAGCAGACCGAGAAAGAGACGAATGTTTTCATATATCTTTCTCTCTCTAAGCCTAGAGAGTGCATAGTGACTTTCTGTAGTTCCATTGGTTTGCTGGGTTAGTTCAACTGTGGGGGAAAAAAGAGGATCAAGAATAGGAGCAGTGGAGGAGGGAGATGGAGATTCGTGGTTAGATATGGAGTTGAGCGACGGATGAGATGTTGGGTTCAGGGTATGGGAGTTAACAAAATTAGGGTACTTAGCTCCAGTTTGTAGGTCGAAGTTAGGAAATGAGTTGTTAGCTGGGATCGGTGGCGTAGAAGATTGAGAAGTATAAAGACTACAAATAACAAAATGCAATCCAAGTAGGCATTAAAGGACATGGGGACTACTTGGCGGAATCTCTGTCAGAAAGACGAGAAACAGTGGCTATATTGTAGTGCCTTCAAGTGGTCCAGAAGAAATTTAGTCAAGACAAGTCAAGTCGCACTATTTCAATGTAAACTTGCATGTCCATTTCGCAAAATCAACTGCCCCCCCAGCTATGGTTTACGCAAATCGATGATCTGGTAGTATAAATAGACGGAAATCTGCTAACTTCGAATTATTATTATTATTATTATTATATATTTCATTAATTTCATTAAAAACTTAACAATGGTTAGATATTTCTGCGAAGCCTTAAAGGCTTTTCTGCAGAAGATTGCTTTTCACAGTTTTATGATTAATTTTTGGTAAGCAAGCTTAGATTAAAACATAACACAATCTTTTTAATAATAATTAGATCATTAAAGAAAAAAAAAACTGATAATTGATAAGATAAGTTTAGTAAGTGAATTAAGTTTGAAATTTAGCTATTTACGAGTAAGTTCGAATTCAAGAAATATTTTTTTGTAATTTCCTTTCTAGTTTCAATATTTTGTATATTTTTTAGTTCTTGCGGAATTGTGTTTAGAACTTCAGGTACTCTGCATTCCAGCTGTCTTCTCCCGTAGTTATTGTAGAATCGGGGTTCGTGAAGCATACCTTGAGCCCGTATTCTTGTGTTGATTCCATGTTGAATTGGTGTTATGAATCTGTTGTCACCATAGTACTCAAGTATAAGGGTCATCTTGAAGATATCTTCTACTCGAAGAACTTTAAAACGCCTTTGTTTCGGAATATTGAGCTGGTTATGTACGCCTATCTTCTTCAGTGCCGAGTTTAGGAGTTTTTTGAATTTTCTGCATATGTGTTGCTGATGCATTGCCCCATGCAAGTATACCACACCTAAGTTTAGATTCCACAAGGGATCGGCCGTTATGGCATGGTATTTTAGATGGCTTAGTGCATATAAAGCTCTTCTGAGGCTCACTCGCAACAAATCTATGTGCTTATCCCACAAAAAGTCATTGTCGATAGTAACTCCCAGATATTTGTATCTCTCAACTGTGTCGATAGGACAATTAACCGAACTATTGCAGGATTCATTTTTGAAGTGGATTTGCAATTGTGTAGCCCTGAATTGCGGGTTTCGTATATGCATCACTTTTGTTTTAGAAGCATTGATCGTTAAGCCGTGATCGTGACACCACTTTACCGCGTTGTCAAAGTCCTCCTGCAAAATTTCTGTTGCCGTATGGAAGGATCAGTGACGCACCACTATCGCCGTATCGTCTGCATATCCAAATGGAATGGCCTTCTTCAAAACTCGTAACAGCTCATTGGCGTACAATATGAACAGGATTGGACCCAGTTTTGATCCTTGCGGGTCTCTATATTTAACGTTTTCATTTTGGCTGTATGCATTGTTTATTTTGACACAAAATTGCCTGTTCGTCAGATATTCACGTAGCCATTCTGCCATCAGTCCTCGTATGCCAGTACTTCTACTAGTTTATCTTGGTTCAGTGTATTGAAAGCTTTACTGAAGTCCACGAATAACACTAAAACATGATGACTTTTATTTAGACTTTGGTTGACGCAATTTGCAAATTCTCCTAACAGCTTGCCAGTGCTTTGATTTTTCTGGAAGCCGTACTGGCTTGCGTGTATCAGCGAATTTTTTGCGATAAAGCCTTGCAGCCTGTTTGTTATCTCCTCTTCCATGCACTTTTCTATTACTGGCAATTTTAAGGTCGCTTTTTGTACCTCCTTTGTATATCGGTCTGATTACAGCAGTTTTTAAGATTGTAGGGATTTTTGCTTGTGCAATACTTAATAATAATTTACACAATAATGGGGTAAATATATCCGTGTGCCTTTTTATATCAATAGCTCGTATTCCATCAATACCTGGCGACTTGTTTTCTCTCAATAGATTATAATAATTATTCTTCGAGTTTCAAAGATATCTGTTTCCTGAATATAAATTGTGCTGGTTTTAAGACCAACGTATATCAATATCTCAACGAGTTTTTCACTCTCCGACCCTGATTAGAAACTGTTCGTGTAAAGGGTTCTAGATTACGCTTCGGAAAGAGTTAATTATGAAACGGATGCTATGCAGGGGAGCAGATTGTTATGAATAAACCAATTTTGTCACAAGCAACAGACCGTATCGAATTTAAGACAGGACTATGCGCAATCAGGTTCTCAGTTTAGTGTTGTTCCCTACAAACTCAAACACTAAGACCAGAATAACGACTACGACCTTCAGAAATGTATGATTCTCACAATAGTACAGAGATCAAGCGGAGAATTACTTATATGAATCTTCTCGTATACTTCTTGAGTAAAAGATACATTTGAAGGAAGAACTAGAGTCTTTATTCTCATCGTCCTCCGGTGTAGTAGACAAATACGAAACTTTAACGAAAAATCCTCTAAGCAATTTTTGGCCCAAGTTGAATCGACAGAATTCTGAAGAAAATACTTCTCGATAAATCTGTTAGGATACCCAGCGAAGTGACCTTGGTACGCCTTTAATGACAAGGACATTGAGGCGAGTAAATGCCAATGAGCCAGATATAGCTGGAAAAAAATCTAAAGAATTGTTGTAAAAGCAATTGACAAGTTAGCTTGGTATTTAAGATCCTTGTCCATCCCGGATTAAAGTTCAACAGAAATTAAAGGAAATATCTTCGATGATGACGACAAACTTAATTCTAAAATGAGTACTTCTGAACGCAAACACACTGCCTTACACTTTAGTAGAGAAGCGAATGCGTAATGCACGGATTTCTGACAGGGTTAGCATATAGAAAGCTTAAATGAACAGTTTATAACTGGGTAGCGTATAAGGCAACAGAGCTCGATAGTACGAGGGCGGGTCAATAAGTCCGTGCATTTTTGAATTTCTGACCTCTTTACTGAAACAGCAACACTGCTCCTGTCAACAGGCTGTCAGTCAGTCAGTCTGTCAGTTGACTCCTGTCAAAATTTAAACTTGCTGCGTCAGTTAGTTTGTGTTTGACAGCTATTTTTATCAGACTACTCACTAATTTGAGGAGAAAATGGAAAAAAGTGAATTTCGTGTGCTTATTAAGCATTATTTCTTGCGAAAAAAAACCATTACCGAGACCAAGGCTAAGCTTGATAAATACTATGGGGACTCTGCACCATCGATTTCAATGGTAAAAAAGTGGTTTACTGAATTTCGTTGTGGCCGTACAAGCACTGAAGATGCCGAACGTCCTGGACGCCCAGTTGAGGTCTCTACACCCGAAACAATCGAAAAAATTCACGATATGGTGTTGGCCGACCGAAGATTGAAAGTGCGAGAGATTGTGGAAGCCGTAGGGATCTCGCATGGCTCAGTGGTTTCAATTTTGAATGATCACTTGGGCATGAGAAAGCTTTCCGCAAGATGGGTGCCGCGTTTGCTCACAGTCGACCACAAACGCAATCGTGTAACAACTTCACAGGAAGGTTTGGCGTTGTTTAATCGCAATATGAAGGAGTTTTTGCGCCGTTTTGTAACCGTGGACGAAACATGGATCCATCACAACACACCAGAGAACAAACAACAGTCAAAACAGTGGGTTTCTAAGGGTGAATCGGCGCCAAAGAAGGCCAAGGTGGGTTTGTCAGCCAATAAAGTTATGGCGACTGTTTTTTGGGATGCACGCGGGATAATCCACATTGACTACCTTCAAAAGGGAAGAACAATCAATGGGGAATATTATGCCAACTTATTGGACCGATTCAATGACGATTTGAAAAAAAAACGACCTCATTTGGCCAAGAAAAAAGTTCTTTTCCACCAAGACAATGCAAGGGTGCACACATGTGCAGTTGCCATGAATTGGGCTATGAATTGCTCCCTCATCCACCCTATTCTCCAGATTTGGCTCCGAGCGACTACTTCTTGTTCCCAAACCTGAAGAAATGGCTTGGTGGAAAAAGATTTGACTCCAATGATGAAGTCATCTCGCAAACAAAGGCCTATTTTGAGGACCTCGACAAATCATTTTTTTTGGAAGGGATAAAAAAATTGGAGAAGCGTTGGACAAAGTGTATAGAGCTCAAGGGAGACTACGTTGAAAAATAAAATTATTTTTTTATCAAAAAATCTGTGTTTTAATCCAAAAGTCACGGACTTATTGACCCACCCTCGTGTCTTCCTTGCACAATTACAGAATGCTTTCAGGATGTCACATATATTTTCCACTTAGTGTCTGAACTGAGGTCGACGTAGTTTTCATATGCAAAGTAAACAAAACACTTAACCTTATCAATAAGGAAAGATCCCAGACCAATCCGCCTGTCATAGAACACTTATTAAGTGTTAAGAGCAGCCTTAATATCAAAAAGCTATCCAACTCTCATGTCCATTGAAAAGAAGTATTGGTCGATCTCATACTTCCTGTAGCCTGCGCTATGTGCAAACCCCTTGAGCGTATCCCAGTTATACAAAAAAAGTAAAAAATAAATTTCCTAATAACCCATTGAAAAATCACTTTTTCTCAATGACACCGAAGGAGTGATGACATTTCCCCAATCATCATTTCTCTCCAAGAAGGAGAAACAAATGCTTGGCGTCTGATCTAGTTCAAAAGAAAAAAACACACAGAGGAACACCTAAAAGTGGGGAACTTAGTTCTCAACGGTCTGCTCGCTAAATAAGCGGACGCATAGTATGGTAAGGTAGATAAGGCAGATACCTATGTAGGTCTCATTCTGGCTAGCAAACTGAGTTGAGAAAAATAAAATACAGAACAGATGACCTCTAATTGCTGTTTACATATCTAGGAAGCCTGGAGGCCAAAAGAGGGGTCTGCTACAAAAGGTCAGGCGCCGAGTCTATACTGCGGACTTAAGACAATGCTAAGTCATTCAAATCTACTTATTCACAAGCGGATCTAAGACTCCTAAAGGCGTTGTATATCTATCTTGTCCGAGGACCCTTGCAAACACCAAATCTTGAGTCTACTCACTATCCTCGACGAATATTAAATTAATATGGGCATGTGTAGGTAGTGATCAGATCCCAACCTTTGAAACCCATAATACCGTGGGTGGTTATAGACTATATCTGAACGAAAGAGCCGATTCGATGGCTAACTCTCAACCGAGGTGATCCAACTCAGAAGAACGGATATCTCCAAACTTACGGAACACTGTTCCATTAAAAAATACGTAAACAAATTAAGTAATCTCCTAGTGATCTCTGCAAGGATAAAAAGAAAGAGGATTCTGCTGAATCTTTTGTGAAAGTGCAAGCATCACAATCTTTTATCCATGCTCTTTTAAGTTCACAGACCTCACTAAATTCGTTAACCAATTTCTATAGTTCAGGAATAGGCAAAACTAGCAGTCTCTATTACCACACTCCCGCAGCGGTATCATAATGGATCTACAACAGGTCTAAGTGCATCTTAAATGAGGACGACTCTAACCTAGTCTGGAAAAAATATCACTAAAATGATATGATCAATCTGGAGCGAAACCTTGGTCCTGACTAAATAGAATTAAATGATGGGTACCGTCGGTTACAGTTGAATTCATCTTTAAGGTCAGAAGATGGCAAAGTACATAAACCTGCGTCCACGTCTAATAGTCATGTTAAGTCACTTGTTTTGTGCTAGCCAGCAAACGAGGAATCCTTTCTTGAAATTCATCTGCAGCAACAGGGGCTGTACACGCTTGGCAACGCTATCATCGGTTTTCTACATCTGGCCCTGATAGTGAACAATTCCTACTAGGCCCTAACGGCGGAAGGTTTCATATGAACTCAGTCGTCCGACGTCGCGTTTGTGCATTAGTGCTTGCATCTCAATAACCTTTATATCAGACTGGGTGCATTAATTTCTGCTAATGCCTCATTCTGAATGCAATTTGTTCTCAAATTTGTATAACAAAGTTTAGAACACTGTAAAATAAAATAATTTATAAAAATTACTATGTCGAAAGTTCCTTTACGACCTCAAAGGAGTCTACATCCCACTACTTTTCCGAACACTTAAACTTTCTGTTGAACAGTATCAAGACAAACAAAACAGCGCTGTTACCAACTTTGAGGCGCATTGTGTCTGCCTTCAAAGAAAATACAAAAAAAAAAAACAACGTGCAACTCCTAAGTTTGTAGACAAACTTTACTTTTAAATGTCGACTATTCAAAGGGATGTAACTATTGACAGCGCACCCCTTTGGCTTGATTAAAGCCCAACCTTTTAAACAATGCCATGGAGATAATATCAACGATACAATTAATTCTAACACTTTGTAACAACTAAAGTCGCAATTACCCTCATTTTAATGGCATGCCACTTACAGAACACGATAAAACAAAAACGAAACAAATTCGTTGACAGAAACTTGACAGGAATCCTTCAAACTCATCCTTTCTAGCTGGTGTCTAACAGAACAAACTCATTACTCAAACGAGCATGTAGCATATCTACACGTTTGTCCTTACGAGCACTTCGTGTTGCCATGGAAAGTGATGTGATAAAATCTATTCAAGTCTCTTCGTCAACCCACAAAGATGTGGTATCCTTTATTTACACCAGTATGCCTCGCTGAAGATTTTTCTATAGTCAGCCAAGTATACAGGCTTAAAGAACAAGGCAAATTGAGGGTAAAAGCTTATGTCGTATGCCACTCAGATGAAAAGTTTAATGTTGGATTGTTCCCGACATGTTTGGGCGTAAGCTTAGAATAGGTGTCGATATGAAATTTAATCTCCTAATTTCCTGTCATCAAGATGTTTTCTGGGAAGTTTCTAGGGAATGACATGGGTCCTATGGCATGAGAAACTCGTTGCTTTGAATGTTAATTCGAAGGAAATGACACAAATAACTGCTTCCCATAATAGGGATTCAATGTCAGACATTGATGAAGAAGGTGGCTTCTCTCTGATGTTCTGTAATGTTTATCGCTCAGCCTCCACCAACACAAATGCTGATGGATGCATGTAGTCATTTGTATGTCATATTCGAATATCGGATGATCATACGAAGAAAACCCCGAAATGCCAAAGGAGACGAGACAGGATTATCTATAAGGATGTCCCTATCTCCACTCTGAAGCTTGAGTTCAAATGCGTCTTTTTGAGCAGTTCTGGGAACTTGCCAGAGCAGAGTCTGTGCCGAAAATCTATCTCTCCTCTGAACTAAGAATTTTGAGGTTTTCAGACCACCGAAGTTTACGCACAGTATTCTGGATTCCAGGACAACACAGGGTAACGATGAAGGCGTTGACGCCTTTTCATACCCCGAACACTGCACTTAGAAGATATTGAAAATTCATAAAGGAATAGCAAGTATGGGGATGAAAGATTGCTTTGCGCCGTTATTCGCTTCGGAAAAGCTTCTATCGAAACCATTCATTCTATGTATGATTCACGTTCCTATCTGCGGCATTCTCCAATCTTCCAACGTCTGCTGTAAGAGGAATGAGTATGACTGATGGATATCCAGCCTACGTTCGCATCAGGCTGCAGGTGCTTACGATGATGTAGTGGGTGCTGGTACTATGGGGACCTTATCACTGTAGTGTTAACTCATGTTTATCCGACAGAAAAACAAATCCTTCATGCCAGACTTTATCGAACCCTAAAGTAATGAAGTGTTACCATGCCATTAAACAAGTGATAGATAGGTGGCATAGAGCACGATTAGAAACAAGTTTTCCCTCACCATTAAGTCATCCATAAGGAACCATGAATAAGATGCGTAAGGGTCTTGATAGCGCGCAAAAAGCTATTGAGATCCTCTAGAGCTACGAGTATTTGTGATGAATTTTGTTTAATGACTTTCGTCCACTTTTATTCAACTATTGTAGTAAAAAACTTAGGATCTGCATGGTAAACTGGTAAATGCGCAATAACTTGGATCGGCCCAGCATTACATCAATCAAATTCATATCGTTGTAGTTGCCCGACCTCCCAGTGGTTATCTCCGGTAACAGATGGTGTATTGTAAAGGGTGTTCTTTTTAGTGGTGTACAAATTCAATGTGAAATAAAACACTTGAAGCTAATGTTAATGTCTATAGTAATAGCTTTGTCTAATAGATAATTTTATGCCATTAGTGCTTAAATATGACGTCGGGCATATGCGCTCCGGAACTACCTCGAATGAAGCGCAGTCGTTAAGTCCACTTTTTGACAACTCACAACCAGTTCACAAATCCATTACGCCAAATTATGCGCTCAGCAAATAAATTAATGGTGTCGCGCGCCGTGTGGCATGTTGCGTAATCTTGTTGAAACCAAAGCTCTGTCACGTCAATGCCATTCAACTGAGGACCGAAGAAGTCAGAAATGATGTTTGTCTACCGCTCTCCATTGATGGTAATTCCACTAGTCCATAAAGCACCCCAAACAGTGAGCTGTTGTAAGGGCAAGGTAAAATAGTGATATCTGCTATGAAAACATCTACAGACAAGCGGAGCGGCGCTGCAAGAAAATCAATCACATCGTTTAATTATATGCATATTTGCCGTCAAAGGAAGACCTAGAGAAGAAGTCTTAAGCTTCAGGCGTGTAAGGAAACACCCGCATAAAATCTAAATTCACCAACAGAAGGATAACGTTACCAAAGATTGATTCTACGAGTTCCTTGAAAAACCCTACGAGCCGTGCCCTTAATATCCCTTCGAAACCGTTCTTGGCGATTTTAATGCCAAGCTAGTGAAGAAGCTCGGAGCTTGGCAATGCGTTCGAAAAATACAGCCTCCACAACATCACCTCCAGAAATGGATACAGTCCTATTTATTGAATGGTTCTATACCATTCCATACCAGGCTGTCTCCTGATCACTAAACCGTTAATAAAATTGGTCATATTACGATCGACGTAAGGTACTCCTCCAGTGTTTTAAATGTCAAAATATTCCGAGCAGCTAACGTTGACTCGGACCATTATCTTGTTGTCCAAAGCCAACGAACCATTGTGAGGAATTCCACAGTGGAATGGCTATAACTGGAAGGGCGTAAAGGACGTTGCAGGGCTTCTCACGTAGAGCCTCTATGAACTTCTCGAATAGTCCAACACCGCTTGCATCAAGCGTATAAAAACAGTCCTATCAGTACGAAAGAGCAAATAGCAAACAAATGTCCCAAATATATTGCATTTCATTGACGAAAGGTAGCGCAACACCCTCCACAAGTCCATCGGATTGTGGATGCAATGATGTAGTCCTTGTTTTGTGGATCTACAAAATCTCCAATACGTTTTGGAATACGTCGATTTGAATGCAACTCAACCGAAATCCCAAAACGGCAAAGTACTTGCTTTACCAACTCCAACCATCAATGGCTCTCAAGAAAGGTAAATTTGAAGCTTTGATCTGGTTTTGTGCCTTGGCCCACTTTTGAATGCACAGGTAGGGCAGTACTGCTGCACATCTTCCTTGATTCTGATCCAATAAAAAGGTGATCTTATCTTGTGTGAAGTTTTGTTAGAACCAAAATGCCGGCTTAATGGAGTATCGTAAAACATCTTAATTACTTAATTAATTAATCAGCGATAATGATGGTGAAGTGGGCACCAATCTTTTGCACAATATTTGATTTTTGAGAAAGAGCTGAAAACTGAGCCCAGAGAAGATTATACTCTCCAGATACCGTATTCCAATGAAAACGCGCATCATATTTTATCCACTGGATCACTGAAGTTAAAACTGCATCGCTATCTCGGGCTTCTTGCAACCTCTTTGGATCGACCAATTTGACTGGCCATGTTGATGGGGTGAACAACATCGACATCCAAAGTGTTCTCTTTTGATTTGAAATAGCTTACAAGCTGTACCATTGCCCGGGCGTTGCGAAAGTCCGTCAACATGGTTCTTAAATGAGAGCAGCCAAATAAGAGCTGCGTGGTACGTGTGAATTAAGAATTTCCTGCGGAATAAATAGACGTGCAAATGTTCGACTTGTTTTTTCATTGCTATTAACTCTTTACTTAGGCGGTTAGCCAAAGACCGCGTTAATTAAAGAGGCTTTTGGTTGAGACCCAGGTCCACCCCGGACTATAGCGCCTTCTAAATAAGTCAGTAAGTAACACTTTACGTGTTATACAATAATTACGCTAAGATTTCCTTAATTGCTCTAAAGGCAATGACTTTTTCAGATCCGTCTTGCATCTGCGGCAGTACTGCTCCTATTTCACGAACGATTAAAAGCATCGATATCCAAATTAAAATCGCTGTCCGGGCGAACGTGAGCCAAAATCGGTGGCGAAGTTTAATAAGTTTTTGATGAATTAAACGATTTATGGCAGTGTGAAGTCCATTCGAAAGAGATGTTTTTTTTTGGTTAGGCGGTATACAAGAGGTACAAACTGACGATAGTAAGTGCACAATCTAATAAAACTTCTTATCTCAGTTATATTTGTCGGTATTGGCCAACTCCGCATTCCCTCGATTTTGGAAGGATCAGAAGACACGTCGCTTGTACTTGATATTATGACCCAAGAAACGCAATACTTTTTAGAATAGATTGAACATGGCGGGGTTAATTTCCAATCCGGCTTGTCATAAGCAACTAAAATCATCTCATCACGACTCTTACAGTGGATCAAAATGTCGTCCAGATAGACCAAGCAAGTCTCTATAGGTAATCCCCGAAGGACGTTTGACATAAGTCGGTCGAATATGGCTGGAGTATTAGTCAGGCCATCTCTCGCGACGATAGCTGTCTTCTTACGATCTGCTGGTAACATTTCCACTTGCCAATTTCCAGATTGGTGCGTCGAGGGCGTCGTCGATTCGGGTAAAAGAAAGGAATTCTTGATAGTTACATTAATTAATCTGCCGTAACCGACACAAAATTTTGTTGATCTGTCCTTTTTTTCTTACCATTATGATTGACAATGCCCAAGACTGTTCGAAAGCTTGATTACATATAGCGCTTCGTAGCGTACTTTCGATGACTTGTCGTGAGTCCTCCTGTTTGGGTAGTGGTAGTCTAGGCTTTGCCGTACCTACATAAATTTTATGCTGGACGGCTTTCGTTCTCCCGAAATCGTCCTGGTTGCAAGAGAAAATATACACTCGTATATAATATATATTTGTTAGCAGTAACTGAATAGGGTGGTATTGGGTTGATCTAAGATGCTGCTGCAATGTACGAAGAAGATCATCCAGGTGATTCAGTAAGGCAGGAATTTCCATATCTAAACACTCAATGGCTTCAAAGGTGGCTTGATCAGGGCCTAATCAGCGATATTTTTAATACGCAAAAACACTCCGCTGTTACAGTTACACGTAGTAGATTTTCTCACTTTCGTTTTGGAAGATCATCCGCAAGAGAAGAAATAACACCTTAAACTGGTGCAGTAGAGGATGTGGTGTAAATACATGCTAGATAAACTCAACTTCACGGGATGCCCATACATCCATGGGGGTAGGATACGCCTGGCAATTGCTTACCCGCATAAGTAGTCTAAGAACATAAAAATTTGCAGTTCGGAAAAATATGGTTCGAACCGTTTCCTTCTCCATATCTGTCAGTATAAGGTGTGATAACATCGTGAAGGGGGACTCGATTATTACCAATGGAAATCTGGCTTAACGAAACACCAAGGACGTTTTAGGAAGCTCTTAATATGTACAATCCAAGGACGTCCTGACTGAAAATGGAAAACATCGACCACCACGACTGGTTTGAATTTAACAATCTGAATGATGGTAAGCCATTCCTGTGAAAGGTGTTCCCACAAAGAATTCCAATAAACCGCATATTGTGATATATAACATTTCAGTGAGCTAATGCTTCTGATGACCCAGTATCTATTAGTATTTCTCCAGGGATGGTGCCAAAGTGCGGTGCGGTGACCGATCTTCGTTAGCTAAGTTGTTTTGCTGGTCTCGTAATCTTTGATTTTGGCGGCGGCTAGATTGTTTGGGTGGCTTAATAGGGAGCTTCCGTAGAGCTGGCTTTACTGATCCCCCATTTGAACAGCGTCTTGAATTGAACGATCTGCAACACCATCTACAAATTGCATCACTGAAAACGCTACTGCGTTTCCGAACACAGTTCGGGTTAGCCGTTCAATTTCGCTTGCAAAACATCCAAGATCTTCTCGCTGTCGTTGTCGCATATAACGAAGTGAAGCATGGGAAATGTGTTTCTTTTGGGAAATAAATCTCAATTGCAAAGCCGATATTAGTTTTGAGTAATCCACACGATCGATGGAACTAAGGTTGCTGTTGGGTGATTTTCAGATGCCAGGGGAGATTTTACTGATTCGTTTATGGTGCTTCCCTTGTTTTTGTTTGTCCGATGTAGAGCATTGAAACACATTTTGGGCAAATGCAGTATCACCCATCGTTTGACGTTGTTGTTCACTTTTAAGTTGGATGGTTTCCACATTCTGGTGAGCCACATATTCTCCAAGTGAGGTGAGGGTTATGATCCTGGGTAATCCCACTCCGGACACCAATGCTAGTGGAAGAAAACATAATCAAACAAAAAATACAGTATTTCGCTCAAAGCGAAGTCTTTTCGTCGTCAGCTGTTTCTAGGTTTGATTAATATTAATTAATTAATGACTTATAATACTCTGGGTAATAATTTTTCTGATAGGTTGCCATTTGATGAACAGCAACGATATTTTGCATGACTTTTGCAGGAAGTCAGCTCCGACTCGGAGATGAAGTTGTTGCAGATGGTGAGTCTGATGAAAACTTTTTGCCTGCAGAGACAACAGCTAATAGTGATGCTGAACGAAATAATCTGGAAGTAGAGCTGAGTGAAGACACGGGTTCTGAGGCGGATGAAGAATAGAGATTGGGAGGTGAAGTTGAGGGCGAGAACATCAATGCACATTATCTTGAAGAAGAAGATGCTAATGAAGTTTCAGGCAATTTCTGGATTGGGAAGGATGGAACCAAGTGGTACAAGACTCTACCAAATGTGCATCATGAAGCGGCACAAAACATTTTTCGAGACAGTTTATATGTGGGACCAAAAACCTAACAGATGTAGATACCTTTTTTTGTATCATGAGCAATGCAGTTCAAGACATCATTTGCAGGCATACGAACAGAAAAGCTAGAAGTAAATATAGCAAGCGGAATGCTCAAAATGCCGAAAAAACCCCACTGAAATGGGAACTACTAAATATGGGCTGCCATAGATCCAATTATGAAATAGTGAATGGACTGTGGAAACAGAACGCTTTTCCGCTTTATAAGGCAACATTAGGCGGTTAGGCGCTTCAAAGCCATTTCCAAGTTCATTCTGTTTGATTCGGATGTTACAAGGGCAGCTCGGATCGCCACTGACAAAGCGGCTCCTATTCCAGATATCTTTGACTTGATCAATGCCAACCTAAAGCACAATTTCAGGCCATCTGAGCCAATCACAGTAGATGAGCAATTATTCCGATAAAGAGGACACACAAAGTTTACCCAATATATCCCATCCAAACCATCCAAGTATGGGATCAAACTTTGGGGGGCTTGTGATTCAGCAGCATCGTACCCCCTAAATGGACAAATATACACTGGGAAGGTGGGTGGTGTGAGAGATGTAAATCAAGGCGAGAGCATTGTAAAGGAGCTAATTCTTACAAAAATACGTTTCGAAATGTGACCATGGACAATTTTTTTAAAACCCTTTCATTGGCTAATGAACTATGTAGTTGGTTGGAAAATGTCAGTTGTGGGAACCCTAAAGAAGAATAAATCCTATTTGCCTGACAAATTCAAACCATTGAAAAGCCGAATGGTTTTGTCCTCCGAGTTTGGTTTCAGCCAAAATGCTGTTTTGTGCTCCTACGTCCCAAAGAAAGACAAGTCAGTAGTCTAACTCACAACATTTCATTGTGGTAAATCCGTTTCCGGACCAAAACAGAAACCGGATATAATCCACTACTACAATCGTACTAAAGGTGGAGTGGACACCATGGACAAAATGTTGAGCCAGTACACTACGAAAAGGAAGACATACATATACTCGTAAATGGCCGTTGGCTTGTCGGGGCGAAATTCATGCTTTCAAAGAGTTTGGGTATGTGAGAGGGTTTAGCAATGGGAGGATAATCAGTAATTTCATGCTGATATCCCTTTTCAAGTATAGGGATTATTATAAAAGAGGTCTTCCAAACTTGAGGAAATATTCCCTGTGTAACGGATAGATGAAAAGGTAGGAAAGGGGTAGAGACAGGTTGAAAGAGCATTTTTTTAAGAAAACCGGCGGGCAGTCCATCTGGGCCAGGTACAAATTCATCTCTAACATTTAGTAACTTTTCTCCAATAACTAAGGATCGAAATTTTGTGTGAGAAAGGACCAACGGAGAAATTTGGTAGATCATTGAAGAAAGATGGATCTGGTAGGAATTGTTGGATTTGGCAAATGATTGTTTCAAAAATGTAGCAGAAAAGTTGGCGATGGTTGGAGGATCACTTGGAGATTTGGTTTCGAAAGCGAGGGAAGAAGGATAACCATCGGTCTTACTTTTGGAATTGGCAAATTGAAAAAAGTACTTGGGATCATTTATAAGATTGGTTTGCGCACTATTCAGGTAGCGTTGATAGAGAGAGTCGTGGAGTTCAATGAAATGAGAATGTGTGCTTAGATACTATAAATAGTCGGAAGACGAGTGTGTTCGAAGGAATACTGTGCATAATTTGGTTCTTTTGTTTCATAGAGAGCGGAGTCTACGAATATACCAAGGAGGGGGTGTAGAAGAAGTTTTATTGCGGGAATATAGCACATAAAAAGAGATGGATTTGAATATTTCTCAGTAAAAAATGGAGACGGCAGCGATCAGTGGTAAACACGAAAGCAGCCCTGCTTAGCTAGATATTGATTTTACGGAAATTAGCTTTGTGAAAATTGTAAGAAAAGAGAAATGCTTTTTATTATAAAATGAATTCGTTGCAGGGACATAGTATTTTGAACCAGTTCCATTGCCTCGCCACAATTCATTGAGATTTTGTCTCAAAGCCCTATAAAAGCCAGCAACTTGTCTAGATAAGACATCCCATACGAAGATTCAGTTTTAGTAGGATCATATTTCTGTATGGTTATTCGATCATTTCCCAACTAATATTTATTGACTGAAAAATCAGAAAAATATTATTTTATTAAAAAGGGTAAACATACAAACATTATACCTACAATTTTCGTTACGCGGTTAATGAGCCAGGGTGTAAGATACCCACGTTCACTATGAACTAACATGCCGCTTTCCAGGGCACGCGTAACATTAAATTGCAGCAACCAATCGATGAACTAATCCTTCCATTTCAGCTACTGAGTTGGAGTGGGCATATTATAATAAACTTTGATGTAAGTATGCATTCGCTTTTACCTACTACTGGATTTAATACACACTGATTCACTAACGCCGGGACATTTAGCCTAGACATAGAATTGGCCGTTTCAACGTTTTCCAATTTCTGATTCATAGCAAAAAGTAATCTCACACAAAGCTCGCTATTCCAGTGAAACATATGCAGTAATAACAGCCAGGTACTCGTACAAATAGTGCATTTCTATTAATATCGTATCATGAGCTTTCATTACACAAGACCACAGACTCTTAATGCGTCCTGATTATGATGGCTGGCAAAAAGCTATTACGTCATTCATTTCTAGTATTGGTTTTTGCAAGCCACAAATGGAAAAAGATAATTATCGCTGAAATACCAGGTGAGCGGGAAAATATTTCCAATGCTGCCGCTGTTGCATCGAGTAATATTTTTGAATTTTATTATAATGGGTGTTTTTTTTAAGCATTTAACTTTTAATTGTCAAAAAAAAAAAAAAACTGGAGAATCGCAAAAGTGTATAAAAGTTTTATTGAAGTTGATGAATCAATGCTTGGCATTTACTTTTTACAGAATATTTCATGCAAATGTTGACCACGAGTCCAATTTTGAATCGCTTTTCGAATTTAACTTGAACAGATTTCGAAAAATATATAGATTAGTAAACTTAAATAGATTAGAATTAATTGAAGTAAATAAAATAAAATATTACAATTCATTGCTTAATTAATAACTGTAACGTATTATATTGTACAATAAAAGACAAGTTCACATATCGTTACACATTTTATTTTTATTTAATTGAGGAGCAAATTATACAGCGATATGGTCCGAATCAGACTGACCCATAATTTATACATGCTCTCTGACATTCGGTATTGTTCTTGCTCAGTGCAAGTGTGTATGTCTACATATAAAGTAGTAGCCATTTGTATCAGTATAAGTAAATAAACTATAATGGATTTAATATATTTATATAACTACATTGTTTGTATGTAACTTTCAGTAAAACAATATATACAGTCTTGTGCAAATTAATTTGAACATACCATATTAAATTTTCCTTGAGTTCAATGGTAAATAAGTTAAATTGTTGTCACAACGATTTCTTAACTAGATTGCATTAGCCCTGAAAAAGAATTTAGTTTACCCAGTTTCCCAAAAAATGTTTAAATTGAAATTTTTGGAAATGCAAAGGAGGCTTTGCAATTTGTGTAAACAAGAATATGATTGTTGCTTTGCTGTTTAGAAGTGCCTAAGATACTCAGAGACAGATAACCGGAGACTGTGAAATATCGTTAAGGTCAATTAACCCGGATTATCCTACTGTACGGTGTGAAAAAAAAAATGTTTCTTAAACTCAGTTTTTGAATTAATAATTTGCTTAGCAGCAAGCAGTAAAGTTGTTATCAAAGTGGTTTATGCAATTTTCCTGTCAGTTTCCAAATATTTGTTTTCGTTTTGTGTTAGTAAGTAGTTAAAGTTCTGTTTTCTTATTCATTACAAAACATGTCGAAACAAAAGTAAGTAAAAATATCTATATTACTATCAACAGAAAACAAACCTTATATGTAGACGGTTCAATAGTCAACAATTGTTGAGCAATTGAATATTATTTACAACATCCAAATTTTGTTGTAATTTAGTGGATGTATTTTTTTGTGTAGCATATACGGTGCAGTGGGATAATACACTACTATCTAATTTTTTTTAGGCTTACAGTAAATGACATCATCAACTGCTTAGTCGAATGCAATGAGGATGATTTTGATGGAGAAATTCCTATTTTGCCGCCAATAGAAGAAGGAGATGTAACAGGCGTGGATTCTGGAGAGGAAGAGGTTTTGGTGCGACCAGAAAATTCTGATGAAGAAGATGATATGCCGCTATCCTCTTTTACCAAAAGACCTCGAATTTTTTAATATACGTGTTAAAAAATAGATTTGCAGGAAAGCTTAGCTGATTTTAAGTACGAAAGTTGCGACGGGGATCCATCTTTGGCACCGTTGGATCTTTTCACCCATTTTTTTGAAGAGGATGCGCAAAATTTACTTGTCCAAATCGATTATAAGAAACAGATTTCATCACATCTTTCGAGTACTTCATTGCTGCGGCAATATGCAATTGAATCCCAATGATCGCTATGCCAAAGTACGGCCATTGTTTGATATGCTAGTTCTTGTTGTTTGCCCCAGTCGTTGATAATTACAGTGTAGATGAGTGTATGGTGCCCTACTTTCGACGTTATCCTACAAAACAGTTCATAAGACGAAAGCCAATTAGATGTGGCTATAAGTTTTGGATTGGAACAACTCCGAGCAGTTATATTATTTGGTTTGACCCATACACAGGATCGAAAGACTACTCTGGCGCAATAAAGATAACAGAGCTTCCTCTTGGAAAGAAAGTTGTTTTGAACTTCAGCCATTACCAGAGGTACCATTTATTTTTTGACAATTTCTTTTCATCGCTTCAATCGTTTGAAGAATTGAATATTTTGAATTTGAGAGGAACTGGAACTGTCAGAGAAAATCGTCTGAAAAACTGTTCTGTGCGTGGATCAGATAAGGTTCTCAAGAAAACAGGTCGAGGTGCATACAGCTTTGAACTATGTTCAGAACTAAATTTAATTATTTATAAATGGCACGATAACAGCATTGTAAATATGATTTCAAACTGCATTCCAGTGGTAAAAAGTGGTATTTTTCGCATTTGCTCATTGCATCGATATGGCGATTTCAAATGCATGGCAGTTGCACAAATATAATCGAGGAGGCTTGGACAATCTAGAATTCCGTCGAAGAATAGCAAGGGGCTTGCTGGGAATATATGGAAAAAATAACCGGCCAAGAAATTTGAAGCCCTCAAGTGCAGAAAACCAAGAAATCCGAGGTAAAAGAACAAGATGCAGAATTTGCCACACTCAAGCAACTACTACAACTGAGAAATGTAATGTTGCACTACATGTTCGGTGTTTAAAGCAATACCATTCTCCTTCATTTTGAAAACATATTGTATATATATACTGTACATACTTCAAATGAAAATAAAATCTCGAATTGAAAAAAAATTTGTTGGTAGTGCATTAACCCACTGTACCGTATAGGCTACACCCCATCCCCAAGGTTTGGTAAAAGACAGATTTTTTTAATTTTTTTTATTGGTGAATGTTAAGTGTAAACATTACATTTCATGAAATTAAACATAGAATTCAAAAAAAATAAAAATCTCTGAGATAATTCGGGTTAACAACATCACTAAACGCCATGGAGAAACCGGGTCGATTTTACCGCAACGAGCAGGGAAATGTGGACGAAAACAAGAAAGAAGACGCTCTTTTTATAAGAAATAGTCGGATTAATGCAAGTAAAAGCAGTAGCGACTTACAAAAAGATCTTGCGGATGCAGGTACAGTCGTGGATGCCTCAACAGTTCTGCGACGTCTTCTAGAGGTTGGACGAAAAGCACGGAAACCTCTGAAGAAATAACTCCTGATTGCTGCTATAAAAAAGAAGAGAATGACTTGGGCTCGAAAATGTAAAGAATGGACAGTGAATGAATGAAAAATGAGGCTTTTTTCGGATGAGAGTCCTTTTTTCGTGCAGGGTACGAAACATCAATATATTCGAAGGTCCGATTTCAACAGCCCATATCCAACAGACAATGAAACACCCTGTAAAGCAAATGTTTTTGGTTGTTTCTCTTATTTTGAGACAGGATCTTTAGTTCCAATAGCAGGGATGATGAACAGTGACAAATATATCAAATTACTGGATAGACGTCTGGTGCCTGAGCTGTCGAAATTGAATGCAGAAACCCTAATTTTTCAACAAGATTTGGCCCCATGTCATACGTCAAAAAAAGTCTAACAACTTTTCGTTTAGCTTGGTATTACGTCTTTGGATTGGCCTGGGAACTCGCCAGATATTAATCCCATTGAAAATGTATGGGCTATATTCAAAACCAGGCTGAGAAAAATGGATTTTACGACCTAAACGAAGCTGATTGAGTTAATTATTCAAGTGTGGCACCGGGATCCAAAAATTGTTGACAACTGTCAAAAACTGGTGGAATCCATGCCAAAGCCAGTTAAAATGGTGCTTAAAGCCAAGGGTGGACAAATTAAATATTAATTTTAATAATTTATTATTTATATTTACTTTATTAAATACATAATACTATCTTTTGGAAAAAAAAAATGTTTGTACAAATTCTAAGACTGTAATATAACAAAATTCATTTAATGATTCGAATTCATACGAGATCTTAGTAGATATCTGTCTGTTATTTGTTGAGATGACCAATCTTTTTTTGCCCTAGTATCTACATATATTAGAATTGGTTTTACCTGCGTGTTCTTGGTTTGGAGTTTCGAAATTATTTGGAAAAGTTATAATTCCTGAATCACATAAGGTTTGAGGTATGTACATATTTTCGTTGTTCTTCAATCAAAGTCTTAATTGATCAATATGGAGGTTTCATAAGATATTGTTTTTTGATGAAATTTCTACAAGAAAACTTCTCCACTCCACTTAATTTTTGCGGGAACACAAAAATCTTTAACAATTACGGAATCATGAACTATCAATTTTCTTTCGTTTTTCCCGATGTAATTTTCTTTTTGCTTGTTTTCAACATTTTGTTTAAGGTCTCTTAGATCTAGTTCTTTTCCTTTCATAAAGGGATTTAATAAATTAAATCTCGTTCTTAAATTTCTATTAAACATCAATTGGGCTGGCGAAAAACCAGTAGTACTATGAATGGAATTCCTGTAATTCATTAAAAATGAATCCAAGTATTTATTTAAAGTGTGGCTTAGGTTGTAGGAACTCAACGCTTTTTTATGACCTGCCTTTACTGTTTTGACGCTATTTTCTGCTTGACCCGCAGTGTGCTATTCCGTTGTTGCGCAAAAACTGCTTGAACTCAGATGATATGCAAGACCTTCCGTTATCGGTAACGATTGCTGTCGGTAGCCCAAAGCGTGCAAAAGCCGATCTTACCTGAACAATTGTTTTCACCTTGTAATGCTTTGATATATGGGTATACATTCCAACCATTTGCTATGTGCGTCAACAATTATTAGAAAAACTGTTCCAAAAATAGGTCCCATAAAATTCAGGTGAAGTCTTTCCCATGATTTGTCCGGTCAAACCCAATTTATTAAGGAGAATTCTTGAATGGTAAACATCCGTCGCACGAATATGACTCTTCCTCTAACTGTTTATCGATCGAAGGCCACCATAAATAAGCTCTCGCCATTGCCTTCATTTTAATGATACCTAAGTTAGATTTGTGTAACTTTTTTATCACGGCTGCTCTTAAATTTTGTAGGATGATTACCCTATATCGCTAAAATATTACGCCAGATACAATAGAAAGCTCATTTCTTTTGAAAAAGTAAGAAGTTAGTGTCTAATTTTCTCGGCCAACCGTTTTCAATACGCTCACGTACCTTAAAAAATGTTATGTCTTTTACAGATTCTGCTTGAATGGCTTTAAGGTTTACCACTGAGATTGGTTCTTCATTAAAGTAGTTTACATAACCCCTGATCCTGAAAATTCTATCTACAGTGTTTGCCTTTGAGCTTGTGTATAGAACTTTATAAGTGTAGCCCGATAAGAACAACGCGTATCTTTACAGCCTGTTTACTGAGAGTACGGGAGTGCCTTTTTTCTAGCCAAAAATTGCCAGTACGGGCTTATTATCAGTCACCAGCGTAAATCTATTGCCAAAAAGGTATTGGTGAAATTTGTTTACTCCAAATACGATTGGAAAGGCTTCTCTTTCTATCTGAGTGTATTTCATCTCAGTGGCCGATAGCATTTTTGAGGCGAATGAAATGGGTCTCTCAACTTTATTTTCATAAACATGCAAAAGCATCGTCAGACAGGGCTCGCAACAAAAATTAACTTTAATTTTAAAGTAGGATTGAAAAACCGCCCTGCATGAGGTGGTGGGAAAACAGAGAAGAGTCTACACTTCGGTGAGTTTGCGATGGCGGCCTTCTTAGACACTGAAGGAGCCTTCAATAACTTGGAGTGCACCGCCATTAAAAGCGCTCTAGTAGACGCTGATATTGAACAGGGCATTACAAACTGAGTTTGCAACATGCTTGCAAGTAGGAAAATAAACTGATCCATTGGGCAAACCTCGGTTAGAATGTCTGTAGCCACTCCTGTAAGTGCTAATTATCTATGACATCCTCAAAAAGTTTAGTACAATGGGTATAAGTGTCACGTGGTCATAATAGTGCAGGGAAAATACTTAAATATTTTAAGCGACATTATGGAGTGTACTCTGAAGACAATTAGCACTTGGGTAAAAAGCTGTGGTCTCATTGCCAACCCTTCCAAAACGGAAATGGTTCTTTTTCCCAGAAAGTATAAGATACCACAATTCAAACTCAACGGAGTGGAATTGTCCCCCTCTGACACCGCGAAGTATCAGGTTGTGGTGCTGGACAGAAAACTGAATTAACGTATTAGAAAGAATCAAAAAGGCATATAATTCTCTTTTTATCTGCAAAAGAACGGTAGGAAAAATTTGGGGCTTAAATGCAGCTATGGTGTACTGGCTTTATACGGAGGTAGTAAGACCAATACTTACATATGGCGCACTAGTATGGTGGAAAGCAATAAACTAGAAAACGGTTTACGGAAAATTAGAGGCGTTTCAAAAAACGGCTTCCATAGCCATTACAAGTGCGGTTCGTACCTACCATACGGCTGCACTGGACACCTTTTTGTACCTAACACCGTTTGATTTACAGATCAAAAAACTTGCTGGCAAGAGTGCGATAAAACCCACTAATCTTACTTGAAGGACTGTAGTTTCGGACATGCCACAGTCCTAACGGAGATATTGCTAGGCAATCCAATTCTAACGGATGGAATACCTTCCCTGGTCGACTACGACATCCCGTACGATATAATTGATCCGAAGAGGGAGGACTTGCAAGAAAATGCTATAATCAGGCCATATGATATTGCAACTTTCACAGATGGCTCGAAACAGAGGAAGGAACAGGTTCTGGTATCTTCTCAGAAGACCCAGAACTAAGAGCGTCTATAAGACTACCGGACGCAAGCAGTGTCTTCCAATCAGAGGTTCTGGCTGTCCTCAGGGCGGCTGAGTTAATGCAAATGGGATCGCTATCCGAAAGAGATATCGCTATCTACATCAATAGCCAGGCCGCACTCAAGGGAACGGAATCAACCAACGTCAACTCTGATACAGTCAGGGGCTGTCGCACAGGGCTTAAGGCACTATGCAGACACAACCGGGTAAGACCGTACTGGGTGCCAGTACACTGCGGTATTAAAGGAAACGGAGGGCTACTAGACAACAGTGAGGTTGCCAACATCCAAACACCCCTTTGCATAGTGAGGGAAACTATCGAGGAAAAAATTGAGGGACACAGAGTACCCAAGGCTCTTTGGCCACTCTTTGACGGCAAAAGATCTAGGAAGTTAATAAAATTAAAAATGGATAGGCTTGGGACAACAATAGGAATCCTGACAGGACACTGTCTCCTTAGATTCAGATTCAGCGGTGATCTGCATGCTGTTGAGAACATAACATGAGAAAATTTTTAGGGAAATACTTTTTCGAAAATCTAGAAGAAATAGACGGCACGAACTTCCAAGGCCTTCTTTTTCAAGAAAATTTGGTGTTTCACCAGGGCGATTGTTTAGGTTTTTGCCATTTGAAGACAAACTCAACTGGTTCCACAGGGATCGCGATGGGCCCGTTTTGGTGTCTGGTGTCTGGTGTCTGTGTGATGGCATATCCATCATACCCCTGTGATGACCTAACGTCATTTCAAATGATGATTAGTATTTAAGGGTTAAGAATATGTTTCACCTAGATGCCACAGTGGAGCGGCGAAAAGTAAGGTTAATAACAAAAGGATACGATTACTCGTACATCAAAAGACTCGACTACACCGACGCGTGCTGTCCAAGACCGAACATCCATTCAATCCAATTCACACTCGCAATCGCTACAGAACACGATTTGAAAATACTCCTACATCATCTCGATGGCTCATCCCCATAAATAAAAGCGTAACCTTCATACTCTTGTATCTACTCTTGTCTAGTATCCAGCGGATTTCAGAATAAACCCTGGAAGAAAAGTACAGGTATCTGTGTTAAACAAAAAGCAATTTACTGTGAGGTTGTCAGTAGAATTTAAGGTTGTACAGTACCCCAAATTAGCCTCAGTTTACATCGTTGTCATCTGACGGATGTATATACCACAATTCCAACAGGAAATTTATCGCCGCCGTGACTAACTATCATGTCAAGGACTAGCTCCTAAAAACAAACAACCCCAGAGCACACTTATTAGCAAGTGGAAGGCTATGGGACGATTGAAGGATTTGCAACCTGGAAGAGTCAAAACTATGTGTGGGAATTGGGATTTGAAGGAACAACAGAATTTTCATTGTAAAATGAACAGATTACTTACATGGACAGTATAGAAACTTCGTCCAACCCGGGATGCAAAACAATCACGATTGCCAGCACAAATTGGTTGGAAACTCCAAAAGGAACCAATTATACATAAAGTAAAAATGTTGACAAGACCTCGGACAATTATTGTACTTTTCAACGTTCACCTGATCAGGTACTTTAGAATATGTAGGATCCAAGGCATCAACATTGTACTGCTGCACTTAACGTAATCGCCAGTTAGGCTGGCGACATTAATAATAGAAATTCACAATCACAGGTTTTGTGTTCCTGCATGCTGGTGGAGAAGTAGACTGGGGATCAAATAACCAAGAATATTGGCCATTTCCAGTAGGAAAGCTTAGTGCATCACTTTATCTTTATAATCCCATATTTCTTGAACACACACCTTTGTCTAAATACCTCCCGTTGCTTGAAGGCACTTGTGTGTATGTCTAATGACATTTCAGACACTTTCCACTGGCCATGACCAGATGATAACCCAGAGTGAAGGTTTTCTAAGTTTACTACTAAATTCATTTCTCATTCACCATTCATTGAATAAAACTCTTGTGGTGTTGAAATACATGTCAGGAGAGTGTTCTAAAAGCATAAAAATCATACTCTCAAGTCTCAACCCTGCAGGTGAAGATTGCACTTTGCTGAGCCCAGGTTGTGTATATTGAATTCATAACATGCACACTAGGACATCCTTGTTTGTTGATTACTCCACTTATGCATACAAGGACAAGGGGTTAATTTGTAAAATAAATATTTGCGAGTTTGTACGCCTACAATATTGAGGATCTTCAATTCTCCGACACTGGTTTTCCTCTCTACCAAAGTTTCCAATTACAGCTTGTCCAAGGCTTCACCTTTTTCTCATACAAATCATGTCAAAGGCGGATGCGTGTCCTGACTGATAATTTTACGTTAGTCTATCAAAGATTGTCTCCAGGAAAACAATTTACAAAGAAACATATTGTATATGGTATACAATATTCGTAAACACATCAGGATATGTTCAAACAACTGACATCTTATTCATTACCATTACTCACTCATCAGTTGACATTTGTCTGACATTGGAGGAGGTTTTGAAGTCCTGACGTTGACGAGGGCCTAATGCAAGTGAGTTTTGAAAAAAAAAAAAACAAAAAAAAACAAACAAAATACAAGATTAAAAGAAAGGCGGACGTACTGTGCAAAGAATGGAAAATAAGTCCCAGCTGCAAAAAGAAAAAATAACAGTATATGCTGTATAAAGGATAGAAACTGACATTTTCACAAAATAGGCTAATCTTTTTCCCACGTATTTTCCTCCTTTTGCTCATGGATGAAATATTAAAGCTCAAGCACTTATATCGGTTTCCAGGATCTCGTTTTCTATTCTGTTTTTATATATTTATGACATCCTTTGCGTCGATATTAGGGAGATACTCGTATTTACTTTTATAAAAACACTCTGAGTGTACATAGGTAGATTTAAGGTGCAAGTTACAGAAAGAATATAAAAAGCCAATTAAAGGTGTTGCATCGTTGTGTAGTCCTTGTTGAACCAAAATAAGGAAAGGCATAATGGTATTCAAGATTCATTACTCTTGAATTTTTGTAGAGTGAGCTGGGGAGTATTTCCGGACTTTTGGGTAAGCATAATGGAACTTAAGAATGATTATTTCCTGTTAAATATCGCCGATAAAAATTTTGAAGGGACTAGTAACTTAAATGGAGCCCTAGGGCATACGAGCATGCGATTCATAAACCACGGAATAACATATGTGGTGAATTGCTTAAATAAAATGGATTTGCCTATAAGTCAGGACTATCTGATAAAATATAAAATTATACCTCCGCAAACAGATTGACAACTGATGTTTCATATACAAAATTGTCAACCTAAACTTCAACTTACCCTTAAGCTGGTCAATTGCGCTTTCTGTTTCCGTACAGACTATGTTGTGTCTCGCTACAGGTATCCTAAAACGGTATTAGTTTTTTTTTTTTACCAAAGCCACAATAGTGAGTTACTGGTATTTGGCTCTTCAGGTCGGAGATTGTACCCTTGGAGTAACTACTCAACTACATGAAACACTATGGACAAACTGTTGATGGTCCTACCAAATGAAAAACGGATAACGACTATCAGCTATGCACATGGAATATTCGGACCCTTCGCAGCCTATACGAAGCCAGAACATTCAACGGAATCACTAAGCCGGTAGAAAGCGATTATTAATCACATCCAACAAATGCAAAAGGATAGGTCCATTTCGATGTCGATATATCGTCAAAAGCAAACTTAGGCAGAAGTTCTGAGAATCCGTCATCTAAGTAAATGCCCGATTAAAGCAAGACACAGCTCTGTATATCCGGACGTTTGCAGTACTCAGCAACAACTCAGACACTAACATGTTGTTGTCAAGGTGTTACTATGAATATGCAAGTCAGAGAATAGCGAAGTACTATACTTTGAAGAAATTTGGCCCCGAACGGCTATAATTGAAAAAGTCTACTGTACACACACAACACAAGAAAATCCCTGATTTGATGAAGAATGTCGGAATGCTCATCCAGCGAAAAAAAAAGTACCAAAACGGTGTTGCGAAGAAAGATAAAACCCGCTCACTAACTTAAAAAAAACGGGAAGGACATCGGCTTCTCAGAAAAAAAACAAGAAGCGGAAGATGCTCCAACGAGGCCACAGTAAGATGCTTCTGCAGGAATGATGATCGAAAGTTCCACCAAAATATGAAAATACCGAACAGAATTATGCAGAGATAAGGATGGTAAGCATAGGTAGAATCAAAGTTAGTATTGAAAATTTGGAAGGATTACAACAGACCCGTCAATAGAATAATCCCCCTGTGAATGAATTCTCACCATCGTGTGCTTAATCCTCAACAAAGGAGGTCCGTAACAGTACGGTTGTTCGCCCTACGTCGCCTTATGTCGACGATACTCACGAACTGTTTATTGATTTCATGGCCGGATGTGACATCAATTATACAGGCGAGCTAGATCATACTTAGAACCATAGTAAACTCTGTGTAGGATGACAATGGAGAACACTTGCTGGTCCATAAAACTAATCAAGGACACCACCAAGGTAATTGATATCAAAAAAAGATTTCGAACAAGGTGGCACTCTACTGAGCGATTTATTTAACTTTAAGAATTGTGCGAAAGTCACAGGCAAGAGGCACAAAAAAGTATGTGAAACTACTGGTAAATGTAAGCTGAAGACATTGACATTAGTGAGCCGTCAGTCGAGCGTTTCCGACCATTGAAGCAGAAGCACGGCAAAGATATGTCTATTGATAAATGAAAGTACAGCTTAATCATGCTTTCGACAAGAAAGGATACTTAAATCAATGGCAATTCTACCATAGATCGTCTTAAGAAATTGTCAGTTTAATTTCATCTCCTTGAACTTATAACCATTATACCCGTCATATCTATTATACTATGTATGAAGTTGGGATCGGCATAAAATAACAAGATTTTGTGATAGAGCAAAGTTGTTACGCAAGATCATAGAATGGTCGCTCAGGAAAATTCCTAGACTCTCCTCTGAATGTGTTGCAAAGGATGCCTAGATAAGAACGATAGGAAAGAAGTTAAATAAAACACAAACGGTGTGAGATATAAAATTGGTTCTGGCTTTATTTTGGAGCTCTGTTCTCTTTTTGTTGACTCGGTCCAACATGTGCGGCGTTATTCGGGCAAGCTCATCCAAAGTGGTTGGCTTGTTAGCATAGACCAAGGACTTGACGCAGCCCTAGAGAAAATAATGGAGTAGTGTCAAATCGTATGATAGTTTCGTCCAATTGATGAATGGTCGCCGTGAGATGACCCAGTCGCCAAATTTTTCCTTCACAACTTCGAGCGTTGCCTCGTTTGTATGGCATGTAACGCCGTTTTGTTCGGACCACAACTCGGATAATCGATGTTGTTGAGCTCTGAACGTTCCATGATTTTTTAACGTAAACCACCTGTCATGTAGACCTTATGTTTACGGGATGCCCATACATCCATAGGGAGCAAAAATACGCCTTGCCATCGCTTACCTACATTAATAGTATAATACCAAAGCAGAACTTGTGTTGGAGGCACAAGTTCCTCCCTTGGTATGAGTCGAGGCCGATCTAAAACCTCCTACTGCTCTTGGGGTCACAGTACCCAGTACTTATTTGCAACTCTACAATGGGTTAAACCAAGGAAAACCCTTCCCGCGATTTGGGTTTAAACCACAGCCACCATGACGCTCCCACAAGGGGGCCTACCTCTAACAAGTCAGGCCCGGACCGAAATCCGGGGGGGTCCTGACTCCCATGGTGCCGTGATTTAAATCCTGGTATGGACTACCGGTGGTCCAGCCGCCAACAAGACCTATGACTGGCAACTTGTAACTGGTCAAATCGTAGCAACCATTCAAAGGCGTTATTATCTGAAGATGTTTACGATAAGACCAGTAATATGCTCTGCCCCCGCTTTTTATTAGACAACGTCATTAATGGGCGAAGCCTTGGTAATTGTGCGGGGGCTCCGTTGAGCTCTGACCGCAGGAAGTCAGTTCACATCGCTCTATACCTGAGACCATTGACGGTAACGGTGTCTCCTACCTCATTTCGAAAGAAGTAAGGTCCGCCTTGCCATAAACCGCACCAAGCAGTCAATCTTTGAGAATGTACTGATGCTTGGCCGAACACTTGTGGATTATGTTAGCTCAAATAATCGCAATTTTTGCTTTTGCTCCGGCCAACATTTCCAGCGCACAATTAGCGGACTCACGGCGTTGTCTATGGTCGCCCGGCTTCAATTCTTGTATCAACATAGTCACTCAAATCCAATGGCAAAATAAGCCGGGTTGACTCTCTGGCGATAACCAATTCGGCTGATCGGCGCCGAATCTGGCCGCCACGGTGACTATGTTTTCATCATTTCGCACCAATCTCTGTTTGGTTGGTGGTTTAAGATCCAGAAGAGTGTGCTTATGCTCAAACTTTTCCGCGGCGCGACGATTTGCCTGCGCACTGAAACCCTGATGATGACCGTCCCTACGAAGGAATTCACATTAAGTATTTGGAGACTTGCCATTGACTGTTGAAAGTGCAAGGACTTTTTTTTTGTGTTTTCGATGTTTGTCTTGTGGATTGAACCCAGAGCTTCGACCAAGTGATCGACGAACTTAATAACTGCGCCACACCAACTATACCGACAGCGGAATGATTTGCAAAAATACTTATTGCCTAGTCATTATACATTTTGCAGCCAACTGACTGACTGTGTCATACGTTGTGTTGAAAAAAAATTGGAATTGATACCCCTGCCTATATTACGCTTTACCTTCAATACATTGTTCCTTTTTGTAATTTTTTGTATTATTATTGGCCCGGATCTATTCCGGACAACTTTATTTAGCTTATTTATAAGCTAACTTAAGGCTAGCTTAAAAAACTAAGAAGGATATTCTTAAACTAATTGGGCGTGGAAAACTGGAGGTCGAGGGAGTACTTGTATTGAGCAGGGCTTTTTTGATTATGTATTTGCTACTATTTAGGTCAGGTTCCGGAGTAGTTACTCTTGACATTGTTCGAATCAGGACGGATCTTAGATTACTAAGATTGGAAGTGAATGAAATATGTTGCCTAATTCTCGGGCGGTCGATGTATCCAGTCAATAAATGGCGGATAAAAAGTACATCAGCGACATCGTAACTTTTTTTTAGTGTGTGCATGATATGTAATTAGTTGTAGCCTATTTTGATAGGAAGGTCATACATGTACAAGGTAAAGGAAACAAATAAACCTATGTTGAGAAGCCTTACAAAAGCTTAGTACAGGGGACTTGTAACATAAGGGTTCGAAAATTCTTTTGATCAGTGCTTAATAGCGCCAAGTGCAGAGTTAGCTTTATTAATAATGCTGTCAATAAGTGATTCGAAACTCAATTCTTTGTTACAAATTATTCTTAGATCCATTACTATGGTAGTGGAAGGAATTGGCTCATCCCTGGTGAAGTAGTTTCTTGGAAGGAGCGGTAGACGTTTGCAGAAATAAGTTATCACTTGTCATTTGTTGACATTAAGCTCCAAACAATTTTATTTGCATCATACCGAAAACTTATTTAAGCCGTCTTGCAAGCAATGGAAGTCAGAAGATAATCAAATGACTTTGGAAATTCTCATGTCATCGGTGAAAATAAAAAGATTAGAAGTCGCTAACGAAATAATAATTCCAAGATACGAGTAACTACGCTTACCAACACCAGTTGTTGCTTTAATGGGGTCGGATATTGAAGATCTGAAAATTGCTCTGTATGCTCGGTCTTCTAAATAAGATTTAATCCTTGCCACAAATTGGGTCTTCTACGTCTCCGCTCGATTTCTCCCAAGAAAATCTTCCGCCCTTCAATCGTCGGTTTTTATTTTCTTCCCGTTTTGTTGTTAAAAAAATCCCGTATCTTCGGCAGAGAAGTCCCAACGGCGGTAACGACTTCCCCTCAAACTTCTTTTCGCATGTCCGCTGCCACTTCCTTTTGATCATCCATCAGATTTTCTTTGTCAACATAGATCGTGGTGGCGGGACTTCTGTTAATTGCAAATTATTCTTTACATAACCATTTTCTCTTCTAGCTTTCTGAACTCCGCAACAATATTTATTGATATGAGCTCAAGTAAAAGGATTCGAAGCAAGCCAAAACAAAATTTTCGAAATGAAAGACGATGAGCTACTATTAACCGAAGCACTTGAGAAAGTGGATAAAGAAAAATGGCTTAATTTCGTCAAATATGTTGAACTAAAAGTTGAGCCTACGATGTGGGATGCAGATGTAGATGTCGCCGAAACAGCAACAGAGGAGATCGTTAAATTTTAAATGCTGAGCACGACAGCAGCAGTGAATTTTCTTCGGATTAAATTAATATTATTATGTAATATTATTATGTAACGTTTTACACTTTTTTGGCACAATAAATCAGAACAAATACAAAATTTAACTTATGCAATGTCCTTATTTCTTTCTGAAAAACATGGTATTATCAAAACAGGCAGCTGGCAACGCTATGGTAATTATCTTCAGAAGACATAAATTCATGTTGACAAACATGCATACCATGGTATCCCTATGAGAGCTTTCAATACCGAAGTGATTATGCATTCCATTGCAACCATAGTGAGGGGTAATTATTCCTATCTTCCCTGTACTCCAGATTTTCGTTGAACAGGGCATAATAACTAATCAGTTATGCTGATGTTGTTTATTACACCCTTGATACATTTTTCCAACGCAAGTTACAAGTGACTTTTAATGATACTGTGCGGTATATTTATGGCCTTCACAGGTATGATCATATAGCAGAACACTCCAGAAACGTTTTTGGTTGCACTCTACAAAATTTTATCAATGCTAGAAACTATATTTTTTTGCATAAAATAGTAAAAAATAAAACTCCTTAATAGGCTTATCTTTTCTCGTTCCGAAAGAACATTTAACATTAGTGTAACTAACCATAGATACAATAACTCCACTCGGTAGTTTTTTTATTCTTACTGTCAGATTATGGGATATGTTGCTCCTTCGAATCAAGGCAATTCTCAACACCAAACACTTTAAAAGGGAAATCATTCTTCACTTCTCATCTCCGGTTCAAAACTAACTATCTACATCTTCTTTCCTCACATACTCGTATGTACGAGTATAGTTATTCTCCTGCAAACATTAACCTATTCTTGTCATCCCATTCCTCCTTATTCCCCTTTTAGATTAAGTAATAAAATTATGTTAGTTCTCAGAATTGTAATTCAATTATTGTCTACCTAAGTTTCTAAGTATTGTAAAAGATGTAAATCTTAATTACTATTACTTAAACTACTATAATAAAATAAATTGAATTGAATTGAAAAAAAATATTTAATTATGGAATGTTGATGAAGATTGGATTGATATGTTCGAAAGAGTTCACAGATTTATTGCTGCACATCTGCATTTGACCCCAGTAATAACGATCTCCCTTCGGTATTTGATAACAACTAATTACGACTAATAACATTCTTAGCCTTTTGACTACAAAAATAAATTTTCATTTGAAATTTCTTTGTGTAATCTTTTGGATTCATACGTTTGTAATCGTTCACACAGTAATAAACCTTCATCTTGTTGTCTGGTCTCCTCAGGTGTCCCTCAAGGATCTGTTCTTGGTCCCCTCTTATTTATGTAATTTATAAACGATATTTTTGGATGGAATATAACCTGCCAACATTACAGATATCTTTTATCAAGTAGAACAGCGTCATAACTCAAAAAACATCATTACACAGAAAACGAAATTTAAAGTTTAAATATTTATATTTCAGCATCTTGTTCACTAACACCAAATTTGTTTTATTGACTTGGTTCAACAATTTATTTTAGTTACTAGCAACACAATTTAGCTTTATTTTTGAGATTTCTTAAATTTTTGAAAAATATAAAAGCATTTAACATTCTTACTTGCGAAGCTATTACTATTGAGCCATATTCAAAATGTGTCATAACTCGAAATATGACTTTCTTTCCACAATTAACTTATCGTTTTGCGAGCTGCTGGTATAGCATAAAGATAAAATATATGAATTCTTTATTATTTTTATTAAAAAGTGACTAACCTCTCCCTATGGGTGTTGGCCATCTAAACAGAGAGTTGCAGTCGACAACCTAGCAGTTCTGTTTGTAAGCTTTACCTCCACCTCTTCGTGGTGCCATCTGGGAATTTCTTCAGAATTTGCGAACGGGATGAGGATAAACGGCCAGTTTCCTGTGCCACAAAACAGGATAAGTGTCGGTTGGTCTATGGCCCAGCGAGCCATAACCGTAAAAAAGATAATTGCTACAAATCGGCAGCAAACGCCTCAAATACGGACGGATAACTTGCTGCCGACCTTTGGCTATCGAATAAAGACAAAGATTGGATTCTGGCACGTTTAGACCGTCCTCGATTCACTCCAGGATGGGCCTCATAACGCCAGATTCCTCCAACGGGAATGTGAGTTCACACGATATAATATCAACATTCTGGGACTGAGAGATAAGATGGTTCGTTGCTGGGGAATATCAGTCGCCAAAAAAAGCGCTGTCATACTGTACTCTGGCAAACCAGCTGTAAGTGTTCGGAGGTCTGGAGTAGGATTGATGCTAACTCCTGCTACGCGAAGAAGCCTCGTATGCTGGAAACCTCACAGTGACCAGATATTGACGGCTAGATTCCAAAGTAGAGTATGAAAAGTCATCATCATACTGTATTATGCTCCAACAGAAGACGCAGCGTAAAAATAGAACCGGCAATCCAGACGTTGTTCAAGTTAAGCTAAGAAAATATGAATATTTTGGAGGCGAGTCTTCTACTGTTGTTGTTACAAAATGGAAAGACAATCGTGAAGTGTTGATGTTCAGTACAAAACACGGACTAGAAGATGTTTCGAAAGTTAAAAGAATTCGAGATGGCGAGGATATAAAGAAGCTTGAAGTGATCATAGAGTACAACCATGCTAAACAGGGTATTGATGTTTCTGACCAAATGACTAGTTATCTCACACCATAACGTACAACAATCCGTTAGTACCATAAGACTACTTTCGAATATCTTCTTTCCATAGCTGTTGTAAATGCTAAAGTAAAAGAACATACAAATTGGTCAGTTTAGACAGCCCGTTTGCGAAAAGTCTTTGTGGGCTAAGGATTGATGATAATCCTTCTTCTTCTATAAAGAACGGATTGAAGAATTTGTGACTTTAGACAGGACAAATCGAAAAACAAGGAAACGATGACTCAATTACTACAGTGAACTGAAGAAAAATGAACGAAGAGCAGCGACTGCAAAAGAAGCAAAGACAGTTTCAACGTATTGCAGTTCATGTGAGGGAAATCCATCATTCTGCTTAGAATGATTTGAAAAACATTATTTAAGTTTATTCATCTAAATCTTGTATATTGTCTCCTTCAAAGTAATCCCCATCGACTGCAACACACTTATGCCAGCGCTTGATCCCATCCTCGAAACATTTTTTATATTCGATTTTCGGTATGTCCATCAGTGTTTCCTGCGATTTTTCCATTACTTCCTCGCGGTTGCTGAAACGCGTTCCCCATAGTGGTTTTTTAACTCGAGGAGCCAAATCAGGTGAATTCTGTGGCTGTTGGATGGTATTTGTTTCATTTTTCGTCAAAAAATTACGAATACGTCGCACTGTGCGACGGTGCGTTATCATGGTGCAAAATCCACGAGTTTTCTGCCCACAATTCTGGTCTCTTTCGGCGAATTGCTTCATGCAAACGTCTCATAACGCCCAAATACGAGTAATACTCTTTATTTACTGTCTGGCCTTCTGGCAAAAATTCATGATGCACTACACCGTTGTAATCCATGAAAACCGTGAGCCTTGCCTTCTTTTTTGACTGAAAACGACGTGGTTTTTTTGGTCTCGGCTCATTTGGTGAACGCCATTCACTTGCCTGATGTCTGGATTGCGTGTCGTACCCATAAACCCACGGCCACGTCTCGTCTCCAGTAATGATCCTTTTGATGAATGTGGCATCGGATTCAGCCTCGCAAATCATCGCTTTTACGACGTCAACACGGTCTCTTTTTTGCATGAAATTGAGGTCTTTTGGCACGACGGAAACCCAAATCATTAACCAAAATGTCTTGGACGGATCCATGGGCAATGTTCAAGTCCTCCGCTATCTCTCTGATGGTTAATTTGCGGTTATTGACAAACATTTCTTTTGCTTCATCAATGTTTTCGTCGGTTTTCGATGTCGATGGTCTGCCACTGCGTTCATCACCTTTGATTGACTCCCGACCACTTTTGAACCGCTCGTGCCACTAGTAAGCGACCGTTTTCTTTAGAGAATCCTTGCCGAATCACTTTTTCAATATTTCTAACGTTCACGCACCATTAAATCCGTTTTTTACGCAAAATTTAATACTCGTACATGTTCATTGTTGCAAATTTAAATCCATTTTTAAAATTGTAAAAAATCGCCAATATACACAGAGATAGATGTACTCTTGGCTACGTAACTTTTGCAAATGCCAAGCTATGATGCTAAGATTTAGAGGGAATATCAACAACAGATTTACCAACTTAACAAAAAAAACAGAACTAAAAATTGATCAAGGTGGTATGATCAGAAGAAAACTGTCTCAAACTCAACCCGGCAAAAACGAAAGCTATGATCGTTAGTGGTTGCAGAAGCTTTGAGTCCCTGCTCCCGCTGTATCTTAATCATGTTCTAATAGAGAATATAGATAGTGTAAAAAATCTAGGAGTTTACTTTAGCCAAAACTTTCATTAGGATACACATACAAATTTACAGTGCACTTCGGGGATCTCTTCAAATCATTTCACCATAAATACAAAATTAAAGCTAGTTTAGTCGTTTATTTTACAAGCTTTTGTATATGGTTGTGAAATATTCACAAATAAAGACCATGTTTCTTTTTATGCTAAACAGATAACCGGATGTTCATTGAGTGGCTTGATGAACTATAGAGCAGAATTCTGACCTCCAAAGAGCCCATATACAATATTTTTGAAAATATAAGGCTTGCATGTATAGTAATAAAAGGAAATGGAATTAATTGTGCACAGATGCAAATATTTGTATACTTCAAGTGAATTTTTTACAATTGCGATTCACTCTTGGGATCTTTTACCCGTGGAGATAAAGCGTACCAGCAACACGAATGCCTTCACAGAAAAATTATTTCAATATTGCTCAGAGAATTTTTAGTAATGAATATACAGGATGTCCCCTAATTCGTCAATGATAATTTGGGAAATGATTCCTGGGTATATCCTATGAAAAAAATCGTTATACAGTAAGCGTCTATCTCCAATTTTGACATCTTTTATCTTTTACCCTTAGCCATGTTAACAGAAATTCCTATGTTAGTACTAATGGTAGAAACTTTGTGTCTGACTTTGTTTTTAGAAGAAATACTAGGCTTTGTAACAGCGGATATCCAATTCCAAAACCTGTACCATTTTCATTGCCCATGTTAATTTCTCATTTTGAGGTCACTTTTCTCCAGAAAATTAATTAATTAATTAACATAACGTTTTACTATTTTTTTCTTATGAAAATAACAATAATAAAAAACAAAATCATCATCAAGTTTGCACAAAAACCCATAGATTTTATGATACCCTGTATAATGGAACTTCATTTTAAGCTGGTTACTTTTCTCTATTCTTTTCTATTTTTATGTATCTTTTACTTCCTGTCGTTATCTTTATTTTTGACTTCCAGGTTTCTCAACTAATTTTACTATTTTTATATCATACATAAGTTTGTTCACCATTTTACAAAGATGTATTGAATCTTATGAATCTTATTTGAACTTAGAAAAAATTTTTTCTAGTAAACAAACAAACAAGCAAGCAAGCAAGGACGTAATGTAATAGGACCTGCTTACCCTAGAGAGGATACCGAAGGAAAGACGGGTCGTTGTCTTATATCAACTTTTATACACTGTACCCACTAGTAGGTGAGATAATACCAGTTCAGTACACAATACTTAGGAGCTATATAAAAACAAAAATCATTCTAGAGGTGATCAGTCAAAATTCGTTTTATCTTATAAGTACATACCAAATCAGTTGCTTTCTATCATATAACTTATACGAGTATATAATACACATATGAATGCTCCCAAAATCGAATTACCTAAAAAAAAAAATTAAAATTATTCTATACATATATACGACCGGTTTATTGTATAACAATAATTTATAGTATTTTTTTTTTCTAAAGAGATTCGCACTCGAACATTGTATTAATCATATTGGGAAGTAATTACAATAAATGAGATTTGGCGTGAGCCATAAAAATAATAAAGAACAGAGCGGTCTCAATTTGATAATAAGGAGAGAGTTATAGAAATGAAAAGTCCGGTACACTACGGATTCTTTGGATAATCCCTGTTGCCGCTCAAATTAATATGTTAGATAAACATGAACTTTAGTTGATTTAAAAATTTGTAAAAAATAAATTTTATAAAATTTATGAACTTTATGAACTTAAAAATAGTACGATGTAAATGCTCATTAAAAGTCCCCGCGCAGCCATCATCAACAATCTCAGCGAGCAGAACGAGCATGAACTGAATTTTCAAAACTGGAGTTGAAGTCCAACGTACGTTTCACGTTTATGATAGAATGTTCTTTGTTGTCTTGGTGATTCCACTGCTATTACCAGTAGGAGAGTTTGATTGACGTTCAGGTTCACGCGGTACAAGTTGAACATCTTGGGACTTAGTGAAACAAGATAGTGGGACGCAGAAGAATACTTTTCACCAACCAGGAACATCATACTACCAAATGGAAGCGTGCGGGAGTCCGGTATGGGGCTTATATCAACATAAACCCCACGAAAGATCCTCTTATCATGAAGGCCTTATAATGACCGGATATTAACGGTCAGATAAGAAAGGTAATCATTTCCAGTGCTACGCATTGACAGAATGCTCGATTGAGAACGAAAGAACAGCTTCCAGGATCAATTAGGTGTCGCCTAAATTTTAACGCCTAACGGTGGCATCTTGATAGTTATAAGAGACCTTAACGCCAAGGTAGAAATCGACAACACCCCGCTCTGACACGTAATGAGTACTCATGGTATTAAAGACTTAAATGGCAATGGCAAGCGGTTAGTCGATTTTTGTAACGCCAACCACCTAGTCATTGGACCAGTCAGCTGTGTTTCACTTGATAGGCAGAGAACATTAAACCAGACAAACCACATCGCTATTAGTTGGTGATTAAGAAGCTGACGTCCATAACAGGAGTGGAGCCGACATTGGAATGGAGCGCAACTAGCAACTTTACCGACATACCGACATACGGTATTATACGCAGGTATAATACCGATAGACTCTAAGATAATGTAGTGCGCCAACAATTCAGGGACTATCTCAGCTTAGGAGCCATAACAATCAACAGGTATGAGCAAACGACTGTGGATGAACATTGCAGATCTGTCAGAAATGTTTTTATATCCGGAGTGCAGAGATTTATCGGTAAAAGGTAGAGGAACCATCTATAGTGCATGGTTATCAATTGACACCTGGAGATGAATCGAGGAGTGTATTTTACGCAAAGTTCAGGTTTCATTAGCCCTAGAAGCAGAGAAATCTGGACTTAAAGCCCAGCACCGCGTGAGAACAAAGGAAGTGCAGCATAGCGTAACCCCCGCTAAGCGCAACCAGATCATTGTGGTAGCCACAAAAGTCGAAAAAGCAGCAATCAGTAGGACAATTTATACTGTTACCAATGAGCTTACAGTGAGACGCAGTACCAAACAGCATCCTGTGAGAAATATAGACAGTACCCTACTTATAGCAGATGAGGACCAGCTCTTATAGACGTCAGCGCGAGGGTACCGAACCAAAATTCACCATCTGAAATAGGAACTCCTGAATTCACACTGGCCCCCCTAGCAGGACCCCCATCCATTTATTGCGTCTACACTCATCAATGACGTACTATAATTATAAACGGAGCTAGAGCATCGTCATGGTGCTCAGATTATAACGCCACTAAAGGTTTACACGATTTGACCAGTCATACCACCTATTGGATAGCAGGACCATCGCTAGTTCCCACCAGGACTTAAAACTCGGTACCATGGGAGGCAGGGCCTCCCAGACTTCGATCCGGACCTGACTTGGAAGAGATAGGACCCTCATGGTGGATGTAGTTTAAACCTAAAGTCGAAATGGTCTTCCGCGTTTGATTGAACCGTTGTGGAGTTGTAAATAAGTGCTGGGTGGAGCGGTCTTACATCGGCCTCGGCTAAGGGTGGAATCAGTGCAATAGAGGTTTCGAATCGGTATTACTGAAACGCGGTAAGCTCTGGCCAGGCGTCTATATCTTGGCTCCCGTTCATGTATGGGCATCTCGTGAACTTAAGTTTTTACTGTTGGCGTTCACGTCAAAAAGCAAGAGATATCAGAGATTGCAACAGCGGTAAAAACCCTCAAGAAGAACAAAGCAATAGGAATTGACGGAATTCTCGTTTAATATTTCTAAGCTGCGCCAATGTACATCGCCAGACGTACTCAGACCTATTACAGCCAATGCATGCGTAATTAGCGGGGGATATACTCGTATGTTCTGCCGGAAGGTGGCCAAAATAATAGCGATCAGAATCAAAGAACATTTAGACTTAACTCTCGATCTGGAACAAACAGACTTTCACTCTGCATTCTCCTGCACCGATCATATGAACAACCTGCGGATCATCCTAGAGCAGTGCGTGGAGTATAGATCTCCGGCCTACCTGCTTTTTATCGGTTTCGAGAAGGCTTTTGATAGCGTGAACTGGGAGTTTGTATGGAAGGCTCAATACATTGACGCTGATGATATCTTCCTTGTGCACAGGGTTTTGGATGTACACTATTTGAGTGAAAATCTGCAGCTGAAGAGCGGGGCTTAAAATAAATGTAGCTAAAACCAAAGTTCTTTCAAGATCTTTCTCTCAAATTACCGTGGCTGGATAGATGGTCAAGAAAGAAGATCGAAGACTGGCTGGGGTATCGAACTCGACGTTAATAGCAGAATCGGGAAGCAAAATATTGCTATCGGGATGTTGTTTAAGGTGTGGAAAAGCAATGCTTACAGCACTAAGACCAATCTGGTACTATTTCACTCCAATGACGAGTCAGTATAGCTGTATGGCTACAGTATTTGGAAGGTGGCCACAACTATCACTCGGAAGCTGCAGTCACACGCTAACAGTTGTCTGCGTATCATTTTGAGAGTATTTTGGTCCAATCGATTCTCAAACGCAGATCTCCATATTAGAACAGGGTAGGAGCCAATTGGCATCACTATAAGAAGGAGGAGACGGTGGGGAATTGGTCGGTCATTCAGGTGCGAAAACAATATCATTTACCCAGTCAGGAAGAACAGCTGGCCGCCCAAGGCAAACATAGCGCAGAAGAGTTGAGAAGAGTCTGGGACACTTGGAAAGAGTTGGGGAGAGCTGAAGCACGTTGCAGAAAAACGAACAAGATTGTTGACGAACCTATGCTCCCGGAGGATTCATAGGAACTACATAACTAACAAAGTTTGATTTACGAAAAGCTGTTCTCATTAAAGTGTCAGAGTCTGTCTCTGGGTGTAGCTGGAAACGAATCCATGTTGAAAACTAAAAATCACAACGACATCGAATCCAAATGTAGAATGTTAGGACCTTCCACAGGCCACATGCAGCCAAGCAATCAGAAGAGGCCCGTGGACAATATCTACTTTAATATAAGAGTATGTATAAGATTGCTAGCCATTGCAAACACAATTTTGTAAGGAATGGGAATATTTGGGTTCAATTCTTCTGATGAGAGTTGCGGAGAAAAAATCCAAGCGTCTAAAGCTTCGGGTTTTTCGGGTTAGAATTGCCCAACCTGCAATGGTGTAGGGGGATAGATAGAACCAGACCCTTGACTCAGGTTACCAATAACTACCCCTACTTTTACCCATCATCCTCCTTTTTTATGTATTTATGGGTTAAAGTTTTATTCTGTCGTGCAGAATATCAACCTGGCTTAGGGTCCAGGTTACGGAGAGCGTAAGCACATCATCCTTATCTGGGAGCCATGGCTTGTCCGGAACAGCGTCTCCTAAGAAACAGCCACAAGGCCACGAAGCGAAACATCTTGCAAGTGTAAAGAAAAGAAAGTATATCCTTGCATTCTTACCATACCTGTTCTACGATGACCATTAACATACCCCACTCAGACTCTTAAGCAAGCTCGTTGATTAGAAGGAAGTAGTGTTAGAATGCATCCCAGGCACACACATCGACTAATGGGCAGTATAAACACTAACCGTTGAGGTGAGTTAGTCTATATTCGTGCTTTGTAGGTAGGTACTAATCTGTCAGTCTGTATACAAATAAAAGTCCCACTTTCATTACTAAAAATTGTCAAGAAGAAGGCCCAAAAACTCTATCTAATTCAAACTCACTTCTTCTCCAGATCTTGATTTTTCCTCATATTAAGACGGATAATTACCCTCTGTCACACGCGGCGTACGCACTAGTGGACCATGGATATTGAAGAGCTGTTCTGAAAGACTAGGAATAATTTTGACTGTGCCAAACTAATATATTTAATTCAGAAACGATCTAAAAATGAGAATTAAGCAAGCCCTGGTTTTAGTAGTTTCTCTAAAAGAATCACCAGCACAAATAACATCTCGAAACTACGGAAACTCTGTCCAAATCAACTCGAATTTGGAAGTAACTTAAGGAGCCCGGTTGGTACTTGCGTTAACTCCAAAGAAGAATCCTTGAATCTGCTTATGAGCATTTAATTCCCTGTATGTACTTAAACAATCCAATTTTCTTTGAGAAAATCTAGTCTCTTATATCAACCCGGGAATGATCTGTGTGAAAAAGCTTAAATGAAATACCATATTTTCAGCTTCAAATTTTTGTACAAGTGCCTGAACTGTGGTAACTGTAGTTTTTATATCCAAAGCAGGAAATATGCCCCACATGTTCCTGATGGATCTTAGATCCATTACTCTGTTCTGTTTCCTATTAAAGATCCCCGAGAGAACTCTCAATCTTCACAGTCGCAATCAGAGAAGAATTTCGAATTTCCAGCATGCCTACCATAAAGATAAGTCGGTTAAGACCACAATACGAGTATGGTCCCTATTCCGACGCATTGAAAAAATACACTCTCCCAAAGCGTATACAGAGCTGGTGTTTCTTGTATCGAAGGACCTTTCAATAATGCTAACACCAGCTCGATGTTCAACGTTCTTCAAGAACTGGACATAAATGACTCTGCTTGCAGTTTGATCCTTTTCAATCTAAACAGTAGAGCCACAAATGTAACATCTAGCCGCTGCTGCACAAAAAAACAAACCACATAGAGGAACACCTCAAGGCGATCTAATATTCCTTTTCTTATGGTACATAGCCATAGTACCAAACTGGTTACCAAATAAGAGAACGCAGTACGTGGTGTGGTAGCTGACGGCTTCAATCCTTATGTATCAGATACTCTACTCTATAGACACTCTACACTCGACACTATTCTTGAGAAGTAGCTGTCGCCTTAGAGTACATTCGTCCAAAATGAAGCTGATCCTTTTCACAAAATCAAAATACTCTGCATCATTCATTATCTTCTGGAAGAGTATCAGGTATCTAGGGCTCATTTTGAACAGCAAACTGAAAATGTTGCTGTTGTTGTCCTTTGCTCATATAGGAGAGCTGTATACAGCTCAAGGTGAGCCAGTCATGTACTTTTCGTCGCTTGTCTTATCACACTGTCGTAAGTCCAATTCTCGCATATAGCGTAACTGTTTGGTGGCCTACACAGGAAAGACGGACTTTCAACAACGTGTTAAAAAAAAACGCAGCGAGCTTCCTGTATAAGCATTACTGACGCGTTAAAAACCTTTCAGATATGAGCTCTGTGAGCACTCAGGAAAGAACTAAGTGGAACCATGTCAGTCTACTCTCGCTACAATTCTACCTCGCTCAATCAACCGACCTTCAATTAACTGGAAGTGACTTCAACGTTGACCTTAATCTCCTTTTTCTAAAATAGAGACAATACCAAATCTTCATCACAGCCGGATCCAAGGCAGCCAAAGGCACTAGCGTAGAGCTATTTTCTGAGGATATCTACATAAGCAAACCCCTCAGCCTACGGACATATTGTATCATCTGGCAAGCTGGTATTAAACAGGCCACTGCTAAGCTCAGTCTGAATGCAATATGATATATAGATCAAATCCCTAACTTGGAACACAGTAAATATGAGAGTATTAAGAGGTGGCGAAGTTGGGTGTGGGAGGCCCTGTCGAAGGCCAATAAGTAACGTAGGTCTGGATCAACCTAACGAGAAACTCATCAACATAATCATGGAACAATGTTCCATCAAAGGGTAGCAGTGTTGGTTGAGCATGCCTTACAACGGTTTCTACATAAGCTGCAAGGGCGAAAGGCGAAAAGGAAGGGGCAATCTGTAGCGCACTTCCTCCTCAACCTCCCTGTTTTGTCAGCATTTGAATGCAATCCATACACTGTTGCCACTTCAGAAATCTAAGATATTTTTGCTCTAAGAACAACGCAGACCTAACCGATTTCACGGATCGTTAATACTTAACCTAACCCAGGACGGGAAGAAGACTCCCCAATTCGTTTGTCTGTATTCTATTCGAAGAACAAGCGGCTATGGCTTCCGGAACTCACGTACATCAATTTCCTTTCCTTTGTTTTTAAATCCAGCCGAAACGAGCAATGCTTACAGAATGGAATCATTCATAAGGAATATTCGTATACTTACTGAGGTATGCGCGGTACAAGCTTTATATGTATATATTCATCGCTATGCTTATACCACCAATTAATCACCAGGGCTGCTTTTAAATAAACAGAGCACTTATTATACAGAATCCACTTCCTGTTCCAGTTTCTACAGAATCCTTGAAAAGTTCATCATTTCAGACAGAGGCACAATTAATCCTGAATTTTATATCTACAGAATTCTTGAAACTTATTTCGCAAACGATTCAAAAGTCACGGATAACTCTTCTTCCGGGAGTTTTTCCATTTTCAATTACAAACTTCGACCGACTTCCTTAAAATCAAAGTACGACACAAAACCAATAAATATTCAGAAATCCGATTAATATTCCTGATCCCTGAATAAGCAAAATCAAGGATAATAACAATTTTAGTACAAATTGTACCCTTTATTTGCTTTCCAACTTTCAAGCTCTCAAACTTTTAAATATTTTCATCTCTTAGCAATTCAAAAACGGGTTTGATCCAGGATACAAATCCATCCACCGGGGATATCTACTAATTAACTCAAAAATTCCCTGTTTTAGGGGAATCTAAGAGTATCCACCTGCGCAGGGATGTCAATTTGCAAAAGATTTATTTGTTTTTCTGTCGTGGAAATCCTACAATACCAAGACATTTGCAATTGGAAGGACACGGTTCATTCAATTTCAAACGCATATACTCGTACTCGTATATGCGTTATACGAGTATTATTGTAATTTTTTTTTCTGAACACCCAAAAATTAATTTCCTCAACAGCCTTTTGAGAAATAAATTTGTTTACTTAATATCCCTAGGCCAACGTCATGTACTTAGTTAAACAGATGTCTTGCCTTTTGTCCCATTTTCTAAAGGTAACTTAAGTCTCCGCCCTTTTAAAGGATCTGGATTCTTGTAGTATATAGCCGGGGGAATTTTTAAAGCGAAACTGTTTCAAAATTCCATCTCCACAAAGTGGGGGGGGGGGGAGAAATAGGACACTCGAGTAGAAAGAACAGACAGAACACCTTTTAGAGGATTGGGGATACAGGATACCCGCCTAAGGTACCCTATAAAACGAGCATGATAATAATAGAGATTATCCTGATATCGGTGGCTCCGACCAACTGACGGAAATCGATTTCAGAAAGCAAAAATTATTTAATTAAACTCGAGGTGAACTCTGAGGAAATTTTGGAAATATTTCTATTTCTGTTGGCTAGGTGAGTCGTTTGGGAATATTGAAAAATTTTCGACTACACCACCAGAGGGTAGATCGATACTTTTCATCGTTGGCTTGGCAAATTTTAAGTGGTCGCGTTTAAATTGTATTTTACGGTGTTAGACCGCTCGTTAAAGAGTCAGTTTTCAGAGTAGCCAAGTGGAAAAGTTCCACTACATAGGGGAGGTGTCATTCGATGAGTCCTTTTAAAGGAACGTATTTATTTTATGGAACTGCGCTATCATAAAATAGTTTCTATTATAATGCAAAGCGAAAACGATGCTTACAACATGGCTAAAAATGGTAGAGTTTGAATTTTTAAATATTTTTAATGAGCCAACACTTTTGACCCCTTTACTCTATCAAACGCCTAGTGATTGGGCAGATGTACCGACAAAGTTATCTCTGATAGAAATGTGATCCTCAATACGGAAAATGTGAATCTAAAACCGAGTTACACGAATAAAGTAGATCAATCTTGGGAATTCAACTCCATTAAATGTTCTCCCTGCAGGTACTGGAGAAACAAAACATAGTGACATGTGCCGACGTATCTAAGACTGAAGCATTATATATGAAACGAAAATGTGAGGCAACAGCAATAGCGATTTAGAAAGGCCTAAATCGTGCTGGCATTAATATATACTCCAACCATTTCATCACTAACTAGCACATAATCTCTACCTTTGTCATCAACATTGACATCGTCGTCATCTTTATTGGATCATGGAGGAGTCGCTATTGAGACACGAGTTGCTGATAGCAGAATTCACGTTAGTCGCGCTAATCCGAATAGTAATCATCATCATAGTACAATGCAGCAGGAATAGCATCGACGACGACGACGCGATGACGACGATATCCAGCTGCCATCATGTCAGTCGGATTACTAGAATCAGAGCCAGTTGAAAATAACGATGGCGGAGCCGACTATTCGATGTGTAAATGTTCAATGACGAATGCAGGAGCAGCTGGTATCGAAATTCTTGGTAGGATATCATTTCGTTGTCGTTATTGGCTGCAATAGCTGGAGCGGAGAACACTAGATCACCGTAAGGCGCCGGTGGAAGCTTGCAATTTTTTAAAGATGAAAATTTTATTTTCGAATTGACCCGTGCCAAAGAAAGTGAAAAATCCAGTTGGTTATCTTAGGTACGCTGCACTTAACACCAATTCCAACAAGTTGAAGTATTCTAGTGCCATTATCGAGCAAAACTGTGAGACGAATGGCAATCTCAAAACTGAGGTTGTTCTCTTTACGAGAAGGAGGAATCTGTCTTGTTTGACTCATCTAGTGCTTAAAGGCCTCACCATCCAATTCTAAAAAGAAGCTAAGTATTTGGGCGTCATCGGCTATGATAAGGCCAATTATATCCTATGAGTCGGTTGTCTGGTGGAATTAGCCCTCGCGAAAATACGTGATTGCTGCTTTTACCAGACTCCAAAGAACGGTTTGTCTCAGATGCATGGTGGCTTTCCCCAGCACTCCTGGCTCTGCTTTAGACGCATTGATGAGTCTCCCTCCCCTTGATATTCATATCATGGGCTGCACTCTCAAAGCCATCTTTCGTTTAAAAAGAAGTTGCCTTTGGTACAACACGTACTAGAGCTTTGATGACCTTTAGCACCGGCTGTCTTATGACTCTGGTCTTATGGGCATGTCGTACGATGCAATGACACTAGGGGGGTTTGAAGCATTTTCATCTGTAGCGACAATCAAGTTGCGCTTAGGGCCGTGCTGAACCCTCTAGTTCAAGTATGCAAGAGACCACTAAACCCAGTCGGAAGGCTTAATTTAGTGACCCTTGTTTGGGTCCCAGTTCACAATGGGACTACGGGAAATGAAATCGCCGATGACCTTGCCAGGCATGGTTCAGAGGAGAGGTTTTAACGTCCCCGGTTAAGGCTTTCATTGACAGTTGGTTCTCATATGAGCACAACTGCAGATGGCATAACTCCCCCAGATGTTATTATGTTTCCCGACGTCTCTAGGAAGTCAGCGGCCTTTCTGCTGTTCCTCATGCAGGTTGCATACTCGTGACAGAGCATTACACTTTTGCTAAGCACTTAAATGTGCTGGGCATAAGTGACACAACATCCCGCGATGCTTGCTGTGAAAATTATGATGATACCGCCGAGCAAGCTCTCTGTGCTACTTGGAGCTGCCGTGGTGGTTACTGGTACTGTAGGCACTTTATCCCTATCTTCGTAAGACTGAAAGATTTCATTTAAAGGAACTTACAAGGAGTGTGATGGACTAGTTCTTAGTCTGAGTGCTCTGTTCTGACAAAAACAAAAAAAAAAGAACACAATGGAACATTAGAAGCTATAGCAGCAATGTGACGTCGAGGAGCACTCCGGCACGTCTTTACAGCAGCTGTAGCTTTCACTCGTTACTCAGAGGGAATAACAATTCGATCGGAAGTGGTACCGGTAGCAGCAACCACAATGCAAACAACAGTCGAGTTAAAGCAGACCATTCGATAATTTAAAGTGGTGGTGTATACAGCGATCCAGGCATTACCCAAATCACCCACAGGTTGTATAAATGCGAAATCATTGTCAGCTGGCGGTAATGCAAAAAAAAAAAACGATTTCTCCGAATTTCCCCCCACAGCAAAATCGATTCCCAGCGTTAGCATCATTCACGAAATCGCAGTCCTTATGTGCCGCTTCATACAGAAATATGGGCTCGTCACCTGAAGTCTATAGTAATAGACTTTATGGCAACAATATTGCGGCAAGTTTGTCTTGCCTTATGCCACCACATGGATATTTTTCTTCGTCGAAAAATTCTTCGAGTTCATCTACAGTCGATGGCTATATTTTATAGTATCACATCTCTGGCTGTAAGATCAAATCTGAAAATCGGACAAATTCGTCGCCAATTAATCATTTTTATTCGCCGTATTTGTTGTCAGTCTTTTAACGAACGGCAACTATCATCCAAAGCTAAAGGAACCGAAGTTATCCAGTCGACGGGGTGATGGCGTACCGTGATAGCGTTTATCGCACTCAATCACCACACGCAGCCTCAGATCACGGCGAAATACTTCGAGAATCGTCGCCGCCAAATGTATTACAATTGTCACCTTCTCCAGGTATCGATATTGATAACTCAGGAATAGGAAGGAGAGGCATCACATCATCTCATCATGTCATCCACTCAAAGAACTGTACCAAAAGAGACTGTCTCCATTCGAAGGCAATTTGCACCACCTTCGTCTTCATCGTCAAGTCCAGCACCAACTTTTGCAAACTCATAAACTTCGGACAGACATACTGTAAGTGAATTAGCAACACATTGTACAAGCCTGTAAACTACTAGAATTTGGTAGAATGAGATCAATCTACAAGTAATAATAACAATAATAATAATCTACAAGTAAAATTAACCATGTGTGTGTAATGTAGATGACGTTTATGAGTAAAATGCAGCAAAGATGGTGCCAAAAGACCTCAATTTCATGCAAAAAAGAGACCGTGTTGACGTCGTAAAAGCGATGATTTGAAAGGCTGAATCCGATCCCATATTCATCAAAAGGATCATTACTGGAGACGAGACGTGGGTTTATGAGTACGACACGCAATCCAGACATCAGGCAAGTGAATGGCGTTCACAAAATGAGCCGAGACCAAAAAAACCACGTCGTTTTCAGTCAAAAAAGAAGGCAATGCTCACGGTTTTCATGGATTACAACGGTGTAGTGCATCATGAATTTTTACCAGTAGGCCAGACAGTAAACAAAGAGTACGAGTATTATTTGGCGTTATAAGACGTTTGCGTGAAGCAATTCGCCGAAAGAGACCAGAATTGTGGGCAGAAAACTCGTGGATTTTGCACCATGATAACGCACCGTCGCACAGTGCCATCATTATTCGTAATTTTTTGACGAAAAATGCAACAAACACCATCCAACAGCCACCGAATTCATCTGACTGGGCTCCCTGTGACTTCCTTCTGTTCAATCGAGTTAAAAAACCAGTACGGGGAACGCGTTTCAGCAGCCGAGAGGAAGTAATGGAAAAATCTCTGGAAGCACTGATGGACATACCGAAAACCGAATATAAAAAATGCTACGAGGATTGGATCAAGCGCTGGCATAAGTGTGTTGCAGTCGATTGGGATTACTTTGAAGGAGACAATATACAAGATTTAGATGAATAAACTTGTATTTTTAATTTTCTGAATAAATTCCGAAAATATTTTGATCAAGGTGGTATAGTTAGTAATTTTTAGCTGAAGGCAAACCCAACTTTTTGCCTAAAATCCTCTGCAGAACCACGTGGTTACGAGTATATTGATGAATTCATTCCAAAGTTCTTCTCTGAAATCTGTTATTGTGCCATACGCTCAAGTATAGATCTAACTCGGAGTGTACTTCTCCTTTTTCACAAACCTACAACATTTTTTGGATCTACCTAAAAGAGTACAGACATTCACCCAGACTGCATAAAATCCATCACAACAGTCAGAGAATCTTCCAAGCCCACGGAATCACAACTAAAAGCACGAAGAACACGATCCCCTGCCCCAGGTGCTTCATGACTAAACATTTCCATGAAACATGTTATTCAAATGACGTAGCGTCAGATCTTCCATATTTATTAGCTTACATTTACCATTGTCTTTGCTTGCCAGGACATTTATCTTCTAAAAACAGAAGAAGACGATTTGCAAAACTTTTTCATGTCAAATGGGGTGAAGTTTTAAAAACCCAAGCTAAGCCCGAAATAATTGCCCAAATTTATCTTTTTGATTGTCGTGCCTTGCACTGTGTGTGACGGATCTCTTTCGTCCGTCAAACCTATTTTCGTTGAATTTTTAAAAACCACACCCCCTGCTTGAGATGCTCCCACAAATTGGTACAAGGGTTGTGAAAGGATGTATTGTCAATGTGTTCCATCGATGTTATCCTTTTCATACATCCTTCCCTCGCTCTAATGTCATTTTCAGTGGTAATTTTTTGGCCTACACCACACCATTGAGAAAGGTTTCTCGGCCCACAGTTTTGATAGAATAATTTACGAAAGGTCCTTGACTGAGGTTTTTTATTTTTTTGAAATGTATGACTGTTCGTGACTGTTGATAAATTGATTCTATTACGAAGACATTTTCGGCCACCCTTTAGAAAAATTTATTTTTCGGAGTTGCTACCGCAAAATTTCCAATTCAGTGCGTTTCCTCTTTCACAACAAGAGGACTACAGTCGAGAGAGGTTGAACCAAAGCAAATATTTGACAATGTGGTGTTCGGTATACGAGTAAATCTATTTGAATTTCTGTCCTTCGGTACGGTCTTGAAGGAGCGGAATACAAATAAGAATTCATTGATGAGGTTAAGTTTCAACTGCTATTGAAATGGCTTAGCATAGTCGTTGATGGGAAGCGTTCAGCAGAGATGGCTTTGAAAGTCATTACCAGCGAAATAGTAGTGCTGAAGGAAACTCCGTAGATGTATTTAAAATAGAAAAAGTGAGCTTCTTCTCTTTTCCATGAATTTCAATTCAAAGGAAAGACCGTTTGTGTTGGGAAGTTTCGAAATTCAATTGGTTTTGGCTTATGGGCTTGACATCGTCTAATATTGATTTGATGTAAATTTTCTAAAATTTCCATTTCAAGTAGAGGCATTCATGGATTAGGCCATTATCGATAGCTGGCAGTCGATAATTGTCCCATTAAAGCCCAACGAGATGTTCCCTGTTCCCCTTACCCATTGAGGTGCTTTTAATCTTCTAAAAGACTTAAATCCTTCAAAGATACCAAAGACTTTGCCACATTTGAGTTCTCCATAATAACCAGACAGACACTCATCCTTCAGCTTCACTGGAAATTTTTAACTGTGTTCGATGGTTTTAATGTTCATACGCATGGAAACATAGACTTTTTGGAAACCATTCCACCACCATCATCAAATCAATGCTTGAATCCTTTTTGTCACACATTCTGAAAGCGGTGAATCTTTAAAATTTAATTTAATCGTCGTGCTTATTCAGATGGAAAAGAAGTTAAGTTGTAAAAGTCCTTAAGTCGTTCGTAAGTAGTTTGAAGGGACTCGCGGCGAAACGTTTTGTCTTATCTACCCGCATTCGCTGAGAGTGTAATCTGTGGATTTTTGGTAGACAAATTCTTTTTTTTTTTTTTTTGTTTTTTGTGCAAAGGATAAAGGAATTACTTAAGAGCTTAATGCTTTCGACCTTGCTTTTGAGGTTTTCCATTTAAAAGAAAATTCGGATTATTGCTTCGAATTAAGTCATAAACCCATAATTCGAAACAACATTGGTGAGTTGGACTAATTTTGAAATTTAAATTACAATTTCTTACACGATGGCTTAATTCTGATCAACAGACGGGATCTGAAAGTTAGAGGACACATGCAAGCATGTCTGAAGTAGCAATGGTAAACTTTAGGTGAAAGTCAAGTTATGAATGTTGATAGGGTGGGTCTCCCATAGTTTTAAACATAAATAAAAGATTTTAGTGTTATGAAGGCCTTCAGACCCGTTTTGAGACCCATCTCAAAATTATGACTTGACGGCCTGATGAAAAAAAAATTTGATAAGAAATGCCATCTCCAGGGAATCAGCATCTGTATCAACGTGGGTTAACAGTATGAACCCACTGGATTACACTTCCGTTGGTACTTGCAATAGCGATAATCCTCCGGTGTCCTTTTTCCACCTGGGGATGTAATCTGGACTAAAAAAATCTCTGAACTGAAACTCCATTCTACATAGTTCCGACTCAAATGGAGCTAAAGGAAACAAAGCTCCTATGGCACGTTTTATGTCGACGGATTTTGTCGCGCACGAAACCCTAATGAAACCGACGCTATAACATGCAAAAGTCACAGCTATGGTGGACTGAAGTCAGTTGACCCACTCTGAGAAATAACTCTGCTGGTGACTTTTCCCGCTCACAAGGTCCTTTTGAAACAGGTGCTGGAGTCGCCATGGAATTCGGATGTGGGTGAACCGAAATATCAATTGAAACCAGCTTGCCGCTTCGAATTACAAAGGCTGAAAATAAAAACAGTATAAACAACGTTGAGTGCGAATATTATGTTGATGAACTCTGAGAGCTCTCCAAAGCAGAGAATGTTTGCATTTAAGCGGAGGGCAGCGATATGCATAAGAGAACTCTTGGGATGAACTCGACATGGCCTTAGAAAGAGTATCTGCCGACTTAAGGGTATCCAACAGACACGTTTTCAAGATTAGCTGGAGACTACCGTCGGTCAGATCCGAGAAATTCGAAAAAAAAAAACAATTGGGCATGCTTTAAGAGGAGCTTAAAAAGTTAGTTAATAGCCCACCTAAACTCAGAACGAAACAAAAGATAGACGAGGCTGTTCAGAATGGTGCCGTTGTCTTTTTAAATGACGTGTCCATGTAGGAAAATCCGCTGCATTTGCAGTAACTATGCATCTGGATTTCTTCAGCTGTTACCAATGAGAATCTTGAACACTAATCCGGATTTCGAAGAGTGTCCCTTATGAAGACCTTTGCGATGGGAATAAAATACTCTGCAAAACATTCAGTTTTTTTGTTCTCTTGTTTATAAGTAGAAACTTTTTGTCTCCCTGAACGTTCTCTTTGTAATGGCTCATCGTCCAGAAACCGCTGTATAAATTCGTTAATATCATTATTAGCACTGTCATTCCTTGAATTCGTTCTAAAAAAATAATTTCCGTCTTTCAGGCCATTTTATGTTGAACTTCTGGATGGAGAGCCACGAGGACCACGAAAGTAAGAAATTTTATACATTATACAAGGTGGCGCAAAAGTTATCACTCGATGTTCTATGGCTGTAATTTTTTTCATGAATGAAGAACTTTGGTTTTGCTATTGGATTATGCTTATCTGATGTCTTGAATTTTTTTTCTATTAAGTCAAAAATATGATATCGATTAAGTGGGCGCCGGCAGTATTGATGACCATTCGTGGCCGATTTATGGCATATTCCGTCACTCTTGGCAGAACTTCCGGCGATAGGTTCTCGCACTCTTGATATTCTTGAGGGCTTCAAGAATCTGACGCTTATTGACATAGACTCGTGACTTCAAAAAAAAACCACAAAAAGAATTGCCGGCCAGTGTAAATCACCAAAACAAGAAGTTTGGCGACCCGGAAATACAGCCCTCAGAATTTCAGTTGTGGTTCGTGCAGTATGTGTCGTTGCTCCAAACTGTTGGAAGCACATGTTCTCCAGTCCCAATTCATCCAATTGAGGAAGGAGAGTGTCGTTGGGCGTGGCTCTGTAGTGCCCGTCATCCCCAGTTTTTTGACCCGCGGCGTTTTCGAAAAAAATTTTCTGTAAACAACTATTCGGCGTTCTTTAGGAGTATAGCGATTCATGCCTTGACGTGTATTTTGTATCTGTTTACTTCACAAATGTCAAAGCAGAAATGGATTATGGATTATTTTAGAAAATATACAACCATTGAATATTTAGATACTGGGACGTCAATTACTCTGGGCAACACCATCAGGTTGGTCAAAGCGACAAATCAAGCAGGCTGGAAAAACTCAGGGGATCTGACGGCCGGACAAATAACTAGTTTTGTTTAGAAATAAAACACCTAAGGAATTGGTGAACCCTGTCTCCACTCTCAAGCTAGTTCGATAATGCAACACTTCTCTGGATGCTAACTGAGACTGAAGTGGATCGCAGGTATCAGAAGAGAGAACCCGAATCTGCGTTAGAACTGTTTGTATCATCGTTCGGGGTTTCCATTAACAGATGGTTTCTACGTTAGCATAACTGCAGATGGCATGACTCTACAGAATACCGGCAGACCAAACAAATACTTTCCGACGTCACTAAAAGGGAAACGACATTCCTGTTTCTCCTGAGAAAGATACGTATACTGCAGATTCCCTACCGGCTTTATAATACCGAGGCACATACTTTTGACTTTTTCTAATCACCTCAGTGTGTAAAGCATAAGCGACGTAACATCTTGCGGCGCTTGCTGTGATGACAGCTCAGAGCACTATCTCTGAATCAAGTTGTAAATCCTTGGTACTAATGTGACGGGTGCTGGTACAGGTGAGAAAAACTGAGAACATACGAGTAGGTGCAAGGGCTGTTCCAACAAAAAAAAAAAAATGCTGTACAGATGGATTTGAGACTAAGGTCTGCAGAGGAGTTGAAATAGTTGGAGGCATCTAACTGAGATACGTATATACGAACCAAACACAGAGATAGTATGCTGGATACCATACCTTTTGATTCCGTCTTGAGAATTCCTAAATTCCCTAATTAGCTTTGAATTAGTGAGAGGGTTTAGACGCAGATTATTTGTCTGTTCACTGATTCCCGCAATTAAGTATTCCTAACGAAGAATTAAGTTTATGGTTCTTCAAAAAGACACCAACACCGCATTTTTAATCGGTTTTGGTATATCTGTAAATATTCGATATCTCACATTTCTGGTGTTATTGCCAGGCGATCCGGCAGACACGACCTGTACCTTGGACTTTTCTAAAACCAGCAGCATTATTTGCACTAAATAATCCGCAACAATTAGAATAGCCATTCGGATTGAAACGATTTCTCCTCTATGATAATGGCGGCGCACATCACCTATTTAGTTCAGTGTTCAGTGACCTCTTGCATTCTTGTAATAGGTTGGAAAACGTAAGAGGGTTCTGCAAGGCTCTAAGCGCAGCTTGGCTGTCGCTACAGATGCAAATGCTTCGCCCCCTCCACCGGTTCTCCGTAATATATGTAGTTTGCTGCCATCAGGATTGCATAAATCTCCGCTTGGAAGACAGATGCAAGCTTTCCTAACGTGATATGAAATCTAACGCCAGCGCCACATCAGCGGTTTGGAGTTGTCCGTGAAGACCCGATTGCATTGGTTTCCTGGCTCAGATTCTTACCGAAACCAGTCACGGGCGCAGGGAAAGCCGATTTCTTATTTTTTCTGCAACAGGAGTTCTAGTGTTATTACATCGTGCAAGGTCATCAAAGTCCCAGTGCATGTTGTACCACTTCCTAATAACTTATTTTTAAATAGAAGATGGTTTTGAGAATGCAGCCCATGATTCAAAAATCCGTCTAGAGCGGATGACAGCCAAATACTTGGCTTCTTCGAAGAATTGGATGGTGATGCCTTTAAGTGCTAGGTGAGTCAGACCATACCACTTTCTCCTTCTCGTAAGCAGATCAAGCTCAGATTTGAGAGGATTGACTAAAAGCCCATTACTAGTGCACCAGTCGTTGATCACGTCTAGAGCTCCCTCCGCTTTAGAGCAGACAGTCGGTAGACACGATCTAACAGACAGTACAGCTACATCATCTGCGTATACTTGTGCATTGACGTTAGAAATATTGAGCGCGTTGAGCAGTGAGTCGACCAATATGCATCATAGCAACCCCTGTTTACACCCGCCACCACATATTGGCCGCAGTCAGCATCCGCAATCAATCCGAATTGCTATTATTCGCAAAACTAGTGATTCGTCTACGCCGCCGTGTTGTCTGGCCAAGTTACACGTGCCGTCAAAAGTTGCGTTGTCGGAAGCACTTTCAACGTTCATGAAAATCCACAAGGCGAATTCCTTCTTGTCTAGTGCGCCTTCAATTCTGCCTACTAAATTCTGAAGCGCACTCTCGCAGGATCTTCTGCGTGGGTAGACGTGTTGTATCGCCGACAGAGGATGCATTCGCAAAGTTGGTTTTGCTCACATGGATCTCGACCATTCTCTCGATGCTTTTGGCGAGCGAGTAGTCCTCCTTTCCGATTTTCCGAACCCCCACTGTTCGCCATAAATTCGGTGTGTATTCCGATGATAGACTAGCAGTGAAAATTCTCTTCGGAGTTGCCAGCAGCTGGTCTGTACCTTTTTCCAACATAACTCAGTAAACATCATCGGTGTCAGGCGACTTGAAGCAACAGCATGTTAATAGCCTCATCCATCACCACAACCGATGAGTTACACCAGCTATGGCGTGTTGTGTTGTTCAGCTCGCTACCGGCTTCTTTGATAGGAGCTAGTTTTGAGCTGGTTCCGAGGATGTGAGACTCAAGCATGAGACGGAGAGTCTCTGCTTCGACTCAGTATAGGTACCGTCACATTTTCTGGGTGGTTCCAGCCTACATGATCTTCCCCTTTTGAGGACTTTGACCAGCTTACTGGTTCCACCGACAGTTTCGTTCTTTTCGCAAAGAATCTTGAAATCTTTTTGCTTTGATCTGTTAAGATTCCAATCTTCCTCCAAATTAGTCTTAAGTGACCTGTTTATACGTTTTCTGCGTTCCTTACGAAGACGTTGCAAGTCTGCGTTCCACCAGGGAAACGGCGATCTGCAGGATTGCTTACTGGCTAGACATGCCATTTTGAAACACTTGGTGTGGGTTCCGTTCACGTTCTGAGTAGCTTCCTCAAGCTTTTGTTTTGTCCTGAGCTAAGGGGAGCTCTATTGTACTTGTCGGGCTCCTCCTTAAATCGTGTCCAGTTGGTTTTATGCATATTCCTCCTCTTCAGCAAGGTCGAGACCTCGCATCCGATTCTGAATTCGGTGCATCTATGGTCTGACATGGAGATCTCCAATAGTACTTTCCACCCAGTAATCTCCTTAGCATACCTGCTGGATAAAGTTAAGTCGATTATTTGTTATCTAACCCCCGTAAAATTATTGACAGCCAGGTCAGACGATAATATGAAGTCCAGGAGATGATTACCACTCACGTTATATTTGCTACTACCCCAAAAAGGTGTTCTGATCATTAGTATCGTACCATATGATAAGTCCCATCTTCCTGGAGTCACAATATTCAATGAGTTCTGCTACCGCTTCCAACTTTTATTTGGAATAACTATAACAGATTTTTTATGCATTTATTTTCGACATAAATTCTTAAGTTCTAAATTAATTTCTATTTGCTCACTATAGATACTTTTCAACACCTCATCCGCTTTCTTTTGGCCACAAACTAGGTCATCGCCTATGTTCCAAACAACCCATTTACCATCATCAAATGGCTGTATGACTCAAGGATTTAAGCTGTTATTGCGCTATTCACTACACCAGAATGACACTTGCTATCCTTAAACTTTGTTTTTACGACAAGACAGACTGTAATATATAGTATGTGCGTATTCCACCAGGCTTTTCTTTATTCAGCTCCATTAGGCAAACGAATACGGCCCCAAGAAAAGCTTTGCTCCAGAATGGTGCTCATTAGAGAATTGAAATATTTTTTTCTAATTACTTCTTTCCATCTCCTTGTCTACTATCCGAGGGGTAGTTTTTGTAAGAATTCCATTCAATTTAAACCGAAAAGTTGGGCCTACTTAGAAGAAAAGTTGGAAAGTAGGATTTTTGTAATTAGCAACACTAAGATGTGGATACTCCTTCCAAGGGGATGATTGCGTTTTGGCTAATCCATACGAGTATATCCTCTTTTCATTACGTTGGTTTTTCTACGAGTTTTTTTTTGTTAAGAAAATTGTCACTTTCATCCTTTTGATGGTGTTAGAACTGCATTAGCCTTCGATTTTTATTGACCATTAATGTGAAAGCCTATTATGTCTACTTAATTTATGTGCCGAAAGGGATGAGTTGGGGTTCATTATGGGATCTTTAAAATTGTATTTGGAATGGGACCAACTTTAATGTGCCCCACTTCCTTGATAGAAGTAATAAGGGTTGAGTTGGGTGGATTAAAGGATTTAAATGGTTTTCTTTGGGGGTCATAAGTTTAATTATCTTATTCCTTGTTCGGTTCGTTTGTTTGTTTTCATTTTCAACTTAAGTTTTTTTCCGGGATTATGGCAGGGATTAAGCTTTTGGGTGTATCCTTTTTTTTTAAGAATTAAGACTAAAGCAGCTAAACAAGAGAATGAAAATTCTATGGAACTCTCGAATTATTCACAGCCGGTTAGCCTTATTCTAATTTCAATTTAAAGGAAGAAATCTGTCATTATTCTGTCAACACAGGATAAATCCCTCCACACGTGCATGCGTGAAAACTCTTTGTATAATACTTCCAAGAAGACAGACTTTTCACAACATTTTTAATGAGAGACACCACATAACTTTCAACCAAAAAAAAGAGTAATATCTTTGCCAATCAATTACTCAACAACTTCAAGGAACAAAAAACTTTGGAAACCACATTTCAGGAGATACAATAAAGTAGAAAAAGTGTGCAATTTATCACAGAGCTCTTTTCTTCTAAAAAGTTTTTTTTTTCATATTTCTTCCGCGCTTTCCATAAACTGCTGTAACGCAAACGTGGATGTATAAAAAGGGGAAAAAAATTCAATTTCAATCCATTTTTGTGGCTTAAAGGATAAAAAACGATTGTTATCTCGGGATGGCAACGGCAACATTCAAATTAATTCCTTGTTAAAAGGAGAATTGTCATTTGTTAACAAATAGCACATACACGAGTGTGATACAGTATATTATCTGCATGAACTCATTTAAGAGGCTAATACGAATAGATACGAGTACATATTAATTAAAACACAGCTTATCTTTTATATTATTTTTCTCATGTTAATTAAGGTCATTTGGTGTTTTAATATTTATGTGGACATCATCAATTTTTTTTAAGACCATAACTGGCCTCCGATATACAGCTCCCTCTGCGGAAAATATACATACCTTATATAATATATTAAAAATAATAACGTAAAACTTAATTAGAATAGAATTTTATTCCTGTATCCTCATACTGAAATTGTTATTACAGGCGATTTCAATATACACAATTCTGGGTAGCTTAGACATCGTGGACCGACAACACCCGAAGGACGGTGTGTTGAGATCTTCGCTGCGGAAAAAACCGCTTGTAAATGAGCCCACGCGAATACCAGACGTTGATAGTCATACCGCCAACATACTGGATTTGTTTTTAACTTCTCACCCTGATAAGTACTCCGTTGATGTGCTCTCCCCTCTAGGCTCGTCGGACCATTGTGTCATATTAGCTAATTTCTCGTACATCGACCACACAGTTAGAGAAAAGATTCCTAAAAGAACCGTATGGAAATACGAGAAAGCCAAGTGGAGCGGACTTAACACCTTCTTTAGGAAATTTAATTGGTCGTTATGCTTCCTCGATAACGACGTGGATGCCGCTGCTGATATGATCACAGACACTATTTTCTTCGGAATAAGATCATTTATCCCTCATTGGATGAAGAGTATCAGACCAAAAGAAAAGGTATAGTACGACTCGAGCTGTAAAGAGGCAGTCAGGGTTAGAAAAGTGTTTTTTTTTGGTCCTTCAAGACCAATCCGACAGAGGAAAGCCGAAAAAAGTTTAAACGAGCCAGGAATAACTGCAACGCCTTTCTCAAGCGTGTGAAATTTCAATACGACGAAAAGTTGCGGCAAAAAATACTACAATGTCCCAAAGGTAGTAAAAGCTTTTGGTCATTTGTCAAAAATATTAGAAATTCTGCCTCATCTTCCACCCCAACGCTCATTTACAATGACATTTTTGTTGTCTACTCTTTGAACAAGGCCAATCTGCTTGCTACACACTTTGCGGCCAGCTCAACATTCCCAGATTGTGTTTTGTCCCCGCCTACACTTGAAAGCGTCGAATCTACATTGGAACGAATCCACTTTCGCACTCGTGTAGTAGCAAGAGTACTTAACGATCTCAACATACATAGATCCGCTGGTGCAGATGGTGTATCTACCCTTCTTGTGAAGAGGTATTTTTCTTCGATGGCAAAACCACTGCGTAAGCTTTTTCATCAATCCTACTCTTTAAGACTCTTTCCGAGAAGATAGAAAACAGCATTTGTCCAGCCCGTCCCTAAAAAAGGCGAATCTTCTTCTCTCTCCTCCTACAGACCCATTGCACTTAAGTCCCTTCTCGCCAAGGTCATGTAAACGCTGATAAACCGTCAGCTCATGAAATATCTCGAAACACGAAAACTTCGCAATGACCGGCAATATGGTTTTCGTAGCAACAGATCCACTGGTGATTTGATGGCATGTCTCACCGAAAAGTGAAACAATCTGGCGAAAGCAAAATAGTTGCACTTGATATTTCTAAAGCATTTGACAGAGTTTGGCATCATGCTCTTTTGTCGAAAATGCGTTCTTTTGGGATGGAAGAATCTCTTCTTCAATGGATTAGAAATTACCTTTCGGATCGTTCAATTCAAGTTGTCTTGTATGGTTTCAAGACCGATATGCACAAAATAATTGCTCGTGTGCCCTACAGCTCCGTTCTGTCTCCGACACTATTTTTAATTTTAATCAATGATCTCTTGTCTGTCACTTCTAATCTAATATATTCCTTTGCTGATGACAGCACTCTCTGCTTTTCATATTCGTTTCCGGATTCACATCCCTACACTTCGGCTATAGAACGGGAACGCCAACGTATGCTAAATTCATATCAACAGCATAACCAACTGGGGAACTATCTACATAGTAGAATTTAATGCTTCCGAAACACAATGCTGTTCTCGGTGTGTGTGTCAATGACAACTTGCGTTGGAATGACCACATATTCGATGTCGCCAAAAATACTGCGAAATGTCTAGGCTCTGCATCTGCTATACCGGATTCAAAACCGTGCGATAAAACTCATAGCTGATACCAATATCACTCAGGCAATAGACACCCTCGAACACCGACGAAATGTCTCTTGTCTCACCTTGTTTTATCACTATTTCCACCACCAGTGCTCCATAGAAATCGTCAGTAGCATTCCGCCCATTCAAACCTTCAACCCTGACATCCGTCCCGCAATGAATGCTCATCAGTATATCCTCAAGCCCACTTTCGGATGTACTCTGAAATATCGTGATTCGTTCCTAAGTCGAACAACTCGGTTGTAGAATGCTTTGCCGAGATCTCTATTTCCTAGTCATTATAACATTCAAACATATAAAACCAACGTACATCGGTACCTATCCTTCTTTCCTCCGTAAGTTTCCTTCGCCCGCGCTCTATGCAAACATTTAGAGGGTACCTTAACCCCTTGAGCGCGTGCTAGTTTAAAAAAAAAAAAAGTCTATTGTGTTCTCGTATGTATATTCCTTTTGGTGGAACTTTTCAGCCCTTCGTTGAAAAATGAGTAAGCCCTGCAGTGATAATGTCACATCACATCAGCGCCGAGTTACGTGCAGCGTGATTCAAACGCAGGTCCGTCACTTATAGAGATAGTGGACAATTTCGCCATCATTCTCGTAGCAATAACAACCCCGATATGACGCCAGTAAGCAATATACAGTGCGGGATAGAACGAAACTCGTTGATTTCTGAGAGATGTCGCAAAGAATTCGTTTTGTCTGCCGGCATCCTGCAGAGTCATGCTATCTGCAGTTATACTTACATGAAACCCAAATATCAATGGAAGCCTTAACTAAGCATACCGGGAATCCTAACGCAGGTTCGGATACTAAGAAACTCTCCTCTGAGTCTTGCTTTGGTATTTCAAAAAGACACAATGCCGCATCCTAGATCGGTTTTGGAGCCATCGCTGAAGACCGTTCTTTCATGGCTCAGATTCCGACGAAACCAGACCTGGGCGCAGGGGAAGTCACCATTCTATTTTAATAGTCCATCAGGTAGAGTGTCATTAAAACCAGTAGTAATTAGTATAACAATGCATCTTGTACAAACTTATTTACTCACTTAGGTGGCGGTATAGTTTGGAGTGAAGCTGGGCCTCAACTACCAAGCCTCTCCAGTTAGTCCGGTGTTTAGCTAACTGCTTTCAGTTACGCATTCCAAGTCGGTTGGAGGTCACCTTCTACTTGTGCGCACCACCTAAGGTGAAGTTTTCTTCGGGATTAGATTCGAAGACTCTGCGGACCGGAGCATTGGCGGTTATATGTCCTACCCACCTCAGGTGATTAATGCACACTTTTCTTACCAGGTCGATGTCGCTGTACAGCTCTCGTATAGTTCGTCATTGAATCTTTTCCTCCAAAGCCCGTCAACGCCAACCGGACCGAATACTTTTCGAAAGATTCTCCCTCGAAACGGCAGGACATTCTATTCAATTCGTACAAGTTGTGTGTCCCTTCTTGTTGACAGCATATGGTATACTTGGTTTGCCCTCATGTACACCGCTATACCCATTTTGCGAGTTTCTTCTTCAATATTAACGAACGCACCGGTGACAGCCCGCTGAGTTCTGCCAATTATGTAAATATCATCACCGTACGCTAGTGGTTCCATAGACTTTTAAATTCTTTCAAGTATGATGTTAAAGATGCCACATGGCAGCGCCTCACCATTGTCCAGAACCTTTTTTTCAAATCAAATGTCTCGGTCTCTTGACGGAGGAGCAACGAGCGTTTGGCAGGGATGCCAAAACTAGACATGGCTCTATATAGCTTGTTTCTATAAATGTTGTCACGTGCGGCCTTAAAATCGATGAAAATATGGTGGCTATCGATTTGGACTTCTTGAATTTTTTTCCAGGATCTGCCGCAGTGTGAAGATTTGATCGATTATGGACTTTCCTTTTCTGGAACCGCACTGATAGAGAACAATTAGTTTTGTCGGCGAAAGTTTTCAGATGTTCACACAATATGGCAGATAAGATCTTGTATCTGATGATGAGGAGACCTATACCTCTATAGTTGGCGCAGTGGAATGGTTCTCCTTTTTTGTGGTTCTCCGTCTGCCCTATGCTGAGATTCCATTCCTCAGGCACACGCTCTTCTGACCAGATCTGAGAAATGAGTTGGTGCATGCTCTCAACAAAGTCATTTACAGCAGTCAGGTCCAGCTGATTTTGCTTAGATATTGCTATCCATACTTCATTCTGGTTAGGAGGACGGAAGTTTTGTCTAAGCTAAGGTATATGGTCTATTCTGGCTGAGAGGGAAATGTTGGGCTTCTTCGCTGTTATAAAGTCTGCACAAAAATGTTTCCATATTCTCAGCACGGGCTGTGACTCCACTATAGGATCCCCTCCTTCATCTCTACTGGCTTTTGTACGGGTCTTATTGGCTTGACACGTTATTTTTAGCTGCTAATAAAACTTCAGTCCAATATTCCTGGAGTACAAGATCTCTATATCTTCGATCGAGTGCTTCTCTTGCTGGTTTTTCTTCGACTGAAGAAGACGATATTTTTCCCGTCACTTCTGCTCGTAGAGCTCACGAGCAGCTCACATCCTTCGTTGTGACGAAGGATCCTCGTTTAGCTGCATGTGCTTTCCGGCATTATTCATCACACCAGGGATTTCTTAGTGGTGGTCTGGTGAAACCCAACATATCAGCTGCGGCGTCTCTGATGGCACATTAGCAGCGTAGCCACTGGTCTTGGGTATTTGATGCAGGCGACATAGGAGCTGTTGAGAGGTCTCGGATACGCATTCGACGAAAATTCTGGGGCTCCTGCGATTGCAGCATTCGCATTCGTACTTTGCCTGCAACGAGGTAGTGATCCCAGTCTGGGACGTTTAGACTTCCAGAATGCTGGAGGCACTCCTTATGTCCATCGTAAGATGACCAATTTGATTTAGATTTTCCCGATCAATCATTGTACAAAAGACTTGTTTAATTTTTTACTTAGATGGCGGTACAGTCTCAGGTGAACCAGGGCCTTAGCAAACATGCCTCTTTAGCTGCTCCGGTCTTTTCCAGCTGCCTGCCGTTACTCACACGAAGTTGGCTGAGGGTCAGCTCCACTTGTGTGCGCCACCGCATTGTCCTGGGTCGGCCATGTAAGCCGGATTATGCGGATCGAAAATTTCCAGCAGAACTTTGGAAGCGATTTTTAGAAATATTTATTTCCCTATAAATGGCGCAGCTCAGGGGATCTCAGTTCGTTAGGATACGGCAAACAATCCTGAGGTTTCATTCATTGGGAATGTTTTCGTCGACCCATATCTTAGAGATGACTTTGTGTAAGGTGCGTATCCAATCATTACCATGTACCTGGTCCAGCAGCAGTATAAATCCAAAGCTGGGAGATTGCTGTTCTGAATTGATTTTTACCAGGTGGTCAGAAAAGTCGCCTGTCATCATCCAGATAGATGTGTGACATTAGCAAGTTTGTCGTCATCACTGTTTACCAGTCTGCAGAAATAATGTTTCTTGTGGTTCTACAATGAGATTTACTTCTTCCAGATTTCTATTCGATCCGTACTGCTTTAACATGGTCGCGTTATTTCTTGGTAAGACTTCCGAACTTAATTCTTCCGATAGCATCTCTATAAGGCCTCGATCGAGCGCTTCTCGTAATTTTTCTTTGTTCTTCTGAGGAGCCTACGTCATTCCCTTCTGGTTTGCTGGTAGTTCCTTTCTGTAGGGCCGCTGTTTTTCTAAATTTGCTTATCTGCATTCATCATTACATCAGAGGTTTCCCCGCTGGGGCAGGTTAGAATCTGACATACTTAATTGATCTTTGGCAGTGATGCCGCTGATCTTCAATCTTTGTTGGTGGTGGCATCGGACTTCTCGAGATGTTAAGGGATACTTGATCTGAAAAATCCCTTGCGAACTCCTGCGATTGTAACCGTTCTACTTCGGATTTCCTCACAATGGTCTGCTTGCCGAACATTGGCTACGGCAAGATAATAGTCCGAATCGATGTTAGCTGCTCGAAACATTTGGACTTCTAATGGGCCGATCGGAGTGATCAAATTTGATTGATGGTTTGTTGATTGGGAGTCAGTCAGGTCCATTTATTAACACAAGGTGTGGGAATTGTTTACGTACTATAGTTACATCACGTCCGTCCGTAAAACTAATAAACCCGCATCCTTTCCCGGCGATGATGTCATGAAGTCTGTACTTTCTCATTGTATTATCAAAGATCCCCAACAGCAGTGATGTATTTGTGTGAAAACTGGTTCCACCAAATACCTTGACGTTTTTTAACGTGGGATTGTGAGTCACGGAAGTTAGTTATCCAGTATGTCACCCATAAACTTAGCTTCGTTGGAAAAGCGGATGGCGATGCCTCCTCGTATCAGCTGTACAGCAGGAAAAAAATCTCAGTTTTGAGGTGATTGGCGGAAGACCTATTTCCAGAACCCCAATGTTCGAACTAGTCTATGATTGCCTGCACTTTTACAATCCCCATGAGTGATTCAACAGATATTACAACATCTTCATACCCCTGAATGCAAATGTTAGAGTCATTTAGAGAACTAAGAAGTGAGTCGACACCAACATGCACTATAATAGTGGAGGCAGGACGACACTTACCATCACATCTTCTAAGTGCTTACAGCCTGGATAATTTAGAACAATTTTGTCATAATTGGGAGTACGGATATAGGTTTATATGATCTATCATCGTACTAGGATTACTTCGGTTACTTGTCAGTGGCTCGGAAAGTAATTGACTGGATTAAGTTGGGGAGTTTGATTATACCGTTGTCAGGAAGCTGACTATGTTGATGTTTTATGTGTCCCTGACTACGAAGAGGAATACGGTATCTTCCTTATTTTGACTGGTTATTTGGCTTAATATCACGGTTTGACTTTCATGTGGTTGGAATTTATCTGTGGGATATTCAGGAAATAAATCAGCTTCTTCCGTATTAGTTTTTGCCTATTTTTTATGGTTTTTTTTCTGATACGGAAATAAAGAAAAATTGGTCCGTTTAGGTGTTGTTCTACATAGTGAATAGTCAGTAACATTATTTATTTTGTACTACTTTGCTTCACGATGGTGTTGCTGGAATATTCGGTAAATTGCGGTAAAATTTACCACAACAAGTTGGACTCTTTCTCTGAAGACTTTCGCCTTTACTCCTTCGAACTTTTTTCCTCGAAATAGTTGTTCCTCCAACTTATTGAGAGAGTGATGGGTAGCTATGGGCGTATCAACCATCCGTGCACTATCTCAGTATCTTCGAAGAACAACATAAACCGATAGGATGGACGGTCAAAGCCCTGAGGATAAACACCAGTAGAGCAAGCGGGCGGCCTGCTACAAGAGCGCGAGGAAAACTCTATATACTCGTAGGACTTTTTTTTGCAAGAGTCCAGCGTGAAGCCCTTGCCTTGACCCTTGCCCCATGTGTTGTTCTGTCTCCCCTAATGGGTAATCTCCAGCCTTAAATAGAACCAAGTTATTCGACCCCATTGCTTCAGCTCCTAACCATTTCACACTTTTGACCCGCCTTGTCTCTTATGACCATTGTCGCTTTGCAGGAATGAATTTTAGGGAGGTACCTGTAGATTCTTCCGATCCTTGGAGTTAATAACCGGTAGGTCCCGGTGGAACACCCTGATCAAACGACGGACTGTTATGTAATTTGGATTATACGCCTACAGATAGATGCCAGGTGGACGGTCTGGAACCCTTTGTGTAGATGGAACTCCAACAGGCCATACCAGTTGCCTATAGCCCAAGAACATACACAGAAAAGCACTTATATACAAAATATATACAAACACAAAACAGAAGCACAAAACAAAAAAACACAACCGAACCACAAATTGTTAAAAAAAAAATATTAATCTAAAAAATGGGACGCTATCTGGTATTCCACTTTCTATCGCCAAATCTGCTCGAAAGTCCTCCGAGTCCAGATAATTAACTAATGTCGGTTGAGAAAAGGTTCCTTCTTCCTTCGTCAGAAAAGCCAACCACAAATTGTTCAAAGGTTTTAACTTGAGACTCCTAGACCCTGATTCCAATTACTTAGTCCAAATAGGAAATGAACATTCTTTGTCACTTTGACTTATTTCAGGGATAGCAGTTATTTGATCCCAAGATCTGGGTAGTAAAAATGGCAGACTTGGAACCGGAGCTCCAAAACATGATTAAATGCTCCGCGTTGTTCACCTCGTATACCAGACATGTGGCTCGCTAGAACAGATTGGATGGACGGAATAAATGTATGTGTGGGTGGCCAGTGGTCTGAGTTAACATAGCTTCACTGAGGGTGGCCACTTCTTCGTTGACCATGACGCTTGAAAGAGATTTCTTGTGAAGAAAGATTTAAGTCGAAGTGACAAAAGAATAAAAATTTTCTAGGGAAAAAGTAGCTGGAAAAGCAAACGAAAAGAGGATGTCAAGAGATAGAAAATAAAGGGAAAACAGAACAGGATAAGGGAATAATAGGGTGAGCCAGGAAGACGGATAAGAGAGGATAACAGCTGAGAATTGTACTCTGAGATCCCGATAGGCTTTCGTCCGTGTAGTGAAAAAAAAACTCCCTCAAAAATAAAAAAAAGGACACGCGACCCGCTAAAGAAATAACTTTTCACGCATTCGGGAGGACGGAAGATAGCGGCCCACTATTAAGCCATTCTTTCAACCTGATTAATAAATGTGTTTTGATACCGCTCATTCCATTGTTCCATACAAGACTGCGGTCAATAAATCGCTAGTGGTTAAAACGTACCCTTTGGTTTTTGTTATTTTTTTAAAGGTTTCGCAATTCCTTTGCAAACACATTTGTGTGTCCTTTTTCTGTCGGATAATTGTTTGCTGTAGTTGATCCTTTTATATTTTTTTTTAACCAAAAACCCACCCCTAGCTGAGCAGGCGAAAGTGGCAGCACTTAACTGTCTGCCTGTTGCAAATTTCCCTGGGGTTCTCGTTGTTTGCATCGTAATCTCCACAATTATCGATCAAACCATCACCTGTGTGGTTCAGGCTCGTTTATGTTCTTTTAAAAAAGGTTGTTTTATTGTTCCTGCCGGCAGACAGACTACCAAATTAGCAAATTTTAATTTATTGGTTCTTTTAATCCTGGGAAAAGGATAATTCTTGCAACGTTCCTTTAAAATGATATTTATCTGCTGTAGCATGTCTTTGATGTCATTTTTTTTGTTGTGCTAAGGGACCAACTGTCTGGGACCAACTTGTTTTTTTTGGGTGAATATAGGGACATCATTCTATAGCCCTCCTCAGTAACACTAATAGATTTTTCTTTATTTTATAACATTTTAAAGCGGGACCAAGGGATGTGTTATTTTTAAGTAGTTGAATGAGATACGATTGTTTTGTCTCTATATGTCTGCAGTTTTTCGGCAACAGCCTCTGTTACTCGCAGGTATTATTTCATAGTTGCAGATATCGGTATTTCAATTTCTGGTTTTCTGCATTCATCTGAAGCACATTCCCGTGTCAGAGAAGTTACATTTTATTACTTCGGATTATTAATTTCTTATTTTAGTTCTTCAGGAAGATTGGTATTTCGTTGGTCTTCAACATTTGATGAGATACTCGTACTGTAGTTGGCATAATTGTCGGGGCTCTATATTATTTTACTCGAATAACCTCTATAGACATTGTCTCATTGCTGTAGTATTAAACTGACTAATTTTATGCTTAATTTCCATTTGGCATGTCCTTCCAACCATTTATACACGCATCTTCCTATAGCTAGTGTATTCGAACGCAAAGTGGAAGCGTTTTGCAATTATATAATTATATAAATTAGTGTTTCACAAACACTTTATATTAATAACTGTAGGGGGCACCACCGGCACGGTGTACATACAGATATCTTTCTTGCCTTTGTTTCTTTTTTGTACTTTATTAAATTCGAATTCTGTTAACTACCCATTTAAACGGGCGTTTAATTTTGGGTAAAACATTCTACAAGGTGTCAGAAGTGAGATAATTGTTCGCTCATTCTATGGTAAAGACAATAGGAAAAGATAAGGAGAAAGGAAGTGCAAAGGGCACATCTAGAAGCAATGAAGAGAAAGGAAGTGAAATAATTTTCTTAGAAAAGTAGAAACGAAACAGGTGGGAACAACGTGAAATGAGGTGCGAAGCAGTCATAATGCTTTTCAATTTAGGGACGTCGAAGAAGCCTTTGAAAAGTTTGATGGTGAAGGTGGGAGAAGTTTTGAAAGTGTTTCCGCGCTTTGCGGATGGGGAGGCGTCCAGAAATGTTTGTACTCCAAGCGTTTGTTATTCGGTGCGGTGAAGCTAGCACTAGAGTCTGAAGATGCGGTCAATAGCTGGAGTTCGTTGATTACATTTTTGTTGAAGGAGTTCGACAGGCAAGAATATGGAGATGTCCACAAAATACTCGAGAAGACGAAAAAAAAGGCGAAGGCGAATCATTTCTCGAATAGTTTTATAATATGAAGAAAATAGCTGCTAGAGGAACCATAGAGGAAGCGCATTATACATGGCACGTACATGATATCTTTATTATGCAAATATCTTAGACAAGCTGAAAGCAGAACTTAAGTCCTACGAGCACATGAAAACTGATCAATTTCGTTCTAAGAATGCCATTCCGTTTAAGCCGTCTCCGAAGAATGTAATCAGAGAAGAAGATGCAGGGCAGCAGTCTCGGTGTCATAATTGTGGTGCTCTTTGTCATAATTACAATAATTGCCTCAACAAGGAGAAAGGTAGGCGGTGTTCCCAATTTAACCAGTTCGGGCACATTGCCAGGAATTATTCAAAGAACCAGCCAGATTGATGGTTCCAGATGCCACTATTCCGGTCAGTATGCGCAATCAAAAGTTTCAGACCCTTATTGATACGGGCAGTGATAAATTGCATTTGGTAGCCTGCCGGCTAAGACTTTGGGAGCTTCGCAAATCAACCACGAAATCTCAGGCGATGATTAAAATCTCATTTGCCATTTTATACCCGATAATTAGTCCGAGGTGGATCACCCAGTATTTGAAACAAACCTGATCAGAAATGCTAAAAAGCATCCAACATCAAGAACTTCGTAGTCAAGTCGAAAAGATGATAAAAGAATACTCCTCGAAATGTCTCGAAAGAACCTGTGATCGAATGAAAATTTTCCTGTATAAAGAAAGGCCGATTTACCAAAGGGCACGATGCTTGACCCCCCTTGAGAAGGAAGTCGTGGGGAAGCAGATCTCCGAGTGACCGTGAGATGGGATCATTCGCAACAGTGATTCACATTTTGCGAGTCCCATGGTACTGTCATGTCATGCAAGAAGGATGATTCGCTGCGACTCTGTCTCGATTTTCGTCAAATAAATCGACATGTCCTGCAGGATCTTTATCTATTGCCGATCAAAGGGGTGGTGCTCGAGCAATTGTATGATGCCAAGATCTTTCTATACTGGAGCTGGAAAATTGATTACGTGCAAGAATCCATCGATATCGAAGAGAGCATATGTGAAATTTGTGACCCCGGATGCCCCTTTGAATTCAAAAAAGTTTCATTTGGTTTGTGCAACTCTGTCGCGGGGTTGCATACATATGGAAACCTTGTTCTTCAAGATCTCCAGCGCCGAGGAGTTCACTTTGGTCTACATCGACGAGTTAATCTTCCCTACCCGATCGTAAGAGAAAGGTATTGAAGGGCTAAAACAAGATTTAAAAGTATCCCAGAAGAATGGGCAGATGATAAGTTGGTAAAATTGTGCCTTTCTCCAAACTCGAGTGAAGTTTTTTGGGCACGTTATCATGAACGGCGGGATCAAACTATCTGAGGAACGTCAAATCGGTTATGCAGTTTCCCGAGCTGACTGGCTATTTATTCCTAGTTACGCCACTATAGCAAAGCCACTATCCGATCTAACAAAACGGGGTGCCAAGTTTATGTGGGGGCTTTACCGAGAAGAAGCCTACGAGTATGTTAAATTGAAGAATCTGTTATGCCAACAACTGATTCAGTTAAGCATCGACACCTCCAAAGATGGATACGGGTAGTACAAAAATCCGATGACGGTCTATATCATCCAGTGTTTTCCCTAAGAGCGCGGAACAGAATTACTCTAGGTACGATCTCGAATAAACTCGCCATAGTCAAAGCTCTTAAAATAGTCCGCATCTACTTGCTTGGGTTGAGTTTCGAGATTTTCACCGACTGCAAACCATTCAAGGACACAATGGCCAAGAGGAGTTTGAATAGCCGTGTGACGCATTGGACACGGCTTAGAGGAGTTCAAAGGTGAATTTTTTCACCGATCTGGTAATGCAGTTTCCTATGAAGACCATTAACTCTGGGGCAATGTGCTGTTCAAATACGTTGAGAGGACCTACGGTACGTTTTGGTACCTAGTTGCAAATTCTCTGCAGAAGCAAATCATTCGCATGCTTCACGAAACCGACCATTTCGGTCTCGGTAAGGTTTTCAAACTAATTAATACGACCAAACGAGGCAAACAATTTTACCTTGTCTGTCATTCTCCTCATTCTCTGTCTCATTCTCCATCCGAACGCTCATTTATAATGACATTCGACCTGTCAGGTCTTTGGGTAAGGCCAATCCGCTTGCTGCATACTTTGCATACACCTCATCACTTCCAGTTTGCGCTTCGTTAACGCCTAAACTTAAGTGCGTCGCATCTTCAATGGAACGAATCCACTCTCGCACTCGTGTGGTAACATTCACAAATCCGGTGGTCCAGATGGTGTATCTCCCCTTCTCTGAAGAGGTGGTCTTCTACGCTGGAAAAACCACTGCGTAAGCTTCCTCATCAGTTCTACTCTTTAGGACTTTTTTCGAGCAGATGAAAAACAACATTGTCCATCCCATCAATAAAAAAGGCGAACCTTCTTCTCTCTTCTCCTACAGGCTGCACTTATGTGTCTTCATTCCAAGGTCAGGGAAACCGTCAGCTCATGAAATATCTTGAAACACAAATACTTCTCAATGACCGTCAGTACGGTTTTCGTACCTGACCGTCAGGTATACTGGTGATTTGATGGCATGTCTCATCGAAAAGTGGAACAATCTGGCGAAAGCAAGATAGTTGCACTTGATATTTCTAAGGCACTTGACAGAGTTTGGCACCAGGCTCTTTTGCCGAATATGCGTGCTTTTGGGATCGACGACTCTCTTCTTTAATGGATTGGGAATTACCTTTCAGATCGTTCAATTCAAGTTGTCTTTTATGGTTTCAAGACCGATATGCACAAAATAAATGCTGGTGTGCCCCAGGGCTCCGTTCTGTCTCGGACACTCTTTTTGGAGAGAGCATAACCAACTGGGGGACTATCAATAGAGTGGAATTTGATGCTTCCAAAACACAATGCTTTCTGCTCTCATTAAAGCGAAATTTAAGTACCCAGCCGTTATCCGTGAATGGCACTTTCATCTTCGAAACCAAAAAACTTTCCATTCTTGGTATGTATGGCAATGACAAATACGTTGCAAAAACCACATATTTAATGTCGCCAAAAATGCTGCGAAATGTCTAGGTTTCCTCAAACGATGTAAGCAATATTTCAGCAGCTCTGATCCAGTCTCAATATACGAGTATAAGGCATTTATCTGCTCAAAATTGGAGTACGAGGTGCGCATGTGGCCACGTACTCCCAAAACCCCCCCCCCTGTACCTGCTAAATAGGATTCAAAACCTTGCGATAAAGTTCATAGGTGACTCCAATATTGCACAACCATTTAACATGCTTGAACACCGACGCAAGATTTCTTTACTATGTTCACCACCAGTGCTCCACCGAAGTTGCCAGTAGCATTCCGCCCTTTCAAACTTTCAACCGTAACACCCGTCTCGCTATGAATGAGTACACTTTTAAGCCCACTTTCGGAAGTACTCTGAAATACGGTGACTCTTATGTAATGGCCTGCCAAGCTCTCTGTTTCCTAGTTGTTATAACTTGCAAACATTGAAGACCAATGTGCATCTGTACCTCTCTTTTCTTCCTCCCTAAGTTTCCTTCTCCCGATCTATGTCCAAACATTTTAAGGATACTAATAATCCCTTGAGCGCGTGCTAATTATTCGAGTAAATAACAAATAAAAAGCTGATCAAATTTGGGCGATTTTACCTTGGCCTTGCAATATAGCATAATAGTCTTGTGTTGAAAGATACTCAATCTCCGTCGTTACAATATCTCTACGTGCCCCATTTCTTGGCCTAAAAATGAAAGCACTGTATTCAATGTCAGGTAATTTCTTCAGGCAATACACATTGAAATTGACAGAACTTGTATTTGTGTAATATGGATACAGTGATAGCAAACGTATGAGAAAATTTACCAGATGAACCTTAGGCCAAGTATACAAGTATGTTATGTACAGCCTTAAGGAACATAATTCTGAGTCCGGGTTCGTGGTATTTTTAATTCTTTTGTGCTGTAGTTGTTTTTGTTTCTTAATGTTTTGTATACTTTGTAAATTTTGAAGAATTGTCTTAAGCAGAATAATTCATCTGCTTCCGCACTTCAAAATTCGAGTATCCTTTGAATTACACTGTGGCAAAATGTGGCCGTATACACACACCAAATGCTTTTATTCAAAATACTTTAGAAACATATCTGCCGATGATTAAAAATGTGAATTATCCTCAAGCTTAAAGGATTCGTGCCAAAGTTCAATGGTTTAAGGGTAAGCCAGTGAGCAATTAGAAAAATAAATATGTTGCCGCGATTTCGAAAGGCATATGCACGAAGACTTCAGGATATATTAAACTGATGCAGATAACATTTTCTTACTGTACTTAATATATTGTTCATAGTATTTAGCAGCAATTGATTAGAGACATCTGTGAACACTGGATCCAAGTGGATTACCACCTATACTAGAATATCCCAAAACAGCGGAAAAAATATTCTAAGGTGGCCTTCGGCGAACCATTAGCAAGTCAGCAGCGACTTATCCTGACAGAATTTTTCGTGAAGAAAGGAAAAGCGGCATTAGTCAAAAAATTAATTGGCATAACTTAACTCCATCTCTTAATCCCAAAGCCCGTAGGTGCACTATATTCTTCATCGCTGTACTCCTTTTTCACAACCGATTCGTCAATTATAGTCCCAGCTGCTGCAATTGTAATGTCAAAATCAATAGAACACTTACTCTCCGAAGTGCGAGGAGGTTTTGATGTGGATCTCGCTAATTTGTTATCACTTTTCGATGGCGTAAAGATGTGAGTCTCCTTAAATGGACCAGTATACGTAGACGTTGTTACAACGCCAGAGTGTATTTCTTCTTCCAGATCAGTCTTAGAAGTTTCCAAATATTCGGCTGCGTGAGTGTTACTGTGGGTAAGTGCAATCATTGCAGGTTATATCAACCTAGTCGTATGGTAACGGAATTGAAGTTCTTGTGGCTGTTGTTGATTGTAAAATTGTTGAAGCGGCAGCTGATGCATTAGCATTCGACTTAAATTTAATTTTGGTTGAGATTGCCTCCTCGTCAATAGATCGTCGTAATGATGGCTTGTCGTTTTCGTATCAGTTGTTATTGGTATTGGAGGTTGAATTCGATTGCTGATCAATGGATGGATTAAATACCCTGCGGCGTATAGATCACGTCAGTCGTTCCTTCGTGTAAGATTTCTTTAACCCCATCTAAAGGTTCACTGAACCCGAGCTATTCTAATTGAATTCCACAGCTGAAACGTCCGCTAGCACATGACGTGCTACTCCATGAGGCAGTTTTGCCGGATTTCATGTGGACATCCATGTCGTGACATGGAACTATTCAATTTCTTTCCATAGAGGATATTCCTTGAATCACAAGTGAGTTGATTAAGGAGTGTCGCACTTCGGAACCGTTCCATTGATATTCCAGTGCCTTAGCTGTGTCGATTTAATTCATTGTACCCGAACTGGTTAACCGATCCATTTATTCGTCTTCTTTAACATTTTTTGATGGGAACATCATCTCCAGAATGGGTTTTAATATATCGTTAAGATTAGCCAAATTGAAGATATTGTTACTCGATAGAATGTTTGTCGAGTTTGATTCTATAATTTCACTGGATTCTCTGAATTGAAAGACAAAGGCTTTCGATCTCCTGGATCTTCATTTCTCGGTGAGCGGCCGTTTGTTGATTTGGATTTTTTGTAGCTCCTGTGCTACGGCCGTTTGCCTGGATATGATACGAAACACTTCCATCTCATCATCATAGATTCCGGTACCAGTGTTTAACGCAGTGGTAACGCATGTATCAATTTTAGCTTTAAAGAAATATATTTGTCCCTTATCATGGGTGGATGGAAGCATGCATCAGCTTAAATACTATTTTACAATTAAAATAAAAATAAAATAAAACATAGAAAATAAAAAATGCGCACTCGTAACCAAACGAAATACGACATTACGTCTGGAATTCAGCAGGTGTCAAGAGACGAATTTTGGATATTTATAGAATATATGAGTGGACAGATTTAAGTTTCAATACCGCGGTTTGTTTGTCACGACGCGGCTGAGATGGAGGCGGATATCCGTAACAGGCCAAAATCAGCGAACCATTGAAAAGAAATTCAATGTCGAACGGCTACAATCGCAAAAGGACACAAGGCTTTTCCAATCCAGTTTCCCTTAAACTCTCAAGAAGTCCGAAGAGGACTAATGCTATCACACCGAGAGAGCAATCAGTGAGGCCTCCACTGATGGGATGGCTTCTAACGCGCTCCAAAACAGAAACCCTTAGTTCGAGGACAAATGCAGACAGGAAAATTTAGAATAACAGCGGATGTCCAGAGCCCCCTTGCAGATAAGAACGTGAGAAATATCACTAGAAGCGTTCGATAGAGGCCTTAGAGAGGTAATAGGAAGTTTTACCAACAATTAAAACGAACATGCCAAAACTGTAAACCCCGAACAGAAATCTTCAAGCATGGAGAAGGAAACCTCATTGTAAAACAATTATTTCAGCAAACTGTTAAAAGATAATAGCGAAGAACATCCCATCATCAGGTAGAATAAACCATCTAACTTGGACGATGACAGACAATACTTCCATTAACCCGACTAAGATGAAGTTACGACAGCAATCTTCAAGCCTAAGTCCAACTAAGCTGATGGACCCAATAGCCTAACTGCCGAGCTGTTTAAAGCAGCAGGTGATGATTGAATACGGAGCTTACACCAACTCATCCCTAAAATCTGATTTAACGAAAGTATGCCCGAAAAGTGGAGCCTAAGGAATGGTTGTCTTAAAGAAAGGAGATCCTCTGAACTGCTCCAACTGGGGGCGGAATAGGTTTCGTCAACATCGCATAAAAAATTCCGCCTGTCGTATTATACGAACGCCTAAGATCCGTCGGCTGGTTGGGAGCTGTAGAAATATATAAGGTACTGAGAGGTGTCAACCTGGCGATACCCGGTGTTGCAACTGTTTCTACACATCAATTGTGCTTATTTACGTCCAAGTGGTAATCATCGGATACTGGTCGATGTCCATCCGGACTCGACTTGCCAAATTTATAAGCGCGAGTGCTGACCAGCAGACAAAAATAGAAGCCCTGTAACGAGACAACGAGTGAATTTCCCAGATGGGATCTCCGGTGAAGTAAAATCCCGGAACAAAACAAATGAGACATATTTCGAGCTCAGTCTGGCAAGGATTTCCGATACAAAGTCAGGGTCTTAGAAAAGAGACGGTGGCCGATGAACCCTTAATGGATGAACGGCAGAGTTCATATTCCCGAACGGGTTACTGGCTTCGTCTAACGGACCCCACATCCTAGGGTATTATAATGGAACTGGCCTCCAGGATCCAGATACGGATGGCAACCTCTGCAAACGAAACAAGGACAACGAACTTCGGATCTGCACGTAGAATGTTAGGTCCCTTAAAAAACCACGTGCAGCCGAAAAACTACCAGAGGTCCTGGACTGCTGCAAAGCAGATATTACCCCCATCCGAGAAATGCGATGGCATGGGCTGGACAAAAAGAGGATGAAAAACTGCGACATCTACTACAGCGCTTATTTGGATGCGGATTTGTTGTTGGAAGCAGATTTAGTCAAGAAGTCTTTAGTTTTCGGCATGTCAACGTGTGTCTCGTTACAATTCGTATTAAGACAAAATTTTCCAGCATTAGCCGCACGCCCCCACAGAGGAGAAAGCCGATGACACCAAAGGTGGCTTATACGAATTATTGGACAAAATTTACGACCAGTGCCCCAGCTATGACATTAAAATTGTCCTCCGCGATTGTAATGTAGAACCTTTCAGGTTGGACGATGTAGACCAAAAATCCATCCACCGGAAGGCTATGATTTGGTTAGGAGCATACACCAGCTCATCTGAAAGATACGGTCTGAGGAAAGTTTGCCCGATGAATGGAACCACAGCATTGTTTGTCCGATCCTCAAGAAAGAGGACCCTCTAAACTGCGCCAACTACAGTCTTCTTCACATCGCCTATAAGATGCTATCTGTGAACGTCTAAAGGCGTTCGTCAACAACCTGATTGGTCCATATCAGTGTGGCTTCAGGCCAGGACAGTCCACCATCGACCGAATATTCGCACTACAACAGATCTTGGAAAAACCCCATGAGCTCCAAACCGATACACACCACGTATTCCTCGATTTTATGTCCGCGTATGGGAGCATCTATAGAGACGAGCTATATAGAGCGTTATCTAATTTTGGCATCCCTGTCAAACTCGTCCGCTTGTACAGGATGACGATGGAGAATGCAAGCTGCTCCATCAAGGTCGGTAAAGGACTCACCGAGACCTTCGATGTCAAAAAAGGATTCGTACAAGTCAGTGCGCTGCCATTCGATTCCTTTAACATCATTCTTGAAAGAATAGTGCAAAACTCACACGCCGACACAAGAGGCAAAATCTTTCAAAAGTCCGTCCAATTACTCGCATACGCCGATGATATTGTCATAATCGGTAGGAAGCAGCGTAATGTCATTGGCGCTTTCGCGAGTATTGAGGCAGAAGCGGCAAAGATGGGTTACCCTCGGCAGATATAACTTTGAGATAGTTAAAGACTTTGTTTACCTAGTCTCTGCTATCAATTCTGATAACGACCCCAGCGTCGAGATGAAACGAAGAATAACTCTTGACAATCGCTACTTCTTTGGGACAAAAAGGCAATTGACTAGCATAGCCCTCTCTCGGACAACAAAAGTGACCCTATATAAGACCTTAATAATCCCAGTCCTGCTCTATGGCACAGAGGCATGAACTTTATCAAAAATAGATGAGCGTACTCTTGGCTGCTTCGAGAGGAAAGTTCTGCGGGTGATTTCGCTTCCGTCTGCAAAGATGATGAGCGGAGGAGTAGATAAAACGACAAACTTTACAAGTTTTACAGATACATCGACTTCGTCAGAAGAGTGACGATCCAACAGGCTGGGATGGCTGGGTCATGTAGAACGGATGAACGGACCGCGACTGAGGTGGTGCCTGAAAGTGAAAGAGGACCTCAGTCATCTTAGCGTGCAAAACTGGAGGCAACTAGCTAAAGATCGAGCTGACAGGAGACACTGGTTGATTGATGCCCAGGTCCATTGTATGCAGAGCCATATCAAGGTCGATTACGAAGTATTAAAGCCCGCTGAGGGCTCATGACGCTCTCATCTAAGATGGCGCACACAAGTGAAAGTGGACCTCAGCCACCTTCGTGTGCGCAACTGGAGGAGGCTGGCAAAAGACCGCACTCGCTGGAGAGGCCTGTTAGCTAAGCCCTGACTGCTCCATGCTTTCATCGTTCTGTAAGAATTCAATTCACAATTTGACACAGATTTATTGCGGTGGTCATACGATTTTTGTTTTCTTAATAAATTCATAATAAATGAGGCCTCTGACTGTTTCAAATTTCCCCAGAGTGGTTCTTATTCGGAGTTCGAATGCCTCTGGTGCTTCTGCCAAATAATGAAATATCAAACAAAAGCCACTTCAGTTTCATACAATTCCAATTCCGATTTCAATGTCATATCCGCTTTTCGGAACTATCCAGGCGCATGGCATTTTTTTGTAGAATTCTGAACCCTGCACGTGCCTCCAAATTTTATGTAGTCAATATCTACGTCTAGAAACATTTGCGCAAATTGGAGGTGTTATCACGGAACACTGGATTTCAATTGGAATCGAATGAATTTTAAAACATAAACAAAAGACTCCTAACACCCCAGAAGAACACAAAAAAAAAAAGAAAACACTCACACTCGCACTTTGAATCCAAAGACGAAACTAGAACCGAAACAAAGTCTCTTCCTACCGTGCGTATCCCGTGTATAGATTTCATTGGTATTTCATGTTTCTAAACCAAAACCAACGTTGCAATCAAATTGATTCAATTGAATTTTCTCTTTTTGACTGAACGTCGATAGCATTACGTGACACGAATACCTTGCCAGGGAATTCCACAGATGAGGATTCCCATCTCACTCAGATTGATTCCGGACAAAGGACACCGCCACTGATATAAAAGAACAAAGCGAAAGAAATGTTCGCACGTAGGAAAAGTTTTTCTTTTCTCATTTCTTTCTCCTTTATGTTTTAATTCTATTCCGGCCTAATTCGGCGTAAAACACAAATACTGCTATTTTTATAGAGTCCTTTGCCAAAATATTCCATGCGAATACCGTCACTGTTAGACGCCTTCAGTGGGAAAGTGGACTTCATTTAACCAGGACACGATTTCAATTTTAAATGCAACACAATACCGAGGGCGATAAATTGAATGTTTTGTGTTTTGAAGGGAGATTTTTGAAAATGTTGTAATTTGTTTTGCAGCGGGATTGGGTAGAGGACGTTATGTTGGACAAAAGTAATTCCACTGTACTTAGTCGTGGAGGGATGTTTGCGTTGCTAGTATGTTTGCCGTTCCAAGATGAACAAAAATAAAAAGTCCTTTCTTTAGAATCCTTAGAACAAATAAACCATATCTGTATAAGCATATAAGGATAGACAAATATCAGCTCTATTATAACACTGAAGGATGTACAATTACCTTAACGAGGCATGCATACGAACGACATGTAATGTTCAGAGCATCCTCTGCGTAGGGTTCATGTCCTTGTGACTGGACTCATTGAGGATGCTGCTCAGCTGTTTAATATGTAATTAAGTTGACAACGATATAATACAGTACAAGGTAACGATAAGCGGGGGTAATTTAACAAGAATAATTGATTTACGAGACCAGAGCTCTCTACCTCAAAGGGCTGCTGCAGGATGAATTTAATTAATAAATTGTTGACGTCTGTAATTGGGTTTCAATACTTCAGCTGAGGTATGCCGAGGGTGAATCCGGGAATCTGAGTTGTCACTGATTCCCAAATGGGACTTTTGTGAGTAATGTTACAAAAGTGCTGTCACGAAATGTAGGGTTGAAAATGAAGAATAATTGACTGGCATTGATTTATTATATTGAGAAAACAGATAACGATTTTGGGGGAAGTGAAAAACGAAGTAAAATAAGAAAAATCAACTCCGACAGAGTTCGTCCATTACCTGGTTAAAGAGGAAGTAACGTCTCAATGGATCGTACGCGATTATAAAAGATTAAGGTGTTGCTTATGTATTCTAAGAATAAGAAGATTTTAGCCGCAGCCAACATTTCATAGAATGCTCATTTCATAACCGAAGTACTGGCATCCTTGTGGACGGAATCCTTATGACTATGTGCTCAAGTGGAAGATTTGAATGGCGTGAAGTATCTGCCAAACTATAGCTTCCCATATTGTGCTTCAGCCTTGCCTAATCGAAATGAAATTGCAACGAAATGTTTGTGCGGAGGAGTAATTTTGAGAACATGAACTGGGGTTTGAACGTAGTGGAGAACAGTGACTATTTTTGTGATGCGAGATTATCTTCCTTGCAATAAAAACTAACTCCACAGTAAGAAACTAAGAAAAAACTCAACAACATGTTTCGTATAATTGCGTAATAATTGTTAATCATGGTCAACTGACAAGAAACAGATTTTGGAATACGAAAACCTCCTCGGCTCACGAAAACGAGAAGCTCAGAACATTAAATATGCTCACCTTTAAATGAAATTTATTCAGCACAAAAAGGATATATTGAAGCTAGCCGAGATAAAATGGAGGAATGCCAGCGAACTTTTCGGGAACATTGTCCATCTCTTCTGCAATATCTGCTGCTTACACCAATAGCGCCGAAAAGATGCATTTCATAAAAATCGTGCACTTGAAAGCAAGGTTCCGGAGTAGATTAGGAAAGATAACCATGATGCGGGAACAGACAGAGATGGAATCTTTGAGTGATGAATATGAAGGACAACTTGCATGGACAACTTGATTCTATCTACAGTTTAACTCCCAACGATGGCATCGTAATTGTGATGAGAGATTTCAACTCTAATGTATTTTTTTTTTTTTTTTTTTTCCGGCGAGGGCAGGTGAAAATCTTCCATCAGACACTATGAGGATCAGAGCGCGTGCTCATAGTAGTGTGAGATTCTTACTCACTAAAAACACCTCCCTTCCTTGTTGATTTTAATACCGCAACTAAGTAGAACTTATCAAGCAGTTTTTATTTCATAAGTTAGTCACGATTGGTAGGACACTTTCCAATGGAAGACCCTACATATTCCGCTTTCTTAATGCGGTTTCAATTTATCGCGCAAGGTCCAACGGTTTAGTTCGTTGAAGACGGCGTAGTATGTTTCGTTCGTCCAAGACTTCTAGGACTGTATTGTTGATATGGCCGCTTAACCGGACTTTATGTTTTCGTGCACAGTTCCTGACTTCATCTTCCACGAAAGGAACTCCGAGGTCTCGATGCAGGTCATTATTTCTTATAAACCATGGGGCACGCACAAATTGTCGTAGCACTTTATTTTCAAAAGTTTGTATTATATTTACATTTGATTTCTTAGTACAACCCCAGAGTTGTATACCATAGGTCCACACCGGCTTTAGCACTTGCTTATAAAGAAGCAGCTTGTTTTCTAAGCTTAGCTTGGAATATTTACCATGTAGCCAGTACATTTCTCTGTATTTGGCCTCTAGTTCTTTTCGTTTCTTTCTAACATGCGTTTTCCATTTAAGCTTCGCGTCAAGTGTCATTCCCAAATACTTAGCCTCGTTTGCAAAGGGGATACACACCGAGTTTATAGAAATGGGCAAGTGATTTATCTTTCTGTAGGTGAAGTCAACATGTACAGATTTTGTCTCATTAAGGGTAATTCGCCAGATCTTTGTCCACTCGTAGACTTTATTTAAAGCAGTCTGAAGTTTCGCCGTTGAGTCTTCTATTGATTCTCCAACCGCTAAGATAGCGGTGTCGTCAGCAAAAGTAGCGAGAACAGTATCCTCGACGTGTGGTATATCTCTTGTATATAAAAGGTACAAAAGTGGGCCCAGTACGCTTCCCTGCGGTACTCCGGCTAGGATATCTTTAAATTTCGAAACATCATTTCCGTATCGAACGCAAAAAATTCTATTTTCAAAATAGCTTGTCAATATATTATAAAGCTTTAATGGCAAAATTCGTCGCAGTTTGAACTTCAAACCTTCATGCCATACTTTGTCAAAAGCTTGTGAGACGTCAAGAAATACGATCGAACAAATCTTTTTTTCTTCCAGGGATCTTTCAATTACATCAGTAATTCTATGCACCTGATCAATTGTTGAATGCTTAGTCCGAAATCCAAATTGATGGCTGGGAATAAGATTTTGGTTTTCGATAATTGGGAGAAGACGTTTTAGCAAAATCCTCTCAAAGATTTTCGACAGGATCGGTAGGAGAGAAATGGGTCTGTATGATTTTTTATCGTTTGGAGGTTTTCCTGGTTTTAGTACCATAATGACTTCTGCAACTTTCCACTGGCTTGGCACGTATTCAAGCCTCAGAGCCGCGTTAATAATGTGTAAGAGCTTTATAAGTGCTTTTTGAGGTAGCATTTTCAGAACTTCTCCGGTAATAAGGTCATACCCCGGAGCCTTCTTTGGTTTTAATTTCCTTATTACAGTTTTGATTTCAGCAAGAGTTGCATTTGTCATTACAAAATTACTATATGCTATTTCTAAAGAACTGGTGCCGGGTGCCAGTGTCGGGCCGTCGGAGGGCTTGAAAATTTCTTCAAGATAGTCGGCAAAAACCTCCGCTTTTTCCTTATCCCCCTTAGCCCATTCGTTATTGCCGACCTTGATTTGTGGCGCGGGGATTTTGGGCCTTTTTAAGCATTTTAAAGCTTTCCAAAGCGAGTAATTTGTTTCTTTTCCTGCCGTCAGATTTTGAACATATGTATTTACTTCGGAATTTCTGTCACTTTTAAGAGTCTCCTTGAGCAGATTACAGAGCCTGTTTAAGCGTGTTTTATCCTGCGGCGCTCGAGTTGTTTGCCATCTTTTGCGAGCTTTTCTTTTTTCTCTTATCATATCTTTTACCTCAGGCGGGTAGTTTAAGTTACGTTTAGCCGTGTTTTTTCGTTGACAAGGTGTATTGTTCCACGCAGCACATTGGACTATTTCAACGAAAGAATCCACTTCGATTTCGAGTTCAAGTGCTGCTTTAAGTGAAACGTCTAGTTCTAGGTTATTATTAATCTCATTTCTGAATCCTTCCCAATTAGTATTTCGTCCAGTTAGTCTTAATGGTCCTTGTTTTTTAGTAAACGTGTCGTTCATTGTCAGTATGACTGGAGGATGATCGGAGGAAAGATCGAAGCTTTCATCAACGTTTATATCCGAGTTACGAATTCCTTTAACAACGAAGAAATCGACAAGATCGGGTATTTTCGTTGTGTCTGTTGGCCAATAAGTCGGCTTGCCCGTTGAATAGAAGTCACAATTGTCTTCCATACATGCTTTATAGAGTATTTTACCCTTTTGGGAGACACATCTTGATCCCCAAAAAGTGTGTTTGGCATTGAAATCACCGCCAATCATAAAAGCCGATCCAAGAGAATTAAATATATTTTTAAATATATGTTTTGAAGGCGTAAATCGTGGAGGACAGTAGATGGCTGAAATAGTAAAGGAGTTCTGTACCAATTTTACGCACACCGCAATTAGTTGTACAGACTCGAGCTCTACTTTTATATCTTCGTTGTGCTCAAGAGACTCTTTAATGTATACAGAGGATCCGCCTCTCGCGTTTCCCGAAGGGTGATACGCGTAGTAATCTTTAAAACCTCTAATTTTTGCAGATGACCCATTTTTCAAGTGGGTTTCGGAAACCAAACAAACGTCAATGTCGTTTTTCCTTAGGAATAACTCAAGTTCATAAAGTTTTTCTAAGATTCCGTTTGCATTCCAGGTGAGTACGTTTAATTTTTCCCTTTTCATTTTTTAGGCGAAGGACGTTTTTTATTGAACCTATTTTCAAACTTCTTTAGCTTATCTAAAATAAGTTCATTGATTTTGTTTTGCTGCTCAAGCTGCGCGAGAATAACGGAAAATACTTGGGAAGCAGGATTTCCGGAATCTTTTGCCTTTAGCTTGGTAGCTTCAGCGTATGTAAGTTTTTCCGATGCTTTCTTTTCAACACTGGAATCAATCACTTTCGCCTTGGCGTTTTTAACGATATTTTGAGCAGATCCCGATGTTTTTTCTTTAGTTTTGGGATTCTCTTTTTGTGGCTTAAACAACTTGTCACGTCTGTTTTGCAACTCCTTTGCTACTTCACAGCCACGGAAATTTGCTACGTGTTTACCCCTGCAGTTGACACAAGTCGGAGGGGTTTGTTTGCTTACGTTGCATTCTTTGGACAGGTGTTTACCTGCGCATTTTACGCACCGAGGCTCTTTTTGGCAGTAAGCTTGCGTATGGTTAAATTCCTGGCATCGCTTACACTGCGGGATCAGTTTCGAGTTTTTGCGTCGAGGCTCAATTTTAACAATAATGTTGAGGATTGACTTAATATCGTATATTTTTTGGGTATGTTCAGTGTTCTCAAAGGTTAGCATAAAGAGGGGAAGGCTACGTTTAACTGTCATATCCTTTCCTTCAATTTTTTGTTTCTCTCGCTTTTCGATGTTGACGACATCAATGATTTTAAAACCCTTGTTTTTTAAATCACTTACGATATCTTCTTTTGGGCAAGACGGATGCAGTCCTCTGGCGACGACACGAATAGGTCTTTCGCACTTGTTCTCGTATGTGAACCATTGGATTTTTTCGACGCTTAACTTGCGAGAAAGAATGCGATAGTTGTCAGCGTCCTTGACGTTGACTTTCCATACATTATTATTGCGCGATGTTACTATATAGTCCGATCTCGGCAGGGTCATCAATATGTTTTGGAGTTTCTTGTAATCTGAAACTCCAGTGACATTGATTGGCGGGGGTGTTCGTTGTTTTTCCGCTTTGATTTTTTCAGGACTCATGTTATTGTTGACATTTTTCTTCGATTCATCTCCCTTTGCTACACGTTGAGAGACGATTTTGGGAGAAGACGAAGCTTTACGCTTTTTTCCGGGACGTTTTTGCAAGATCCAGTCGGTTTCTCGACCTAGCTCTTCTTCATCTGTTTCGTAGATATTTTTAACAGATTCAATAGACATAACGTCGCTGTTTGACTTTTCCTTGGTTTTCAGTTTTTCCAGTTCTTTTTTAAGATCTTCGCATGTCGCTTCCATTTTGGTTAGCCTAGTACGAAGTTCGGTATTTTCGTCTTTCAGGCTATTTATTTTCGCTGAGGTCCATTCTTCGCAAGACGACGTTTTTGGTGTCGTTGGACTTCTTTTGTTATCTTCTTGTTTTGGAGATCTAGGTGGTGGAGATCTCGAAACCCGTGAACTTTTTCCGAACGGGTTGATAAGATGCAATAATTGGCTCGCCCCAGAATCCATCGAGCCGACCTCCATAGAGGGTGGATTTTCCAGCATAGCTGGTCTGCCACCTGGGGTAATAATTCCATTTGTTTTACTCATTGCATAATTAGTATACACTTCGCGCTCGGTATACGGAGGGTGCATTTTAGTCGCCTCTTACGACAGGCATGCATACCTCGGGTATATTCTAACCCCTACCCGAAGGGGTGTCTAATGTATGGCAACATCACGATTAGGTGACGAATTGAAAGTTTAGTTCGGATCTTCAAAACACTCGAGGAAGCTACCTGGCTACGAGCTAATGCCACTTTTTTCAAGCGGTCTCGGCATTTATGTGCTTAGTGATGTAGGGTAACAAACCCCACCACAATGTAGTCCCTGTTCCAATCCAGAATTCAACTTCATGTGGCTAAAATTCTATCCCCACTACTCCTTTATATACAAAAGCCCCAAACTGGACAGCGATTCGACATTTATCGAGATTCATGCGATGCCTGACTCCATAAAAAGAATTGCATCCCTCTATCCTCATATTGAAATCGTTATTACGGGCGATTTCAATACACACAATTCCGGATGGCTGGGACATTCTGGACAGACAACACACGAAGGACTCTATGTTGAGATCTTCGGTGCGAAAAATAACTTAAAACAGCTTATAAATCAGCCCACACGAATACCAGACGTTGATAGTTATACCACCAACACCCTGGACTTGTTTTTAATTTCTCCTTTAATAAGTTCACTGTTTATGCGCTTTCCCTTCTAACATAGTCTCGTCGGAACATTGTGTCATATCAGCTCATTTCTCGTATATATACCACACAGTTAGACAAAAGATTTCTAAAAGAATCGTATGGCAATATCAGAAAGCCAATTGGAACCGACTTAACAGCTTCTTTAGGAATTTTAACTGGTCATTATGCTTCCTCGATAACGACGTGGACGCCGCTGATATGCTCACATACACTATTCTCTTTGGAATATGATCCTTTATCCATTATCGGATGAAGTGTACCAAACCAAAAGAAAAGGCCTGGTACGAATCAAGCTATAAAGTGGCTGTCGGGGTTAGAGAAATATTTGTTCGGCCCTTCAAGACCAACCCGACTGAGGGAAACCGGAAAAAGTTTAAACGAGCCAGGAATGATTGTAACGTCTTTCATGAGTGTGAAATTTCAATACGACGAAAATCTGAGGCAAAAAATACTGCAATGTCCCAAAGGTAGTAAAAATTGTTGGTCTTTCGTCAAAATTATTTGAAATTCTTACTCATCCTCCATCCCAACGCTCATTGACAATGACATTCCAGCTGTCAGCTCCTTGGATAAGGCCAATCTGCTTGCCGCACACTTTGCTATTATGCTCTGTCTCCACCTACACTTGAGTGCATCGAATCTTCAATGTGACGAATCCACTTTCTCACTCGTATAGTAGCAAGAGTTCGTAAAGATTCAGAAATCCGCTGATTCAGATGGTATATCTCCGCTTCTTCTGAGGAGCGTTCCTCTTCGCTCGCAAAACCACTTCGTAAGCTTTTTCATCAATCCTACTCTTTAGGACTCTTTCCGAGCAGACGGGGAACTGCATTTGTCCAGCCCATCCCTAAAAAAGGCGAATCTTCTTCTCCCTCTCCCATTGCACTTACGTCACTTCTTTCCAAAGTCAAGGGAACGCTGATAAACTGTCAGCTCATGAAATATCTCACTGACCGTCAGTACAGTTTTCGTGGCTAGAGGTCCACTGGTGATCTGATGGCATGTCTCACCGACAATTGGAACCAAAGTCTACGACAACCTGGCGAACCAAGATAGTTGCGCTTGATATTTTTAAGACATTTGGCAGAGTTTGGCATCAGGCTGTTTTGTCAAAAATGCGTGCTCTTCTTCAATGGATTAGAAATTACTTTTCGGAACGTTTAATGCAAGTTACCTTGGATATTTTCAAGTCTGATATTCACAAAGTAAATGTTGGTGTACCCCAGGGCTCCATTCTGTCTCCAACAATTTCTTATTTTCATCAACGATTTCTTGTCTGCTACTGCTAATCCAATATATTCCTTTCCTGAACAATGCGCAATTAAGTGCTTCCAAGACACAATGCTGTCTGCTGTCGTTAAAATGAAATTTAAACACCCAGCCATTATCCATGAATGGCACGTGCATCGTCGAAACCGAAAAACTTTCCATTGTCGGTATGTGTGTCAACAACTCTCGTTGGAATGACCACATATTCGGTGTAGTCAAAAAAGCTGCGAAATGTCTAAGTTTCCTCAAACAATGTACAAATACTTCATCCCCTGTGATCAGGCCTCAATATATAAGGCCTCTTAACCGTAACACCCGTCTCGCTTTGAATGCTCATCAGTATACCCTCAAGCCCACTTTTGGGCGTACTCTAAAATATCGTGATTCCTTCCTAAAGCGTACAACTCGCTTATTTAATGCGCTGCCCAGCTCTTTATTTCCCAGTCATTATAACCTTCAAACATTTAAAACCAACGTTCATCGGCATCTCTCTGTCTTTCCTCCCTGATTTTCCTTCGCGCGCGCTGTGTGCAAGTTATTAAGGGTACTTAAATCCCTTGAGCTCGCGCAAATTTTATTTAAAAAAAGAAAACAGGTGCCTGGCTGGAGAAGGTCTTTGGCGCCGTATATTTAGAGGGGTTATTCTTCTGAACAGGTTGGGCATAAGTAAACCACTGACGGACCTTATTTTTAATATGTTCATCAGCATACAGTTCATCGTGAAAAATGGCGATGTGACTTCTTGCGGAATATTTGACATTAAAAACGGTCTGCGATATATTCAACATCTACACAAGCGATTTTGTGAGTTTATTCCACCATGCTATAGTGTACGCAGGCGACTTGGTCACGTACAGATCAATTCCAAAGAGACGTTATTAATATGCTCTTGCAATGCGACATCGATAAAATTAAACGATATTGCGACGACTGGTAGTCGAAGATCTACTTTCAGAAGTCGGAAATCTGGTCTGGCCTCAAGGGACACTAGAAAGAACTTGCTTGTCAATCTAGCCAGACCTAAATATGTTTTTGCCCACAAAGAGACTGTTTTATAGCAGCCAACACGATGCGAGGGCGAAGATGGACTACTACATGGCCCTTATCCCGCCTATGCTTGTATTTGGATGTCCAGTACAGTTCAACGTGAGGACAAGTTTAATGGAAAAGATTCGGGTGTTTGAGAAAGCTTGACTAAGGGCGCGCTTTTGCTTGTACAAAATACCAGTTTCGGAGTACATAAAATGCTATGCTAATAAAGTCTTATACAAAGAACGAACTTAGTAAGTGGACAATTTCATTGTTAACATGACTCGTAGGTACATTACAACAGCAATGATCCCAACAAACAACCTAATCCATGGTGTTCATTAGCCCAATTATATATGGTATACCACTAAAGTGTATGCTTCAACGGTTTTGCTCCACTAGAAACGTTCCTCTATATCGATAAAAAAGGGCTGATTCAGGATGGACCAACGGTACAGGTAGTCTTCCATCGCTTGGACAGGTGACTTAACTACGACAGAAACATAACGTACACGGTTGTGCGGAGCGTGTCTGATTCAGTAGGGCGGTAGGGAGCCTTGTTATGTGGGATGCTGGAGGGATGAGTATTGGGGATGAGGAGAGGAAACTTCTACGTCGTTTCTTTCACATTCGGGACAGGTCGGTATGGGGCAGGCTATGTAATGCTTTGGCTGGCTTATACATATAATTTAGATAGATTAGAACAATAAATTTAAAAATTCACAAAAACTTTAAAAAAAATATTAGGTGCGCAACTAAGTTCTCAATGTCAATAGATGGCTCCAGCAGTAAATGCTGGTCGAGATTGACATATCCAAAACGTCATGAATCAAGCTTAGACAAACAAACCGTATTGACACATTTCTTATTATCATACTCGTATATGTACTTTTGGTTGTGTGAAAATGTGTGATTTTGTGCCAAATAATCGTCATTTGCGGGAAGTGTTGATTTTTTTCTTTCATTCGAAGGAAACGGCGGCTAAAGTGCAGCGAGAGCTGCAACGGAGATGCTGTTCTAAGTGAAACAACGTGCCCTGATTAGTTCCGTCGCTTCAAAGACGGTGATTTCAATGTTGACGACGGTCCGTGCGAAGGAAGGCCAAAATCCTTCGAAGACGCTGAATTGGAGGCATTGCTGGATGAGGATCCGTGCTCAATGCAAGAAGAGCTTGCTACAGTATTAGGAGTTACGCGCCAAGCAATTTCCAAGGGATTGCAGGCGTTCGGAATGATTCAAAAACAAGGAACTTGGACTCCTTATGATTTGAAGCCAAGGAACACCTGCTCCAGCGGCAAAAAAGGAAGGGTTTTCTTTATCGCACCATGACGGGTGATGAAAAATAGACTGTTTACAGCAACTCAATGAGAAGAAAGTCATGGGGACTGCCCGGTCATGCTTCTACGTTGCCAGCTCGGCTGAATATTCACGCTGCTTATGTTGTGTATTTGGTGAGTCCACGTCGGTGTTATTTATTGTTGAAACCCTACGAAACCATCACTGGGGAACTGTATCGACTTCAATTGATGCGAATGAGGCGAGCACTGCACGAAAAACGCCAACAATACGAGCAAAGGCACGAAAAAGTGATTCTACAGCATGACAATTACAAGTCCTACCCCATCCGCCTTGTTCCCCAGATATTGTGTTGTCGGATTATTACTTGTTCGGTTCGATGGCATATGGTCTGGATGGTCAGCAGTTTCGCTCATATGAAGACATCAAAAAATAGCTTAATTCGTGGATAGCCTCAAAAGATGAACACTTTAACCGTAATGCTATGCGAGCTCTGTCAGAAAGACGGGAAAAAGTTGTAGGTAGCTATGGGCAATACTTTGAATGATTCATTTGTAACCATTTTTTCACATTAAAGTTGCATTTTCATAAAAAAAAACAGCGATAAATTAGTTGCGCACCTAATAAAAAAATAAAAAATATTTAAAAAACATAAAAACAAAAAAGAAAGTGCTAAATATATTGGGTATATAAATTAATTCATGCGGTTTTTTTCAAAATTTGAACGTTTATTTAAAAAAAAACATGTACAATAGTATTATTCAAAGTATTGCCCATCTGAAGCTATGACTTTTTCCCATCTTTCTGGCAATTTGTGGATCCCATCCCAAAAAAAACTGCGCCGGCTTGGCAGTCAAGAATGAATCAAGCCAATTTTTGATATTCTGCTCTGATGTGATCCGTATTTCAGTGAGGGCGTTCTGCATCGACCGGAACAAATAGTAGTCAGAAGGGGCAAGGTCTGGGCTATAAGGCGGGTGGGGTAAGACTTCCCATCCACTGTTTTCCAAATATTTCTTAACCGGAATAGCAACGTGGGGCCGAGCGTTGTCATGATGGAAAATTATTGCCTCGTGTCTGGTCGCATAATTCGGACGTTTTTCGACTACTGCTCTCTTCAAACGGATTAATTGTGTTCACTAGCATTGTCCATTGATGGTATCACCCGGATTTAGCACCTCATAATACAGCACACCCATCTGATCCCACCAAATACAGAGCATTACCTTCGCGCCATGGATATTCGGCTTTGCCGTTGATTTGGCTTGTTGGCCGGGTTTCACATATGATTTTTTGCGCTTGGTGTTGTCGTAATGGGTCCATTTTTCATCACCAGTAACAATCCGATGCAAAAGTGACTTCCTTTTGTGGCGTTCCATGCAAAACCGCCTTTCAACGTCTCTCGGCTTGAGTTCATGTGGAACCCAATTTCCTTGCTTTTGAATATATCCAGTTGCTTTTAAACATTTTGAAATGGCTGCTTGAATGACACCCAAAGATTCTGTGAGCTCTTCTTGTGTTTTGCAACAATCTTCATAGAGTAATGCTTCCAGTTCTTCATCTTCAAACGTTTTTGGCTGTCCAGGACGTTCATCGTCTTCCAAGCCAAAATCACCACTTTTAAATCGTGCAAACCACTTTTGGCACGTTCGCTCAGCTAGCACATGTTCACCATAAACTTCCACCAAAATACGATGACTTTCGGCAGCAGTTTTCTTCATATTAAAGTAATGAAGAAGAACTCCCCGCAAAAACACTTTTTCAGGCACAAAGTTCGACATATTTGAGTGAAAAAAAATTATTGTTGTTTACGCGTCAAATGAATGACATATACTGAAATGACGTACAATGACAGTAGCTTTCCAACGCATGTTCCAATGGAATAATACAAGTTACGCCATCTCTTAGCAAACCGCAATAGCTTACGGACTCCACGCGGGCACTCTAAACTAACCCTAACACTTTACATATACTTTATAACCTTCAATATAAATTAATTGATTAATATTAATACTAAGAAAATAGTTTTAATGAATGCAAAACCGCAAAGTTATATGCCCAGTAGAACAAGTGTGTTAAGCTAATTGCCCTAGTTGCTAAGCATTTTTTTGGATAGGATATACCACATTGATCAAAAAGGTGGAATTTATTCTGAAAATTCTAAATACAAGTTTATTCATCTAAATCTACATTGTCCCCTTCAAAGCAATCCCCATCGACTGCAACACACTTACGTCAGCGCTTGATCCAATCCTCGAAACATTTTTTATATTCGGTTTTCGTTATGTCCATCAGTGCTTCCTGCGATTTTTCCATTACTTCCTCTCGGCTGCTGAAACGCGTTCCCCGTAGTGGTTTTTTTAAATCGATTGAACAGAAAAAAGTCACAGGGAGCCAAATCAGGTGAATTCGGTGGCTGTTGGATGGTATTTGTTACATATTTCGTCAACAAATTACGAATAATGATGGCATTGTGCGACGGTGCGTTATCATGGTGCAAAATCTACGAGTTTTCCGCCCACATTGCTGGTCTCTTTCGGCGAATTGCTTCACCCAAACGTCTTTTGGCCTTCTTGGCCTTCTGGCAAAAATTCATGATGCACTACACCGTTGTAATCCATGAAAACCGTGAGCATTGCCTTCTTTTTTGACTGAAAACGACGTGGTCTTTTTGATCTCGGCTCATTTGGTGAACGCCATTCACTTGCCTGATGTCTGGATTGCGTCTCGTACTTTTAAACCCACGTCTCGTCTCCAGTAACGATCCTTTTGATGAATGTGGGATCGGATTCAGCCTCGCAAATTATCTCTTTTGCGACGTCAACATGGTCTCTTTTTTGCATAAAATTGAGGTCTTTTGGCACCAACTTTGCTGTTACACGACGGAAACCCAAATCATTAACCAAAATGTCTTGGACGGATCCATAGGCAATGTTCAAGTCCTCCGCTATCTCTCTGATGGTTAATTTGCGGTTATTGACAAACATTTCTTTTACTCGTACTTCATCAATGTTTTCGTCGGTTTTCGATGTCGATGGTCTGCCACTGCGTTCATCATCTTCGACTGACTCACGACCACTTTTGAACCGCTCGTGCCACTCGTTTTCTTTAGAGAATCGTTGCCGAAACACTTTTCCAACATTTCCAACTTTCGCGCACTATTAAATCCGTTTTTTACACAAAATTTAATACGAGGGTTGTCTGAAAAGTTTCCGTAAAGATAGCGGTCCTCGTCAATAAAACCTAGTGCATGCTAGTTGTGCATCTTTTTACAGTTACTTACCGAAGTTTCAGTCAATTTGGAAGCGCAGTTTTTAGTTGACAGTCCTTTGAGTGAGTCTTTGTGAGTGTTTTTTGTGAAAATGGAAAAAATTGAGTATCGAACTGTTATTAAAATCTTGTTTTTGAAAAGCAATACGCCTACGCAAATCAAAAATAAGTTCGACTCTGTGTATGGGGCTCTGCACCATCATTTACCACAGTGAAATTTTGGGCAGCTGAATTTAAACGTGGCCGTAAGACCTTGGGAGATAATGAACATTCGGGACGTCCAAAAACTGCAACCACTGACGATAAAATTGCTAAAGTTCACCAAATGGTGTTAGACGACCGCCGAATTAAAGCGAGAGAGATTGTAGAGGTTATGAAAATGTCCAAACAACGTGTTTGCTACATATTAAATCAAGGTTTAGGCATGAGAAAGCTGTCCGCGCGTTGGGTGCCGCGTTTGCTTACGTTAGACCAAAAACGTGTTCGAATGAACATATTCAACGCTCTATTGGCGGAGTTTAGGCGCAATAAATCCGAGTTTTGGAGCCGATTAATTACTATACATGAAACTTGGATACACCATTATACGCCCGAAACAAAAATTAAGTCAAAACAGTGGACTGCAAAAGCGCGAGCCGGCTCCAAAAAAAAACAAAAACAGTTTTTTTCGGCTGGGAAAGTGATGGCGACTGTTTATTGGGGTAGTAAAGGAGTTATCTTAATCGGTTATCTTCAAAAAGGAAAAACCATTACAGGAGCATACTACGCATCATTACTTGCCAAGCTGAAATCAGAAATTGCGGAAAAACGGCCACATTTGCAGAAAAAGAAAATCCTGTTTCACCAAGACAACGCGTCGTCTCACACCTCAGCAGTTGCCATGGCGAAAATCCATGAATTACGGTTTGAACTGCTTGACCATCCGCCTTATTCACCAGATCTAGCCCCAAGCGACTGTTTTTGTTCCCTCATCTAAAAACTGCGCTCGGAGGACAGAGATTTTCGTCAAATGAGGAGGCAATCACCTTCGTGAACAATTATTTTGCAGAGAAAAACGCCAAGTACTATTTGGACGGGTTAGAGAGATGGGAGCATCGCTGGGAGGAGTGTGTAGGGTTACAAGGAGACTATGTAGAAAAATAAAAAAAAATTTTGAGAAAAAATATTTTGTGTCCTTGTTCGGAAACTTTTCAGACAACCCTCGTACAAGTTCGTTGTTAATTTAAATCCATTTCTAAAATTGTAAAAAATCGCCAAGACAAGCTATGACGCTAAGATTCAAAGGGAACGTCAGCAACAGATTTACCAACTTAACAAAAAAAAAAAAAAAAATCAAATCGGAACAATGGGAGCGCCACACAGTGGTGTGATGCGGGAACCTTTTGATCAAGGTGATATGTAATAATAAAATTGTTATTTATCAATTTGCATTGAAAAGAAAGAAAGAAAGGATCCTTTTGACTACCATTGATTTTACCGAGAGGGCAGTTCCCTCGCATACTTGCTAAGTCACATATAATTCAGCATTGGAAGTTTTAAACGATCTGCGGACACAAATGTCTTCTTGGATCCCAGTCATCTTAAAATAAATATTGCACACAACAAATTAAAAAACTTATTCAAAAGTTTTCCTTTGACAGTATTATCTATTGTCAAATCAGAGAAACTCGTAAATATCATAGAATCAAATTCTCCTTAAAACTGCGAAACAAATGTGCACATTTTCGTAAGTATTTTAAAAGTCCCACCATCGTCTCTTCAAATCTTCTGAGGCAGACTACTCAGGCATCAATAAACTGACAAGTTCGTCTTTCATTACAAGAAAGACGATCAGGAAGAGCCTTCACTGACAACCTGACCTAAGTGTGTTCCCTTTTTAATTTATTCTCCTAAAGTTTTATTTTCAAGGGACATTGGGAGTCATCTACTCATAATATTCGCAATACTTCTTTTCATTCCAATTCCCTCGATTAAGTATTCAAGCGATCAAAAACAAGAATTTCAAAAACATTCAAGTTGACCGTCCCTATAGGGAATGTCTCCTAACTAAAATTGGAAAGAACTTATGCTCCATTATATTTTCAATTACGTGAGAAAAATTCGTTGTCCACTTTATTTCATTAAACATGAACTTCATCCCTCCGGGAAATTTGCATAACCGTTACCGTTAGTAATTCAGCATTTTTAAGCGGCACACAAATGGTTCACAAACTCGAAGAAGTAAAGTTTTCAATTCTTTAACGAAAATTCGAAATTCCTTTTGAAACAAAAAAACAAAACATGAAAATTATTTTCCACTGCGAAGGCCCGATATACTCGCATTCCCTGAAGAACGACCGTTTTCATGAGCCATGGCAACTGTGTTTTTATCAGCCATGACAACCATCGGTATCCATGTACAGTCCATTCTCCAATGTATTCAACCTTCAGTTGGTACCATCAGCTTATCTCGATAAACAATCTCAAAGATTCCATGGAACAAGTGGGGAAATAACGTATTAAGTACCATCTGTCAGAGATGGTTTATATCATATTTTTTTTTTTTTTTTTTTTTTATCGTTTTTGTCAAGAGCATGGGCTGGTTGGTTTGTGGAGTACCAATACTATATACTCCACTTCAGTGCTGGACGAAGAGGATAACTCGAAGGTAAAGGACTCTCTTTGAGGTACACAAAACATAAACGAGATGGTTATCCGAATAGATACTCGTACTCTATAACTCAGTGTTAGTACTTTGATTTCGAGACCATATCCAAAGAAGGTATCTGGGGACGAGCTTTGCCGTATGCCTATACACATAAATCGTACATAGATCTAGGTGTGATAAGGTTCAAGGGCGAAAATGCCGAAAACCAAACCAGACATCTCAAATTGAACTTAAAAGTGTGTATTTGCAATTTAGGACACTTTGATGATTGCGTGCTTACACAAACGAAACGGAAAATTGAAATCTTATGGAAAGCTCGTCAAAATGAAAGAACTAATGAATTCGAAGTACAAACAACTTCAGTAAACCGACTGTGGAATTCTTTTGTCCTGCCAATGGTGTAGGTACGTCGTTGATCGTCCTCAAACATGAAATTTCAATCAGCCAACGCCACTTAACCTACTTCATTGAAGGAAGGAATTCGCGTGTGATTTATTTCAGCCATCTCATTGTTATGACAGCTGTTTGCGACTTTACTGGACTACTGAACAATAGTTCATGCCACCGAAAGCCGTTAATTTCAACATTACAGTCTGGGGTGAACTAAGAATATTTAGACTCTCCTCTCAATGTAAGGTATATCCACAGCCATCATCACAGTGGTCAAGTTCGCTATGAAACCAGGAACGAAGTTCTTGTCGAGTTTCACAACTTATCGGTTACTACCAGTAAGGCACCGTATAACTCAATTCAATTACACTCAATATTGAAATGACCGTTTATCATCAAGGACCCATAACCATCACCTATCTACCCATTTCAATTATCTCCTGCCGAGCTAGATAATATCGCCACCCTATCATCAAAAACAATCACCAGGTCTCTAATAATGCACAATTCAAACACACGTATCCAGTCCTCTAGAAAAACATCGCGTGGAGAGCTTGCTACCTCGACAAGGCCTCTTTTATGCAGAAATGCATACAATGAGCCACCCCGGTAGACAAGAATCCAAAGCTGAAACTAAAACTCAGCCCAGACAGGGGGCACATGTATCAAACTGCACATCCTTCAGGCGGTGCCTGCCCTTTTCGAATACATACCATCTGGTTGTGAAGCATTGAGTAAGTAATAACTTACGCTCGCTTGCAGAGAAACTGTCAATGTTCCCAACGGCAGTTCTATCTCTAATTTGGAAACAAGAATGATGTATTTGTTTTCAGTTAAGATAAGGTTCTCCCAAAAATACTTACAGTGCCCCTATGGAGAATACACTACCTACAGACAACCAAACGGCTAAGTAGGCCATATTCTCATGAAATAAAATCTGATAGCGACTTCCCGCAGATATCACCTTATCATTCCATACCGGTGACTTAATTGTTTACTTACTTACTTAGATTGTACTATATCCAGAGTGTACTTGGGCCTCAAATGATAAACCTCTCCAGTAAGCTCGAATTTTCCCAACTGCACCCACTTACTTACTTAAGTAGGTGGACCTAACTTACTCAGAGTGAATCTGGGCCTTAAGGAACAAGCCCCTTCAGCTAGCACGATCTCTTGCCAGCTGCCTTCAGTGCCGCACTCTAAGTTGGTTAAGGTCCCTTCCACTAACGTGTGCCACCATAAAAGCAATCGTCCTCTGCCGCACCGACCATTAGGATGAGAATTGAAGGCTCTTTAGACCGGAGTTATGACGCCAATCCGTTCAACATGGCCCAGTCATCTCAGACGTTGGATCATTATCCATTCTCAGTCAATAAAAATGGCGCCGAAAATCACAAGCAGTATGTTTGTCTTGAAACAGCCAAGTTCTGTCGCCATAGATCAGGATCAGGAAGATTCCGATTTTGTATAGAGCTAGCTTGGTCTTACGAAACAGGGCTCTGTTTCTTAATTGCCTTCTGAGCCTTGAGAAACAGCCATTATTATTCTGCATCTGATTTCTGCGGTGATGTCGTTACCGCTTGCAACTGTGGAGCCAAGGTATACGAACTCCTAAGGAGGCAGCTGACTGGTCTGACTCATCTAGTGCTTGAAGGCATCACCATCCGATTTTCCAATAAAGCTAACTGTTAGGATGTCATCGTGGATAACAAACTTCATCCGACTGAACGTATCACGGCGAAGCCCTTCAAGTTGCTGTCGGCCTTTTGGCAGGAGGACTTTTACAATAAGAAATGAGCTAACACCGCTGTGATAACGCCAATTATATCCTATTCGTCGGTTGTCTGATGGAACAAGCTTTTACGAAAATATGCTATTGCTGCTTTTACTAGATCTCAATGGACGGTCTATGTATTTCGGCTGGATTAGGTCTTTCCGTAGCACCTATGGCTCTGTTCATTCACATCATGGGCTAGAATATCAAGGCCACCTTTTGTTTAGAGAGCAGTGGTCAATGGTACAACATGCATTTTGATGACCTTGCGCACCAACTGTCTTTTGAGTCTCTGGTCTGATGGACAAATTGCTGAACGTACATTGACCGTGTACCCGGAAATCGTTTTGGCCAGAATGTGGCCAGGAAAGGAATGTGGTCGGGTCTTCACGGATGGCTTCAAAAATGGCCTTGGATGCGGCACCTGTGTGTTTCTGGAGGACCACAAGTTTGAATTTCACTCCTCGTTAGGAAAATTTACGTCTGTCTTCCAAGCGCTGATATGCGCACATATGCAATCTTGATTGGAAGGCACCATATTCTAAAGAATCATTGGAGAGGCGAAGCATTTGCATCTGCAGCGATAGCCAAGCTTGACTTAAACTCATATCGATTTAACTCAGTTCGAGAAAGCAAGCCTTTACTGAACTGAGCCGGAAGGCTGGGTTTATTGAGTTTTGTTTCTGTTTCAGGTCACGGAATTGAAAGGCAAGATTTATGGGAGAGTCTTTTAGGTCCCGAACCTATGAACCTCTGAGAGTGTTCAGCCTACACCTATTTCCAGCCTGCACGTGCTCGACCCTGATGTCACTAAAGGGCTTGCACTTCTTTCCATGAAAGACTGATAAATTTTAGTAAAAAGAATATACATACAAGGAGTACAAGTCCTTCGTCTGAGTTCTTCATTCAGAAAAAGAAAACTCTTGCTTTCGCCTGATGAGTGTAAACTACGGTGACATACTACCAAACTACCTGTTTCAACGAAAACGTACTGCCAGTCATTAAACATTTTTATGTCTGGAGATGTTCCATAAGGTTCGAATCTGCAGGCGTTTTCATGATCTTTGAAATAAGGGACGTAAGTGCATTGGGCATTCAGCCAACAAGACCTCAGTAGAAATAAAATGAAAATTCACTCTTGCCAATCGCTGTTTGCTTGGGCTAAGAAGGCAATTGAGTAGTGAGGCCCCATCCTTTATCACCCAGTTCTACTTCATGCCGCTGAAGTATGGACTTCATCGGCAGCGGATGAAAATATCCTCGGTCGTTTAGAGAGACAAATCCTTGGAAAAATGTTCAGTTTCGTTTGCGCTGACTGGCATTGGTGAAAAAGATTCAAGACGAACTGTACAATGGCATCGACTCGGTTGGAAAACTGCGCATCAGTCGTCTGAGATGGCGAGCACATGTAGACTAATGGACACCAATGCTCCGGCCTGCAGGGTCTTTGAATCTAACCCGGAGCAACAGCGCCGTAGGGGGAGACCTCACCTTAGGTGAAACGCATAAGTAGATGGGAATCTCAACTAACTTGGAGTGAGCAAGTGCAGGTAATTAGCTAAAGACCGGGCTAACTGCAAGGGCTTGTTAGTAACGCCACCTAAGTAAATAATTGCATTGGATCGGCATGAGGACAGAGTACATTCGCGTTTTCATGCAATGGGCTGAACAAATATTGTTTTTGATCTTCTTGGAAAGATTCTACTACGCATTAGAATTGATGAAAAAACGTCTTACCAGAATCGAAGAATATCTGCTAAGAAGAAGACATGCCGTCTGGAGCAACGAATTTGTGTTTGTCGGGTACCTTTGCCACTACCTAGTATGAAAGTGGATCTTTCCATAGGATGTTTGAAATTTTCGACGTTTAAGGAAGACTCTGCAGTCATTCATGGTTAGTTGCACTTCTTTTTCGGGTTTTTTCTGTCGTGTTGGTTTGATAACTAATACGTTTCCAACCCCAATAGTCTTTTGAAGTGCGTTTTCTTTTGGTTTAATACTCGTCATCCGATGAGGGGTAATGATCTATTGCAATAACAGGGGCCAGTTAAAAGTACCTAGAGAATATGTTAAGTCCGCTCTAAGTAGCTATGATGGGTCATTACCTCACCACTCACTATGCAAATAGGACTGTAAGTCCTTCTTTCTATGCACAGCATGACCAGACAAACAACCCTGTGAATGGAAGACTAGGTCTTAATTTGTAACGCCGTCAATTTATTTACCTATTTATTTAATTCGAATGGAATCTTTGAAATCTGTTTTCACACCTCAAAGGTACCAAGTGATATTAAAAAAGTATCTAAAATGAATAGTCGACTACCGGCCGATATGCTGGAATCATCATAATCCATATCCTGTGAAAAAGCACAGAAATTTGTGCGTTGCTTTTACTGCTTCGATATCCCCCAAGATTTTTCCAAAGAAAACAGTCAAGCTCGGGTAGGTATCGGGTTACAGGGACACTGGACGTTGAGTTATCGAAAAACTGACGGAAAAAGATCCTGCTGATTCGTTCACTGTCCCAGTGCCCTATTGTAGCATCCAGCAATAAATTTTACAATCAAATTTTGTGATTGATTTGAAAGTGTGGTTATTCTACTGGGAGAATACGGTGCGTCGTAAACTGAATATCCTTTATTTTTTTTTATCGATAAAGTGTAGAACATCTACTGTTTGAAAATGGACTAGGCGTAAGAGATTTGAAAAATCGGTGACATACCATATACAACAATGAAAATTGTAAGGTTATTTGAATATAGTTTTGGAATCAGAAGCCCTCTCTAAAAATTACAAACGAACTCTACAAGCCGGAAAAAAGCTAAATTGCATGTCATTTTCCTGTTTTATCTTACAACCTTTAATGAGCTCTGGAAAAGCAACGCAAGTTCTTTTATTGATGAATTAGGAATGGAGAGTATCGATATCTTCGATTCAACATCTTCCGGATTGGGCACAGAATGATAGTTATGGTAAAAAGGAAAGAATCATTACTCGCACGTGTTTCCGAAGCTTGCATCAGTTATGGCAAGATTCTCTGGACCATCAAACCCACCTCCAATATTTAAAATGCTCTTTTGTTTCCAGCAGATAACATGAACTCGGACCACTGTCAGGTTGTGGTCAAGATGCAAATGCCAACATCTGTTAAGACAGCTGGCACCCTCTGGTTATAATGTACATTACACGGATCCCTGATATGGTGGACTTCTCTTTCTCCCATACTCGTGGGACCCAATTATGAATCAAACAAATATAAATACAAATAGAAAAACAATTACAAAACGCAAGAAAATCCATTCAGGAGAAGTTGTGTACTGATGCGATCCCCACCGTTAAAAACAGCGGAGGGTGCAACCCAGAAAGAAAGCAAGTACTTGGGGAGTCGTTCAAACCATTGCATCGTCGCAGATGTAGCCGAACTTTCCCCCCAGAGAAGCATCAAAGACAACGATATCAAGCTGAAAGAAAGACAGCAAAGCATTAGAACATTGCAGGAGAGATGGAATCTGTCTTCAAAAAGAAGATGGATCCATCGACTGGATATTCAAAAATGGAAATCCACGGAGAAGTGAATTCTTATCTTAGTCAGTTAGTAACCGGACATGGCTGCTTCCGAGCTTATATGAACAGATCTGGGCTTGATGAATGCAACAACACGTATTTTTTCAGTGGTGTTTATATTTTCGTATAGACCGTAGAGATCTGAAGGAAAGAATTTAAGAAATACGGACAACCCAAGAACATTGTGAACCATATGTTAACATCGAGCGCAATATGGGAAACTATGAAACAGATTGCAGCGATAATCAGGAAAGTACAAGGGAGAATAACCAAACCTAAACTGCATCTCTCTTGGAATAAAGAACGGAAAACAGCGAAAGCAGTGTATAGGGTGGCTGTATACATTCGCGCATACTGATACCCATCAAACAGAAACATACTCATAGCCACCTCCACACCCAAGAAAACACTCACACTACCGCCCACGCATGCATACAAGCATCCACAAAACGAGTCCAGCCACAAGCAGACATACTGAAAGTCGTCGGTGGAATAAGTCAACAATATGACAACAATTGGACTTGGACAAACAAGCCCTTGATTTCTAGTTTAAAGGTACTTCCCAACCCCACGAAATTACGTTCAATTCAAGTTGGCTTGGATGGTTCTCAATTCAATATTCACAAAATAAATGCTGGTGTGCCCCAAAGTTGCGTTCTGTCTTCGACATTCTTTTTAATTTTCATCAATGATCTCTTGTAATAAGACCCGAACGGAAACTTGTAGAGCTGGACAAGCAATCGTTATTGTGGGATTATAGTCGGTGCTGAGGATATAGAAAAATCATTTCCACTGACTGCTAAACGGCGAAGACGTCACAAATTCAATATTGTCGATGCAAGCCAATAATACCGTCCATCCGATGGATAGCCATATCTAAAATGAATTCGAACAAGGCTGCCCGGCCGAACACCCTACCTGCCGAACTCTTTTAGGCAGTAGGAGATGACCTGGTAGAGAGCACACACCAATTTATTTCCAAGATTTGGTCGGATAAATGTATGCCTGCTGAATGGAACCACAGCATCGTTTGTCCGGTTCACAAAAAAGGAGACCCTCTAAACTGCGCCAACTATACAGGTATCAGTCTTCTAAATATCGCATATAAGATCTGGTCCGCTGTATTTTACGAGCGCCTGATATCGTTTGCAGTTTTAGGACCGGTAGGTCCACAGTTGACCAAATATTCGCACTACGGCAGATCCTGCAGAAAATCTAAGAAGTTCAGATTGATACTCACCACCTTTTTATCGATTTTAAAGCCACATATGACAGTATCTACCCAGACGAACTATACAGAGCCATGTCTCTAGTTTTGGCATTGGAAAGCTCGCTGCTGCTTCAAGGTCGGTAACGACCTCACCGAGACCTTAGGTGTCAAAAAATATTTTAGGCAAGGCGACGCGCTGTCACATGACCTCTTTAACATCATACTTGAAAGGATTGTGCAAAACTCACAAGCTAACACACGAGTACAAAAGTGTGTTCAATTGCTTGCATATGACGACGATATTGATATTATTGGTAGAACACAGCGAGCTGTCACTGGTGCGTTTGCGAGTATAGCAACAGAAGCGGCAAAAATGAGTCTAGCGGTAAACGAGGACAGAGCAAAGCACATTGTTAACAAGAAGGCACACCAAACATCGACGAATGGGCCAGAATGTCACAATCGACAGCTATAACTTCGAGGTAGTAAGGGACTTTGTCTACCTTGGCTCTGCTATGACATCTTAAAGCGACATCTCTTCAGAAATCAAACGAAGAATAACACTTGCCAATCGCTGTTGCATTGGGTTGGCAAGGCAACTGTGTAAGGCCCTCTCTCGAGCAACCATGGAAACTCTATATAAGACCCGTGTAATCTCTGTCCTGCTCTTTGGTTCCGAAGCATGGACCCTTTCTAAAGCGGATGAAGATATCCTTAGTCGTTTTGAGCAAAAAATTCTTCTTAAGATATTTGGTCCCGTATGCATTGACGGGTTCTGGAGGAGACGATTTAACGATGAACTCAACGAGCTGCGCATTGCGCGTTTGATATGGCTGGGACATGTAGAGCGAATGAACACCAATTCTCCAACCCGTAAAATTTTTGACTCAAATCCGGAGGTACAACGCAGCAGAGGAAGGCCTGACAATACCCAATCTGGTTAGGTGCTCCTATAACATCTCTGCACTTTCTAGATAAAATTCAACAATGTGCGATAAGACTCATAGGTGATGCTAATATCACCCAGACAATTTGGAACCTCAAACACCGACGAAATGTCACCTGTCTCAACTTGTTCTATCGCTATTTATAGCACTAGTACACCATTGAAATTATCAGTAGCATTCCGCCCCTTTAAACCTTTAACAACAACACGCGTCTCCCTTTGAATTCTCATCAGTATACCATCAAGCCCACTTTCGGACGTACTCTAAAATATCGTGGGTCGTTTTTAAGTCCTAAAACTTGTTTGTGGAACGCTCTGCCAAGCTATTTATTTTTTAGTCATTATAATTTGCAAACATTCAAAACCAACGTGCATGGGTATCTCTTACTTTCCTCCCTCACTTTCCTGTAGGCTCTATGTGCAAACATTTTAAGGCGTAACCCCCTAATAATAAAAAAAAAACTGATGGCGCTTGCCATACCGACGATACCGACTGTAACAACAGTTGTATGACGATGCCAGTAGCAAAATTGATCTTAGTGAGTCAGGTATAACTAAAATCGGATACGGGAATCGTCAGAAGGTAATTCATTTAGTATTTCAGTCAGAGAACTACGGAAGCGCACAACATTGCAGACGACGGGTTGGTTGCCACAGTAGGTAATGTGCACCATATCGGTAACGACATAGGAATTAAAGACCCAAATCACAAACAAAATATTGCACTTAACGCGGTGGATGTAGTTTTACTCAGTCCATCAAGCAAAACAAGAACTACATGGAAGGACTCCACATTGGTAATTTTATTGCCTAGCGCGAATGTTTAATATTGGTATGCCCGTCAATAGAATAAGAATGCGAAAAAACACATCCACAGAGCCTTCCGGGGCCGAACAAAGTCCACAGCGGGTCCAACGAGCGTCTTATAGAAGCACCATCTCTAACTTCTTCCAGTTTCGATTTAGATATTCAGCAATTAAAATCGAAGTGCCTCGCACTGAGATAACACGCGCCGAAATTGAACGTGTCAGTAACTGCTGGTCACCGCCGCCACAGTTGCAATCGTGGCAACAAATTATGATCCAAAAATCACCATAAAGTGTCAGTCCAAAAACGCCCCTAATGAATCCCAGTTGGAGTGTGCTCAATCAAGACGCCGAAAAATTCAAGAAAGGGAATTGGTGTCAAATCGCATATTCCCGGTCGCCAATTTTGATCGCCCTTGCGAGAAATGTCTCACCCAGATAACTTTTGTCGTTAAAGCGATGCAGCGCCTAGCTCCTTCTTGTTTGAAATAAACGTTGCCCACATTCACACCTTCAAGATCTTCCCACACAAATTTATTTGTCATTGTTTGAAGGCGAAATCCATTCAAAGTAACAGCGCAACCGCTCCATTTTCGAAGAAATAAGGTTCAGTAATAATGCCTCTCGCTAAGAAATTGCTCTAAACAGCAACACGTTGTGGATAAAGAGGCTTCTTGAACGCGATTCTTGAATTTTCTAAGCCCCAAATGCCGCAAGTATAGCTTATGCCTTGAAGATGGAGACATGCCTCATCGCTCAACACGATTGACCATAATATATTTCGGCTAAATTTTCGATCAACTTCATTCATTTTCAACACTTAATTGGCAAAGATACGACAATGTTAATAGCCGACAGGCTTAAGTTCTTAAGTTGAGCCCTTGAGGCTTTATTCAGAATTCGCTGGAATGTTGTTTGTGATATGACCAATGCCTGAGAGTGATATAAGTCACTAAGCCTGGGTGTTCGGGCACACTCACAGCTACAACGAATTCGATTCTTCCCATCACTAACTCGTTCCAGTGGATTCAATTCCTGAACTAATTTAGCAATTTCATTCAAAATGCAACCATTTATTGGAAAATCCTGTTCAAATGGAATAATAAAATTGCGAAACAAGTATTTGACTTGTGGTTGATTTTTTTTTGAATCAATAAACAACAAGCACCCTATCCATCCAACATAAATATTCGACGAAAATCCGAAAACCTATTGCAATCGCATTTGTTGGGAGGACTTACTTGGATCCACCTATTTTTTGATGAATAGCATTATCGTTTCTACTGCCTGATAGGATATCCTGAAATAGATGACTTTTGTATTGGTTTAGCTCAGATTCATACCCCAGTCTTACTCGTACTTCACATATCCAACATTTTCCCCATTTATTACGTGACACAATTTCGTTCGCACAAGTTTCGTATTTTTTCTATCCTTTCATTATCATCTGTCTATTTATCTAGCAGGTCTGCCGAAAATATTTCAGTTTATCTTGTTTTCGCTTTCGCAAACTCAAAGGATAGGCCAATTGACAAACACATAGAACATTCACACGAAATATAAAGGACCCAAATCAGCAAAGTATCTGCAACCCTCTGTGTAGTGATATACTCGTATACGAGCACTCGTATTCGTTGCCAACTCCACGCACTGTGGCAAAAGCGGACGTGGAAATTGTTGCCAATCCAATGATATCAAATCCATCAGTATCCGAAACTGTACAGCAGAGATTTATTCCTGCAGCTTAAAGCTGGAATTTGTGAAGATACGGGTATTTCAAAATTTCTCTCGATCGAATATAATTTTGTTTTGTGTTTTTTTTCTCGATTTTTGCCCCGGTTCTATTTTATAGGTACGTATATAATTTATGGAGGTAGTAAGTGAATGTAGCTGTAGACAACGATATTCACTTGGAGTACCATCGAATGTATCTGGCAAAACAAACATCCCCATCGATCTGATTTGAATAATATATCTGATGAAATGAGCCATGATGTAGATGAGTAACCCTTTTTCAAATTGCTTTTGTATTGAAGATTAAATTAAAATTGATTTTCCAAGACAATTCAATCGGAAGGAAACATACAGAGATACTCTTATTCATTATTATACCAATTGATGTGTACTCTATGTGTATTGGTTCAGTTTATGTTTAGCCAATGAAACCTCAAGAGACACTAAGAAATGATTTCGAACATTATTTACTACGAGTACTTAGCTGATTATTTGTCAAGTATTCGTATAAGCTAAAAGGATTCGAATTTGGAGAGGATGAGAAAGTTGGCAATGGAAGCAAACAGAGGCATGTGAAACTTATGCCGGCAGCCAAGATAGGAAGTCATCAGCTAACTAAATAACTACATTTCGTATAGAGACAATTTGTATTTCAAAGCCTTCTGTATGAATACCATGTACATTGTACTCGTACATAGTCGCATGTGGGAGTTTTGAGTTTTGGAGGCAACCGATGATGAAAGTGATTTCCAAAAATTGGTGGCTGTTTGGCAGGATACAGAAGATCCCAAATTTGACAATTTGCTGCAGATAGAGGATCTTGGAACGTGCTTGTCTGTAAAGCGACTTATAAACAATTATCGTACGACGAGGCCGGAAAAGTCTTGTATTAATTTAGATGGCGAAAAGTGTACCAGTGTACCAGAAGCCCCGGCGTTTCGCTCCTGCTGAGAAACAACTGATTGCGGAGTAGGTGAATGCTTGGATAAATGAAGGCATCGGCATTCCAATTCTGCCAGTCCAGTTGTACTGGCCAAGAAATAGGACGGATCATCGAGACTATGCATTGATTATTATCGGCGCCTTATGCTAAAATGGTGAAGGATAAATATCCATTGCCTGTCATCGAGGAATTGATGGAAGATCTTCTGCTGCTGGAAGATATTCACTACACTGGACTTACGAAATGGATTTTTCCATGTCGACATAGTCGAGGGGACCAAAAAGTTTACTGCGTTTGTCACAGCTGACGTCCAGTTCGAATTTAATAAGGTTCCGTTGGGGCTGTGCAAATCACCTTTGCAGTGTTTCATCAATACGGTTTTTCAACAATGTGTTCGAGCGAAGAAAATTTGTATCTATTGAACATAGAAGACATGATCATTCCAACGAAAGAGGTGGAAGGGAATATGAAGATACTCCAAGATGTGCCGTCACCAGCCAACGACGATTGCCTGCAGATTAAGTGAAGCAAGTGCTCTCTTGCTCAGTCGAAGATCAGTTTTTTTGGAACACGTGTTGGAGCGGAGAGAAATCAGGCCTTCTTACGACTAGACACGAGCAATGTCCAGTTTGCTTCGTCTGAAGACTGTGAAGGACGTGCAGTCTTTTCTTGAATTAACTGGGTTTTTCCTTAAATTCATTGCGAAGCCATTAACTGATTTGTTCAAAGGTAACAAGAAATTTCACTGGACCTGTATTGAAGCTATTTAACCCATCTGCACATGGATGCCAGAAAAGACCGCCTATGAGCTGTTCTTCTGCAGAAAGTGATGATACCAAGTTCCACCCTTTTTCCTTCATCAGTTTCAAGACGTCAAAGTTCGAGCAGCAGTATAGCAGTTACGAGCTCGAGGTAAAGTCGCTGAAGAAACAGGGTTCTTACCTTTTGGGAATTAATTTCTAAATCTGCACTGATTGCCAGGCGTTTTATTACACGATGCGGAGGAAAACCCGAACTGTATAGTGACGAAATGGGCACTGCTTATTCTTCTTTTTTTATAATTAGTGTGCGCTAAAATGTTTTACATAGAGCGGGCGAAAAAAATAGAGGTACCGATGTACATTGGTCTTAAATGTATGCAAGTTATAACAGCTAGGAAATACAGAGCTCGGCAGGGAATTCCATAAGCGAGTTGTACGGCTTAGGAACGAATCACGATATTTCAGAATACGCCCAAAAGTGAGCTTGAGGGTGTGCTGATGAGCATTCATAGCGAGACGGGTGTTACGGTTAAGGGTTGGAAGGGGCGATTTCAATGGAGCACTGGCGGTGGAAATAGCGAGAAAGCATAATGAGACAGGAGACATTACGTCAGTGTTCGAAGGTGTCAATGGACTGGGTGACATTGGCATCACCTACGAGTTTAATCTCACAATTTTGAATTCTGTCCAGCAGGTGCCGAGATGGACCACCTGACTAGATGTGGGCGTTGTACTCCGATTTTGGACGGACAAATGCCTTATTATTGAGCACAGATCAGGTCGGGTGAAATATTTCTTAAGTCACTTGAGGAAACGTGAACATTTTGCAGCATTTTTGACGACATCGAATATGTAGTAATTCCAAAGCAAGTTGTCACTGACACACATATCGAAAATGGAAAGTTTTTCGGTCTCGATGATGCAAGTGCCATCCATGGATAATGGCTGGGTATTTAAATTTCGCTTTAACGACACCAGACAGCATTGTGTTTCCGAATTATGTTTCCCAATCGGTTATGCTGCTAATATCGGAATTTTATGAGCTTAAAATATGCTGCCGTTCCCTTCCTACAGTTGAAGAGCAGGGACATGTGTCCGGGAAGGAATATGAAAAGCAGAGAGTACTGTCGTCAGCAAAGAAAGATATTGGATTAGAAGTGGCCCGCGCTGTGTACGAACATTTTAAGGGTACAAAACCCCTTGAGCGCGCGCTAATTATAAAAAAAAAAAAAAAGAGAACACTGTTGAAAATTAAAACGAATGCCGGACACAGAATGGAACCCTGGGGCACACCAGCATTTATTTTATGAATATCAAACTTCAAGCCATCCAAGACAACTTGAATTGAACGATCTGAAAGGTAATTCCTAATCCTTTGAAGAAGTAAGCAGTCGATCCCAAAAGCAAGCATTTTCGAAAAAACAACCTGATGCCAAGCTCCGTCAAATGTTTTAGAGCTATGAAGTGCTACTTCCTTGCTTTCGCCACATTGATGTACGCTTATGGAGCAGTTCGACTGTTCTGTGAACCACAGACCAACAGAGGCGATGAAGCACGCGGACGCTCTAAATAAGTATTCATCAGTACTTAATGTCGAGTCCAAAATTCTTTGCAACATTCGCCAAGCTCAAGAAAAAGACGAACACTGTAAATTGATCAAGTCTATTCTTGCTGAAAGAGGGTTCGATAATTTGCGGCGTGATGTTCTCTACAAGTTTGTCTACGGAAATTATCTGCTTGTGGCCCCAAAAAGCATCTAAATTTCCACCACCAAGGATTTGCCCAGTCAGGGTCGGCCAAGTGCACACAGGATGAAGAAGCAATTGACTTAAATCCACTATATTTCTAGCTCGTCGAAAAGATTTGACGGGGTGGTGGCGAATTGTGTTCCCTGCATCACTGCTTCGAGGAAGACGGAGAAGCAGGAGGGAATGCTGATGCAAATTGGTAAGTTTTATGTTCCTCTCCATATTTATCACATCGATCACCTAGTACTGTTGCCGGCCATGCCGAAAAACTCTAAGAACCTTTTTGTTATTATTGATGGCTTTACTTAGACGACAACATCAAAGGAGACATTTAAGTGATTCATCTCCGACCGAGGGACGGTGTTCACAGCAGGTAGCTTCAAGAGTTACTGTGAGCAGTTGAAAATCATTCACATGGTTACTATCGCAGGGGGCACGGTGAGATCTAGCGCCTGAACAGAGCCATCGTTGATGTGCCCTCGAGGATCGCTTCAAAAAATCTCCTGAAGGGGCGTCTTCAAATTTCAAGGTTGCAGCAGATTCTTAATTCATCAACGAATCGAACTACATTCGTTCGAGCTGCTGCTGAGAATGATGGTGAAAACCGTAGGAGAAGGAGAAGAACTAGAGCTGGTAATGGAATTTAAAGCTGATCATCAGGAGATAAGGGATCAGGCAAAGATTCGAATCTAAGAAATACAAAGGGAGAACGATTATTTACGCCATCGAAAACCAGCAAGGAGGTATGCAGTGTTGGTAGCGATTCGAAAAACATTGTTCGCTCCAGGTGACAAGTTGTGCGCCAATTACTATGGATCATATGAGGTGACTAGGGTAAAGGGAGAGGACCGGTATGACGTCGGGAAGGTTGGTGACTGCCGAGGGACCATACATCACGTCATTAGCTGCCAACTACATGAAGCCCTAGACGAAATAGGATGGCGCTTATGATTCGTGGGGGACCGACGAAGAGCAGGAGGACTGAGTGTATGAATTTTGAGTTTAGGAAAAGTAAATTAAAACAACAAAAAGAAATTGTAACACTAGACGATTCAAATTTTGGAAAAGAAGAGACGAAAAGACAAACATTTTAATTGTGAAGAAAGGAGAAGAGTCAGTCAATTTTATCATCGATTTTTTTTGTCATAATTTCAAGAAAACCTTTTTTAATATTGTATTGAGTGGGAGTCTTTTTTTGTTGTATTTTCGTCTTCAACTTCGTTTCAAACTCAACATACCCTATATGATGTAGACTTCTTAAATGAAAATTCCACCTATGTACGTTCTACCATCAGATACATAAATGTGCTTGGGTGAATATGATATGTTTATTGCTTCGGAGTTTTGATTTAGATGATGAAAGATGCAGTGATTTACATACGTAGATGGATAACCCTTTTCTAAATTAGTTTTCTATCATAGTTAGAGTCGGAATGGGTTTTTCTCTTTATTATCTGATTGTTTATATGAAAACGTATGTTTGGATTAATTTAAGTAAATATTTTTGATTCGAAAAATACATTTTTATGGAGTGAGGTTCATTTGAGTGTTGAGATTTGGGAACGATTTTGATGTCACATTAGATTGAATATTTTCTCAGTTTTTGAAACCCAAAAATATCTTAAATGACTTTCACCGGGTTTGGATGTTTGATAAGCTGAAAGTAGGCTATCGTCTAAGTTTTTGACCCAATTAAAGCACCTAGGACTGGATCTATGTGCTTTCTTTCTTTTTCGGCAATGCAGATAATCGGCCTTAGTACGCATGATTCGCAACCAGTTATCTTCTAGCGTCTGCTGAGTGTCCTACAACTTGCATTGGTCCAGCACCGCAACAATTAAGTTCGTAACAAAGTGCTTGCCTTACCTCTCAGTGCGGGTCCTGGGCAACTGTATGAGTAAACCCTAACTTCTCAAGGCTAAAAAGGCAATGGCTCGGCTAGTAGGATTATGCTAGCCTACGCCATAATAGCTCTCATAACCCTGTACGGAAGAGATTAAAATATGTGACGCACTAACTAGCGGCTTCGGATAAAAATGGACTCACGGTTTAGGGCCGTTTAAAGCACCAACACTCTCGGATCTGAACGTGGAATGTTCGAACCCTTAACAGGTCACATGCGGCCGAACAGAAAGTGCGTGGGCCGGGCATAAGGGGGATGAAAATCTGTGAAATATAATGTGGTGATTGATATAAGGAAAAGAAGCAGTGTATATTTGGATACGGATTTGTCATATGTGGGAGACTTAGGCAAGAAGTCTAGAGCTTCTGACGCGTAAAGGAGCATCTAATGAAAATCCGCATCAAGGCTAAATTCGCTAACATAAGCGTCATATGCGCCAATGCCCCAACGGAAGACAAGGACAATGCCACTAAAGAATGTTTCCATGAGCTTCTCGACACGTCATATGAGCAGTGTCGGAAGTTTGACGACAGGATAAAAAAAGGCGACATCTTTGTTGGGACAGCATAGCCTACACGACATCGTGTCTGACAACGGACTTAGACTTATTGGCGGGACGAAATATTACTATAGCAAGCACAGTGTTTCCTCATCTCAATATACGCGGTCTTTGGATCAACAAACAATACAACAAATTGATCATCTTGCTATAGATGTAAAGCATGACTCCAGTATTGTGGACGTACGAACGTTCTGGGCAGCCAATATTGACTTGGTGCGAATGCGGATTTCTCAAGCGCCACATAAAAGAAGAAAAATTACTCTGAGAAATGCAATCGTAAGAGACCGCCAGAATCTTCACCGAATGCGAATTCAGAAATCTCTCAACAACTCCTATGCTGCCAGTATCAAATACCGAAAACAAACAGTAACGCTGCCAATGTGCCATCAGAGACTCTTTATGTATTGGGTTTCACCCGATCCCACCAACAAATTTCTGGTTTGATGAAGAATGTAGCCAAGCACATGCAGCTAAACAAGAAGCCTACAAAGCCGCAGTGCAACTAAGGACGAGAGGTGATCATGAGCTCTACGAGCAGAAGGGATGGGAAGTACATCGGCTTCTCCAAAAGCAGAAAAAAGAGCACGAAAAATTCGCGATCGAAGATATTGAGAGGTTATGCTCCAGGAATAACGTACGGAAGTTTTACCAATAGATAAAAATAACGTGTTAAGGCCTGTAGCGATGAAGAAGGAAACCTTGTAGTGGAGTCACAACGGTGACAAAAACCAACATCCCGCCGTCAGAAGAATAGACCATTTAATTTAGACGACGACAGCCAAAACTTCTGGCGACCTGACCAAATCGAAGTAAGGGTAGCAATATCTAAACTGAAATCCAAGAAATCAGCTCTACCTTACGACTTACTGGGCGAGGTATTCATAGCTGTTGAAAATGACTTTGCTTAGAGCATACACAAACTGATTTCTCAGGTCAGAAGAGTATATGCCCGATGAATTGAATCTTAGTATCGTTTGCCTCATCCACAAAAACGGAGGCCTATAACTATCTTCAACATTGTAAGATCTTTTCTGCCGTATTGTATGAACGTCTGAAACCCTTTGACAAAGACCTGATTGGTCCCTATCAGAACGGTTTCAGGCCAGAAAAGTCCACAGTCGACCAAGTCTTCACATTCCAGCAGATCCTATAGAAAACTCAAGGAGTTCAAATCGATACCCACCATCTTTTCATCGATTTTAAGGGCACATATGCCAGCATTTCTAGAGACGAGCTATATAGAGAAATGCCTAGTTTTGGTATCTGCGCCAAACTCGATTGATAACGCTCGCTGCACCATCAAAGTCGGTAACAACTTAACCGAGATCTTAAAAAAGGTTTTAGACAAGGTGACGCGCTGTAGTGTGACTTCTTTAACATCATACGAGTACTTGGAAAAATTGTGCGAAACAAACAAGCCAACACTGGAGGCACAATTTTTCAAAAGTCTGTGTAGCTACCAACGTACGTGGATGATGTCGACATAATTGGGAGGACACAGCAGGCTATCACCGGTACGTTCTTTATGAATGCAACGGAAGGAACCAAAATGGGTTTAGCAGTAAATGAGGGAAACCCAAGTATATGCCGCCAACAAAAAGTGACACACAACATCAACGAATTGGACAGAACATCACAGTAAGAGCAAGGGGCTTTGCCTAGTTGGCTCTGCTGGAAATTAAGCCAACAACACCTCAGCAGAAATATGTAAAACGAATAATCACTTTTGTCAACCGCTGTTTCCTTGGGCTAAGAAGGCAATTAAATAGTAAGGGCCTATCTCAAACATCTCAGGAGACTCAGTATATGATTTTGATCATCCCAGTCCTATTTTATGGCCCAGAAATATGGACCCTATCGGGTGAAGATATCCTCAGTCATTTCGAGAGAAAAATCCGGAGAAAAATATTCGGTCCCGCTTGCGTACACGGGCTTTTGAGGAACAGATTCAACGACGAAATATGCGAGATGTACAGCGATAGTTAGAAAACTGCGCATCGGTCGCCTGAGATGGATGGGACATGTGGAGCGGACACCCGTGCTCCGGCCGGAACGGCCTCCGAATCTAACTCGCAATAGAGGAAGAACTTACCTTATGTGGCGCGCACAAGTAGAAGGGGACCTCAACCGAGTTGGAATGCGTAAATAAAGGCAGTTAGCTAAAGACCGGACTAACTAGAGAGGTTTGTTGGTTCAGGCCCAGGTTCATCTCAACTTGAAACTCCACCTAAGTAAATAAGGTTATTCCCGCTATGAATTTAAGATCAGAATCCACTCACAATCAGCTCCTATTAACGAAACTACAAATGAGCTGTGGCTGTTATTCCTCATCGCTTGTGGTGATGGATGAGGCTATCAAACACCTTGGTACTTCCTTTGATAGTTTCAAGTCGCCTTGTACCGATGACATAAATCCAGTTACGCTGCAAATAGCTATAGACCAACTTCTGATAACTCTGAAGGAATCTTTATTCTAGCCTGGCACTGGCATATATACCGAAATCCTGGGGAACAGTGAGTGTAGCCTTTGTACCGCAAATGGGAAAAGCTGACTAAACGCTCCAGAAAAGCTTCAGACCTATTAGTCTGATTTCCTTCATGTTTAAGAGAATGGCCGAGCTCCATGTGCGCAAAACTGCTTTGTGAATACATCCGCTGTCTAAAATATAACAGTCCTACCAACGCGGAAGAACCCGCAGAGATGAGGGCGCACTGAACGAGAAGGAATACACGCTGCGCATTTTCATCACAGTCGAGGCTGCTTTCCACAATGCAACATTTGATAGCATGTGACGATCTAATTCTTCAACAAGCCTAACTATTTGCGTTTCTTCTCTAAGGCGCTGGCTTATCTTTCTGGCAGTGCTAAAGGACTTGCCGAAAAACATGAGGTTTGTCATGGAGGAGGGTCTATTGGATGACTGCTGCTTGTGCCAGACTCCAAAAAGCAGCCAGTTCCGGCAACATGAAGGCTTTCCCAAGCACGCTTGGCTCTACCCTGATGTGCTGATGAATATATCTCCTCATCACGTTCATATCATGGACTGCACTCTGAAAGCCCTCTTTGTCGTAGTTTTTCGAATGACTGCGTTCCGAGTGTCTCGTGACTGTGGTATTACGGCACACCGTTAGATGCAATGATACTAGAACCTATGTGTCTGCGAAAGCATGAAATCAGCTTTCCGTATGGTTAGAAATGGTTTCAGTCAAACTCCGTGCCAAGAAATGGATTTTTCACGGATCATTCCTAAACCGATCTAGATGGTAATAAACTATATTGTGAAGAATTGCTGCAAAAGCCGAGGTACCTGTATTTGTAGTAACAGCCACGCTTCCTGAACTCTCTCATCACTTTTAAGCCAGTTCGAGAATGCAAGCCTTTTTTTTTTTACGACCCAAACCTGCGTTCACGGTTAGTGCTTTAATTGATGGTTGGATTTCGTTTGAGCGTAGCTGAAGATGGCATGAGTCTCTAAGAAGCAAATAGACCAAACGAATACTTCCCGAAGTTTCTAGTTTCCCTCTCAGTAGGGAAGACAGTACACTACTTATTAGTGCCGTTTCACCCTACGATGCATGCTGTAATGGTAACGACAACACGGCGGAGCTTTATCTCTATAAGAACGCTGGCATCAGCCTTGTGTGACATTCAAGGAAACTCTTACAAGATAACAATAAATTCGATTTACTTGTTGCAAATTGAAAGTCCATTTGCGCAATATCGTAACAAATTTCATGGGGTCATAACTTTTAGAGTGTTTGTTTGTTTTCTTGCATTTTTTTTTGCTCCATTAAATGACTTTCGAAATAATAGTCCCTCGTGTGACATATCGTCTCATAAAAATACCATATCTCTACATGAGCTTTCATTTCAATAACCTGAAACGAATCATTTTAAAGCTGACTGCCATTGGGGGATATATCCGCTTAATCCCTTTTTGTGTTTCCATTAACACATGCTTAAAACTGGACATTCAATGGACAGCATTTCCGTTGGGACTTAAAACCAACAATCAACAGCAAGCAACGATAAATACTACAACACCAACAACTTCGGATATATCCATCACAGAACATACCCTTGGGTACATGCTTACGAAGTCATAATCCTTGCTCGGCAAATGGACATCATTTTATGAATAATAAAAGAGCGGAAAAAAAACCGTACTTATATCAATAATAAAGCGTAGTCAGTTTATTTGAAAGGACGGGTTTACGAGTAACTGATGTTCGCAAATATCTACTAGTGGGTGGAAGAGAAAAAGCACTTGCCATTGGAAGGGAGGTGAAGTAGTTGGGAACTAATGAAACAAACATGAAATGCTCGTTTGAAATTATTCAAGAGAAAAACAAATAGGAAAGCATTTTAGAAGGATTAACGTGAGCGTATGACAGCAAGACAATTTAAAGAGGGGATAGGGAATATTTTGTAGAAATAGTTATAAATAAATGAGAACTACTCAATTAACTAAATTTTTGGTGAAGATGTGTTCTTTGTAGTCGCTGAGATACAAGAGGATACATTGAGGTTTTTTTTCCTGAATTTTGAATTTCGGCAGCCAACAGATTATCAAAACACCGAGGTTTACAGTGGCCATAACAGCTATCCCCAGGGGAACAAGAGGCAGAACACCTCAGAACGTATGACTGGTCAGAGGCTCCAAAGGGTTAATAACCTAATCCGGCAATGGTCTAACCAGTGTGCTGCTGACTACGACGACATAGCCGTAGCAGCTGTCAGAGAAGTCGACTCCGAAAACGGAGCGGGGTATGAAAGCGAATCCGTTAATTTTTTAGGGAATACTTCCGGTTGCCGTTTGTCGAGCGGAAGTTGGCTGGGAGAACACTAAATTTTCTCATAGACACAGGAGCGGCCAAAAACTATGTAAAGCCCGTAAAGGAGCTGAAGTGCGTAGTGCCGGTCGACTCCCCATTCACCGTCAGCTCTATCCATGGCTCCAATGATGAGATCCAAAGAAAATGTTTAATGAAAATCTTTGGGAAGACATCATCTCGTTCTTTTTGTTAAATACCTTAACATTGTTCTATGGGATCATAGGCGTTGACCTGCTAACGCAAGTGGGCGCGACCCTAGATCTGGAGGCTAACAAGATAAATTACGGTACAATGTCAAAGGACCTACAGTACCATATTTGCGATAACGTGAATCTTACAAATATTGACGATATCCAAGTACCGGATTCAGTGAAAACCGAGTTCAAAAACATGATTTTGAAAAGAATCAAATCGAGCTTTTGCCATTTAACAAATCGGTCGTAGCTACAATCCGCACCGACGATAATATCCCCATTTATTCAACGATATATCCGCACCCAATGGGAGTGGCAGAGTTTGTAAACAATGAAATAAGAGAATTGCCGTCAAGGCCGCCGTACAATAACCCAACATGGGTTGTAGATAAAAAATGTTGCGATGAGTTGGGTAATAAAAATAATCGATTGCACTCAATGAGTGCACCGTTGCCGATAAGTACTCAATGCCTAACATTTCGAAGATTTTGGCTAACTTGGGAAAAGCCAAATACTTTACGACTCCGCACCTGAAGTCGGGCTACCACCAGATTGTCCTAGCGCAGCAAGATCGTGAAAAAACGTCATTTTCTATTAACGGCGGAAAGTACGAATTCTGTCGATTGCCATTCGGGCTGAAGAATGCTGGAAGCATTTTCCAGAGGGCAATCGACGACTTCCTGCGAGAGCAAATCGGCAAGTCGTATTATGTCTATGTCGATGACGTCATAGTTTTCTCCGAAAAACTTAAATGTCGCCAACATGAAGGTGTCCCGAGAAAAGACGCAATTCTTCGAAGATAGCGTGGAACACCTTGATTTCCTAGTAACTAGAGCCGGAGCAAAGACGGACCCCGAACAAGTCAGGGCCATTCAAGAGTATGTCGAACCACATAATCTTTTCACTCTTAGGTCCTTCTTGGGATTGGCTAGTTATTACAGATGTTTTGTAAATGATTTCGCCTCGATAGCAAGGCCTCTTAATGACATCCTAAAAGGTGAAAATGGCTCAGTGAGGTAGCCGTTAATTTCAGTGAAACACAGCGCAATGCATTCGAGAGAATGAGAAACATTTTGGCATCTGAAGATGACATTCTCATGTACCCAGATTTTAAGAAGCCGTTCGACCTAACGATGGATACTTGTGCATACGGCATTGGCGCAGTTCTCTCACAAAATGGCAGACCCATCACAATGATTTCAAGGACATTGAAAGGCACTGGATCCCACTACGCGACGAGTGAGAGGCAATTACTGGCCGTTGTATGGGCCTTGGGAAAACTTAAGCACTACCTCTATGGGACTAGAGATATTAACATTTATACCGATCACCAGCCGTTGACATTCGCGGTGTTCGATAGGAACCCGAATGCAAAGATTAAACGATGGAAAGTGTTTATCGATGAGCATAACGCTAAAATCTATTACAAACCTGGCAAAGAAAATCTTGTAGCGGATGCGCTATCTCGACAAAACGTATGTGCTCTACAAAACGAACCCGAATATGATGTTGCCACAATCCATAGCGAGTTGTCATTGACCTACACGGTCGAGACAATTGAGATACCTCTCAAGGTTTCTCAATTGTTTCCAAAACCAGATAATTTTGGAGGAAGCACGCTTTCCTCTAAAACGAAATTTTATACTATTCGGTGGAAAAACTCGCCATATTATTCGCTTGGTGGATAGCAACACGCTCATTGATGAAGCCAGCTAGCATTCAACATGAGTTGGTAAAGTCCTTTCCGTCGACTGCATTGCAAAAATATATTGTCAGACATTACGGACAGGAACGAACAGAGGGAGATAGTCACCGCCGAGCACAACCGTGCTGCAAAGGAAAATGTGAAGCAAATCTTATGCGACTACTTTTTTCCAAAGGTGTCTAACGAAATTGTCACAAAATGCAAAATCTGTACAAAGGGCAAATACGATCGTCACCCGAAAAAGCAAGAACTCAGGGTGACGCCGATTCCGTCATACATAGGCGAGATGTTACATATAGATATCTTCTCTACAGAAAAGAAACAGTTTCTTACTTGCATAGACAAGTTCTCCAAGTTCGTGATAGTTCAGCCGATACTATCTAGGACAATAGCGGATGTAAAAACGGCCATCCTTCAATTGATGAATGTGTTTCCTAAAACAAAGACTGTCTATTGTGATAACTAGGCGTCCTTTACCGGACAGTACACTTAGTTACGACTAAGAAGCCGATCGAGATAGTTCACGACACCACAAATGAGTTCAGGGAGGCAATAAAGGATAGGAGCCAGGCAGAACAGAGTCTTCGAGGTAGGAGAAAGAGTACTTGTAAAAACTAATAGGAGACTAGGGAATAAGCGAAGAAGGAAAAATAGAAGCAGACCTGGGGACAACGGTCCTTATTAAGGGGAGGATGATCCACAAGGACAACCTTCGATAGAGTACTTAGCGGCATCCTGCTTCTATAAATTTATAATAGTTATTATAAGCTAGTCATTATGCTTATATAGGATAGCAAGGAGCTTAGATTTCTTAGGTTAAGCACTTAAGGTTATCGTTGGCACACCGGATGCTGACGACCTACACAGAATTAGAGTGGCAGAAGCACAAGTGGTAGAATCCAACAACAGATTGATTAACACCGGGAACCAAGGACTCCTCAAGGAGGAAAAAGAGAGACCTGTCGACACGGCACATTTATTTGAAGTTTCGTTAACCCAAAATAGAATCATGATCACAGAAGTCCAAAATATAATGCTGGCCATAACTCTTGCAAAAATTAAAGTTGTAAATCCGGTAATTATTCATGACAATGATTTGAAATCTATCTTCATTGGACCACTCACAGAAGTAGCCATCGCAGAGCTGATGGAAGTGTCTAGTGTTAAGTATCCTAATATTAAGTTTAGGTTAAGAAGGCTTTGATTTTTCCGGTGGGGCGCACCGCACCATTTCTCAACTGAACGAAAACACCAATGGCCCATGCGCCCAGGAATTGTATGTCGGCGGCGTGGCACATTGTAGCACACAAATCAACGACAGTCCGATTAGAATCACTTTTGATGAGCGGCACACATCTTGTCACCTTCGACAAGGTCGTGTTCCTAAACGGCACGAAATTCATCAACAGGAACAACGTGCAGAAGAAGGCTACAGGCATTGCAGAGTCACCCTTGTTGAACATTACAGGTCATGATATTACTTTAAACCTGCTTTGCCTACATCGTCTCAGCAAACAGAACTAGCAATTTATCAACGAGATTAAAGAAGGGTTCATGGTCACCATCGGGCTGATGCATGCTGGCTGTTATCCTCGGTCTGGGAGCATACGAATTGACCAGCGGCCTCGCCTTCCTCTCGCAGTACCGTAGGAAGAGAACAGACTTTCTCAAAATAAAGTCGGTGGTCAAGAACTTAGGCAGGATCGGGGACGATCGCGTTTTGAAGGAGGGAGTAGTTAACGGGTAACACAACTCCGGAAATTCAAGCTGAGTGCGCATAGTTCGGCTAATTCGTCTAGGAACCTTCAAGCCGCAACGGAAATAACGAACGGCACAAGGCGCAAGGTCAGCAGGTGTTGGAGCTGAAGAGAGCCAGACAATGCAGCGGTACCACCATAAGTAGGGTTTAGTAATTAGTTTTTAGATTTAGTTGTACTCTTGAGTCGAACGCTTCGGCTAATAAAAATCTATTGTTCCGGCACATAGTATGGTGTATGGGCTAGCGTCACCGTCAATTATATTAATTTTTATATTAAAATCTAAAACAGATTACAATTTAAATTTTGACTTTTGAATTTAACTCGTGAAAGGCTTAACAAATCCAAAGAATTACACACTTCATTGAAATCTTTAGTTGATCTAGACAAAGGTTCATTTCGCCTATAATTGGTTTTATGTGCTTCTTCAAATAGAAAAATTCTCGCTCTTAGTGATCTAAAAGGAACATAAATAGGTATCCATGCCAATAGGGTAGGGCATTTAATATGATAACATAGTAAATCTCCAAAAAACATGATGCTGTGAATAGTACGTCTTAATTTTAGTGATTTAAAACCTAATAGCAAACATCTAGCTTTATAATGAGGACAAAAAGGCCAGTATATATTATTTAAAAAATGTTTTTGGTGAACCATCTTTGGATTCTTCCATCCGGCATGAGCTTTAAAGGCAGAGCTCCAAATCACATCAGCGTACTCCAACAGAGCCCTAACGTGGGATGGAAAAGGCAATATAAGTGCTAAAGGCCCATTAAAGTCCTTTGTGCTTAATAAATCCCACCATTGAGTTAGCTTTAGGGACAATGTAGTTATTGACATCTAAAAGATATTTAAAAGGATAATGTCTTTAATATTCACAAAACGAGATAAAACGTTGGACTCAGTCGAATAATCATGCTGTAGACTTAGTGATTTCTTCGAGAAAGATCAAGGGCGTAGCGAGGGTTAGAGCCGTGGGGTGTTGACTTTCATTGAAATGTCGACTAATTTTAGGAATTTTCCGACTGTATAAATTTAGCATTCGTATTAAGGAAATAATAGTGTGATGGTATGCATAATGAATGATTTTCCATGAAACAATTTAAAAATATTGGGAATTACATGGTTGCAGAAATATATGTTAAGACATAAATTATTATTACAGCGATGTATTTATTTCTAATAAACAATTTATAACAATGAATACTATTATTGCAGCAATTTATCTAAATAATAAATAATTTTTGATAGTAAAATAAATTATTGCATTATTATTGCAGCAATTTAATTAATTCTAATATTACAAAAAATTAATAATACGTTATATAAATTATATAAAATTTAGATTATTCCATGTTAGATTTTAATTCGGCGGTGTTTTATTAAAGATTTATATGAAGCTTAGAGTCTACGGTAGAGGAAAGAATTGAAGAATGATTGCACTTTTAAAGCGAACGGCATAAGATCTGATACTTATAGGCAAAGAATTCCACAACCACAATTTAACCCTTAACCTGTATACATGTGTCAACATTACCCAAACACGAAAAAATCCAGAGCAAGCTACAGTGTCAACATTAAAGAGATCTCGCTGCTATTTGTGCCCAAGTCGCTCCAACAGCACGAAATACCATCTTGATCAAAATGTTCCCAACCACACCCACAGTGTGGCGCTCACATTATTCCGATTTGAGTTGTGTTTTTTTTGTTACGCTGGCAAATCTCTTGTTGACATTTCCTCTAAATCTTAGCATCATAGCTTGACATTTGCAAAAGTTACGTAGCCAAGAGTACATCCATCTCTGTGTGCGGTGGCGATTTTTTACAATTATAGAAATGGATTTAAATTTGCAACAACGAACTTGTACGAGTATGAAATTTTGCGTAAAAAACGGATTTAATGGTGCGCGAACGTTGGAAACGTTAGAAAAGTGTTTCGGCAACGGTTCTCTAAAGAAAACTGTGGTTTGCCAGTGGCACGAGCGGTTCAAAAGTGGTCGTGAGTCAATCGAAGATGATGAACGCAGTGGCAGACCATCGACATCGAAAACCGACGAAAACATTGATGAAGTATAAGAAATGTTGGTCAATAACTGCAAATTAACCATCAGAGAGATAGCGCAGGACTTGGAAATTGCCTATGGATCCGTCCAAGACATTTTGGTTAATGATTTGGGTTTCCGTCGTGTAGCAGCAAAGTTGGTGCCAAGAGACCTCAATTTCATGCAAAAACGAAACCGTGTTGACGTCGCAAAAGAGATGATTTGCGAGGCTGAATCCGATCCCACATTCATCAAAAGGATCATTACTGGAGACGAGACGTGGGCTTATGAGTACGACACGCAATCCAGACATCAGGCAAATGAATGGCGTTCACCAAATGAGCCGAGACCAAAAAAACCACGTCATTCTCATGGATTACAACGGTATTGTGCATCTTGAATTTTTGTCAGAAGGCCAGACAGTAAACAAAGAGTATTACTCGTATTTGGGCGTTATGAGACGTTTGCGTGAAGCAATTCACCGAAAGAGACCAGAATTGTGGGCAGAAAACTCGTGGATCTGCAATGACCACTGCGTTGTCAATTCTGAAGGCGGATTACTCAGTCTTATGCTAAATAGCATGATAATCAACTCCAAATTGGGTGGGACTTCTGCTAACAGATGTGTCAACGGAGGTACACCACAAGGCAGTGGTTCACCTCTTCTCTGGAACCTAGTGCTTAATAAATTGCAGATATACCTTGAATTGGGTGTGGTAGCAGGGTGGTTGCCTATGCGAATGACGTTGCTACAGCCATCTCAGGTAAGCATCTTAATACCATTAAAGAACTCCTACAACAAAATTTTAACAGATTAACCCATTGGGCAGATCGCTGTGGATTAGGAATAAACCCCCCGATCTTTTCCAGAAAATATAATATTTCACTCATAGACCTTCCCTCAGTCAGCTTAGTCTTATCCTATACAGCGAAATAAAGTAAAGAAAGCTACAAAAGCCTTATTCTCTTGCATAAAAGCCATTGGGAACAAATGGGGCATTTAATATCGCATTATCCACTTCCTATACGTCTCGGTTATAAGATCGATACTCGCCTACGGGGTGGTTGTCTAGTGGACGGCCTTAGACATGGCAGTCAATTGCAGCAAACGAATTTACGAGTAAGTCCAAAGAACAGCATGTCTGCGCATAATCGGAGCCTTACGTACTACTCCCTCTGCGGCACTGGATATTCTGTTTCACTTGACACTCCTCAATATTTTCAGCAGGCAAGCACCTGCGACCGCAGCTATGCGCCTTAAAGCGACTACACAGTGGACAAATAAATTATTTGGCCAAGCTAATATTCTTAATTCACGAGGAATCCTTCCAGAGAACATTGATTACACTATGCCCTAACATTGGTTTGACAAACACTTTCATGTAAGCATACCCTCTAGATCGCTCTGGGAGGAAGATCTGGACAAAGCTGGAGTTTTCTTCTTCAATGACTTAAGCGATCTGGACAATATAGCAGACTCCTAAGCTTCATCATAAGCTCAAATTGATTCCAAGAGTAGGAGGATCACAGATCTTCGTGGCATCACAATAGGCCACCAGGCCTAAGTGTGTTGGTCTATCCAAGGGCCACTCTTACTTAACCTATAGGACGATCAGAAATGTTTCTTTTATACATGCAATCGAAGATCATATAAATCAAAACCAATGAATAAAATTTCTATAAAGTGTGGATGTTATACTTAAATTTAAAATTATTGAATTCATCACACCAATTTAGAGTGCTGTGCAAAGCATTAGCAACTAGTACTAGGTAAACCTTAAATTTTTTTTTTAACGAACTAAGGTGTAAGAATATACTAAGCTCTGAGGTGAGATAAAAAATACAGCAAAACAATTTACAAAACCCCTTTATAATAGAAAATAAGCAGCTCTATTTAAAAAAACAGCGTATTTTTGCTAATCAAAATATTTCCGACTTATCTTAATTCTGTTTATGTACATGGAAAATCATTATTTTTTTAAATTTTTATTTCAATATCCTTGAGCCTTAGTTACAGAACTCACCGTGTCGAGATTGTAGCAATAAGGTTGGCAATAAAGGCATTTGGAATGTCCCTCCATTGCATTTGGATTTCATAGAAAAGTTCTCCTTTTTTTCTTAGAAATTTTATTACCAAGATTTTGTAAAAATCTCCCATAGGTTCTCGATGGAGTGTTGGTCTGGGGACTGCAAAGTATTGAGCTGTTGATTCCTGAGCCGAGTTTTAACTATCTTAGGGGTGTGCTTGGGATGATTCTTGTGTTGGAACGACCAGACCAGCGGCATTTTCCACACTGCATGGGGTAGTATTATTTTATGCAAAATGTCCTTGCAATCCACGGATTTCATAATACCTCCAACTGGATGAATTGGAACTCGATGAATTGGATCCAGACCTTGAGCAGAGAAGCAGTTCCAGACCATAATAATTCCACTTTCGTGCTTTCCTGGTCCCTTAGTAAATTTAGAATTCAGTCGTTCTCCTTTGGGTTTCCTAATAAATTGTCTACCATCCGATCCATACATATTAAATTTAGATTCGTCTGGAAAAAACACGCTGTACTACTTTTGTGTGCTCCAATTTAAATGTTGTCTTACAAAATTTAAACGAGCTTTCATATTTTTGTACTTCGAAATGAATGGTTTTTTCCCTTGTCTGAAACTGTGAAGGCCAGTTTGTTTGGCCCCGCCGCCTTATTGTTGATGTGCCAAGAGATAATTGTAAACTCACTTTCATTTTTTTTAATGAAGCCCTGGGGGTTTTCCGCAAAAAATCCAAAATTTGTCTATCTTCCTTTGCGTTTGTTTTATGTTATCTACCCCCTTTGCGACAGGATAACACATTTCCTCTATTTACGATGTGAGAAATGGTCGACTTGTGGATTGAATATTTATTTAATAGCTCTTTTTATGTAGTCCCATTTTTGTAATTAAACAGAATTCTTTTTTATAAGAAAATTAAAAAATATTAACAGAGTATATAAATTGTAGGAAAAACAGGATCTCACCTTTTTAAAAACAAACATTTACGGCACAAAAAGAGAAGTCAAGCCGTTAGTTGCAAATGTTTTGTAAATGCTAAAAGAAAGGCTTCATTAAATCAGCTGTTTTTTTTTGTCCTTTTTTATGAAAGAATAATTTTTTTTTTATGAAGAATTTGTTAAATCTTTTTTAGTTCACTAGTTTAAGTCAACAAGGACATCACACCCTAAAGTGTCAGTAGTTGCAAATGTTTTGCACAGCACTGTACTCATATATTATACAAAAAAGTTATTCAGCTCAACATAATTATGCTTTGGAAAAATTATATAGTTCTTCAATGGTATACACACTGGGTGTAGAGTAAGCAAAACATTCAATCTTCACTTAAAAGAGAAAAAGGAGCGTTAGATAAATTGACTTTCTATTCATCGCAAGAAATAAAAACTAGGTCAAGTATTCTCGTTAAGGCATTTAAAATATTATTTACTTGAGCAAAGTTTACCGAATAAAAAAAGTCAGTGAGCTAAAATTCAAAATCTTTCTTTAAATGATTCTAAAAGGAATTAACATTAAAATTAAAATTAAGATTAAGATTAAAATCTCCTAATATATATACATATGTATATCGTCAGTTAGAGGGCAATTACTGTTAACGAATTCTACATTACAAATAAACAGCTACCTTGTACAAAAGATTCAAGAACTACTTTCTTTACGGACTTTGAAAAAGAAAGCACACTGGTGCTAGATTTTCCAAAAAAACTTAAATGGTTTCGTCCCATCTAGGCAACATAAGCACAAATATTTCGATTCAAGGCGCTTTCCAAAACCTAGCAAAAGTCAAATCCTTACTTGCAATGCGGCCTTGTTAACAGGAAATGGAGGAATTCGATGAACTCTTACAACTGAACTCAAACACCTTGACCACGTCGACAATGTATGCCTTTTGTCTCACAGAATAATGGTCCTTCACCAAATGACAACAAATGTGGAGAGGGATGCAGACGTCGTTGGGCTAGAAATTAACTGGCCTAAGACCAAACTCATCAACTCATATATGTATTGCTGGACAGACCGTTGAGACAGTTGAGAGTTTCCAATACCTTGGGAGTATTGTCTCAACCGCTGGCGGAACCGAACTGGATATAGTCAACCGCATAGGCAAAGCAAAATCTGCGTTTGGGATGCTATCCACAGTTTGGCGAAGTAATGCAATTAGCTTAAACACCAAGCTACGACTGCTCCGTTCCAACGTTGAATCCGTGCTACTATATGGATGTGGTACCTGGAGGGTGACCACCACTATCAAGAGGAAGCTGCGAACGTTTGTCAATAGGTGCCTACGCCACATCTTAAAGATATTCTGGCCAAGACGTATCTCTAACGAACAGGTTTATCAGAGAACGAACCATTAACCTAAAGGCACAGCCATACAACGACGAAAGTGGCAGTGGATTGGTCACACTCTCCGAAAGAGTGACAGGTACATAGCTAGCCAAGCGATGCAATGGAACCCGCTTATTCAGGATGGCAGGATGCGCGGCGGTCCTAGAAGTACGTGGCGCAGAATAGTTGAGAAGGAAGCACGGCAACTGTGAAAAAGTTGGGGAGAGCTGAGGCACATTTCCAGAAACTGCACTCGATGGCGCGTAGGTATAGTAGAGGCCTAGGACCCACAAGGGGATACAGGAACGAATGGTTACTTGCAATTTCGTAACTGAAGAAGACAGAGTTTGATATCAACAATTTAAAAACATGAAAATCAGGTGGTCTAGATGGTGCCGAAAAATATACCTACAACACTTGCCTAAAGACGGTATTAAATATTTACCACCAAGAAGTGAGTGTGTATATGATTTCATTATATCTTCCAACCTCAATATCTGCAATAGAGAGAATTTACCTACTTTTGTGGTGGAAAATAGACAGGAGGTACTAGATACGAGGGCGGATCAATAATTCCGTGCATTTTTGAATTTCTGACCTCTTTACTGAAACAGCAACACTGCTCCTGTCAACAGGCATTTGTCAGTTAACTCCTGTCAAAATTTAAACTTGCTGCGTGAGTTAGTTTGTGTTTGACAGCTATTTTTATCAGACTACTCACTAATTTGAGGAGAAAATGGAAAAAAGTGAATTTCGTGTGCTTATTAAGCATTATTTCTTGCGAAAAAAAACCATTACCGAGACCAAGGCTAAGCTTGATAAATACTATGGGGACTCTGCACCATCGATTTCAATGGTAAAAAAGTGGTTTACTGAATTTCGTTGTGGCCGTACAAGCACTGAAGATGCCGAACGTCCTGGACGCCCAGTTGAGGTCTCTACACCCGAAACAATCGAAAAAATTCACGATATGGTGTTGGCCGACCGAAGATTGAAAGTGCGAGAGATTGTGGAAGCCGTAGGGATCTCGCATGGCTCAGTGGTTTCAATTTTAAATGATCACTTGGGCATGAGAAAGCTTTCCGCAAGATGGGTGCCGCGTTTGCTCACAGTCGACCACAAACGCAATCGTGTAACAACTTCACAGGAAGGTTTGGCGTTGTTTAATCGCAATATGGAGGAGTTTTTGCGCCGTTTTGTAACCGTGGACGAAACATGGATCCATCACAACACACCAGAGAACAAACAACAGTCAAAACAGTGGGTTTCTAAGGGTGAATCGGCGCCAAAGAAGGCCAAGGTGGGTTTGTCAGCCAATAAAGTTATGGCGACTGTTTTTTGGGATGCACGCGGGATAATCCACATTGACTACCTTCAAAAGGGAAGAACAATCAATGGGGAATATTATGCCAACTTATTGGACCGATTCAATGACGATTTGAAAAAAAAACGACCTTATTAGGATAAGAAAAAAGTTCTTTTCCACCAAGACAATGCAAGGGTGCACACATGTGCAGTTGCCATGGCAAAAATCCATGAATTGGGCTATGAATTGCTCCCTCATCCACCCTATTCTCCAGATTTGGCTCCGAGCGACTACTTCTTGTTCCCAAACCTGAAGAAATGGCTTGGTGGAAAAAGATTTGACTCCAATGATGAAGTCATCTCGTCATTTTGAGGACCTCGACAAATCATTTTTTTTGGAAGGGATAAAAAAATTGGAGAAGCGTTGGACAAAGTGTATAGAGCTCAACTGAGACTACGTTGAAAAATAAAATTATTTTTTTATCAAAAAATCTGTTTTAATCCAAAAGTCACTGACTTATTGACCCGCCCTCGTATCACCCTTACTACAAATATAGAGTGGAGAGTAGTCGACGAAGCGTTGGATACCATTCAAAGTGTACTTCCAGAGCAGCGTATGTCAAAGAAATCCTAGGAAGACTGATTGGGTCAGGTATACAAAATGGGTAAATATACACCTGGATACCAACAGGGTTAGGAAACTCGATAATAGAGCTAATCTCTACAGAAGTGACAGTACATGGAATGAGTACTACGAATGTAAGAAACAATTCAAGTGCCTAGCCAGAAAGTCAAAAAGGGCTTCATGGCAGAAGTACTGCGAATCTATCGCTGTAACAGACGAGGTGTCGAGATTACGCAAAATGCTTTCAAAGGAAGTTTTTAGCTACCTCAAGAAAAATTATGGAACTTAGGCTGAAAGTAACCAAGAGGTTCTAGCAACTCTGGAGGAAACCCACTTTCGCGGACACGCAGTGTCAGAAGAGGAAATAGGTGTTCTTATTAATAGGAAAAAAATACGGTGGGCATTTTAGTCCTTCAAGCCATACAAATCTTCCGGTCCGGATGGTATTCTACCGATTATATTACAGAAAGCACCGGAGGTAGCAATCCAAAAAATTATGGAAATTATTAGACTCAGTCTAAAACTAGGTTACATGCCAATAGCTTGGAGGGACGTTAAGGTGGTTTTTGTACCTAAAGTTGGCAAACAGGGGCATATAACAGCAAAAAATTTGAAACCAATAAGTCAGTCGTCATTTATGCTTAAAACCCTAGAGTGATTATTGGAGATTCACATTAGGAATGGATGCAGTAATGGCTTTTTGATTAAGTCACAGCATGCATATATGAGAGGGAAATCTGTAGAAACCGCCCTGCCCGAGGTGGTGGAGAAAATAGAGAAGAGTCTACACTTCGGTGAATTTGCGGTGGCAGTCTTCTTCGATATTGAAGGAGCCTTCAATAACTTACAATAGATTGCACCGCTCTGGCAGACGCTAATATTGAATAGGGCTCTACAAACTGGGTTTGCAACATGCTTGCAAGTAGGAAAATAAACTGTTCCGTTGGGCAAGGCTCGGTTAGAATGTCTGTAACCAGCGGAACCTCTCAACGGGGAGTCATATAGCTACTTCTGTGGGTGATGGTTATCAATGGCATCCCCAAAACGCTTAGTACAACGAGTACAAGTACCACGGCACACGGAAATGATCTGGGTGTGGTTCTGGACAAAAAACTGAATTGGTGTACTGGCTGTATACGGTAGTGGCAAGACCAGTACTTACATGTGGCGGACAAGTATAGTGGAAAGCAATAAACAAAAAAATGGTTTATGGAAAATTAGCGGCGGTTCAAAGAACGGCTTCCATAACTATTACAGGTGCTCTCCCTACCACCCCTATTGGGCACCTTTCTGCACCTAACACCGCTTGAATTACAGATCAAAAAACTTGCTGACGATACGACTCACTAATTTGGGATACTTCAAGAGCAGTAGTCTTAGTGGGGCTACTATCAGGTAATCCAATTCTAACGGATACAATTCCTTCCTTGGTCGACTTCGACATTCCGTATGGTATAACATATCCGAAGAGGGAGGGTTAGCAAAAAAATGCAATAATCAGATCAAATGAAATTGCAATTTTCACAGATGGTTCGAGAACAGAAGAAGGAACAAGTTCCGGTATCTTTTCAGAAAACCCAGAACTTAGATTGTCGATAAGGCTACCGGATGAAAGCGGTGTCTTCCAATTAGAGGTTCTAGCTGCCCTCAGGACGGCTGAGCTAATGCAGATGAGATCGGTATCTGAAAAGATAAAGCTATCTACATCGATAGCCAGGCCGCACCCAAGGCAATGGAATCGACCAATATCAATTCTGATAAAGTCAGGGTGTGTCGCATCGTGCTCAATGCGCTATGCAATCAGAACCGGTCGTCCGACACCAACTGAGGAAACACTACGACGTTTAGCCGCTCCCCTAGATGAGTACGGGATAACACGAGATGCTTGTAATTCTAGCCGGCCCCGGATCAGCCGTTCCCGGACCCCGGATTAGCCATCAGATGACGTGCCACCCAATTGGGCATCAATTGGCGGTCTTTACAGAGAATTTTGATGTATAGCCTTTCAGATGTTTCCTTACAAAGTGCAGACAGTGTATCAGCTGTTAGCTGTTGACCGCCAACCGCGTGTAACCTAGTCTCAAGCCATTATGGGTGGCCGTGGCTCAAGTGGTAGTGGACTGGCTTCCAAATTGGAACGTTCGGTGTTCGAATCCCAACCTTGCCCGAAAGACATTCGTTTTTTCAGTTAACAAAAATCAAATAAGATGAGTAGTTGACTGGGAAACAACAAGCCAACTTCCACTAAGAATTTAGTCTCCCCATTAAATGTTGGATGACCATCTATGGAGCGAAATAACCACTAGGCCCAAATATCTTTCTTTCTCCCTCTATCCCATTTTCCGAAAACAACTTATCACGTACTGAGGCATTATAAGCACATATATTCATACTCACTTGAGTGTTAAGTTCTGAATCTCGACCACGAGAGAGACAAGTTTTCATCGAAAATCATCATGGGCGGTGAGGAAGTGGGCCAAACGACTACTGTGGACGGCGAACGCTACAGAGCATGCTCAATGACTTTCTCCTTTCTCAATTTGATGAATTGGGACTGCAGAATACAGGATGGAGCAACGGCGCATATTGCACGAGCCACCACTAAAATTCTGAGGCTGCATTTCCGGTTCGACTAATCTCTCGTTTTGACGATTTGCGCTGTCCGGCAATATCGCCTAATTTAACTGTTCCAGACTTCTCTTTGTGGGGTTTTTTGAAGTCAAGAGTCTATGTCAGTAAGCCTCAGACTCCTGAAGCTCTCAGAGAGAATATACGTCAAGAATGCGAAGGCCTATCGCCGGAAGTTGTGGCAAGAGAGATAAAAAATGTCACAAATCGCACCCGAATAGTCATCAAATCTGGCCGCGGACACTTAGCCCATATCATTTTCTCAACTTAATGGAAAGAAAATTTAAGACATCATACAAATATAACCCAAAAGCAGAGCCAAAGTTTTCCGTTCATAAAAAAAGTTACAGCCAAAGAACATCAGGTGACAATTTTTGCGCCACCTTGTATCTATACAAAACCTGCAAAAGCAAGATAGTTGCATTTGATATTTCTAAGGCATCCGACAGAGTTTGGTATTTGGCTTTTTGGTTGAAAATGCGTGCATGTGGAATCGATGAATTTCTCCTTCAGTGGACTAGAAATTACCTTTCGGAAAGTTCAGTTCAAGTTGTTCTCGACTTTTTCCAGTCTGAGATCCATAACAAAAATTCCGGTGTGCCACAGGGCTCTGTTGTGTCTCGCACACTCTTATTAATTTTCACTAATGATCTTTTGTCTGTCACTTTTAATGCAGCATTATCCCTTGCTGACGACAGTAACGCTCTGTTTTTAATGTTCGTTCCTCCCAGACTTACCACCCTGCACTTCAGCTGTAGGAACCTCTAACACGATATTGCCTCGATATACAATACAATATACGGCATTTATCCGTCCAAAATTTTAGGGAAATGCCCGCATCTGGTAAAGTGCTTCTAAGACCTCTCTGATGCTCTTTATACTCTCGAACATGGGCGTAAAGTGGTTTGTCTCACCTTGCTTTATTGGCATTGCCACCAACAGCGCTCCATCGCCATTCCGTCCCTTAAAGTCTTAAACCGTAACACCCGTCTCGCTATAAATGATATCTATTTAAATATAAAAGGGCTGACTCAGGACACATAAGCGTTGCCGCTAATCTTCTAAGGCGCTCGTGCAGCTTCAAACCTAGGTCTTATATAAACGTTGCACAGCACAGTGCAGAGCGTCTCCGGTTTAATAGAGTGGTAGGAGGTCGCAATGAAAAGGATGTTGCTCGGACGAAGCAAGAATTTTGGTGGCTTTCTGAAAAGAAGAAACTCCTTCAAATTCGAGCTAGTCACGCTACATAGCACAGGTAGAAATAAGGCTACATAGATGGATACAATTTCTACGAATAGGGTAGTATACGTGAGTAAAAGAAGTTGTTAAGCTTTTTTTTTTAAATATAAATGAATCCAATTTAATAAGAATGCATTAAAAATTATATGTACTAGTAGATTCCTAGAAACCACCCGAGCTATCTTCTTATGATTTGAAGTTCTTCTAATGAATCCAGGTATTCTTACTACCCCAACTCTTCTAGACAAACTTCCCAGAAAGCGCAAAATTCCAAATTGAAAGCAAAACAAGTCAGATCACCTCAGCATTTAAAAAAAGATGAAAAACCTTTCCACCTTATACTCGTAGGAGTAGATACAAGTTCTCGTGCTTGTCGTCGTTTTTAAATATTCAAAAAACTTCTCCTTCCGGTGTCCGGATTCAATGAACTCAAAAATTGATTTTATTATTGCTGTCGAAAGAACTGGGTGCACATGGAGTCGAACGGATATTTTCCAGTTGATTGGATCTCAAATGGTGGGCATTAATATTTTCGTTCGCCAGAGCTTCTTTTTTTCATTCGGAATTCCTTGATGTATATGAAATTCTCAGTCGTATCCGTATAAATTATTTAACCATTGAATGCTGTAACAGGTGCTGTCAATTGGTATTTTCAACATTTCAATCGTCTTTAAGAATAATTTCTATTTTCCTTGGAATTATTATAAAGCGGCAGTCTGTTGATACACCCATCTTGCGAACCGGTCCGTTTCAGATAATGTACGAGTATTTTGCGGTCTTGTGAATTATGGGACTTTTTGAGTGGTCCTAGCGAATGTACTCGTATCTCATCGCTTTTGAATATTCACTAGAACATTGAGCAGGGAAATATGTTGCCATGCCCAGAGATTCTGAAATTAGCCATAACGGAAGTGTCCGGTGTATTTTAGATAACATGATGTACGAGTATTTTGGAAATAAATAATACAGGAAACAAAAGAGCTATTCCTGATAGGAAGGAAGAATTAAAATTGAATCCATTACGTTATTTTTAAAAGGATGAACAGGAATTGTGGGTTTCATCAAAATCTAACAATATACCAAGCTTTTCAGGGAGGAATGATGATAAATTAGCAACTCAATGTGGGTGGCGTGGCAGAAAGTGTACTTCCGCTGATTTCTATGGAAGCTGGTCCAAAACTCCAACTTTTGACGGGCAATGACAAGTCCCCGAGAGTGAAATCTTCCGCCTTAGTCCTACTGTTCGGTGTCGCGAAAAGATCGTTAGTCCCCTCTGTGCATTAAATAATAAGTCGAACAACACAGTGATTGGGGAAGACTAGGTCTGGGTCTATCCCTGACTATCGCCTCAGTAATTTATTTTTAATGACCCCAAGAGACTAGCAGCAGAAAAGAACTAATGTCTTATGGCAAATGTGGGGATTCAAACGTCAAATTGTATGTATTTCAATCAGAAATGGCTGAGCCCTGACTGACTTGTTCTGGCCGGATTGTTACAGACTCTGCTTGCATTTTTCGAACATTTTTCAGACAACTTGTGGATTTCTCTTTCTTTTTATTTTTTGGCATTGTGTTTTGACATTGCAATATTTCAATCAATAGGCAGAGGAACCCAACGTTAAGTATTGGAATCGCTTTGCTGTCGGCTTATTATGGAATCTGATTTCAACATAATAACCACAGTAAGAATTGAGATCGCCAGGGAATTCTGCAATTAGTTTCTGGACTTGCGATTCAGATAGATTAGATTAATAGATCAATCTCAGGTTACTTCGAAAATATGGGGATCTTTCTTAAATGAGATAAACATCGGAAACAGGTGATGGAAAACGCCGGTTTTAAGAAAGATCTGCTAACAAGGATGTTGATTTGAAAAGACAAAACCGCCAGCCCATAGTAGAACCTGCGGAGACCAATAAGACTGCTGAGGCTAACAAATACCAACAGCTTCGAAACACTGGAGCAGTGAACCGGAGAAATTTCGCAAAATTTTGGAAGACGCTCCCAGTGGTGGGACTCCAATGAGTATCTGTTTCAAAAGTATGTAAATGCTATCCGAGATATATGACAAGAGAATATATATGTCTGAATATCCAGGGAGAGTCTATGCATTCGATGAGCAGCTGGTGCTGAGTACTGAAACTGGGTGTTGGGGGTGATGGAACTGCAAACGGATTATGCAACTGCTGTAGTTTTCTTACTTTTTCTTTGCAGTAACTTCGGACCGGTTTACATAAGAGAAGACAGCATTTTGCAAAGCTCTGAGAAATATGGTACGCCATTGGGATGAAAGCATTGGTATTACGCGCTTGCGAATTGAGAAGCACCGCAGTATCATAATCAGGCAGTAACAGACGCAAGATACCAATGAAACTCTTTTGATGGAAAGCCACACATGAGGCGGGGGATGAAATAAAAAGCCCGCTGGAAAGATGTTACCCAAAGTACCGGTAAATAAATTTACTTTTTTTTAAATTCCAACCATGCCTATGGAGAGGGAACCTCAGTGGTACAAGTTGTACAGATGCACGTAGAATGCATAGCGGAAACATCTCAAATGAATATTGTGTCTTAACGGTGTCCTGGGGATTAGCTGTTGTTAGATGTTTTCAACATCGGAGACCTGAAGATGGCAAAATTTTGCGAAATTATTCAACTTTTTTCGAGATAAGCTTACAAGGAACCTGAATGGACAGGTAGAGCTTTCAATTGAACTGATAACAACAGCATCTGTGCCCACCCTTTTGCAAAAAAGAGAGGATGCCTTGGAAGTAGTGTCCAAGAAATAATAGCAGGATTGCACAATGTGTATGATTATCATAGAACTACGTTGGCCTTCTATGAGGTCATCACGGACTAACAGGTCATATAGGCAACCAAAAAAATAGATTTATTCAGTGAACGTACGGTGGCACCAATTACAGGAGTTCGAATTGAAACGACTAACTAGCCTACAAATTAACCTGCGTAAGTCGACAACCAGTGAGAGATGAGTGGCAGGTCAAAGAGTAGCATTCTAAAGGCTGCCTGACATATTGAGCGCGCTAAATGCTGCCAAGGGTGAAGAAACAGCTTCAAAAGGGCTACCGCGTCACGAGATACCGGCTTTTTTTTAAGTAGATGAAGGTGAGCTGCTGTTAATCTCTAAAGCCATACGTTTATGGTATTAAGCATCTTACCAGTCGTGGAGTGTGAGAATAAAAAGTATGAAAGTCGCTTTCTCCCATTCAACACAGAGTATCTCGATAATATTGGGTTTTTCATGAAGCTAAAGAGAGGAATTGTTTACGTCTTTACCTTGGTCAACTATTTTATCAAGCAGATCATTCTGTGAGCATTAAGGATTACAAAGAGCAGATGCCTTACAATCTCCGAGGATATACCACTGATATAGTTAAAACCACCCTGGTAATATGGCTTGGTCGGAATACGCGATCGATGTCAATAAAAAACATAATCCAATAAGTGTATGCATCGGCGAAGATTGCAATTGGCGGTTGTCATAAGACCTTTTCCTAAATGGACACTTTTTTAGGTTATTACAAGATCACTGGCGATAAACTATCTTGCTGATACCTCATTCATGCGATCGTTGGGCATTCGACTACTAGCATTTCAAGCATCAGTTAATCATTGATAACTACCCAAAACAAAATACTGTCCACTATGTTTTTAGGCTCTCATTTTAAAAAATTAGTAATTATAAACGGACAGTTCCGTGAATGCATGGATCGGTAAAACGTTCACCTTGTCTTCTCCATACGCGTACTCGTTTATCGTCACTAAAAAACTTGACCTTACATTAGTCTGTAAAGAGTACAGGCCTCCAGTTCTCCATAGTCCAATCCGCATGCTCACGGGCGTAACTTAAGCACGCTGCCCGATGTGCCCTTGTCAGTTTCAGTCGAATGGCGTCCACTCTGGACCGTTGACCATCTTCATGGAGTCCATTACGTACGGTTTGATCATTTACTTGAGAGCCAGTAGATAGCCGCAGTTGATTTTGTAACGCCCGGGCGGTTACGGTACGCTCCCGACGTGCAATTATTCTTACATACCGGTCTTCTTGCGCAGTTGTGACTCTGATTCTTCCTGATCCAGGTCTTCTTGCTACACTCCCGGTTTCTTGGAAGCATTCCCAGTCGTTTCGGATAGCTCGCCGTGATACACCGATACGAATTGCAACATACCTTTAAGACTCTCCCTCCTGAAGCTCTTACTGCGTTTTAGATGTCCATATGATGCCGAGAACCAGGCATGGCAATCACAATTAATAACGTTGTCGAGGAAAACAATTACAGAAAGCAGCACTTAGCAGCAACGCTTAGAATTAGACTGAGAAAACAAGTACTGACAATTTTTCATTAGTTGTTTTTTAGAGCAATGCGCTTTCTCTGTCTACTTAGTTGCAGGCTCAAAGTATTGGCAAATACTCATAAAGATGCAAGCTACACAGTTAAATACTTCGCTTCGATAATGTTTACCAATAGAGTAATTTTTAGACAAAAATCAAAATAAATCTTTAATGAGCCAAATAGTTTTGAATAGTACTCGTATACTCGTATTTATATAAAAAACGAAAAACTTAAAAAGCTGGCTTCTAAGGATTAAGAATTAAAACTTGATTAAACCAGGGCCGAGACGCACTCATTGCGTGCACTAAAGATTCGACATGGGCTAGAAAGGCCTGGGGGGAGGTGAAGTTGAGGCTGGCATTAAGAATCAGATCACTAGTCGTCTCATATCATTAGATTATTAGATTCCGTCCGACACTCTTTAATACCAAGATAGTTTTTGCAATTATTATTGCCAACAACTCTCATCTTTAGGCTCATGAAGCTGCAGTTATCGTGAGCAACAAAATCATTTCGCTGGCCAGAACCAATGGATCTGCAAAGTTGATGGAGGGTAGGCAATAAAGGAATCATTGGTTTATTGATATGCAAACAGACATTGCTTTGCATATCAATACCAGGCGAAGCAATATAGGTAAAGATGAGATGAAATCTCTTCCAGAACAGTCAGAAAACTCCTAAAAAAAATGGCATCATGCCACTAAGCTTCATAGAACTTCAAGTTTTCTACAATATTTGTCATTTATAAAGTGAAAAGCAAAGTCTTTTCGAATTTGAATCAAAGGATGCCAACCAGATAGTTGTAGAGGATTTCCCTGAATAAATTTTGCGTTTAGTTGATATCAGTCATCACCAAATGAAGCAAATGAACAACATGCCCAAACCGGAGACAGCCTTATGTCCAATTTACTTTATACATATATTGACGGGGATGCTCAAGAATAAGGTAATAAATATAACTAGTGCTACGCTCCGTCAAACTTTAGAGATAAGGATGACAAGTCCGACTTCCATAGCATATTGAACGTAGTTGCCAGTTCAACGGCTATCTGAAATATCGAGACCGTAATGGACGATTTTAATGCAAAGATAAGTGATAGGACCACACAACATCTATGACGTAAGAAAGGTTTGTTGCAACGTTAACTGCCAATAGAGGCACATTGTCATAGGATCAGCTTGGTCCAGTCTAACAAACAGCGTTCATTGAACAATTTCTATCATTAGCCGATGCTTTAGAAATCGCTTCCCAGGCCTTAGTAACAAACGTGGAGCTGACATTGTAATTGTAATGACTGTAAATCTTGTTACTTTATCTGTTTACACGATTTTATCCACCTTACTAAGGATGTCCTGGTATAATACCAAAAAAGGGACCGCCTTGCCATAAACGAAGGTCAAATGTGAGCATTGACAACCACTGTCACAGTGTGAAAAATGCCTTAATGTCCATTGTTGCAGAAGTAGAAAATGCAAAAGCACATGACTGAGAACAGGCACCTGAAGACGGGTCCATGAATGTATTGAACTCAAAGCACGAATTGCACCGGCCTTAGCAATAGGCCACCTCGAACTAGAAATTCAGTATCAGATGTTGAGAAAATGAGTGCAGTGTAGTGTAAGACGAGAAAAGTGTAAATCCATTATCGCACTAGCAAAAGGTGTAAAGAGGCAGCAAAAAGATCCGACAGCAGGGCAGTTCAGTACAACATAACTCGATGGTAATTAAAGTTCCCAACTACACTATGTAAAGGACTAGGCGAAAATCAGCTGACCTCCGATAAATAACAGCTTGCCAGATATGAGGAACATTTCGCAGTAGTGCTTAACTATGTAAGCAACAGCGAAATAAACCCAGGCTACATGATCCTTCCGTAGCATCAACTTTTTCAAGCGATAATAATCTTGAACAAAAACATTGCAGTTGGCATTGATGGCATTGATGACATCCCGGCGAAACTATTCTAAGCCAGACCCAAATCCATTTTCTGGTAAAGTGTAAGAAGCCTCCACGAAGCTGTCCACGAACAAAAACCTGACGGAATATGTGAACGAGAGAGGTTTATGACTACAGGTTAAATAATAGCTGGACTAATAATGAATCCAGAGAAGGAATGCCGCTTGAAGTCGATCATACAGCCTTTCGAGCTGCATCGACATCAACACCTTGTATCATAGATTATCATTGATCAATACATCGAGTATAGACTTCCATTATATTTGTTGTTGATTGATTTCACGAAGGGTTCGACAGCTTTGATCGAGATCCTGTTACGCAGGATAAATATGGTATACTAGAAAAACTAGTCGCTATTATTAAGGCTATCAATAATGGCAGTTAGTGCCATGTCTTACTCAAAGGTAGGGTATCGGAGGATTTTGAAGTTCTCAGCGGAGTTCAACAAGGTTGCATTCTTTCGCCACTGCATTTTATTGTAATAGTCAGTGATGTGATCCGAACAGCTCTATCTGAAGAAAACAAGGGGCCGCGATGGACTCTGACTCATATCTTTAACACCATCACTACACTAGTGGCATTAGCCTGCTCTCACATATGATATTGTACCCGCAGACGGTTCACAACTTGGAGAACGCGCGAACAAAGTAGGGCTCAAAATGAATACGATTAAAAACAATTCACTTGAATTTCTCATCAAAAGGCTATCGCCAACATTAACATTACCGGACGGCAAGATAAGAAAGTAGGCACCTTTCTATACCTACCATGGTCTCAGAAATCAGTGTTTCCAAACAAACTGAAAGTTGTATGGTAAAAATTTGTAAAACAAAAGCTGCGTTGCGTATGCAGTCTTAATTTTGGAGAAACAATGCTCTCAGAACAAAGATCGGTTATGACCGTTCTGATCAAACGTGGAAACAGTGCTACTTTGTGTGTGTTATACCTGTAACATGAGCAATACCGTAATAAGGAAGCTTCAGGCCTTCATAAGTAGACGTCTTCGCAATATCTTAAGGAACTTCTGGTCAAACCGAACGAAAAAGAGAGAATAGACAATAAAATGCGGCAATGGATTAGTCACACCCTATGGCGCGAAGACATTTCCTTTGCAAAGAACGCCATGCAATGGAATCCACTTACATAATCAAGCAGACCTTATGCAGATATGGAGAAGGACAGTTGAGCAGAAATCAACATTTTTGTGGATGACTTGGAGAAAACTCAAACCCATTGTAGAACTCCAATTACGATAGAGCGCAGGCGTTGGCGTTGCTTTATGTCCTACTTAGGCTCAGAGGGCCTTGGTAAAAGTAATTTTTTTTTTGTACAAGTAAATTAGATAAGAGGAACAAACTTATACTAAAGTAACGAAAGATCATAGATAGGAGTATGTATAGCAGATTCGAGTATCAATAACATGCTTCTGAAAATAACGTGAATACATTTTCCCAAATGATTGCAACTATTTTATTGCTGTAACCTATCATCCAGAGGGAAAGGAAAGAAGAGCTTGTGCAGTACTATCCATTCAGTTTTTTAGGAAGTGAAGACGCCATAACTTTGGCAATATTCAACAAAAAAATCTTTGAACCGAAAGGTCCCTGACCCAGCAATTAAGAGCAGCTGAAGACACTTGTAGTTTCTTAGGTCCAAGGGGCTCCTGACAATTTTTGTTCAGTTACCCCTGTATCGACCTGAGCAGATGACAGAATTAACCTACTGTTCTAGTGGAGCATAGTCTCTCCTGATATGGAGCGCGAATTCGGAATTGACTTTAACCATCTTGGGTATGCAATCGAAACGACATTACTGTATGGGCATGGTGGCTTAGAACCTGTTTGCTGCCGCGGGATTGTTAACCTTATTGAAGAAGGTACGTGAATCGAACGGTTATATCGTAACTGAAGCGGAACATATCCAGAATATATCATATCTAAAAAGCATTATAACAATAACGTCAAGTCCACAACTTTTTAGTTTCGCGTAACATTAATTCTTGCTTCTTCTTTTTTCATTTCTTAATCTGAATAGCCAAGCCTGGGACAGGGGATATGGCACTTTAAGCAAAGTAACATACTCGTATATCAACATTACATTATTATTGCCTGCAAATTGGATGATTTCATTGGAAAAGATACATTTTCTGCACTTTTTCTACGGATGCAGCCGGATCTTTAACAATTTGAACGACGCACAACGATAAGTATTCATAAGGATATAGTAGATATAATATTTATACATATGTATACCATATATCTCTGAAGAGTATTTCCCAATATTTAAAAAAAAAAAAAAAACAAACAATGTGAGCAGAAAATTCTAGATAAACCTCCAGCAGGCATATTTGTCAGAAACTCTCCAACACCATCACGTACTCGTTCACATTGCTACGTCGGGATACGGCTTTCTACGAAATATCCAAATAACCAATGAAAAATTATGACAGATGAGTTTGTTGGTTCAACTGGAAGCAAAATAATGAGGATAACTCAAGGGCCTAGTTTCAGTTTCCCTCCAGTTGGCTTTACTTAAAGAGGTTTCTTGAAAGGATATGGATGGCTGTCGATGGCATGACTGCCATTGGGTAGGAGAAAACGTGTTCAGTTTTCCAAAATGATTGATCGTTAGTTCTTTGCACTATTTTCCTATTTTCATAATTCAGTTCTGAGGTTTACTCATCTGCTTAGAGATATTTTAAATTGCTGGGTCTTTCCCAATCAAATGAGCTCCTTGATGAGTTTTGTCAACAGAACAATGGCACCGAAGTGGTATCTTACATTTGCAATGATCAACTAAGTTCAAGGTTCCCTTAAATTTAAGACAACTTATTTGTGTAGAAAAGGATGAAATGACGACAATAAATAATACCAAAATGTCCTTCATTCCATTTGGTTTTAATTGCTTGCTCATTTTGAACAGAAGATCCCATTTACTCGTATCTTTCTCCATTCTTTCCATCTTTGATAGAGTTATTTGCTTTAAGGGCTTTCTCTGTCCGTAAGCCGGTATGGAAAATAGTAGAAATGAAAAGGATAAATGGGTTTCCTGCCATTAATCCCTCAGACAGATACAAGTGCAATTTAAAATACATAGTCCTGTTCTTAATCGTGTAATTACTTGATTATTGTTAATGCCTTCGTAATATAATTAAATTTGCATCAAAATGCCATTATTCAATGAACGAAAGAGGTAACTGAATTCCCGAAATTCCTGGCGAATGAGATACATAGAAATGTTGAATCCTTGAAGACCAGCTTTCTGCCTTCTGTTTGATATTAGAATTTTATCTTTTCGATAAATTTTACGTCTTTCGTCTGAAGTTTTCGTTCATAATTAAATAAACATTCGGGCTAGTCATATTGAAAAACAGTGAATAGGTGTAGCTGGTGGCAGACGAAGGCAACTTTTCGGAAATTTTAATTCATGAACGACAAGTTAATTGTGGGCTAATCCAACTGGAGGCGAGTCTGAATTGAATTATCCTTAGTTGGAGTCATTCGAATCAAAATTGAGAGGAATGTTAACTTTTTATTTTTTTTTTGTTTTTTTGCAATTACTGGCGATAATTATGCTAAAGGGTGCAATTAACTTTGATTACAGTATTGAATTAAATACGAGTATAGTTGTCGGCGTAGTGAATTTGTAGAAATTTAAATTTTGCGTGAATTTATTCAAGCAATTGGAGGCAGATTAATGGAACAAGCAATTCAGACAAAATTTGCGAGTTAAAGCTTATATGTAATTATATGGATAGGAATCAAGCACTTGGACACAATGTGTGGTGTAGCCTAGAAATAGTCGGTTGGAGGTCGATCTTCATCTGTGACAGAATATGCCAACTTCCAGAAATTTCTCAAACTTCAAGACCCATCTTAGTCTTGCACGTATTTTAATGGCGCGAATGCCGTGAGGTTGTATTGTTGCTGTCTAGTGCCTTGATCATGGAAATGATCTTATTTATATCAGAGACAGATATTGTTGATTTTGTTTGGCCATACAGGAAAAGATTTTTGGGTAGATTTTAAGAAAAAAAATTATTCTACAATAAGGGTCTATCTCTAATGTTGACATCATTTATCGAGGATTTAAGAAAAGGCTTACTTTGGTGTACCCTGACTGACCCATGTTAGAAGAAATACTAGCTTTTTATAGCTGCGTTCAAATAATGTGATATTTTGTTTGAATCTTCAGATATCCGAATTCTAAGCCTGTTCCATTTTTATTGTCCATGCTGATTTTTGACTTTGAGCTCACTTTTCTCCAGAAAATGCGTAATAAACAAAACTTTTTACTATTTTTTTCCTATGATTGAATAATAGTAATAATAAAAAATCATCAACAAGTTTGCAGAAAACCTCATAGATTATATGTTACTTGGGAAAACCAGCAGCAGGTAAAAAAAGGAATTTATGGTTTTTTATTTCCTTTCTAACAACGGTTAGAATGGTTTTCCAAGAATTAATATTTTTCTAATAAGTTTTTTTTTTAAATTGCATAGCTAAAGCGTTTAAAGCATTTAATTGGCTGCCTGTCAAAAGCCTCATTTCCTTATCCTGTTTCTTAAAAGTTCGCAGAAAGAGTTATGTTTGGGGTAGAAAATTTACCAAACCAAAATGATATAAAAGAATAGAAAAAAAAAATTAATTCATCAGTTCCATTTTTTTACGCTAAGATTACAGTTGCTTAGAAACGCTATTTGAAATTCATGTTGAGCGCGATAAAGCTACGATGAACTTTATCCTGATCGACGACTTCCTAGTGAAGGACTATTTAGAAATACGTATCGAATGTTTCGAGAAACGGAATCAGTTTCAAATACACGACCTGAAGCGGGAGCTCGTCAAGTAAGAAGAATTTCGGCTGATGAAAGAATACTGCAAGCTACTCGTATTACAACTGATTCAATGTAATTCAATGTTTCCAGACGTAACATTTCTAATGTACCGCAAGGAGAAAATTTTTATCCATACCACCTATGCAAGAACTGGAGGTAGTACTCGTAAGAATAATGTAAGATCATAGAATAAGATAATACAAATTATTTAAGCCAATTGTTCAACCTATTGTGTCTAGCTTTTAAGTGTTAATTTAATCAACATATGCGTGCCTACGAGGGGCGTTCAATATATTCTCGGTATCGATATGAAGGAAAATGCGAATTCAATTTAAATTGTTTTTATTTTTCAATATGATCTCCCCTAACATCAATGCATTTGTTACATCTTGAGATAAGCTTTTTTAAACCCTCAAAATAATAAATTTCCTCTTTCTCTGCAAAATACCGACTTGAGTTCTTCATCATCCGAAAATCTTTTTCCACGAAGACATTTTTTCAAATCCGGAAACAGGAAATAATCACTAGGGGCAAGGTCTGGACTATAGGGTGGGTGTTGGATTTCTTCGAAACCACAATCTCGCGCAGCAGCCTTGGAAACTCGCGCCGTGTGAACAGGAACGTTGTCATGAAGAAGCAACACACCCGCTGCGAGTTTACCCCGTCTTTTCTTTTTAATTTCCTCCCGCAAATTATGCAAAGTGGAAGCGTAGGATGTGGCGTTGATGGTCTCACCTTTTTTTTTTGCACTCAATGAGCAAGATTCCCTTTGAGTCCCAAAAAACTGTGGCCATGAGCTTTCGGGCAGACGGAGTGACTTTGAACTTCTTCGGGGGGTCTGTTCCTTTTTTATGCCACTGCATGGACTCTTGTTTGCTTTCAGGGTCATAGTGGTGGACCCATGTTTCGTCCCCAGTAACAATTCGATCCATAACACCGTCCGCGTTCTCACTACACATCTCCAAAAGCTCTCTACAGCATGCGATTCTCACTTTTTTCTGAGGCGCTGTGAGCATTCGTGGCACCCACCTTGCACTGACCTTTGAAAGGTTAAGATGGTCATGAAGAATGGTGTGAATGGTACCAATTGAAAGCTTGGTGATCTCTGCCATCATTTTCACCTTTATTCGGGCATCCTCAAGAACAAGTTTTTCGACTTCTTTGATGCTTTCTCCCGTACAAGCAGTAGCCGGGGCGCCGGGGGTCGTCCTCAATGCTCTCTCTGCCTCTCTTGAACTCAGTTGACCACTTTTGCACAGTTGATAATGAAGGTGCGGAACCCTGGTAAACAGCCACCATCTCTTCATGAATAGTTTTTTGACTTTTTCCTTGCTTAGTGAGAAATTTAATTACAGCGCGATGCTCAATTTTCACCATCATCGCCTCAGTTGCCATTATGATTCTGTTTAACTAGAGATAAAACGCGAATTAATAATCACATTTATATGAAATTTTACATGAATGCACTAAAATAATAGTATTACTTGATAAATAAGTCAATTTATATATGCAACCACAGCTGCACCCCGATACCGAGAATATCTTGAACGCCCCTCGTACATATGTTGAAATGGAACATTTGAAGGAATGCAATCACGAGTTCTATAACTGATAGGTGCCTTGTGAAATGCACGCTCATTGTACATATTGCCTAATATTCAGTTGATGTGAAATTTCCTCGGGTTTATTCTTCGTCCTGTTTAGGACATCCATATGAACTATTTTAATATGATGACTTGTCACTAATTTAGTGTTGCTCTCGTCGTCTTGATTATTTTCTCGGCAAGCAAATCGAAGTATGGTTCTATGGTCTGGTTTGGCCATCTTGAGAATACAGCTCATTCAAAATGATGAACATACGAGTATCTGTGTACTATGATGCATTACACTTTTCGCCCTCAGACAGAAGATCATTCGCGCTATACTGTTTATGTATTTTCCTGTTATGAAAATGCTTTTTTTGTTACTACACTACGTACTCTTTTTTCACGGTTTCTTTCAAGGGACTTGCATTAGAAAAAAAAATATAGAAAATATCAAGCCTTGTAGATATATGAGAACTTATATTGCAAAAGGTCCTGGTCATTTTTGGTTCTCAAACTAAGGTATTTATGTTTTTTTTTGGTTTAACCAACTCCGACAGAAATCGGATTACATTGTGGCAGGGCCAAACTGTACGGATTAATTAAATCATTTCAGTTTCCCTATACTTCTCCTACGAATTTGAGGAACCAATTAAAATCAAAATTATCTTACCAGTAGCTCATGAATTTTCAATTGTTTTAGTTACCTGTAAATGAAAGAAAATTCGTTAGTTTCTGGTAAGTGAATATACAAATATTCCTAAATTTAAAAAAAGAAGGAGAACAAATGTGTGCTTTGAATTTCCCTAAATTTATTTTCTCATATTTTGCAAAGTATAATATGGTGGCGGTTTCATGAATATGCATTTTGATGATCGGCATACATACATTTACTCCAAAGGCCAACCACCTGATACCATACCTGTTATTCTCCTCCTAATGAGAGTTTACCTGTATTTGATACAGAATATTAAGGTGCTTTCAAGAAGAAGGGACACCTGTGACTTGCCAAGTTCCCTGAAATTTCCTACAATACTTTATATTTGACCACGGTATGAAAGCGCAAAAGTTGTTTTGGGTTGGCAAAATCTTTCTTTCAACTTTATGTTCTCAAACTTCAATGCAATGGGACAAGGTTCTCAGGAGTTTTCCAGTAGATCCACTCCATTTTTCCTATAGGGATTCTCAAAACTTACACATACTTTCTTTTAATAGATGCCAGGTTTGTAGTCGTGTTCCAAATTTTTTACTGTTGATTCAGGGGCGAGCTTTATGCTTGAGAACGTTAACAAATCAACGTTATACTCGTAATTCTCCCGATAGGCGAATAAGTGAGCGTTTAGTAACAAATTTGAATGAGCTTTTTCACTCCATAATGTATTCGAAACCCCAGAAGTGAAGACAATATTGCCGCTGTATGGAAGTCGGCAAGTTAAGGCGGCAATCAATACATAACGCACCGTTCTCAAGAACAGGACATCTCTCGAGGAACCTATGGCTATTTTGAAAAAGACGTATCTATTGACCAAAAGCCAAAATATCCATCGTGCACGTCGAACTTTCACTGATTGGGCTCTATTGCAGGTGGGAGAAGATCTAGATTTTCACAGAAAAAGCATCCTCCGTGACGAGGCATATTTTTGATTACATGACAAAATTGCTGGAGGTGTTCCTACAGCAATCATTGGATATGAAACTAGCCGAAATGTGTGCAACCAATAGGGCACGCTTCCTGATAAAGAGAACTGGTAGTATTCTCCAATGGTTTTTGAAATTGCTTATCCTATTAGAATTTAGGACAAGTTAGTACGAAAATGATCGAAATACAGATTAAGCTTGATCGGTTAAGCCTCAAAGGTTTTGGTAAAGCTAAAACAAAACCGTATGGCAGATGGATTTATCTCAACTTTCTGCCGAGCAAGAAAGAGTTGAATACATACTTGAAGTGAAGTCACAGGACTTCAGCCAAAAGCTTCAATTAATGATTTGAGCTGAATACAGGCCCGAGTCAATCCCGGGTGACTCTATTTGCTTTAATACAAAATGGTCTTAAACTAAAGATTAGGGTCGGAAGAGGTGATAATCGAGGGTATTTTTGTGGGTACTTCCGCTGCAAAGCAAATTGGACACGTGGGGAGTTCTATAAGCTTCACCTAGCTGACGAGACAATGGTTCGTTAGAACTCTATGCCGTTCGGTTATTATTTGGACGAAAAAGAGGGATTGCATGGGTGGTATTAATAAAAATTTGATCCACCAAGATCGGTTAAGAGCTGGATGATTCCCGATGTTTCACTAGAGATAGGAGATCTAACAAGATCAGTCATCATAGGAAGGAAGAAAGTAGTGGTCAGCCATTGGGAGCCTCCGCAGAGCGAATCGTAGGAATCTGCGTTGGATAGCTTCGATACGTAGAATATGGTGTGAGAATATGAAATGTCGATTAGTCTAACAGATGGCATAACTAATACAGATGGTGTGTGTAAATGATAAAAAAAACTGTATTGTGATATTTGAATGTGAACAGCGCCATCTATATTTGATTAGCAAAAGCGCCAACCGTTGGTAAAATGGAGAGTGGAATCGAATTTTCTTGCAAAATGGGAAATTCTATGGAACGCTGGATGGCACAGTATTGAAACCTCAGCGCCAGTGGAGGAACAATTGACTTGGTGCTCTGACTTCAGGACGCATTAAGCAACGAGGGACATGATCCAGATACATACTCCTTTGACGTTGACGAGGAACATCAAATAAGTACTGGCAATGACATGGCTGCGATGATGCAACTCCTCTTGTTGGAAATGGAAGAATAGCATTGAACAAAAATTCGACGAACTTAAGAATAGCCTCGAACAAAAAATGGACGAACAGAAGAAGAGTCTCGAAGAACAAAAGAATATCTGGAAGCACAAAACAACATTCTTCAGCAAAAGTTCGAAGAAATTGATGACAAATTTGATAAAATGTAGATGGCAAATTTGTTTGAATAGAAAAGGATGTTGATGAAAAATTCGAACAAGTGGAAAGCAGAGCTGAACAACTAGCAAAAGAGCTCGACACAGTCTGAAAACAGAAATCCTGGGAATGTTCTTTAAGCGGTCCAAGGAGAAAAGGGCTGAAGCCTCCCTTATTGGATGGCCAGACCTCATGGTGACTGCCTGTGCGAATGACTGGGACAATGAGGAGAAGTGCTTTGCCCTAACAATGGCCTTGCACGGTCCTGCAGCAGAATTATTGCAAATAATAGACATCGAAGAGCATACAAATTATGTGGTTTTAGTGCAGGCTATCGAGAAACGCTTTGTGGATAGCCACATGCGGGAGATTTACGAGCTTCAATTGCGAAGCCAAATGCAGACACTGCAAAAGCTCCAATCAGTCGTCAGCAGACTGGCACATTTGTCATGTCCCACCGCAGGCCAAGAAATAATCGACGAAATAACAAAGAAAGCATTCATCGGGGGAATCGCTGAATCGAATCTACACTCAGCAGTAAGGATTATCGGGAAAAGAACCTTTGCTGCAGCACTTACCTTCGCTGCATGCAAAAGAATACATTTCATCAGAGAAGTAGCATCGTGAATGCCCCTGCTCAAGTCTAAGTAACAAGCAACGAAATACTCTGCGGGGGAGACGAAGGATGCGCTGTTGGAACTGTGATAAAGTAGGATATCTTCAAGGGCATTGTCTGACGAAAAGGTTGCCTTCACTGGGGTTGCAAGCAAATAGAGGGAGAAACCAGCAGAAGCGGCTACCAAGAAGCCGGTCAAACTCTCCGAGGCCATCAGTCAGGAAACGCTTACTTCGCGAGGCAGAAGTCAGTAGTAGGAGTCGGCGACTCCAGGAAAATTAACTAAGTCCCTCAGGCAAAACATTGCAATGAAAGTCTCCTAGCAGAAGTAGCCAGTGGTAAAGAAGCGAAAGCGATAATGACATCGAACCAATATTGGCCTGGAAGGAACACGAAGAAAGACCAAACCGGCAAAAAATATCGCATCAGAGCCAAACTCTGAAGGTATATTGGGCACAGTGGGTCTCGCTTTACAAGATGGTTTGCTGAAGAGAAAATGGAAAATTGCAGATGGAATGTAGTTACGCAGTTAATTATGCCCCGGTACAGAGTCACCCAAGTACTCCATGAAATACATGACGGTAATCTCAGGAGGTCATTTAGGAATAAACAAGACTTTGGAAAAGGTAAGGGAACGTTTTCATTGGCCAAGCGCTAAACAAGATGTCGAGAATTGGTGCAAAAATGCGTAAGGTGTGCGGCCACCAAGAGCCCAAAGGTAAAGCCACAGGGACGAATGCAACAATACGGAGCACTACTTGAACGAATAGCCATCGAGATCGCTAGGACGTTCGCCGAAGCATTTAATGGCAACCGATACACCCTCGTGATCATGTATTACTTCAGTAAGTGGCCGGAAGTGTTTGCCATCTCAAATAAGATAGTAGCAGAAGTGATAGTCAACAACTGGTCGAGCAGATTTTGGGTCTCAATGGAGCTTCATTCCGAAAAAGGGCGAAACTTTGAATCAAAAGTCTTCCAATATTTGGGAATAAGGAAGATAAGGATAACGCCACTACACCCTCAATCTGATAGCATGGTCGAGCTATTCAATCGGACGTTGAATGAGCATCTGTCTAAGGTCGTCAGCAACTGCCAGTGGGACATACCCTTCTTATAAATGGCCTACCGACACGTGGTCCACGGTTCAACGGGACATACACCATCCGATATCTTATTTGGTCAAACAGCTCGGTTGCCAAGCGAAACAAAATTCGGATCCTCACCTACGGAGCTCAAGGAGGTGAAAGACTACGTCGATAACTTGCTCAGGAGGATTCATAAATTGCATGACAACACCTGAGAAAAGATGATGCTAGCGAGAAACCGCATTAAGACTAGGTACGACACCAAAGCAAAATCTACCGGCTTCAGCGAAGGGGATCTTACAACAGGATTGGGAAGATCCATACAAGATGATAGGCCGCATTAATGACATTGTCTACCGGATCCTTGGGGGTCGAGGGAAAATGAAGGTGGTCCATCTGGATAGAATGTTTCATTTCAAAGGCACGATGAATGGCGTAGTTATCCCAGATGAACAACATTAGGGAGGGAGCAGTGTGATATCTGAATGTGAACAGCGCCATCAATAACTATTTGATTAGAAGAAGATTTCGATAGCAGAAACATCAACCATTGCTGAATGGAGAATGGAATCGAATTTTCTGGCAAAATGGAAAATTGTATGGAACGCTGGATGGCACAGTATTGAAAGGAATAAGTTTATTCATTTGTACCCACACAAACATTTTACAGTATTTTGAAGGGTAAACATCTGTCAATAAAATTCAGTATGTCATCGGTTGTGATTGCATAAAGAAATTTTTTTTTGTCGCCTTGAAAATACTGAATTTTGTGCCAGATAAGGACCATTTGCGGGCAGTTTTGTTACATTATTTGATTTTCTTAGAAAATCGCTGCTTAAAGTTATCGATTGTTAATGGAAGTTTGCGGTGAACATGCTCCAACTCAAAGGACTTGTGAAAATTGGTTTGTTCGTTTCGGAAGTGGTGATTTTGGCATCAACAATCAGACCAGAGAAAAAATTCGAATATGCGGAATTACATGCATTATTAAATAAATACTCGACTCAAATAAAAGAACAGTTCTCAGAAGCATTGAAAACTAATCGTACATGGTTGTATACGCTCGAAGACACGCATCAGTTATTTTCCGTCACAGCAATGCTCATCCACATGTTTCAAAACCAAATGAAAACTATTTGGCAAATATTAGTTGGCGTGGTGCCCGCTGATTACTACTTGCTTCGATCGATGCAGCACTGAATTTCACAACAGCACTTTCATTCTTACGGAGAAGTAAAAAACTGGCTTGGTGGATTGTTGGACGAGTAGTGCGATGGGTACGGAATCCATCAACTGCAAGAAAGGTGACAAAAAATCATAGCTAATGACGGCCAATTTTGTGATTATTGAACTCATTCATTATGTTGTCTAAATAAATGAGTTTTTTGAACAAAAAAAATCGACATTTCATTACCGCCCACCTATTACTTAGTAATGGGATCGTAACTGGCTATCATTCCATATTCTAGAAGTGGCTTAACAAAGGTGATGTACAGCGATTTTGTGATGTAAGTATCAGAAAACTTACATCACAAAGCTAAGCGTGGAGTTTTAGCTCTAATGGATTCCATTAAAATTCCAATTCCGAAAGCAAATAATCCACTTCTGCTTTATTTACAGAAGCCCTAAACTAGACAGCAACTCGACCTTTAACGAGTTTAATGCGCTGTCTGACTCCGCATACTGAAATCGTTATTATGGGCGATTTCAATATATACAATTCTGGGTGGCTTCGACATTCTACATAGACAGACAACACCCGAAGGACGGGGTGTTGAGATCTTCGCTGCAGAGAACAACTTACCGCAGCTTGTAAATGAGCCCACGTGGACACCAGATGTTGATAGTCATACCGCCAACACTCTGGACTTGTTTTTAACCTCTCACCCTGATAAGTACACCATCGATGTGCTCTCCCCTCTAGGCTTCTCAGACCATTGTGTCATATCAGATAATTTCTCATATACTGACCACACAGTTACAAAACAAATTCCTACAGAACCGTATGGCAATACGAGAAAGCCAATTGGAGCGGACTTAACACATTCTTTAGGAGCTTTAACTGGTAGTTATGTTTCCTTGATAACGCTGCTGCTGATATGATCACCAACACTATTCTCATTGGAATAAGATCCTTTATCCCTTATCGGATTAACAATATCAGACCAAAAGAAAAGGTATAGTATGACTCGAGCTGTAAAGAGGCTGTCAGTTGTAGAGAAATGTTTTTTCGGTCCTATAAGACCAACCCGACAGAGGAAAACCGAAAAAAGTTCAAACGAGCCAGGCACGACTGCAACGTCTTTCTCAAGCGCCTACACTTTAGGACTCGTCCTTAAAAAGGACGAATGTTCTTCTCTCTCCTCCTATTGACTCATTGCACTTACGTCCCTTCTTTCTAAAGTCATGAAAACGCTGATAAACCGTGAGCTCATGAAATATCTCGAAACACGAAAACTTCTCAATGATCGGCAGTGCGGTTTTCGTTGGAACAGGCCCACTGGTGATTTGATGGCATGTCTCACCGAAAAGTGGAACCAAAGTCTACACCAATATGACGAAAGCAAGATAGTTGCAGTTGATATTTCTAAGGCATTTGACAGAGTTTGGCATCAGGCTCTTTTGTCGAAAATGCGTTCTTTTGGGATGGATGAATCTCTTCTTCAATGGATTAGAAATTACCTTTCGGATCGTTCAATTCAAGTTGTCTTGTATGGTTTCAAGACCGATATGCACAAAATAAAAGCTGGTGTACCCCAGGGGTCCGTTCTGTCTCCGACACTCTTTTTAATTTTCATTAATGATCTCTTGTCTGCTACTTCTAATTCAATATATTCCTTTGCTGATGACAGTACTCTCTGCTTTTTATATTCATTTACTTCCGATATTGGCAGCATAACCAATTGGGGAACTATCACTAGAATGGGACTTAATGCTTCCGAAACACAATGCTGTCTGTTGTCGTTAAAGCGAAATTTAAGTACCCAGCCATATTTCATTTTGAATGGCACTTACACCGTCGAAACCGAAAAACTTTCCATTCTCGGTGTGTGTGTCAATGACAACTTGCGTTGGAATGACCACATATTCGAAGTCGACAAAAACTCTGCGAAATGTCTAGGTTTCCTCAAGCGATGTAAGAAATACATATTTCACCCCCTCTGATCTGGCCTCAATATATAAGGCGTTTATCCGCCCGAAATTGAAATACAATCCCCACATCTGGTCGGGTGCTGCTACGACTTACTTACACTTGTTAGATAGGATCGAAAACCGTGCTATAAAATTCATAGATCATGACAACATTACACAGTCAGTCGATACCCCCGAACACAGACGTAATGTGTGCTGTCTCACCTTATTGTATCGCCATTTTCACCACCAGTGCTCCAAAGAAATTGCCAGTAGCATTCCACCCCTTCTAACTTTAAACCGTAACACCCGTCTCGCTATTCGTTCCTAAGCCGTACAACTTGCAGAATGCCCTGCCGAGCTCTTCCTTTCCTAATCACTATAACTTGCAAACATTTAAAACCAACGCACATCGGTATCTCTCTTTTGTCCCTCCCTAACTTGCCCTCGCCCACGCTATGTGCAAACATCTTAAGGGTACACAAAATCCTTTGTGAGCTCCCCAACTATATATAAAAAAAGGTGCGGAAATTGAGTTTAGTATCAAAGATAACGCCCAATTTCTGCATTGAAGTGACCGAAGTTACAGTCTTGGTTGATATATACAATAGAAAGTTCGATCAGGTAATGTTTAACGCTTCTAGGAGCGGCTTGGCTTTGCATATCTTTATGCTTAGCTCAAGGAGGTTTTTGTGACACCTCATGGAAAATCTATGGAGATCATCTTGTAAGGGCTGAAAGTTAGAAAATTTGGAAATTTGTCTATAGATTTTCATATCGTCAGCATAGAAAGCTATGGGTGAGTTCTTTATAATATTTACAACATTATTAAGAGTCAAAATGAAAATTAATGGACCCAGGCGACTGCCTTGTGGAACACCCTAACTGGTTTTAACGAGAACGTTCAGACAAACGAGAACGAAAATGGACTAGGTAATAACGTTCTTCCAAGTAGGATTTGAATCAAGACATCAGCCCAGGTTGAAAACCAAGTGCATTGAGTTTGAAAAGAATTAATTTATGTGCAATTTTATCAAAGGTCTGGTTAAATTCAGTGGTAAACTTGCAAGTTTAGCCTGCATACTTAAATATTTACTCATGCTGTTGAAGGAGACAACCCCTGGGAAATAGACAAACACAAATCTATGTAGAACAATTGCTTTTATGTTACATAAAGTTAGTAAAGGATTTATTGGCAAATGAAACAACTAGGATTTATGTATTTGATAACTACTCCGCTAGAATTACAATAAATAACATGTTCAAGTACTACACGTGTTTCTCAACCTATCAAGCCCTTTTAAATAAGTCCCATCAGTCGGATATAATCTCATGGTATTTCAGCTGCAAAACAGCTCATCCCCTATCACTATCCATCACCATCATGTAACCCCTCACAAACTCACAATTTAGTGCCGGAATCCATTTAAATTTGTTCACCGAAAAAAAAAAAACAAAAAAGAGTCTCAAAGTTGTTAAGCATAGCATTTTGCCGCCAACTAAACAGCTCTTTGAAGCTGAAAATTCTGGAATACTCCTACATGGTTGCCACAATCCCACATACTCGTACATATTTTCTAGTCAGAAAACCATTTCAATGTGACACATTACGCTCAGTGTGTCGGAGCATTAATAACATCATTAAAACGTAAAGCAATAACAGTTCGTTGGGGGACTATAACGACTTCTGAAAAAATAAATAAAAATAAAAGAAAAATGGATACCCAAGCAATATCCTCCAAAGGGATGTGGCAACAAAGCAATTTTCCCAGAAAAGAAAAACACCAAACACAAATACACTTTCGCATTCAAGAACTACTTTCACTGCGACCCACTTTTTGTGGGTTCTCTCCACATATGCGTTCAAGTTTAACTCCAGCTGCAGGACTTGAGTGAGTCCTTTTTGTTTCTCCAATTTTCTTCTTTATTTTGTTTTTGCATTCCACTTGTGTACGATTTGGAAAATTGTAATCGAATACCTTTGTTGGGGGCAAAGATTAAACACAACTCTCACAAGGACGTTGTTGTGTTTCTTTTCTTTCCAGTGGGTTTCTGTCTCCCAACTTTTGTTATGATTTTTCAAGGATACCCTTAACTAATAAATTCTAATTCTCAAGGATTCAATGAATAAAACACGAACTGCCCTAGCAGGGAAGACCTTAATCAGTCTCCTGCATTCCAGCATTCCAGATACAGATACACGTCCTGAAGCAGATTTGGTATCTGCATTCAAGTTTAGAATATAGGTTATGCGTAGCAAGATACGTGAATGATTTTGATATCCCTAAGGGGATGCTAATACCCAGTTCTTTTGTGGTCACACTGTGGAAGTAATTACAAGTAATTTGTAAATTTCAAAAACTTGAAGTTCTACTCCTGGATAAGTTCCAAAAACGGGCACGTGCATGAGTACGAGTGCAGGTACTCTCTAATAAAGTGGTAAAATGCAAATGCATTCTGTCGGAATTTTGGGTTGAGTCCTGGGGTTTGTGTATACATCACAAGGTAAACTGATGGGTTTGGTTCAGCTTCTATGATCTTTTTGTGGTTAAGCCATCTGTTTTTCTTTGAAATGAAAGTGGAATGGTGTCAGCATACCTTTGAATGATGAAGACTGCAAGGATCTCTTGGAATTCTAAGCAACTCCTGTAAAACTTCGCATGACCTAAAGTGAATATGAAAACTTATTGAGCTAGAAACCTTAATTATACTCGTAGTTAATACAGTCGGTGCTATTAGCTTAGGAAAAATACATAAATTGGTCTTCCTGTTTCCAATAAAATCCCATACTCCGTTTTGATCAGTACATTACGTGTACCCAGTTTCCAAGAAGATAACATCGTTCTATTTAAAAATTCTGCTTCCTATTCTTGTTTCTTTGTTATAATATCCGTTTCAACGTTTCAAATCAATTTTTACGCATTCAAAATACCATATTCCAAGACAAATTGGGAGCGAATCCGGCACGTGGCTTTTTTCTTCCCACATCAGATGTTTATTAAACCTATTTCTTAGAATATTAGAAATGTTGATTAAATGTTCGTAACACAACACTGACACAGGCGTTCAAGCCTCATTCCTGTCACGGCATTAACTAGATTATTCTTAGTTTGTGGTCAGTTGCGCTGACGGTTAAATTTGTTTTCTCCAGGAAAGTGCCCAATTAAACAGCAAATTTTCTCATCAGCATTTTTGGATTTTTCGGAAAATATTTGTTACTTTGAGATTGATGTGGTGGTGTCGTGAGGAGTGATTGAAAGGTGACAACTTGACAGGTACTTGAACAATCATTCAATTTTGGTATCACTGCCTACAGATGCTGTTTGGATTCCAATTTCTTTGAAGATTCGATGTCATGTTGGGATGTCATTCAAGGTATTCCTTAAGGCATTGCCTGTCAATTGTAACTTCTAATCTTACTTGGGTTTGGACATGGAATGTCAGAATATCAAACGGACTGCGCGCAGCCGAACCACTAACGGAGGTCCTCAAATGAAGATATCATCTGCCACTCAAGAAGTGCGGTGCGATGGGGTGGGCAAAAAATAAAAAGTATGACGATAAAATCCTCTATAGAGACGAGCTATGTGGAACAGTGTATAGCCCGGATATCCTTGTCAAACTCGTCAGATTGAGCAGAATGACAATGGCAAACGTCCGCTACTCCCTATAGGTCGGAAACAATCTCTCCGAGACGTTTTATGTCAAAAAAGGGTTTAGGCAAGGTGATGTGTTGTCATGTAAATTTTTCAACATCACACAACTCGAGGCACAATTTTCTAAAAGTCTGTACAACTACATGTATACGCTGATGACATTGATATCTGAGAGAACTGTCACTGATGCACCCTCAAGTATTGGGACAGAAGCGGCGAAAATGGGATTAGTTGTGAATGAAGGCAAAACAAAGTACATGTTGTCAACAAGAAGCGGCACTCAACATCGACGAATCGGTACAATAGACAGCAATTACTTTAACTTTGAAGTAGTCAGGGACGTTATAAACTTCGGCTCTGCTATTTAATCTAACAAAAACATCTCATCTGAATTTAAACGACGAGTTTCTCCTGCCAAACGTTGTTTCTTCTGCCTAGAAAGGCAAATGGGTGGTAAGGTCTTGCCAAAAAATACTAGAGACTCATCATCCCAGTCCTGCATTATTATTTATTGGAATGATTTTTGGTTCCATTTGCGTCGACAAGACAAAAAAGTGGACATAAGGTGCCTAAAGTAGCTAGGATATGTGCAGCGAATAAATACCAAGGCTCCAGAGTCTTCGATTCTAATCCGAATCGGTAAGAAGTTCTTGTCTTACGTTACTCGTACAAATGGAAAGGAGCTCGATAAACTTTGAGTGCATAGCTGGGGGTAATTAGGCATAAATCACTCTAAATGGAGAGGCCTATTGGTTGAGGCCCAGATCTACCCCGGACTGTAGTGCCGTCTTTGTTTTCTCTTAAGAAGTACAGAGCTGGATCAGAACTTTTACTACTTAAAGGGCTCTCAACCCATGAAAAGTCTCTGCCTGAAACACTGCAGCTTTTCATCCTCTTCGATCCCGGCATGCTACTGCCAGTTCGTAAGACCATGCATCCTGGCATTTACGACTGCTTGGCCTCAAAAACAGAGGTTTGGTCTTGTTGCTCGTCTCGAACCAGGGAGTTGTGATTCGAAGATTCCCTTAGCTGGCGCATTGCTTTCCACCCGCTTGATATGGCCTATTCAATGCAATCTACATATATTGGCTTTTCGCACTACATCCACACAGTTCCTAGGGTTAGCGTTTGTATCTTTTTCTTCATTCGCCCTCCTCCTAAATGGGAGCGTAAATTCAACGAAGGATTTTTCTTTCTAAGGTACCCCGTATTTGTTCAACTTTCCTTATCGCTCAGCCCTCGGCATCGTATTGCAGAACTGATAGGATCAATGTCTTGTACAAGACAACCTTTGGCTTACTGGTCATTTGTAGAGTTGATGTTCACTCCGAGGTAGGTGAACTCCTTAACTACCTCGAAATGATAGCTGCTGACTGTGATGTTTTGTCCGAGATGACGGATGGATGTTTCTTTGTTTGTCGACAGCATATACGAGTACATATCGCACATACGAGTAACCTTTTTTTCGATTGCTACAAATGCCGGAACGATCGAGCGATGATGTCAATGTCGTGTGCGTATCCAATTAGATGGACTGATTTGTGGAAGATAATGCCTCCAGTATTAATGCCAGCCTTTCGAACTATCTGTTCAAGCAGAAGATTAAAAAAATCGCATGAAAGTGCATCACTTTGACAAAACCCGGCGCATGTCTGCAACAGTTCTGATGAAGCGTTACCATATTGTACGGTACGGCAGTTTTCTCAGCGTCAGGCGATGAATGCTGTGATACACTGGCTTAAAGTCGATAAAGAGGTGGTGTGTCTCGATTTGGGATTCGTTGGGTTTCTCCAACATTTGCCTTAGTGTAAAGCTTTGGTCTATCGTCCATTTTCCGGGCCGGAGGACACATTGGTACTTGTCAAATTATGTGGCGCAAAATGGTTGAAGAAGTTCACACAGTACACTGGACAGGATCTTATAAGCGACATTAATCATTGATATGCTTCGGTTGTGGTTGCAAGACATGGGATCGCTTTTTTGTAGATGGGGCAATTAGAGCTAACTCCTCAGACTTCGGGCATGTTTTCATCCACCCACTCCTTATTGATTGTTTGGTAGATGCTCCTTACCAAAAGATCGCCTCCATATTTCAATATTGTTAATATTTAAGCCGACTGATTTTAAAATTGGAAGAGGACTATTACGTGAACTAGAATTGAGCTTTCTTACTACCTAATCACTCTCTCTAACATATTTGGGGTCCACTTAAGAGCTGCTGGAATTGCTCCTTAAATATATCTCCAGTACTACGTGAGGTATTCTATCTCTATTTTGAAGGGCCTGTGTTCCAGGTTTGAAGCCAACTGCAGAAGTTATTTCTGTCACGAGACAATTCGATATCCTTGGTTGTGTGGCCCATGCAAGATTTCTACACAGGATTTTCTGTTCCTCCAATCTTTTGGTCCGATACTATTCCCTCGCTGCCCTTGTTTTGTTGGTTTGCCTTTGCTGTCGCCTTTTTCAATTGTGTGCCCTAGTCATCGTATCACGAGTTTCTTCTTCGTGAAATTCAATCAACAAAGCGTCAGGTATCCCGACTTCTCTTGAAATAAAAACAAGGAGCTCCTTATAGGTTTACTCTATGCACATGGCTTCTGACAACAATGGAAGCAAAGGTAGTATTCGAATAACTATCGAAACCCTTAAGGATTGCCAAGAGTTGCTAATAATCGAAAGGATCGTCAATACTCATCACATTGGCGAGCGAGGCGTTCAGTGATGGTGACATTGGAGAAAAGTATTCGGTTGGCTGTCTTTACGATCAGGCTTTTAGATCAGGTATTCGTTAAAGACACCAATCTGATTTCGATCTCTAAATATTTAGAGAACAAGCAAATTGACTATTACGTCGGTTTTGCAGAAGCCCGAGAATCAGGGCTTATTGAATCTTCAGAAAAGTTAACCGGTCATAAGACTTTTTCGGAGCAACTAAATTAGTGCTATCATCCTCATGAACCTCCAAAACTCCATTGCGTAATGCCATTAAAGCTTCAATAAGTTCAATGTGTTTTTTTTAAACAACCTCAATAGGGCATCCTATGCATCTTCCACGTTATGAACGAGTACTATTCTACTTTAAGAATATGCAAAGAATACACTTAGCTATGCAAGACCTATAGGCCGCTGAAGAGGAGGAATCCAAGAAGAAAACCAACTGGACATACTTAAAGAAGTGCTTGGTGAGTTCCTTACTCACTTTGCTCAGTGAAAGTAGGTTATCCCAAAGTGACTGATGGAGAGGAAGCTGAACCTGAACGCTGCTTTCACCAGATGTTCTAAACAGATCTGCCCTATCCGCAGATCTCTCGTTCCATAGTAGAACAAAGATCTGAGGCTACTACGCAAGGAAATCACAAATCTTCTTAATCACTTAAGACTAATTTAGAAAAAGTGGCTGATTCCGATCCCTAGAAGGATCATTGAACAATTTCCTCAAAAGAGAAAAATCAGGTAAGCTGGAGGCACTCACAAAATCTCGTAGCACGTCAACTGAGTCAAATCAAAAACCCTCAGTTTCCTGCTTGTAACTGCCAACGGTTATGCAACCTTAAATGACTTCCAGCCGCAAGTCTTCGATGATACATTTCCAGTTATACTGCAATAAGATATAGAGCAACTGCTACCAAGTCCGAGGAAGATTTTCGGTGCCAGCCTTGCCCAGGCCTACATATCAAACACCCGGTAAAGAGCAAGTGTAGCTTTTATACCAAGTATCTGAACTATCATTCTGACATCCCTTTGGTCGACAAGCATGTAGCGAATGGTTGAGGTTGATAGGCGCAAACTGTTTTCTGAAATCATTTATTTCTTAGATGTACGAGTAACATGCATGCCAGTACAGTAGATCTTATGACACTGCCCTTCAAAATCAAGCCTTCGGTCATGGATGCTCATTCTATAAGAGGGGATATGCGTCGGAGGTTTTTCATAATATTGAACGTACATTCTAAATGCAGCATGCGTAACTTGGAATAGGTAAGTTGCTAGTTTTGTGGGCTTAAGCAATGCTGGTGTGCGGTTATGGACTCTGATTACGGTCAATCCATGGATGCCAACCGCATTGTGTTTCGTTTCCATTACTATGGACCCTGTTGGTCGACCCTCTGCTTATCGTTAATAATAGTCGTAAGGTCTACGATCCGGCATATGCAGGCGGTGTACTGTTCTGTCTTTCGAAGCATGCCTAGCGAATGTCTCCTAATTAGCCTGAGATTTAGTCGACTATTGTCGTACAAGAAAGAATCTCTCAACCTTGATGTTGGTCGATAACTAGAAAGAGAAAATTGACTGGTCTGACGCATCTTGTGACTAACAACGTCACCTCCTCCTTGATAGCAACTTTTTTTTGACTTAACATGTCACTTCGAAACCTCCAAGTTTTTTTGCCAAGACACCGGGCTTTTCAGCAAGTGGGGCCCTTTGGACCTATGTTAACATCAAAAGGGTATAATGGTTGAGTAAGCTTTTGCCGAAATACATCTCTGCTCTAAAGAACTGTCTGTCTCGGACTCCTGGCTTTGCTCCAGATGCATTGATTAATATTCCTCCATCTTCCGTTCAAAAATAAGTGACTTTTGGTAAATTTTGCATTTTGATACATTCTTTGAACTTGCCTTTAACCTTTGACTCTCACTTGATATTAAGGACATGTTATCTGAAGTGATGAAATTGGAAATTGGATTGATACTGCATCATAGAATCTATTTTCTTTGTATTCAGGTCTGTGTTCGGCAGAAACTGAAAGGGGGACAGAAGGTATTTATCTTTTCCTATGGCTCCGACTCTGATCTATATTGTGACGCTGACTTCTTAGTAGGGTATGGTAATCTCTACTATTCCCTTAACAGAGACATTTAGCAACAAACTTTATTTTGAGGAGCATTTGCAAAGGCGCCCTACTGTGACAGTCAGGCTATGCTGAAGGCATTGCTGATCCCTCTCACCACTTCCAAATAGTTAAAAAGCTGAACTAACTAAGTCTAAACTGGGTCCTAGGTCAAAATAGGATCTGGTTCCCAGGGCACATAGTAAGACGATATTTGAGAACATCTCTTCTGTGAATGTCCGGCTTACGCACTAAGGATGAACTGTACCTTAACCAGTATTCCTATCCAGACAGCCCAGTCGCTCACTAGCTCCTTCTAATTTCCCACGACAGGTTAATTAATTGCCCATTTGCGTGCCACAATTAAGATGAGTTCTAAATTTGCTGCGATTTCCCACGGTGAGGAATGGGTAGATTTTTCGAGCTGGAGTGCTTCGCATATATAGCTTTATAGCCCCGCAGTTCTTGAATAAATATTGTCATGTTCTCGCCGTTGATACAGGTAGAGCCGTAGGCCACCCGGAATACTTTTCTCTTAAAACGATCAAGCGTCTCCTTTTTTGATCATGTCCATGCCTCTCCACTATAAAGGAGGACTGGAATGATCAATGAATAATTGAGTGGTAATTTGGTTATGCGAAGGAACGCTTTTCTACTCGATTACATTCTGGGCCCAAATAAACAGCGAATGACAAGAGTTGTTCTTCGATCGATCCCTAAAGTGGTGTTGTTCCTTATACGAGGAACAGACCAAACAATGATAGAAGACATTTTTTCCCAAAATTTCTTTTTATTTTTCTACATAGTCTCCTTGTAACTCTACACACTTCTCCCAGCGATGCTCCCATCTCTCTAACCCGTCCAAATACATAGTACTTGGCGTCTTTCTCTGCAAAATAATTGTTCACGAAGGTGATTGCCTCCTCATTTGACAAAAATCTCTGTCCTCCGAGCGCAGTTTTTAGATGAGGGAACAAAAAGAAGTCGCTTGGGGCTAGATCTGGTGAATATGGCGGACGGTCAAGCAGTTCAAACTGTAATTCATGGATTTTCGCCAGAGCAACTGCTGGCGAGAAGATAATCGATTAAGATAACTGCTTTACTGCCGAAAAAACTGTTTTTGCTTTTTTTGGAGCCGGCTCGCCCTTTGAAGTTCACTGTTTTGACTGAATTTTTGTTCCGGGCGTATATTGGTGTATCCAAGTTTCATCTATAGTAATTAATCGGCTCCAAAACTCGGATTTATTGCGCCTAAACTCCGCCAATAGAGCGTTGAAAATGTTCATTCGAACACGTTTTTGGTCTGACGTAAGCAAACGCGGCACCCAACGCGCGGACAACTTTCTCAATCCTAAATCTTGATTTAATATGTAACAAACACGTTGTTTGGACATTTTCATAACCTCTACTATCTCTTTCGCTTTAATTTGGCGGTCGTCTAACACCATTTGGTGAACTTTAGCAATTTTATCGTCAGTGGTTGCAGTTTGTGGACGTCGCGAACTTTCATCATTTCCCAAGCTCTTACGGCCACGTTTAAATTCAGCTGCCCAAAATTTCACAATGCTAAATGATGGTGCAGAGTCCCCATACACAGAGTCCAACTCATTTTTGATTTGCGTAGGCGTATTGCCTTTCAAAAACAAGAATTTAATAACAGCTCGACACCAAATTTTTTCCATTTTCATAAAAAATACTCACACCGACTCACTCAAACGACTGTCAACTAAAAACTGCGAGTCCAAAATGACTGAAACTTCGGTAAGTATCTGTCAAGAGATGCACAACTAGCATTCACTAGCTTCTATTGACGAGTGCTGCTATCTTTACGTTGCGGAAACTTTTCAGGCAACCCTCTGCGTAGCATAGGTATACAAATTTCTTGACTACCTCGAAGTCATACCTGTCCATTATAACATTCGTCGACGACAACATGTACTCCATTTTCTCCTCATCCGCTTCCAGATGTATCTCCGCCACATCTGCTTCAGTACTTGGGAATACTTCACAAACAATTCACTGTATTCTGCTGATTGACATATGTCTATGTCATCCGCATAGCCAAGTAGCTGTACAGCTTTTGGAAAAATTTGTAACCCTAGGGTTGGCTTGCGAGTTTTACTTAATACTGTTAAATGCGTTGTTGAAGACTGTGGGTGGCCTTGTCTAAAGTCATGAAGTGGTGACTTTTTCCATGGTCATCCTGCAGATCCGAACCATCTCAGTAGGGATTCCAAAGCGGGCTATCATAGGCGACCTGTAAAAATGTTTCTTCCATTCCTTAGCATTGACTACGAATCCACAACTTGGTTATCTGATTCATCCTCGCAGGATTCTATTCGTGCTACCTTAGCCGAAGGAGTCTCGTGCTCCTCTCTCAATTTTCTCGATCTAATATTCTCGTGCTCTTTTTCCTTCCTTCCAAGAAGTCAGTGCTCGTTCTTAATTTCTTTTCTGTTTATTGCCGACACAAGTATTTCCAAAATTGTTCCCAAAATTCGACGAAACAGTGAAAAAAACCGTCATCTTTCAAAATCAATATCAATATTACCATAAAATCGCTTATTAATTGTACCACATTCAAATGACATCAAAACAACTTTCTTTAAAAAAAAAAAAAAACTGACTTTATACAACCCCTCAATACCCTACTATTTTGCTACCTTAATTAACTTCCTGAGACCGGTAACGTCACCAAGGAATTATGTCACAAAAGTCACAAACTAAGATCCGCATGCAATGCACCATTGCGCCTTGGAAAAGGGAGAAACTTTCACAAGCTAAACTTTCGCATTGCCTCAGGCAACAAATTGTATCTAGAGCAAGATGCACATTGTGGTGGAATGTTGGAATTTGTTCAAACCCTTCGAATCTAATTTAAAATGTAAAACCCAGTTGACTGAATCCATCCTTGGACTTGAGAAAGTTTTAATCGTCAAGAGAAAAGTTCACGAATTTAAGTAGAAAACTGTAAAGTAAAACTCAAATTGAATTTCCCAATTGAAAGGATAAATTTTACGAGAGACTGACTAGGGAAACTCCAACGAATTGAATATCTTTCTAATTAGCGAGATCAAAGAAGGTGATAAAGTATGGTCGGCGAACTGTAGCCGAAAATGGAAAGGCTAGAAAAAGACGGTAGACTGAGTTGTTTATGGCTGCTCCTTTATAAAAAAAAACAAAGCTTAAGGTATTGAACTGACCTAGAACCGGATCATGGATGAAAATCAGTAGACAATCGAGACGTTATTTCAGTGAGGGCTGAATTACCACATCCCATGTGTCTTCCTCTGTAGCTTCAGAACTTTCGTGGTACTTGCCAAAGCCAAGCAGAAGAGACCTACTGGCATGGCGGTGAAAGATAATCTCCTGCAAATGCTCAATTTAGGCGAAGGGTAGAAATAGAATGTTGATTAAAAGTGCCTTCCAGCTATTGTAAGATATTAGTAAATTAATTTTTAGGAAGAACTCCAGCTTCTCAGAAGGGAACAATGACGAACAAGTGAACATAATAATGGGTCCGACGAACACTGGTTCCACACATAACGAGACTATACCTTTGCAAGCATTAACAGCCTCGCCACGATGAAAGCATCAGTTTTCGCCAGATCACCGATATGGGACCGCATGAGGACTCAGTAAGAAACCCCGCATGCTGTTAGCATTCGGAACCCATGAAGTACAATGGACCAGTTTCGTGTCTGAGTGCTACCGTTCTGATAAAGATATTGCAAATTATATATGCGAGTGAAAATTTTCAGTCGCGTATAATTCGCAATATTTTAAGTAATAGTGCCTTTGCAAACGTACATCTAAAACACTATAGGTATAAGCAAGTTTAATTTTAGCGCATCCACGTGGCGCAGCCTGCGAGTTTCTTCGGAAATAGCAAAGCAAAGTTTGAAGAGAGCGAATAACGAGTCTTCTGCACGGAACAAGCATTAGTTGGTCTCTGACCCAGTGGGCTGCAAATGTAACACATTCCATTGCTCCGAAACGCCAACATGGCTTATACTTTGTTGACCATTGAACCATTGGCTATTGACCATGGACAAGGATTGGATTCTGAACCATCAACACCCTTCTTGACGACGGAAATAAGAGTCCCTAAAATTCTTGATTCTACAACTAGGGCACGAACACAGCATCCAACCTTCCGAAACTCTCAAAAGCTTCCTGTCTATTCCGGGAAACCAATGAACCGAACTCACGAATATGGATTAGATTTCCTGCTGACCCTTAAAGCTAGGAACAGCTTTATGCAATATGCTATTCAATCTATAATAACAGGATATTGAGGGTGTTGTTCAAGAAAAAGGTCAGGAAAATAATCAGTATCTAGTGTTACGCAGATGAGGACGGCAAGCACAATTTCCTTACCAGATTGAGTGCAGCCAGCAATGCAAGATACAAAGAATATGTCGTGCGATCATGATGGCAGAAGACACTGGTAACGAAGACACCATATTTAGACATAAAGCTAAAAGGTTTGCTGCTTTTTGTAATGTCAACCACCTACGGAGGCCCACCGTATGACTACAAAGACTGCCGCTGATCAGCTACGAATAGCTACGGACCGAACATACACGAGCTATGTACATCGATCATTTTACCACTTACCAGATGCCCCCAACAGGCGCGGCACTGACACAGGAATAGAGAAAGACCACCATCTACTGGTACTGGAGTATTTTGAACGGTATCTGTTGACTGCAACATACCCAGGAATAATATCGTCAGGCTCCGGAATCGCCAAGTGCACTAACAGATAAAGAACCACTTTACCGCAAAAGCAGATAAAATTTTTAGCTTCAGCTGAGAACATCGACGTCTACTGGAACGCTGTTAAAATTGGTTTAACGCCTGGCAGATGCCATTGTCGATAAAAGAACTGGACTGGATTGCAGCATCTGAAGGAGTAGAACGCCGATAACTATGTAGAGGTCAAGTGCCGCATAAACAGAAAAGAAGTCCAGTGTAGTGTAGCGTAACTATCACATACTCGTATCAATGCTCTAGTCACCAAGGCCACAGAAACAGAAAATAGTTGCGACAACAGAATCATCTAGGAAACAAATTGGTGCTAAATTTGGAACTAGGAAAAGGAATTAAGAGCAGTTCCCAATATTACGGGAACGGGAACATTTTGCAGCCACGCCTAACTACTTAGGCAACAGCGATTTGCACCGAAACTCAGGTAAGCCTCTCACTTGGTAATGCTGAAAAAACGTCGATGATAAGGGTCTTGATAGAAAAGAAGGAATCTATCATTCACGACATCGCTAAGGGACTCTTCTAAGCCATGCCAACAATTCGGCGAAAATTCTACAGCCAGTGATTAGCGAATCGAAGTATACCGAAATCTTCCCCAAAGAATGGAACAACAGAATAATTGTTAAGGTGCTCAAGAAATCTGATGGAATGTGCGAACTGAAGACGTGTATATGTTCTACTGGCTGTAGCTTAAACATAGCTAGAATAATTCTGGACCGAGTAAGGCACTAATGATCGGAGCCTGACGTCGAACACACAGTCCTACAAGCTGCACGATCACATCAACACGTTGCAGGTCATCATTGAACAATGCGTCGGGTATAGATTTGTTAGCCAGATATACTAGTCGCCATTATAAAGGCTACCTATGAAGGGTAAAGATGTCTGAGCAAATTGAAGTACACCTCCATTCTTTGTACTAATCAGTGATGTACTCTAGGCGCCTCTGCTTGTAGGAAACATAAGAATATGGCTATGGAATCATATCTAAAACATTTCCCTCCTCTCACACAGGATAATGGACCTGCAGATGGTTCCCAATTTAGAGTCAAATGCGGTTACATGCGGTTAAAATAAAGACTCTAAGCACATCAATTTCTCATGTTGACAACAGCGCCACTCCACTCAACATTGTCAGAAATCGTTCCAATCAAAAATGGGAAATACTACTATTTTATGGATGCAGCACTTTGAAAAAGACCAACAGCGTGACGAAGAACCTGGAAGCCTTGGGAAATAGATCTCTTCGCAATATTTTAACTATCCTCTGGCCAAAACAACTATCGAACGAACAACAACACGAGAAAACGGACCAGAAGAAAAATGGCAGTGGATTTGTCTCAGATTACAGCACGAAAACAGTTAAATTGCGTAGTACGTCATCCACCCATGGCGAAGGACAGGTCAAGGACGTTGTCGTACTCCGAACCCGCACATGTGTCTTTGAGGCCAGGAAGAATCAAAGGAGCTAAGCAAAAATCAACCAAATGGGCATGCGTAACTGGAGGCAGTTACAATTAAACTACATAAAGCGGCTTGTTGGTTGATACGCAGATCCTTCCCAGACTATTTCGCCATTTAATGTAAAGTGAAGTAAAGTTAGGTAGACCTATGCCAACATTGACTTGAATCACTACCTTATAGCAGCCAAGCTGCGAGTGCAGATTTCCCATGTGCCACAATAATGAAGAACTACTGTGAAAAGATATAACATTGAAAAACTGAAATCTCAAGAGACCGCCAGAATATTTGGCGAACGCGATGCCGCCAGCATCAAGTACTGAAGACCTGTGGCAACGCTGCCAACATGATATCAAAAACGACGCAACTGAAGTGCTGAATTCCACCCGACCACCACCAAGAAATTCCTGATTTGTTAATGGATGCCAGCAACCATATGCAGGTAAACAAGAAGTGTACAAAGCGGCGCTGCAGTGAAGGACGAGAGCTGCTGGTGAGTTCTGCTTGCAAAAGAGATAGGAAGAACATCGGCTTCTAAAGAATAAGAAAAAAGAGCGCCAGAAACGATCGATTTAAGATATTGAGAGATTGTAATCCACGAAAAACATACGGAAGTTTTATCAACAGGTAAAAGGAACGTGTCAAAGCAACAAGACCCGTATAGAAACCTGTTGATGTGTAGAAGAAAACCTTGTAATAGAGTCACAGCCTGTGCTGAGAATACGGAAACACTTTTTCAGTATACACGAGGATCAACATCTTGCCGCCACACAGAAGAGGCCATTCAACTTAGAGGATGATAGCCAAAATTTCCGTCCACCCAGCATAAGGCAACTTATTTTTCAAATCTGGTCGGAGGGGTGTATGCTTGATGAATGGAGTCTCCGCTTCCTCCACCTTACGTGGTCCGTGGTCTTGCGGAGTAAGAAGTCCGGTGCGTCGGCAAAAGAAGTCGAGGCTGAAGTCCTCAAGAAGGTCGCCCCATCCTTGGGAGTCAGGGTGGATAGCGTTAGGACGCTTAAAAACGGGAGCGTCGTTATCCGTACTCCAACCGCGTTGGAGAGGGGCAAAATTTCGGGCAACCCCAATTTCAGGGAGGCAGGGCTAGAGGTTTCAATCCCTCAAAAACCTGGCCCAAAAGTGGTTATAAAAGGCGTGACTACGTCCGTCACCCCGGTGGAGTTCATGAATCAGCTTCATGAACTAAACTTCAAGGAGAAATATACCCTCGAAAAATTAAAAAACGAGTTGAAAGTGGTAACCCGACCATGGAGTACCAAAGAAGGAGGCAGCGTTAACGTTGTGCTGGAGAGCCTTGGCTCAGCGGAAGCGCTTAAAGTACTCCTTGATAGTGGGCGCTGCTACATTGGGTGGTACTCCTTTCCTGTAAAGGCGTACAAAACCATTGTTGGCTGCTTCCGATGCCTCGGTCTTGACCATGGAATTGCCGATTGCAAGACCCAGGAGGTATGTCGCCGTTGCGGCGAAGAAGGACACCACTCAAAAGGACGCTCAAAACCGGCCAAATGCCGGAACTGCTCGCTTAAGGGACGAGCAGCCAACCATCGGATGGTGTCGGCTGAATGTCCGCTTTATGCGGCTGCTCTTGCCCGGTTGAATGCCAGAAACTAATATGGTATTCAACTTCGTGCAATTGAACTGCCAGGGCGCTTTCTTCATTATGGTAGACCTAGGAGCTCGAATGTGCAGCGTTGCTCTGGTTCAGGAGCCCTATGCTTCGAGGGGAGTAATTAGGGGTCTACCCGCTTCCATGCGGGTCTTCCCTGACACCAGATGCAGAGCTGCAGTGATTGTAAGGGACGCAAACCTTACATGCATCCTTCAAGATGCAGATGAACGTGGCGTATGTGTTGGAGTAGAAGGCGTTTTTGGCAAAATATATTTTGCCAGCGTCTACTGCAAGTACGGTGAGGAAATCGAGCCATACATCCAATACATGGAGGAAATGCGTTCCCTAGTCGGGAGCGACCCCCTCATCCTCGGCATTGGCGCTAATGCGATTTCCCTTTTATGGCATAGTAAAATGTCCAGTAACTCGTCCGTGAGTGGGCTATATCATCTGATATGCACCCTCTCAATCGACCGAGTGAGTCGATACGCATGGTCGAAAGAGTGACATTGACGTCACATTTGCGAATGAATCCGCACTTAGGGCGTTCTCTTTTTCGTGGAAAATCTCCAGAAGCATAAGTGACCACAGCTGGATACAAGTTGAGGTCACCTATGAAGACACTGTTAGGGCGCCTGGGTTAGAAAGGAGATGGTGCACTCGGAATGCTGACTGGAATGTGTACGGTTCCCATATACTTGCAGAGGTATCCTCGATACCCCTTCGGGTGTATGGAAGCCAGAACATTGATCAGCAGATCGAGCACATCAATGAGTGTGTGTGGCGTGTCATCGACGATCTCTTTGAGAGGAGCCGTAAGGTTAATTTGAGCTTTACAAAAGCTACTTTTCTGCCAGAAGCGCATGTGCAATGAATACAGGTGTAAATGAAAGTGTGCGTGTGAGTGTGGAGCGTGGAGCGTGGAGCGTGGATGTCCTCAGGGCTCTATCTGTGGTCCATTCATTTGGAACCTCATGATGGACCCACTGCTAGGGCAGATATGTGAGACCTGCAAGTGCTGCGCATATGCGGACGACCTGTTACTCATTCTTGAGGGACACTCCAGCAGAGTGTTAGAAGAAACGGGAAACAGTGTAATCCAAATCGTCGCGGCCTGAAGCGACAGTGTGGGCGTCGCCGTATCAGAGGAAAAGTCTGTAATGATGGTCCTCAGAGGAAAATCATTTCAACGACGACCTTCCACAATCCGTTTGAATGGTAATAGCCTTAGTTATGTGACGCAAGTCAACCATGAGCGAGAACTTGAACTTCTCACCATATTTGGAAAGAATCAAGGACAGACTCACAAACGTTGTGGGACAGGTAAGGCGCATTATGCGGTCTGACTGGGGTCTTAGTAGGCGTGCTGTGCGCACCATATATGGTGGCCTTTTTGTTGCTTTTGCAACATTCGGGGCATCAGTGTGGAGTGACATAGTCATGACTAAGTGGGGTCTCAGGAAGATCCTCTCTTGCCACAGAGTGGTCTTACTTAGCTGCTTACCCGTTTGCCGCACTGTCTCTACAGAGGCACTACAGGTGTTGTTGGGAGTACCACCTCTTGACTTGAAAGCTATCCGTCGTGGATTAGCCTTCAAAGTGAGGAGAGGTACACCGCTAAGAGAGCGTGATTGGGTGTCTGACAATGGAGTCAACCAGATGTCCTTCCGGGAGCGTAAGCGCTTGCTAGACGAATGCGTCATATCTAGATGGCAATCTAGATGGGGAGATAGCGTAAACGGCAGAGTCACTTACCGTTTTCTGAAGAATGTTCTATTCATGCGAGAGCGGCCTGAGCTGAGTTTTAACCTCAACTTGGGCTTTCTTCTTACTGGTCATGGTTCCTTTAATGCATTCTTGCACAAGAGGGGTCTAAGCCAGGTGGAAGGCTGCTCGTGTGGAGCTCCTTTTGAGGACTGGGTGCACGTTTTGTGTGAATGTTCGCGGTATGATGACGTGAGAAATCTTGAAGCTATGGGCGTAGGTTTTGAAGACTGTGTTTGTGACGTTAGCAGTGTTCTCACTGACAACGCACAAATAGCAATGATTCAGGACTATGCGAACATAGTATTTGCTAGGTGTCGGAATAGGTAGCTTAACCCTGGAGCTCAGTAAGCAGGGCCAAAAGGCGGCCAGTCCTGGGCAATAAGGTGCCCCACTGGAAGTAACCGGAAGGTTGCGAAGCTCGACCGGAGGCTATATTCTGGTACCACGGGAGGTCAGGAGCCCCCGGAACTATGGTTCCGGACTGACCTAGGAGTTGGCCCCCTTGTGGGAGTATCGTGGTGGTTGTAGGTTTGTACCCAAAATCGAGGGGAGAGTAGGTGTGGTGTTTGGACATCATGTAGCTGAGTATATGTTGTAGCGTGCTATGACCTGTGCTCAGCTATTTGATAGCCGTAGTGCTAATTGGTCTGCTCGATGTGGAGTTGCATTGCAACCGGGTGCCATGACCCACAGAATGGCAGAGGTTTTAGATAGGCCTCAACCCTATACCAAGGGAGAGATCGTGCCTTACACACGACATCTAGTGGGTACTGGTGGTAGTATTTATACTATCCGAAGGGCGTTGATTGACGCATTATTTTAATCCTGTTATGAGCGTAAGCGCTCCGTGGGATAAGGCGCTCACGGCAGGTGTCCACGTAAAACACAAGAGACGTTCTGTACAGAATGACTATTGAGAAAGTTCGCTGCTCCGTTAAAGTTTTAACGACTTTACCGAGACTTTTGATGTCAAAAGGTGACGCGCTGTCATGTGACTTCTTTAACATCATACTTGTGCGGAACTCTGGAGGCTCAATTTTTCAAAAACCTGTGCAGCTACTAGCGTACACCGACGATATTTATATAATTGGGAGAACGCAGAGGGCTAACGCCGCTATTATTAAAACAGTCTGGAAAAATGGGTATAGTGGTAAATAAGGGCAAAACCTATTGTAGTATATGCTGGCAATAAGAATAGACACAACATCGATGAATTGGATACAATGTCATTTGTCGACAGCTATATAACTTTATGGTGTTAAGGTGTTCTACCATGGCCCTGCTATCAATTCTGCCAACAACACCTGAGTAAGGCCCTATTCCGAGAAATCAAGAAGACTCTGTGTAAGACCTTGGTCATCCTAGTCCTACGAGTATGTTATAGCCCTGAAGCATGAACTCTATCGAAAGCGGATGAAGCATTGGACACCAATGCCCCGGCCCGCAGAGTCTTCGAATCTAATCCAGAGGGACAAGACAGTAGAGGGGGACCTTACCTTAAGTGGCACGCGCAAGTAGAAGGGAACCTCAACCGACTTGAAGTGCGCAACTGGAGGGCTAAAGACCGAGCTAACTGGAGAGGCTTGTTAGTTGAGGCCCAGGTTCACCCCTAACTGTACCGTCACCTAAGTACGAGTAAGTAAATTTCTAGAAGAAGACCGGCTGAGGAGAATTTGTCTCTCAGCTCTGCATATTCTATGTATACCCGCATGTTATCATTGAATGAAGAACAATCAGTTATCCTACCTCAGAAATGGTGTACTTTGGTAGTCCTGCTCCCCCTCAGTATATCTACTGCAGAGCGTATTGGCCAAGGAATGGCTTGTGGGATTTAGGCCTGTAAATTCATATTCCACTGGCTTGAAATCAATCGCCAGCAATTTTCGATTTTAAGGCTGCAACCTTAGAAAATCGAACACCGGTGAGGGTGAAAATGTAGAATGATTCCTGCTTCTTAAAAGTTGGGAGCAAAACCACGCACGGCTGTTGAAATATCAGCGTTTCAGATTTGTTAAATATGTTCTGCGGATGAGAAAGAATAGCTAATACCAATGGCTTGGATAGTACGCTACAGCAAGCAGCTTAAGCCTTGAGCTATAAAAGCACAAAGTCTATCTGAGTGCAACGCTAAATTGAATCAACAACACCACCGTAGATACTGATAGAGTAACCAACCATTCTTGCTAACTACTGATTGCTTAAAACAGGAGTAATGTCTATGAAAGCTGTCAGTAATATTCTTATCGTTCCAGTTGCAGCATATGGGAAGAAGCATAAACCATCAAAAATAGATGGTTTCTTCAAGAGAAAAAAATTCTCTGAGTCATATTCAGGTCTGATTGCATGATCTTGACGTCGTTTTTTGTTAAGGAAGATGTTTCGCAGTCACGGGTGTCCTAGTTTCTGGGTTTTGTTGTCGATATGATGAGACAAACTGTTAACGATCCCAGAAAACGAAAAATGGACAAGTCTGTTTCTACGAGCTCCTAAACAAGATATATGAGCAATATGCTAAACAAGACGCTTCCTGCATTTAACGCTAATTTTGGAGAGGAAGTCACCTGCTGATGGAGCGCGGAGGATATGTTGTGATAGGTTTCACTCGATCACCGCAATGAAACCCGTCGTTTAACATAAATTGTCGACAAACGCATACAGTGAAATATGAGACATACAAGGCGACGCCGCAATAAAGGACGAGCGCTGCTCATGAACTCGTTCCATGCCACTGAGAGGTGTATCTGTAGAAATAGATTTCGGAAATTTTACCAAAAATTAAAAAAACATCTTTCCGAGGACATCAATATCAAACTTATGTTAGAAACATGCAGGATTGGAACGTAATAGAAGAGTCACATTTGGAGCTGAATATTGGGTAGTTTACTTCTGCAAAAAGGAGCAAAATCAGATTTGGATGGCGATGCCTGAACCAAAAACCGATAAGGCTGCAGGAGCAAATCGACTAGATACCGAATTATTTAAAACAGGATTGAGTTGATATGGAGGATACACTAACTTTTCAGTAAAATATTTGCCATTTGCATGTTCCTCATGAAGGAGGACCCTCCCAACTAACTGCAGCAGCCATGAAGAAATCAATCTCTCTTACATCGAATCATGCACGGTTTGGCATTCTCGTCGTCTGTATAAGACGGCAGGGCTTAATGCTTTTGAGGCACTTCATAAAATTCGGTAATGATACCACCGGAGCAAGTGATTTCAACAACACCACATTGGTAAAAATTGTGCGAAACTTATAGGCCAATACTTCTAAAGTTTGTACAACTGCTAATATATCCTGACTACATTGACTAAGAAATTAGTCCATCTCACAAGCAACGAACACTGCACTGTATAAGACCATATCGTCCCAGTCTTATTGTATGGGCCAGAGGCGCGGGCTTTATCAAAACCGGACGAAAACAGTTCTTTGAGTGATTTCTGTTTTGAAGAAGAAGATGCTACAACAAACTTATTAGCTCAATCGCTTTGACATCTAGAGCGAACGAATACTACGGCTCTGACCTGGAATGACTTCGAGTCCGGTCCGGAGAGGCAACGCGGTAAAAGCAGACCTGACGCCAAGAAGTGGTGCGCTCAAATGGAACGGGAACTCGCTCGATTTGGTGTAAGCAACTGGACATGATTACTTCAATATCGCACTAAATGGAGAGAGCCCGGGACTATATATCCATCTTTAGTAAAAGTAAAGTGCATGTATATAATGTAGTGACATACCTAAAACCATTCGCATGTTTCTTTTTTCAAAAGATTATCAGCATCTCATGAGACCTTCATATTACCGAATCTGTAACCCTTTGGCATTTCAGTTCTTTGCCAGGTCCCCCGTCTATTCGATTGAAGAAAATAGTTTTTGAATCACACTTTTTGCCATTACGTACGAGTATAAACAAAGAGGGCCAAATGCATTAGAAATTTACACACCGTCGGTGAAAGAAAACCCATTAAGGCGCTCGAAACCGCCTTGAACTTGAAACAGTCACTTAAAAAGGCGGCACTTACCTGCCAAATGTGTGCTATCTGTTGATGGTAATACCACAGAGCCCTCGTACACGAGTCGAAAGCGGAAAATAAAATAAAAACTATTCGCTCTAATTTCACTCGGTTCGTTTGGTTCAACATTTCTTAATTACTTATCCGCTGCTATCTATGGCATGGAAACTAATTTGAAATTCACACGCATACACGTCTCTATTCAGAGATTAACGACTACCTGTACGAATATCACTCCGAATGCCGGTGTTAGGGTATAAAATATACCTCTTCCGACGTGACTAAGGCTTAACTTCCGGTTGAAGAGAACTTTCTATTACCGGGGGTGTTGGCAATGGAAGGTTAAATAAATCGCGCAGATTGGTATGACTACGGATACGAAGGATTTCTGCCGTCAGTATGCATCCGTGCACTAATTAAAATCTACCAGGGCTAGCGCTTTATTCGTCTTCGTTCAAAGCAAAGACCTGGCTGGATATTTGCATTCGCAGAAAATACTTTTCCTCTTCAACGTGAATCTGAACAATGAAAAAAAAAAATATTAGCCTCACAAGTTTGTCTGTATTCGTTGTGAGGGTGGAAATAGTGCTAGCGGTGAAGGTGGTGTTAATGAGGATTGCAATGCCTGTGAAGCTATATGGGCACTTCTGTCAGTTCCGATTCAGTGATTTTGAATTAAAGGATCTGCAGCGAAAAAAAACAATTGATGGAACTTTTGATGGCTAAACAGAGAGCTCTCTCGCGCGGAGGATTATTAATTCGTGGTGCTACCGCGAAGTGGTTGGATCTAGATTGATTTTCGAATGGAGGTGGTTCCGGATAAATGAGTTTTTAGACGTTTCATATAATTCCACAAAATGTAAGTGGTGCAGGATAACTTTGAAGAACTTGAAAAGCAGCAGTTCGGCGATTTGCTATGGATTGTTTTGCAAGGATCCTACTTCTATCAAGAGAGCTTCTTTCCCTTTCTACATAATTTCTTGATACTTCCATGCATGAAATTAGATAAAGCCTGCAAGCCTTATGACTTTGTCGTTATATTAGTTTGGAACAGTTTTAGACTGAAGACACAATAAACAACCATAAAATATCACGTAGGGTGAGACATTTTTGTGGCGCTAAAGCATTCTGAACCACAGCCATAGTGATATAATTGTTACTGCAAGAAATTATTTGAGATAACTTCATAAGAACTACGAAAATATCAGCTAATTTGGCATTCTTAATTTATTTTTTCTGTGGCAACAGAGCACATAGACAAGGAACTGTATGTGCCCTCAATTCTTAATAGAAAGATGAGTAAACGCTTCACTTTTAAAGTATCGACAGTTTCAATAGTCATCAGTACGTGCAGCCTCCGGCATGCGTTAGCTGGTCAGTCAGGCTTTCATAGAGGAAGTGACCTGCAGTACCATCATTCTTGTAAAAGCAGGATTCTTCATGAGAACGCTTGTAAGAAGTCAAAAATTGTTTTTGCAACTGATAGCAGGGGTAACGCTTACTTTTCAGAGACGAGTGGAAGCATTCGTTTGGTCTGCCGGCAAACCTAGAAAGTCATGCTGCAGTTGGAATCATACGATACCCAATGGGTCAGTTGCCCCTTCCTAACTCTTATGTTACATATTTCTCCAACAGATCTGTATTGCTACTCCGAAGCTTGTGAGAGGGCTCAAATTTGCAGACCATTCTGTAGGCTGCCGTCCTTTGAATCACCTTGTTAGTAAGACCAAGAAGTTACTGATATTATCACTACATTGCTTTCTAATGATCTAACTACATTCCTTTCGTCCCCTGTATCTTGCTTACTGACTTACGAGGGGCGTTCAATATATTCTCGGTATCGATATGAAGGAAAATGCGAATTCAATTTAAATTGTTTTTATTTTTCAATATAATCTCCTCTAATATCAATGCATTTGTTACATCTTGAGATAAGCTTTTTTAAACCCTCAAAAAAATAAATTTCCTCTTTCTCTGCAAAATACCGACTTGAGTTCTTCATCATCCGAAAATCTTTTTCCACGAAGACATTTTTTCAAATCCGGAAACAGGAAATAATCACTAGGGGCAAGGTCTGAACTGTAGGGTGGGTGTTGGATTTCTTGGAAACCACGATCTCGCGCAGCAGCCTTGGAAACTCGTGCCGTGTGAACAGGAGCGTTGTCATGAAGAAGCAACACACCCGCTGCGAGTTTACCCCGTCTTTTCTTTTTAATTTCCTCCCGCAAATTATGCAAAGTGGAAGCGTAGGATGTGGCGTTGATGGTTTCACCTTTTTTTTTTGCACTCAATGAGCAAGATTCCCTTTGAGTCCCAAAAAACTGTGGCCATGAGCTTCCCGGCAGACGGAGTGACTTTGAACTTCTTCGGGGGGTCTGTTCCTTCTTATGCCACTGCATGGACTCTTGTTTGCTTTCAGGGTCATAGTGGTGGACCCATGTTTCGTCCCCAGTAACAATTCGATCCATAACACCGTCCGCGTTCTCACTACACATCTCCAAAAGCTCTCTACAGCATGCGATTCTCACCTTTTATCTGAGGCGCTGTGAGCATTCGTGGCACCTACCTTGCACTGACCTTTGAAAGGTTAAGATGGTCATGAAGAATGGTGTGAATGGTACCAATTGAAAGCTTGGTGATCTCTGCCATCATTTTCACCTTTATTCGGGCATCCTCAAGAACAAGTTTTTCGACTTCTTTGATGCTTTCTCCCGTACAAGCAGTAGCCGGGGCGCCGAAGCAGGGGTCGTCTTCAATGCTCTCTCTGCCTCTCTTGAACTCACTTGACCACTTTTGCACAGTTGATAATGAAGGTGCGGAACCCTGGTAAACAGCCACCATCTCTTCATGAACAGTTTTTTGACTTTTTCCTTGCTTAGTGAGAAATTTAATTACAGCGCGATGCTCAATTTTCACCATCATCGTCTCAGTTGCCATTATGATTCTGTTTAACTAGAGATAAAACGCGAATTAATAATCACATTTATATGAAATTTTACACGAATGCACTAAAATAATAGTATTACTTGATAAATAAGTCAATTTATATATACAACCACAGCTTCACCCCGTTATCGAGAATATCTTGAACGCCCCTCGTATATGATACTACACTCTGTGATGCATTTGGCCTTAACCTCTCCAAACAGGTCTGTGGCTTCTTTCGCTCTACATATAGTAGGCATCTAAGATGACTAATGTGCACTTTTCTGACCAGGTCAATATCACTATGCAGCTTATAGATTTCGTCCTCCTACATCTCCCCCTCCAAATCCCGTCCATACAAACATGACCGAAAATCACTCGAAGAATTTTGCGTTCAATACGCCTAAAGATATCTCCATCGGCCTTCCTAAACGTCCGTGCTTCTGCACAATAAAGCAGGTACAGAGTTCCCTTGATATTTCTTGATAAGACCTTATTATTCATTTGTCTTCTTAGGCCGAAGAAACAGCGATTGGGGAGAAAAACTAAACTCCTGATGAGATGTCATAACCAGATTTAATATCGGACTCGAGCTATACAAAGTCGCTGTCTGCCTCAGAGTTGTGGCCCCATTTGTCTTGCTGACAGCATATGGTATACATAATTTTGTCCTAATTCACGACTAAACCCATTTTTTGTGCTTTTGTTCCAATAATTGCGAACGCACTAATGACAGCGCGTTGAGTTCTGCCGACGATGTCAGTGTCATCAGCGTATGCAAAGCTCGGCTTTGAACCAATACTCTTAAAATGGATATCCTCTTACCTCGGAAACCATTTTTACAGTGTTCGCATTAGGTCAGCCTACTCGGCTCCATTTTCGGCCACCTCTGGCGTTCCACAAGGCAGCCATTTCGGCCCCCTTCTTTTTATATTAACCATAAATGATCTCGATAGAGTCATCAAACACTCGTCTGTCTCCCTTTACGCCGACGATACCAAATTTTTCAAAACCATTTCCTCTACCATGACTCCTTCAACAAGACCTTGATAGTTTTTCGATCTGATGCCTCAAAAATTGTTTGGAACTTAATATCCTCAATCTCCTCCCCGACTCTACCTTCTCCACAGCCAATCTATCTCCTCCGTTCAATCTCTTCGCTACCTCGGCATTTTGTGTGCTAGGGAACTCAACTTCCTTAAAGCCAACTCTGTATTAGGTTTTGTAAAACCATGGTCCAAAGAATTCACAAACCACTACGTGACCAGGTCGCTCTATATTACCTTTGTTCGCCCCTCCTACAGTACGCCAGTCAAGTGCGGTCCCCATATCATCGTGCTCATATCTCGAGAATCGAAAGCATCCAGCGCCGTTTTCTTAGATTTGCTCTTCGAGGTATGTCCTGGAACGATCCTTTTATTCTGCCCACATATTAAAACCGTCTCAACCTTATTAGTTTAAACAGCCTTGAGGAACGCAGAGATGCAGCCGACTTTCTTTTCATTCGTCGACTCCTTTCAGGTTACGTTGAATGTGCGTCCGTGATTCTGTAAAAAAATGACTTGCTGAGCAGGGATACCGAGACTAGACATGACTCTGCATAGCTCGTATAGATGGTCATATTTTTTGTCTGTGTAGTCTGTGAGCGAATATCAGGCTGCAGTTCGTGAATAGAGTCCACTTATGCGTATTTTTATAAAGCGTTTTGCCCCTGGATCTACTCTTCTTCACAACAAAAATCATTGCCATCGGATAAGGATATGTCTCGGCTTTGAAGACAGACATAAGTTTGCCTTTCTTGCGGTGAAGTCAAAGTTTTCCTTGGTCCACACAATAGCCAACATCATTTCCTAGATCAGCGGCCAAGATCCAACAATAATACATACCTTTCCCCAGCACACACGCCGTTCTAAGAGTGTGGTAAAAACAACAGTGACGTATTGTTTCACCGGACAAATGGCGCATAGGATTCAATTGGCCTCATTGTATCAGTTTAGATTGACGGGCCCTTCTTCGGTGACTAGCACGATATTTTGCAGCAGGCTCATTTACACTGCCAGGAACCTGAAAGCGGTCTGTTCGACGCCACTTATTTAGTCCAAAGAAATCTGCTTTTTAAGGCGACAAAAAAATTGAAAGCTTACTTCTGATGCATAAATCGACGATTACATCCAAGATTGCTTACGCTTTAGAGCAAACAGTCGCTGGGCATGGTCCGTCAAACTGTATAGCTACATCATCTGCAAAATACCAGCCGAGACAAGGTGTATATCATTGATATTTACAAAGGGTTATTCTACTACAATATTCAAGCCGATTTTTCAAGGCGGTAATCATAACGTTGGCTCTGGAATATGATACGCTTCGCAAAATGGAGTCCGAACAGCTCAAGTACGACCATTCTTTTCGTATTGACACTTGGCTATGTAGCTATTTTTTTTATGATTCACATTCTAACTAAGCTATACGATCCAGTGAAAAGTTTCGAATGGGATTTGCTCATAAAGTGCAAAGGATGTAGAAAATCTTCCAATCCGACGGTTGTATAATTCGTTCCAAAGTATTAAGTTGGCGAGCATTAAGGGGTCTGCGCAATGATTGATCGGGAAACTACTGACTGTCCCATAACTTGGATTGGGCCAGAAGCGCAACAATCAAGTTCGTAGCATAGTGCTTGCTATACTTCGCAGTGGTTGGGGTACCCGATTACAGCACGAGTAAATGCTTGTTCATGTAGGCTAAAATGGAACAAGCAAGCTCCACCAGTAGCGTACTACCGGTCTATGCCATCATAGGGCTCACACCCTCTAAAGAGGAGTTAAAAAAAAATGTGACGAACCAGCTTCAAATCTTCAAATCTGCAAGTCGGAAGTTCGGACCCTTAACAGACTGCATGCAGTCGAACAAGTAGCGGAGATCCTCGACTGCTACAAAGTAGACACAACCACCATCCCAGAGGTGTGATGGGATGGACCAGGCAAAAAGAGGATGAAAAACTGTGATATTTACAATGGAGAATATTACAGACAGCCGGCAATATTCGTACAAGGACAGCTATTGCACCGTTTATCTGGATGTGGTTTCGCTGTAAGAAGAAGACTTAGGAAACAAGCGTTGATTTTCAGGCATATAAGCGACCGCCTGACGACTATTCGCATAAGGAGTCAACATAAGTCCATAAACGCCAACGCTCCAGTGAAGGAGAAGTACAGCCTTTCCAAAGACAAAACCTACGAGCAATGCCCTAAATATGTATAAAGTGAAAATCGTCCGTGGCGATTTTAATGCCAAGCTAGGCAAAGAGGTAAAGCAGCGGTGGAGTACAGCCTTCACGCTATCATTTCCGGAAACAAACACAGTCTTATAGATTTTCCGGCGAGGCGTAATCTTACTATAGCCAACACCCGATTTCTACACCTTGATATGCATAAAGGGACCTAGCTATCTCCTGATTAGCAAGTCGTCTATCAAATTGATCATAATTCTATCGCTGTAAGGCGCTCCTCCAATATTTTGGATGTCCGAACGTTTCGAGCAAATAACATCGTCTCTGACCATTTACTTGTTGCAGCCAAGGTACGGATGCGAATATCCGTAATAGCCCAAAGCCACGGAACCATTGTGGGGAAGTTCAACGTCAAACGGCTCATTTGCAGGAGACTGTCAGGGCCCTTTCCCTTCAAGTCTCCCTTAAGCTCTCGAGAAGGCCAGAGGTTTCATCGCCAAAGAACAATCAGAAAGGCCGCCTCTGATGTACTGGGTTCCAATTCGCTCCAATAAAGAAACTCTCAAGGCAAATGCAGTCAGGCAAACCTAGAAAATCAACGGATATATAGGGCCTAGAGGAGCAGGAGCCCCTCAGAAGAAAAAATAAAGAGCACAAAAAGAGCTGGATCGGCGCATTACAGAGGAGCTACTGGAAGAATGAAGTTCGGAGGTTTTACCAAAAATTAAAATGAATATGCCAAAGCTGTGAAGCCCGAACAGAAATCTGTAAGGATGGAGAAGGAAACCTCATAGTAGAACCACAGTTGGTTCTACTATTATTTCCGTAGACTCTTAAATGATGATGCCGAACAACGTGCCACAATCAGGCAGAATGAACTGAGGAAGTCTAGTTTCCAATCTTTATTCCAGCAAAGCTGCTCAGTCCCCAGGCTTAACTACATAACTGTTTAAAGCAGCAGGCGACTATTGTATACAAAGCCTACATAAACTTATTTCCAAAATGTGGATCAATGAAAGCATCCGGGGATGGAAACACATTATTGTTTGTCCTATCCTAAAGAAAGTGCTTTCAACATTGCATATGTTACAAAGTTGTACCTGCCGTATTATGAATGGAGGAAACTCCACCATAGATCAAATTTCTTTTCAATCTCCGGCTTAGTGTGCAAAGCCGGAGATTGAAAACTACGAGTTCCAAATAGATACACACCACCTCTTTATCGATTTCAAAGGCACATATGAGAGCATCTATAGAGATGAACTATGCAAATCCATGTCTAGTTTTGGCATCTCTGCTAAGCTCATTCGGATGACGAAGCAGAATGCGCGCTATTCCATCAGGTTCGGTAATCACAAAACCAAAACACCGCCAAACAATACCAGGAAAAGGTCATTAACAAGGCAATGCGTTGTCATGTGATCTTTTGAACATCGTTCTGGAAAGAATTGTGTCAAACTCGAAAGCGAACACCAGAGTCGACATCTTTCAGAATTCCATTCAGTTACTTGCTCTCCGTATGCGCGATAATGGGAAGAGCAAAGCGAGGTGTTACTGGAGCGTTTGTGACCATTGGGCTTAGCGCTAAACGGAGGAAAAACAAAGTATATCCTGTCAACAAACTGTGACACTCAACATCGACGGCGACGACAAAACGTCACGATATGCACCTTCAACTTTAAGGTACAAGGTGGCGCAAAATTTATCACCCGATGTTCTCTGGCTGTAATTGTTTTTATAAATGAAAAACGTTGGTTCTGCTTATGGAATATGTTCACTTGATGTCTTGAATTTTGTTCTATTATATCGAGAAAGTGATATTGGCTAAGTGGCCATCGCCAGAATTGATGATCATTTAGTCCTGATTTGTGGCATTTTCCATCACTCTTGCCAGAACTTAAGGCGATAGATACTCGCATTCTTGACAGATTTTCTCTCTGAGGGCTTCAAGAGTCAGAGGCTTATTGACATAGACTCGTGACTTCAAAAAACTCCACAAAAAGAAGTCTGGAACGGTTAAATCAGGCGACCTTGCCGGCCAGTGCAAATCGCCAAAACGAGAGATTATGCGACCCGGAAATGCAGGCCTCAGAATTTCGGTTGTGCTACTCGACTCGACTCGTGCAGTTGGCGCCGTTGCTCCATTCTGTTGGAACCACATCTTCTCCAGTCCCAATTCATCGAACTGAGGAAGAAGAAAGGCGTTGAGCATTGCTCTGTAGCGCTCGCCTTCCACAGTAGTCGTTTGGCCAGCATAAACAGCACACCATGCAGTAACTTTGAGCGGGTATAATGGCTCGTCGTGGGTTATACGCTTATTCACATATCCACAGAGTTGGAAATGGGCCTCGTCGTTCATGAAGATTTTCGATGAAAAGTTGTCTTTCGGGTGGTTGAGATTCAGGATTCTGCGTTCTTTAGTATAGCGATTCATGTCTTATTTGTGTGCATTTTGTTTCCATTTACTTCACAAATGGCAAAGTAGAATTGGCGTTTGCCACGGGCTATACAGCGATGCCGACCTAGGCAAAAAAGCTGGAATAACCCGGCTCAGAGAACTAGAGCACCGTAAGCTTATGAGCATCAGTATTCTGGCCCCGAAAGTTTTCGACTTCAATCCAGAGAGACAACGCAGTTGGGGATGGGATCTCACTTCGTATGTTCAAAGACAGCGCTAGCTGGAGAGATAAGTCAGCTGAAGCCCTAATTCACCCACGACTGTAGTGCCATATAAGTAAATACGTATCTGAAGATATAAACAGCATTATTAACTGGGAAGCCACCAACAGATTCGCAAGCCAGTTTCAATAATTGACACTTACATCATCGAAACCGAAAAGCTTTTCATTCTTAGTATGTGTGTCAATAGCTACGTTGGGATGATCACATATTTGATTTCGTCCAAAATGCTACAAAATATCTAGATTTCATCAAGCAATGTAACAGATATTTCACCCCCTCTTATCTGGCCGCAATATATAAAATTCTGCAGCTCAAAATTGGAATACAGTGCCCGTATCTGATCAGTTGCTCCTAAATCATTTCTGCATCTGCCGGGCAAGAGTCACTTAATCAAGGGACAGCCTTGAATGTTGACGTAATGTCTTCTGCCTCACCTTGTTCTGTCGCTATTTTCATCAAAAGTGCTCCATCAAAATTACCAGTAGCGTTCCGCCCTTTCAAACTCTTTCAACCATAATACCCGTCTCGTTATGAGTGCTGATCAGTACACTTTCGGACTTATTCTGAAATATCGTGATTCGTTCTTAGCCAAGCTCTTTACGTCTTAGTCATTATAGTATAACGTGCAAACATTAAAGATCAATGTACACCGGTATCTGGCTTTTTTTCTCCCTAATTTTCCCAGAACCTCTGAGCACATATTTATTTATATAAAAAAAACAGAAAAGGTATTAAGGTTGCTACAGGAAAAGTCAGCGCGGAAACCAACTTATCCAGGCGTTCTCGCTATCTTCATTCATATATTCAAAATAATTTGACCGGAAATTCCATTTCCCATAAATGCCTTTAATCGCTATTGAAATCCACTGAGAAACTTATTACTTCGAAACGGTTGGAACCGCTGTTCCACGCATAGTTATGAACACCATCTCGAAGTGCTTCATTCACCTCCAAAGTTTATCTTATACGATGCCAGCAAGAAGCTGTCAGGTCTTGAAAAGCGTTATTGTTTCAATCCACCCCTGTTACCTTCTTGATGCTCTTCTCCTCTCTTACTCGTACTTATGAAGTGACTGGGTCTTCTAGAAATTCTAACTCTTTGCCGAAAAAAAGCTATTCACCGATTTATTGCAGATCTGGAGTGGTTTCCCACAGTGATATTCTCAGGTCTTTTAGTCGATCTCGTATGCCGGGGTGTTCTGTGAATTGTAGGTGCACTAAAAGTTTCGCGAAGTCTGTCAGTATTGTACCTAAGTATAGCATAGTGATCCCTTCCAACGGATGCAATAAGAAGGTGTATTTGTTCTGCCATAAGATTTTAATCGCGTTCCACTTCAATATCAACATTTTTGTTCTTCAACCCTAGAATTTGGATGTCAATATTCATCCGCAGAACGAATTCCACTATACAACGTTGCCCCTGGTTAGAGTTAACTCAAATACCGCCTTATAGAATACTCAGTTAGTGAGCGGTAGTTATCAGCATTCCAATATCTTGTGCCGCACTATGTGTATCTTGAACCACATAAAGTTGAAGATATCAAGCATTTAAACGAACTTCTTTCGTGAGATGAGATAGATCAAAAATAACGAAACGTTGTGTTGCGTTTTGGAACATTCGACGGATTCTGGATACAGCTATAGTCAATCAACAACTATTGTATTTTATGACGCAGGAGGGTCTTCACTCGTCCATTTAATTTAGTCTTTCGTCGTGAAAAGATACCCAATAATGCCACAAAAGGGCTTAGACTCTTGAAAGCAAAGCTAGAAGGTATTCGATAATTGAGATATCCTCGTAATCAGTAGCCATCGAAAAATTGCCTTAATTCTAAACATTGTTTCCCTTTCTATTAACCAAACAATATCAACTAAGACTGTACGTCTGACACCAACAATTTCATCCACAAAAGTAATCGATTCTAGGAGAAAGTAGTGTAATTCACATGTCCCTTCCCAGTGACTGCACGATAGATCCGTTTTGGTCTAAACGTATCCCACCGAAGTTCATTTCAGACAAACCATTGCCCGTCAGCACTTCCTTTCACCTCTCTGTGTTTAGGTATCTATAGCAGCGCGTGCTTCAACCCATTTCACATAAAAATCACATTCAATTTAAGTTCTATAAAATTCTCCAACACAGCAAGTCACGATTTCACAGCGATTTTGTTGAAGCGTTTCGGGTCACCTCAAACCACCCTCTCCGTTGACCACTTTTTATTGGATCTAACTGCCAAACTGCAATTTAAACTGATTTAGAAAAAAAAAAAAAACATTTTTTTTTCCTCCTGCACATGGTTACACTCGGTCGTATACGTGACATTTTTGCCAAACCTTCTTCTGCCATTGAATTCATCGGGCAACCTAATGTCAACATTACGGTGGTACTTGCACGAAAGTGTCTTCAATTCAACACTGTCAGCATAGAATGAACAATTGCACTGCCATTTCGATTGACCATAACGTGGTAATGTTTCTAAAGCCAATTCCTTCAAATTGCATTGATGCTGCTACTCAGATTAAGTATGCAGATTTCGATTCCCTGGAAGTCCTTAAATTCAAATACCACTGCCAATTCCAAATCCCTTTTCACAACTTCGTTCAACGTTATCGAAATCTCTAGTAAACTATTTTAAAATTCCATTATCGGTTAGGTCAATTGTCCGTTGGATTTTTGGTAGAAAAAAAAAAAAAACAGGCCGACGGATATACAGGAAATGAAATGATACTCAGAGCAGGAAGTTTCATCTCAACTGAAGTTGGGTTATTTGAGTAGCACAAGGATGCCACTGTTGATAGAGTGATTGTAGGAGTAATAATGATGATGATGACTATTAGATGGAAGGTCCTATTGACCACTTGATAAACTAAATTGCTATTCGGGATAAATATTTTGGGAATTGGGCTTGTTTCTATAACCGTAACGGATTGTTGTGATATTTAACAATTTTCCTAATAGAAAAGTATTGACTTAGATCGGAATCCTTCAAGATTCGACGAATATATACAAGGTCATTACCAAGGAATGCTATGTAGCAGATTATGTTGTGAGTTTCAAACGATTTACTCAAAATGCCTAATCCTTGTCCATCAGCCTTCAATTGAATAGTGTGGGCAGGAAACTTTCCAAATTTACGATAGCATTTGTGTAATCGAAAATTAATGAACCTTACCCGTTTGAGCTGATACCCGTTTGAGTGGTAGCAATCAATCGAGGTCTCGAATGATTTTATCTTGTGGCAATTACGGACTACACAAATTAGTCCGAATATTCTGGTCTTCCCATTTCCAGTAAATTCACTGGAGTATATTCTTGAATTGATACACACGTCAATTAATTGCGTTACTTATGTACGAGTAATTGAAATGATGCACACTATTCAAGGACACGTAGATACAAGATTTATTTGTACAAGTTCTATCTGATGGACATCGTACGTTCGAGTAATAATTGTTGTATACTCTTGAACCAGCTGAAAGGACCTATTCTTGCTAATGTTCGACTCAAATTTTCATGAATTCGTTGCGAATGTAGAGAGTTTAGCTCAATGAGCAGTTAAGGCGTATACAATCTTAGGCAAGTTTTCACTGTCTGTATGCAATGAGCAGTGAATGTGGTGCGAGGTGTATTATTCACAAAGGTCCGCGATAAGCGATAACTGGGTGTATACGAGTATAATGTGGTTTGTTTTCGCTCGCTTTATAAATCTACCTTCTGATCAAAAAGTACAAGGAATTTCCCATTCAAACAAACCGCGCTTGACATACTATACTGTCAAAAGCTTTTTTTTTAGGTCGATACATCTGTCATCTGGCGCTCGAATATCTGTTTGAGCGCCATTCGTTGGGGGTTTTTGCATGATAGCTTTGTAAACAAGTCGGTGTTTGTTGTGTTCTGCGAATTTCGCAATATAAAATTCAGTTGAACCAAGTATTTGCCTGAAATTGTGTGTTTCTAACAAAATGTCATGTGCGAAAGCGTTGAAAATGTTAACACTAGCATACAAATGGAAGAAAGAGTTTAAAGCGGCTGATTTTTTGCCTCGTTCTAGTCGTCCATCCCTCAGTATGACTGACGTAACTATCGAAAAAGTTAAGAAAATTGTCCTCACAGATCGTCGTGTGACCATCATGGAGTTAGCAGTCGATCTTGGTGCCTCCTTCAGATCGGTGCAGATCGATGTTTTGGGCATGAGACGACTTGAAGTGCGGCTTGCGCTGAGAGTGCTGAATTAGTTGCAAAAACAACACCGCATTGGGCCAAAGCTCCTCAAACTCCATATTCACTTGATATGGCTCCTTTGAATTGTGCTACTCCTACGACTCAAGTTACTACTTTTGAGACGAATAAGGCGAGAATTCGCAGAAGGATCTGAAGGCGATTCCAAATCGGCCTATGAAAAATGTTTTAAAGATTGGAGGAAGCGTTGGAATATGTGTATTGTTTGCAATGGAGATTACTTTGAAGGGTATAAAATGATGATAAACCGTCAGCTCATGAAATATCGCGAAACACGAAAATTTCTTAATGACCGGCAGTACGGTTTTCGTAGCAACAGGTCCACTGGTGATCTGATGGCATGTCTCACCAAAAAGTGGAACCAAAGCGTACATCAATCTGGCGAAAGCAAGATAGTTGCACTTGATATTTCTAAAGCATTTGACAGAGTTTCGCATCAGGCTCTTTTGATGAAAATGCGTGCTTTTGCGATCAATTACTCTCTTATTCAATGGAGTAGAAATTACCTTTCGGAACGTTCAATTCAAGTTGTCTTGGATGGTTACAAGTCTGATATTCACCAAATAAATGCTGATGTGCCCCAGGGCTTAGTTCTGTCTCCAACACTTTTTTAATATTTATCACTGATCTCTTGTCTGCCGGTTCTAATCCAATATATTCCTTCGCTAATTACAGTACTCTCTGCTTTTCATATTCGTTTCCAGACTCACGTCCCTGCTCTTCGGCTATAGAACGGGAACAGCAGCGTATGTTAAGCTCATTAAATTCCGATATTAACAGCATAACCAATTGGGGAACTGTCAACCGAGTGGAATTTAATGCTTCCACAACTCAATGCTGTCTGCTGTCATTAAAGCGAAATTTAAATACTCAGGCATTATCCATGAATGGCACTTGCATCGTCGAAACCGATATTCTTTCTATTCTCGGTATGTGTGTCAATGACAACTTATGATGGAATGACAACATATTCGGTGTCCTCAAAAATGCTGCGAAATGTCTAGGTTTCCTCAAGCGATGTAATAAATACTTTACCCCCTCTGATCTGGCCACAATATATAAGGCATCCGCCCGAAATTGGAGTACAATGCCCACATCTGGTCGGGCGCGCCTAAAACATCTCTGCACCTGCTAGATAGGATCCAAAACCGTACGATAAAACTCATAGGTGATACTAATATCGCTCAAACAATGGACACCCTCTAACACCGACGTAATGTCTCATGTCTCACTCTGTTTTATTGAATTTCCATTGAAACCGCCAGTAGCATTCCGCCCATTCAAACTTTTAACCGTAACACCCGCCTCGTTATGAGTGCTCATCAGTATACCCTCAAGCCCACTTTCGGACGTACTCTAATATATCGCCATTCGTTCCTAAACCGAACAACTGGCTTATGGAATGCCCTGCCTAGCTGTTTATTTCCTAGTCATCATAACCTTCAAACATTTAAAACCAACGTTCACCGGTACCTCTCTGTCTAGCCTCCCTGATTTTCTTTCTTTCCGCTAAAATTCTAACTCAGTTTTTTGTACTAAACTACACCCAGATACTTCGCGCTGTCCGAGAGGGACAATTCCACTCCGTTGGGTTTTGGGAGTTTGAATCGCGGTATCTTGTAATTTCTTGTAAAACGAACCAGTTCCGTTTTGGAAGGGTTGGTTGAGACCACAGCTTTTTGCCCAAGTGCTGATTGTCTTCAAAGCTACCTCCATAATGTCGCTTAAAATATTTAAATTGTCTCTCTGCACTATTATGACCACGTCATCTACGTATGCCGTGACACTTATACCCATTGTACTAAGCTTTTTGAGGATGTCATTGATAATTAGCACTTACAGGAGTGGCTATATGACTCCCGTTTGAGGGGTTCCCCTGGTTACAGGCATTCTAGCTCAGATTTGCTCAATGGGACAGTTTATTTTCCTACTTGCAAGCATGTTACAAACTCAGTTTGTAATGCCCTGTTCAATATTAGCGGCTACTAGAGCGCTTTTAATGGCGCGGTGCACTCCAAGTTATTGAAGTCTCCTTCAATGTTGAGGAAGGCCGCCATCGCAAACTCACAGAAGTGCAGACTCTTTTCTATTTTCCACACCACCTCGTGCACTGCGGTTTCTACAGATTTTCCTTTCATATGTATATGCATAGGGTGACTCAATCAAAAAGTCATTACTGCATCTCTTCCTAATGTGAATCGCCAATAGTCGCTCTAGTGTTTTAAGCATAAATGATGACGTACTTATTGGTTTGAAATCTTTTACTGTTATATGCCCCTGTTCGCCAGCTTCAGATATAAAGGCCACCTTATCTTCCATCCAAGCTATTGGTATATACCCTATTTTTAGACTGTGTCTAAGAATTTCCATAATTTTTTCGATAGCTACTTCCGGTGCTTTCTCTAGCATAATCGGTAGAATACCATCCGGACCGGGAGATTTGTACGGCTTATAGGACTGTATTGCCCTCCGTAATAAGAACTCCTATTTCCTCTTCGGAGAGAGAGAGAGATTATTGTTCACAGTGTGCTGTAGCATGGCAGGGTCATCTGATAATGTGGACCCAGGAAAGTGGGTTTTCACCAGCGTTCCCAGAACCTCTTGGCTATTTTCAGACCTGGTTCCATAATTTTTCATGAGATGGCTAGGAACATTTTACGTAACTTTGATGCCTCGTCTCTTACCGTGATAGATTCGCAGTACTTCTGACCTGAAATCCTTTTTAATTTTCTAATTAGATAATTGGATTCCGTCTTATATTCGTAGTACTCATTCCATGTACTGTCACTTCTCGAGAGCTTCGCTTTATTATAGAGTTTCTTAACCTTTTTCCTTTTTAAAACAATCTCCCTATTCCACCAATTTGGTTGAACCCTTTAGGTGTTCTGTTAGCCGGACAAGGTGATTGATTGGGTATACAGGTGTATATTTACCACTCCTGTATACTTGATCCATTCAGTTTTCCTACGCTGTTCTGAAAGTTCACCTTGAAGTGTTTCCATCGGTGATCTGACATTTGATGATTCGTCGACTTTTCATTCTGTATTTGTAGCAAGGGTGATATCTAGCACCTCCTGCCTATTTTTCACCACAAAAGTGGGTGAATTCCCTCTATTGCAAATATTTATGTTGGAGGATATAATAAAATCTTGCAAACACTCTAAAAAAAAGAAGCCTTCAACTTCAACCCTAAAACGGCTAATTGGCTAAACAGTTTTATATCGATATGTGTGTGGAAGTTCAAAGCGAACGACTGCGATATACTATATATCACTAAATCGAGCTAAATTGGGAGGTGGGAATTACATATACTCGTATTCATCTCCAAGACGTTGCGGCAAATAATGCAAATGTAAATCCTAATAATATGGACACGATGAAATTTCTTCCCTCTTCATTTGTGAATAGTCTACTTGCAAGAGTTTACTCAAGACGCTTTCGTCTTGTACACACGTATGGTCGTCCTGATTTATTCGTAGCATTCACGTGTACGAGTAACCCAGCAGGGAAGGTAACAGTCAATGAATTATTACCAGGGCATGACGGTGTTGATTGACATTATATAGCTGCAGGAGTTTTAAAGTTAAAAGTAAGAAAGCTAATTTCAGTTATTACTAAAGGAAACATATAAAATGGCAGAAGCGTGGCTTACCCCATGTCCACATTTTACTTCGGTTAAAAGACAAGTTGGGACACAATCAAAGTGATAACATCATCACCGGAGCAAGACCTGATAAAACCAATGAAAGACACAGCACGACATATTGTCAAAAATAATATCCACGGTCCATATGAATCTAACAATCCTCAATCTTCTTGCATGAAAGATGGGAAATGCGCTAAAAAATCCCACGTAGGCTTCACAAAGAGACTGTACAAAATAAAAACAGATACCCCCGTACATTCAAAACTGAAATTAGTTCATCTGATGGTTATACAATAATTTGTTGAAACAATTGTGTAAGGATTAGGATCAAATTTGAACCTTTGAAACGGTTTATTTTATTGCTTAACTCACATTTTGCTAACTTAAGCTGAACTTATATTCATACGTAAGGGATGCGTTCCAAAAAAACACCGCGTATGTAGAATTCGCATATTTCATTTAAGTAGCTGTTGAAAACATAATAGGTAAAACTAATGAAAGAAATTACAACGACGGTCTTGTTTTTTAAAATTTGGTTCACGCGGGGAACAGCAAATGCGAAGAGTGTCGTCAAGGTGGGCGTCTGACAACCTCGAAGGATAATTGTTCTTCAAAAAATCCATTTTTGAGAAAGACGATTCGCATATATAGTTTGAGCCAAACATAATAGCCAAGTTGATAGCTAGTTTTTTAGTTTTTTGCAATTTTGCAGGTCAATTAATTCCATTTGCAGTGAAGCCTTTGAAAGAGCGAATAACTTCGCAGCCACGTTAGTCCATTCTGCTACTGCGGCGAACTCATAAAGTAATTTAAGGAATTGAGATAGCTTCCCAATCTCTGCAAAGTCTTGGAATCTTACAGAAAATTGATTTTTAAGATCGGATAGAAACTTGGAAAACACTGTAATGCCTTCTCCTTCAGAGTTCTCCTTTTTGCATTCAAGAATTGTTGCGAAATGAATAAATTCCTGTCTAGAAATCTTTTTCAAAAACATCCAGCTTACGACGAAAAGCAGATATACTTTATATCAGATCACATATTAATTTCCCATTTCCTTGTAACTCGACGTTCAGCTCATTTAAATATTTCAGAACATCTTTTAGAAAAGCCACAGCTAGCACATTGCGCTCTATTGTTATGAACTCCAAGTGCTTCTTTGCCTCCGGGTATCCAAGCTTTGCAAGAAGGAGATAACTTGTTCTTTAATCAGTCAGAAACTTTCAATAACTTGACGTTTACTTAGCCAATGAATATTGTTCTGTTGCCGTAAGTCCGAATACGCCGATTCACATTTAGAAAGAAACTCTTTGAACTGTTGGTGATGAAGAGCAGAACGAGGTCTCACAAAATTAATCAACTTGACCAAACTATCAATTGCTTCTTTCAATGTTGCACTTAGTTTTCCACAAAGGGCTGCCTGGTGAATTAAGATAATAATAATAATAATAATATGTAATAAATAAATACACAAATAAATGCCTGGTGAATTATACACTGATAAGATATTAAACCTGCATTCTTATGTCTTATTCTCTTTACTAATCCTTTTTCTGTGCCAATCATCGCTGGAGCCCCGTCAGTTGAAAGCGACACCACTTTATCATAACTCATGTTGGATTTTGTTATGAATTCATCAAAGGTCGTGAATAAATCTTCTCCGCTAGTGTTACCTTTCAACGGCAATATTGCTAGCAACTCTTCGTTTGAATGTCAAAAAATCTCACCGAAATAGACAGTTGTTCATCATCAACAATGTCACATGATTCATAAAATGCTATGGCGTAGCAAGGTGCCTTTTGCAGAATTTCGAGCAAAGTGCTTTTGACCTCAACAGCCAAAATGCCGGTTCTTCTTGTATTACTTCTCGCCGATAATGGGATACTTCGAAATGCAGCGACAACATCCTTTTTCTCTTCAAATAGTGCCGTGGCCACTTCCAACATACATTCCTTTACCATCTCAAAATCCTTTTCAGCACAAATTTTTTCATCCATTCAGGATACCCTTCGTCCTCAGTTTGTGTGAAAGAAGAGGACCAACAAGTTTCAAGAATGTCATCTTCCGTTTGATCACCAGAAATAAAAGCTTCATCATCCACAGCGACGTAAGCAGTGAAACGAATAAAGTCTGTAAATTTTAATACAGGCTATACTTCCAATGCGTAAAAATTGCAATCCCATTTTGTACCCAAATTAGCCTGTATATTCTCTAGTTTCAGTTTGTTATTGATTTTAGTTCGGTGCGGTTTAAAATATTTATAAAATAAGAGTCAAGATGAACGCCGTAAAAATATCATCGACAAATGGCTCGAAAATACTTCGCGTCCAAACCATTTCATCGCAAAAAATTTAAACATAGCACGCAGTACAGTGGATTCTATTATTAAACGATATTTGGAGACGTTGACAATTAAGCGAAAACAGAAAAGTGGAGCTAAAAGTGGAGCACATGATACAAATTTGGACAGGAAAATAGTGGGTACCATCGTAAAAAACAGGACTATGTCATCCAGAGATGTTGCTCGGAAATGTAATACCAACCAAACAATGGTAGAAAAATCGAAAAAACCTAACGGCCTAAAAACACGAAAAAACAAAAAATACCAAAAGTTACTGGAAAACAAAAACAAGTCACAAAAACACGAGCCCGAAAGCTCGTGTGAAACTTATGGCCGACTTTACTACTCTTCCAGGTGCGCAGTTTTACAACTCGTTTGAAGCTGAGATTCTTCCGCAATCAACAACATGGGATGGAAAAATTCGGCTCAAAATATCTGGTTTGGCAGGCCATTTGCCAATGTAGACACAGAAGCTCATCGTTTATTGCAAAGGGAACAATTAATGGAGAAGTGTACATTAACGAGTGCCTGAAAAAACGGTTGATTCCTTTCTAAAACAAACACGAGGGTTCAACATTATTTTGGCCAAATTTAGCTTCAGCTCACTATGCTCATGCGACGTTGAGCTTTTTTGTTGCTAAAAATGTCGACTTTGTCCCAAAAGACATGAATCCGCCCAATGTTTCACAGTGCCGTCCCATTGAAAGGTATTGCACTTTGGTCAAAGCTAAATTGAGGAAAAGTGAGCAATGTGCAAAGGACGTAAACGATTTTAGTGCTAAATGGAAAAGAGCATCCAAAAAGATCACGGATGTAACTGTCACCAACCTTATGAAGGACATTCGAAAAAGTTGAGGAAAGAATGAGAACCCAAATATTTTTTTTTTATTTTTTGTAATTGTGAATGAACTTAATAAAAACAGAGTTTAAAAGCAAATAAAAACAGTTTACATGAATTATGAAAATATTTTTCTCTTTACTTTGAAGTTTCCAAATTTTATTCGTTTCAGTCCTTAGTCTTCAAAACTGGATAGATCTTGTTTATCGTTGGGAATAAACCCAGATTTTTTAGAGCAGTTCTTTATTCTGGTGCCGCTAACGGGATAACAAGCTTTCCTTGCAAATCTCATAGCCTGGAGTAAATTGATTTCTCAGCTTTCCTTCTGCTCCATAGATCTAAGAATGTGAAATACGACTCTTTCCAATAATAGGTTTTAAAATTGTGTATAATACCTTGGTCCAAAGGCTGTGGTTTACTCGTGGTGTTAGCAGGAAAAAAACAAACTTTAATAAATTGCAGTTCTGCCAGGTTAACCAATGTGTGAAGATCTCGTTCGGGTTCCATGCTTTTTCATTATTCTTGTAGTCTACTGGAAGTGTTTTTACACCTCTAAAACATCTTGGTCGCCCAATAAAAAGAATATGTAGCTTTTCAGTTCCGGACATACCACCTTGATCAAAAAGTTCCCGGGGGACACCACCGTGTGGTTCCGATCTGGGTTCTGTTTTTCTTTGTTAAGTTGGTAAATCTGTTGTTGACATTCCCTCTAAATCTTAGCATCATGGCTTGACATTTGCAAAAGTTACGTAGCCAAGAGTAAATATATCCCTGTTTGTGTTGGCGATTTTTTACAATTTTAGAAATGGATTTAAATTTGCAACGACGAACTTGTACGAGTATTAAATTTTCCGTAAAAAACGGATTTAATGGTGCACAAACGTTAGAAATATTGAAAAAGTGTTTCGGCAACGATTCTCTAAAGAAAACGGTGGTTTACCAGTGGCACGAGCCGTTCAAAAGTGGTCGTGAGTCAATCGAAGATGATGAACGCAGTGGTAGACCATCGACATCGAAAACCAATGAAAACATTGATGAAGTACTCGTAAAAGAAATGTTGGTCAAAAACCGCAAATTAACCATCAAAGAGATAGCGGAGGAATTGAACATTGCCTATGGATCCGTCCAAGACATTTTGGTTAATGATTTGGGTTTCCGTCGTGCCAAAAGACCTCAATTTCATGCAAAAAAGAGACCGTGTTGACGTCGTAAAAGCGATGATTTGCGAGGCTGAATCCGATCCCACATTCATCAAAAGGATCGTTACTGGAGACGAGACGTGGGTTTAGGAGTACGACACGCAATCCAGACATCAGGCAAGTGAATGGCGCTCACCAAATGAGCCGAGAACCAAAAAAACCACATCGTTTCCAATCAAAAAAGGAGGCAATGCTCACGGTTTTCATGGATTACAACGGTGTAGTGCATCATGAATTTTAGCCAGAAGGCCAGACAGTAAACAAAGAGTACGAGTATTATTTGGGCGTTATAAGACGTTTGGGTGAAGCAATTCGCCGAAAGAGACCAGCAATGTGGGCAGAAAATTCGTGGATTTTGCTCCATGCCATCATTATTCGTAATTTTTTGACAAAAAATGCAACAAATACCATCCAACAGCCACCGAATTCACCTGATTTGGCTCCCTGTGAGTTTTTTCTGTTCAATCGATTTAAAAAATCACTACCCAGAGCGCGTTTCAGCAGCCGAGAGGAAGTAATGGAAAAATCGCAGGAAGCACTGATGGACATACCGAAAACCGAATATAAAAAATGTTTCGAGGATTGGATCAAGCGCTGGCATAAGTGTGTTGCAGTCGATGGGGATTACTTTGAAGGGGACAATATACATAGATTTAGATGAATAAACTTATAACTTTAGTTTTCTGAATAAATTCCAGGATCAAGATGGTATAAGTTCGACTAGGCATGCGTTTCCCGTAAAGCACAGCTTCATCCGCATTAAACACTTGCTGACCTGTACATCCTCCGCTGTTAACAAATGCTTTCAACTCCTCTTTGAATCTGTTGGCAGCTTCTACATCCGCACTAGTCGCTTCGCCAGTTAATTTTATATTATGGAGATTATGGCCTCTACGAAATTTCTCAAACCATCCTTTGCTTGCTACAAAAGTCGTTTTTTCTACTCCAGGTTCAATTCCTTTTTCTCGCTGTAGATGACCAAAAATCGTCCTTGTTTTATTTGTAATTGTAGTGGAGTCAATTCAAATTCTGTTTCTGTTATTATTCTCAATCAAACAGATTTTTGTTTGTGTTATAATACGCTGATTTGTTTTTCGGTTAGCGTATAAGAAATTGTTAAAATTTTATTAATTTGAACATACTCGTTGTTATATTTTCTTATAAAACTAGTTTAATAACTGCACACATGGACGGTATTAAGTCTAAAAGTCAGATGAATCCGATGAACCATCATCCTCACTTTCTGGAATGGAACTCTAGGCTTTAGATAGAATCGGTGAAATAACTAAATCCGAACTTATTTCGTAAAAGTTTTGTTGAAGTTTCTTTTTTCAGAAGTTGTCGGCAACTCGTTAGTAAAGGATCCGATGTTATCAGGATTAAATTAAACACATCCTCGTTACATTTTTCACGAGAAACTTTTCTGGAATAATTTTCCCGAAACTTCTTAAAATCTTTGTTTCTCAGGAGGCAGTGCTTCTTCCGATAGCAATGCAGCAGAAATCACATGTGGGCCATAAATTAGTAGCTTGTGGACAGTTGGAGGCCTACAAAAACCAAGGATAAGAGTTTACAAAATGTGTGGCAGTATTAAGTGTAAACGCTCTAAACTCGTCGATGTTAATGTCGTATCCAATTGAAATCTCTACTAATATTTATGAAGTTTTTCGATCAGATTTTTATCGCTTCTCAGGATTTGGGATGCCACATCTGCGTTGAAGAAAAATCGCCTCGCAGTGTTACCATCATTTGAGTTTCCGAAACTAGGTTGAGGTTAATCAACTATTAGTCCCATTCGATCTCGGAATTCCTTTTGTATGCGTGCTTTGTTCGATGCTACAGTATATAGATACTTCTTTTCGCGCTTGCCATTTGTTTTTATTGGAAGCTTAGGGCATACAAAAATTCGAATCCAACAATGCAACACTGACAAGCCAAACGACAATTTACTTGCATTGTAGGGTTTCACATCATTTTGTCAATGACATTGAAATCTTTGGAACTTGCACCGCAGATGTAATAACGCAGAGAAGAGGCTGCGTCGGTCAAGGCGTTACAAACTTTTCCGGTCACCGTAAAAATTAATTTATGTGAGACTTGTACAACTTTTTCTTTAATATTAACTGCAGAATGGCATAAGTTTTCAATTTGGTTATCAATGTTTAACTTTTTAGAATCTAATGTGTTGATTCCTTTGTATAGTTTATTTCTAACGAATGGCAATACCTTGTGGATGAAGATTGGGGATTTTGCCAAATTATTTAATTTTTATAAGGAGTTCCTAAACTAGAATCATCAGCATCCATTCCATTGCATATAAGAACTGTGGCCTGAACTTCCATCAAATCCCCACTTTGAAATTCAGCACAAATTGTTACGAGAAGATGCTCACTTTTCATTTTCCTTTCGTGCTTGATAATCGCAGCAGTATGATTCATCAGTGCCTGCAGAGTTACTTCCACTGAAGTCCTGTCCTGTCCATTTGGTTAACAGTTTTTTGTTGCAGCTTGTACAACCTTATAGGAAGGAAATCTTTCAGGATCCTTCGCCCTTATAACATTATAAGCTTGGGTTCTACCATAACTGAAAGAGCTTCTTCTCCTGACCTGCACTGTTCGTTTTTCTTCATACACCTGGTATGCTTTTTTATACTCAGTTGAATGGTGAGATTAACGTAGCATGTTCTCAACTAATTTGGATGCAACTTAGTGGTCCGAAACCCGTAAATCCGTCTTTACTGCGAATCCAAGATGAAAGGTAGGTACGTACGAGTATATTTCTTCTTATATTTTCCATTTTGAGGCGTTTACTTCGATCCGAACTCTCTTCAAACTATGTCTGCGGTCGGCCTCGCTGTTTTGCGGAAGCATTTTTCTTTGAATCTAAAGGAAACTCTCAGGGCTATGAAAGTTGCGAATTTTGAAAAAAACGCTTCACACATTGTTTCAGAATTTTCCTCGGAATTTCTCACCACAGGGGATAAACATAATACTTATGTGCTTTAAAAATATTCAAAAGTCCATGATTGAAGTAATAGCAGGGTGTCTAAAAGCTAATCTGAGCAAAACAGTGGTGAATTAAAGTAAACAAACCATTTCTTAAATGTTTTCCTTTTATATGTATCAAAGGAATTATTTTGTGGCACATCAGAGTACACAATAAAATATTTAAGCGATTCATTTCAAGCTAAACAGTGGAGAGAAAAAGTAAATGGATTGAAAATTTAAATTTAAAAAATTCAGATTTCTTGGAAAGTTTCATCAACATCTAATAGACTTATCATTTCTGGAGATCTTTTTCGGTTCTGACATGCATTAATGAAGAAATGAGTAGGTCCGATGAGGCTGCAAGCATTTTGAGAGAGTCTTCGTTCTGGCGCATACTTGAAACCTTGCATGTATTTTGATACCTAATTTTCTGGTGGTTTTTATTTTTGAATTCCTGAGTTCCTTGTGACACAATTTTATAAAGACGAGGTTTGAGTTGGTTTTCGGGATATTTTTGCTTTAATAACTCCATTGTTTTCTCGGCATACTCCCCAAACTTGACAGAGTTAATATTTTCGATACAATTCAAAATATTAAATATTACTTCAAGCCACGTTATTACCTCTCCATTGACCTCAGTTATACGAGGTGTTGAATCCTTATTTTGGTCTGTCACGTCATCACGAAAATGCATACTTGACAATGTAAAAACCCTTACAAGTGCAATTAATTTCCCTCACGTTTGCTATCTAATAGCCGACTTGCAGTATTAGCCATCATGTCCTTAAGTTTCAGTCTAGCTGATACTCCGAAATTACAAAGGTTTTGTTGGATATCTACGTATGAATGGGAAAGTTATTTCGACTTTAACAAATTCAATCAATGTAGCTTACGAGTGCAATGTATGGAGTAACAATTCAGAACGTAAAGTCTAAATTATTAAATTCATGACGATTGAAATACGGCCTCCTCTCGAAAATGGTTTGCAGGAAATACTCGATTTTTACCTCATGACATCAAGGTACTCTCAAAAAGCTGTTCGCATGGCTGCCCTGTTGGGGTTGTTACGAGTACAGTGCTGTCAGGTTCGATAACACTGATATTCGAGTAATTTTCTAATTTCCTGGAATTGCCTCTTTTTTCGCAACTGTTACAATTCTGTAGAATCGAAAAACATTTACTTTGTGTATTCTCAGGAAACTTCTCAAAATCGTATATTTTCCCTTTGACAGACCCATTCCATAAGCTAATCTAATGCATTTTTACTATATTTGATAGGGTCCTTTTGTGGAGTAGAAATGGTTCCTTTAATTTTTTTGACTCATGTGGGCTTCCCACAGAGACTGCCTTGGTTATATCAGCTTTCATCTTTTCATGATGTTTATTGTAATTTATTTGGTAAGGCATTAGAAAGATCTTCAGTGATTATCTTTTCGGTGGCAATTATTAGTTTTTGTTTTTTTGGTGAACGTCAAGCATTCGGTTATTGACTTCCTTGGCCTTCCTGTTGTTGACTTTGATGCACTTAGTAAATCAACTTTACTTCTTTTCTTTCTGTAACTACTTCGAGACAAAGTTCCAACTATTCCATGTTCTTTTTGAAATTCCTTTTCGATCTACGAGCTGCAACCCATTTTGATTGAAGATACGAATAAATTGATGAGAAATACTTTTCAATTTCGGACACATTTCCTCTGAAAAATTTTCATCAGAGAGTTGGTTATCATTTTTACGGACACATGAACACTTTTTAATTCAAGACGTTGACAAAAATTTCAAATAAATTGTTGTATTGTATGAAATGTCCATTTTAGCTAATATTTTCTTATACAACAGTTTGCTCGATGGATTCACTCTTAACTGATCATTTTAAGAAAAGGATTGCGTTGGCGTGCCCTGATCGATGTTAACGGAAATTGATCTGTTAGTGTTAATGGTAGAAACTTGGTTTAGGACTTAACTTTTAGAAGAAATAATAGCCTTTGTAACTGCATTTAAATAACGTTTGAGTCTTCAGATATCCAATTTCAAAACCAGTTCCATCTTTCTTGCCCATGCTAATTTTTGACTATTAAAAAGTTTAAAAGCGTGCTCGTTTATTTGACTACTTGTCAAAACTCTCATTTCCTTACCCTGTTTCTTAAAAGTTCTCAGAAGAGTTAGGTTTAGGGTATGAAGGCCTTTTTGGAAAATATACGTCACAGAAATGGTATAAAAGATTAGGAATAAAAATTAATTCATCAGTTTAATTTTTTAGTTGCTAAGAAACGCTATTTGAAATGTCTGCATTCACAATTCAAGAATACGCAGACATTATTCACGTTTACGGGCTGCGCAATGGATGCTCAACTAGAGCGCGACAAAGATACCATGAACTTTATCCCAACCGACGACTTACTAGTGAAGGAGTATTTGGAAACGGGACCACCTTCAAATGCGCGACCTAACGCGTGAGCTCCACAAGTAAGAAGACTTTCGGCTGATAAAAGAATACTGGACGCCAGTGTTTCCAGACTTAAAATTTATATTGTACTTCATGGAGAAAATATTTATCCATACCACTATACACCTGTAGAACGACTGTTTCCCAATTATTTGGAAAAGTGACTTGAGTTTGCGAGCTGGTTGCTGGAGCCAGGCTCGGATGACAACCAGTTTATTAGCAGAGTTCTTTGGACGGGCGAATCTCAATGTAGAAGAGATGGGATCACAAATTTTCATAATTTTCATACGTAGGCTACGGACAATCCACATATAAGGAGACATAAATCATTTCAACACAAATTCATCGTCAATAAGTGGGCAGGTGTAATTGAAAACAAGCTAATCGGCCCCTTCAAACTCCCACCTGGGCTGAATTCAACAAACTATCTGGAGTTTTTGCAAAACGATTTACCAGAACTATTGGAGGACATTACACTGATTCAACTAGTTTCATCATATTTTTAACAGGACGGTGTTAAAACCCACTAGGGTTGTGAGGTTAAGAATTGGCTAGATGAGGGGTATGGTAACCGTTGGATAGGAAAAAATCGACCAGCTTAGTGGCCTGCAAGATCTCCTCACTTTACAGTATTGGATTTTTTGTATAAGGAAGAATGAAAGAATTTGTTTTTTCAACAGAAATAGCAACTTTAACCTTCATCTCATCCTTGTGTAGAAAACTACACAAAAAATTGTTGTTTTTTTAATTTCTCAAAAACCACTAATTGCAAATTTCCGGAATTTTCAGACTTTGTTTATATCCTTGATTACCGAAAATAAAACGTACCTCCCCATAATAAATATGTTTATGGCGGTTAATAATGCACTAATTACGTTGTCAACCCTCCTGTGTAGATTTCTACACATATGGACAGTAAGTGCATGTCATATAAAAAGTCATTTGCGTTAAGTGTTTTAGCAAGTGAATATCGTTGGTGAAATTTATAAAAATAATATAAGATAACAATGTCAAAAGCAAGATATCTGACAGAGGAAGAAACGGAAGCATTTTTGAATGAAGGCGATATCAGTGATGTTTCTGGAGACATTGATGACGAATTTGTGCCGGAAGAGAATATTAATGATGACGATAACTTATATTCAGACGATAGCGATTCTGACGAAGAGCAAGCGAATGACTCAAATGAAACCAATGAATCAATTGCTGAAGTTGAAAATGTGGATCCACTGCTCGTTTCGAAAGATGGTATTGTTTGGCAACTACAGCCATTTCAGCATCAAAGTGGTAGACTGCGGAATGAAAATATAATTTCTCTTCATCCTGGAACAACAAGATATGCCAAAGCTCGTGTTGATGGCATTAAAGATGCTTTTTTGCTTTTCTTCCCACCACAAATTGAAAATACCATTTTAAAGCATTCAAATGCGTATGCGCAAGCAACATACGAGTATGGTAAGGATTTCAAACAAATCGATTCGAATATGTTGCAAGCATATATTGGTTTTTTTGATTTTAGCTGGTGTTTATAGGTAAGTCGTAGTTGCTTTCTTTCTTATTTCAACTGATTCTTGACTATTTAACTTTTAGATCGAAACTATGTTACAATTGAATTGTTTGATGATATTAACGGCCGTCCGGTGTTTAGGGCAATTATGTCGAAGAAAACATTTGAGTATTTGAATCGAGTTATTCGTTTTGATGATGTCATTAGCAGAGGACAGCAACGATCTACAGATAAATTTGCACCGATTCGGGATATATTTGATAAATGGTCCAATTTATTGAGTGACTACTACAATCCACATGAATGAGTAACAGTTGACGAGCAATTACTTGGTTTTCGTGGAAGATGTAAATTTCGTCAATATATGTTATCAAAACCAGTAAAATACGGACTAAAATTCTGGTTTCTGGTTTGTTCTTATGCCTGCTATGTTTGGAAAATCCAGCCATATTTGGGAAAGGCGATTGAAGCCAGTTCGAGTGAAAAAAGACAAGGCGAACGAGTAGTTTTGGATCTCGTTGATGGTTTGAAAGGTCACAACATAACAATGGATAACTTCTTTTCCTCACATGAGCTTGTGCAAAAATTGTTATCAAAGGTCATTACAATGGTTGGCACGATGAGAATAAAAGAAGCATCCCACCAAAGCTGCTTGAATGCAAAAATAGACCGTTGTATGAATCTTGTTTCGTACATTGGACGGAAAAATAAGTGTACCGTGTTGCAAAGTACTTTGCATAACTAAATTGAAATCGAATCGACTGAAAAAAAGTTACCAGCGATTATAGCCTATTACAATAAAACAAAAGGTTTGTTCATATACTACTTTTTGAAATTTCAAGACCCTCTAATGTGTTTTTTCATTCAATATAGGCGGTGTGGATACGGTTGACAAAATGCTCACTTATTACAGCTGTAAAAGAAAATCTAACAGTTGGCCAATGGCTGTATTTGCAAACATGATTGACATTTCTGCTTTGAATGCATTAATTATTTTCAAAGAAGTGAATCCGAATTGGCAAGCAACACAAAAAACAACAGTAAGAAGGAATTTTCTACGCGAACTTGGAATACCCCTTGCAAAACCACTTATGGAAGCTAGAAGTGCGAAGCCAAGATCAGCATCAACTTCAACAAATCCACCAAAACGGTCAAGAAGCGTTCCACCAACAAATTAAAGGCAGAGCAAGATGTCACGTTTGCTATGAAGAAAAATCCGCCAAAAAAAATAATGTCTATGAGACGATTTGTTGTTTTTGCACAAAAGCTGCATGTAAATATCAACATAATCGAAATGTATGTGTAAAATGCATTTAAGAAAAATTAATTTGAACCTACCTACCTTCTTTTGTTATTTTAGAAATAAATTATAAAAGCAATTTTTCGGTTTAATTTAAAAAAGAATTTAGAAAATACATTAAAATTCCATATGTGTAGAAATCTACATACGAGGGTAGAGAACGTAATTTTTTTTGAGGATGAGATGAAGGTTAAGTGAATTGGGGGAGCGTATCCTTAAAGCGTCATCAAAAGTGAGGCCCCAGTTAGCATCAATATACATTCGTAGTGAAATCCAAAACGGACTCTAGTATAAAACCAAGGGGGACACTTTGAGCACATGTTATAACTATTTTAGTATACACATAAAATAATAATTACGAGTACTCGTATTTTCGACCACACAAAATAATTTTTTATTCATAGCGTTTGGAGCGCAGACAAACACTTTTTTCTAATTTTACCTGCCGCAGGATTTTCCAAGTAACATAAAATCTTTCAGTTTTTCTGCACATTTGTTGATGACATTTTTTATTACTATTATTACGTTCATAAGAAAAAAATAGTAAGATTTTATGTTTATTACACATTTCTGGAGAAAAGTGACCTCAAAATCAAAAATGGGCAAGAAAAATGGAACAGATTTAGAAATTGGATATCTGAAGACTTAAACAAGACATCAACTTTATTTAAACGCAGTTATAAAAGCTAGAATTTCTAGGTCCTAATCGAAGTTTTTACCATTACTATTAACAGAACAATTTCCCTTAACATGGGTCAGGGCACACCAAATTAAGCCTTTTCTTAAATCCTCGACAAATGATGTCAACGTTGGAGATAGACTGTTACTGTAGAACGATTATTTTCTTAGAATATACCCAAGAATCATGTCCTAGATTATCCTTGACGAATTAGGGGACACCCGTGCTTTCGCACTATTCTCCTTCCATCCTGGTGGCGCTGATACGAGTATGTACCAAGGAATGAATGTGCATGCATTCGATTTTTCCTATGGCGTACTGGTAGTCTCTAGTCGGGGGAACTGGATTCCGCATATGTCGAATAATGTCATTAATTGTCAATCTGACGCAGATTCAACTTAGGTTTTAAAGTACCTAAATATGGCATCATTCTGTTGCCGTTGGAGCAGGGCAAGTATTATGTATTGTTGTGCCAGTTGTTTGTGCGGATGCTTAATGAAAATCCCTGTCATTGTCTTAGACAGACCTTTGAGTTCCTTAAAAATCAGTATGACAAAATACCAATCATATCAATTAAAAGCTGCTGAATTCGTCTATATGAAATTTCTCACGAATTTAATGGAAAAACTATTTCGACCAATGACACACATCTCCAACTTCAAAGCTTTGTTAGTCAGCAGACTTACCGCAATCCCGTGTTTGAAGGAATTTTACAAAACTCACAACAAAAGGTGTTGACACAATAAGAACGAAATTTAAAATATTTTCATTTTGCACTTGCAAAAGTAGGAAAAAGTTGAATTTATTGTATCTGACATGGTTTAGATATGTTGTAAAGAGTGAGACAAATGATGGTGTGAATGTTGGCTGTCAATTACTGTGATTTACTGAATTCAATATGGTTGATCTTTGTGACAAATATCATTACCATGCAACCTGTTTGTTATTCAACATTATTACGAAAATGGGCGATCTGTAAAAGTAACATTTCGTAAAGTTTGTGAATTTTTCGGTCAACATGATCGCCGTAGTGAGTCTGGAATTCGTGAAATGGTGAAGCGTTTTGAAGAAACTGGTTCGCCAAAACATCACCACTTTGAGCAAAAGTGATCAAAACCAGTCAGGCACTTCAATTCGTCGCCGAAGTCAATAATTGGGCCGCACTTATGGCACTTTACGGCGAATTTTAAAAGTTGACCTTCGTTTGTGCGCCTATAAAATCCATATTGCACAACAATTGAAGCCTTTGGACCATCTACGACGTCGCCGATTTACTGGATGTTGGATCGCCAGGATAATTTGAAAATTTTCCGATGAAGTCCAAAATTGACGTTTCTGGGGAGCGGAAAACCCATACGAGATTCACGAAAACCCAATGCATCCCAAAACAGTCACTGTATGGTGCGGACTATGGGTTGGCCGCATCATTGGCCCTTACTTTTTCGAAGATGAGGCTGGAAAGACAGTTACAGTGTTGAGAAGTTGATTTGCCTCCAAGATCATCCTGTTTGCCACCTTTAGACTTCGTCCTATGAGGTTATTTGAAGAGTAAGGTCTATGCCAATAACCCAGCAACAATTCAGGATCTCAAACATAACATCCAAACTGAAATTGCGGCCATTAACCCACTTATTCTTTAAAAAGTCATCGATAATTTTGACCGTCGCTTGCAACAGAAGCCGTGGTGATCGCATAAACGATGTTGTGTTCCATTCGTACTTGGCATAGACCGAACTTTATTAATCAATAAAATTCCACATTGATATCACAATGAGTGTGTGTTTAATTGAATGAAGACTTCCCCACTAACTTTTGTCTCACCCTTCAGAGTGCACAAACACCAGCCCGAAAATTGTACGAATTGATCCTAGAAAGAGAAAGGAGAAAATAAAGTTCTTGCCAGAGTGTGCACAGGCTTCACTTCACTTTGTACGGCATGCAAAACTGGAGCCAAAGAGCTGGCTCTAGAGATATTTTGACTTGGAGCTCCTGGACTATTCTGGTACGCAAAAGTAAAAGAAGCTCATGTACGTTAGAGTTTTACTGTAAACTATACAAACGATATTAAAATTCAGTCACGATTGTGAGTAGTTACAAATGATCTGACCAATAGATTTAAACAGCTACTGTGGAAAACCTCGTCTTAAATGATGGAGATTTACAGTACATAGGATCGGGATAATGGCATGGTGTACTTCAAATGCAATTTAGTGCATACGATCACACAAAATAATTGCACCAAGTTCTGACAGCACATTAGAAAAAGAAAATATTCAAAACCATACTCAAAAATCTACCAAACGCTGTAGCTTTGTGATTAATTAAATGCAACCAGACTTCATATTGTAGTTCTACTAAAAGGCTCTATTCCCACATTCGAACCAATGCCACACCCTCACCATAAAAAAAAAAACTACGAGGACTCTCAAATTTAAAAGAAATCCTAAATCATACGATGACATATTTTATTCGAATATCGCCGATACATTGTATTGTAAAATGAATAAAAAAAAGCACTCACATACTCGTCTTGTTACTCTATTTGTGTCGCTACGTCTGTAGGTTTGATGTCTGGAACTACGAATAGTTGTTACCTTGTTGCATAACACATTTTATACATTTGGCTGCTTCCACTAGACGTTACCTTAAAATTCTAACAACCCACCTACTCCATGAAAAGTACTGTAGCTTACGCCTTCTACGTCGGTTCTTTTTTGTCAGGACCTTTCAAAGGACATTTTTCTGCTCTCACTATGTAGAGGAGAAAAATCGGAAACACGTTTAACCAATTTACGCTGACAAGAACCAGGGATGTGGAACAGGCTTTTGGTTTCAGTTTTCTTTTTTTTCACTTTGAACTCAGAGAGCTCAGCAAAATTGGTTTTTTTTCTCTTTCGTATTTTTTACGTGTCCTCGTGAAGGATTAAATGAAATTTTAACATTAATATCTACCCACTGCATCATAGACGGGTTTTACGAGTTAGTTTGTTACCAACTAATGGTTATTTCTATGAGATACATTCACTACGCCATCAACATTTGGCATTTTACTTCATCAAAATGTGTTAGGTAATTTTTTTATATTTTCCAGAGTCTTGAGTTCATTTATGTTAAATGCCAAACCTGAGCCCCGAATAGAATATACTGCTACACATTAAACGAAGTGAATTCTAAAGAATACGCTGAGAGAGGAAATGCAATTATTATTAAATATAGGTACATACTACGTTTTATTAAAGTGTTTTTACGAGATCTGCGGTACACATTCATGTATATATGCACTCGTATCAATATAAAAATTAAGGTTGAGTGTACGTCTTTCATATAAAGTGAAGAATTTCCATAAATTCATCGCACAGAAAGCGTTGAAATGGCTTCGTTGCAGGATGACCATCATTTTTATTAAATTGCAACCAACATGGGTTTGTCCCCTGCAGTCCATGTCTTATGGATTTCATTTTGTAAGGACGAAATTAAATATTGAATAAGGAATTTCTCATAATTTAAAATTAAGAAAGGAAGCGGAAAAGCGGAAAATATCTTATCGTTAAAGGTGAAAGGCAAGCTATACTGAAACCCGGAGAAGAGGAAAACTTAAAATAGTTATTATTTGCGGAAGCAGAATCTGCTAGTTGAAGTGAAGTTAAGAGGATGTCCTACTGCAGCAGATGAACGTTAATGACCTTATTGAATATGGGATAAAATCCAAAATTGAAGCATGGACAGAATCATAAAATCCATTAACTTAATTAATAATCACTGAAAGGTGTTCAAAATATCCCTAGCACCCCCAATATCAACTACTCTTTATGAAATTAAAATCTTCAACAAGGCCCAAACGGTGACTCTCGACCACAGCACGTATATTAAATCTAGCTAGTGGTCATGACTAAAGATTTTCGAGTTTAAAGTGTTAAAAGTAAAATGAAGTCAAGAAGATTGCTAGATAAAGAGGAAATCTAACGGACTTGGGAATTATCTGATGGTAATGATGGCAATATTGGCCATCCTGATAATCTAGTGAAGATAGTGTTGACGATGAAAACGGATTATTGAATTCAGAGGACAATCGATGGAGTTAATGAGAAAAGATGGAACAATATAGTCAAGTGGTCCTCTGCCCAATATTTAAACTCATCGGAGAGCTATAATATCATCCTCGATAGATCACGATGTTTTGCTACATGTTACAATCATCGGGGGATCTGCGCGGCGATTGATCAGGAAACTTCTGACAATCCTGTAACATGAAGTGGTCCAGTAGTGCAACAACCAAGTTCGTAGTACAGTGCTTTCCCGGCGGTGGTCTCCGATAACAGCACGAGTAAATCCTTACGATAAAATTGTAAGTGCGTGCTCGACCAGTAGCATAATACTGGCCTATGCCACCATAGGGCTGACAAATCTAAATGCAAGAGACAAAAGAAATCGTTGACGACCCTCGAAAAATGGTTAAAGGGCAAAGCTCTTCGGATCAGCACGTGGAATGAAGCCTGATAAACGCCCATATCTGGCAGAGGAGAAAGATGACTTTACCGAAGATTGCGTCTCGGAGCTGCTCGCTGAAACTTGACGTGAAAATCGTCCTTCGCCATTTTAATGCCAAGATAGGCAATGTTGGCAGGTTTGGTAGTACCACGGGGAAGTGAAGTCCTCACGTCATCGCCTCCCGAAATTGGTATAGGCGTATTGATTTTGTAACTGCAGACAGCGCACAGCTTCCACATTTTGAGATCCATAAATGGACAAATGTCCCCGCGATCGACACAAGTCACTCCAACAGAGTTTTGGATGTTCCGAGCAATTAACACCCACTCAGACCATCATCTTGTTTTAGCCTAGGTACGGTGGCGGATATGAGTAACAGTGCAAAGCCAGCCAAATAGTGAGAGTAAATTTAAGTTTTAAGAGCTACAATCGCAAGAGAATACCAGCAGCATCACTGGCACAGAGGCCAAACCCTACTGTCATATTTCTACCGGTACAATTCGCCAATATGTGCCCCTTCATCTTCGCAAAGGAAGAAGCTCATCACTCAGCGCTTTTTCTAGCCTTCTAGGAATATTGACAACTCCAAGTGGGTTAAGTGCTGCATCTCTTATCATGCGAACAAAACTGTCCACCATATAATCTCGCCAATTGCAAACTTTCAAACACCATTAAGCGCCAGATCGGCTTCCTCCCATACAAAGGATTTAATCAGTGTCTTACAATCATCGACCGATTTACCCTCTTACATGAAAGCGTCCCTTTGTTAAATGGGTTTGCCGAAACTGTAGTAGAAGCTCCTATGTTATCTTAGATTGCGAGTTTTGGTGTTCCATTGCGGATTACATCGGATCTAGGGAGGCAATTCCAATCAGACCTGTTTAAATGTCTAACTAAACTTATGGGAAGCAAACATCTTTGAACGACTCCCTACCATCCGCAGTCAAATAGATCAGTCGAGTGCTTTCATCGACAGCTAAAAGCGACCTGCTATGTCATGGCGACATAGAGCTTTCAGTTCTATCTGTAGTGTTTCACGGACTCCGATTTCAAAAAGTCCCAAAGGAAGAAGTCTGTCGCCATCAGATCTAGCTATCTGGCTGGGCAGTTCAAATCACGGGAAATCACATGGCCAGGAAATTGATGATTCAAAATCTCCATCGTTATTCGAGCTGTGTGAGCGGTTGCTCCGTCCTGCTTGAACCTTGCTGGAAATTGCGGCAAAAAAAAAACTCATTTAATACCTGTCGGTAGTGCTCATTAGTTACGGTTACAGTGGTGCCGTCGGCGTCGTCAAAAAGAGAAGGGCCAATCGCTTTCTCACGGCAAATGCCACGGTCCAGGAAACACTGTAAAAACTTTCCTCATAAATTTGCTGCTTAAGTAAGTGCGAAGACAAAATTTCTTTAGTGGTGGCGTCATCGGGTATCGCAGTTACTTAGCTGCCCGGCGGCAAATGACAGATTCCTGTTTTAAGATTCCTCTCAATTCGGGCAATAGTGAAAGCCCCGTGTTCAACATCTTCAAAGATAGCCATAAAGCACCTGTTATCAGAGCCTCTGTTTTCGTTGTTTGGAACGAATATGCAACGGCGCACAAAAAATCGATTCCATTGTCGGTCGGCGAAGGTACTCGTACTATCATATTACCGAAACCAGCGAAAAAATTTCACTACCCTCTACTTTGGGTAACACTGTACCGACAGTAGATACACTTACACTTGCGGTCATAAAAACCGCACCACATCAAAATGATTGATAAATTGTTAATAACTACGATAATAATTTTTATAATGAAATGAAATTTTTGTTGAGTACTCCGCAGTAGTTTATAAGTATTTCTATTTAATTTCCATCTGTTTATTGAATGTTTGAAAAAAGATATTAACAAATAAAGAAAAACCAGCTAATTTTCTTATTTTTTTTAAATATTTTAATACAGTCATTGGTTAACAAAATCAAACGATATGTATGTGTATATAAGATGTTTAGATATGCCGCTTTTACCAAAAAATTGTCAATACCGAGTTGCTCCTCCTTTGGCGGTTATAACCGCTTTTATTCTAGAAGGCATCCAGTTTACTAGAAGTTCAGTAATATCCCTTGAAATTTCAGTATTCCATACATGTTCCAGAACTTCATTTAGCTTTTTTTTACTCTCTGGTTCATGTTCAGCCACCTTACGTTGCATTACGTGCCACAAGTATTCGATTGGGTTTAAATCGGGGGAATTAGCTGGCCAGTCTAGTCTGGTAATTCCGAGGTCATCAAACGTTGTCTTGAGCTGAAAATTATTGAAAGACTCTAGTTACTTGTCTGTTTATTATTTATAAAGGTGACATCTAGAAGTTGATTTATAGCACTTTACTTACGGATTTGGAGCGGTGGCAAGAATCATTTTGAAAAATGCACTGATGCTGTTCAATTGCTGGTACCAAAAACTCCCTTCTCCATACTTTTGAGCATTCATACTTCCATTAACGAAGTGCAAAGGGCCCAAAACGCAAAAAGAAAAACATCCCCAAACCATCTGGCTTTGAGGAAACTTCACTGTTTTGACTATGCACTCTTCCTTAAACCTTTCACCTGCTGACCGTCGTACGTATGGCAAATTGTCGGCACACAACAAATTAAATTTACTTTCATCGGACCATAGCACACATCGCCAATCATCCTGCGTCCAATCTTCGTACTTTTTTGCCCACGTCAAGCTAGCTTTTTTCATTTTTGTGGTTAGGAGAGGTTTTTTCGCTGGTCGTCTTCCACATAAACCTATCTCCCGTAGCCGTCGGCGTATGGTTTCGGCGCTTAGATCAACTTGATGAAATTCACTCAGCTCTGCTCTTATATGGACAGCACTTTTAAAGCGATCTTTCATGCTAATTCGTTGTAACACATTGTCCGTCTTCTGGGTTGTTTTACGTTTTCGTCCCGAGCCTTTTTTTCCTTTCCAGTAGATCCAAATTTTCATTTTTCTTCATCAGTCGTATGATAGTTGAATGACAGCATCCTATTTTAACCGCAATATCACGATAGCCAAGCCCTTCTTCGACTAAAGTCAATATTTGGACTTTTTAGTACCGAGTCAGTTGTGGATATTTACCAGATATTTCACTTTTTTTACTTGTCACCGTCACAACTCAATTCAAACTGATTTTTTTTGCACAGAATACAAGGCCGAACTCCGCTATGGGGAATACCCTTCATTAGTATGGGAAAAACCCTTATGATCTGATGCAATTAGGCATTTTTTGAGAACTCATTAGGTGGTGTGGTTTTTATGACCGCAAGTGTATCTGCAATGTCTATCCAAACAGTGCAATTCATTAATCATTTCATCCTAGGATACGTTAGAGGTATAATCAAAGACATACTTCGCCATCTTCTCTGTGGTAGATACAGAAGGGACTATCCAACGGAATTTTGAAATTCATTAAACGCCCCTATGCGCATGAGCTGTTAGGGCACATACAGGTGCATCTACTAAAGAACGCCATAGATTCCACAATCTTGATCGAACGTTTCCGCGAAGAGGATGTTTTCGTCCCACGAATTAAACTTCTATCTTTCCTTTCCAGTTCGAACGACTCCAATTCCCTGTTGCCATCTACTTCGGCATGACCGTCAACAATTCGCAGGCCCACATGCAAAAGACGGTCCGCGTAGATCTCCGAACGGCTTGCTCTATGTCGCCTGTTCGAGGGTCAGTGGATATCCGAATCTCTTCATTGACGCTCCCCAAACAAGTAATGTAGTACACATAGAGGCCTTGATTTAAAGTTAGCTCCACACTGTTCCATTTGTTTTGATTCCCTCCGCCAACCAAAGGAGTGAACTCACTTCACTCCCAGCGTCTCTGTCCCCTGAACAATGTAACCTGGGTTTTAGTGGCGCAAAACCTGGAACTAAGGAATTGTTATTGGTCTTTCTAGCCCCGGCTGAGAAACCTGCGCACTACCACCTGAACCACGGCTATCCACTAAAAGTTTTATTCATTAAAAGCCTATGTAATATTGAATGAGACATTCGCCTCCCCGTTAGTTAAAATTCAGAGACCTTTCATCAATTATTCACTATACCAAAGCGAACGAAGTCGCGGATAATAGCTTGTAATTAAATAAATTTGAATGAAATGAACCTATAGTCAGAAGGAATCGATAGAAGAAAAGGAGGTGAGTTACTGACAAAAAAAAAACAATGTAATATATAGGGATACGTTAAACGACGCAAACTTCATATTCTCTAGAACGTTGGACTATGAGAGGCTATCGGAGTTCAAAGCGGAGTACAACAGAGCTGCGTTATATCATCACTTCGTTTCCTTGCGATAACAATTGATGTTATGCACCCAGAACTGTAGGAAAGATGTAGAGGAGTCCAATGAACATTGACGTCTTGCCTAAAATATCTGAACTAGGCTGTCGACATCTCTCTGTCTGTCTCTCTGTTTTACCATATTGCTATTGATCTTTACTAGATGTTTCACAACTTAGAATCCAAACCAAGTAGAGTAGGGTTTAGTATATGTCCAAAATGAAATTAGTTGGCTTTTCAAGACTACTGTACAGGAGATCATAATATTTTAACTTTGTTCGTAATAATATCACTCAGACAACGAACACCCTCAAACACCGACGTAATGTCCCATGTCTCACTCTGTTTTATCGCTATTTCCACCACCAGTGCTCCATAGAAATCGGGACTCATCTTGCAATGAATGCTCATCAGTATACTCTCAAGTCCACTTTCGGACATACTCTAAAATATCGTGATTCGTTCCTAAGGCATTCAACTCCATAAGCGAGTTTATTTTCAAACATTTAAAACCAACTTTGATCGGCACCTCTCTTTCTTTCCGCCCTGATTTTCCTTCGCCCTGGCTGTGTGCAAGCATTTTAAGGGTACTTAAAACCGTCTCAAATTTCATTGGAATCACTAACTGGAGGATAGCCATCGGAGTCTTTTGCTCCAGAAAAATCAACAAAAACTATTTAAAAAATCCTTTCTCAGAAATCCGAAATCGGTTTCTGACCTAGTGGAATAACTATTCTACCTTCTCAGTCGATGACCTACTCGTAGCATCTATCCCCTTGATAACACAGATATCTTAAGTGACCTTCTCTGATATACAACTACTCAGATTATCTAAAGAATCTCACTCTACTAATCTATGACAAGTTAAGATTGAAATCCTTTTGACAATGATGTCCAATGATGACAAAGTGTCTAGGAATGAACTAAATAAACAAGTCTGATTGGCACCTTGAATCGTGAGAAAACAAACAAAAATAAATCTAAAGTTCAATTAGGAACTTTACTCGAAACCATGGACCTTCCATTAGTATCCTTTCCATGTCGTCCACTTTATTAATGACCCCTGTTAGTCCCAAAGGCACTTTAAGCCTGATTAAATGTTTATTTGTATAGGTTAAGCTCTCTGGCATTTATGAAATTTTCTGTGGAAATGTCCATACGTACAGGGGCAGGACGACATAAATCAGTTGTGATAGTTTAATGCAACAGCAACCACAAATCAACCTTGACTTCTGCATTTCCCAAAGTACACGACCTTTGTCGTTTCCCACTTTTGAGCTTATGTAACCGTTGAAATTTACATAAACCAACGTGCCCAAATGCGAATACTTGTATTTCCTGGTCTCTGTTAACCTCAATCCTTCGTTATTGTTATAATTGGACTCGCTATCCAATTAGGCGGTGAACACTAACGCCTCCGTCATGCTAATCGCCTTATCAAAGAGGAATTACATCATTAGGAGCATATTTCATTTAACTGTCCTCCGGATACAATTTCCGTAGAAAATTGTCTATCTCCTTAGTCACGCAGCGTAAAAGCAAATCGAATTTCAAGCCAGAGAACCATGAAACATTGCACGTACCTGTCTATAAGTTGATAGCAAAGAAAGCCGATCCTTTGACTTTGTAGAGAGTTCTTTTGCTTGTCCTCGGGCTTCAACTACATATTTATACAGTGCTGTTGATGGGATAAAACTTTGATTAGAAATGGGAAGAGGACCGAGGTTAGTCCTTCTCAATAGCGTACTCGTAGTCGAAGGAAATCCTGACATAACATAGTATCAGTGCATGAATATTGCATGTTGATAAGGACAACATAGGACTCCCAGAAGAATGGCTCAGAACTTCAAGTGTTCCCCTGAACCTCATACTCAATTCACGTACCACATCCGATATCCTTGCCAACTGCTATCGTTGTTTACACTGTCTGCATTGGAAATCGAATAAAGCTAATTTGCGTATTCATGTAAGCGAATCCTTTTATTGTTGCTTGAGATTTACAGGAGACTTGGGTTTGTGGAGAATTGTTCCTTGGATAGAGATTTCATTCACATTCGAGGGGTGATGACACATTAATTCGAGTGTAGTCCTTTCAAATCGGAGTAACTCACAATAAGAGATACGAGTCCTCGTATCTGCACCGCCATGTTTCAAAGTTGTTTTCCTTTTTTTTTGATGGCGCTGACAAATCTCGATACTAGAAAAGGATCAATATGCGAACTTGGAGATATCAATCATTCAATTACTCCTTGTAATCCATACGTAAGTTATAAGGAACCATCACTTGTATTATTAACGAGAAAACTCTAGCTTTCGTTTGAAGTTTGCGAATTGCGAATTGCGAATTGCGAGGACTGGAAATGAGATTTTTATTTGCGCTTTTGCGGCTTCAAGATGTAATGTGGCACACATATGAGTGCCATTGTAGAAGAAACACTCCCAACGTGCGGCAGTTGGAATAATCCGTTGCGAATACTTCTTATTAGTACAACAGATACTTAAAATTCTGGAAAAGGTTTCTTTCGTTCAACGAGCATTGTTAAGCACCACTTCAAAAGCAATGCGGGTTAAGAGTACCAACACGAGTATGAAGATAACATATGCGTAGCTTTGAAGTCCTTTGTGTAAAATTCTGCTGCGGAGAACGATTCTTAGGGTGACGGAAGGAATTGGTGCGAATTTGGGATATGAATATTTTCCTGTTTTATGAAATTTGTAACGAATTTTGTTTGATAATTTGAACCAGGAAGAAAAATTGCTCGAATTCCGGAGGACAAGATATAAGTGCTTCCCACAAAAATGAGGAAAAAACCACATTAGCAGCAATTGGACAAAGAACCCATTTACCCCATTATTACAGCAAGAGGAAAGTGCTTTGGAAATAGCGGATGAAAGCATCATAAATCCATTCCCTGAGAGTTCCCTCTTCAAACACTGTTCTGAAGGCGGATAATAGAACATTTTTAAGAAAACAAGTAGCTTCCTTAAGGTTAGTAGGGCAACTTCGGCGTGACTAGAATTTCTTGAAAAGAAAGTAGACAGGAAAGTGCCAATAGAGCATCATTCAGACTCCACGCATTAAATTTATAATTCACTGCCAACATACCAGCGGATAACTTGTAGATGAGGGCAACTGCTGTGCGAGAATTTTATTATTTATAAGGACCTTACCACCTCTATGTGGACGCATCCTTAGTACTAGATAAGCCCAAGTTGTAAAGCTTGCTTCTACAAATTAGGTTCTTTACATTACGACCTGAAATGTGCTCAACTTACGGATTCGTAGAACGTATTTTGTAAGATAAAAAATACGCGACAAAGTGACGATGAGATAGGTGGGTAGCAAAAGGTAGTTAGTAGCTATATAATTAGAGTTGGCATTGTCCAACATCAATATGACGACGCCAAGTGGTATAACTAAAGCTTCACACCAATTTTGCTTATTTGCCACTTTTCACGGTAGCCACTGGATATTTGTGTTGTTTTACCAGACTTGACTTCCTTAGCCGGAAAAAAACTAGCCCTTACCTGGAGACGGTGCAGCGAATGGATAAACAGTGCCATCAAGATGAACTACCTTAGCTGGTTTAACGTATTTCACACACGAGGTCGGTCATCCCCTGGTTAACCGACCACATCCCCAATGTGAGTTACTAACTCCGGAATTTTCGGCTCCTCTTGCCTGAGGTGTCCAAGAAAGAGCTTGGTACTTTGGGTTGGCGGTTGTACCTGGATTTACCTACCCAGTGTCCATATTTTGCAAGGAACTAAATGCCTCAGTTAAGGACGAGTTTACTGTTTATGACTTTTGCAAACGAAATATGGACGAAGCACTCCGGATCTACATGTGGAATGTTAGGTGCCTCAATACACCGCATGCAGCCGAATATTAGCGGGTGTCCTTGATTGCTGGAAGGTAGATAACTCTCAAGAGATGAAGCTGGCAGTAAGAGGAAGAAAATCTGGGACATAAACAACGGCGATTGCTACTGACAACGAAAGCATGGCGGGGGTCAATACCAGCCGTGCCCGAAAGACATTCTTTTCTGCAGGCAACTAAAATCTCGTGAAATGAATGGTTGCCTAAAATACAACAGCATATCAATTCACACTTATAACTTAGTCTCCCCATTATATGTTGGATGCCACCCATGGAGAGAAATAACCACTAAGCCCAAACATATTTCCCTCTCTTTCTATCCAATTTTTCAAACAACTTACGACGTGCTCTGGCATTTTAAGAGCAGTAATACCAACTTGCGCGTTAAGTACATTTAAAAAAAAAATAAAAAAAATGTTTTAGTCAAGTATCAATAGCTCACTTTCCATCATCAGCCTGATATACGCGCATACAAAATGTACGAGCAATGTTTCAACATGAGGCAAGCAAGGAAAGGCATCGTTGTATAGTCTGTACGACAACAAATCAAAATCAAAATCTTGCCAACCTTCGCCAAAAAAATGTGGACTGACATTAAAAGCCGTACAGCCGTACAATTGAAATAAATGATTTTTTTGCTAAATGTTGGGAAAAATCTCAAGACGATTTAAATCAGATTTACGTTGACGAAAAGAGCACATGTTTTAGTAAGCCCAACCCATAGTACATTAATCCAAATTCAGCAAATTTGATTGAATCCCCCATAACTCTTTTAGAGCTCGAAACCGTTTTGAGTTTAGTAAAGGGCAAAACTTCGATGGGATACCTTCTACAGTGCTCAAGAACACTCAATTTTGTTGTAAGACTACGTCTACTCTATATAACAACATCTCTGAAGGCGTAATTATCCCTCATACATGGAAAGTGGCGACTATTGTCCCTATCCCAAAAACTAACAAAGACCACATTTCTATGAAAGAATACCGAGCTATCTTTCTCCTTCCCTGTATTTCAAAAATTCTAGAAAAGTTGTTTCGAAGCGTTTATCATGGTGGCTAGAAAAAAACAAACTCATTGACAAAAAAAACGTTCAAGACTCACTTTTACACATTGACACATTTATATTGTCGGCACTTTCAGTAAAAACCACGTTTCCATTTTCATAATTGATTTTGAACAAGCCTTTGACAGAATTGGCCCCAATTATCTTAAACCGACCTATAAAATGGAAGATGGGTTCGAAAGTTTTTAACTACAATACGTTAAAGGTTTACTTTCCAATCGCAAATACTCTTCAATTCATTACATAACTAATGGCATCCCTCAAAGATCACCATTCTCAGTAACTTTATTTACAATAAATTCTAACGAAATAAGTAGTATTCTACGTTGAAATTCACAAATAAGCCACAGTCTTTACGCAGACACTAAATTTAAAGATCTTTAGCAACAATTTTCTCAAGTATGATTGCAAATATAACAAAATGGGGCGATATGTCTGGTTCCAAAATATATTCTTCTAAATGTGAGCTTACATATACTCTGCATACGACGTAAATGTCAAAATGTATTTAAGGAGTCAATTTTAAAACTTAAAAATGTAAAGTACTCAAAAATTCTAGGTATTAAGGATCATTGTTCTTATAGTTAACTTAGTTAAGTATCTCTCCCCAAGAAAAATCATTGTAACGTAAATACTATTGTAAATGTTGTCAGATCCTTAATACAATCTAAAACCGTTTACAGGCGTCCAATTTATGGGAAATGGTCAAAAACATCTATGCAACTCACTTTAACACCATACCATTCAGCTGCAAGAACCTGCCTAGGAGCTTTTCTTACAACGCCTATAAAGAATATCCTTACCGAAGCTGGACCTCCTGACTGGAAAATCATACCGAAAGCTCTAAATCACAACAAGAACTTGTTGAGACAGAAAAGCAAAAAGAAAACCAAAATATCCTTCTGCTCTACAAAAATCACTGGAATCGGCTGGAAATCTGAACATCCCAATCACAATTGATTACATACAAACCAAAAATCAACTTCACCCCTGGAATCTCAAAAGTACCTCTTTAATTTTTCATCTTAAAGAGTTTAATAAAGATACTACCCACAACAGTATCTATCACGCAATGTCCTTATAGTTAAAAGAAAATTATGTAAGGCTTGGATGGCAAATTTTGTTTACTGATGCTTCGAAAACAAACGATGAAACTTCATTCGCTGTTTTTTTCAGTTTTTTATGCATTTTTATTTATATTACTTAATTTACACTTAAATGCTATACAAAAAAACGCTTAAAAATTAGCTTAATTAACTTAAAATAATCTTATTCTAACTTACTGGCCCCATGCGGGCACTCTAAGTTAAACCTAATACTTAAATTATGTCTTTCGACGTATCTTACATTACATGTTTATACTATGCCTATTTATTATAATTAGAACTAAGAAAACATTTTTTAAGAAAAACTTAGTATCATGACTTATATTTTTTTAACTTATTATAAAACTTAAAACTAAAACTTACAAACTACCTAAGAATAAATCTTAATTTACTTAACCTACTTACATCTAATACATAATATATACATACATAATATATATACATTATATATATATACGTAATATATAAATACATGTACATACATATATACATATATATATATATTTTTTTTTTTTTTTTTCGCTTAAATCTAACTTAATTCTACCTAAAACTATCTAAAACTATGTAAGCCGGCCAACGCTAAACCAAAAAAAAAAAAAAATTTAGGCTGACCCACTTTGCTTCACATGAAGCTATCAATTGCTGAAGGAATTCGACGACGACGCATCCTCTTCTTCAACAAGCCACCAAAATTGCTGGTGCTGACGAGCAACATCTCTCATGTCGCGACTCCCTACCGCCCTACTGAACCGGAGACGCTCCGCACTGCCGTGTGCGACGTCTCTGTCGTAGTTGAGTCGCCTGTCCGCAGCTGTTCGAGCAACGTGGAAGATTAGCGGCACAGCCAATCTGTCCTGGATCAGACCTTTGCTATCAAAGTAGAGGAACGCTTCTGGAGGAACATAGCCGTCAAAGCGAACTCTCTCATGATACATATAATTAGGGTAGTAAGCCCCAGAGATCAGGTTATTCGACGATGTCATTGCTCTTGCAATGTGCCTTCGAGTCAACTTAATAACAAAATTGTCCACTCTTATTAGGTTCGCCCTATTGTACAAGACCTCATTGCGATAGAATTTTATGTACTCAGACTCTGGTGTTCTGTATAAGCGAAGACAAGCCCTAAGGCAAGCCCTCTCAAACACCCGAATCTTTTCCAATAAACTTGCTCTCACGTTGAACCACACGGGACATCCAAATACAAGCATAGGCCGGATAAGGGCCATGTAGCAGATCACCTTCACCCTCGCATGGAGTTGGCTGTTGTAAAACAGTCTCCTTGTAAGGGCAAAAGCACCTCTGGCTCTGGCCAGAGCAACATCTATATGTTTGTTAAAATATAGATATTGATCTAGCCAGATCCCAAGGTATCTGACTACATTTCGACAAGCAAGTGGCTGTCCATGTTGTCCGACGATAGAGAACTTTCGCCAATTCTTTCTGGTATCCCTAGAGGCCCCAGACAAAGGCGTCCTAAACAGAATGGTTTCCGACTTCTGAAAGTTGATTTTCAACTTCCAGTCATCGCAATATTGTTTAATTTTGTCGAAGTCACGTTGCAAAAGTGTATTAATGACCTCAATCTTTGGACCTGATCTGTACGCGATTAAGTCGTCTGCGTACGCTATGGCATGGTGAAGTGAACCTATCAGATCACTTGTGTAAATGTTGAATAGGATCGGCGAATTTACCGCACCTTGTTGCAGACCGTTTTTAATGTTAAATATTCCAGCAGAAGTCACATCGCCATTCTTCACGATGAACTGTCTACTGGAGAGCATATCAAAAAGAATATACAGCAGTGGTTTACTAATGCCCAACCTGTCCAGCTTGAAAAAGAGTCCCTCTAACCATACGGTATCGAAGGCTTTTTCCAAGTCAATCAGGCAGGCACCAGTGCACTGTTTCTTGCCTTTGTTCCATTGGATATCGGAAACCAGTTTAGACGCAGCATGAATGATATCATGCCCCGCCTTGAAACCGAATTGATTATCCGGAACTATATGTTTGTCCTCAACCCACTTGGTCAGGACTCTATTGATTACCTTCTCGAAAACCTTACTGATGTTTGGAAGAAGACTGATCGAGCGGAGATTCGCCGGATTGGATGTATCTTTATCCCTTTTGGGGATGGGATGTACCACCGCAGTTTTCCAATGCGCTGGATAATGTGCATTATTCATTGCATTATTAAACAGGGTGGTATAAATGTCCACCGCTACTAGTGGGAGATGTCGAAGCACAATGTTCGGTATTTCATCGGTTCCCACTGATTTCTTGCTTCTAAGTGATTCGAAGATCGTTTGGAGCTTTTCCTTCGAAATGAACGGTGGTAATACCCTTTCGTTGGTGATGACATTATTTGCCATATTCTCGTCACTGAACTGGATGAAACCCGAGCTCTCGAATCGCCAATTCGCAATTTCATTTCGAAGGCAGGAATTGTGCACAAGGACTCGACTCTCCAGGTCGTGGTTCGGGCCAATGATGTCATTCGCCTTGTACACTTTCTGGAAAGTCGCTCCTATAGCCTCTACCTTCTCCTGCGGATCCTCGATCACAAAGAAGTTGTCATCATCAACGGCCTCATTTGGATCAATGCCTGCTGCTACAAGTATTTGTTCGTTGTTCGTCGTTCGGGCGATTCTAAGACATGGAAGGTCGTTCTGATTATTTCTCCGAAATATTTTATTTATTTGCGGGAACATATTCGGGTTGCTGGTGTTTACAGCCCGAATTTTGTTGTTCCAATACAAACTTACAGAGTTTCTGTAATTTTCCTTTATTAATGTTTGGAGGTTTTTAATCGACGACTTCAATGTCATGATCTCCGGGTTATGTCTGTCAGTGAACTGTCTGTACAAGGTTTTTAGTCTTGACAGCAGCCTACTTTTTTGTCGGTGCAGTGCGTCAATAGTGGCATTGCGGAATAAGTCTTCGTCGTCAGTGTGTTGATACCGAGGTATCGTTTTGTCCATTGTTCGTTTAATTGTTTCGTCCATTAGTCTAAGATACCTGTCAATCTCCTCGTTTGACAGATTTCTGTTGGACGGTGGGTAGAGCGAATTCGAGGAGAGTGCTCTAGTCAGTGTTCTGGTGAAGTGTGCCCAGCGCACCCTACTATAATTGTAGGAATGCCTTTGCACAAACTCATCCAATTCCGCAATTTCGTTGGGAACAGTTATTTCGGTGCTGAGACCGCAATGGTCACTGTCATACACGAAAGTGCGTAGACAGTTTGTAGTTTGTTGGTTAGTGCACGTCAGTTGTATTCGTGAATCGAACAGCAGGAGATCCAGATAGGACCCGTGTCGGGGAAACGACGGTCTATCCGTAGCTTTGAGGCCGAGTCTATACATCACACTGTGCTGACTCCACCAATTGAATAGTAGATTCCCTCTAGTATTTGGTGTATTATTTCCCCAATCACTATGTTTGGCGTTAAAATCTCCGCCGATAATAAAAAAGTTCTCCTCCAATTCCAGCCTCAGGAATCGAAACAGTGTCTCGAGCTCTGAGATGAATAAAGTGGATTGAGTAGCCTTAGATGCATAAACAGACACCATGTATAACCGCTTTCCACTACGGAGAGGGATGTACATGATGCATGCTTCCAGCACCTGAAACCTACGTACTACACGACTATATACTCTTTTGAAACGCAGTCCCTTTCTTACAAAGATCGCAACACCACCTCCTTGAATAGAATTGGGTCGGTTTCTTCTTAATATTTCATATCTTCTGTGTCTCATTTTGTGCCTTTTGGTAAGCTTAGTTTCGCTAACCAAGAGCACATCAGGGGCTTGGTCTTTAAGCAACTTAAACAGTGCGGCTCTTCGTTCGCACCTAATCAGTGAATTAACATTCACTGCAAGGACCTTCAGGGTTTGCTCCGCCATGTACGTACCCATTACGACTGGAGGTGCGTTAGGCCCGGCAGCAGCGCGTATATTTGATCTACCCGCTTAGCCTGTTCCTGTATTTGACGCTGAAGCTGAGCCACCTGCCCCTGGATAGAGAGCAAGATAGCCAGCATGTCAGGTACAGGTTCAGGTGCTCTAGGCGCTGGGGCCTGAGAAGCTACCTTTGCTTGTTGTACCGTAGTTCCCCTACCTGCCGCCATTTGGGCGTAGGTAACTTGGGGAGTAACGGCTGGTGTTTGAGCCTGCACGAGTGGACGTTTAACTTCCACTTTCTGCTGCCGAGCCAGATTTACTCTTTTGATGTATTGGAATTTGGGACAACCCCGATAATTTGCGGTGTGTCCCGTGTTCCTACATAAAGCACAAGAGAGTTGGCTTTTTTCCGACGCTCCGTCCTTACCTAGAGCGCATTCCTCTGACTTGTGGTCCTTTCCACACTTCACACATCGAGGCTGCATTTCGCAGTTCGACGCGGCGTGCCCGAACCTTTGGCAGCGAACACATTGTAAAATGTTTTCGCTCCTCTTTAATTTTTCCCAGTGTACAACCTGGTAGTCTAGGACTTTGATACTCCTTAGACCATCCAGTTTGCTGTTGGGACTTAGCTGAACCAGGAAGAACGGTAGTTTCCGCTTCTCCCTTTTAGCTCTAGCCGTGACAAACGGCTTAACCCCTACGAATTTGAGCCCTTCGCACTCCTTCTCTTTCAGCAGTGCAAGGAGCTCCTCCGGATCAGTCGACGGCTCTAATCCCCTCAGCAGCATTGTTTGCAGCTTTTCACCCTTAGGGGTGTAGGAGAAGAACTCCGTCGTTGAATCCTTCAGTAAACTTTTGATTTTGTGGTAGCGCTCCACTGTGTTACAGTGGATCGCATGCCTATCTTCACTTAGTCTTTTAATAAAAAAATTACAGCCTATGGCCGACTTACATAGCTCGATAGTGTCCTTTAACTCCAATTTAAATGTGTTGATTGGTGGCACTTTTTGTTTGACGGCTTTCTGCTCTTGCTGTTGTTGTTGTCTCTGCTGCTGTTGCTTTTGCTTATGTTGTTGTTGATGCTGTTGTTGTTGTTGTTGTTGTTGTTGTTGTTGTTGTTGTTGTTGTTGTTGCTGTTGATGTTGCTGCTGTTGTTGTTGCAGCATATTCTTTTGTACTTTTTGTTGTTTATGTTTTTGCATTGGTTGTTTCTGTTGTTGTTGTTGTTGTTGTTGTGGGAGCTCCACATTTATGTTTGGTTGTCCCTGAGCTCTCTGGAGTAGTTGCTGCTTCTCCATCTCCCTCCTTGCCGCTTGCTTTGCTTTTATGGCTAGCACTTTTTGTTGTAGCTGCTTAATACTACTGTGCAGAGCCTCGACCTCCTCCTCTTCGTCATCTGACTCCGATGCAGCGAGGGATGCAAAGCTGTTGTCTGCTGCGCTTGCTGCTATCCTCGCAGCCCTCCCCCGCACTCTTCCATGCAGCATTTCCAGCGAAGCTGAATGCGCGCGCGTAATGATATTCGGAGTCGGCTCCAACTTCCTCCTCCTCTTTGTGCCAGTGTCTGTTATTGTTGTTGTTGTTGTTGTCTTTAAGTGGACTGGCTTAACGGTTTGATCATCAGACGACATCATGCCATCTGCTGACCCCGCTACTGGGATAGCGGACCGCTTAGTTCCACTCATCGAACTTTGCTTTATCACTTTCTTATTAACACTAATTGTCTTTTTTTTGTGATATTAAAAAAAAAAAAAAAAAAACTTTATCAGAGGTTGGGAAGCGAACCCACAACCCCGAGATTTGTTGACCGAGTCTCTACCACTTTGGCCACCGAACACTTCTAAGATTTATTACTTAAAAGTAAACTAATTTACTTTTAACACTTGTAAAGCCGCACACGAAATACCTCTCCTCTCTGCGGAGGTCAATGAACGACTGACTTCATTCGCTGTTGTCACCGAAGAGTGATCTGTTATCATTAAGGGTTTACTCCATTTCTTTTCAAACTCAAAGCTATTCAAACTGCAAAATGAAAAAACAATTATATTCACTGATAGCCTTTCATCTATCAACACTATTAACAGCATTAACAACTCTTCAAGTATTGTTGCTGACATCCGCGACAAACTTATTGCAAAAAAAAAAAGAAATTTAAGAGTTGCATGGGTCTCTGGCCACGTAGGCACGTAGGATGGTTGGAAACGAAAATGCTAATTCAGAAGCCAAACTAGCATCAGGAACCCCTAGTCTCGCTCTACCAATTCAACAATAAAGACTTAACAAAATACTTGAAAACTTTTATGAACACCAAGTTGAAAAATGCATGAAAGGAATACCAACACATCTATTCATTACTCAACCGCTGGGAAGGCAATATTCCATATTATCTTACCGAGTTTAGCGATCAAAACATATTGGGCCGAGAATAGGACATACGAATACCACCCACAAGCATTTAATCATCAAAGACCAGCAGTTACTGTAGCACATATGCTAGAGTGCGCTTACATAAATTCGATCTCCAAAACCATTTTTGGAAAAGACCTTCAAGAAATTTTATCAGTTATCTTCTACGCTAATATAAAACTATTATAAAACTATAATTAACTATTTAATTTATTTTATAATTTGTTAACTCAAAGCCCTGGTAAGTAGAGCCTAGTTTTTTGTTACTGAAAATGTAATTTATTCATGTTTCAATAAAGTTATAATAATAATAATAATATAGTCTGTACGATGCCACTTCTGATCACGAACCGAAGGATTAAGAATTTGAATTCACGACGAGGCGAAGCATTGTCGTGGCGAGTACGCACTTTCACCAACAGACTATTCACAAGAAGATATTGAAGACTCACCAGCAACCAACCTCCACTCGAATTGATAATTTTGGGGTAGAAGCCAAGCACTCTTTCGGGATAATGGATGTCTGAACCTTTCGGAGGCGAGTATTGCTTCGGATCACTACCACTTGGTATGCAGGGTACATAGTCTGTAGTTTTTAACGTAAACATCTGTCTCGTAGACTTAAGTTTACGGGATGCCCATAGATCCATGAGAGCAAGGATAAGCCTTGCCATCGCTCTACCGCCTTGTTGAAGGCACAAGTTCCACCGTTGGTATCTGTCGAAGCCCATCTAAAATCTCTTACTCTTCTTAGGATCGCTGTACTCAGTACCTACTTATAGCAACTTTACATTGGGTCAAACCAATAGGAAGACCCTTCCCGCGACTTTGGGTTTAAACCATAGGCACCATGATTTAAGTCCTGTTAGGGATTACCGGTGGTCCTGCCGCTAACAAGAGCTATGACCGGCAATTTGTAACTAGTCAAATCGTAAGACCAGTAATATGCTCTGTCCACTCTTTTTATTAGACAAAGTCATTAATGGACGAAGCCTTGATAATTGGGCGGGGGTCCGGTATTTAGGTTAAAGTTGCGGATATGCCAAAATACTGCGATTACCAGCATTATAAGTGCAGAAGACCATCGGCCATTGATGGCAGCGATGCCGCCTCTGAATGTATGGGATTCTTTCGCCATCCAAATGATGAAGATTGAGTGAAAAGAAGATACGGAATTATCAATTCGGCATCGATTGCAACAGTTTGTCATTTGTTCGTCCATTACTCGTATGTACAAACTTTTTGGTATAAAATCTAGCTTGCATAGGAACTAGAGGTACAAGGCCATGGCTTGCGATGGAAGTTCCCAAATTGGACTCTTGATTTAATTTTATCAAGAAATCATGATAATTGATGACATCTTCTGCTCTATGGGTTTGTGAATAAACAAAATTGCCACTTCCAAAAGGAATCTCATAAGATACAACTAATCCCGCAGAAATCATCTCACGCAGGTGGCAATATGGGTCCTTATTTTTTTTTTCAAGACCAAGCCTCGCATTTCATCCAATGGCCGGCTGTACAGGACAATGTTCAGAGATCAATTCTTCAAAAATATGGACGCCGTCATAAAACCATTGCATTCAATTCAGAGACAACAACTAGTTAATTGGGCAAAGAGATCATTGACAACGTGAAGTCTTTTGTGAGTATTCAGGCTTTGGAAAGCCAGCCTTGCTGAGATAGAGCTCAAAGTGCTGGAAAAAGTGGCCCAAAATACCCGAAGACTCTGTATACCTGAAGTTTTATTCAAAACATAATTGCACAAATCATTCTTCATAATGAATTTAAAAAGAAATTTTATACGAGTACCTCTCTAAATGCACCTTTGACATGTAGGCGGATATAACATTGAAGTGTATAGGGACTTAATAGGCTCTAAAACAATAACAGTATTTTGAGTAGTAAATTGGACAAAAATTTGTGGCATTTTTGCCGGATTGCTGCCATCGATGCCAATGATTTTTAGCACTAATGCAGGTTGAAAGCAGTTGGCGAGTGATTAAGGGTAGCACCATCGACAAAGGGTCTGCCGGCCGTTTAATGATAAATTTTCTGTTGGAAGCTAGTATGGCTCTGAATATGGGTTCATTTTGACTGTAATAAGTTCTATAATTTTGCTGAGAAAGAAGATGCCTTATTCTTAAGGGTCTAAATGGAGCAGAAATGGGTACGATCGAGAGAAGAGAAAGACATCTTAAATGGTAGCCCAGTAAGTTTCTCATAAACATTACATCATGAATCTGTCGTCGGGATTTCGGGGATTTGATTCCAAGTAGTAGGCATCTTGCTTTGTAATTAGGCGAAGGGACCCAATGCATTTTGTAAAAAATATATTTTGTATAACGACTCTGAACCTTTTCAACTCGATCTGAATAGGCTGGATATGCAGAATTCCAAATGACATCGGCATATTCAAGAAGAGATCGAACCAACGCAGTGAAAAGCGATAATTAGGCAAATGGACCGTTACGTTTTTATAAATCCAACAACTGAATTAACTTTTGCAACAATATATTCAATATGGGCTTTAAAAGAAAATGAAGAGTCCAGGAAAACACCTTAATCCTTAATCGTTTGTACTCTGCTCAAACGAGTTGAATTAATTGAGTAATTTAACGCGATAGATGACGAAACTTTGGTAGAAACAATATCGTTAATAAAAATAGCAAAAAGTAATGGGCCTAAATGGCTCTCTTGCGGTACGCCGTAGGTACAATTTATCGTTCTCGAAAGCGAGGCTCCAATTTTTATTCGTTGATTGCAACCAATGAGAAAATATGAAATCCAGCGGGGAATTTCAGAGTGAAACCCAAAAGATTCCAGTTTCTCGGGTAAAATTGAATGTTAAACCGAATCTTTACTTAAGTCGGTATATATGACGTCGACCTGACTTTTGTTCTCGATCTGATTGACTATATAAGACGAAAAAAAAGCCAAGTTCGTAACAGTGGACCGTCCAGATAGGAACCCATGCTGAACTTCAGATAAATATTCCTTCGTCAAAAACTCAAGTCTGTTTTTCACGATACTATACTCTCAAAAAGTTTAGGGATCGCTGAGAGTTTACAAATGCCTCGATAGTTCTCAACATTATTTTTTGAACCAGACCCAGAACCACCAAAAATGACACCTTCCATACATCTAAGAAATTTCCTTCGGAAAGTGAACGGTTGAAGATGTTCATCAAAGGAGTATAAAGAGAACTACTACAATACTATATTGCAGTATTATGGCAGGTATACCGTCAACACCCGCATTTGGAATTGGCTGCAGAGTCTGAAGAACCAGGAGAACTTCAGACATGAGGAGTGTTGTTACACAAAAAATTGGTCAATTCTCTCAATACTGAGGTTTTTCTTTTTAGGAGAAGAAGTGGCGTGACAGGTCATAATCACACTAGTACTTGAAAGCTTCACCATCCTTTTTCCAACGAAACCTAGTAACAGTGTCATCCTAGATAACAAATTTCTATTGACAAAACATATAGTTAAATTCTCCAAGGCGCTGTCGGTTTTATAGCGGTGTGAAGCAGCTTTCCGCAATACAAGGGCTTGATCACCAAAAAGGGTCCATTTGATCTACATGGCTACGATAAAACTAGTTATATCCTATACGTCGGATGTTTGGTGGAACATCTTTTGTTTAAAATGAAGTGGAAGACGGTCTTTTGACTCTAGTTTTATGTCCATGCCGTCTGATGCAATGACACCATAACTCCTATTCCAGAAGTTGGCATTCCCTGTCTCTAAGAATGGTTTCGTTCAGAAATCCGGAATTTGTGATATATAAGGGCTACATACAAGCAGCGCGTAAGGCGTTGCTAAACTCTCTCACAACTTTCAAGCTAGCTCGAAAAATCAAGACTTCACTGAACGCAGTCAGAAGGTTGAATTCATTGAGTCCTGTCTGGGTTCCAGGCCACAAATGTACCAGGGGTTTTGAAACTCACTAGGGAAACCTCAGAGAGCTCAGAGAACTTTTCGAACTGAAAATTGGATTTCATGTAATAGGCTTAAATCACGGTACCATGGGAGTCAGGAGCCCCCCGGTTATCAGTCCGGGCATGATTTGTAGAGGTAGGTCCCCTTGTGGGAACGTCATGGTGGCTGTGGTTGATGCACAAATCGCGGGAAGGGTTTTCCTGTTGGTATGACTCAATGCAGAGTTGCAATAAATACTGGGCGCTGTGACCCTAAGATCCGTGAAAGGTTTTAGATCGGCCTCGACTCATACCAAGAGTGGAACTTGTACCTCCAACACAGTTCCAAATTGGTACTCAGAAAGGCGGCAGGCGATGGCAAGGCATATACTTGCTCCCATGGATGTATGGGCATTCCATGAAATTAGAAATTAAGTCTCCACGACAGGTGTTCACGATAAATATTTGACTCTATGTAGCTTATATCACCTCAGTTTGTCCTGGCCAATCTAGCTCACTCTGCGATATCTGTTTTATAGCAGTATAGGGTCTCAACTAGTTATTCTGGTGCACGTGGCCCGTTCAAGATCCAAACGTCCAGAACTCTTTCTTCATTTTACATGGTAGTCAACAGTAAATCCGTTTTTCCGAAGGCCTTGGTTGCTTTGCAACAATAGAACTGTTACGTAGCCATAAGAATTTACGTTTCGGACAAAAGCGGCCAGCCCACTCCGGGGATATGAGAGCTGTCGTTGACGCATGTAGGGTTCATCACTCATCATTTTTATTTCAACACACTGAATAGTCGTGAGAAAATCTTATCAACCTCAGCTCTAACTCAATGGCTTACCTAGCAGATGTAGAAATGTTTGTGCTGCATTTTACTAAAGTGCGGTCAGGTATAGGCGAATCTTATTCGTAATTGTATTCTTCTGTTGCCGGTAGCAGAATATCGAAGAGAACTAAGAATTGTTAAACTTTCGTTTAAACGGACACATCTATTCCGGGCTTCAGTGCACTCCTAACTTTTCAATTTATCCTTACCTACCTTTGTAACCAGAAATGCAACCAAAAATCTGTTATCTATTCCTGTTGAGGGTCTTACCTGTAAATAAAAACAAAGCAAAAGCAATGCGTTATATAGTTTTCTTTTACTTATTACAATAATTCTTAATAATAATTTTTAAGTGTGTAAAATAAAAAATAACTTAACAGTATCTTACTTTTTTTTGCTATAGTAAACCTTACATAAAACTAATTAGTTTGAACGCCAATTTGATATAAAATTTTGTGTTAAATTGTGTTGTATTGTTTTTATATTGCAACACAGAAGGAACGCAGTATCAAACCCTTTCCAATCCAATCAAAACGTCAAGGACAACTTGAAGCACTCCTTATTAATGCCACTCCGTTCAATTACAAATACGTTTTAATTAGAAATTACAGGAATATTCCATCACAACGACAAAAGCAATTTTCTGTTGCTTTCAGGAGCTTAATTTCCCAAAGACTTTCAAATAAAAACCATCCTTCCGTAGTACTCTCATGGAACTTTTCCCAACTTCAATAAAGTTCTGATTTTTTCACGAAATAGTTTCATCTCTGATTTATCAGAAATACACAGAAGCCACTCATCCTGGATTACACAATATCAACTACAAATCACAACCACAATGAAAGTGGATAACAAACTGTTTCCGAATTTATATATCAGTTAAGAGTCCTTAAGGGTACGATCAGGGTACAATCATCATGTACAATAGCAATTTATCATAATTTGAATTCTCATTGAAAGTTTCAAAATCGGGAGGAGACTTTTATCACCCTTTAATCCCGAATCCCTGTTTGAGAAAAAAATTTCAGATACTCGTATACGAGTAAGTTTGTTGGCGGAAAACTTTAATTAAAACACAAGCACTTATGACAAGGTGCTCATATTAAATTCATTCGAAGCGTCGTACGAGTTACGAATTATAGAATACGGAGTGCCAGAATTCGCATTCGCATTCAGCACGTGCTGAATATCATACACCAATATTCTTACTAAGACAATGTTTTTACATACTCTTAGATACTCAAATAGTAAGCTTGTAGATAAGTGCATACTCACTCTCGTTACGAGTCATAACATTGAATGTGCCTATGTTAGGGCGCCCAACAAGAACAGAAGTAAAAAGAGAGAAAGACATCCCCTATGTCGTCCACCATTCCATGGGGATGAAATATTACATGTAAGCAGATTATAAGTCACGAATGCTTAGGGCAAGGTCAAAAGTTTGCCAGGCCATTGCATGGTACTTGGAACACATTCACCACTCTGCGAATCTCCTTTACCTACTGCAAGGCATTCAGATGCCCAAATAAGCAAGGAGAATGCTAACAAACTCATATGTAGATGGTGTCGTCCTTAAATGGAATAACAAAGACGAAAGGATGGAGAAAAACATGTCCCATGCCATTAAGTTCAATTAAAAGTGAACACTGCATTTGCAAGCACTTGAACGTGTTGTGACACATTTGTGATGCCACTCCAACTTCTGTGGAACTCTCTTGTTGTAAGGCCCCTATACCGGATCAAAAATTCAATGGGCTAGGCAATTTGGTGCCGGAAACGAATTTCGAAATGATGTCAGTTAGTGTGAGTCAGTGTCGGGGCGGTGTCGGCCAATCGTTGCAATGCCAATATGACGGGGGTATGGATTAAATGATAATCTCCATTGGATGTTAGCGGATATGGACCACATCAACGAACTATGTCAGTCGTTTGTATTTATAACTATGATCAGTCATCCGGTTTAAGTCCTTCCGATGGTCATGGTAAATTCCAACCAAAAGACACTTTATTCCTTGCAATTTTGTCCGTTACATGGAAACTGTCTGTGGATACCTATTCATCGTTTTCCAACATCCTTTCAGCTGAGGGATAATACAAATTGGGCTGTCTGACTTTCAGGGTCCTCTTGTGATGTATACGAGTAAGCGGGTTGAAACTGAAATTCAGTTTCAGTAAAACTACAAATGGAAGCGGAACCGGAAAATGAAACTTTCTGGTCCTTTGAGCTAATTTGTTAATGCCCACATAAAAAATTCCTCATACCAAAAAGAAGAAAAAAAAAAGAGAAAAACAAAGGGTGCGACAATTATCCTCATGAATGTTTGGTATCTGTCCAAGGGAGAGCTTAGGGGGGATTTTCTTCTATTTAGTCAAAACACAAGTATTATATTTACCTGAAGAATCGTGCTTTCTGCATTTTGTAAGTGGATTCGTTGTGCATTCATAATGCGGACAAACTGTACGAGTATCTGCAGTCGTGACTGCAATACTAAGCTTAGTAAATAGGTTACCAGTTGCAATACAAATGGTAGATGTAATCGTTGGTTTGCCATGTTAATGGTTGGTCGGTGCCATGTTGTACTGTCATTAGAAAGGTTGGAAATATTTTAAAACACACTGGGCTACAAAACTCATTTTGTGTAGATTGGATTTCTGAATGTAAAATATTTAAAAAAAAAAAAAACAAAAACAACACGAAAAGTCTACTAATTTTTAAGAGGTCGACAAAGGAGTACTTCCCGACTACCTTTTGGTGCTGGATCTATAGTTCAGTAGTATAGAGAGCATGCATCTAGATTTGTGGAATTGGACTTTTTTATTTTTCGGAGCCAAGTAGTTCCAGTGTGCTCCTTGTATAACCTTTTTACACGAATTTATTTGTCCCTTGTAGAAATATGGATAAAAACTAGAAGTGCTTACGTACGATACCAGCATGCAAAACAATTGAATTCAACTCAATTCCATTTTATTTACGAATAATAAATGGATTTAATCTTTTATAGCACAAAGAAATTGTAGTATGACAATGCTTAAACTTAATACAAAAACCTAATTTATATAAATAAAGGGAGTTGGCAAACAATGGGGAATAGATAGAAGAGATAAAGGGGTTTAAATGCAAAAATAAACATACAGTGTTGTGCAAAATATTCCGGATTTTTTTCTGAAATACATATGTTCGTTAGCTAATAAGCGATGGGAAATGGCACTTTGATAATATTTTTTTATATTTTTAAATGCACTTTGTATCTTAATTTGATAATCGTATAAAAAAAATTAAATGCACGTTTGCATGCAATAACATGCTTGTGCAAATCTAACCGGATTTTTTTAGAGCACTAAATTTCGTCTTTCTGATAATGGTTTCTGCTGTCATTTGAGTTACATTTTTGCAGAGGAAGATCTAGAAAGAAGATTTCGCGTGATTTTCAGACGGTATATGGTAGTAACTTTATAAAAAATCAAATTGTAGAAGGACTTTAAAGCCGGGTTAAAGCAAACAGCAATAGTTGCGAAATATAATACGAGGGCTATTCCAAAATCAACCTCTGATGTGTTACAATTCGTTACATACGTGCACTTCGGTGACGTTTTCTGCATGTCGCAACCAGTACATTATTTTCTAATAATATGCCAAGTTTCAACCGTTTTCGTTCAGTATTTTTCCAATAGTTGCCGTTTTAACATGGAGAATACAATTTTATCTCCCGTCGCCTGCGAGGTACAAAGTGTAATTCGTTTTTTGCAAGCCGAAGGAAATGGCGCAACTCAAATTCATCGTCGGTTGTGTGCAAGGAGGCCAAGGGCGCAAATCGATCATGAATTAAGACGTGGTTCACCAAGTTGACCAATTTGTTCGAGAAAACAGGCGTTTTACGACCTCAGATCTGGCAACAAGATTTTCCGAAATTTCTCGAACTACTCTATACAGAATCGTGTCTGAAAACTTGGGTTACCACAAGTTCTGTGCCCGTTGGGTCCCAAAACAGCTCACAGATGTCCACAAGACCCAACGTGTCAATTCAGAAAAAGCATTTCTCGAACGTTTAGAAATGGAAGGTGAAGAATTTTTGCAGCAAATTGTGACTGGAGATGAGACTTGGGTCCAGTATGTAAACTTAGAAAGCAAAGAACAGTCAAAGCAATGGATGCACACTCATTCCCCAAACAAGCCAAAAAAAAATTCAAAGAAAGTTTTTCCTATCGAAAAATGATGGCCACAATTTTTTGGGACAATAAAGGCATATTGTTGACCGAGTTTATGGAACCTGGAAACACAATAAATGCAACGGTCTACTGTAAAACTCTACGTAAGTTGAGAAGAGCAATCAAGAACAAAAGACGAGGAATGCTTACCAAAGGTGTGGTGCTTCTGCATGACAACGCAGGGCCACATACTGCTGCACGCACAAAAACTTTGAACTCCTCAATTGGGTTATTTTTGATCACCCACCCTACAGTTCTGTTTTGGTAACAAGCGATTATCACCTTTTCATAAAATTTAAATCATCCATTGCATCTCAACATTTTGGAAGTATTGAGGAACTTATGAACGGTGTGAATCAATGCCTCAACGCTCTGGCGGTGCCATTTTTTAAGGAGGGTATACAAAAGCTCGTCGCACGCTACCAAAAATGTATAGATTTAAACGGAGACTATGTAGAAAAATAATTTAAATATTAATAAAACTATTTTGTGCAAAAAATTAATGTTTTTGGTTTTTTTAAAAAAATATTTTTCACTTCGGAGGTTGATTTTAGAATAGCCCTCGTATTAACAATTAACGATTTAGTTAAAAAGTTTAGAAGTGGAAAACCGATAGAAATAACACATGGTGGCGAACGCCCACGGAAAACAACACCGAAAACTGACAGGCGCATACAGCGTATAGTTTTAAAAGATCCTTTTGTGTCCTCTGCTAAGCACCGTCTTAAAAGGTAATGCAGATACTCTTGTACATTTGGGAAAGATTATGACATACTTAAATTAATCTTTCTATTAGGGTTGAATTTGCACAAAAACATCTAAATTGGTCAGTTGACAAATGGAAGACAGTGCTTTTCAACGATGAGAGCAAATTTAATTTAATTTATCCCGACCACTCTCACAGTAAGACAAAAAAAGGATTCACGTCTTAAGCCAGAAAACGTTCTGGCTACAGTCAAGCATACTGGGGCTTCCGTGATGGTTTGGGGCTATTTTTTCTGGTGCAGGTTGTGGTCCTATACATAAGATTAATGGAATAATGAACCGTTTTCAGTACAGAGATATTCTGGAAACAGTAATGCTGCCATACGCGGAAGAAGAAATGCCGCTGAGTCTGGTCTTCCAGCAGGATACAAACATTCCTCAAAGCTGCTTAAAGAGTGGTTTACGGCAAAAAACATTTGTGTGTTAAAGTGATCGTCTCAATCGCCTGACCTTAACCCGATTGAGAATTTGTGGGCCATTCTAAAAAGGAAGGTTGGTCAAAAAAAGTACACTTGCAGCGTGAGTCTACGCCCCGCAGACGCCAGGAAGTATTGAAAAAATAAGGATTATTGGGCGAAATACAAAATTTTTCTTTAAAAACCAAAAAATCCGGTTAGTTTTGCATGACCGAAATATTGCTTTTATTTTGTAAACAATTTATTTTGTCAGGGTAAACAATTTTGTTAGTAATTATTTATTTATTTTCTGTATTATGTATAATTGAAATAGTTATTAAATTAACAATATAAAAATGTTGAAAACTTTAATTTTTAACAAAAAACCACAATATATAGCAATGTTGAAAAAATCCGGAATGTTTTGCACAACACTGTAGGTAAGACATAATTTATTTTCCTTTTCTTTAATTACCACGCGCTCAACGGGATTTTAGTGCCCTTAAAATGTTTTTTTTTTTTAAGAAAACTATCAAAGTGCCGGAGTAGTTATTAAGTTTTTTTCGGAAAATCTGATAGAGAAAGAGAGAGAAAGATGCTTGGGCTCAGTGGTTATTTCCCCCATGGGTAGCATCCAACATTTAATGGAAAGACTAAATTATTAGTGTGCTCACAATGCGGGTGATTGAAAGTGTTACAGTGGGAAAAAGAGTGATACCGATGTACGTTGGTTTTGAATGTTCGCAGGTTATAATGACTAGGAAATTAAGAGTTCGGCAGGCCATTCCGTGAGCATTCATAACTAGATGGATGTTACAGTTAAAGGTTTGAAGAGGCGGAAAGCTACTGGCAATTTCGGCGGAGCACTGGCGGTGAAAATAGCTATAGAACAAATTGAGGCAAGACACATTACGTCGGTGTAAAAATGACTGTGGGCATAGTACTCGTATCTGCGTCATCTATGAATTTTCGCACGCTTTCGAAACTCATCTAGCAAGTGGAATGAGGACCAGACGTGGGCATAGTACTCCAGTTTGTACTCCAGACATAATTCTTATATCGCTTAAATGAACTTATACATTTCGCAGAGTCTTTGACAGTTGTGCGTCCTCATTGACACGCATACCGAGAATGGAAATTTCTTCGGTTTCAACGATGCAGGTGTCATTCGTGGATAACGGCTGGGTATTTAAATTTCACTTTTACGATATCAGAGAGCATTGTGTGTTGGAAGCCTTCGCCAGAAACCAATAAGCTTTGGTTCCACTTTTCGCTGAGACATGCCACCAAATCACCACTGGACCTGTTGCTTCTAAAAAGGTTCTGCCGGCAATTGGGAAGTTTTCGTGTTTCGAGATATTTCATGAGCTGACGGTGTATTACCATTTCTATGACCTTGGAAAGAAAGGACGTAAGTGCAATGGGTCTATAGGAGGAGAGAGAAGAAGATTCGCCTTTTTTAGAGACGGAGTGGACAAATGCTGTTGTCCATCTGCTCGGAAAGAGCCCAAGAAAGTCGGATGGATGAAAATACTAACGCTTTGGAGAAATACCATCTGGACTAGCGTATTTATGTATGTTAGGATCTTTAACTATTCTTCCTACTACACGAGTGTGAAAGTGGATTTGTCCCATTGTAGTTTTGAAGTACTCAAGTGAAGTACAAAGCGCAGTAAGTATGCAGCAAGCAATTATAATGAACGTTGGGATAGAGGATTATGCAGAGTTTCTAATATTTTTGACGAAGGATCAAAAATGTTTATTACAGTTGGGACCTTGTACGAATAGTATTTTTTGCCTCCGTTTTAGGTCGTATTAAAATTTCACGTGCTTAAGAAACACGCTGCAGTCTCGTGGCTCATTTGAACTTGTTTCTGTTTTCCTCTGTCGGGTTGATCTAGTACGACGGGAAGATCATTTCTCTAGCCCTGACAGCCTCTTTACAGTTCGAGTCATACCAGGCCTTTTCTTTTAATGTGATACTCTTCTTCGGATGAGAAATAAAGAATCACATTCCAAAGTGAGTTGTGCCTGTGATTATATCTGCTGCGGCGTCGTTATCGAGGAGACATAAAGTCTAAATAAAATTCCTAAAGAAGGTGTGAAGTCCACTCCAATTGACTTTTTCGTACTGCCATACGGTTTCTTTAGGAATCTTTTTTCTAACTATGTGGTCGGTGTACTAGAAATTAGCTGATATTTCCTCTAAACCTATAAGGAAAGCACATCAACAGGATTGGCTATATGACTACCAACGTCTTCGCGTAGGCTCATTTATAAGCTGGGTCAAGTTATTTTCCGCAGCAATGGTCTCGACACACCGTTCTTAGGGTGTTGTCTGTCCAGAATGTCGAAGCCACCCAGAATTGTGTATATTGAAATCGCTAGTAATAACAATTTCAATATGAGCAAATGGTGATACAATTCTGTGCATGGAGTCAGGCAGCGCATCAAACTCGTTAAAGGTCAAATTGCTGTTCAGTTTGGGCCTTCTGTAAATAAAGTAGTAGTGGATAATTTGCTTACGGAGATGGAATTTTAACCACATGCAATTGGATTCCGGATTAGAACAGGGATTACATTGTGGTGGAGTATGGTAAGCTACATCACGACGTATGTGTGAAAATTGCGAGACCGTTTTAGCTTTAAGTCAGAGTGATCCAACAGATGTGGTAGGGGATTTATTTGTGTTTCACCAAGTGCCACCTGTATTTACAGACGTTGACGTACGCCCAAAAGTGATTACTTTTTAGCTCCCGAATATTTGCTATATCCGCTCAAAGTTCCCGAGTCAATACAAAAAACAAACACAAAAACCCACGATGTTATTACCCTTTTCACGCCGCATCGAAAACCGAGATTTCGACAAAAAGTTTACAAAACCTCATTGGAGCGCTCACACCGAACACCGATTAGGTTTTGTTTGACAGTTGTATCAGCTGTGAAATTTTTGTGTAGGCAAGGATTCTTAATCCGATTTTTTTATTCTCCTCCATATTCTGTTGAAAAAAATACAATACAAACGATAATCAATATTTATTCCAATTTGAAGTTTTGCAATTTTGTTTAGACAACTACTCTGTCAGCTGTTTTGCTGATATGCTGAATGTTTCAAAAGGCGTGTCTGCTTCAATAACCTCACAATTGCGAGGAGGTTTTGAGGAGTTTTTATCTTCAAAAACTAGAAAATGTATGGGAAAACTACTGTTTTCGATTGAAATTACGAGAGTTTTCGCAAAAACCCGGTGCAGTTTGATGTGAAGGATATGAAGTGAAAATTCTGACGTTGATTTACCGAATCAAATTACTCTGCCCTTACAATTATTGTTCTCTTTTTGAATTGGTCTTGGTCAGCTATAGCTTTAATGTGAAATGTTGAAGAATTCCAAGTAGAGCAGAAAAGGAATAGACGGAATGAGTTAAGGCAATGAACGTGGGGTGTAATAATGTTCTGCTAGAGCGAGCGGGTGTCAGTTGACAATACAAATAAGATCGCGTTATGTTGTTAATCATTTTGTGAAAAAACATGCATCGAGGCTGCATTTTGCAATTCGACGCCGTGTCGAATTTCGCAGCGAACACATTGTAAAATATTTTTCCTCTTTAATTTTTCCGAGTGTACAACCCGTCGGTCTAGAACGTTAATACTCGTTAGACCATGTATTTTGCTGTTGGGACTTAGATGACCTAAAAAAAACAGTAGTTTTCTCTTCTCCTTTTTTGTACTATCCTGGGTGAATAGCTTGATCTCTGCTATCATAGAATCGTCGCACTCTTTTTGTGTGATCAGTGCAAGAAGCTCCTCTGGATGGGAAGATGATTCAGTCCTCCTATGCAACTTTTTTTGCCACCACCTTCGCCTCCTTTTCGGTAGAGCCCAACGTATTGCAATAGATCGAAGGCCTATCTAAGCTAAGCCTTATAATATAAAAAGTGTTGCCTATGACTGATTTACATAGCTCAATTGTATCCCTTAACCCCGTCTTATATGTAGCAATACCAGGCCCCCATTTTTGATTTGATTTCTGCTGCTGCTCTTGTTCGTTTTGTTCCTGCTGTTGTTACTGCTTTTGTTTTTTTTTTGTTTTTCTATGGTTACAATGTATCCTTCTTTTGGTTTTTTGCTAGTGATACGGCTGTAGATTTGGATATAGCAGAGACATACGAGTAGTCTGTAGTTTTTGTGTTTGCCTTCGTTGTTGCTGATGGTGTCACAGGTTTTCAACAGTCTGCTGTTGTTATTGCTATTGAAAGTTTCGGAGCTTTTGGTGTCCCTGCACCTTTAACGTAGTTTCTTTGGCTTCCACTGCCATAATTGAATTGAAGCTATTGTTTGGGCTCATGTAGTCCTTTTTCATATACTCGGAGATGCATGGGAAATGACTGTATGACTCTCCGTGTTGTCTAATTTTTTTTCTGTTGAAGCCTTGACCGCTTTTCTTACTCCAACTGGCAGCTTTCAGATTAAGCCGATAGGAGGAGGCTAATATGTTCACATTTTCATCTTAAAGCAAATCAGATGATTTTACTCCACGGCGTTTTGTAACCGACTCTGAGTGAAAACTATTTGTCAAGTTGATGGCGGCTCTAGAGGACACCGAGTTGAATAGATAGACAATCCTGTCACTATCTGATGGTGAGGCTTAAAAATCGTCTGTATCAGAAATTAGGTCACCTCGCGGGGTGCATATATGTAGGTGCTTGGTTGCTTGCCATTGTCAAATCAATTCTTTCCAATTTTGCGAGGCAAATGGTGCTGGCCAAGAAGAAGGACGGACCGTGATAAAAGTGAATTGATAGATGCAAAAATCGTGAAGTATTGATATCCGTTGCCCGCCACTGAAGAAAAGTTAGGAGATCACTACTATGCTCGAGTATTACCCGCGCTGGTCTTTTCCATATGGTCATAGCCGAGGAGAGTGAAAAGTTCACCGCGCGCTGTTTTCCACCATCTTCCTAATACGATTTTACGACAACTCGATGCACCAACGAATTTTATTTGCATCAATGAAAGATACGAAACTGACTTTGAGCATTCTCAAAGTTGACTAAATGACTAACTAGAGCAAATGGTCGTTTGTTCAAATCAAGGGTAACCTTCTGGGAAACATATTGGAGGAGTGGTGAGATCAGACCCCCTGATTACAAAAGCGGTGACTGGCTTTTCCTTTCCAAAGTCAGCAAAGGACGTACAGTCTTTCTAGTCTATTGCCGGTTACTCAGGTTTGGCGAAGACTTTAACAGACTTTCTGACGGGAACCAAGCCACTCCGCTAGACTGAAACGGGAGATCATCACTTAAAATCCTAAATGAAAAGTCGTGCGGCGAGTTTGTGTTGGAGCTGTTTAGCTATTTTAAGAGACACGTAACTACACATAGATTCAAGCAGAAATTAGATGCCATATGTCTGGAGAAAAGTGGCGATGCCAAGTTTATTGCTATTTTCCTTTCCCAGTAAGAATCTCAAGGCTTTGGCAGCGGCAGACACTGCTTTCTTACTTGTTGGAGATTCGATTTCAAATCTTCATCGACTACCAGGCCATTCAATATACCAAACTTAGAAAGGAGCTGAATTGCAGAGTGGTGGTGTGAGCGGTGTTTATTGAGGTGTTCGATTGTACTATCAACCATAGTCCAGGGAATGAGATGAAGTATACAGATGCACTCGGGCACAGAACAAGTACCAACAAGATTGTATTCCTTGTGAACTGAAATTTGACAGTCTTTCGAAGAATGATGAGTAGCCACTTAAGTGAGAAAGCGCCCACCACTTCATCGCCATGTACCTACAGCCTTATGCGAGTGTTGGCCGGACATTCACAGAGTTTGTGCTACGTGATGTCATCATCATCCTCACAGCAAGCATCACAGGATGTTGTATCACTTATGCCCACTACTACTTAAGATTTTAGCAAAATTAGTCTACCGATAAGCTGAAGAGTCATTCAATCTGGAATTATGCCTATAGAGACCCAACTATCAATAGAACCCCTAACCGAGGACGCACGCATGCACCTAACGTAGGTTTGGGTAGTGAAAAACTCTCCTCTGACCTGTGCTTAGAAAGTTCATCGGTGATTTCATATACCATTGTGGTTTGGATCCAGACAAGTCTCAGTGAGCTTAGCATTCCAATTGCGCCCAGATAAGCCAGCAACGCTTAAAGCGCTAAAGCGCTAAGTCGAAACAGATGTAAGTGCATCGTTCACTCCACCGATTCTTCGCAATATAGTTCGTTAGCCTCAGGAATGGATATATATTTCCGCCCCGAAGACAGAGGCAAGTTTTCCTAACTCTTCCTGGTTCAAATTCTGGCAAAATATATTCCTGGGCATAGGGTAAATCGATTTTATTTCTTTTCCGAAGCATTAATTCTGGTGTCTTTGCCTACAAAATTTTGAAGCGAACTCACACCGGACCTGCCGCATATTGCGTTTTAGACAGAGGATGCATTCGCAAAGCAGTTTTGCCCACATGAAGCTCGACCATTCTCTCCCTACTCTTCAACATGAAGGTGGTCAGACTTATAGGTCTGAAGATCTTGGCGAAGGTGTAGTCCTCCTTTCGATTTTCGGCACGAGGGCTACTATCACCGTTCGCCAGATTTTTGGTACGTATGTCAGTACAAGGCTAGCAGTAATGATTCTCTTCAGAGTTACCAGCAGCTGCTCTATATCGGACGCACTTAATAGATATCCTACAGTGTTAAATGTCGATTCTAAAATTTGTTGCATGAACTCGTGAGAAGTAGCAGTACTGTAGTCTGATCAAGTCTATTCAAAGGCATAGAGAGCTCAATAATTATTTCCAACTGCGGGACATCCTCTACAAATTTACAAATGGAAACTACCTGTTCGTCACACCGAAAAGTATCCAAAATTCCATTATCAAGCATATACACAGCCAGAATCACGCAAGTGCATGAAGGATAGAGAATCCTTCAAGCCAAAGATACGTTATTCCAAAATTAACAAAAAGGCTCGACAAGATGGTGACGAATTCTGTTCTCTATATCACTGTTTCGATGACGGCTGGAATACAGAAGGGAATCCCAATGTCGTTCGAGATATTTGACGTGCAGACTTACCACGTCAATAACTTAGGCCTAATGCCAGCTACATCAGAAAACTACAAGTCTCTCCTTGTTTTAATCGATGGGTTTAATAAATTTTCTCTACTATTGAGACAACGGCAGGACAAAATTACAGAGGCATTCAGTAGTCGACTGCGCATCATACCCAATAGACGTACGGGGTTTAAAGCAGCCATCTTCAGGGGTTATTATGAGGAGATTACTCACGTGCTAAGCTAATCTCAGATCCTGAGATTACACCAAATTTTCAATTTCATTGCTGTAAAGCTGCAAATGGATTAAAAAATAAAAAACTGAAAAAGATGAGAACGAAAAAATACAGAAGGAGGACACGAGGAATTCTTTACGGAAAGCCAGCAAGAAAGTATGCTGTGAACGACTTTTACATTCCCATGTACAATACTTAATTCAAAACTCGCAATGAAAATCCTACACGAGGTGTACCGACGCAAAATCCCTTACAAAACGCGAATACAAAAATCCCTTTTCTTGGATTCCATCGTTTTGTCCGTAACTAGATTAAATCTGATTACCGTTTTTAAATACCTGAAACCGGTTGCACATACATGGAATTTTTGTGAGATTAAAATTCGTGAGCCATGAATTTTTTTTTCCAAATCGTTTTCACTCCAAATGCTCGCAAAATAAGGACTATTCACTTCTTTATGTATTAACGTGTAACCAACGAAACCGTCAGTCCTTTTTTTTGCTCAGGGAATCGTATGTTCAAATTGCCGAAAAAATAATTCCTTTTATTGAAATTTATTGAAAACCAGGGACAGAGTGGCGTGTGTATAAATACGAGCTTCCCGACCAGTGATTCCCAAACACGTTCACATTTAATCGGAATTTGACTATCCCAAGCCAGTTCCTGGCACTCTTTGAATCCTCGCTTACCTACGCGCTATGAAATTCATATTGTCAATAAAAGAAAATATTTTTTTGTTTATTTTGAAACAAATTTTCCAGAAGACCGGACAATGCAAATTGATTTATACGAGCCTTTACGTATCTCGAAAATGTTCCTTTTCCCCTTCTATTCAAAATACGTCGCTCAAAAACAAATGTTGAAATGAAATTGTTTTCTCTTCTCAGTTTTCCTGGGAATATAGGACCAAATCGAAACGGAAAGTATAATATCATAAATAATTCCTTACTGAATAGAGATTGCCAATGTTTATTGGTCTGTTAAAAAATAAGCTTCCCTATTCGGATTCAAGTCGTGATTCTAACAGTGCTTACGAGGACGAGGAAGTATGGTTGTTTTTCAAATGACAGTAAATTCGATGCATCCGTATTGAGAGTCCGAAGAGGATGTAATCATTTTTCAACAGATTGCAATTTCAATTCGAAATCTATAGAGCGTAGAATCGTTACTGAATGACAGATAAATTTTTGTGTGGAACTATTGCTGAAACAAGGAAAAGGATGTTTGAGCTTTTTTGACATTTAAATAAATAGCATGTTGACGATGCATCGAAATTGCTTTTTTCCTGGATGTGTGGGTTAGACGATGTTTTAGGGAAACCATCTTGATCTTAGAGAAAAAGCTTTGCTCAGAAAGGAGCTATAGTTATCGTTATCGTTAGTTAAGAATTGTTCCCAAATCGATGTACATGCAATAGTTGCTAGAATTGAAATCCAAGTCATCTGTTTGACAGAGTATTGTTCAAAGATAAATTTTTCTTCCCAATAGCTTACCTTTAGGGATTCTTTAGACAAAATTTGAGCAAATTACTTTCGTTAAATTTATCAGAAAAGAGCTCATAGGAAGATTCACCATCGGGTGAGTTGTTTTAATTGATGTGTCCTGCTACGGTTCCGAGAGGAACAATTGTACTTGTCGCGAGTGATTTGTGAAGGATTACTCACAATATCCACTTGTTTGTCTATGGGCCGTTTGTCTACATGCAGTTCTTACGAGACTCTTTCTTCACAAGAAGTGAGGAATCACCGCCTGAGACATAGAAGTTCTCCACTAAGCGAATTGATGATTTTCTGGGCTGAAATATTACTACTCACTTCCTAATCATGTGAACTCCCTACTCCCTTAAAAAAATTCAACGCTGTTTAGCAGAGTTGGCAAGTTCAATGGTTTATGAAACCTACTCCTACAATAGTTTGCATCTTCTTCCCATATGAAAGTATTGAAGCAATCACTAAGCAGAGTGTTACGTAGATATGAGGCACCAATATACCCAAGGACTACCTAGGATATGGCTTAGGCCAGAAGCATAACGTTTCAAATTCGCGTCAAGTATTTGCCTTACCTTCTCTAGCAATTGCATGTGTAAACAGTTACATATGCAAGCTAAAATTACAAGCGCTAGTCAAGTCTCAACGTTGGATAAATGAGATTAACGACATTGCTTGCATCCAGTCTCATGACCTGGTTTTACGTATTCAGGATTGCACCTGCCCGTCCAGATAACAACCGAACGTTTGGAATACGAATGATACTAGTTTATAACGGCCAGCCAAAAACTATGGCGAAACGGGCTAGGTTTCCTATACCTGATGAAAGCTGGCACCAAATACTACAATCCGCAAGTAGTGGCTTGTGCAGATTTGTAATTAGAACCAGACTTATTCAAGAAGTCTTGAGTGGCAGGTATGCGATCGAACAGCCTATTATAATCCGCATCAAATCTGAATTCGTCAACTTCATGTTAAGATGCGCTCACGCCCCAACGGAGGAGAAAGACTATGGTGTCAAGGACTGTCTCTAACTCTTCCACATATGCCGAACGCTCTTAACACAATATTAAAATAGTCTTTGACAATTTTAACGCAGAGCTCGAAACATAAGGGAGAGAACAACTTTGGTATAGCAATCGACAAATACTCGTATAGCCTTCAGGTTCAACGACCTCGCTTCGGTAAGAAATGCCATCGTAGCAATCCCGCGGGCCCCACATCTCAACATTCAATGTGACCACGCAATATCCTGATAAATCTATTGTACTTCTCAACAGATTGACCATAGTGAGATTTATACAATGCGTCATTCCAGCGTTCTGGATGTCTGAACGTTCTAAGAGACCAACAACGACGGCCGCCACATTGTTGTGGACAAGGTAAGAATGTGAAAATTCCTTAACGTCGTAAACTTTGACGTCGACAGGCTGCAATCGCCATAAATCGCCAAGGCCTATTCGCCGATTAAGCGTCCCTTAACCTTACATGTTGTTGCAATTCAGTTGTAAGCAGCTAGACAGCTACCGGAGAGGCCGTTGCTAATGTACTACGTCTAAACTGACCACATTTGTGAAACCCATGGTTTGACGATAAGAAACAGAAAAACGTCGGCCCATCCCATTGCACTTCCTGGATGTTGGTAACATCTGCATAATAGTAGTCAAGGGCCTTTGCTATTTGCAAGATCCGAATTTCGTTGTCCTTTAAATGTTTGCGAGGGATCATCAACAATGAATCCGAGGCTATTAGTTGGTTCAGCTCATCGTTTTAATCTCTTCCGTATCGGGTTGTAAGCAAGAATTGCACTTTTGGCCGAGCATGCCCTTACCATTTAGCCTACATGAGTAAGGGTTTACCCATGCAGTTACTGGGGTCCACCACTGGGAAGAAAGGCAAGCACTACGCTACTACACCCAATTCAAATTTTAAGATAGTTAGCAGTTTCAATATTAATCGCCGCTTATAGCTCTACAGCTATAGTAACAAAAATCTGTTCGGAAATTTTACTAGAAGCGTAAAAGCACAAAATATGAACGAAAGCCTGCAAGGAAAAATCGAAAAAGTGAACGATTCGTAGATATAGAACAACCATTCTTTTGTCAACCATCTAAATGGTCCTCATCAGCGTGGACGTCCCCGAATTTTACAATATGGCAGATCTTGAAAAGGACCCTCAGAATTTTTAAATTTCGCGGGTTTGGAGAGTCCGATTGTCAAAATTTTTTTATTATGTTGGTATAGATGCCCCTGAAGTATGATAAAATGTTCAGCTGTATTCATTGTTTACTTTGTCTATGGCAGCCGCTAAGGTTAGACGTGTTTTTATGAGCTCGGCGATTTTTGTTTGTTAAAAAGAATGGATCAAAGAATTTGTATCAAATTTTGCGTAAAAATGAAATAAAGCCTAACAAGGTGTATGAAATGTCAACAAAGGCCCACGGTGAGTCTGCTAAGAGTAAAACAAGAGTTTACCAGTGGTATAAGCGTTTCCAAGACATTGAAGATGACAAACGCCCCGGACGCCCCAGCACATCAACAACCGATGTAAACGTGGAAAAAGTGAAAGAAATGGTTATGGACGATCGCCGAATCACAATCAGAGAAGTCGCTGATGATGTTGGTATGAAATTTTTTCGAATATTTTGGGTATGAAACGCGTGGCAGCAAAATTTGATCGAAAATTGTTGAACTTTGAACAAAAACACAAATTGCTTGTTAGTGAATTTTTAGCCAAAAACAATACTATAACGATGCCCCAGCCTCCATATTCCCCAGACATGGCTCCGTGTGACTTTTTCCTATTTCCAAAAATAAAGATAACCTTTACAAGCATAGATGGCATTAAAAGCGCATTGCTGAAAGACCTAAAGGCTATCCCAAAGATCGCGTTTGAGAAGTGTTTCGAGTATTTGAAGAGGCGCTGGCACAAGTGCATAATATCTAATGGGGACTATTTTGAAGGCGACAAGGAATAAATAAATAATTTTTTTCAAAAAAATAAAATTCCCGTTATTTTCTGAGCACACATCGGTATAAATATAAAAAAACAGGTCGGTAGAGCAGAGGCGGCGAATAGTCAATTCAAAAGGAAAGCGCTTCGAGTGATTAAACGTGTCGGAATTAATAGGTTTAAATAGTCGAGGTATTTAGATCCGATGGATACCAGAGCTTCTGCTCGGAAAGTCTTCGAAACCATCACCTGGCAATGTTTTCTTCTTCTATTTTCGGAATATCAAATTCCGGCGAATCATGCACTTCTTCACATTGACCTTCTTCTGTACCAGCTCCTGCATATTTGATCTGGTCACATTCCTCAGGAACTCCAATTCCAGGAGATTTCTGCGGAAGCATAACTAGGAACCGTTCCCAGTAAACCTCAGCTAAATGGCAGTTCTTTATAGGTATTCCCCTTCACAACAAAAAAAAAATTCCATTAAGTCCTCCCCCATCCTTTTCTTTTATATTCCAATTCATCGTATTGTATTGCCTGTTGCTAGGACCACCAAATGCAATTGCTTCCAGAGCACGTACTTTAATCCTGAAGCACTTTGCAGAAAAAGCACTGTACCCACAGATACACAGAATAATCAAACTCCCCGGATTGAGTTTTCAACGACAGGATACTCGTTTTCGAGAATTTATTTCGAAAACTATTTCGCCTGGTGTAATCCTGTTATTTGAGGAATTTTGAAAACATTTAGAAAATGACTTCAACGCAAAATTTGCTGTTTCCATACGTCCTTGATGCACTCAGTCATAAGCCTCAAATGCGTAAGGACTATCAAATATCTAAGGTTTCATGGGAAACTAATTAAAAAAAACAATTCCAGGTGAGGTCCAGCGGGTACTACTGAAAAATGTTAGAGATCAACTCCAGAAGGAGGGATTGAAGGTGAAAAATTTAAAGAGAGAACTAGAAGCCACCATTGAGATGGGCAAGAATCTGGGATCTGGGTGTCTTTACTATTGGAGTCAGCGCTGTCATTTACATCCATCGCAGAACGAATCAGATAGGGCATTCGAACTGTTTCTCTCCGCCCGGATCACAGATTCTTGCCCATCTCAATGATGGCTTCTAGTTCTCTCTTTAAATTGTGGACAATAAATAGTCAGCATGCTGTAATAGAGATAGTGGGAGATGGGGTGACTGACTCCAGAAAAACCGGTCCCTTTCGTGAAATGGGCTCCAGAAAGAGCCTGGCATCCCAGGTTATGTGTTGTTAGAAAAACCATTCTTCAAAATGAAATAACTCTACATCTGGACTTGGAATGCTAGGTTCTTTAATAGATCGCTTGCAGCTGAACAAGTAACAAGGCCCGCATACTCGTACAGAACAGATTAAAACACTATTTACGAAGTATTGCCTGTCCAAAAGGAGAAAAGAAAGAAAAATATCGAGTACGTTGGTTTTGAATGTTTGAAGGTTATAATGGGTAGGACACAAAGAGCTCGGCCGGGTATTTCACAAGCGATTTGCTTAGTTAGGAATGAATCAAACTATTTCTGAGCACGTCCCAAAGTTGGGTTGAGCGTAAGCTGCTGAGCAGGCGAGGCGGGTGATATGATTGGGACTCTGAACGGGCGGAGTGCTACCACCGATTTTGTTGCAGCGCTGATGGTAAGAATAGCGATACACCAAGTTAAGGCAAAAGAAATTACGGACTTTCGGGGGTGTCAATTAACCGGCCAATTTTGGTCACCTGTGAGTTTTCGTAATCGATTTTCAACCCTATTTCGCAAGAAGGACCTGATGTTAGAGTGGGGCTCCGCTTTTTGAGGATAAAATAAGTAAATTACTGGCATCACATTGAACCAAGGCTTAATTTCTCTGTTCACTGCGTTGTTTGTCCTATCACTTTGTGCACAGAGAGATGAGCTTACGAGAAGTGGCCGGCCCCGTATTGCTCGTTCGACAGAGAATATCACTGCTATGGACATCTGAGAGAGTCCACAAACACCGATGAGACAACGATGCACACAATTTGGTATCAGCAAACGTTCATTGCTTCGAATTTTGGTGAAAGACTTGATGATGTTCCCTTACAAAGTGCTGACCGTCAAGTAAGGTTAACTTACTCCCATGCTCTGTTAAACGTAGTACCAGAAGAGGATGATTTGTTATAAATCATAATGAGCGACGAAGCCTATTCCCACAAATGTGGGTCTCTGGGGCACGGAGAATCCTCATAAAATGCACCAAGAGCCATTGCATTCTCTCTAAATGACTGCTTGGTGCGGCATTTACAGTGAAAAAGTGACTGCCCCTTATTTTTTTGAGGACACCGACGGCACTACAGTAACCGTAACTGGCAGATGTTAAACAAGTTCTTTTTGCCGCAAATTACTCAATTAGGTCTCGAGCATTTTTGGTTCTAGTAGGATGGAGCAACCGCTCATACAGCTCGGCCAACGACGGAGATTTTGAATCACCAATTTCCAGGCCGTGTGATCTCCCGTTTTAGCGATTTGAACTGCCCACACAGTTCGCCAGATCTGACGGCGCCAGACTTCTTCCTTTGGAGCATTTGAAGATCTCGCGTTTACCACAGTAAACAGGAAATCACCAATTTGGAGCGAGATGAATTGCAAGCAACGACTCAAAATATAGAGTTGAAGCACAAATGTGCATCAACTCAAGAGGTGGACATTTGACCGATATCATTTTCTCAACTTCACATTCATCAATTCTACACCTTTAAGTAAACTTTTCGTTAAAACAGAGCGGAATTTGTTTCATCACATAGGCAGATGTGAGTCTGATGCGACAAATCGCAAGCAACAGAGCTTCTGTCGAGTGCCTAAAAGAACAAAACAGAATCAGGCTAAACATTGCCTAAACATGGTTTGTTGTAGCCGTAACGGCAATAACAAAAGAGAATCTGTGATTGCTGCCCTAACTAGGACCAAGCATTAAATGTAATGGCAACTCAACTTTAATGGTCTAGAAGTATTACCAAACAATCAATGGATGGCTCTAGTTCTACGCAGTCAAGGGTAACTAATGACTAGCATCTTCGCACAACCAGATACATAAGTCGTGTGGGATCACAATGGCACATCACAGTCAACTCTTTTTCCTTCTCTACATCCAGCAAAACACTTATACTCGTATAATGCAAATTCCTGGCAATGCAATTTTCGTTAACTATATTCGTCCTGTGCAGGGCTGAAGTAATGCTTGCATACCCTCAGACCACCTGCTGTTTTGCCAGATATTATACATAAATATTTGCTCCTTATACTCCACTGAGCCCGAATGCTATCTGTGTTCTGTCGAAGACTTCAGTTATTAATGCGATCTAGGCCAATGAAGAGTTCATCCATAAAAACCGAAAGTTAAGTCTGCTTTGTTGTTTCGAAGGCTTTTTTATTACGTATTGCATGAAACTTCAACAACATTTCATTCCCCTAGTAGCAATGCAGCGATGTTTTGTGACTTCCTCATGACATAAATTTGTACCCACATCCCAAAACCTATTTCACAGCTTTCAAATGAATTATATTTTCTTGGTTGGATGTTTTTTTAGGACACAACAAAGGCAAAGGATTCTCAGATATGTTATCCCACGTATCTGCATTGAGACCCTACAATCAGGCCTCAGCAGCGCTCTGTTGGACATCCCTGTGGCGTACTTTGCACAAAGACATGGCTGTATATTCTTATAAGGCCATTATGCACGTCGAATTTTCGCTGATTGGGCTCTATCAACCTCAGTGAAAATTCACTTTTTTGGTTGAATACCGTTATTAACAAGTAAAACTGTCACGTTTGGCCAAGGGGATAGCTGAAGGCAGTTATTGTATACGAAAAAGTGTACTGCTGATATGGTTTTCATGTCGGAGGTGTCTTTGGGCCGTACTTCTTACGAGATGATGCCGGCGAGTCAGATGCAATCAATCGAAAGCTCTATCGTTCCATGTAACTTTCTTTTTTTCATAAATTGTAATTGGATGGCTTGGAGAACGTGGCCGCTTGTCAAACAGCGCGTGCCAAAATCGGCTTATTGAAGTTGAAGTTCGATGATCGTCATATTGAAAAAAATAGTGCTCTTGTAAATAGAGGATCCACTCATACTGCCACTATGGTATTGGTATATGCCAATAAGTGAAGAACCTCAGACCGCTTGGAAATGCAGAAACAAGTAATCGTCTCTACTTGCATTTGCCCAACAACAACAATACGGGAATATGTATGAACGGATTTTCTTCTAGCTTAAGGGAGTTTTCCTTTGCAATTGATGCTTGTGAATGTGATATTTTTGCATTGACTGAGATGTGGCTCTATGACGACATGAAGAATGAAGAGTTATTTGACATTTCCTTATACAGGATGTCCCCTAATTCGTTGACGATAATTTGGAAAATGATTTCTGGACATATTCTAAGAAAAAAATCGTTCTACAGTAAGGGTCTATCTCCAATGCCGACATCATTTATCGAGGATTTAAGAAAAGGCTTACGTTGGTGTACCCTGATCCATGTTAACGGAAATTGCTCTGTTAGTAGGTACTAATGGTAAAAATTTCGAAGAAATACCAGCCTTTCTAACGGCGTTTAAATAAAGTTGATATCTTGTTTGAGTCTTTAGATATCCAATTTCTAAGCCTGTTCCGTTTTCATTGCCCATGCTAATTTTTGACTTTGAGGTCACTTTTCTTATGAAAGTAACAATAATAAAATAAAAAATTCTCATCAAGTTTGCACAAAAACCCACAGATTTTATGATACTTGGAAAAACCTGCAACAGGTGAAAACGGAATTTATGATTTTTTTACCAACGTTTCTAACAACAGTTGACAATACATACTCGTAAGAGTAGTTTTCTACAAATTACTAATTTTCCAATATTTTTTTAAGTCGCATAGCTATTACAACCCTCATTTCCTTACCCTGTTCCTTAAAAGTTCTCAGAAGAGTTAGGTTTAGCGTATATAGGCCTATTTGGAAAATCTACCGTACAGAAATGGTATAAAAGATTAGAAAAAAAAATTAATTCATCAGTTTAATTTTTTACGCTAAGGTTACAGTTGGTTAGAAACGCTGTTTGAAATGTCAGCATTTACAAACAAAGAATATGCAGACATTATTAACATTTATGGGCTATGCAATGGAAGTTCAACTAGTGCGCGACAAAGATACCATGAACTTTATCCTAACCGACGACTTCCTAATAAAAGAGTACTTCTAAATACGTATCGAAGGCTTCGAGAAACGGGATCAGTTTCGAATACACGCCTTTTCATCGATTGCCTTACTGACTCTGGTCTGTATCAATTAAGTGGTGTCACCAATAACATTGGCAGACAACTCGACCTAGTCTTCGCCACTGATACAGATAACTGCATCATTTTAGAAAGCAAACATCTTCTTTCTAAGTTGCATAGTTACCACCCTCCCCTTTGTCTTACGTTAGCGTATGACAATGGTCTTAATCGCGTTTCTTATGAGTATTCTTACAGTTTTAATTTTCATAGGGCTAACTACCGCAAACTGAATAACCTCCTCAGTATGGCCAATTTTGAACTTCTTTACGATAATCCCAACCTCACGGTTAACGATGCTCTCGCATCCTTTTATACCGAAATTTTCAAATGTCTCTCCCAATCTGTACCTTTTTTACCCAAAAAGAATCCCTCATCATCACCACCCTGGTATAATAAAGAGCTGCGATCTCTTCGTAATAAGAGAGATAAGCTCTGGCGTACTTACTTAATATCGCGTTCCGACATCGATTTCTTTTACTACCAGTTTGTCCTAATAAATTTCTCTGTATTTTGTTAAACTCTATATGACAACTATTTAAACCAAATGGACCGCACACTCATTTCCGACCCTAAGCGATTCTTTCAGTTCATCAAAACTAAAAGTAAATCGGATAACTATCCATCATCTCTGAATTTTCTAGAAAAGTCCTCGGGCGATCCCCAAATTATAGCAAATCTCTTCGCAACTTTTTTTAGCCAAGCGTTCGCCACACATTCCCAAGAGCCAGACCACTCTTACTTTTCCTACTTAAATAGCTGCCAACAAACAACTTTGGAATATGTGTCTATAACTTTAGAGCAAGTCAACGATAAAATAATAAACCTCAAAGATGATTATTCCGCCGGCCCTGATGATCTTCCCCCTATATTTTTAAAGAAATGTGAAATGCACCTAGCCCAACCTCTTACAGCTCTCTTTCAGCTTTCTATCACCCAGGGATTATTTCCCTCGACCTGAAAAAAGTCATTTATTATTCCCCTACATAAAAAAGGCCGAAAAGATGATATTTCCAACTATCGACCAATTGCTAAGCTGTCCTGCATACCTAAGCTTTTCGAGAGCATTATTTATGACATAATGCTTTTCCATTGTAAACCTATTGTTTGCTAAAACCAGCACGGGTTTCTCAAAGGTAGATCTACGACCACCAACTTAACGGAATTCGTATCAAGCACTTTATGTGCACTGGAATCTGGAAATGAAGTTGATGTGATTGCCACCGATTTCAGCAAAGCCTTTGATAGGATTTCACATGATATAATCCTTCTGAAATTAAAAGCTCTTGGTTTCCAAATAAACTTTATAATATGGGTTCAATCATATTAAAATGAAAGACAGTACTATGTTTTATTTAGGTCCATGATTTCTGACCCAATTAAAGCCTCCTCTGGTGTCCCTCAAGACAGCCACTTTGGCCCCTTACTATTTACGCAGACTATATGAAAATCTTTAGATATACGAGTATGTCTTCTTCCTCAAACAGCCTACCACTGCAGGAAGATCTTGACAGATTTTGTACTTGGTGTCAGAAGAATTTTCTTGAGCTTAACGTCAATAAGTGTCAGGCTATAACGTATTCCCGTAAGCGGCCCCCTACTTCACCTCGCTGCTATCTAATCTTTAATCTGCCTGTTCCCTTAGTGAATGAGTTGCGTGATTTAGGTGTTATCAGTGATAAGGAACTCAATTTCCGTTCTCACATTGATAGTATAATAAAAAAAAAGCCAACTCTGCCCTTGGCTTCATCAAGCGCTGGTCTAAGGAGTTTTCCAATCCTTATGTTACCAAATCTCTTTACATAACCTTTGTTAGGCCTCTTCTTGAATATGCAAGCCAAGTTTGGTCACCCTACTACAGAACACACATCCTCCGGATAGAAGCTCTTCAACGCAGGTTTTTACGATTCGCTTTACGTGGTCTTCCCTGGGATGACTTACCACCTTATACCGACCGGCTGAAACTTATAAATTTACGACCCCTTTTTATACGTCGAAAAGTTGCCGACATTCTCTTTATTTATCAAATTTTAGTTGGGAATATCGATTGTCCTTCTTTACTTCGACTTATTTCTTTTAATACCAATCCACGCAATCTTAGGTCTGTGCCACTTTTCCGGCTCAATCTTCACCGAACGAATTACGGACACTTGGAGCTAATGTCTAGAATGCTTCGTGAAGTTAACGATGTTCTGCCTCTCTTCGACTACCATCTCACCAAACTCTCTCTTAAAAATACTCTTATTTCCACCTATGCCTCACATCCTAACTTTTTTTAACCGCTCCCACCGTTTAGTTTCTATCTTTAGTTTTAAGTGAAAATTGTTAGTTCTAAGAATAAGCTTGCAATAAGCAATAATAAATCTGTCCGGGGTTGACCCGGGCCGCAAATCAAATCAAATCGTTACACGACCGAAGGCGGGAGCTCTTGATGAAAGAATACTGGATGCTGTTACAACTGATCCATCAATCAGCATCAGACGCTCAGCCTCGCAATTCAATGTTTCCAGACATAAAATTTATAATGTACTGCATGGAGAAAATCTTTATCCATACCACCATACACCTGTGCAAGAACTGCTACTAACTGGAGCGGAGCTTGGATGACAACCAGTTTATTAGCAGAATTCTTTAGACGGATGAATCTTAATTTACAAGAGATGGGATCACAAATTTTCAAAATCTTCATACGTGGGCTGCGGACAATCCACATACAAGGAGACACAAATCATTTCAATACAAATTCCGCGTCAATATGTGGGCATGTGTACTTGGAAACAAGTTAATCGGCCCCCCCTACCACCTGGGCTGAATTCTACAAACTATATGGAGTTTTTGCGAAATGATTTACCAGAACTATTGGAGAACATTCCACTGATTCAACTATTTTCAACAGGACGGTGCTCCAGCCCACTATGGTTGTGAGGTTAAGAATTGGCTAGATGAGGAGTATGGTAACCGTTGGATAGGAAGAAATGGACCAGTTCACTGGCCTGCAAGATCTCCTGACCTTACAGTATTGGATTTTTTGTATAAGGAAGAATGAAAGAATTTGTTTTTTCAACAGAAATACTCGTAGCAACTTTAAGTGAATTGGAGGAGCGTATTCTCAAAGCGTCATCAAAAGTGAGGCCGCAGTTAACATCAATAAACATTCGCAGTGCAATTCAAAAACGGGCCCTAGCATGCATACAAAACCAAGGAGGATACTTTGAGCACCTGTTGTAACTGATTTAGTATACCTACACAGAAAATAAAAACTACCTAAGACCACACAAAATCACTTTCTTATTCATAGCCTTTGGAGTTTAAAGCAAAAAAACCCTTTTTTATAAATTTTAACTGTTACTTTCATAAGAAAAAAATAGTAAAACGTTATGTTAAATAGGCATTTTCTGGAGAAAAGTGACTTCAAAATCGAAAATTAGCATTTGCAATGAAAATAGAACAGGTTTAGAAATTGGATCTCTAAAGACTCAAACAACATATCAACTTTACTTAAACGCCGTTATAAAGGCTGGTATTTCTTTTAAATTTTTACCATTAGTACCTACTAACAGAGCAATTTCCGTTAACATGGGTCAGGGTAAACCAAAGTAAGCCTTTTCTTAAATCCTCGATAAATGATTGGAGATAGACGCTTACTGTAGAACGATTTTTTTCTTAGAATATGCCCAGGAATTACTTCCCAAATTATCGTCAATGAATTAGGTGACCGATTCCGCAGGGAGAGGATTTAAGAGAACAAAAATGGTACGAAAGAGTAAATGTTTTTGCCTGAAGTTTACAATGCCTAGCCCAACTTTACATGGCTTAGAACTAAAATGCTGTTGCATAAATTACTTTAATTTTTTTTATTATGGCGTCGACAAATTTCAACGCACTTCATATGTAATGCTACCTGTTATCTACGGTGAGATTGGCAAAAAATTCAAATCAGATAAGCAAAAAACGTTTGCTGTGACACTGTAGTTCTCTAACTTTGCCAGCAATAATGATCTACGAAAGCATAATGAGCAAATAATCAAAAACGGTATAGCTACATAGAAACATAATCAAATAATCAATTCATGCGAGACCTTTTTGCTTCATTTATCCAATCGTCATCATATGCAAATCCCATAGAGTACCAACGAGTATGTACAGAACTTTTTTTTGTATTTTATCAGAATATAATTTTCTATATTTCCTCTCCCACCAGGGGTGTCATAAATTTTTGGAAAACTGGACATTCACAATGATTATTCCTCAGGTAGAAAATGGCCGTCCCATCAGTACGCTTTCAACTTCAGTTTATTAGAAGGAAAATAAAAAATCCAACCTTAAACAGATCGCAAATGCGATCTTGAAAACAACGTTGAGGTGTACGAGGGGCGTTCAATATATTCTCGGTATCGATATGAAGGAAAACGCGAATTCAATTTAAATTGTTTTTATTTTTCAATATAATCTCCCCTAACATCAATGCATTTGTTATATCTTGAGATAAGCTTTTTTAAACCCTCAAAAAAATAAATTTCCTCTTTCTCTGCAAAATACCGACTTGAGTTCTTCATCATCCGAAAATCTTTTTCCACGAAGACATTTTTTCAAATCCGGAAACAGGAAATAATCACTAGGGGCAAGGTCTGGACTATAGGGTGGGTGTTGGATTTCTTCGAAACCACAATCTCGCGCAGCAGCCTTGGGAACTCGCGCCGTGTGAACAGGAGCGTTGTCATGAAGAAGCAACACACCCGCTGCGAGTTTACCCCGTCTTTTCTTTTTAATTTCCTCCCGCAAATTATGCAAAGTGGAAGCGTAGGATGTGGCGTTGATGGTTTCACCTTTCTTTTGTACTCAATGAGCAAGATTCCCTTTGAGTCCCAAAAAACTGTGGCCATGAGCTTCCCGGCAGACGGAGTGACTTTGAACTTCTTCGGGGGGTCTGTTCCTTTTTTATGCCACTGCATGGACTCTTGTTTGCTTTCAGGGTCATAGTGGTGGACCCATGTTTCGTCCCCAGTAACAATTCGATCCATAACACCGTCCGCGTTCTCACTACACATCTCCAAAAGCTCTCTACAGCATGCGATTCTCACTTTTTTCTGAGGCGCTGTGAGCATTCGAGGCACCCATCTTACACTGACCTTTGAAAGGTTAAGATGGTCATGAAGAATGGTGTGAATGCTACCAATTGAAGGCTTGGTGATCTCTGCCATCATTTTCACCTTTATTCGGGCATCCTCAAGAACAAGTTTTTCGACTTCTTTGATGCTTTCTCCCGTACAAGCAGTAGCCGGAGCGCCGGAGCGGGGGTCGTCTTCAATGCTCTCTCTGCCTCACTGGAACTCACTTGACCACTTTTGCACAGTTGATAATGAAGGTGCGGAACCCTGGTAAACAGCCACCATCTCTTCATGAATAGTTTTTTGACTTTTTCCTTGCTTAGTGAGAAATTTAATTACAGCGCGATGCTCAATTTTCACCATCATCGTCTCAGTTGCCATTATGATTCTGTTTAACTAGAGATAAAACGCGAATTAATAATCACATTTATATGAAATTTTACATGAATGCACTAAAATAATAGTATTACTTGATAAATAAGTCAATTTATATATACAACTACAGCTTCACACGATACCGAGAATATGTTGAACGCACCTCGTAGATAGTTTTTGTTTATGGCTCCACCCATTTTCGTGTTTCTTAGGTCATATTTGCCAATTTAAGAGATGATAAAAGAAATTTTAAGAGACCGGCGCAATAGAATGGCAAACTCAGTTGGTACGGAGTACGGACTATACTCCGTATTTCATTGCGATCGATTATTACCCATGATTCGTAAAAAACTAAATTCTCATCCTGCTTGATACAATAAAAGATTACTTAAATTAAAAAATGCTAAGAATTCAGCACATAAATTCTTCAAAAGATCGTGTTCTTCTGGAGATTATACTCTTTTTTCACGTCTAGGAAAAGAGATAGTTTTTCTCTCCAAATTTCTGTATTGCAATTTTATTCGTTCTGTAGAAGTTAATCTTAAAAATAGACCAAAAACTTTTTGGAAATTAATCAATATGAAGAGAAAAAGTATCGGTTTTCCAACAATGATGTTCCTTGATGACAAACAATCTAATGACCCTAAACAAATCGGAGATATTTTTGCAGAATACTTTCAAGGTATTTACATATATTTCAACCTGCTCGTCCTCCATTTTAGGGTTTTTTTCCAATAGTTTTAGGTCAATGTTTCAGCTCACTTAGTTTCCCTTTATTCGAATTATTTAATGAATCCCAACATGACTTTTGGATGGACTGTTTCGAACTTAGTGGAATTTACAAATTTCGGCATTTATTCCTTGGAAGCCCATAAACAAGTCGATGTGATTTATACAGATTTTGTTAAAGCTTTTAGCAGAATTAACTTGACTATTCTTTTAAATAAATTAACTGCATATGGCTTTTATGGTTCATTGCTGCAATGGTTTAAATGCTATTTGCATTTGCATTTGCAATATGTTCTTATTGGAGACTATTTTTCTAAGGAAATTTTAGTCAGCTCTGGTGTTCCAGAAGGCAGCTATCTAGGTCCAACGCTATTCTTACTTTTTAGCAATGATTTGTTAAACTTATTAAAGCATTGCTATTGTCTCATGTATGCGGATGATATAAATTTTTTTTGCTGAGATATCTACTATAAACGACTCTTTGTTGTTACAAGAAGATCTAAATAGTCATCACTTAGTGAGATGAGAATTAAACGACTTAAGGTTAAATATAGACAAGTGTGCTTGCAGGAGCTATAATAGAACTCTGCATCATATTGTTACACATTATATATGTAATAAATAGTTCTCAAATAAAAGCAGTATTTAATATTGTATGAAAGACCTCGGTGTAATTTTTGATAGCAAGGAACTCATCTGATTTTAAAGACCCTTATACTAGAAAGGCATTATATTGTAACATTGTGCATGCTGTCATGGAGTATGCTTGTGTTTTGTGCGATCCTTTCACTGTTACAGATATACGTAGAATCGAAAACGTGCAAAAGAATGTCCCTTATGTTCATCATTCTTACTGTTCTAAATGTCTCCTACTTGGAATGCAATTTCTTGAATCGAGAAGAAAAATGTATAATGTCATGCTGATCATAGATATACTAATATGCGACCATTGACAGTGAGAATTTGCTTAGATGTTTGAATTTGTACACTCCTTCCAGAGTCCTAAGACCTTGATCCCTATTATTTGAATTTCCTCGTAATACATTGTATGGTCAACGTAAACCTATTTATTTGTGCATAAATAAATAAATAAAAAAAAAGATAAGCATTTGACGTGAAATTGCTGGAATGTCCTGAAATGTGAAGAGGTCATAGAAACTGGGCTCAATGCATCCACTAATTGCACGTGGATCCCTTTAAAATATTTGAAAAAATCTTCTAGGAGTGCATCTAATAAAGAACCCTGTATATACGATTCGGATATATTTTCAGATTTTAGAGCCGTCCTAATGAGATTTCTGGAAATGCTTTTAAATGTTTTTTCCAAATCGATGAAGAAGATATGCAGATCTATTGAAGCCCTCTTCATTAATTTAAATATTCTCATAGTATGCGACATTAGTTTCACCAATCGAGAGTTGCTGCCTTTATAGAGTCGAAAAAAAAAACTGTCACTCTTCTTGCTAAGCATTCGCTCGCATCTCAATATTTTTTAAGCAGAATCACGATCCAATTAAACCCAAGATTTTACGACTGTCGCCTATACCCCGGAGGGTATGTAATCCTGTCCGACTTAACGCCCCGGGTCCATTGTTTTCACTTTTCGGTTTCTGTAAAATCTGCCCAAAAACGCGTAAAAGTGATATGTCCATCTATTGCGAATTTCGCTGCTCCACGTAATCACGTATCCAGCTTCAATCTATTTCACGAATTAAATCTCTTTCGACTTTTTTCTCCGTTGTTGCCCAACATTAAAAATATTAACTAGTTTGCTTCGACGTTGAGCTTCTTCCTGTTACCTACTTATGTGGGTCCCCGCCCAATTGTCAAGGCTTCGCCCATCAATGATGTTGTCTAATAAAAAGCGGGGACTCAGCAAAGTGCTGGTCTTATCGTAACGGTTTTCAGATGACGCCACCGAAGGTCGCTATTATTTGACCAGTTACAAGCGGTCGGTCATAGGTCCGGCTGGGTGGCAGGATCACCGGTAGTCCCTCCCAGGGACCCTCAAAAGGCCCCCGGTTGTCGATCCGGGCCTGACTTATTGGAGGTAGGTTGCCTTGTGGGAGCGTCATGGTGGCTGTGGTTTAAACCCAAATCGCGGGAAAGGTCTTCCTGTTAGGTTGGCACAATGGAGAGTGCTGGGTGCTGTGACCCTAAGAATAGTAAGAGGTCGGCCTCGGCTCTTACCAAGGGTAGAACTTTTGCCTCCAACACAGTTCCGAATTGGCATCGACGGAGAGCGATGGCAAGGCGTATCCTTGCTCCCATGAATGTAAGGGCATCCCGTAAACTTAAGTCTACACGACAAGTATTTACGTATATATTTCATCGACTTCGCAAGTCCACGGTTAACGACTTGCTTTTTTTCCTACATTTGTCATTGAAGATGTTCCATATACCTTGTACGGTTAGTTCCTCTTCTTCGTCCATAGCATTCTAGAGCCAATCTCGAAAATTCAGCCTCTAGACCGGGCCCCATTCCTCAACTACAAAGGTAGTCAAAGAAGTACCCGACCAACAAAGAAAATACAAAAAATTTGGGAAAAAATATGTGTGTTTCTCTACGTAGGTTCCTTTTAGTTCAATACACTTTTCCGTCCTCAAACACCGAGACATTTCTTCAAGTTCGGAAATAGAAAATAGTCCGAGTGGGCTTCATCTGGTGAATAGGGTGCATGAGGAAGCAATTCCAACTTTAACCCATTGACAGTTCACTGGCGCATTGTCTTGATGAAAGAAAATATTTTTCTTCGCCAAATGCGGCCGTGTTTTCCTGATTCCATCTTTCAAACGCTGCAATAAGTTCGCATAATTCACGCCGTTGATTATCTTTCTGAAGATAATCGATGAAATTATCCCAGGCGCATCCCAACAAACTGACGCCATGACCTTTCCTGCTGATGGAACTGATTTCGCCTTCTTAGAAGCCCATTCTCCCCTTTGAGTCTATTATTTTGGCTGTTCCTTCGACACGAGTGTGTAATGATGGACCCATATTTCATCTATGGTTACGAACCGACGAAACTTCGCCAACCACTCAATTGAAGCGAGGTGTTTTGTTCCATCTTGCGTACGGCTTTCTCAAGTCCAACTTTTCATTCAACATGCGATGTAAAGTGCTTTTCGAAATGGCTATCATATCTGCTAGTTCACGCACTTTCAATGGACGGTCATCCAATATCATTTTGTGGATTTTCTTCAATATTTCAGGTGAACTCACCTCATTTGGTCGACCACTGCGATGTTCGTCTTGGCAACTCGTACGGCCTCGCTTAGACTCTCTGCCGCCCAATATTTTATTATTGTAAACGAAGGAGCAGACTTCCCCAGAGCAGAATCCAGTTCCGTTTTCCGACGATGACCAATTTTTTCCATATTTAAAAATTCATTGATAGCTTCCGAACTAATACTAAACAATGTAACGTCGTCAAACTTCAAATTGAAGCTTTATAAGGTTGGTATTTTCTACAATAGCTATTCTTTTTAGACAACAACCGCCATCTATACGTCAGGTCGGGTACTTCTGGGACTACCTTCGTAAGTTGTTGCATTTTCATTTCTCGTCTGAAGCCGGTTTTCAAAGAAGGTTTCTGCACGAACAAGCCAGTGATCAGAAATGTGCTCGAAGGTTTTCCGCAGTGCACCTGATGGGATGCGGAATTGAGAACAATAAAGGGCACCCGTTACTTCGACTTCAAGGCCCTTAGGACCATCATTTCAATTCTTTTTCTGCCAAATGGCCAAAGTATGTATTGTAATTTGTTGGATACAAAACAAATTCTTTGTTACTTAAAAGGTATTAGAACCAACTCTGGATTATATTTTAAAACTTTCTTGTCGATGCTGATATAACATACATAACTTTGCTCTTTGTGTTTGCTGTCTCTTCAATATTTGTTTCCCTTTCATTTTCCGTCCTTGCAAAGTTCTTGAAGAGAACTAAGTTCTACAAAACTTTCCACATACACAATTCCAGCTGCTGGTGACTAACTTCCACAGAAAGAAGGAACAAACTTCAACTGTTCTCGACCTCATTTCATTAAAAACGCGTTCATCACATCAAAGTAAATGCCAAACTATTTCCATTTCCCAGACAATATACCTCATTACGTCAGTTGGCAAAATATTGACAACTTTTGATGTTCACCTATCATCACTAGACATGTTTGTGACTGACATAGCCTCCATAATCACATCCCTATGCAGGAGTATCCATAGTATTGTGTTTTATTCTCCTCACCTCATCAATGATTTCCTCTGCAGTTGCATTGAATTGGGAATTTGCAGAATTCCAATGAAACAATTGGCATTGACATCTGAACCTTCTGATATACGACGAGTACGAGTATCTCTGGCGGGATGGAGTGTCCTTCCGTTGATTTATGAGCTCGAAAATTGAAATCCACGCAATCAATGGACGACTGGGGTTTCTAAATAATCTCCATGATGTATTAGGGTAGGAAATGTGCAAAAAATAAAAAATAAATTCCAATGACAACAGGGCAGGGTGAATAATTTTGCTCTTCTGTTCTGTTATGTTTCGCAGCTGGTAGGGATAGATAATGATTTTTTTTTTTTTTTTGTGTCGGTTTCCTAACAGGAATTTGAATTGGGTGGTTTTTTTCGGATGCCTAAAATGAACATTGTCGGGTAAGTACCGCCATAAAGTATTGCACTTGTCAGTCAGAACGAAATTGAATAGATAAACATAGGTAATGAGCAGTTTGTTAGGGGATCAATAAATCAAGGGATTCAATTGAAATGCCGTCATTGCGTGGCAACACATGTTCCGATAGGAGGACTATTTTATTGCTCAATAAATGTTACGGACGTTATCAGTAGGCAAAAGTTATGATGGAGCGTTGATGGCACAGGTTCATGGTCAATATTTTCGCACGTCACCCGAAATTGATTGGCTAATGGCTGCGTGGTTTGAGTGACACGAAAGTGGTTTGCCGAATTGATTGTGCTTCATAGCTTACTTATTAATTAAAGTGATTTTGATACATCAAATTTGAAGTGGTGACTCAGCGTCTGGAACAAATTTAATGGCAAATGCATAAGCGGCCGTGAAACGATATTCAGTGTATTAAAAGTCGCATATACTCGTATCTTAGAGCTAACGTTCAAGTTCTTCCCATATTTTAGGGCCAACTATAGTTAAGGGTGGTGAAATTATTTAACCGTCAAATGAATTCCGCGTTTGCCGGTCGGAGGAGGTAGGAAGTCATTGAGAATAATCACCAGCAACACTCTGCGGTAAGCTGAGTCTGATTACGCAAATGTTACTGAACACACGGAAGCATAACTTGATGAACTTCAGTGCATACACATGTTTTAGACAAAGCAGAAGGCTAAAGCCAGATCCAGCGATGACCTCATTTGAGCTAAATTGACTTCTTTGGAGCTGAGGCCAAATAAGGATTTTTTTTCGTTAACTCGCCAGGTTGTCGCAATAGAGATGGTAACGAAGGAGTTTGAGTTGAACTAAAGCGTACTTGCCTCCATACTGGACTATTGGCACTTTTTCTGACGGATCTGGCTGTGGGTCAACTGTCCGATTACGTAAAACATCGCGAGTATATGTTGGATATGGATAGATTTACTGCTGATGAATTCACGAACAGACCAATGGCTTTTAGCTATGCAGGTAAAATGTCCGGCACCTTGGAAGCAAAAATGCCGCCGAACAATTACCTGCCAATTTACCACTAAATAAGTGAAATGGAATGGGTCGGGTCGAAGAAGAATGAAAAGCTACTGAGGCATCTGGTGATTGATTCAGAGAGCAGACAGACAGACAGACATCATAGGAAGTCTTAAGTTGCAAGCACCTGGGAGAACGTCTGATTTTACAATTCCCATCAAAGCCAAATTCGTCAACATAAACCTAATACCGACTCAAGCCCCACAGAGAAAAATCACGACTTTGTCTAAGATTTCTTCTAGGAACACCTCATATATGAACAGTGTCCCAAGAACGAGGTGAAAGGAGGGTATTTTTGGCGGAACAGTTAAAAAAAAAACAGCTTTGGGGCGAAATACCATCATACTTAGTACATGTTTCCACACTTCAACATGCACAAAAATACCCGACAGTCAACTGGTCAAAAATCGCATCAACCAAATTGACCAGGCAACCATTGTTTTGAAAGGCCAACATCAGCAACTACCCTACAAAAATACCAGTCGTAAAACTCCAAAACACAACGACTAAATTTAGCGCCTAAATTTACATAGATACACAAGCCCGACCGTCAAACAGTTTTTTTCAGGTTTAAGACTTAAAAACTCTCCTCTGAGGCTCGCGCAGTTCCTCAGTTATATCATTTTCTCTGGTCTCATTATAACCTGGGACCCAAACAAGATTTAGCAATCCCCACAGCATTCGGAAAAGCCTTCCCTTACTATGGAAGTGGTAGACGCAGATATGGAAGACACAGATAATTTTCCAATCAAATGATTTCTTACAAAATTAGGTAGATATGATATATGATATATGTATCTCCAAAAATGCCCCAGTTCCTCGTTCTAGATCGATTTTAGAGCCCTTCGGAAAGTCCGAATATATTCCTTTTCTGGCTTAAATTTCAAGCGAAATTATTCATAGCAACAGGAAAAATAGATTTCCTACTTTCTCTGGTACCATTGCATCGGATGATATGTCCATAAGACCAGAGTCAAAAGACGTCTCCTTCTCCAAATCATAAAAACCAATTTCTTTTAAACAGAAGATGGCTTTGAGAAGTAGCCAAGTAGCAGTACCAGCAGTGAAAGTGAAAGTCCCGCTGCAGCCGAGACAGGCCGTTCTTTGGACTCTGGTAAAAGCTGCAGTGTCGTATTTTCGGGAAAGCTTGTTTCACTAAACAACTGACGTACAATTGGGTGAGACATAGGCTCGAACCGTATATCTAGGTAGCTGGAGGTTTTCGACATAGCGTATTTTGTTTAAAGGAGTTTGCTATCCAGAATGGCATCCAAATAGTTAGGTTCCTCAGAAAATGAGATTAGCACTAGATGAGTCAGATTCCCTTATCTCGTACCGAGAACAACTTGAATTTTAAAAGGATTGACTGAAAGCTTATTTCCAACGTACCAATCATCGAACACGTCTAGGGCTGCCTGCGCTTAATTTCAGACAGTCGAACTTAAGTCATTCATAGCTAAAGTCTGTAGCAACTAAACCTTGGTTACAGAATCGGAGAAGGTTAGATCGTGAGAGTGAATTCTGTATATAAAGACAACTTCTACGTCTTCGTCACTCGTCATTTAGTGGTATGACACCTTTTGAACGTCCGAAGCCACAGACGGAAAACCTCCTACCTAGAGATGCAGTAGCGAACTTAGAGTATAAAGTGTAATCCATACTCTTTTGGAAGTGAACCTCTTCCAGATAGGAAGGTGAGTCACACCGAGGTTAAACCATCTAGAGAGAAACTTTGTCTAAGCCCGCAACAGAAGAAGAGCTATTCCTTTTTTCCTTTCCGTTTTTTAATGTCAAATCCAGGTTTCTAAGTTTGAAATCGAATCATTACCTCCTTTTCCCCGGGTTAACCGGAATTCAAAAGATGTCGCCCATCAACTTTGGTAACGTCAAGACTTTAAAAGCCGTACTTCCCACGGACTTGATTCGCTGTACAGACTTGCTTATCTCCTTTTTTGTTAACCCTAAAAATTCAGTTTTTCATACAGCACCCCTCTGTTTGAGTGAAAACATTCTATGCTTTGGCTAGCTCGCATAGTTGATCAGCATTGAACGTGCACTCATCGTCGTTCAGAGTGTGTTCACTGCCAGTCGTACCAGCCCGATGCGCCAAAATTAAATAGCAACACCTTTCAAAGTGTCGTCCTTTTTGGCCTTTCGAACTTTACTTGGAGGAAAATTTTTCCGCCACTTCCAAGTTCTGTTCTCTCGAATTGCATCCTTTGCCTGTTGTAGTACTGGTTTCAATGAGACCTTATGCTCTAGAAAAGACACCATCAGAGTTGTTTTTCGGGGTGGATTTTACTGCATCATATGACCTCTGTTTACCAAATCTGCTGGTTGTAGCATCAGTTTCATCTAGACATCGTGTGCGGGTAGAGGCACCGCTGGTTTTATTTTTGTAAATGGGCGTCCACTGGAATAGCATCCTTGATAGATTGTAGAACTGGGTTCATAGGGGGATGAGAAAATTTATCGTCAGAGGAAGTACCAGAAGTTTCTTTCCTCATGCATTTGTTTGAGATGGTAAAAATTGATACAGTTTCAGTCGCGAGAGCTTGATTGGTATCAGTGCATGTCACTTCCACCAATCTGTTTTTCTTTCAGATCGCCGCTAGAGGAGCGAGTTATTTAGTTCTCGCACCTTCGACTATGTTTGCCGTCATGGGTTTGCTTCACCTTTTCCTTTCGCCTTCTCTTAAGACGTTAATCCTTAAGAGTTCACCGCGTCTGAAACCTATTCGAACACCGACAAGAAAAAAACCGGTAGCAGTAAACCAGCCGCGAAGAAGCAAAACAAACACAGTGCTGATATATCACATCTCCGTGGGATGTATCTGTACCTGTCACACCGCACGGGCAGTGACTAAGTATGTAACAACTATGGATGGCGTATTGTGAATGTAAATTTTATTGGTGCACTGTTTCCTATTATTGTAAGAGCATAACACCTACCACCGCCCGGTAAGCCAACGTCAGAACTTTCACTTCGCAGCCTTGCTAACACCCTTTTCACACCGCATTGAGAACCGAGTTTTCGCGAAAACTTTCGTAATCTCAATCGAAAACAGTAGTTTTCCCAAACATTTTATAGTTTTTGAAGATGAAAACTCCTCAGAACCTCCTCGCAATTGTGAGGATATTGAAGCAGACACACCTTTTGAAATATTAGGCATATCAGCAAAAGAGCTGACCTCTGTCAGTCAGTTGTCAAACCAAAATTGCAAAAGTTCAAATTGGAATAAATATTGATTCTCGTTTGTATTGCATTTTCTTTCGACAGAATATGGAGGAGATGAAAAATCCTTGCCTACACAAAAATTTCACAGCTGATACAACTGTCAAACAAAAGCTAGTGGGTGTGAACGCTCCACTGAGGTTGTGCAAACTTTTTGTCGAAAACTAGATTTTCGATGCGGTGTCAAAAGGATATTAGCATCGTGGGTGCCTGGGCTTTTTGTGTTTGTCCTTTGCATTGACTCGGGAATTTAGGGTGGACATAGAAAATATTCGTGGGCTAAAAAATTATGAATTTTCTACGTACGCCCACATCTTCAATATAAATATAAGTGCTATTGTGGCACTTTGTGAAACTCGGGTAGATCCCCGCCTACACCTCTCAAATCATTCCGACCTTGAGCTAAAGCGGTCTCGCCATTTACATTTTTGGGTAGTGATGTAGCTTACCATACTCCACCACAATGTAATCTCTGTTCCAATCCGGAATTCAGTTTCATGTGGTTAAGATTCCATCTCTGTAAGCAAATTATCCGCTACTGCTCCATTTACAGAAGCCCCAAACTGGACAGCGATTCGACCTTTAACAGGTTTGACGCGTAGTCTGGCTCCATACACAGAACTGTATCCCTGTATCCGCATACTGAAATCGTTATTACTGGCGATTTCAATATACAGAATTCTGGGTGGCTTCGACATACTGGACAGACAACACTCGAAGTACGGTTTGATGAGACCTTTTCTGCGGAAAAAAACTTGACCCATAACATATAATGTTAAATGAGTCCAGGCGAATACCAGACGTTGATAGTCATACACCCTGCACTTGTTTTTAACTTTTTACCCTGATAAGGAAAAGGTGTATGCGCTTTCCTCTCTAGGCTCGAAATACTATGTCATATCAGCTGATTTCCCGTATACTGACCAGACATTAGAGAAAATATTCCTAAACTATTCCAATACGTAAAAGCCAATTGGAGCGCACTTAACAGCTTTTCTGACATTATTCTCTTTGGAATGAGATCCTTTATTCCTCATCAAATGAAACGTATTGTATGCCTTGTACGACTCGAGCTGCGAAGATTCTCAGAGAAATGTTTATTCGATCCTGCAAGATCAACCCGACAGAGGAAAGCCGAAAATAGTTCAAACGAGCCGAGAGTAATTGCAACGTCTTTCTTTAGCATGTAAAATTTGAATACCAGCAGAAAATGAGGACAGCACCAATTGTTATGTTTCAGCAGCTGTCAAAGTTACCAATGACATCCAGCTGTCAATATATTTACTAAGGTTTGCCATTTCATCGTGCATCGCTTTACGCTTGCCGAACGTGCGGAGATTATTAAAAAATATTATCGAATTTCCGGCTCAGCTTCGTGAATTTCTTCGGAAGGTCGATCGCCACCATGGCTTCAGTGTGCAGACAATTCGTCGCACCATGGAAAAGTTTAAGCATGAGTACAATCTTTTAGATCTTCAGCCACCAGCCAGACATAGATTGGTGCGAAATGAAGAAAACATAGCTACCGTAGCGGCCAGTAACGAAGAAGACCCAGAAATGTCGATTCGGCGCCGATCAGCTGAATTGGGCATAGCCAGAGAGTCAACCCGGCTTGTTTTGCTATTAGATTTGGGCCTACATCCATATAAGATTGTGCTGACGCAAAAATTGAAGCCGAGCGACCATAGACAATGCTGTGAATTCGATAAATTGGTGCTGGAAACGTTGGCCGGAAATCAGGATTTTGGCCCAAAAAATCATCTTCTCCGACGAGGGCCATTTTTCGCTCAGCGGCTATGTCAACAAGCAAAATTGCCATTACTGGAGCAATTGGCTATTTGGTGCGGTTTATGGCATGGCGGCATTATCGGACCTTATTCCTTTCGATGTGAGGAAGCACACACCGTTACCGTCAATGTTCTCAGGTATAGAGTTATGTTAACCGACTTTCTAAATCAGAGCTGGACAACATACATACATCAGAGCTGTAGTTCCAACAAGATGGCGCTACATGCGATACAATCGCCGCAACGCCCGAAGCTGTGAAGGAGAAATTTGGCGAATAGTTCATCTCACGGCGAGCGTTGATAGATTGGCCGCCGCGATCATGCGATTTGATACCACTCGATTATTTTCTTTGGAGCTACGTCCAGTCAATAGTTTACGCTAACAAGCCAACCACTTTGGACGAGGTCGAAACCAACATGCGACACGCTATTGCCGGAATAACGCCGCACATATTGGACCTAATCATTAAAAATTAAACCGACAGCTTGAGGCATTGCTTGAAGAAGTATTCCTCCACACTGGAAAATCAATGCGCAAGTTTGGGTAAAAAACAGCATTCGTCCAGCCCGTCCTTAAAGAAGCCGAACTTTCTTCTCTCTCCTCCTACAGACCCATTGCACTTACGTCCCTTCTTTCCAAGGTTATCGAAACGCTGATAAACCGTCAGCTCATGAAATATCTCGAGATACGAAAATTTCTCAATGACTGGCAGTATGGTTTTCGTAGCAACAGGTCTATTGGTGATCTGATGGCATGACTCTCCGAAAAATGGAACCAAACCCTACATCAATCTGGCGAAAGCAAGATAGTTGCACTTGATATTTCTAAGGCATTTGACAGAGTTTGGCATGAGACTCTTTTGCCGAAAATGCGTGCTTTTGAGATCGACGACTCTCTTCTTCAACGGATTAGAAATTGCCTTTCGGAACGTTCAATTCAAGTTGTCTTGGACGGTTTCAAGTCTGATATTAACAAAATAAATGGTGGTGTACCCAGGGCTCCGTTCTGTCTGCGAGACTCTTTTTAATTGTCATTAATGATCTCTTGCCTGCTACTTCAAATCCAATATATTCCTTTGCTGAGGACAATGCTTTTGCAATCAACAGCATAACCAACTGGAGTAATACGAGTATCAACAGAGTGAAAATGAATGCTTCCAAAATACAATGCAGTCTACTGTCGTTAAAGCGAAATTTAAGTACCCAGCCAGTATCCATAAATGGCACTTGCGTCGTCGAAACTGAAAAACTTTCCATTCTCGGTATGTGTGTCAATGACTTAATGACAACTTACGTTGGAAAGACATCAAACTCGCCAAAAATTCTGCGAAATTCTAGGTTTCCTTAAACGATGTAGGAAATACTTTTCCTCCTAAGGCATTTATCCGCCCAAAATTGGAGTACAATACCCACATCACGCCACCTGCCCCCAATACCTCCTTGCACGTGCTAGTTAAAATTCAAAACTGTTAATTGACACGCTTGAATACCGAGTAACGTCTCTTGCGTCACCTTGTTCTATCGCTTGTTTTCATCACCAGTGCTCCACCGAAAATCCCAATAGCATTCCGCCCCTTGAACCTTTCAACCGAAACACCCGTCTCGCTATGAGTGTTAATTGGACTCTGAAATATCGTGATTCTTTCCAAAGCTGTACAACTTGCTTATGGAACGCCCTGCTGGATTCTGTATTTCCAAGTCATTGTAACAAGCAAACATTTAAGACCAACGTACATAGGTATCACTCTTTTATTCCTCCCTAAATTGTTTCCTTCGGGCTCGCTGTATAAAAAAGTTTTAGGGCTAATAACTCCGACACCGACCTTCTTCATTTTTGGGGGAAAACCATCAAAAATACTATTCTGACTGTCCTCCTGCCTGGGCCCCCGCCCAATTATCAAGGATTCGCCCATCAATGACGTTGTCTAATAAAAAACTGGGGCAGACCAAAGTACTGGTCTTATCGTAACAGTTTTCAGATGACGATACCGAAGGTCGCTACAATTTGACCAGTTACAAGAGGCCGGTCATAGGTCCTATTAGTGGCAGGACCACCGGTAGTTCTTACCAAGACTTAAATCACGGTACCATGGGAGTCAGGAGCCCCCCCGTATCTTGGTCCGTGCCTGACTTGTTGAGGTAGGCCCCTTGTGGGAGCGTCATGGTGGCCGTGATTTAAATCCAAATCGTAAACCCAATATAGCGTTGCAATAAGTATTGGGTGCTGTCACACTAAGAACAGTAAGAGGTTTTAGGTCGGCCTCGACCCACACCAAGGGTGGAAATTTTGCTTCCAACACAGTTTTGAATTTGGTACTCAGGAAGGCGGCAGACCATGGCAAGTCTTATCCTTGCTCCCGTGGATGAATGGACATCCCGTAAACTTAAGTCTACACGACAGGTGTTTACGTTATAAACTTGACTCAATTTCTTCCTGCCTTTCTGGGCTGAGCCTCTACTGTGGGTCAAGTCCAAATCAGCCCGGGTTTATTTAATCTGTCGGTTGCAGAAATCTTATAATTTCTGACCCATATGGCTTCCTGCCACAGGTGCTATACACCACGGTGCCTGTATAACCGATGATGCTATATCATAATGGGCGAATAGTACCATTCCAATGTAACAGTTCAAAGAAAACTTGACAAAAGAAGAATATTGGGACAGTTAGTGCTTACCTGACCCATTTACAACAACATTTTCCAAATTAATGCGAGGGTTTTCAAAATCCAGTGAATTTGTATGTACACTACACTCTGATCCTCTTCTAAATTCCCTCCCACAATGAAATGACAACAAATTAAATTTTGAATGAACTTTCTTACAACAGAGACTATTTTCAGATCTGGGAATGGCCATGAGCTTAAAAACAATGCACAAAGAGGGTATGGCAGCTAGATATTCACCAAAGCATTCAGTTCAGACAGCTGAAAGTCGTCCCTTTCGACTTGTGTTTCTTTTGCCTCCTTCGAAAAAACAACTGCAGCATTCAAGTAAGACGGACAGCCTTTTTATGGTGCCACAGAGAGAAGTACTTCTATGCATTGAATCGAGTTGCTGAAGTTGTCTTTTATTAAATATTAAGTTAGTTTCTTAAAATGTTTCCCTCTTTGTGATTCTCATGGTTTCTTATCGTTTACTTTTATTTCTTTCTTCTGCATCTCGAGACATTTAAAGATCCAATTGTGTGCAATCTTAATAATCATATTCTTGTTTTTCTGTGATTTTATCCAAGAAACAAACATTTCTTTGTTTTCTTTTACTGAATAGAGAATCCGTACACAGATGCGCCTTAACCATTCATTATTTTGTTTCCCACACCTGTGTCTAAGGAAGAAAGCCTCCATCTATACAACCAAAAACTCTTTACCCTTAGTAGTATGGCAATTAACATCAAGGTCTCACTCCCATCAAGAATTCTAATCCCAATGTCTATTTTGTAGACAAGTGGTTACTGTCCTCGACAATTTTACTAAATTACAGAAAACTTTAATTACCATCATATCTCTGATGCTTAAGCCAAAAAGCTAAGCTCTATTTTCTAATTTGTACAAGTCGACGGAAGGAATTGCAACCATATTTAATCAACCAGCCAAACGGACACAACTGCTCTGCCATTGTAATGGCCACTTCGTGGAATTTAAAAAGGAAAGGAAAATACTCTCATAATGATAAAAAAAAAGAAATATGATTGAGTGGATGAACTTTTCATTATCGTATCCTTGATAACAATAACCCTTATGGGCGGTACGTACAAACATTGTGAGACAACTCTCGACAACAAAAGGGTACGTGTAGGGTTTTCGCCAGAGATCTTCTTTTGTATCCTTGGAATTCTTTATTTTCGGGTAGTGACAGCGGTTCCTTTTCCAGATAGACAAAGAAATTAGTGTCTGGGCTTGGGTTCGAATTCAATAGGGTTGTTGTAACTCTCCTACCCCAACACCCTATGTGAAAGATATTATGAAAGATATTTTAATGATGCTTTTTGCTTGCATTCTATTTTTTGCATGCAATGTGCACAATGTTACGTTACATATCCGTGTACAAATACAATGAGCATAAACTTTGGATTGTCTTTGAACACGTTGGGGCAATGAGTGGAATAGAAGGAGAGCAAAAAGAGGTTTGAGATCCTTGTAGAGGGTCATGGCCATTGCTTCAATGTTTATTAACTAAAAACATCCCACATAGCTGGGAGCAAATGTCATAAAATATTTAAATAAATGGGAGGTATCCTGTTTTTGTACTTAAGACAGTTGAGACATGAATATTTGAGAGTGTCTACGTGGAAGTGTAGATTCGTTGAGAGCAGTGACTTTTTGGTATTAATTGCACTGCTTTGAAATACCGCCATCAGTATATGTATCAATGTATTATTTACTAAAATGAGAAACTAAAAGCCCACATTCTAAGAACATTAAGATCCTTCTAAGATATGGGCCTCTGTAGAATTGTATAACACAGAAAATAAACGCGGGGTAAAAAGTAATCACTATTCTGCGTACGACCACGCCTGTAAATACAGAGCGGCTGTTTTGGCACTTAGTGAAACACAGGCAGACCCCCGCCAATACTTCTCAGATCACTCTGCCTGCCTACGAACTAGTGCCATTATTCTTTCCTCACCGCGGTCTCGCGATTTACGTGCGTATTGGTGTAGCTTACCAAACTCCACCACTCCACCACAGTATAATCCCTGCATGTGGTTAAAATTCCATCTACGTATGCAAGTAATCCACTACTGCTTTATTTAAAGAAGGTCCAAACTGGACAGAAATTCGACCTTTAACGAGTTTGATGCGCTGTCGGACTCCATTCAAAAAATTATATCGCCGTATTCTAATACTGAAATCATTATTACGGCGGATTTCAATATACACAATTCTGGGTGGCTTTGACATTCTGGACAGAAAACACCCTAAGGACTGTGTGTTGAGATCTTCGCTACGGAAAACAACTTGACGCAGCTTGTAAATGGGCCCGCGCGAATACCAGGCGCTGATGGTCATACCGCCAATACCCTGGACTTGTTTTTAGCTTCTCACCCTTTTAAGTATACCGCTGATGTGCTCCCCTCTAGGCTCGACGGACCATTGCGTCATATGAGCTAATCTCTATACACACACCACACAGCAGGAGAAAAGATTCCTAAAAGAATCGTATGGTAATACGAGAAAGCCAATTAGAGCGGACTTAATAGCTTCTTTAGGAATTTTAACAGCCGTGGATGCCACGGCTGATACGATCACAGACACTATTCTCCTTGGAATGTGATCATTTATCCCTCATCGGATGAAGAGTATCACGCCCAAAAAAAAGGCATGGTACGATTCCAGCTGTAAAGGGGCTGCCAGCGTTAGAGAAATGTTTTTTTTGGTCTCACAAGACCAACTCGAAAGAAGAAAACCGAAAAAAGATTAAACGAGCCAGGAACGTCTTCTTGAAGCATGTGAAACTCTAACACGACCAAAACCTGAAGCAAAAAATACTGCAACGACCCAAAGGTAGTTTGTTAAAAATATCAGAAATTTTGCCTCATCCACCATCCCAACGCTCATTTATAATGATGTTCCAGCTGTCAGTTCTTGGGCAAGGCAAATCGGCTTGCTGCACACTATGCGGCCAGCTTAACACTTTCAGATTGTTCTTTGTTTCCGCCTTACTGGTGTGCGTCGATAAATCCACTTTCGCACTCGCGTAGTAGCAAGAGTTCTTAAAGATCTTAACATTCACAAATCCACTGGTCCAGATGGTATATCTCTCCTTCTTCTGAAGAAGTGTTCTACCTCGCTGGCAAAACCACTGCGTAATCCTACTCTTTAGGACTCTTTCCGAGCAGATGGAAAACAGCATTTGTCCAGCCCATCAGTAAAATAGGCTAATCTTCTTCTCTCTCCTCCTACAGACCCATTGCACTTACGTCCCTTTTTTCTAAGGACATGGCAACGCTGATAAACCGTCAGCTCATGAAATATCTTGAAACATGAAAACTTCTCAATGACCGACAGTACGGTTTTCGTTGCAACAGGTCCACTGGTAGTCTGATGGCATGTCTAACCGAAAAGTGGAACCAAGGCGTACATCAATCTGGCGAAAGCAAGATAATTGCACTTGATATTTTTAAGGCATTTGACAGAGTTTGGCATCAGGCTCTTTTGTCGAAAATGCGTGCTTTTGGGATCGACGACTCTCTTCTTCAATGGATTAGAAATTACCTTTCGGAACGTTCAATTCTAATTGTCTTGGAAGTCTGGTGTTCACAAAATAAATGCTTGTGTGCCCGAGGGCTCCGTCCTGCCTCCGACACTCTTCTTAATTTTCATTAATGATCTGTTGTCTGCTACTTCTAATCCAATATCAAATATATTCACTAGCAGAGTACTCTCTGCTCTTCATATACGTTCTTGCTCTTCGGCTGTACAATGGGAACGTCAGCGTATGTAACTATCATAATCGGGGAACCACTAACAGAATAGAATTTAATGCTTCCAAAACACAATGCTGTCTGCTGTCGTTAAAGCGAAATTTAAACACCCAGCCATTATCCATGGATAGCACTTGCATCGTCGAAACCGATAAACTTTCCATTCTCGGTATGTGTGTCAACGACAACTTACGTTGGAATGACCACATATTCGGTGTCGTCAAAAATGCTGCGAAATATTTAGGTCTCCTCGAGCGATGTAAGAAATACTTCACCCTCTCTGATCCGGGCTGAATACATAAGGCGTTTATCCGCCTGAAATTGGAGTACAATGCCCACATCTGGTCGGGTGCGACCAAAACATCTCTGCACCGCTAGATAGGATTCAAAACCGTTGCGATAAAACTCATAGGTGATACTAATATCACTCAAACAATGGACACATTCGAACACCGACGTAATGTTTCGTGTCTCACTCTGTTTTATTGCTATTTCCACCATCAGGAGCATTCCGCTCCTTCAAACTTTCAACCGTAACTCAAGCCCACTTTCGGACGTACTCTAAAATATCGTGATCCGTTCCTAAGCCGTACAACTCGCTTATGGAATGCAATGCCTAGCTCTTTTTTTCCTAGTAATTATAACTTGCTAACATTTAAAACCAACGTTCATCGGTACCTCTCTTCCTACCCTCCCTGATTTTCCGCTGCGTGCAAGCATTTTAAGGGTACTCAAATCCCTTGAGTGCGCGCAAATTACGAGGGTTGTCTGAAAAGTTAGTGGCACTCGTCAATAATAGCTAGTGAATGCTAGTTGTGCATCTATTGACAGTTACTTACCGAAGTTTCAGTCATATTGGAGGTACAGTTTTTAGTTGACAGTCGTTTGAGTGAGCCGATGTGAGTGTTTTTTGTGAAAATGGAAAAAATTGAGAATCGAGCTGTTATTAAATTCTTGTTTTTGAAAGGCAATACGCCTACACAAATCAAAAATGAATTGGACTCTGTGTATGGGGACTCTGCACCATCATTTACCATAGTGAAATTTTGGGAAGCTGAATTTAAACGTGGCCGTAAGAGCTTGGGAGATCATGAACGTTCGGGTCGTCCAAAAACTGCAACCACTGACGATAATATTGCTAAAGTTCACGAAATGGTGGTAGACGACCGCCGAATTAAAGTGAGAGAGATAGTAGAGGTTATGAAAATGTCCAAAGAACGTGTTTGTTACATATTAAATCAAGATTTAGCCATGAGAAAGCTGTCCGCGCGTTGGGTGCCGCGTTTGCTTACGTTAAACCAAAAACCTGTTCGAATGAACATTTCCAAGGCTGTGTTGGCGCAGTTTAGGAGCAATAAATCCGAGTTTTGGCGCCGATTAATAACTGTAGATGAAATTTGGATACACCATTTACGCCCGAAACAAAAATTCAGTCAAAACAGTGGACTGCAAAGGGCGAGTCGGCTCCAAAAGAAACAAAAACTGTTTTTTCGGCTGGGAAAGTGATGGCGACTGTTTTTTTGGGTTAGTAAAGGAGCATTAATTGATCATCTTCAAAAAGGAAAAAAACCATTACAGGAGCATACTACGCATCATTACTTGCCAAGCTGAAGGCGGAAAAACGGCAACATTTGGAGAAAAAGAAAATCCTGTTTCACCAAGTCAACGCGCTGTCTCACACATCAACGGTTGCCATGGCGAAAATCCATGAATTACTGTTTGAACTGCTTGACCATCCACCTTATTCACCAGATCTAACCCCAAGCGACTTCTTTTTGTTCCTTCATCTAAAAACTGCGCTCGGAGGATAGAGATTTTCATCAAATGAGGAGGCAGTCACCTTCGTGAACAATTATTTTGCAGAGAAAAACGCCAAGTACTATGTATTTAGACGGGTTAGAGAGATGGGAGCATCGCTGGGAGAATTGGTAGAGTTACAAGGAGACTATGAGAAAAAATTTCTTGTATCATTGTTCGGTCGACAACCCTTGTATAAGAAAAAAATAAATAAAAAAATACCTATGCTCACGGAACAAGATATGGATCGACTCCTTAAATAGTGTCATATGCGGCCTTAAAATCGATGCAATGATGACGGATATCGGTTTGGACCCTTTAATTTTTTTTCTGGATCTACCGAAGTGTGAAAATACTTTGAATACCTTTTCCAGTTCCTTTGTTGGATTTCAGTTTAGATATTGCTATCCTCACTTCGATGTGGTTAAGTGGATGGAAATTATAGCTTTCTTCGTCGGAGCTTAATCGCGGGGTGTTAGTCTTCATCGTCAATATAGTCTCTGCTGGAGAAGTTTTTCCAAACTCTCAATTCCCCTACAAGGTTTCAGCAAGGGTCTTGTTTCTTTGATACATTCATTTTATCTGTTAGTGAAATATTGATTTATTGTTCCTGGAGTACACACTCTCAATACGTATATTTTCCATAGCACGTTTCTCATGCTCTCTTTTCCCTTTCTGGTGAAGCCGATGTTCTTACCGTCTCTTTTAGTGGTAGATCAAAGCAGCTCTCGTCATACAGCGCCGCTAGGTATAGGGTCATCCAACAAGAGGTGTCATTTTAAATCAAAAGAAAAGCACAACATTTTTATGAAATGGTGGTAATATTTCACCGTGGCTCATTTCACGCATGCATCGTTGTGGAGCATTGGCGTAGACAATGCATTTAACATAGCCCAAAAAGAAAAAGTCTAACGATGTTAAATCGCACGATCTGTGCGGCCAATAACACTCTCCGTTTCGAGAAATCATACGTCCAGGAAATTCGTGGCGCAAAAGAGCCATTATTTCACCAGCTGTGTGGAGTGTCGCGTCATCGTGCTGAAATGTCAATGCCAATTTTAAGCAAACAAAAAAGTCAGTCAACATCGTTACATTCACTAAAACGGTGGCACCAGCATCATTTTCGAAAAAATATGGCCCGATGACACCGTCAACCCAAAAACCGTTCTAAACTGTCACTCGTTGTGGATGTAGAGGCTGTTCCTCTACTTTTCTTGGGTTTTTGGAACTCCAGATGCGACAGTTTTGTTTGTTTATGTACCCACGCAAATGGGGTAGCATCATCACTCAGAATAATTTTGTGTAAAAAATTATGATCTTGTTCAGTCATTTCCAGCACCCAATCAGCTGGGCGTGGTCCGCTGGCTTCAGTTATTGTGTCTACTGCACCTTATAAGCATATAGGCCAAGATCTTTATGCAAAATATGGTGCAAAGTAGTTGCAGATAAGCCCCATTCCTATGATCGTCTCGAAATGGATGCATCTGGGTTTTCAGTTACAACCTCAGCTACGGTGGCGATATTTTCATTTGGCCTTGCCCGACGAAAATATCACTAACCTGTCTGAGATGTTCAAATTTATAGATTAAATTCCCTATACTCGTAGATGTTGCGAAAAGGCGCTGGATGATGACCAAACGCAGTACGAACATTACGAAATATTTCCGCGATATTTTCGTCGTTTTTGTAGAGAATTTTCACTATTTCAATACGTTGAGCGAGTGTGTATGGATTCTAGTTTTTATTCATCAAAACCCCTCGCAACGATAGTTGAATGCTACATTCAATAATACATTTCATGTTTAGTTGCATATGCTTTCCTTGAACTCTTCATCAAACCAGGGATTTCTTGGCGGCGGTCATGTTAAAACCAGCACATCGATTGTAATGTATCTGATGACACGTTGGAAGCTTTGCCACTGCACTTCGATACCTAATATTGGCGGCATAGGGGTTGTTGAAAGATTTTGCGATTCGCGATCGACAAAGATTCTGGCGTTTTGAGTTGCCTATCCGGGAGTATAGTTATTTTGGCTCCTTCATGTCGTTTACTTAGTAGAATGCAGGCAGCTGCCAATAAGGCAGTTATTTTCGCCAGAAATATTCTTATTTAATGAAAATAAGAGGTGTGTTCGAGGTCTACCCACTCGTGCTCCTATGCCTTAAGACGTTTTCGAATCATCTTGCGTTTAGTCATAAAAGATTTTTGTTCAATTCCTCCCTCTTGAGAAGTAGTCAAATTAGTCTAGTGTTTGAAAATTGGCAAAGCTTCCTTCTGTTTTCTTAATATTTCCAGGTGATCAATGAGGTTGCCTTGCTCGAAGTGGTTTTTGCGGTGTAGCTTGAGTGCTTGTATGGCTGCTTCCTCTTGAATTGCTACATGAAGGGGACCTAGGACTTAAAAAAGACAGTTGAATCCTCCTCAGTTTCATTAGTATTGACTTTTATTTGATCTTACCCCATCGCACTACAGCACCGTATAGTAGAACTGGCCTCATCACTTGAATGTACGCCTGTATATCATTTTGGGATTTAGGCCCCATGATTTAGGTTAGCATGCCTTCAGTCACCGTAATTCATGTGGCAGTTGTCCATTCCATTGCACTTCTTGGTTTAATAGTGGTTAGATCTGCTTTATAATGATCTAGGGCCTTTTCGAGTTTTTGGATGTACATGGTCTATTAAGGGACCCAACATTCCACGTGCTGTACTGAAAATTATCCGCTTTTGTCCAGTAGCACAGAGGTGCCATTCGTATTCGAGGTCGGCTCTTGTTTCGTCACCGTAAACATTTTTCTCATACTGCCGTGCAGTTGACGAATCAAAGAGAACATCATGAATAGGTACTCGAAACTGTAAGGGTTTTGCATACATAACTAACACCGACAACAAAGCATCATCAAAAATCAAACTAGCAGATATAATTTCCAATCGCCTTTCATCTGTCCTAAGAAACCGATTGAGCAAATACGCAGCCTGAGGATATCACTAGTTGTTAGTCCATTAGACCCTTAGTTGCTGCTTAAAAACTCTAGAAGTTTATTCTTATCTCTACCACTAGAGCTGGACCTATTCTTCAAGGAATACAAATCACAGTAGCTCTGGGCTTATATTTTAGGGTAACATTTATTTTTTACATTTTGACGATTCCCATTACGATATGGAATCGTTGTGACTAACATCATAAGCTACTAAAAGGATGGCAGAATATTTGTTCTGTCACCAAGCAAAAGCACGAGTAGAAGGGAAAGACCATCCATTTCAAAATTCACATCAGATAACCTCTCAAAGAAAACCTGATGAAACTTTGAGTTGAAAAATGTAAATTACCAAACAGGAAACTAGGCAACAAAATGTTATCTGTGCATATAAATTACTTCGTTGCAAAATGTAAGCACGAGGACTACGATGCCTTAAAGACCGAAATCCTCTTAAATTTCTCAGAACCAAACATTCTCTATCCATCTCTGACCCCTTGGGCAATCAAAAGTCCTATCAACAGCAAATTAAAGCAGAAAGACAATTGGAAAGATAATTGGATGCCACCCCTTAGATAAATAGATAACAACTTCCCCAACATAAAATTCTCCACCTCAAACAGTATCCTTATTTCCAATGATAATGCGGCCGTGACATACAGAAGCTGAGATCCATCTCCGATTATCTTCCATAGCAATCTGAGGAAAGATTTATTATTACAAACCACCATATCCAAGGATGCGGAAAAGGGAATTTCCTTAAAGGTCACCTTATCCTACATACGAGTAGAAGTGGTCAATTAGGTTCAACCAAAATTCCCCTATGCCTGAAGAATCCTTAGGTCAGGCCTTCATACCTACTGTCCAATTCAAATCTTTTCGTTTTGTTTGTATGTATTCCAATTATATGAGTTTACGTGGACTTCTCTCAAGGACAAAAGATAGAACCTTGCTTCGAGGGAAATTTTCCATTTTGCATTTCTCATTTTTTCGAATGAATGAAAGTGGAAAAGGATCGTAATGCCTTCAACTGAAATTGGTCAACATAATTAAGTTGAATGCGTTCCAAGCTTTTTTCAGTGCCTTTTGACTGAAATTGGTTGACTTGCAGTCAAAAGAGCCAGAAAAGGCACACGGAAAATGCAAAGAAATTGAACTGAATAAAAGAAAACGCAACAGACTTAAGGATATTCGGTAAATGTTCGTATGACCAAGGGCAGGAAGCAGGTAAAGGATGCTTTTTTCGTAAAGAGACTTTGTTAACTGTACTCCTTTGACTATAAAATTTAATCCATTTTTCCTTGTCACGTCGGTGACGTTTGCATTTTTCTTCTTATTTTTCCGCTGGAATTGCGATAAACACAAGCCGAAACCAAAGTCAAACGAAAAGTTTTTTTGTCCTCTTTGTTTGGAAATAACTTTGCTTCCTCATCCTTTTGTGAATGCGATAGCATCCCAAAAGAAGGAGGTATGCGAAGAGATGAATAAATAAAAACTACCACGAGTTTTGCACAGAGATAAAAGGTTTTGGGTATTTTTTTTGTTATTTTAGGGAAATTTTCTGTTGAATTGGGGAAATAGAGTTATATTGTTGGGAAATTTTCAATACTATATCAAGTTTCTATTCTTGGCGAAATTTTTCTTCCAAAGCGAAAACTCAAGTGCCCTATTACCAAAAGAATAGTTCTGAATCTGATATACAAAAGCTTTGTTTTATTAGTTTAGCTCATAAAAATGATTTAATAAGAACGTCTCCACATGTTTGCAGTTAAGTTGTTGCAGTCTTTTCTCTATGGCCCGTGAATCATATTTTCTCCATCTGATTCGTGCGTAATAATGCCAGTCTGTAATTCGAGGTGAGCTTGACCATTTCATCAGGAATCAAATGTAGTTGTTGCTATTTCCACTGGTATATTCAGAACAAATTGAAAAACTGATCATGTTGCGATCGACATAAAGCACTCCTCAAGTATTTTAGAGGTCCGAACATTCCGAGCAGCCAACATAGACTCAGACCACTACCTCGTTGCAGCCAAGTTACCACTACGGATATCTCAGACGCCACAACAACGAGGAAATACTATGAGGAGATTTAACGTTAAACAGTTGCAATTGCAACAACCCGCTAAATCGCGTATCACTCAACCTCTCGAGGAGTCCTTTGATTCCAGCACCAAGTGCTGAAGACCAGTGGCTTAGATGCCGAAAAGTCATCAGAAATGCCGCAACTGATATGCTGAGATTAACCCGCCCACCACCACGAAACCCCTGATTTGATGAAGAGTACATGCAGCAAAACTACATGCCTACGGCGTTGCACACAAGGACGAGAGCGACTTCTACGCAGAAAAGAAAAAAAGAGCATGAGTAGACCGCGATCGAGGAAGTAGAGAGGTGCTACTCCAGGAATAATGTTCGGAAGTTTTGCAAAAAGGTAAAAAGAACGTGTCAGGGTAATAAGACCCGAACGAAAACCTGTAGAGATGAACAAGGCAACCTCATAGTAGAGTCACAATCGGTCCTGAGGATATGCAAAACCCATTTCTGCAGACAGCTAAACGACACAAATTTTGATGTCAGGCAGAGCGAACCATTCAATATTGACGATGCAAGTCAAGAACTCCATCCACCCGACCAAAATGAAGTGAAGATAGCAATATCTAAACTGAAGTCGGACATCCCGCCGAACTCTTTGAGGCAGGATTAGATGACATGATAGAGAGCAAACACCATCTTATTTCCAATATTTCGTCGGATAAATGGAACCTCAGCATCGTTTTCCCAGTTCACAAGAAAGAAGACCCTCTAAACTGCGCCAACTATAGAGGTATCAGTCTCTTAAACATCGCATATAAGATCTTGTCTGCCGTATTGTGCGAGCACCTGAATTAATTTGTCACCGATCTGATTGGACTCTAGCAGTGCAGTTTTAGGCCCGATAAGTCCACATTTGTCTAAATATTCACACTACGGCAGATTCTGGAGAAAACCCAAGAAGTTCAGATCGATACTCACCACCTTTTTATTGATTTTAAAGCTGCATATGACAGCATCTACAGAGACGAGCTATACAGGGCCATGTCTAGTTTTGGCATCCCTGCCAAGCTCATCCGCCTGTGCAGGATTACTATGGAGAAAACTTGCTGCTGCATTAAGTTCGGTAACGACCTAACCGAAACCTTTGATTTCAAAAAAAGATTTAGGCTATAACTTTGAGGTAATAAGGTGCCTTGTCTACCTCGCCATCTTTCAGAAACCAAACGAAGAATAACGCTTGCCAATGGCTCTTTCTTTGGGCTGAGAAGGCAACTATAAGACACCCTCCCGAACAACCAAGGAAACTCTATATAAGAACCTTGTGATCCCAGTCCTGCTCTATGGTTCCTAAGCATTGAACCGGATGAAGAGATGCTTGGTTCTGTTGAGAGAAAAATTCTTCGTAAGATATTTGGTCCCGTATGCGCTGACGGGTTTTGGAGGAGACGATTCAACGATGAACTATACGAGCTGTATAGCAACATCGACCTACTCAAAAAATTACCCATTCTGCGTTTGATATGGCTGGTACATATAGGGCGAATGAACACCAGCGCTCCACCCCGCAGAATCTTCGACTCTAATCCGGAGGAGCAACGCAGCAGAGGAGGGCCTCACCTTAGGTGGCGCGCGCAAGTGGAAGAGAACCTCAACCAACTTGGAGTGCAGAACAAGAGGCAGTTAGCCAAAGACTGCACTTATTGGAGAGGCTTATTGCTTCAGCCCCAGGTCCACCCCGGACCGTAGCGCAGCCTTAGTAAGTAAAAACCATTGTCCCTAGTCCTCGCAGTACTACTGAGAAGAATTTAATTGTGAGGAGGGTGAACTCATTGACTCACTCACATTATTTAGTAACACTGCGCCTTCAGGGCAACAGTCTTGCCTATATCATCGTAGCTTCGCTCAGGATTTACCATCTGTATGTTTATATTCTTCGGGTGAGAATTTTACCTTGGAATTTCGGTTCCGTAGCGCGAGAAATGGAATGTTCTCCAACGCATTGTGTCCACGGCCTATTTTGATCTTGTTTATGCAATGCCTGGAAAGGGCATCTTCAGTAGCAGCATAGATACATTGAGCCTGCACGACATCACCTCCATCAACTTAGTCAGATTTAACGTCGACATTTCGAAATGTCATTACCATTGCAGCAAGATCGCGGTACCCACACATCGACATTCATAAGGAGATCTGAAGTCTTCACAATCGATCTCCCAAGATACGAACTTGAATATCCCTTTTGTCAGAAAACTGCGATAGCAAGGATCTACCTTTACTGATCGTCGCAACTCGCGACGATGCCAGCTGGCGCTTGGAGTGAAATACAATAGAAAAATATAGAATGGTGCTACAAAGGAAGTTTGAGTGACTCGTGAGCTCTACAACCAAAAAAGGAAGCACGGACATTTTTTTACACAATTTAGAAAGGATATGGCAGGGACGCATGCAAAGATGAACAAAAGAATCCAGAATCCAAAGAACAAACAATTTCGATAGGCAATAGCTCGCCGACTCAACTTCGGCAACGTACGCAACAAGGCTGTAGGTTCGGATAGCCGAAGTCTTAGTCGTAAATATCTTTGTGAAGATCATGAACAAAATCATCTCTTAAATGTCAATCAAGTGGAACCCAATACTGTGTGCTTAATCCTGAAGAAGTATAAGGTATAGGGTCTTCTATACTTCTAACCTGCCGCTTGCGATTCACTATTCTGCGTTTTTTCCGACATCGGACTTGAGAGTATTTTGCGAAAAGCGCAATCAAACAAAAGAAGCACTGTACAACTACTTGACTATATTGATGCTAAGATATTATCGATAGAAGGCAGCGATCTATTTGTGGGGCATTTTTAAGTATTGAAGCAGAAGCGGCAAAGATTGGTCTGGCAAAACGCAAGAACACACTACACCAACGACTCTGACAAAACATTACAATAGACTGGTATGGCTTCGAGGTAGTCAAGGGCTTGGTCTATCTAGATTCAGCAGATTTAAAGAGCAGCTCCTTCCAATCACTGTTTTTTAGGACTAAAACTAAAACTGAAACCGAACAGCAGACTTTCTATCAGACAACCAAGGTAACGCTTTAAAAAAACATTGATCGTCCTTGTACTTTTCTATGGCCAAAACCTTGGATTTAATCGAAGCAGGGTAAAGGGTCACTTGGTTTTTCGAGAGCAAGTGCTTCGAATGATTTACGACCTTGTCTGCATCCACGGTGATTGGAAATCCACTGTGAGGATATATAACCAAGAAATGTGCGGATTGTAGAGTGACATGGGCTTAGTTAGAAGAGTCGGAAGGAATTGGCTTATATGTGTAATACATGAAAGAAGAAAGGGCACCAGCGCTCCAGCTCGGTAAGGTTCAAATTTATTACTGAAGCTAACGGCTCTGTGTGACCTTGGCTGATGTGGTAGCGTATTGGCTTCCCAATCGGGCGGTTCGTGATTCAATACTAGCCGTGCTCGAAAGTCATTATTTTTTTAAGCCAACTAAAACCTCGGGAGATGAATGGTTGCCTTAAATACAACAACAAGTCAATTTACACTAATAATTTAGTCTCCCATTAATTGTTGGATACCACCCATGGAGCGAGATAACCGCTGAGCACAGACATCTTTCCTTTTTCTCTCTCTCTATCAAATTTTCCAAAAAAACTTAACACGTACTCATACTCCGGCATTTTAAAGGTAGTCACACCCTCTTGAGTGTGTCAGAAGAGAGAAGTGAGGCAGAAGAGAACTCCTCGTCAGATGGCCACTGCATGGATGAGGACCCTCCAGCAACTTGGTGTACGATGAAGCTACCTAGCAACAGGGCTAAGTGCAGAGGAATGTTGGTTGAGACCCAAGTTTATCCCGGACTGCAGCGCCACCTAAATAAATAAGTAAATATGTAAAAGTTTACCTCTCCATGTTTCCGGTTTCTCGATGACTCGATGTAAGGTATGCTTTTACATATATGTCCTAGTTTTTCGTATTGACGTTCACTGTCTGTTCCGCAAGCTATATCCCCATACTTACAATATGTACAGCGACGGCAACTAATGTAACGATTAATATTGAGATTCTGTACTTAAGGACAGCTTTATACGCTTCAAACTAGCATTGCACTTACGTCCCTTGTTTCCAAGGTCATGGAAACGCTCCACTGGTAATTTGATGGCATGTCTCACCGACAAGTGGAACCAAAGCATACATCTATATGGCGAAAGCAAGATAGTTGCACTTGATATTTCTAAGGCATTTGACAGAGTTTGGCATCAGGCTTTTTTGTCGAAAATGCGTGCAATTGGGATCGACTCTCCTCTTCTTCAATGGGTTAGAAACTACCATTCGGAACGCTCAATTCAAGTTGTCTTGGATGGTTTCAATCTGATATTCACAAAATAAATGCTGATGTACTCCAGGGCTCCGATCTGTATCCCACACTCTTTTAACTTTTATCAATGATCTCTTGTCTGCCACTTCTAATCCAATACCATATATTCCCTTGCTGACTCTGTTTTTCATATTCGTTTCCGGACTCACGTCCCTGTTCTTCGGCCGCAGAACGGGAACGGCAGCGTATGTTAAGCTCATTAAATTCCGATATTAACAGCATAACCACTTGGGGAACTATCAACAGAGTGGAGTTTAATGCTGCCCAAACAAAATGCTGTCTGCTGTCGTTAAAGTGAAATTTGAGTACCCAACCATTATCCACGAATAGCATTTGCATCGTCGAAACCGAAAAACTTTCCACTCTCGGTATGTGTGTCAACGACAACTTACGTTGGAATGTCCACATATTCGATATCGCCAAAAATGCTGCGAAATGTCTAGGTTTCCTCAAGCTATGTATGAAATATTTCACCCCCTCTGATCAGGCCTCAATATATGCGTTTATCTGGTCCGGTGCGCCCAAAACAACTCTGCACCTGCTAGATAACTCATAGGTGATACTAATATCACTCAAACAATGGATACCCTCGAACACGGACGTAAGGTCTCGTGTCTCACACTGTTTTATCGCTATTTCCACCACCAGTGCTCCATAGAAATCGGAAGTAGTATTCCACCCCTTCAAACTTTTAACCGTAACACCCGCCTCGCTCACGTTCGGAGGTACTCTAAAATATCGTGATTCGTTCCTAAGCCGTACAACTCGCTTATGGAATGCCCTGACTAGCTCTTCTTTTTTTCCTAGTCATTAAAACCTTCAAACATTTAAAACCAACGTTCACCGGTACCTCTCTTCCTTCACCCGCGCTGTGTGCAAGCATTTTAAGAGTACTTAAATCCCTTGAGCACGCGTAAATTATATAAAGAAAACCCAAATTTGTGCCTACACCTCTCTTGTATTTCTCACCTCAGTTTGCTGTCCTGGATAAGATCTAGCTGCCTGACACTCCTCGAGGAACTCAAAAGGGTTACAATATTTGATTTTTCTTGTGGAAAGGGTCAGTTTCATTTTAGCCGGATTCACGCCAAGAACACAGCTACGTACTCAAGCGAGGACTATGGCTAAGACATACTAGAGAGTGCCTATAGCTGATTGCCTACACCATATCCCACGTCCACTAGTTTGTTAAGCAGCTCGTTTAAGACTAAGTTCAATAGAGAGAAGCGAGTACATTTCCTTCATTTATTAATAACTTACAAATTGATATTTTATTATAAAAAAATAATATCTCTGTAAAGCGTAGAGAATCTGCCTTTTTAGAAAAAAAGTTTTTCCGTTTATTTTCATTTCAAAACTATTTCAAAAAATTACATCCTTCTCGAAAAAATTCTATTACATTTAAAAACGGGAAATGTCCGTCAAATTCTGGGAAATTTCCAAATTTAAAATCTGGCAACACCGACTGCCATGTAGTTAAAGTATTTATACGCAAAAAACGTAGCGAGGGGATTGGATTTGTATGCTACTTCATTGCCCGCTCATCCTTTCTACGGAAGTGACATTCCTTCTTAGTAGTTTTGGGCATATTCGAAAAAAGACAGGACCTATGGCGGAAGTTTTAATGAAACGGAAATTTGATTTTGTAAATAAAACGTGAAGCCTGAGATTTTTGTTTTTAAAATTTTTTGCGGTTACTTGAATTTGAAGAAACTTTACGCGTAACTTTGTAATCACATCTCATACTTTGTATAAATAGAAAGAAACCATTTTCGGTCTGATTACAGTTATTTAAAAGAAGGGATGAGCTCATTTCCCAAAAAGTGGCAAACTGTTTGAATTGAGGTGGAAGATATTTCCCTTGAGGCGTGTGGCTCAAATGACATATCTTTATGATGATTGTGCCGGGCTTGTCTGCTTATTTCGTTGCTTGTCATTAAGTTCTCAAGAAAATGAAACACGACGATGTCAACTGCATGAGGTGGTAGGTGGGTCGAAGGTGGAATGTAGGATTAAAATGGAAACAATTCTACATTGGAATGTAGGATTAAAATGGAAACAATTCTACATTCCTTAGAACCGTATACATATAAATTTTAATGCGTGAAAGGCTGCAATCGGCTAAAATTACATCTACGGCCATTACAATCGTAGAACTATATTAATTTCTTCAGAGGTATTGTAGAATAGCACGGGTAACTAAGCTCTCCAATTGAGAATTAAACAAGAGTGAACGTAATGACGGCAGTTAATTCAAAACCCATATAGAGCAACATTGATATATTGGACTTAAGGACCAATGACATAGTGCATATCTATCATATTTGAGCGTATTTTTTGGCAGAGTGCTGCATTAAATTGTACAAAGTTATTGATAAATTCAAGGTTCAGGTTGTTATCCCGACAATCAAGGAATCTTTTTGCTGACTGAAAGCGCTGAGGAAATCAGCATGCATAACTATGTTCACTACTTGAACCCTCATTATCCTCAAAAACAAAGCGTTGAATCTCGAGGTGAACAGACACGATATGGAGCGATATTGAAAGCTCATTATTGGAGACTATATATTGGTTTTGAATGTCCGCAGGTTAAAGACATCGGCAGGGCAATCCATAAATGAGCTGTATGGCTAAGTGAAAAACTACGATAGTTCAGAGGACGTCTAAAAGTAGGCTTAAGGGTTAACCGATGTACATTCATAGCGAGACGGTTGAAGACTATTAAGAATTTCCTTGGAGCACTGGTGGTAAGTGACGTTACGTCGGAACTGTTGAGGTATTTGTAACATCGTTTAAGGAAACCTAGGAATTGGGCAGAATTTTTGACTATATTGAATATGTGCATTGCCATTCCTCCAGTGTTTTGGATGCCAAGACCATTATCTTCTCCCAGACGTATGCGGTTTTCCATAACAGCCTGAAGGTAGCGAACTATTTCGAGGAAGTTCAACGTTAAATAGCTACAATCTCAAAGAACCCAAAGAGCCTTCACCGATCGAGTTTCCCTTAACCTGTCGAGAAGTTTGATAACATCAAACCTAGAAGACCATTGAGGTAAATTCGCTAGAGCTAAAGAGACCACCTTTGATGTGTTAGGATTCAACTCACCCCAAAAACAAAAAAATCAGGTTCGATGATGAATACAAACAGGTGAGTTTAGAAAAACATCCGATGTACATTGCGGGCTTGCGGGCAGGGCTTTGCAAGCTCTACGAGCAGAAAATATGAGAAGAACGCAAACTCCTCAAATGGAACAAAAAAGGCCACGGGGAGTACTCGATTAAGGACTTAGAGAGGTGTTTCAGAAGAATGATGTTCGGAAGTTTCAGAGAAAAATCAAACGAAAGTGCCAGAGCTGTAAAGCCTGACGAGAAATCAGCGAGAATGGAGAAGAAATCCTCAGTAGAAGTAGGAGCGGCGCTGATAATCTAGAGAGGTCATTTCTGCAAACTCTTAAATGGATGAACAATTAAACCTAGATAATGACAGACACTATTTCTATCCAACCGAAGAAGAGCAATTTCCAAGCTCAAGTCCAACTTAGCTGCCGGACCTAATGAATCAACTACCGAGCTGCTTAAAGCTACAGGTGATGATGAAATACGGAACATACATACATCAACTAATCTCTAAAATCTGTGTTGATGAAAGTATAGCACACGAGTGGAAACTCCACACTGTCTAAAGAAGAGAGTTCCTAAGAACTGCGCCAACATCATGGAGAATAAGCCTCCTCAACATCATGCGAAGAATCACACTTGCTAGTCGCTGCTTTGCTGAGCTTAGGAGGCAACTGAGCAGTAAAGACTTATCTTGAACAACCAAAAATACCATAAAGAACCCTCATCATCTCCCTTGGGTGCTTCGATTCAAACATTTTCTTCAGATAATTTTCTGTCCCGTTTACGGCTGACAAGCGGCATTCATGCAAGGTTCCTTCGTAAAAAGTTTTTGGCATCGTAATTGGCCTGCAAAAATGCGGCTACGAAAAAAGCGAAATCTTCCAAAGATTGCGGTCACTGAAAATTACACCAAGCTTTGTGTATCGTACCGTGAAGTTATTTGAAGATGCTGGTGGAATAGTCGACTTTCCGCGTCCGCGAACACCACAAGTCGTGAAAGCCGCGAAAAAAAAAAATCAGGTCTCGAGATATGGGTATCAGCAAGGACAGCATGTCGCGCATTTTAATATATGATTTGGGACTCTGCGCATACAAGAGACACAAAGCCCACTTACTCACAGAAGCATTGAAACCTAAGTCAAAATCGAAAGCCTTGCTTTGCTTTGCCAGTACGCGAAGAACGGTCACACACGAATTCTTTTTACAGACGAAAAAATGTTCATCGTTGAAGAATCGTTCAACAAACAGAATGATACGCTCTGCTATCACGACATACATCTGAACTGGTTCGGAGGGTTTAACGTGGCCACCACCCAATTTTTGTGATGGTTTGGTGAGGCTGCATTTCTGCGAAAAAGGTGTTAAAACCTCGGCGAAGCAACAAAAGACTATTCGTAAATACGTGGACCTTTCAACAAGAACCCTTAAAATATTTGCACACAGCGCGGGCGAAGAAAAATTAGGAAGGAAAGAAAGATAGGTACCGATGTACGTTGGTTTTAAGTGTCTGAACGTTATAATGACTAGGAAATAGAGAGCTCGACAGGGCATTCCACAAGCGAGTTGTTCGGCTTAGGAACGAATCACGTTATTTCAGAGTACGTTCGAAAATGGGCTTGAGGGTATGCTGATGAGCATGCATAGCGACATGGGTTTGAAGCGGCGGAATAGTGGAATGGTGGAAATAGTGATAAAAAAGTGGAAGGCAACCTCAGTCAACTTCTTGTGAGCAGCTGGCTAAAGTTCGAGCTGGCCAAAGAAGCATGTTAGCTGAAGCTATAGTCTACCCGAAACAATGGCACGATCTAAATGGTGGTTCCCCTGTTAGCTATTGAGCTTAACACACCCTACCGTATGTTTGTAGATATTAAACTCGAAAGCGCCCAACACAACTTGAATTAAACTTTTTGAAGGTTAATTCCTAATCCATTGAAGAAGAGATTTATTAATGTCCAAGTGTATATATTTTCAACAAAAGAGGCTGATGCTAAACTCTTTCAACTCTATCTTCCCGTTGAAAGCAGATTAGTTAAAATGTTGGTTCCACTTTTCCGTGAGGTACTCGTTTGTCATCAAACCAGCAGTGGATCTGTTGCAAGAACACCGTGAATCTGGCCGTTGAAAAGTTTTTGCTTCCCGAGATATTTCATCCACAGTTTATCAGCGTCAATATTACCTTGAAATCAAGGAAGGTTAGCGCAATCGGTCTGCAGGAGGAGTAAAAAGAAAATGCGATGGTCAAATGCTGTTCTTCCTGAAAGAGTCCTTAAGCCCAGAATTGATCAAAAAACTTACGCAGTGGGAGATTTAAATCAGCGGATTTGTGTATCTTGTGCGACGCACTCAAGTTCTGACAGTGACATAACACATACTTCCATGTTGCGGAGATTGGCCTTGTTCAAAGAGGAGACAGCTGTCTTAGGATGGAAGTGCGATCAGAGCTTTTAACAAATGGCCATCGACTTTGGGTCATTTTTACAGACAGCACCAACATCTCGAATTTTTGTAACTATGGGAGCGTCCGATGTCAGGATGTGATACGCTTTTGAAGTTAAGTCGGTATCGGCTTCTTGCAGCGGAAAACAATCACTTTGAGCAAAATGTCCCAAAAGATTTTGATGTCATCTGCATATACTGATATAAGCGAATTAACAATGATACAATTAACGTAGTTTCTTGTCAGAATGAATAATAGAGGACTAAGGTGGCTTCCTTGGGGTAACCCACATTGGCCATGTATTAGTCGTTAAATTTTTAATTGTTTACCTTCACTTATGCTAGAGCAATGTCCACAAAAATCAATGATGTTTGTAGAGAACTACTCAGGAAAGATATTGTTCGAACTGGTAAGAAGACGATGAGTTCTTTTCAAATGAAAATGGGACAAATTCTGAAAAATTGAGATTCACTTAGTCGGTCGTTTTATTAAATTTAAATTTAAATTTATTAAAAAAATAAAGAAACTAGATCCGATACAATATCTATGTAGTTTACTAAGTGGGCGACGAACCTCAGTATCTACAGATGCATAACAACAGTCCCGACTCCAGATGAACACAGGAGCAAACGCCAAAACCCACATTTAACGAAAATTGGCTCTACAAAACCGAAACTAATAGTAGATATCGCTTTAGACGGATTATTTGAGTGTAATTGCACGAATTATTGATCTGTGTTATCATCAATATTGTAACATCTTGAATAATCAGATAAGACAACGTCATTACTTCATTGACTTCGAGATGGGAATAATCCCTTTCACAGGTAAGGAAATGTGTTTAATTCTGCACAATGAACTCATCTTTGACTCCTTCGCAATACGACAGAAATAACGAGTAGGAGCTGAAAGAACACTCGACTGATGTAGAAATCAATCACCTTAAGCCAGACATGTCATCGTTCATCATTTCATTATTCTGTGGGAGACACGAACTAACATTCTTTAACTCCTCAATGGAAATAGAATTTACTTAAGCTTGTATCGAATTCAACTCCATATCCGTACTTCATTGCGTTTCAGAAACCTTAGGCCAATTTTGGATGGAGGGTGGGCACACCAACAATATTCGATGAAGCTACAACAGTTAAACGAGGCCGAGGAGCAAAAAGGCTTACCAAAATATATCGCTATCATAGCAACACAGGTATATAGGTCACACGGCCTAGTAACAACGTAGCAGATTACTTAGAACCATGGCCATGATAAGCAACACTCATTTGGCAAGGATTACTGTCCTTTTAGCAATTTTTATTTTCTCTAGAATAAAAAAAACGTGAAATCATTTCAAACTCGCCTTGTATTCTATCCTACACAAATCTCTTTAAGCTACTTGGTAACTACGGGCATATATACTTACTTAAGCTACTAAGATCCTTGCAAATTTATTAACCACAACTTTTTACCCATTCGAAGGTTCTCGTACCACCTTTCGGCAGTATTCTCTCAAAGTAAACACTTTCAGATGGAAAAGAGCCTTCGAATTATTTTAAAGCCCTTTGAAAGTCATCGGCTCTAAGTGACTTGTGAAAACTGCTGCCTCACAACTTGATTCACACTCTAACTTGCCTCTGATCTAAACGGAAGGACCGTATAACCTATTTCCTAAGACGAAAAAAAAAAGAAACCAAATCCACGAATTCAAAGTGAATTTTACACTTCTTGTAAACTTGGGGGAGGTTTGTGCATACTTAAAACTTCACTTCAGGATTGTTAACCCCTCAAGTTGCTTCCTCCTGAGGATTTATTTCCTTTGCTCTCGCATCACTTTGGCAAGGTACTTTTTTCTGGTTCGGTAAGTGAAGATTGCAAAAAAAAATGGCAAAAATCTTTGTGAGTGAAGGAAGCGAATATGAATCAGATTCTCGGAAGAGTTACGACGTTTTTGCCTTCCACTAAAATAATATTTCTTCAAATATTTGCATAGGTGGAAAATTTGAATACACGAGTACTTTTTTTAAATAAGATGGAGATTTTGAGCTTTCGGTTTTGGTTAGTAGCAAAAGTATACAACTACTACCCACAGCGATGAATGTGAACATAAAGGAGATGCCACCAGATGTGCAACTTGAAAGGAATCATGCGAAGTTTTTTCAACTATGTGCCGGAGATACGTTGTCATGGAATGTTTTCGATAACACGCTGCAACTGTTGGTGCGCTGATCATATTTAAACACCAAAAGCACTAACTACCCAAAATTTCTTAAGCTAAGCGCTGTATTTTCATTTGTGTCCTTAAATGTCCACTTTGCCTCTGTGTTGTCATTTGGGGTCATTTGCATTATGTTTCCACTATCAACTGCTTTTCGATGGTGGCTTTTGATGAATAGCACTTAGGCTGATTACGAGCTCAGTGTGAGGCTTAGTCAGCTAAATGTGACGTTTAGTAAAAGCGTATAAGTGCCCTGGATATGCATGCCTAATGTTGACGAAAAAGAAATAAGTGCACAGACGTAAATTATGGTCTCCCCTTCCCCATTATTATGGTGGCTGTGATAGAATTTGTTAATTTACAAGGCTAGTCTTAGGACGAACATTAGTGATTTTAAGGATCGAGTGCGTCTTTTTTGTTGGTACCTTACGACCAAGATTGTTTGGCAAAGGAACCTCTTATTGCTAGGTCATGGGTGACTTGAAATACAACAGAGAGTGGATTTATGTGTATGGTTCAGCTATCTTGATAAACGTATTCTCAGTATTACACTTATCGCCGTAGAGAAAGTCCGAAGTGCACCTAACTTGTACTAGATGGCGTAAAAGTCATCACCTTATCGGAAGATGCTATAATTTTTGTCAATTCTATTTTGACATTTGTGAAGTAAACAAATCATTATGAACGACGGTGCCCCTTTCGCTTTTGGGGCACCGAAAATCTGCGTATAACCCACGAAAAGTCATTACACCCGTTCAAAGTTACTGTAAGGTGTGCTATTTATGCTGGAGGCGTCAACGGGCCTTATTTTTTCGAAAACACCGCTAGCCAAACAACTACTGTGGACGACTATCTCCTTCCTCAATTGGATGAACTGGGACTGGAGAACATGTGGTTCCAGCAAGATGGAGCAGCGGCGCATACTGCACTAGCCACAACCGAAATTCGGAGGGCTGCATTTCCGGGTCACCTAATCTCGCATTTTGGCGACATGCACTGGCCGGCAAGATCGCCCGATGTAAACCGTTCCAGACTTCTTTTTGTGGTGGTTTTTTGAAGCCCTCAAAGAGAATATACGTCCAGAATTCGAGGACCAATCGCCGCAAGTTCTGGCAAGAGTGATGGAAAATGCCCCAAATTGGACCCGAATGGTCATCAATTCTGGCGATGGCCACTTAGCCAATATCATTTTCTCGACATAATGGAAAAAAATTCAAGACATCAAATGAACATAATCCAAAAGCAGAATCAACGTTTTTTTTTTTCATAAAAAAAATTACAGCCAAAGAACCCCGAGTGACAACTTTTGCACGACCTTGTATATGAGTATATGAAGTAGCTCATTGAGCCTTCCATAATATACTAATTTTTGGCGGTACTATGGCGCTCGGTTTCGTAGCACGATCAAGTTTGTTCTCTTTTTAGCCTAACTTGTTGTCCAAAATTAATTCCAGGTTTAAGGTCTAGGCGCTAACATCCAAATATTTATTTTTTCTGTCGAATCATAGCACGGAGACAAGCCATGTGGGCTCCTTGTTGTTCTAGTTACTGGAATTTATCACCCATTCACCCATAGTACCTGTTTGAGCATAGAGTACCAGCCCAGCACCCACCAAATCAACGCCGAGTACCTGCAGTCTGATGCGATTGTAGGCTGACATAACATACACAGATATAATACCTCGCGATGTTTTCAGCGCGCTTACAGCAAATATCGCAGGATGATGTCTCAATTATGCCTAGGACCCCTTAGTGCTTAGCAAATACGACGCCTGTAAGCAGTCTATAGTGAGGAAATGCGTTTGAACCGCCGGCTTCAGACATGTCATCTGCAGTTATACTCACGAGAAACCTAGAAGTCCTAATCGAGGGCGCAGACAGTTCTAATAAAAATTCGGATTCTGTGAAACTCTTCTCTGAGTATTTCTTAGTTTCCGCAATCCCATTGTGACCTGTATTCATGTATGTTCACGAACTAGCTTGGAAGTGGTGAAAGGGTTCATCAAGGTTCTAGGTATTGACGCCACCAGACTGCATTCATTTCCTGGCTTATATTCTGGTCAAAACTACTCGGAGTGCTGGTGTTATTTAACAACCAGTTGTGCCAAAGACCACACTTCTTTTTAAATAAAAGATGGTATGATATAAGCATCAAGAGGAGGGAGATTCATCATTGGGTCAAGAGCAGTGCTAGCCTTGCCAGAGGCAGATCATTCTTTTTCTGATAAAAGGAGTAGCCAACGCATACGACATGTTCCATATCTTGCCGAAACCTCCTCTAAACTGTCACCAGCTCGAAGGTTTCCGACGCGACACATTTAGTCCAAAGAAGATTGTTTTTGAGGATGGCACACAAGTTCTTAGCTTCGTAGAAAAAATGGACATTGATGGCTTTAAGTACTGGATGAGTCAAACTGAAGACTCATTTCTAGTGCACGAATAGCTGATCACATCTAGGGCTGCTCGCGCTGGAGAGCAAGACAATCGACTGTCAGTGGGAAAATTAACTGACGCAAAGACGAATTCCTGGTACTCCCCGTTCGTGAATATAGTGCCGTGAAACCATCCAAAACCATGGTCTTCCTGTGGATATTAGGTGGTATTTTTCAAATTAGTACAAAGTTAACGATGTCTAGCTCTCCGGTGACATGAAGACTAGGTGGTAAACTTTTGCTAAGTAATTCCAAGTAGATCAGACTATCCACATATGCCACAACGATAGAATTCCCTATTGTTAACAGAAGGTCCTTGAAGTCTAAGCTCCAGAGTTGCAAGATAGCTACCCTACATGTAGTACGCTCGAATATACTCATCATTTGAACGACTTTCTAATATAGTTAGCCTTGAGTACATTGCTCTTAAATGGGCGGTTTACTAGCCAGCAGCGTATGTTTGGCATTTTTAATCCTTTTTTAACAGAAAAGGTTCCACAGATTTCACGGAAATTCTTTAACGAAAAGAATTCGATTGTGTTGATAATGGAGTGCAGTTTCCGTTAGTTTACCCTTTCGGTAACCACCTTATGGTTTAAATAGATGCGGTCAGCATACCTACATAACCTTGGACATAGATATCCATAACTGCCTCAAGAGTTCAAGATGATAGATGATGAAGCGACCCAATCTGAACATTTGACAGCTTTTCGTAATTAGCAAAATAGCCTCTTCTCAGTCAGATTGCTTTTTACCTAGAACGGATTTCAAAAATTTGGTCCTACCTGGGCTATAGATCTTGAAGGCAATGATCTTAGCCCGGATACATGACGTCCTGTCTGATTGAAACATTTTCCGTCTTTGACTGGAGATGGATGAGGATGTGCAAGTTCGCTCTCGTTCATGACGTGGTCATATTCTATAGGACTATTGGCATAGGGAACGCTAAAAAGTGCAAGCACCAACAAACGTTAAGGTATCAGCTAATTCGTCTGATAGTATCGAACATTCGTTAACAACATCATTTTTATATAGAGATTCTGCAGATACTCTTTCACGTGTGAATAAAGTCAAGATTAAAGCCCGAACTTGTCTAACTTTCCCCCGCGATCAGATTTGTCAGTCAATAAACTTCAGTTGCGGCAAGAATTCACTTTCACAAATAGCCGAAGTAGCTTTTTTAACTCTGTGCAATCATATATGAACCGCAACTACGAACTAAGTAAACTATACAGCGATGTTACCCACTTCATATAAGTTCCTTATACGAGTATCTGGAACATGATGTTCGAAAAAATAGCACCGCTCAGACCTGAATTTTCAAATCCATCAAGGAGAAACAATCCCAAAGGAATCCAAGCCAACCTGGTGTGTGCAACTGGAGTCGGAGGTATTGGACCCGACAGCAGGAGCTGTCTGGATTCAAATTTTATTGCAAAACTCGACAGCTTACTCGTCATTATAAGTGAATAGGACATTGTTTACGGATGCCTACTGCTGCAAATATGAGATGGGGCGGGTAAACAGGGAGTGCCCACAAGGTGGCGTTCTGTCCCCACTGCTATAATGTATATTGGTTGGCTCACTATTTAACGGCTTCAACAGTTCTAACATTCTTCTGAGACATATGAAGGTGATGCAACCATCTGTTCGAGAAAGAGGAAGCTGACTGTTCGGGTTTATCTGCTTCAAAGCATCACCGTGCGTTTCTTCAACGACACTAAGTATTGGGTGTATAACCTAATTCGTGCGGTTTTTTTCAAAATACGAACGTTTATTTAAGAAAAACATGTACAATAGTATTATTCAAAGTATTGCCCATCTGAAGCTATGACTTTTCCCATCTTTCTGGCAATTTGTGGATCCCATCCCAAAAAAACTGCGCCGGCTTGGCAGCCAAGAATGAATCAAGCAAATTTTTGATATTCTGCTCTGATGTGAACCGTATTTCAGTGAGGGCGTTCTGCATCGACCGGAACAAATGGCAGTCAGAAGGGGCAAGCTCTGGGCTATAAGGCGGGTGGGGTAAGACTTCCCATCCACTGTTTTCCAAATAGTTCTTAACCGGAATAGCAACGTAGGGCCGAGCGTTGTCATGATGGAAAATTATTGTCTCGTGTCTGGTCGCATATTCCGGGCGTTTTTCGGCCACTGCTCTCTTCAAACGGATTAATTGTGTTCGGTAGCGTTGTCCATTGATGGTTTCACCCGCTTTTAGCAGCTCATACTACAGCACACCCATCTGATCCCACCAAATACAGAGCATTACCTTCGCGCCATGGATATTCGGCTTTGCCGTTGATTTGGCTGGTTGGCTGGTTGGCCGGGTTTCACATATGATTTTTTGCGCTTGGGGTTGTCGTAATGGATCCATTTATCATCACCAGTATCAATCCGATGCAAAAATGACTTCCTTTTGTGGCATTTCGGACATGCAAAACCGCCTTTCGATATTCCAATGAAATAGTAACAATAGAAAACCACCTTTCGACGTCTCTCGGCTTGAGTTCATGTGGAACCCAATTTTCTTGCTGCTTCCTTCCAGCTGCTTTTAAACGTTTTGAAATGGCTGCTTGAGTGACACCCAAAGATTCTGCGAGCTCTTCTTGTGTTTGGCAACAATCTTCATAGAGTAATGCTTCCAGTTCTTCATCTTCAAACTTTTTTGGCTGCCCAGGACGTTCATCGTCTTCCAAGCCAAAATCACCACTTTTAAATCGTGCAAATCACTTTTGGCACGTTCGCTCAGCTAGCGCATGTTCACCATAAGCTTCCACCAAAATACGATGACTTTCGGCAGGAGTTTGCTTCATATTAAAGTAATGAAGAAGAACTCCCCCCAAAAACACTTTTTCAGGCACAAAGTTCGACATATTTGAGAGAAAAAAAATTATTGTTGTTTACGCTTCAAATGAATGACATATACTGAAATGACGTACAATGACAGTAGCTTTCCAACGCATATTCCAATGGAATAATAACAATGGAATAATACAAGTTACGCCATCTCTTAGCAAACCGCGCGAATTAAGTTATAGACCCAATATTTGAATGCCATCCTGATTAACAAACTCCTTTAGACTAATCATGTAACGATAAAAGCAATTATGTTCTATGCGTTAGATGTCTGGTTAAATAAGCTTTCGTGAAAATACGTTCTGCTGCTTTTAGCAGCCTCCCAAGAACGGTCTATCGTCGGCTGCATAGGAGCTTTCTCTGGTACACCTGTCTCTGCTCTAGACGTACTGATGAATCTATTGTTGCAGAAAAAACACGAAATCGACTTTCATCGTATCCAGGCCAGAATTTGAGACAGAAACGGAATGTAGCCAGGTCTACACGGATGAGTCCAAAACCGATATAGAATGTGGCGCTGGTTCTCTTCTTTGCGTATGTAGCAAAAATCAAGCTACGCTTAAGGCTTTGCTCAATCCTCTCACAACTTCGAAGTTAGTTCGAAAATGACAGACTTCACTGAACACAGGCGGTATGCTGGATTCACGGAGTCTTGTTTCGGTACTAGGTCGCAATGGGATCGCAGGAAATGAAATCGATAAACTGCTAGGAAAGGCGGAGAGAAGAGTTTTACAGGATCCACAACGCTATGACTGCCTGCGTCCTCGGTAAGAGCTTCCATTGAGAGTTGGGTCCCATATGAGCATAACTGCAGATGGCATGACCTTTCAGGTCAGACCAAGTGAATTCTTTCCGACGTCTCTAATTAGTCAGTGGCTTTCCTGCTGTCCCTCAATAGGATGTTTACCAACGTATGTGCTTTTGCTAAGCACTTAAGTGTGCTGTCAATTCAATTAAGTCGTCCTTCATTTGGACTTGAACAACTGATGGTGCTTGGCTCCATACAAGGTCGTAATATTCGTTCAGTCGTAATATGGCCACGTCTATAACTCATGTTTGTATTAAGGCCGATAAAATGCTTTCATCCTGATCCTGTTAGATTATTAGCTATATCAAATTTATATATGATCGCTTTCTAGATACTTTTGCAAGTTGAGTAAAATAGTATTAGTGCGCGGCTCAAATTCTTTCGGATCCAGCATCATCTGCTTCATCTGCCTCATCTGACTCATAAAGTCGAGTTAACAGAGAATGAACTCACACTCAACCCGAAATCACACTTATCCGAAATCGTCATGGTAAAAGCTGCCAGTGTTGGTATACCTGGGACCAAAGGGCATATTAACACTTCGAAAGCAATCCTTGTCCGAGAACCATAGGTAAAATGTCATCGTTTACTAAGTCTTCATCCTGCGTATGGTTTTAATTCTATTAGCACTTAATTTTGAGTAGAACAGATTGCTAGCTCACAGTAATTAGTTTCATTAAACGGAAAACAGACAATGGATACTCTTCCTCCTTCTATGTCGTTTGCCACTAGCAACTCCCCCATCAATATCAGAACTAATGTCTTCAGATTATGTGCTACAATATAAGGACCTGCAAGGGATAAGTATCCGTTTATACCTTTTTTGTAACATTTGAAAGGATAGTTCCCATTTTGACAACTTCCTTAATACAGACTCCAATGGCATGAGTTAAAGAGTCACTTCCTCGTAATCAACCCACGGACCGAATAAAATTTCACGTCGATAGTCCCTCTACCAGTTCTCTAAAGAGTCTATCAGAAACCGACGTGAGTGCAAAAACAAGGTGAAAGTAACATTGCAGAAAACTAATTAACCCTGCAGGAAGGCGGTTAAAAACTCAAACTCAATCGTATCTACGATTACATCAAGGATACTGTACACTGTATTCTTAATGCGTGCGGTACATAAAATTCGATTGAAATAACGATAGGGTGTCTATGATGTCTATATCCTTTGGAAAGAGAACTCAAATGATTCAATCAAATTACGTCGGTAATCCCATTAACCTTATCTTCATAATGAGAGCTCGAATTGGAAATTTCACTCTTTCAGTTTCTAGAAAGTGGATGTGATCCCGATGGCATGAAATGATATCATTTCAATGACCCAGTGTAGTAGAATGTCGATTTTGAAGAAGGAGACTGGGTGGATATATTATTATAAAATGCTCTGATGTGGAAAATAAATCATCTCTCGTTCCTTGTAAATCGATGCCACCACCCCTTGAAAGGGATTGTGAACGATGATGATATAATTTCTGGTTTCCGGATTGACGTAAAGGAGTCTTGAGCTAAGGATACTGCATTATCTTGCAGTGGCTCACTTCAGTTAGGTAATAGAGTTGGTGGTACTTCCAGGTTACATAATGGATTTAGTTAGATTGGTATTTGATCTGCTTTGGCAGGTCGAGAATTAATGGTTCTCGATATAAATGGTCGACTGTAACCAGCTGCTGGTACACAATTTAAAGTAAAAGTCATATATCACATCTTCATTGGGCCAAGATATTGGGGTAGTAACAGCGAGTGATCATTATTTTGCACGTTTCTTGAAAGCAGCTTTAAGCATCGCTTAACTCTGTGAACTTAAAATTAAAAACACTCAGGTTGATTATAGCCCCACACGTATGGACAGGTACTATAAACATTAAATGCGTCCAACAATCACCTGTACTTTGTTTTTAGACTCAAGGAGTCAGTCCTTTGTGCTGCTCTAACGTTTTCTCTACTGGAATTTCTTGACCTTTCGTGGAAAGATGAGTATACACTTCAATGATAATGTGCCTATAGTACCAGCACCCATCATATCAGTCTAACGCACCTGCAGGCTGATGCGAGCATAGGCCGGACACTTCATAGAAAAAGTTCTCTGTGGTGTGTTCATCACTCCAACAATCGCAGCGTGCTGTGTCACAAATCCCTAGCACACTTTATTGTTCAGCAGAAACGAAGTACTCTGTTATGACGCTTGTTCACAAACCACAGGATTTCTTATTGATGGTCAGCAGGACCCTTGGCCCAGAAAGCACACGGCTTCCTCATCTCAATATACACAAGAGTACATGGTGGTCTCCGGACACTAAGTCAAAATAATCAAATTGCGATAGACGTAAGGCATGCCTCCAGTATTTTGGATGTCCGAATGTTCCAGGCAACCAACACTGACTCGGATCAATACCTTGTTGCAGCCAATGTGCGAATGCGGATTTCCCAAGTGCCACAACAAAAAAGGACTACCGTGAGAATATATAACGTAGAAAAGCTGCAATCGCAAGAGACCGCCAGAGTATTCGACGAACTTCGATGAATCTTCACAACTACTATGCCGCAGTCATAAAGTACCGAAGAACAGTGGCAACGCTACCAATGTGCGATCAGATACGCCGCAACTGATGTGCTGGGTTTCACCCGACCAGCCTGGTTTGATTAAGAATTCCCATGCATATGCAGCTATACAAGAAGCATACAAAATGGAGGACAGCCACACTTCTTCGAGCAGAAGAGACAGGAAGAACATCGGCTTCTCCAGAAAAAAAAAGCAAGCGCGCTATATTTGGTGAGGTAAAAAAAAAAACGCGTCAAGAAGACCCACACATGAAGCCTGTAGAAATGAAAAAGGAAATGTTGTAGTACTCGTAGAGTCACAGTCAGTGACTCGAAACTTTTTCTCCAGACTGTATATCGACGATGAAGCCCAACATCGTGCCGTCAGGCAGAACAGACCATTCAACTTGGACGACGATAGCCAATAACCTGAAATCCATCAAAGCTGCTGGACCTGACGGCCTACCGGCCAAGGTATTCAGAGAAGAGTGTATGCTTTAGGAATGGAATCTCAGTATAGTGTGCTTGATCCACAAAAAAGTAGACCCTAGACTACGCCAGCAATAGAAGTATAAGTGACCTCAACATCGCATACAAGATCTAATCTCCCATATTGTGTGAACGTCTGAAACACATCGTCAACAACCTCATTGGCCCCAATCAGGGGACAGCTGCAACCTCGAGGTAGTTAGGGACTTTGTCTACCTTAGCTCTGAAGAATCCCTCTTGCCAATCGCTGTTTCTTTGGGCTAAGAAGACTCAATTAGTGACCTTATCTCGAAGAACTAAGGAGATACTATATAAGACCTAGATCACCCCAGTCCTACTCTATGGCGTTGAAGCATGGACCCTACTGAAAGCGGTTGAAGATATTCTTCGGAAAATATTCGGTCCTGTTTGCGATGACGGGCTTCGGAGGAGAAGATTCAACGACGAACTAATCAGAAAACCACGCATTAGTCGCCTGAGATGGCTAGGACAGGTAGACCAAATGGACCAATGCTCCAGCTCGCAGAGTCTTCGAATCTTACTAGGACGTACAACCCAGTAGAGAAATACCTCGCATTCAAAATGTCCAATTTTTCATGACTCTGGCGCATAAATCAGGCTGATTATGACCGATGGCATGTGTTATGTTGGCTTTAGGGGCCGCTGCGATTTGTGGCTTATTCGCATAGACCTGCGATTTCAGAAAACCCCACGAGAAAGAGTCTAACGGGGTCAAATTGCACGATCTCGGTGGCCTGTTCACATCACCTCCACTTAAGATGGCCATGCCCTCGAAACGTTCGTGCAGAATTTCCAATACGGCGTGAGCTGTGTAGTTCGTAATCATCGACCTATAGCGCTCGCCGTTGACGGTGATGGCCTGGCCAACGTTGTTCTCAAAGAAATATGGACCGATGACGCCGCCAGCCCAAAATCTACACCGAACATTGGTTTCGGGATGCATTGGACACTCTTCGATCACATGTGGATTGGTATCATCCCAAGTTCGACAATTTTGTTTGTTGACGTGCCCATTCATCCAGAAATGTGCCTCATCGCTGAAGATGATTTTTCAATGAAAATTAGGGTTAGTTTCCAACTGCTCCAGAACCCATTCAGCAAACACACGTCGTTGTCCATGGTCGTTTACCTTCAGCTCCTGGTTCAGTTGTATTTTGTATGGGTGCAGGCCCAAGTCACTACGCAAAATTCGGATTCTCCTGCACACTCTCACGGACATCGGCGGTGTTTTCGGCAGATCTTGCGTTTCGTCGACGTACGGATGTTGGTTTATCGTTTACTGAACCAGTGGACTTAAATTTATCCACCACACTGCGAATAGTCCTCTCGGTAGGACGATTATGGCGACCGTAAAATGGGCGAAGCGCGCGGAACGTTGCCCGAACAGAACACCCATTTTGATGAAACAATTTTATCATGTGCACGTGTTGTTGAACGCTATGTCTGGCCAAGGTAATTTGGCAAAACAGACTGAATTTGATAGATGTAGTTCATAGCCGCTATCAACAGTCAAAATTTGGAAGTCCCTATTGGAAGACCCTGTAGAAGGAAACCTCATCCAACTTGGAGTGCGCAGCTGGAAAGGCTAGTTAGTTCAGGTCCAGGATCATCACAAAGTGTAGCGCTAACTAAATAAGTAAGTAAGTATCACATATATTTGCGTCTTCTCTATTATATCCTTAATATAATCATGTGGAGATAAAACTATTGTCAGATGCTCTTAGACCTGGAATAGCATTTTCTATATAGGAAAGCACGTCAGTCCATTAGAATAGATGAAGAAGTGCGTGTAGCATACGAGTATCTAAAGGCTTTTTTCGATGCTGATAAAGAGATCTAGAAAAGGATTATTGCTGAATTGACCCAAAACCACAAGCTAGTGTAAGGCAAAGAAATAATGGCTATCGGCAATCGACATGGGATTTCGTTCAAGAAATACTCGGGCTATCCAAAACGCGCCGCTGATGGGCTCTCAAAGTTATCAAAAGAGTTAACAAGTAACAATGAAGGCAGAATATTTCATTAAGCGTTGGCAAAGCCGCAAAACCTGTACGCTCCTAAGGAGCCAAAACAGATATTAAATAATAAATTGATTCCCCAACCAATCCCCGAATTATGAAGGCCTCACTTATTTTTAACTTATTTCTTGGTAGTATCACATCCTAATACAGAGCTCTAGGGACCCGCTTACGACTAAATCTGACATTTTAATTATGACATTTAGAATTTATGAGGATGAAGCTACAAAAACTTGCCAAACTTCGTCAAGTTAATATTTCATTTTGTGGCTATTACCATATAGCAGTCAATTCGTTCGGCTTCCTGGTAGGAAAACAATAACCACCCTTTCCATTAACAACTAAATTGACGTCCTATATCCATAAGATACATTGTATTCTAATTTAATTAAGATTATTACCGTTGTTCACACAATAAACTTTCCACACAGGCCCCGACTTAACTTTTCACATCGTTCCACATGCAAACTTCCTAGGCTAGCCTAATCTCGTAAACACAATCAAGGATAAATTTATCTGTTCTTTGCGAAGGCAATACCAAAGGCATTGGATGTGTTCACTTTTTTTGTTTCTGTTTTTGTTGATGTGAGGTAAGGTTGGACTAAGCATTAGAAATTCATTGAATGAAATCATGTTTATCTACTTTGGCAACTTGTAGTTTCAGTAATCGGATTAGAATGAGGGGTGGATGAAATGAGGGTTTTCATAATTTCCCTTCTCGTTTTGTTAACGACTTCCCTCTGTGAAGTACTGAATCCTTTCTCCAGAGCAGCTATGGGGTGCAGGTAGGGTTTGTTTGGGCAAATACTTATGCATCGTCTGGTTAGTTACTTTGTAAGCTTAATTCGACATCTGGTTCATCAATTCTTTTTTCCGGCTTAATTTAAAGTAAACGAAAGGATGTTGGTTTACAAAATGGAATCCATTGGTGCTTAATCAGAGAAAAGTGACTCAAAGGGTTATTCGGGTTTCTGATAATAAAGTTTGATATGGGGATAAAAATCAGAGATTAGGAGGCCGACTTGAGAGTACTCTATAGACTTAGCCCGAATTCTTTAAGAACTTCTAGATTAAGATACATTGAGGCCGAATATGGATTGACGTTTCCACTCACAGCTGACGCCAGAAGATGCCTACGAGTGGAAATGAAATTGTTTGGCTTTGAGGTTACAGAGGCGGGACAGAGAAGGGCTTCTAGTCGTTAGTGTATTACATTTGGTGATAAGTTCATATGGAAATGGTTGTCTGTTGGGCTGAATCAATACATTGATTGTCACCACGTATCACAAATGCACTATAAAGGATTCAGACTCCAGAGACACACCACCATGGTACTCTATAACGAAACAACTGCTTATCTAGTTGGAATCATCGAAGCCTGTGTATATTCGGGACACGTACATAAGAAAGGTGCTGATTTCACAACTTGGGACTACGGTGGTTAGTCCTTAGTTGCCTAATACTGATTTTTTGGTCAGTACTCTATTGAGAGGTGTGATCGAACAGGCAGGACTATTTTGCTTATATTTTCCTTATTTAATACTTCTAAGTTTTGGTCGTCTATTACAGGTTTTCTAATGTTTCGCGGCATTGAAAGGTGACATCTTGAACACTTGTGCTCTAAGACGTGAGTACCGCCGCTAGTTCAGGATGCACCATCTTTTAAGTCGGTATGTGAACATTGAATAACTTTGACATTTATCAATCGGATTGACTTGAGTAGACATGTCCTTGAAACACCAATTTAGTACAATTTTAACCATGAATCGAATCATACCGAAACAAAGTTCCGAAATAGTGACGCTGTACATTGAAACTAGTCGTTCAATTGTGTCAATTCAACACACATATCGTCGAATATATCGTGGCCAAACAGCACCGTCTGACAACACTATTCGTCGTATGGTGTCGAATTTTGTTGAGCACGGAACAGTGGGATATGGTCCACATGCCGTTCATCAACGCCCAAGATGTTCCAATGAATTGGTTGAAGCGGTAAGAGAGGGTGTTGCCGAGAACCCAAATGTGTCGCATCGTCGCCACGCTTAGAATTTTGGCATCAGTGGAACCACCTTGCGGCACATTTTGAGGGATGGTTTGCATTTGTTTCTATATAAAGTGCAATTGACTCAAAGAATATTGCCGACAGACCGTCCACGTCGCTTGAAATACGACCAAACAGTAGCTCGAATGGTTGATTCCGAACCGGATTTTTGGAAGCAAATTTTGATAACCAAAGAAGCCCATTTAACAGTCTTTGGCGCCGTCAACGAGCAACATTGCCGCATTTGGGGAACGGAGAATCTACACGAGATCCATGAAACGCCATTGAATGGCCAAAAAGTGACTGTTTGGCGAGGCGTTGGCGCCAAAACCATGATTGGGCCATTTTTCTTCAGAGAAGGCGAAACAGTCCATGGAAATTGATATCGAAGGATGTTGGCCCAATATATCTGCCCACAAATGTGTGAAAAAGGCCTGGGCGGTTACCGATTTCAACAAGACGGTGCACTCTGCCACACTGCAAATCAAACAATACAGTTTCTGCAACGAAAATTTCCCTGTAAAGTATACGCCAGCAAGCCTTAGACCACGGACGAACTCAAAGCAAACATTCCAGCTGTTAGCTCTTTGGACAAGGCCAATCTGCTTGCTGCACACTTTGCTGCTAGCTCAACACTCCCAGATTATGCTTTGTCCCCGCCTACACTTGAGTGCGTCGAATCCACTTTCCCACTCGTGTACTACACGAGTACTTAAAGATTTCAACATGCATAAATCCGCTGGTCCAGATGGTGTATCTCCCCTTCATCTGAAGAGGTGTTTTTCCACGCTGGAAAAACCACTGCGTAAGCTTTTTCATCAATCCTACTCTTTAGGACTCTTTCCGAGAAGATGAAAAACAGCATTTGCCCGTCCCTAAAAAATGCAAATCTTCTTCTCTCTCCTCTTACAGACCCATTGCACTTACGTCCCTTTTTTCCAAGGTCATGGAAACGCTGATAAACCGTCAGCTCATGAAATATTTCGAGATACGAAAATTTCTCAATGATTGGCAGTATGGTTTTCGTAGCAACAGGTCTATTGGTGATCTGATGGCATGACTCTCCGAAAAATGGAACCAAACCCTACATCAATCTGGCGAAAGCAAGATAGTTGCACTTGATATTTCTAAGGCATTGGGTAGAGTTTGACATCAGGCTCTTTTGTCAAAAATGCGTGCTTTTGGGATCGATGACTCTCTTTTTCAATGGATTAGAAATTACCTTTCGGAACGTTCAATTCAAGTTGTTTTGGACGGTTTCAAGTCTGATATTCACAAAATAAGTGCTGGTGTGCCCCAGGGCCCCGTTCTGTCTCCGACACTCTTTTTAATTTTCATTAATGATTTCTTGTCTGCTACTTCTAATCCAATATATTCATTTGTTGGCAGGAAAATATTGGATTTGCAGAGAGTACTCTCTGCTTTTCATATGCGTTCCCGGACTCACGTCGCTCCTCTTCGGCTGTAAAACGGGAACGCGAGCGTATTTAAACTCATTAAACTCTGATATCAATAGCATTACCAATTGGGGAACTATCAACAGAGAGTAATTTAATGTTTCCAAAACACAATGCTGTCTGCTATTGTTAAAGCGAAATTTAAACACCCAGCGGTTATCCATAAATGCTACTTGCATAGTCGAAACTGATAAAATTTCCATTCTCGGTATGTGTGTCAATGAAAACTTACGTTGGAATGACCACATATTCAGCATCGTTGAAAACGCTGCGAAATGTCTAAGTTTCCTCAAACGATGTAAGAAATACTTTTCCCCTTCTGATCTGGCCTCAATATAAAAGGCATTCATTTGGAGTACAATCTGGTCAGGTACTCCTAAAACATCTCTGCACCTGCTAGATAGAATTCAAAACCGTGCGATAAAACTCATTGGTGATACTAATATCAGTCAATCAATTGACACCCTCGAACACCGACGTAATGTCTCCTGACTCTCTTTGTTTTATCGTTATTTTCACCTCCAGTGCTCCATTGAAATCCGCCCATTCAAACTTTCAACCGTCTTGCTATGAATGCTCATCAGTATACCCTCAAGCCCATGGAATGCCCTGCCGATCGGTACCTGTCTTTTTTTCCTCCCTAAATTTCCTTCGTCCGCGCTGTGGACGAACATTTTAAGGGTACAAAAACCCCTTGAGCGCGAGCTGATTATAAAAAAAAAATTCGTGCCGAAATCATCGCTATACCTGAGATGCTCGAAAAGTGATGGAAAACGCAGAAAAAAGGGTATATTTTGCTTTGCTCAATAAAAGCAGCTACTTGATTGATGTTGTATTCAAAAGAAATTCCAAATAAATGGTAAAGCATGGCACACCCTGTATGTGTGATAAATGCCCGATGAATGCTTACTCTACACTTACTTTGAACCTTGACCTAAACCGTTATCGGAGTCTTACATTAATCTCCTCCAGCTGCGTACACCAAGATGGCTGAGATACCTTTTTATTAAAATGGGCCAACCAAAACCAAGTCTTCCTTTACCACGTTGTCTGCTGATATGGATTCGAAGACGCTTCCAATCGGTGGTCTGCATTCGCTCAACATACCACAGTCAACTAAGCCGATACATTCTGGCTCTTCTTACCAGGTGAATGCCACTATATAGCTCATATAGCCCATATACAGTCAAGTCCGACGACCACTAAAAGGACTTTTCGTTCGATAAAGCCCATGCCTGCATGCAATACAATAGGGCTCATACTGTGCTTTCTTTGTTCATGAGAGTGACTTATTTTTCTGTTGCCTTCCTAGTCAAAAGCAACGAGAGTGATTTTTATGCAACTTCGCGTCCACTTCTGCTTCAATGGCCACTTATCAAACGACAGCGCGCCACTTTCAACAAATATCTTTTCGACTTGAAATTACTCAGTGGTGTCCTTACCAACTACAATGGAACAACGAGAACTCTCCGTCGTCATCTTACTCAGACAATATAGGTCTCAGGAGTTCACACAATACAATATGATCCATGGGATATCAAGGAGACCTTGTACTTGCTTGAGAATCCCAAGTACAATTTCAGAGCTGATGTCGTGGAGGCTATATTTTCCAAGTATGCCGCCATATTTGTTCTCCTTTCCTAATTTGGCGCTAAGGCAACAAGAGCGATCTTAACGAGGTAAGGACTTTACTCAGAGCTCTGATCGGAGGAGCTCTTTAAAGCAATCTTTGCCTATCTCGTCCTTTTTTTCTGTGGGGACATGAACGAATATCAGGTTTATGTTGGTGAATTTATCCTTGCAACGGATTATGATCTGAGATCTGCATAGATGCCAGAAGCTCAAGAATGCTTGCCTAAGTCTTCCTCTGATGAAAAATTCACGTCCAAAAAGAGACTACTGCTTCTAACTATAGCAATCAACATAGTACATGTCAGTATTTCATCGTTCTTCAGCGCGGCCCATTCCATCTTATTGGATGGCAGTAATATTCGCTTTGTAGAGATCTAACATCGGCGCTATTAAGATGCCCCAACATTCTACGTGTATAGCCGACAGTCGTTTGCAACATATGGTAGTTTGCATGGTTGGGCAGTTGACCCGTTGTCACAGCCCAAATCTGGAGTAACAGATCCTGGATACATAGTGAAAGCAGCCACTACACTGCGAGTGCTAGTAAAAGTTTCTATGGTTGTTGTCTATGGTTTGACAGTTCTCAACGTCAAATTGTGTTGACATTTCTGTTCAGTAAGATTTGGCAATTCATCATGAATCACCAGAACAACGCTTCCAAATTGTGGAAATTTACTTTGAAAAAAATAAATCTGTTCGTGAAGTTCATAGAGCACCTCGTCAATTTTACGGTCATCATAATCGGCCTAGTGAGCAAGCAATTCGTACAGTTATTGATCATTTTCCCACTAGTTTTACTTTTCTCAATCCAAAACCATCAACAAGACAAAGAAATGTGCGTACCGAAGAGAATATTGCTGCTGTAGCACGAAGTGTTGAAGAAGACGTCGAAATGACGATTCGTGGCCCTTCTCAACGTACTGACCTTTGTCCTTCGACTACGTGCAAAATTTTACGTAAGGATCTTGGTTTACGTGCCTATAAAATATAGCTCGTGCCAGAATTAAAGCCAAATGACCATCGTTCACGTCGCAGTTTTGCTGATTGGGCTAATTTGAGACCGGCCGAAGATGAGCATTTTTATCGAAGAATTGTGGTTAGTGATGAAGCTTATTTCTGGTTAAATGTCAACAAGCAAAATTGCCGTATATGGAGCGAAGACAATCCTCAAGCTGTTAACGAATCACCATTACATCCATTAAAATTGACTGTTTGGTGCGGTTTACACGCTGGCGGCATCATCGTTCCTAATTTCTTTCGAAATGAGGAAGGAGCTGGCGTTACGATGAATAGCGAGCTATCGAGCCATGCTAACTGACTTCTTGTTTCCAAAAATTAATCAGCTAAACATCGACGATATTTAGTTTCAACAAGACGGCGCAACTAGCCCTACAGCGCGCTTAACCATCAATTTATTACAAAATCAATTTGCTTACAGAGCAGTCGGCTTTCTCCATCTATCAATTTTGAGAGAATGACTGAATGGGCTTTCCACCAATCGTAGAAGCTTTGGCTTAGAGCAGACATTCGATAGACATGATCAAACAGACAGTGCAACTACATCATCTGCATTTGCGTAAGAACAATTGACAGCATTAAGCACTGACTTGACCAGTATGCACCATAGCAGTAGTGATAAAACATTAGCCTGCGGTCAACTACTGTTTACTCCTGCCATCACAGTTTGCTTGCAGTCAGCATCCGAAATCATCCAATTTACCTTGACAGGACCTTTAATGTCGATGAAAATGACCAGAAAGCACTGCTTCTTGTCGAGTGTGCCTTAAATTTTATAGGATCTTCCGCATTTCTGCACTGCACCATAAACAAAAGATGAATTTGCAAATCAACCTCAACCATCTTAATCATGTTCTTCAATATGAAAGTTGTCAGGCTGATTTCTCTGAGGCTATTCGTCAAAGGGTCATATTTCTTTCAGATTTTTGGAGTGAAGGTTCGCGAGGCCATTGGTATGTTTGCTAGTTGCAAGCATTTAGTCTATACCTCTTTATAACATAGCAAATATGTATGCCATCGATATGAGCTGACTTGTAGCCATCAAAGCAATCAACAGCATATTTGATGGCTTCATTCGTCATCACATGACAAATACCTGCTACCGCCAGTTGTGTCACTCGGCTCAGTTGTAGCTTCAGTGTTAGAAACTGGTTGTAAGGCAGTTTCATTCAGGTTACCTGGGAAGTGAGTACCGTCCAAGAGACAGAGACCCTCCTTTTGATAGTGTAGATGGCATCAGATCTTCTAAGTATTTCCAACCTAGCTATTTTATTCTTTCTGGAGGCTGTGATCATCCTTTGATCCTTTCGCTTGGTCCAGTGTTTTGATTTTCTCAAAAAGCTGTAAAAGAAGGTGTTATCCAAATCTAATAAGTCTTAAGTGACTTGTCTAAAAGTTTTCTGGTGTCCTTACGTAGTCGCTATAAATCCGCTGCAAATCTACCGCATGCTCCACGATGGAATGAGTGATCACTAGATCACGTCGGGTCAAAATATTTGGCAAAGACGTCGATCAGGTTCTGCAGAGCTTCCTCTACCTCTTTTGTATTATTCTCCGTTTGGCAATCAAGTCAGACGATAGTATGCAAGCCAGGCGGTGATTGCCTCTCACATTTGATTTGCTACTGCCTCAAAAAATATTTTGAGCATGTACCTCGTAACATATGATAAGTGTCATCTTCCTGGAATCACAGTATTCGACGAGATGCCTTTGAAGGTGTCGGAAGTGCCTCGTCATATGGAAAATAGCATATTTCTGCACCAACTAAATTCTGGTTGCTTCACAAGAGTTGGCATTTTACGCACTCGAGTAGTCAGGCCTCTGGCCAAGATAGTCACTGAGTGCAACCCATATAGTTGGCGCAGTAGAAATTGACATCACCATAGGTGATAGATGCAAGAAGAAAGAAGTACCAGACACTTAACATAAGCAATTAGTTGAGGACCATGTTAACGTATGTATCTAAGACCAATATGAGAATATTTTTTGAGACCTGAGTGATTGAATGTTATTACCTGACACAGCACCAGTTTATGTGTTACCATTTATGGTTCATTTCCCAGCGAAAAGTATCTCTATAAATTTTCATTGCCCTATACCACCTATCTATGAGTATGCCGGCTTCAAACAACAACCCCTCAAGTTCCTTATTATGTCATAAAATATAACAACCACCTATTGCATGCATTATTACTTTGCGTGTTGCAACACATGGTGTCACACGTACAAATTGCATCTGCACCTATTTATAGAAACATTACTCAGATCCCTCCGGTTTTTTTTTTGTACTCGTAAAATTTATAACTTTAACACAACACAACTTCAACACGCTACAGTCCTTTCATGTCCTTTGAAACGACCTCGTTCTTAACTTTGTTGTCAGTTAATCAAACAAACCGCCAAAACCGCAATACCCTACAACATGTGTGTTCGCTTCGTACTTCGTTCAAATCCACAACTACGGCTGTTTTAAATAAATTTCTTTTTCCAGTTACCGCTACCGCAAAATTCCCAATTTAATTTGTGAGTAAAAGTAGAGCAATAACTGCCGGCATATTCGTTTTAATCCACCTAAACATTTTGCGGCCGTACCACATACGATTTTTGCCAAAAGTAAACACACACAGCACCGAGCAGATAGTAGATAAAATATTTAGAAATGTTTAGCACTGCCAATGGATACAGTTTTCCATATTTTGGTTTATTTACCCGTTTGCTGGGCAAATAGTTGTTTTTTTTTTTTGTTCTGTTTTTGGCCAAGTTCCAATTTTCCTTGTTTTGAAATATCTTTAACGTGACACTTTGTAAATTGACGCTTAGGGTAAACAGAAAATATTTTTGGAGCAACAGTGATAATATCACGAGTCAAGGTAAATCGAAGAAAAACGTCTGGGGCATCCGGATTGTCCTACTACGTACAATATATCCGAAGGAAATTTTCTTCAAATTTCACTCATGAGATATTGGAAAATTTCAAAACAGAAAAGATGAGAAGGTTAGCAGTTAGGCCGTTTGTAAAAAAAAATACCAATTGCGTCGAAAATCTACCGGTATTCCAGGTCCGCACTAGGGTGGCCTTCCTTATTATGAATGAAGGAGCCTTTTATGATAAGAACTACTGAAGTTGAGTTAACTGCATTTAGAAGGCCGGTGCTTTAATATCTAAGGCTACAATGACTGTGGAAAAAATAAAGTGATAAGCCGGCATTTTGAGAAAATTAATAATATTGAAAGCATCTTTCCAAGCAGAAGATATCACATCAAATTGATCGCACAAGCTATAGCAAACGGTATAAGAACCTCTAATTCTGTTAATGACTCCCGCACGCATAAGATTGACAGCTATTGAGGATATGCGCTCAGACTACCCAAACCCTCAATAGAGAAGGTACTTCTATCCATCTGGATAACAGATCTTTAAAAGGAAGTTCAGAGACATCTGCTGCAGCTACATAAGACTTTGTGTTGGATATCCGATCGGCAAGAGACTGCACCACTTTTATATATGCAAACCTTTTATATATGCAGACTCAAAATTTCTAACGCGAGCCAGATCAATAAACTCCCTAGATGAAATCACCGGAGTGACCTATATCCTGGCGGTCCCCTTTCATGACTTATTTGACATATTTAAAGCCCAGGTCTAAAAGGGGCTTCAAACTAGCTGTCATGGTGATGGCAGAACTCACATTGAATCAAGAATTCATAACCTCATACGGTGTTACTAACACCAGTGAAGGCGGTTCCTTTTGTACAAAGATGTCTCAAGGGGTCTGTCGATTCAAATTGGGGGTTACTTAGTAATTACGAAATAACCAAACGCCTTGGATACGAATGATACCACTGTTGGCGACCCATCCTGGTCAAAAACAGCAAACGATTTTCAATACCCAACATAGCACGTTAAGTCTCTTACTAGATGAACTGAAAAACTCCGGCATAAATAGCGGTGATTCTTGCCAAGAAAACAAACGATGAACTACTTGGATGCAGATTTGTCATAAGAGGCAAGAATCCTTCAGTTTCATCGACCATCTTTCCGATACCACCTCGAAGATTTTTTTTTATGGGCTCAGATGGCAATTGAGTAGCGTAGCCCTCTTTTGGGCAACCAAAATAATGCTTTACAAAACGTTGGTCTTCTCAGCGCTTCACTACGACGCAGGAAATGGGCTTTTGCATATATAAAAAGAAAGCTTTGAAAGAAAATGTTCCGAGTGACCTGCGGCCCGGTTGACACAGAGTGTAGGAGGAGATTTTACTCTCTACAATTCGGACGTTGTATTGGGGAACAACTTAATCCAGCTTGTAAATTAGCCCACACACATACCCAACATCTTGAACTGTTGTACACTGTACATATGCTCTCCACTTTAGGATATTGTACACTAACCACAAATTTAGGGAAAAGATCCCAAGGAGTGGCAATTGGAAAAAAACACTTGCAGCAGACATACTAGCTTCTTTAGGAATTATAGCTGGCCATTATGTTTCCTCGAAAACGGCGTGTATACCCCTTTAGAATAACATCCGTTACCCTTTATCTGTACATATCTGAGATCTTTTAGCGGAGTCCTAAAAGACGCTATAACGATCACGATGATCGATAAAAATGACGCTGATGGATCAATTTCACCTGAACGGTGGTAGTTGGACAAGCTACAGCTTTTGGGTAACGTCTTAGCCGAACCACTGTCCATCACAAGCGATACTGGCTGCTACTAAGGCCACGTCAAGCTTATCGCCTATGCCGACAAAACATCTCTCAGTCTTTACGCAAAAATAATAGGTGGAGTGGTCTGGCAGAGTGCATACCCAGTACTCGCACCGGATCCCAACCGAGCCCTCCCAGAAAATATTCTGCAGATCATCAGTCTTATCGTGATCAATAAGGAAACCCTTAAACCTTCAGCGCAGACCAACGACATGATTCGGTACGGTTTCGAGTCAATAAAACTAGTGGTTTACAAAAACGATGAACTAGATTCTGATAAGCAATCTTGGCCACGACCATGTGGCCTCCCTGGTGACAAACTAGAAAGGGTAGTACTGGAAGCTGGGAGGCTAAAAACTGGTGCGATATTAACGCACATCACACGTTATAGAGCAGTACCGACACCAACGATAGACGTGAATGACTTTTTGATTAAATTATAAGTAAGTTCTAACCTCATTCTTTCCAACATTGGCAATGAGCTCACTTTCATAACTAAAAACGGACAAAAAGTACACTCTTGCCTCCGACAACATCACTCAAATGCTAACGAACTGGATGATATCGTTCGAACACTCACTTTTAGATCACAGATACATCTAATTCCAGTAACAACCCCAGCAGGACTACTGCAGCCGCGACCAAAATGCACGGTCTGATTACAAGAGACGAGCTGCACTGGACGCTGCAGAGTTTCAGATAGAGTCCGCAGATATTACCCTACCTACGCTAGAGAATATCACGATCAGCTGCGTAGAAAGGATCCACATCCCTTTGTCATGGAGAGAAGTTAATGTAGTTTTCATTCCCAAAGCCGGGAACTATTCTCATGTTGTCACAAAAATATCAGACCTATAAATCTACCATCCTTCCTTCTGATAACTATAGAACGACAGATTGATATCCATATGCGATCTAAAATTGATCCACGACTTTTGTCAATGGCCCAAAATGCCTACTGTAAAGGACAGTTGATGGAATCGGCTCTGCGTACATTGACTAAGTAGTCGCATCGAACGATCCCTACATTACGAATATGAAAAGTACACGATGGTCGCATTCCCGGACATAGGAGGGGCGTCAAAACATTCGCAATCACCACTGCACTATCAACTCTAAACGTAGATAACTCACTTAAGGAGTTGATCAGGAGGAATTGCTAAATAGCAGAATAATCAACTCCAAACTGGGTAGAGCTTCGGCTAAAAGATGTGACAGTAGAGGTACACCACAGGACGGTGTCGGTTATAAGACTGATTCTCACCTACAGGGTGGTTGTTTGGTGGACGGCCTTAGAAAATTCAGTCAACTGCAGCAAACTAAGCAAAATCTACAGGAAAGGCTGTCTGTGCATTGGGGGAGCCTTACGTACGACTCAATCCGCAGCATTGGATATTCCATTTCCCTTGACAACTCTCGATATTTTCAGCAGGGATGTGGCTATTAACGCAGCTATTAGAATCAAACTACTGAACAATGGACAAATAAATTATTGGCCACGCTAATATTCTTAAGACACCAGGAATCCTTCCAGAGAACATCGATTACACCATGCCGCAATATTGGTTTGACAAAGACTTTCATGTAAGCATCCCCTCTAGATTCTTCTGGGAGGAAGATGCTTTCATCAATGGCAAGTCAATCCACTTCCATACTGATGGATCCAGCACTGATAGAGGGGTTGGTGTCAGTGTTTTCTCAGATAAGCGTTTTCTTCCGCCTTCCAAATAACTGTAGCGTGTTCCATCCGAAAATAGAAAAGCGTGATACGAGGGCGGGTCTGTAAGGGATATCTGCATCTTTCCTGATAGTTGGGCCGCAATCAAGTCCCTGGACTCAGTCTCACAAAATTCTAAAACAGCCCTTGACAACAAATCATCTCTTAGAGCACTTCAACTTTCAAATATGGTGGGTGCCGAGGCACAGAGACATTTCAGAGAAGTGCAGGGCCGAAGAATTTGCCAAGATTAGGACTAATCTACTTATCTTACTGAAAAACTGTAGCATCGGTATACAAATCACTACGTGCAAACTATTACTGAGCTAGAAGCTAATGGAAGAACAAATCTTTGATGGATCGTTGGATCAACATGTCTGGCCAAATAAATCTGGCCGAATCTGGATCTGAATTGCTCTAAAAATTTATCTTTCAAAATAGGAAATACCTCAGCGTTATCATATGTAGGTGTCATCACTGTACACTGCCTTATAGGCAAACATGCAGGAAGAATTAACGTCTACGTTAATAATTTCTGCTGAAGCTGCATGAACGAGGTGGTGGAGGATTGTCGCCTATGTACTCCGTACATACCTAGTTCTTTCCAAAAGAAGGAAATTCCACTTAGAAGCTTACATCTACAATGACTTGAGCGATCTAACCTAACTTACCCTTCGGATGATGAGTATCAAACCAAAAGCAAAGACGTGGCACAACTCGAGCTATAGAGCGGCTGTCAGGTTTAGAGAAATATCTTTTCGATCCTGCAAGGCCAACTCGACAGGAAAATCTAAATGAGGTTGAAATGGGGCGGAAAAGTTTGCAACGCCTTCCTTAAACATTTGAAATTTTAATACGACCATATACTGATGCAAGTAATACTTGAGTGTTCCAAAGTATTTGTGGCTCGTTCATCAAAAACACTATACCCAAATTCTTATTTTCATTGATATTCCAGCCGTCCCCTGTCAGTCTGCTTGATGCAAACTTCGCGACCACCTTAACTCTTTAGCACTCGTGTAGTAGTGAGATCCTAACATACACAAAACTCGTATCAAGTCGAACACCCGAATTGGAAATCAAACAATTAGGTCAAATGAGTCCCTTAAATACCTCGAAGTTATGATCGAAAAGAGGCTGAGCTTAACCCTAGATCACTAAACATTAGTCTCCCAGGCAACGCGGCTCTGACCCATTCGCTGTCTAGATATGTTCATGTTACCGCACCCGGCACCGGCCGATCAGTACCTAATTCGGCTAATTAGTGATCCATTCACACGCATTGCGTTCGCACGCTTCCTGGTTTCGGAGATTTTACGAAATATTGTCTCTCAGTACGTACAAAAAGCACAGGATGACCAAGTATACTTGCAGCCGCTGCAAGACGGCGATTTGCGGGGAACATACGAACGACTGCCAAGAATAGTTTTTTTGAACTTTTAGTTTAGTTACGTGTTAATTTAGAGGACATTCCATACTTTATGCAGATTTTTTCTAAATAAATGTTTTGACTTTGAAAAATACTGAGGTTTTAATTTGTTAGTTTGTGACTAATATTTAGTGACAGTGTTGCTCGAAAATAAGTTTAGTGATCTAGGGTTAAACGCCCACAGTCAAGTATCTCGGAAAGAACGCATCGATGACCGTAGGCAGCAATCTCTCAAATACTTCTGATTATCGATACCCATAAATAGGCCCGCAAGATCCTGATGGTTCAGAGTGGTTAACGTGGCCCTCTCATACACTGCTCTGGCATTGGAGAAGAAGTAAAAAAAAAGTTGCCAGCAGAGTGCGACTTACCATATTCATAATCAGAATTATCGGAAGATTCCGAAAAATCTCGAATGAATCCGCTTATCTATTAGCTAGAATGATACTCCTAGACATCCTCGTGAATGAGATGCAGAATGTATCGGAGCTGACCAAACAAGCACGAGACCAAAATATTGAAAGAGGAAGAAAGGGCAGCTTCAGAAGCGATATGGCATGGCAAGTGGGACGGCTTTACAAAATGCAGGTGGACCCACATGCTAATTTCCGTCATAACGGACAGCGCGGCTATCGGAAATATTTCCATAAATTTGGGCATGATTGTCAGCTTCCATGCCCGGAATGTCCAAACAGGAAGTAGGATACAGCGCATGTGGTGTGTTGCCTCAGCCGCTGTGAAGAAAACAGCGAATACTGCTAAAATACACTGTAAGTTGCATCACGGGATCAGAGGGCAACTGGACCGGAATCTGCTCATTCATAATGCATGTGCAAAACATGTGCATTCGTACACCTTGGAATTCTTACACCTAGTTTTTAAGACTCTATCCCATTGTAGGTACTTTCACAGGCTGGACATAATGTTCCAAGGTCACTGAAATACTGATAAACCGTCAATTTATGAAATATTTCCCGAAAACTTCCTAATAACCAGCCTCAGATTCACTGGTGGTTTGATAGGATAGTACACCGAAAAGTTGAACCAAACTTTACAGTTTACACCAATGTCTCAAAAGTAAAATAGTTGCACTTGATATTTCAAAGGCATTTGGCTGAGTTTGGCATCCGACTCCTTTGTGGAAGATCTCTACTTCGCTGGATTAGAAATTACATTACGGAACGTTAAATTCAAGCCGTTCAGGGCAGTTTCAAGCTGGTATACACAAAATAAATGCTGGTGTGCCCAAGACAACAACACTTTTCTGGAAAGCATTGTGCGAAACTCATAAGTCAGCCCCAGAGGCACCATCTTTCAAAATTACGCTCAGTTCCTCGCATATATGAGCGTTTGCTCTATTGAAGCAGAAGCGGCAAATATCGGTTTAACGGCCAACGAAGGAAAATCAATATAGGATTATGTGCTGCCAATAAAGGCAGGACAAAACGTCACGACAAGCAGCTACATCTTTGAGGTACTAAAGGAATTTATCTACCATGGCTCCGCTACCAACAACGGCAACGACACCAACACGGACATCATGCGAAAAATAGTCATTGCTATTGGTTGCTTCTTTGGGCTTAGAACGCAATTATGTAGCAAAGCTAGATCTCGAGCTACCAAGAAGATATTGTAAAGGGTGACCAGGTACGAACGGTAGGAAAAAAAATTAAATAAAACAACAACGGTGTGAGATATAAAATTGATTCTGACTTCATAATGTGTGAAATAGCGCTTCATTCAAATAGCCGCCTCGTGTTCAAGCGGTCAGTCCAATTTTTGATGACTCGGTGGCAATAGCGTATCGAATGTTGGCCTCGGGCTCGTCCAAAGTGGTTAGCTTGTTAGGGTAGACTAAGGGCTTGACGTAGCCCCAGAGTAAGTAATCAAGTGGTGTCAAATCGCATAATCGTGTCGGCCAATTGATGAACTCTCGCCGTGAGATAACCCAGTCGCCAAATTTTTCCTTCACAACTTCGAGCGCTACGTCGCTTGAAATGGCATGTTGCGCCATGTATCGCCATCCTGTTGGAACCACAGCTCGGATATATCGATGTTGTCGAGCTCTGACCACAGAAAGTCGATTAACATCGTTCTGTACCTGAGACCATTGACGGTAACGGTGTCTCCTTCCTCATTTCGAAAGAAATAAGGTCCGATGATGCCGCCATGCCATAAACCGCACCAAACAGTCAATCTTTGTGGATGCATTGATGCTTGGCTGAACACCTGTGAATTGTGTTCGCTCCAATAATGGCAATGTTGCTTGTTAACATAGCCGCTAAAGTGAAAACGGGCCTCGTCCGAGAAGATGCATTTTTCGGAAAAATCCTGATCTCCGGCAAAAATTTCCAGCGCCCAATTAGCGAACTTATGGCATTTTATATGGTCGTCCGGCTACAATTCTTACGTCAGCACAATCTTATACGATGTAGGCCCAAATCCAACCCCAAAATAAGACGAGTTAACTCTCTGGCGATGACCAATTCAGCTGATCGGCGCCGAATCGACATTTCTGGGCCTTCTTCAATACTGGCTGCTATGGGGGCTTTCCCTTCTCGCTTTGATGACACAACCTATGTTGGTATGACTACATATTCAATGTCGCCGAAAATGCTGCGGTTTCTCCAACATAAGAACTACTTTACACCATCTGATCTTCTCTAAATGGCGTTAAGGCATTTAATCGTCCTGAATCTGTGCTCCTAAAATTTGTTTGCACTCAATATTGAAGAGTCAACTCACACTCTCCAACACTTTTATTACTTTATTCTGTCATTATTTTTGCCATCAGTGTTCCGAAGGAATTGGCAGTAGCATTCCCGCGCCTTCAACCTTTACCCTCAAGCCCACCCTCTCCTAAGCTGTACAGCTCGCTCTTGTAATGCCCTGCTAAACTCTTCATTAAATATGGCAACGTTCAAGACTAACGTACATCAGTATCATTTTTTCTAGGACCCAAATTTCTGATCTTCTTGAGGGAAAGGTTGTAAAGCAGCTTAATATCATTGCAATTTTTCTGTCCATTGTCTAAGCTATCTAAGATGGCTATTTGGAAGGAAATGGATTTCGTAAAACGTATTTACCAGGCTTAGAATGATACGTAGGTAGCTACTTAAGATTTGAGATATGGCAATACCGGTTAACAACGTAAAGTTTTTAATGGTATGCGGACTCAGAATGTTTTATCATAAAAGTGCTACAAGTATTTTCGTTTTCTTTCAGAGACTTGAAAAATTCATCTCAGCCAAAAAAAATGGAATTAGATCGTGAGCAGTTTCGTGCGATGATTTTTTACGAATTTCAACGTGGATCAACTCAACAATAGTGTGCCGATCAACTTGTTCCAATGTGATGAAGCACCATCGCGGACCATCGTGTTTGGCTGGTTTTCCAAATTCAATCGTTGGCCGTTGCACGGATTTCGTGAAGGTCGTCCAAAATCGGTCGCTGCACCAGAAAACATTGATGCTGTGCTGGAACTGATAAGTTACATACCGTCCAATAGAGGCAGGTTGGGGCATTAGCTCCACTTGCATAAATTTGTCCGCCAAAAAGATTGGATACTGCATAATTTGACAATCGCTCAAAAAAAGGCTCGCGTCCAATGAAATGTTGAAATTCAATCGTGGTGCTTCTAAAGGGCTCTATAGGGTCGTGACAAACAGCAGTCGACTACTATATGGTTCTTTCAAGACGAGCCAAATTCGACAAAAGTTGCTCATGCACAAAGCACTTCTTCGGAAAAACCGGACATGTCGCCACCGTGCATATAGGGTAATGTGGAAGAGTCAATTCGCAATGGTACAGCACCGGTTGTTTGCCAGAAATCTTTGGATAAATTAGCATCATTCTCCAGCACGGCAATGCGAACTCTCACAGGTCGGCTGAAACAAATGACTTTTTCAAAACTCAAAACATCGAATCGATCCACCGTACAGCCCTTATTTGACTCCCAATGACCTCTTTTTATCCTTGTTTTCCAATACCTGAAGAAGCTGTTGATGCGTTTAAAATGCACGTTTTGCATTTACCTAGTTCGGAGTGGAAAGAGTGTGTCGAAAATTGGTTCAAACGCGTACAAAAGTATATTGATTTGTTTTTACTTGTTTTTCTTAAAACTTAAGTAGCAACCAACATATGGTACTGAGGGAGCTTACACTGGAAACGAAAATTATAGAGAGCGACAAAACGTCACGTCATAAGCACCGGCGAACATTTAGGACGAGTTTGTGTGAAAATGACTCCTTTTATTTCCCATTTAATGAAAGAAGGTACAAGTAAATTAAACAGTCCATCTGTCATAAAGCGTGATCTTTAAATTGTTGGTTTTTATTAAAAATACCCGCATCTACGGTGCTAAACATCCCATAATGTCAGTCATAAAAACAACGACCGCCCTTTTACCGACCATAAAAATTAACTTCAACCGTGACCGCTTTTGGGGTTTCCATGAACACACGTAAAACGAAACCAGTTAACCTAATTGCTTTCTTCCTTTTTTTTTTCTTTCACCTTTTGACATCACGAAAGAGCAGTGAGTTCTTCCTTTGACTCACTATTGCAATGGACAAAAAAAAATAACCGAAACCTGAGAGCAATTATAAACGTTCACATTTGTCCATCCTGGTCGTCATACCATGTAACAGACATGTCCACAAAATGATGTTAACACTCGGGGACACTTTTTAAGGATGCATAAATTTTACTTACTGCCAGCATGGCAGTAGAAATTTTTTTTTTTTTTCCCCCGGTCCGGTGGACACTGCGTTCATGTCGGTTAATTAAAAGGCACCCAATCACCGTGATTAATTCATTTGAAATTTTCGAACGACAGAGTTGAAAACCCCTCTCGAAAACAGTTGACTGAATGTCCATGGTGTAATGAAATTGATCAGCCTTTTTCCTTTCTGGCCGGTGCTTTTGGTGTGAGCCTCCTTTTGGCGGGAATTCGAAACGCGCTTCTCTGTTTATTAATTTTTCTCAGGGACATAAAAAGTTTTATTTTTCTACAACAATATCTCGTGATTTGAGTTAATTTTTTTTTTATTTTTGAAAGAGTGTCGAAAATGTTCATTTAGAGTTAGGGATTCCGGCTATTTGCGGGGGAACTTTTGATCGAAAATGGTAATAAAATTGGGTAGCTTGAAAGTGTGTAAATTATTTGTGAAAACAGTTGGGCAAATCTAACTTTTGCAATAAATTGGATATTAGATATTTGGCGAGAATTTGGGTGAATTTTTTTTTTGTTTCTCATTTCGGATACATTTCCATAGGCAGCCTTAAATTTTTGGGAATTATTATTGTTATTGCGTTTTTTGTTTAACGGAAGTTTAATATTAGTTTATTGGAGGTCAATATTTTTAGACGGTTTTTTATTTTACTGTAAAAGTTTGCCAAAAGATTGCTCCGTTATAAACGGAGTTATAAAAAGTTATGAGCGGACTTAATTTTGTTTTTTTGAAAATCTGACCTTTTTGACATGTTTTGCCTCACTTTCCGAAATTTAAAATTACTGGTGGAATAGAAACGCGGGGCCTATGGAATTCATGAGCTCTTCGAAAACGTCATGGTAATAATAAAAATGTAAACATTCCGGAGAAAAGGTTTAAAATTGAGGGATTTAGATCATCATCTCCGAATCAGTAGACATCTCGGATTTAATCAAACAAATCCCGTCGAAATTTCCAAATGATGGTAAACAAGTACCAAGTTATTACTCGTATATTGTATTTACTCATTTCAAGTCTGCTACACAGCATCTGTAGGGAGCTTTCCATGTAGAATGCAAAACCTCACATGATATGTACACAGACACCAGGGATGTGGAATAAACGCACCAGTAGGGATCTGCCCGGCGATTAATCGGGAAACTGCTGAACATCGCCAAAGTTGGATTTGACTAGTAGCGTAACAAACGAATTCGCAGGGTAGTGCTAGCCTTACCTCTCCGTGGTGGTTCCCAGTAAGAGCATGAGTAAATCCTTCCTCATCCACCCTAAAATGGCAAGTGCATGCTCCAGGAGTAGCATATTACTGGCCAACGGCGTCATAGGCTCCACAAAGCCATATGAAAGGATAACATATGTAAGTGGGACTAACCAACTTTTTTTTTATAATTTGCGCTCGCTCAAGGGATTTAAGTACCCTCAAAATGCTTGCACACAGCGCGGGCGAATGAAAATCAGGAGGATAGAAAGAGAGGTACCGGGGAACGTTGGTTTTAAATGGTTGAAGGTTATAATGACTAGGAAATAAAGAGCTTGGAAGGGCAATCCATAAGCGAGTTGAACGCCTTAGGACCGGATCATGATATTTTAGAATACGTCCGAAAGTGGGCTTGTGGGTATACTGTTGAGCATTTATAGCGAGACGGGTGTTACTGTTAAAAGTTTGAATGAGCGGAATGCTACTGGCGATTTGTATGGAGCACTGGTGGTGGAAATAGTGATAAAACAGAGTGAGACACGAGACATTACGTCGATGTTCGAAGGTGTCCATTGTTTGAGTGATATTAGTATCACCTATGAGTTTTATAGCACAGTTTTGAATCCTATCTAGCGGTGTAGAGATTTTTTGAGCGCACCCGACCAGATGTGAGCATTGTATTCCAATTTTGGGCGGATGAATGTCTTATATATTGAGGCCAGATCAGAAGGGGAAAAGTATTTTTTACATCATTTGAGGAAACTTAGACATTTCGCAGCGTTTTTAACGATGCCGCATATGTTGTCATTCCAACGTAAGTTTTCATTGACACACATACTGAGAACGGAAATTTTATTAATTTCGACTATGCAAGTGGCATTTATGGATAACGGCTAGGTGTTTAAATTTCGCTTTAACAACAGCAGACAGCATTGTGTTTTGCTGTTAATATCAGAATTTAATGAGCTTAAATACGCCAGCGTTCCCGTTCTACAGCCGAAGAGGAGCGACGTGAGTCCGGGAACGAATATGAAAAGCAGAGAGTACTGTCTGCAAATCCAATATATTCCTGCCAGCAAAGGAATATATCGGATTAGAAGTAGCAGACATCAGATCGTTGATGAAGATTTAAAAGAGTGTCGGAGACAGAACGGAGCCCTTGGGCACACCAGCATTTATTTTGTGAATATCAGACTTGAAACCTTCCAAGACAACTCGAATTGAACGTTCCGAAAGGTAATTTCTAATCCATTGAAGAAGAGAGTCATCGATCCCAATGGCACGCATTTTCGACAAAAGAGCCTGCTGCCAAACTCTGTCAAATGCCTTAGAAATATCAAGTGCAACAATCTTGCATTTGCCAGATTGTTGTAAACTTTGGTTCCACTTTTAGGTGAGACATGCCATCAAATCACCAGTGAACCTGTTGCTACAAAAACCTTATTGCCGGTCATTGTCCCATTGAAGATATTGAAGATTCAACGCACTCAAGTATAGGCGGAGACAAAGCACAATCTGGGAGTGTTGAGCTGGCCGCATATTATGCAGCAAGTAGATTGGCCTTGTCCAAAGAGCTGACAGCTGGAATATCATTATAAATGAGCGTTAGGATGGAGGATGAGGCAGAATTTCTAATATTTTTGACGAAGGACCAAAGCTTTTACTACCTTTGAGACATTGTAGTATTTTCTGCCTCAGTTTTTGGTCGTGTTGGAATTTTACACGCTTAAGAAAGACGTTGGAGTCATTCCTGGCTCGTTTAAACTTTTTTCGGTTTTCCTTTGTCGGGTTGGTCTTGAAGGATAGAAAAAATATTTCTCTACCCCAGATGGCCTCTTTACAGCTCGAGTCATACAATGCATTTTCTTTTGGTTGGATACTCTTCATCCGATGAGCGATAAAGTTTCTGATTCCAAAGAGAATGATGTCTGTGATCATATCATCAGCGGCATCCACGTCGTTATCGAGGAAACAGAACGACCAGTTAGAATTCCTAAAGAAGCTGACTTTCTCGTATTGCCACACTGTCCTTTTAGGAATCTTTTCTCTAACTGTGTGCGATCTATAGGAGATAGCACATTGATCTTGCACTTATCAGGGAGAGAAGTTAGAAACAAGTCCAGGGTTGTTGGCGGTATGACTATCAACGTCTGGTATTCATGTGGGCTCATTTACAAGCTGAGTTAAGTTATTTTCCGCTGCGAAGATCTCAACATACCGTCCTTCAAGTGTTGTCTGTCCACAATGTCGAAGCCACCCAGAATTGTGTAGATCGAAATCGCCCGTAATAAAGATTTCAGTATGAGGTAAGCTACATAACTACGCACGTAAATGACGAGATCGCGGTGAGAGAAGAATAATGGCACTAGTTCGCAATCAGGTAGCTACAGACCAGAGTATAGGTGGGGGTGGGGATTTACCTGGGTTTCACTAAGTGCCAAAACAGCTGGTCTGTATTCGCAGACGTAGACGTAAGCAGAAAAGTGTTTAATTTTTAGCCCGCGTATATTGGCAATATCCGCTCTGAATTCCCGAGTCATTATAAAGAAAGACAAACACCGACGTTGCTAAGCACAGCTGTGGAGTAAAAATTCAGAGTTAGTTTACCGAATCAAATTGTTGTAGGTGTTATGCTCATTGAAACCAGGACACCAACAAAATTCAAACCCACAGCCCGCAATCCATCGGTTGTTACATACACTCAGTCGCTGCACGCGCTGTATTACAATGTAATACAGCAACGGCAGTGATCGAGTGCAAGCAATAGTATGACCAGGGGCTGGATAGCCTAGGATAGTGAAGGATTCACTGCTGACGACCCTGGCAGGCGATTGATGAACAACGTTCTTCGAATCGGCATGTGGAGTTTTCGGAAAGTTAACGGACAGCGTGCAGCGAACAATAAAGTGTAGAGATCGTTTATTCCGTAGATAGTAGATACCACCACCATGCGACGGGATGGGCATCTACTATGGTAATTGCTGTAGGAAACAGAAAGATCGCTTATTCGGATGAGAGTTAAGCAAGAAGTCTTAAATTTCAACGTCTTATAACAATCCCCATAAAGACTAAGTTCTCTAACACAGCCTTTTATCTCCCATGGCCACATAAAAGACAAGGAAGATGCCACTAAAGAATGTTTCTACGAGTTTCTCAAAATGGATATGAGCAATGTCATAAGTATTACGTTAAAGACATACAAGGCGATTTAAATGCCAGGATATGAAAGCAGGACATTGTTGGCACGACAATCGGTAAGCGTAACCCATACGACGCCATGTCTATCAACGGACTGGGGATATTGACTGTGCGGCTGTATGAAATATCATTAGAGTAAGCATACAAATTGATAATAATGTGATAGACGCAAGGCATGCTTCCAGTATTCTGGACTATTCTGGACGTCCGAACGTTCCGGACAGCCAACACGGATCACCACATCACCAGCTTATTGCAGCAAAGTTGCAGAAGGCACAACAGAGAAGAACTACTCTGAGAAGGTATAACGTAGAAAAGCTGTAATCCCAAAAGACCGAAAGAATATTTTCCCCGCGCGTATCTCGAAATCTCTCAACAACTCCTATGTCGCCAGCATCAAGTACTGAAGATTAGTGACTACACTGCCAAATGCCATCAGAAGCACCGCAACTGATGTGCTGGGTTTGACCCAACTACCACCAAGAAATTTCTGGGTTGATGAAGAATGCCATGGCAAGCACATGCAGGTAAACAATACGCGTAGAAAGAGGCGGTTCAACGAAGGAAGAACTTGTGTAGTAGAGTCACAATTGGTGCTGACAATGTGGAGAAATTTCTTGTGCAGACTATAACATACAATGGCGACGAAGATCAACATCCCGCCATCAGGCAGACTATTCAACTTAAACGAAGATAACCAAAATTTCCGTCTACCTTAAGTGAACCAAGCAAGAATAGCAATATCTTAGCTGTAATCCAACAAAGCAGTTGGACCTGACGACTTACAGGCCGAGGTATTCAAAGAAGCTGGAAGCGGCTTTGTGAAGGGCATAAACCAACTCATTTCTCAGATCTCATCAAAAGAGTGATGCTTGATGAATGATATCTCAGCACCCTATGATCGATATACAAAAAAGGAGACCACCGCAACTGCCTCTACTGTAGAGATACAAGTCTCCTCATTACTGGGTATAAGATCTCAACCGCCTTATTGTGAGACCATCTGAAACCCTTCGTCAACAACCAGTTTGGTCCCTATCAGTGCTGTTTGAGAACGCGAAGTCAGATGCTGGAAAAAACGCAAGAAATCCAAATTGATACCCACCATCTTCTTATCGATTTTAAGGCCGCATATGACAGCATTTATAGATACGAGCTATACAGAGCCATGTATAGTTTTGGCATCTGAACCAAGCTCATCCTTGTGTGGAGAATAACGATTAAGAACGCTCGCTGCTCCGTCAAAATCGGTTATGACTTAACCAAGACCTTTGATGTCCAAAAAGGTTTAGACAAAGTGACGAATGCGAAGCGAACACTGGAGGTACAATTTTTCAAGAATCTGTGGAACCACTAGCGTACGCTGATGATATTGACATAATTGGCAGAACTTAGTGGACTGTCACCGGTGCGTTAGTATTGAAGCGGAAGCTGTCAAAATGGGTTTAACGGCCAAAACCAAGTATACATCTGCTGTCACAAAATCGACGAGTTGGAACGAACGTCGCAGTAGAAATCTATAATTTCGAGGTATTAAGCGGCTTAGTATACCTTGACCCAGCTATGACTTCTGTTAGCACCACCTCAAGAGAAATAAGACCATGGATCACTCTTGCCCATCGCTGATTCTTTGGGCTAAGAAGGCAATTGAGTAGTAAGAGGCCTTATCTCGAAAAAGTAAGGAGACTCTATAGAAGACATTGGTCATCCCAGTCCTACTTTATGGCGCTGAAGCATGGACTCTATCGAAAGCAGTATTCTCAGTCATTTCGAGAGAAAAATTCTTGGGTCACGTTTGCATTGACGGGCTTTGGAGAAGAATATTCAACGACGAACTATACGAGCTGTGAAGCGACATCGACTTAATCAAAAAACTGTGCATCAGTCACCTGAGGTGGCTTGGTTATATAGAACCAATGGACATCAATACTCCACCGGGAGAGACAACGCAGTAGAGGAAGACTTCACCTTAGGTGATGCGCACAGGTAGACGGGGACCTTAACCAACTTGGAGAGTACAACTGTAGGCTCTTGGCTAAAGACCGAGCTAACTGGATAGGCTTGTTAGTTAAGGCCCAGGAACTGTAGCCCCACTTAAGTAAGTAAATAAGCCGGGCACAAGCAGCCTTTACACCGAAAATCGAAAGATACAGACACCAAAAGCTTCAGGCGTAAGAGTCTGGCTTCCTTCATTTTATGGGTACACGGAACTGATTTGGGAATACATCCTCTGGCTAAGATGAAATATGCCTAGAAGATCATGTGAGAGTGTGCCTCAAAATCTGGTGAACAGAATTGAGGACGCACTCGACAAAAAGGAATACGCTCTGCGCAGGCGCTGTCGGCATTATAGCAGTGTAGAGGAGTTATCGACAAGACATGGGCCTGTCACCGAGATAGGTGACATGGCTATGATAAGGTGAATTATATCGTATGGGACGGTTGTCTGGTGAAGCCAGCTCTGACGAAACTATGTATGTCTTTGTTGCTTTTACCAGACTCCAAACAACGGCATGTCTCGGCTGCTTGGCTACTTTCCCTAGTACCCTAGCGTTGCCCTAAACCTATTCATTGCTTCCCTCCCTTTGATATTCATATCATGGGCTGCACTCTCAAAGCCTTTTCCCGTTTAAATGGAGCGTTGATGACCTTGCGTGCAAACTGTCTTTTGACTCTGGTCTTATGGATATGCCGTCTGATGCAATGACACCAGAAAACAGTCAAGCTGCGCTTAGAGCCTTGCCGAGCCCTCTTCCAAGATATTTCGGGACGCATAAATGACACAATATTCTGTGAAGTTTGCTGTGAAATTGATGACTACACCAAAGAGCACTACTTCTGTAAGTGTTAGGCCTACGCTGACGTCAAGATGTACGTACTCCACGCTGATGATGATGCTTAGATATTTCAGTTAAGAGAACATTCAATCAGTACAATGAGAAACCTCAGCGTTGAAATAATTTAATGCCAAAGCTTGTTTTATCGTTGCTACCTCCTTTTACGAAAAATTCACTTCCACCATGCTCGCCGTGTAGGAAATCACTGTATCGTAAACTTTACCGTAAAAGGGTCAGAGTTGTTTGACACAATTAGGACAAGCCATCGAAACCATGCACCAAGGCTAGTATAACCCTTTCAATATGCACACCCCTAATATACCATACCATCTCGTGTCATGGATCATATTCCATGCTTCACATTAATGATTTAATACCAGTCCGGCTTCTCGATACTACCGTGGTTAACAGCCTTGGGCTAACAATAACTACCATCATTCATACTTCAGCATATTTGGATAGGGCAGGCAATACGAACAACTACATAAAACAATTGACGGATAATGAGGGATAATCAAGTTGTCGTTATTATTATGATTATCCTTCGACTGGATGATTCCAGGAACCGGAATAATGAAGGGATTATGCTCTGAAACTTTTTCATGTTATTTTCTATGCAGTCTTATGTAGATGTGTACGAGTACATACATAAATGCTACTTAAGTCCTACGCTGTTGGGTATACGAGTATATCCAACTGGTAATGGGGTCATTTTTATCAAGAAAATGAAAGAAGGTATGAGCACTTGCACAAGGGTCGACAATGCCAGAGGGTTGGATAATTTCAATGGGATAATGGCTGGAATCAACATGCACTAAGCAGCATTCTGTATACGAGTACTATGGACTTTGGTTGAGCAAACCATCAAGAGGATATTTTGCAAACATTTCAGGTTATATGTTTTTTTTTTTTTTTAGTTAAATCGGAGGAGAGATTTTCATTAGTACAGGACTTTGTGTGTATAAAAGTGTTAGTTTAAAACCAAAAAACTAAGGATAAGAGAGCTATTGATGCTCGAATTGACAGAGAAGGAAGAAACCCTCTCCAGAATGCTGGATATGACCCTGCAAATGCAACTAACTCATTGGATCTACTCAAGGATAACAGCACAAAGGCACGGTTAAGACAAGACAGGATATAGATGTGCGGCCAGAGGCCTTGAACTGATATAAATCCGACCAACAGCCATCCAAGAAGTGAAGAAAACCGAAACTAAAGTGTAAAAGCAACGCTGAATTGTAGTTTTGAAGTCGAATTATGAAAGGAGCGCATTACTTTTGGATGACATGGCTTGAATGACACTACTTTAGAAGTGAGACAGCGAAACACCAGAAATGAAGAGAGCATTACGACTGTACTCGACTCGGTACGTTAAGGCCGCATTCAATCATCGCTCTCCATCCGCATCGATCGTATTGACCGAAGACCGGCTAAATAACCTTTGTGCTCGTAGAACTTTCACTAATTGGGCGAAGATGGAAGGCGATCACGATTTACATCGAAAAGTCATCCTCAGCGGCCGACGAAGCGCATTTGTTAATAAGATACATTTCCAAATTTGGTCATGCGAACAGCCGGAAGTATTCCAACAGGAGTCATTGTATACCAAAAAACTGACGGTTGGTATGGTTTTATTGGCGAAGGTGTCACTGGACGGTCTCTCTTCCTAGATGATGCCCACTAGTCAATTGTTACCCGAATTTTTGTTTTGACATAAATTTCTACGTGTTCTACAATCGCTTTATTGAAGACGAAGTTCGGTTGTCTTATCGCCAGAGAATTGCCTTGTTACTTGGCCCCCGGCTCATGTGATTAAACGGCCTTAGACTCATTTCCTTGGGACCCATTTCCGGTCTATTCCAACAAGGCAGACACTCTAGAAGACTTGTAAATGAACACTGGACATGAAATTGTTGGATTAACTGCCAATCTATTGTATTGTTTGCTAGAATATGCTTTCACGAAAATCCACCACTGCGGAGTGTTTGTGATGGCCGGTTAGGTGGTTTTAAAACCGCCCTGGCTCGATTATTGAAGCACTGATAAATCTTCCTCCACTTGACATTCATATTACTGGCTAGGCTCTCAAAGCCATCTTCCGTTTGAGAAGAAATGGTGTTAGGTGCCGACTCTCTTTTTACGCTGGTACTATGGACATGATCTCTGATGCAATGACACCAAAACTTCTGTCAATTCGAAACTACGAAATCAGCTCTCCCTGCATACAAGGGCGATCTTGGCTTTGGTGGTAGGTAAGATGTCTTCCAAGCGGGTATATACGGAATCCTGATATCAATAAACCTTGTAGCTAAGAATTGGTGGGGGAGAAAAATATCCGCGTGTATAACGAAACCAACCTGTTCTTACGATTTAACTGACTTCCTAACTTGCATGCTCGGGAATGCAAAGCTTCTCTGAACGCAGTCGGAAAGCAGAATTCACAGAGTCTTGCTTAAGTGTCTGGTCACAGTGTGATCACGAGAAAAGTGGTCACCGTTGAACTTGCTGGGAAATGTCCAGACTAGAGTTTCTACTGACCCGAACTTGCCACATGTGGTAAGGCTCAGTTAGGGCTTCCATTAACAGTTGAATTTTGTGAAAGTCTAACGTCAGATGGCATGAGCCTTCAGGATGCCGGCGGACCAAACTAATGCTAACCGACATCTGGTTACAAGTAGCAGGCTACGGCTAACACAATCTCTCTCTAGGTGCCCCACGTGCCGCACTCCAAGTCGGTTATGGTCACCTTCCACGTACAGCACCTTAGATGCGGTCGTCCTCCGCTGCACAGTTCCCTATGATTAGACTTTTAGACCCAAGCTGTGTAGCGTACATTTCCTCAACTTGAGCCAGCCATCTCACACGTTGGATCCGTGCATGTCTGACTACACCGATGTCACTATACAGCCCGTACAGTTCGTGGTTAAACCTCTGCCTCTATTCCCTATCAACACAAAGGGGACCGAAAATCACAGCCAGTATCTTTCTCCCGAAACGGGAAAGTGCTTCTTCATCTGCTTTGGATAAGATCCAGCCTCTACGTCATTGAACAGGAGAGGAATGATTAGAGTCTTGTATAAAGCCAGTTAGTCCTACGAGAGAATTCCCTATTACTCAATTGCCTTCTGAGCAAAAAAGAACATCGGTTGGCACAAGTAATTCTGCGTCTTATTTCTGCGTTGATGCTTGTAAACTGCGGAACCAAGGTAGACTAACTCGTGCAAGACGCAAATAGTATGTGCCCTTGTCGGATGACAGCATGTACTCCGTTTTGCCCTCTTTTACCCCGTTAACCACCTTGAGTGTTTCAACGTCAATACCCACGACGAATCGCTGCGTAAGCCAACAACATCAACGACATCAGCTTACGTCTCCTTTGTTGGCCAGTGGGATTGCAAGAATGCTTCAAGGGAAAAGACACATGAGAGATCGTCGCCCTATGTAAAACCTTTCTTGATTATTGCTCTGGATCGGTGGATTGATGGTCTCGGTTAATTCATTGCTATCCTTGATGGAGTAGCGAGAATGCTCTATAGTCATCCTGCACAACCTGACAAAGATCTCAAGACTCCACATGGCGTTTGAAATTCACAAATAGGAGGTGAGTACAGATCTGAAATTCCCGCGTCTTTTCAAAGATCTGCCGTAATGTGAATATTTTATAGATGGTGGACTTTCCTGAACGATGTTTAGGAGGCTTATTCCTGACATACTTTCCTCTGACCATGTCTGACAGATGAGCTGGAGCATGTTCTCAACCAGGTCTTCACCAGCGGCTTTGAATACCCGTAGTTCAACTGGCAGTCCATCTGACGTCGATCGCAATAAGATTAACCTGGTTAACAGGGATATATATGCATGACGGGAACCGCGTGAAAATTCATACAACCAGAATCTATTGCTGGTAGCGGTTCTGTGCATGCTGTATTTTCCGATCTAGCCTATCGCCAAGATTTTTGTTTCATAGCTGGGGCAGTGAGGAAATGGTATGTTCGTCTTTGATACTGTCGTTCTTATCCTCTGTAGGACAATGAATGAAGTCAGGCTTATATTTCTAAGTTTGGCATTGATACGGATTATTATGAGGCATTCGCTTACATGCCGAAAGCTTAAACCTGTCTCGAATGGTAGATCCGCATAAGTGTCTTGTTCCCTGTTTGTATTGTAGCAGTCGCCATAGTCGATGTCGTGGTTGTTCGTCCGCTTTTTGCCCGGCTTATTCCATTGCACCTCTCGTGGTAATGTCTGCATTATAGCAGACAAGAATGTTAACGAAGTCCGTTAAGTTTTCCAAGATTTCGTGTGCAAAGTCGAAATGCATTGTCCTTAAAACCTTTAATAGGATCGTCAATATTATATCCGTACGCCTACAAAGCTGTTGGTTGTCAATAACTTGGGATTTTTCCTGTTGAATGTGAGAATGTTAATATACCTTTATGCGCAACTCCCAATCTCAGGGAACTAGAACCTTAAGAAAACACCTGGACAAAGGGCCCGACTAAAAGGAACGGTTTCAACAACCTCGCTGAGGTTGTAAAAGCCGCCGTTGGCCTATTAAGTATTCTGGATCCGTCATCTCTGCTTTAGAGGTCAGAAACAAGCTGGATGGAGCTCTATTTAGACGTGGACTTCGAATAAGCGGAAGGAGCTCTAATGCCCACGAATCGGCTTAAACTGGACGTTACCGTTGATCCGTATATGAGATTCCTCCGCTACCGAGAGCCACATACTTGTGTCATTTGTCGCATATTTGCGAGTAGGTTCTTGGCAAAACATAGTGTCCCATAGGATTATCTTTGATAGGTCTGCAGCCAGTTCATTTAAAAGACAAGATTTTTAGGTGTGCAACCTGCTGGGTTTTACCACCTGCTCCTGCGTTCCTACAAAACCCAATCTTCTTATGATTCCACACCTGTGGACAGAATCAAGGCGAACTCTTGAAACGTGTTTTGCCGCATCTTGCCTCGATAGACAGTCTACGGTCTCAGAATTCCACATAATCTTGGAAACCGAAGAACAAATTAACACCACTGACCATAGTTAGATAACTCCTAAGAGACTGGCACTCCCATTCAAAGGTTAAACAATGCCTCTCGTTCAAATTGCCACTTTTTATCCTATCGTTCTCCACAAAGACTGAATTTTGGGTCATGGATTATGATTAATCCCCAGAGCTTGTCCCCTTTAAGCCAAAACATGGCTGTGACCTCTAATCCATGTGCCATAAGTTGAGATATTCATTAAAACATAGACAATTTTTCCGGCTTCGGTAAGCATAGATACTTTATCAAGAGACTGACAAAAAAGGATGCTATTGTTCCGAACCTCTCTTGGTTTAAAGCCTTGGAGCCTTGAAATATTCAGTGTAATGTCATTACACCGCATGATAATAAATGACATTAAGTAGCAATATGTCCTCAATGTTTAACCTGGAATCTTGGGGGACTTATAGATGTTAAAGAGTCCACAAGAGTAGGTCGTTAAGTCGCTTTAAAACCATTTACATTCCACTCAAACAAAATGTCATCACATCACAACCAGAAGGATCAGCTTAGACTTCAAATTGATTTATCACATAGAAGTTGTTGTCCTTATGTCAGCCTTTAACATACTCTCGTAAATCCCTCCAAGGATTTAGAAAATGTCCAACAATTCTCACACATATTTCTACCACAAAACCGATCAACCTTATCAGCCGACTAACCATAATCACATTTCAGACACAACAGGAAGTAAATTCCCGCAGAGAAATTGGTGAATTCCTGTAATGCCCGAATCCTTTAAGGCACAAGAGTCTCGTTCCACCTGAATTAACACAATGACCGCATCTAATTGCCTTTGTGTTTGCAAATTGAATAGGGACTTCACACAGCGTTTTCCTGGAATCGATTGTGTGTTGGTAATGTCCGTATCCTGTGTGCTTTCTTCTTCTTCTTTTTTTTGTGTAGAGTACATCCTCACTTTGCACATAAGCGTACTTAATTTATACACATAAATGAACAACGGTATATGGCCTATAAGACCACATTCACACAACCCACATCCGTATCTATTTCGATTCCATGTACGTGTTGCACTTGTAATTGCTGTTTGTTGATGGTCAGCTAACCACTTTCGAAAAGAGATATCCTTTGACGGAGTCGGTGAAATTGCTTTGATGTGTGAATTCATTGCCTGGCCTTGTTTTCGTAAAAGGATTACCCGAATCGGAGATGAGTTTTCTGCTTGAGGACTGTTTAAAGGGCGAATCCTAGTTGAGTGTTTGTAGTATACATTACGAGTACCTACTTTGGTCGCATGAGCTTGGCAATAAATTTTCAGATAGTTGGATGGGATTGGAGCTTAAAAAGGATTGACAGGGCAAGTATGCATGGAATTGTGAGTTTAAGTTCCACAAATTTTAAGTTAGATGGACTTCACCTGGAAAAGCTAAGCCACATTCTTTTCTAATGAATTTTGCGTAAGTGCTAAGTGACACGTACCAGAACTCTCATAAGGCACGTGTTTGTACAACTTTTCATCCCCCGTCGCCTTACAGATACGAGTACATCTATGTACTCTGCCGTGAAAGTTCATAAAACTTGTTCATGCTTTGATGTGCTGAAATTAGTGTTGATGACACCAGCATACGGTAGGATACGCTTAGGATAGTATGTCATGAAGGGGATGTTTGGGGAATGTTGGAAGAGTTTGCATTCGTTAACCTCCATCCGGTGTTTAGTGTGCCATCAAGCGAATAATATCAATTATCGTCGCACAGATGTGCACACATGTGAAAGCGTTTTTATGATTATAACTTCTTTTGTTTTGAAATTGGTTGTATTGGGTAGCTATTACGATAGTCGGAAGGATGCCTGTGTATCCTAGTCGGAAGGAAAACTGGATAAATGCCAGGGATCGTGAAGAGAAGAGGGTATAACAATTTAATTAGTTCATTTGAACGGTTTGGAGAAGGTTGATGAATCAATTTGCCAAACAATCTACGGTAAAGGATCTATTGTAATTGTTTTAAGCTTGAGTTGTGGTTTCAATTACGAAGCTCAATAGACGGGAAGCTTACTTTTAGTATTCATTTGGGTCTGAGTGTATGACCATTGGAATATGTAGATGCTTTTCTTCTTAGTAGAGAAAGATTTAGGTTTGGAAGTCAGATCAATAAAAAGTCTTGTAAAGCAATAGTCCTTCACTGGTCCTACTTGATTGAAAGGCAAAATAAAAAATTGTAAAACTTTACCACCCATCTCAAAGCAACCTCTACAAATCTGCTGAAATGGCTTTTCTGCTGAAATGGCAGTACAAGTGTTTTGATGAAAGTACTCCAATGAGGAGCCACTGAACAGGAGGGGGACAAAAAAGTGGAAATGTGCCAAACGACATGTCGTCTGTCGCCCAACAAATTCTCGAATGTTCACACGATAGCTCAGTCGGTAGACTCAATGGTGAACAAGTCGAACAGAAAGGTAAATATCATGCAACTCCACTATGCAAATGTAAATGAGTACACAGACCAATGCAAGCGTAGCTGGGTAAACTTCAATCCAAAGACTCGGTTTGGATAAGGAACGAAGGATGAGACTTTTTTTTGCAAAACAGTCGCCTTCAGAAATAGTCAACAGCGAAGTTAGCTTCGGACCAGCGGTAGTTTTGTTTGAGCCACTTTAACAATATGGACCCCTGTTCTGTCACAGCGCACTAGTATGGTGGAGAGCAATAAACAAGAAAACGGTTTACGGAAAATTAGCGGCGGCTCAAAAAACGGCTTCCATAGACAAGTGCGCTCCGTACTACCCCTACGGCAGCATTGGACACATTTTTGCACCTAACACTGCTTGATTTACAGATCAAAATACTTGCTGGCGACAGTGCGATACGACTTACTAATATGGGTTACTTCAAGAACAGTAGTTTCGGACATAGCACTGTCCTAGCAGAGCTACTGCCAGGCAATCCAATTCTAACGGATGATATTCCTTCCTTGGTCGACTTCGACATCCCGCATGATATAATATATCCGGAGAGGGAGGGCTGAGAAAAAAATGCAATAATCAGGCCAAACGATATTGCAATTTTCAGAGATGGCTCAAAAACAGAGGAAGGAACAAGTTCGACCCAGAACTAAGAGTGTCTATGAGACTACGGGACGCATGCAGTGTCTTCTAATCAGAGGTTCTGGCTGTCCTCAGGCCGGCTGAGCTAATGCAGATGTGATCGGTATCCGAAAGAGATATCGCTATCTACATCGATAGCCAGCCCGAACTCAAGGCAATGGAATCGACCAACGTCAACTCTGATACAGTCAGGGGCTGTCGCACAGTGTTCAAGGCACTATGCATTCAGAAGCGGGTAAGACCATTCTGGGTGCCAGGACACTGCGGTATTAAAGGAAATGGCCAAGGAGGGCTACTCGACAATGGTGAGGTTACCAACATCAAAACACCCATTTGCATAGTAAGGGGCACTATCGAGGAAAAAATTACACAATGGTCAAGTCTTGAAGGACACAGAATATCCAAGACTCTTTGGCCGCTTTTGACGGCACAAGATCCAGGAAGTTAATAAAATTAAACAGGCAAAAGCTTAGGACTGTAATAACGCAAAGAGACTGAAATTCTCAGATACGGATATTTGCAGATTCTGCGGTGATCTGCAAGTTGTTGAGGACATAACACAAATACTGTGTAAATGCGAGACAATATCGCGTAGTCGAAGAAAATTTTTAGGGAAATACTTTTTCAAAAACCCAGAGGAAATAGACGGCATGAACTTCAAATGACTTCTTGGCTTTTGCAGGGAAATTGGGTGTTTCACCAGGGCGATTGTTTAGGTTTTTGCCAATTGAAGACAAATTCAACTGGTTCCACAGGGATCGTGATAAGCCCGTTTTGGGTTCTGGGGTCTGCGTGATTGCATATCCATCATACCCCTGTTTAACCTGCAACCAGTTTTACTATTCATATTATATCATCTATATATGGGTGTGTTTAAAAAAAACACATTATTGGATTCAAAAAGCAAATTTAAGTTCTTGTTATCCTTACATCTTATAAACAAAAAATAAATAAAAAACATTAAATTGTCTTATACCTCGTAGTTCAACCAGGTTAGTGCTTTAACTTGTCTCTACCAGAACGTGTAAAATCACTTCCGTTGTCATCGTCTTTTTATGGAAAACAACTTCCGTCCAGGAGTGTCCTGTGTAAATTTCACAGCCGGAAGGAATTTCTTCGGGTTCATTTACCGAGTTCATTTCTAATTTCCGGGACCTACCTATGTCCGTGTTTTTCTTTAAGAAGGCTGTACGTGGGGAGATTATTTTCTGACGATTTCGGCAATAAGTTTGGCTGTCTACCCTTCTCCTGGGATTAAATACGATTTCGGTACTTTGCACGTACTTATAACCATCCAAATTGGATTTGGTTCTGATAATAAATATTGGGTGTACCCTTTTTCCAATTTCTTTAAGGGCCTAGATGATATTTTGTTGTAGTGAAGACTAATTTTTTTTATTTTCTGTTTTGGAGGTATTCGCAAACTTTTCCTTTTCAATGTTGGAATCCTTACGATTTTCTAAATTTGTTGGTATTTTCTTCCGTAACTTTGTATTCATTACAAGTTCAAATGGAGAGAATGAGTTTTTATTTAGGGTTGTGCGATAATGCAACGACGATTTTCTTCAGAAGTTTCTTTATAGTTTGGACGGATTGTTCTATCAATCTATTTGACTTTGAGACATATAGGCTAGAAGTGATTTGTATCCCAATATTTCCAAAAAAAAACTGAATTCCTCTGAAAGAAAGGACCATTGTCACTAACCATAACTTTTCGAGTTCCATGACGAGCAAATATTGATTTTAATTCTACAATCACTTTTGTGTGGATACCCTTGATTTATTATAAAACAGACAATTTCAAAATATTGTGAATAGTATGCGATTACAATGAAATATCTTTTTGTTTTGAAATCACAAAAGTCGATTCCAGTTTCGTATTGTGGCACATAACCTCATGTGGTAACAATGGCTGGTTAGAGTTTGATATAGTAGGTCGAATGCATATTTTGCGTTTTCGACAATATTTATGATTTCGCAATTAATTAATTGTTGGCCATGAAAAGGATTTTATCAATAATATGCATTTCGTCCCTTACTTTAAAATACCGCCACGCGATAACATCTATTTGGTTCTTAACGTCCGGACATCCCTATTTGCAATACTCCATTATACTGAAGGATCCCTAGCGGACCCACTCTGTATTTGATATAATTTTGATTCATTCACGGGCAAGTTTGCAACAACCAAATTGCAATGCAGATCGACTCCGCGATCAAAATCCTTGAAAAATTCCTCAGGGAGTGCTGCCCTTGATAAAATGTCCGTCACATGCATACCCGATTTTAATATTGTATTCTTGCCAACTGAGCATAAATCCTTGCAACCGTAGTGGCAGCCTAGATAGCGACTTAGCTAATATTGGAATCAGTGGCTTATGATCGGCTTCAACTAAGATCTCTTTCCCGCAAAACAAATTTATGAAAACTAGTGCACCCGAAATGAATGGCAGACAGTTCCTTCTCGATTTGTACATAATCCTGTTGATAGGCAACCAAGGTTGAGCATCTCTCTCCGTAGCGGAAAGTGGCTGTTCACGGTGTCTGTCTACGCGCCTGGTGATTCCCAATCCACAATATTCATCTCAGAGCTCGATAGACCCTTTAGACTACTTAGGCTGGAATCGGCAGGGATTTTAATGCCAAATATAGAGATTGGGTAAATTATGTACCAAATACTAGAGGGAACCTACTACTCAATAGGTGGGGTCAGCACAGCGACATGTATAGACTCGGACGGACAGTCCGTCATTTCCCAGATACGGTTCCTATTTGGATCTATTGCTGTACGATGTACGGATAAAACTGACTGGAAGTAATCTACAGATGTTAAACTGTCTGCATACATTTGTTTACGACAGTGACCATTGCGGTTTTAGTACGGAAATAACAATTCCTAATGAAATTGCTGAGCTAGAGGAGTTTGTTCCCGGACATTCTTACAATTACTCGATGGACACGCTTCTTCAGAACGTTGACAAGAGCACTCTCTTCGAATTCGCTCTACCCACCGTCCAATGGGAATCTGTCAGGTATCTAAAAGAAATAGACCAAACAATTAAACAAACGATGGACATTATAATACCTCGGTATGAACACACACCCAACGAAGACCTATTCTGCAATGCTACCATCGACGCACTGCACCGACACAAAAGTAAACTGCTGTCAAGACTCAAAACCTTGTTCAGGCGGTTTACTGACAGACAGAAGGTAGAGGTTAGGACACTGAAGTCGTCAATTAAAAACCTAAAAATACTCGTACTGTTAAGAGAGAACTACAGAGTATCTGTAAGTTTGTACTAGAACAACAGAATTCGGGCTAAAAATTCGAGCAACCCGAGTATGTTCCCGCAAATGAACAAAATATTTCGGAGCAAAAACCAAAACGACCTACAGTGTCTTAAAATTTCTCGAACTACGGACAACGAACGAATACTGACTACTGCAGGCATAGACCCAAATGAAGCCGCAGATGTTGATAATTTCTTTGTGATCGAGGATCCCCAGGAAAAGGTTGAGGCCATAGGAACGACTTTTCAGGAAGTGTATAAAACCAATGATGTCATTGGTTCTAATCACGATCTAGAGAATTGAGTCCTTCTGCACAATTTCTACCTGCGAAATGACATACAGAACTGGCGATTCGAGAGCTCGGGTTTCACCCAGTTCAGTGACGCGAATATGGCAAATAATGTCATCGCCAATGAAAGGGACCTACCCCCTTTCATTTCAAAGGAAGAATTCCATGAGATCTTCGACACAATAAGAAGTAAAAAATCAGTGGGAATCGATAGAATACCGAACATTGTGCTTCGACATCTCTCTCTCTAGAAGCGGTAGACATTTACACCACCCTGTTTAACAATTCATTGAATAGTACATTATTCAGAGCATTGGAAAATCGCAGTGATTTATCCCATCCCTAAAAGGGGTAAAGATGCATCCCATCCAGCGAATCTCCGGTCGATAAGTCTTCTTCCGAATATCAGTAAGGTGTTCGAGAAGGTGATCAATAGAGTCTTGATTAAGTGGGTTGAGGACAAAAATATAGTCCCGGACAATCAATTCGGTTTCAAGGCGGGACATGATGTCATACAAGCTGGTGTCAGATATCCAATGAAATAAAAGCAAAAACCAGTCTACTGGAGCCTGCCTTCGACACCGTATGGTTAGAGTAGATTTTCTGCAGGCTAACCAGACTGGGCATCAGTAAACTACTTTTTTATATTACTACTTCAATGCTCTCCAAGACCTAGTTAAGTGCAACTAATATATGTAGTTTGAGCTCTGGAGCGTAACAAGTCGAAGAGGTACTAAAAGCAACGAAGTCGCTGATGAATTAGTAAGAAAGGACTTAACCAATCGATTCAAAGATGACAGACACTTGTAGTGTTTCTTACTTTTAACTCAGCAGCCTATTAAACCAGTGGGAAAAGGAGCACCACGGGATAGGAGAACAACTTCCATATCCGCAATCACTCTCTAACCTTGTTTTGTCACTTACATAAAGCGAACCCTTCTCCTGAAACTGAATGCCACTTCTATTTAGAAAATGTAATTTGCTCTAGAGTACTGCGAATCCTTAAGATAATATCAAAGCCTCGACAGATAGTATTCTTCAAAGGAAAAGTTAAGGAGTTTCTAATATAATCGACTTCCGGCGTAAAAGATCATCGGACGTCCCAGTCCAAAATCCCTACCATTTTACATCACCACTATCGTTTTTGTCTAAAACGAATTTCAACAAGTTGATTGTGCGACGCTCATAGGCCAATATCAGAGGACTTAAAGTGCACAGTCCTTCAAAAGCCTATAAAGTGTTATCATGGACTGAGAGAATGCCTTTATTGGGACAGTCCTCCTCTCTGAGCTTAGAAGGATGAAGTCATCTTGATTCGTTCAGGTTTCCTCCGAATCTTTAAGTAAAGTACATATGTGGTTCCCTGGACGAACTAAACGGTTCATTTCAAAATGTCATCCAAGTGTAAGTCGTGCGCAAGTTAACAAAATGTCCCAATCGTAGTGACAACAGTGTCATCAGTTTTTGTACACCATACATTGACAAATTGCATAATCCGATTCACAAGTAGGATCTTACATTTGGACAAAAGCTTGGCTTCCGAAGTAGTCCGTCCGTCAAACTAAGACGAAAGACGCATCAAGTGCTTCCTAAACGTCCAGAAGATCACAGAAATTTAGCATGAGACCACAACTACAAATTGCAAGTCATCATAACCAAGAATGAAGGAGATGCGAGGGTTGAGATAGATTTTATCAATAAGCCAACATTAGTCTGAGGACCCGACTTATGTAATAACATACATGCCATTCATCCTTGGAGTGTGTGTTTCCGAGTGTTTTAATCAACGTCATCGTATCGAAGCGAAATGAGCTCTAGCTGGCTGAAAATGTACAAAGAAATCAGGAAGTCCTAATGCACCCCGAACTGTTCCGCCGGGATACTCGGTCATTCAAGTGCAACATACTCAGTGTACCAGGATATGAACTCCGCTAAATTAATTTTGATTTCTCTTATCTTCACAAAGCCATATCTTTACATCAATTTATACTTCTCAATAGAACAGATGTATTCCGCTACGGATATATATATAAGTATGTACATACATGCAATGTGTGTTCCACTCCAGAGTCATGTTAGGTTCTTCTCCTTTCAGTTGCTCCCTACACTTAACCATATGCGAACGACGTTGTGCAGTTTCAAGTACCCATCCTTAGAAAGTTCTTTCAGATTTCTTCTTTTTTTCCTATTGAACACACGAAGGACTAGTGTGTGTATAAATAAAATTCTCTAGACTAGTTCTAGTGGAAACAAGAGAATTGTTCGTATTTGTCTTTGGAATTGATGTTGTGTATAACTAGGGGTGTTCCCCTTCAAAAGAACCCTATAGATGTTGTGGAGGAAATAAAAAGACTTATTCCAATGTATTCCATTTATTGTGTTAGCTACACAACATCTCATCCTTAGACAAAGCACCTTTATGTAACTTCAGACCAACAGACCTTGCTTGCATTTCAAATGAACATCGTACCGCTTTGCTTCACCCGGTTTCTACTCATATGCACGAGTACCTATTTTCCGCAATTCAATCCCAGCAACATGCATTTTCTGGATGATAGCAGCCAACTAATGGTGCTAGTCGTTACTGAAGAGCCGTGTGAATGGACTGCCAAGGTATACTATCATCACCATCACTGCTGCCTTCAACAATAGTCGTATCTGACACCCTTGTTAGAAGCATTCTCTTTCCACAAAAAGTTCGATTGGATTTACGGAATAAAGGCGAGTCCGTATATGGCTTTGGGTGAATGTGAAATATCGAAACGACGCGACAGTGAGGCTCTTCAATTCATCACCATTCTGGATAGTGTCCAAATCTGGATTGGAAGACCTTTGACTAATCGAGTCTGTATGCAAAGCGTACTCACCTTATCGCCTTACTAGAGACTGGTACGTACATAGATGTTGCATGTCATATGTGAATTTATAACACTATCACTACAATCGCTGGAAGGTTATGTTTTGCAGGTATCCATATCCTGACCTCTTTTTTTGTGACCTTTTGATTTGTTGGGAGTGTCGTCACGACCCTTGCCATGCGTGACATTCGACTGTGGAGTGTAATCCAATTGAATTGTAAATGGAAAGTCTGCTAGGCAGTTGTGGCTGACAATTTATAGGTACGTCATGTTGTCGACATTATTTCCAAAATCTGATGGATTTAATGCGCAAGGACTTTCAGTTAAATTGATTCTACTTGATGAGACTTCAGACTGGAAATGGTAGTGGCTGGTCGTGGTTGTATCATCTGTTAGGTAATTTTCTCTTCCCAGGAATAGATTCTAATCTGGCGATTCATTAAGGCCAGAGAGATGGGTATTTTCGAGTGACCATAAAGATGACAGTGGTTGTGTGATTACCACAACAAGGTCTTGAAATTTATTCATTCGAGGACACTTTGCTGAGCGATTGGATCGATCCTAACCATTACACGTTAGTGTGGCGCTACGAGTAGCTCTTGCTAGTGTGTTGTTGCGAAAAATGCTAGAGCATCAATTTGACCTTCCAAGTGGCAAGTGCCACTTGCATTTACGAGTATGTATATAAATGCACCAACGGGAAGTGCTTTATTCAAGAAGAACTACTTATTTAGCACCTTATTTCAACGTCTAAGACCAGTATATGCGGTATAAGACAAGGGCAAATTTGCTTGGATCTGCACGCATACTAGGCCGCTTGCAGCCGAATAATTAACAGGGTCCGTAGAATAATATGCAGCTTATGTCACAGTCATCTACTGCGCTCTGGGGCGGGCCTATCAAAACTAGGGTGGACATTTGTGACATGTTAAGTCGTATTCATTTGAATACAAAGCCTTCATAGAAGGTAAACCAAAGCAGGCAGTCTTGAGTTTGCGATGCATAAGCGAACCTCTTTCGGCGAAGGATACCATAAAAATCGCGACGGCCTACCTTAGCCTAAACACCAAATCTAGGAACGAAATTAAGTTTGTTGGCAATACATTCCCTAGAATACCGGAAGCTTCATCTGACCTACAGGCTGTCTTGCTCTCTAACCGCAGCTGCAACGGCAGATACAAGAAAAGGCTACGCGCCTAAGCCAGATCGCTGGAAAAAAGGATAACTTGGGCAATAAAACCAGAATGCATAGCCTTCATCAGAACACGCCTGAAATGAAAAGCAAACTGACACTGACGCGACAGAATAGCGACGGCAGTTGGAACATTATAAGCCAGTGAGCCAATGTGATCATACTGCGAACAATACAAGTGTATAACATTAACTCAGACCACACCTAGATCCAGCCAAGGTACGTCTTCGGATATCCCCAGTGCTACAACAACGGAGAAGTACTGTGAGGAGATTTAGCAGTAGCTAAGGTCAAGTATCCCACGACCTGAAGAGCTGAAGATCAGTGCGTCGAGGCCAAGAAGCAGCCAAAAATGCAGTAAATAAGCGAGAAAATACAACGCTCGGAAGTTTTATCGTAAAGTTAAATGAATACAGCTAGTCAACAAGATCTGAACAGAAATCTGGAGACATGAGCAAGGAAATAGTAGAAATAGTAGAGTAACAGTCGGTACTGGGGATATGTAGAGTATAACCAACGATTCCACTTGGACGATAAAAGTCTCTAAGTGCGGTTTAACACCAGATAAGTCCACAATTGATCAAAAATTCACACAAGGACAAACCGTTGAAAAAACGAAAGAAGCCCAGATCAATACGCGCGGAACGTGCCATAGATTTCACAAATAGTGTAGAATGTCAATTCGGTCTTGACATTTGTGATGCAAACAGATTTAGAATTTGTGTGAATAAACAATGCAACGCTAACATATATTCCAGAAGAATGCGAAAAAATCTTCACGATGTTTTGTTCATCAATTCGTCAGTGATTTTGGCGCAGCATGCATTTTGTGCCCGTTTTCCTGGTCGCCCGGCTCTGGACGTTCAATGCATCATTTAACCATACGATTCTTAGAGACTGAAACAACACGGTACCGAGCAAGCTCTAGAAGTTCTCGTAGTTCTCGTTCGGTCGAAAATATCACTGCCGTGGCTGAGGATGTTATATAGGCTCTGTGGACATTCACCAGACATCGTATTACGCAACTGTCAATCCCACGCACATCTCTGGGACTCATCTGAAAGACTTGAAGATGCTTCCTTTCAAAGTGCAGATAGTCCATAAGCCAATGGGTATTCACCACCAGCGTTTAACCTACGCTCATGCCCTCCAGAATCTCAACAATGAAATGGACGCTTTTGAGTCAAAAATAATCATGAGTGACGAGGCCCATTTCCACCTATGTGGATATGTGAGCAATCAAAATTTTGCCCCTCTGTGGCACAGAAAATCCGCGAGTAATGAATGAAGAGCCTTTACATCTACCCAAAGTCACTGCATGGTGTGCTTACGTTGGAGAAGTCATTGGACCATTTTTTTTTAGAATCGCGATAGCCAAATGATCACTGTGGATGGTGAGTGCTGTAGAGCCATGACTAATGAATTTTTCATTCCTCAATTGCATAAATTGCGACTAGAAGACATGTGGTTCCAGCTGCACGGAACATCGGCGCATACTGCACGGTATATATAGCGATGCATCGCGTTTTGGCAACTTGCATTGACCCTCAAGATCACCCGATTTGAACGCCCTAGAAGTTATTTAAAGACACGGGTTCTTGTGAACAAGCCACAATCTCAGGCAGCCCAACCATTCAACGTCAGGCAGATTAGACTATCCAACTTAGACGATGATAGCAAAAACTTCCGTCATCCTGACCAGATCGAAGTAAGGATTGCAATATCTCTAAGCTGAAATCCAACAAAGCTGCTGTACCTGACAGCTTGCCGGCCGGAGAGCATCCGCCAACTCATTTCTGAGATCTGGCAGAAGAGTATATGCCTGATGAATGGAATTTTAGCATCATTTGTCCGATCCACAAAACGGAGACTCCCTCAGCTGCGATAACTATAGAGGTATAAGTCTCCCCCTTATTGCGTGACCATCTGAAAATCTTTGTGAGCAACCTAATTGCCGGTAACAACTTAACCGAAATCTTTGGTGTTAAACAAGGTTTTAGACAAAAAAGGATTGTGCGGAACTCACATGCAAACACTGACGGCACAATCTTTCAAAAGTCTGTGCAACTACTAGCGTACGCCGATGATACCGACATAATTAGGAGAACAGAGCGGGCTGTCACCTGCTTAAAATGCAATCTGCGAAAAAAAGGTTTAGGGATAAATGAGGGAAAAAACAAAACATATGCTGTCACCAAGAAAAGACATACAACATCGACGAATTGGATAGAACGCCACAGTCGGCAGCTATAATTTCGAGCTGATAAGGCACTTTGTGTACCTTGGCTCTGCTATAAATTCTGTTAACAACACCTCAGTAGAAATAAAACGAAGAATCACACTTACCAATCGTTGTTTCTTTGGGATAAAACAGCAGTTGAATAGTGAGGCCCTATCTCTAACAACTAAGAAGATTCTTTATAAGACCTTGATCATCCCAGTCCTATGTTATGGCGCTGAAGTATGGACTCTATTAAAAACGGATGAAAGTATCTTCAGTCGTATCGAGAGAAAAATCCTTCGTTACATATTCGGTTCCGTTTGCACTGACTGGCTTTGGAGGAGAAAATTCCATGCCGAACTATACGAGCATCAGTGGCCTGAGATAGCTAGGATATGTAGAGCGAATGGGCACCAATACCCCGGCCCTCAAAGTCTTCGAATCTAACCCGGAGGGAACAGTAGAGGAAGACCTCACCTTGGGTAGTATTCACAAGTTGAAGGGAGCCTCAACCGACTAGTTGTGCTCAACTGGAGATAGTTAGCTAAAGACCGGATTAACTGGAGAGGGTTGTTGGTTAAGGTCCAGGTTCACCCTGAACTCCGGCGCTGTATAAGTAACTACTTAGGTTGTAGTGATCACTGTCATATGTTTGTGCCTCTCAATTGTATGTTAATCACGTGCCGAACAACAGAAAACGGATCTGGAAAATAACAGACTAAGTATCTGCCAACTTTGTGCCAATACTATTCTGATTCAACCAATTGAGGAGTAGGTTTCCTATAATGTTGTGTGCTTGACATTTTGTAGAGGACCTCGTAGAGGTAGTCCTTCATAGCACTGTCTATTTCCTCTTTATAAATACATACACTGGCGAATTTTGCATATGTCTTCCCCCTGCAATGCTCTTGTTCACTGGGCAGTCCCCGTAGTAGAGTTTTTTCTCCCCCATCCCATTGCATTTCCCGGATGAAGTAGATATCTTCTTTATAGCCGTCTAGTCCTTCGATAATTGTTCAACTGCACAGGGCTCGTTTAAAGTCCGAACATTCTATGTGCAAATAAATCTGAAAGCCGATGTTCCTTTTTTTTTGGATTTACAGGGTCAAAAGTGAATCCGTCCTTCTTCGAAAGTATTGTTTACTTCGAAATAGTGGGATTTGGCGGGTAGTTAACCTCCAACTACTCAGGCCAAGCCATTTTCGGGATCCCATGGACAAAAGGGGCAGCAGCCCACTATGAGGATTTGAAAGCTGCCGTTGATCAATTAAACGGTTCATTCTCCGTTATTTCTATTCCAGCACTCGGACTAGTACAGAAAATTCTTTTTGGCCTTTGCTCTAAATTCGTTAAAACGAATTCATCCGCCATACATCTTCCTTCTGTAGTTTGGTCATTTCTGGCAGGACGTTTAAGTATTGTTGTTTTTCTCTGCTCAACAACCGCGCTTATAAGTACCCGGTGGCTACCCACAATTTATGGATGTACATGATTACAACACCGTGCGTCGACGGGTGGACACCACTCCATTCTTACCGTAATCGTACAGCACTCAGGATCCTGTATTATTGTATTATGTAACAAAATGAAAACACCGTACATGGAGAGCCGAATACAGATTTCATTATTGATTGTGATGGCTATGGGTTGGAAAAATCACATATGTATGTAATCATCTTCCTGAAATCCTAATAATGAATTAAGGATAAGCTTGTATCAAGTCCGGTTAAGTCTCTTCAGTTGAACACTCAGAAGTGCGATATTTTGTCAGGATGAACCTTTGATTGGATGTTACCAACTGGCTAAATTCTTATTAAACTGCCTCGATTAAGATGGATGTTAAATATTAAAGTGGATTTCCTTAGAAATGGACAAAGCACAAGGAAGAAAGGAACTAGATCTAGGGGCAATGAATTCAGATTTGTTGGGTATTCCCAAGAATCCACGGCTTATAGAGTTGGGGATGTCAACACAAAGAAGTTGACGAGTAGCAGGGAAGTATAATTCTTCGAATGTAAGTATAAATCCAAACCAAACCACGATGTATTGGATTACAGTGGCTTATTTGGAACTAAGCACCAGTAAGTTTTACTACTTAGAGATGATAATGAGCCTGAATACCTCAAGGTAGCGAAATATAATAAAAATGAGGATCACAGCGAGAAGACATCTGTAAAAGAAGAAACTTATGAATCAGCAGCCGAACATAACTCCGAAGATTAAGAGGATTATTTATGAGCGAGTGGCAACGCAGACGAAAATTTCCAACCCCGTGTTAGGATTTTGAGATGTGGAAAGAAGAAATATCCAGGCATAAATTTATATTAATGAAAGAAACCATGCGGTCAAAAATGGACTCTGAGCTGTAATCTCTAAATAGGAACAACACGTGGATCGTAGTGAATCGTTGTGTGAACAAGACAACAGATGGGCTCTCCGCATCGAACGCACCGAAGATGGTTTGACCAAGAAAAGCAATGCTGGCGTAGATTTTGACGATATTTTTGCACCTGTGGCACGGCTCGAGATAATTCGTACTCTTTTTGCTATATGTGCAAATGTGGAGCTACATTTACACCAGATGGTTGCTATCACTACAAATTCACAAGAAGAACTGGATGATGAAATATACATGAAGCAACCCGAGTTTGATGGTACCAACAACTCAACACAGACTGTATGTAAACTTCTTCGTCCTTTCTATGGTTTGAAGCACAGCTCGGTAGTAGCACAAGAAGCTAGACGAGTTCCTGAAGAATTAAGGTCTGAAATTAGCTTCATCTGATCCGTGTTTATATTTCGACAAAATCGAGTCCGGAACGATTATCGTGGTCATATAACTATGTAGATAACTTGTTAGTTGCGACGGATGCATCCTGAGATTAAATATCAACCGAGAAGGCGACACTGGACATATTGAAGTTGAGTAGCGAAGGTACATTGAAAAATTTCTTTAACGGTATGGTATGTCAGATAAGACGGTTGGACAGCGTCAGCAAGACAAGATGAAATGAAGATGCCGTATATTGAACCTATGCTACACGCCCTGTTACACGGCCAGCTTTCTAAGTAGGTTTACATACATCATGCCCAACAACATACCACTGGAGATCTGCGAAAAGAGTTTTGTGATACCTAAAGGGAAACTTGAACTTCAAGCTGACCTATCGCAAGACGAACGAAGATCGTCTACTGATACCGACTGGGCAAATTATGTTGAAACCATAGACCTCGTTCAGGGTATGTACCTATCATGGCAGGAGGACCGATCCGTTGGAAGAGCAATGAAAGAAGTCATCTACGTGAGGAGGATTCTCAACTTAGTAAAGTAACTGATCCAACGATCATATTCTGCCATAATTAAAATGCCAATTACAATGTTCAACATTCAAAACCTAAGCACATTGATATTCGGTATCATTTCTGTCGTCGGCTGCAGCTAACTAAAAAAATTTAAGTTGTTTATATGCCAACATGTAACTGAATAATTCAGCACTGGATTTCATGATTTTGACGACCAATGCAAATACGACAAGAACATCAATCGATGAAATGTGTGCACTTCGAAGAGGCCAGGTGCTCTTGAAGATTTAATAGTGACACTGGAGTCGTATAAGACTACTTAATATAACCGCCATTCACTAAACGCAACGAAATAAACTGGACTACCATATTGACTATAACCATTGAGAATATGGATTTCGAAAGCAGTACAGCGCCGAGAAAAAGCTTCGTGAATGCTTGCCGTCGAATAAATACAGCCGCCAGAGGTTTGCCCACCGCGATTACTTCATTCTCTCTCACATTCCTCCGCCAATATTAATTTTGGAGGATTAGTGACTATGCTGTGAGAAGACCATAAGTAGTATTGTATTTGGAGCGGAAAAGAAATAGAAAATTCATGGGCCGACGAAAACAGGTACCGTTGCATGCGAGGGATTTGGTTAAGAAGAGAAAATCACGGCGACAAAACTTTATGTTCCACTTTCAGGAAGGATAAACCATGAAATTTGAACAATTTCGTCTACCCGAACGAACGACGTAAATATTGCCATTTCTACAATAAAATTAGGTCCAACAAAGTTGGTGGATTTGACGAGGTAGCGAGAAATGCACTGGCAAGAAGTATGCACTCATATTAAGAGAAAAGTTCTGGTAGTGATTTTGGCCCCATCTGAATAAATAGTGGGTGAATGTTAAGGTCGAGACTCTGCAGTAAAATATATCTTGTCAAAAGAGCCCGCATGTAAAGTTTACGGTGACTGGAACGTATAGAGCACATGAAGATCAGCACGTTGTCTCAAAGAATGTTCAAATCCACCCCAGAGTCAACTCGACTTAAGTGATGGATGCAAGTACTCCAACCAACGCTATGTGAGTTGCAGAAACCGCCTCTGGCTAACTTACCATCGAACAAGAATTAGAGGCTTTTTTGTTGAATTCAGTGTGGTTTGATAGACAAAGGAAAGCAACAAGCCGGGAATTCAAATGGACCGGCTAAGTGTTTTACACTGCGAGACAATGGCAAGTGTGAGCAACTACTTACGAGATAAAAAGATGCCACGTAATATGAGTGTACGACAACCATGCATCTGACCATTCATCAGCAGGAGAAAGGATTACATATTGAAGAACTTCCTGAGGGTTCCCCGATCACGTTCTTAAAAATTCAAAAGGTATAGCATCGGAGCTACAGTGTCAAAATACTGCTTCACTCATTCCAATTGATTATGGGCCAACCAGTTTCGCACAGTCGGTGTTATCGATCTGCTATTTAATGCAGAATTGGCCAATCTTGGAGCAAGTCCAAAAACCTAGGTTCACGCAAAATTTGGATTTTACGTCATTTATGCAGTAAAGTGTTGCCAACGAAAAAAAAAGACAGCGTGGCAGTTTTAATCTCAGGGTCATTAAGAATGGAGCGCTACACGAAAGAACAAAGCGTTTTTATTATTGAGCAATATTTTGATAATAATGAATTCTTGGCAGCTACAGTTCGCAATTTCCGATCAAAATATGGTCGGGATAGTGATTTAACTTCATCAACTGTGAAGAGGTTTATTAAAAAATTCAGTGATGATCTTAGACAATCAACACGCAATATCAAATCAGTTCAAGGGATTATTACTGAGAGCCCAGGAATATCAATTCGGCAACTTGGTCAAGAATTTAAGCCCTCTATAGCGTATTCTCACGACAGTTTTGCATTTTCATGCACACAAAGTGCAATTGACTCAAGAAGTAAAGCCTACTCACCACCCACAAGCAATGAAATTATGGAACAAGAGCGATGAGGCTCATTTTCATCTTGATGCTTTTTTAATCATCAAAATTGTCGAATTCGGAGTTCAGAAACAAATGCATCCGCAACGTGTCACTGGATGGTGCGTATTTTGGGCTAGAGTCATCGTCGGAGCATTATTCTCTGAAAATGCGACTGGTCAGACAATAACATTTAATGATGCTCGCTATTGAGACGTGGCAATCCAGATTTCGTACCTAAATTGGAAGATATGGATGTGGACGACATGTGGTCTCAACACGACGCACAGTATGGGAATTCGTTCATCTAGCGGAATTAAATTATTAGCGCTTACAAGTTTAACTTTTTGATCATTTTTTTTCCGCAAGATTTATCATAGATATGAACAAAATGAAATTAGAGTCCAATTATTTATATACTTTGCTAAATTTTTCATGAACAGAGGCCTGAAATTACACGTTTTTTAAACTTAGGTAGACCCATCTTAAACAAATTAATTATTCTCACAAAAAAAAGTTGCCTGTTCATTTTTACTAACATTTGTTAAGAATTACATAAATACGTAAACTTAGAAAAACAATCATTCACATTTTAGCTCAAAACAGACTCTAGAAGAACTTTTTTATCTTAGGTTGAAACATTTAAAACCTCCATGGCTTCATGTTTGATAACACTTGTTTTTCCTTTTCGGAATGGACCTGAGACTTGCTGAAAAAGGGTCTGAAGATACCAAGTTTTTCTTGTGAATTATTCCCGATATTTTCTATTTTCTTTGTTTGTAGCCTCTTGCGCTTTCTCCGAAAGTTGGCCAATCGGGAAAATGCAAGAAGCAACCACTTGTCTGCCCTGACACAACACTTTATGGACAGTTACTGGCATAAAATACCATCCGTACTTTTCAAGATACAAATCAATATTATATGTCGCATATCTGTCAAAAGTATCTAAACCCAGACGCGAGCTTGAATCTAATCCGAATGGACTTAACCCAAAGAATATTGACAACAGATTCTCAGACATTCTGGAAATAATACTAGCATTATTCATCTCGGATGGCCTTGCGCTGCATATGTTTGAGACGATGAAGGTAGTTCACACTTTACAATATACAATGTGGCTGAAAAGTTTCCGATCGCAACGTAAAGATAGCGGCACTCGTCAATAAAAGCCAGTGAATGCGAGTTGTGCGTCTTTTGACAATTACTTGCCGAAGTTTCAGTCATTTTGGAGGTGCAGTTTTTAGTTTACAGCCATTTGACTGAGTCGATGTGAGTGTTCTTTGTGAAAATGGAAAGGATTGAGTATCGAGCTGTAATTAAATTCTTGTTTTTGAAAGGCAGTACGCCTACGCAAATCAAAAATAAATTGGACTCTGTGTATGGGGACTCTGCACCATCATTTCCCACAGTGAAATTTTGGGCAGCTGAATTTAAACGTGGCCGTAAGAGCTTGGGAGATGATGAACGTTCGGGACGTCCAAAAATTGCAACCACTGACGATAACCTTGCTAAAGTTCACCAAATGGTGTTAGACGACCGCCGAATTAAAGTGAGAGAGATAGTAGAGGTTATGAAAATGTCCAAAGAACGTGCTTGTTACATATTAAATCAAGATTTAGGCATGAGAAAGCTGTCCGCGCGTTGGGTGCCGCGTTTGCTTACGTTAGACCAAAAACGTGTTCGAATGAACATTTCCAAGGCTGTGTTGGCGCAGTTTAGGAGCAATAAATCCGAGTTTTGGCGCCGATTAATAACTGTAGATGAAATTTGGATACACCATTATACGCCCAAAACAAAAATTCAGTCAAAACAGTGGACTGCAAAGGGCAAGCCGGCTCCAAAAAAAGCAAAAACTGCTTTTTCGGCTGGGAAAGTGATGGCGACTGTTTTTTGGGATAGTACAGCAGTTTTCTTAATCGATTCTCTTCAAAAAGGGAAAACCATTACAGGAGTATACTACGCATCATTATTTGCGAAGCTGAAGGCAGAAATTGCGGAAAAACGGCCACATTTGCAGGAAAAGAAAATCCTGTTTCACCAAGACAACGCGCCGTCTCACACCTCAGCGGTTGCCATGGCGAAAATCCATGAAGTACGGTTTGAACTGCTTGACCATCCGCCTTATTCACCAGATCTAGCCCCAAGCGACTTCTTTTTGTTCCCTCATCTAAAAACTGCGCTCGGAGGACACAGATTTTCGTCAAATGAGGAGGCAATCACCTTCGTGAACAATTATTTTGCAGAGAAAAACGCCAAGTACTATTTGGACGGGTTAGAGAGATGGAAGCATCGCTGGGAGAATTGGTAGAGTTACAAGGAGACTATGTAGAAAAATAAAAAGAAATTTTGAGAAAAAATGTTTTGTATCATTGTTCGGTCGGAAATTTTTCAGGCAACCCTTGTGGTTGCTGCAATATGAAATTCTTTCTTGTGAATTTCAACTGCTGATAATGCATTAATTTGCTCTACGATTAGATCAACTTCCCGGTGTATTAAGTCTTTTATTTCCTTTGCAAAAAACAAGATTAACAGGGTGACAGTATCTTGTTGAAGAGGGGGCTGGATTTTGCCAAAGTATGGTCTTGAATTCTTCTTGATAAAAGTGCGTTTGAATCGGAACCATCGATATGCTGAAAAGGTTTTCGTCAAAACATTCATCAGATGTCTATTTTTGTTTAAATCGTTTTTGCTGAGCTCCGTCACATTCCCATGTAAAAAGCAAGGATAATTCTTTAACGCCTGTTTAAAATTCTTCAGAACTTAATACACCTTTCTGAGCCAAACATAACCGCCTCACACTATAATCAACTAAGCTCTGAAGATCACATATGGCAGGCGAGTCTGACACAGTTTCTGATCAGGATAGCATTTTTTTAGAATCTTTAATTTTTTTTTTAGAGGTATACAAATTCGTATGAAATAAAATACTTGAAGCTAATGTTAATGTCTATGATATTATCTTCGTTTGAAAGATAATTTTATGCCATTAATGTTTAAATACAATATCGGGCATATGCGTGCCACGACTAGCTCGAATGAAGCGCAATCGTTAAGCCCAATTTTCGACAACTTTATCGAGCAACTGGGACCGTATATCAACAATAACACGGCGAATGTTGACTTCCAAATCGTCCAACGTCTCTGGTTTATCGGCATAGACTAGTGACTTCACATACCCTCAAAGAAAGTTATCTAAAGGTGTGAGATCACCGGATCGTGCAGGCCAGTTCACAGGTCCATTACGCGAAATTATGCCGCAATAAATTGATGGCGTCGTGCGCCGTGTGGCATGTTGCGCCATCTTGTTGAAACCAAAGCTTTTTCACGTCAAAGCCAGAAGTCAGAAATTGTGTTTCTATAGCGCTCTCCATTGACGATAACATTCTGGCCGGTATCGTCCTTAAAGAAATATGGGCCGATGATTCCACCAGCCCACAAAGCACACCAAACAGTGAGTTTTAATGGTTGTAAGAGCGTCTCGACAAAGCCTTCGGGGTTTTCTCCACTCCAAATTTGGCAATTTTACTTGTTTACATATCCATTTAAGCAAAAATGGGCCTCATCGGAGAAGAAAATTGAGCGTTGAAAATGAGGATAAAGCTGAATCATGTTTTCGGCCCATTCACCGAACCTACGACGCGTATAATGGTCACGCGGGTTCAACTCTTGCACAAGCCAGTTCTTATAAGCTTTTAAGTCAAGATCTTTCCATAAAATCTTCCACAAAGTGGATCGGCGTAGCTCCAATTGCTGTGCACGATGGCGAATCGACTCATTCGGATTCTCCTCAACACTGCGCTCCACAACGGCAATAACTTCCTCTGGTCGCACTGTTTGCCGTCTTTGGGGATGCGTATTATCCACTAGAGTGTACGTGGTGTGAAAACGATTCATCGTGTGCCGAATAACTTGATCAGATGGACGATTATGTCGACCGTAAAATAGACGTAGCACACGATAAGTTTGGCGAACCGAACCATGGTTTTCAAAATAAATTTGGACTCATTGTTCTCGCGTTAGTCTATTCATCGTGAAATGACACGTACGAGTCAACAAAAAACTTACGCCCGGAAGTTAAGCAGGCGTAACTTGTTTGTAAGAGCAAACGCAGCTGGTGACTAAAGAAAGCATAGCTTTTTGTACAGGTAATCAGGCTTTTTGGTTTGCCTGATATTGTGTAAGAGGTACAATGTCCTATATATAAGCTGATTGCCGAAGTTGCAACCGCAGATCTGTTTCGAGTAGAAGGAAACATGATCATATTGTTCGAGTGGGGATAAAATATTGTGCAACCTAAAGAGCACGTAGTCCACCATACACCTTGCCAATAGTGGCATTTAATTGTGTAGACCATAGAATGGAATAGTTGACTGTATCGAATGCTTTAGAAAAATCGAGTAGTGTTAAGATTGTAACATGGCTTTCATCAACAGCTTTTCTGATAATGCAATGCTAATGTAAAGCACAATTGCATTATCATTGAATTCAATACCAGCAAATAATTTGTTGTGAAAACTTTAGCAGCAGTGGCTGCTGTAATAGAAGTTAGATGGAAGACCACATAAAAGACGAGAATAAGTGTTTTGTGGCCTAAACGATCACACTACACGAGCAGATTATTTCACTAGGAAGAAGTACAAAGAAGATAGGTAAATGCAAATCTTAAGGATAGTTATAGTTATACTGCGATTCAAAACAGTTGGCTAGTTCACTGCGCAGGTCTCTTAATTTTGACCTCACAAAAGCTGTATTTGAATGCGTCGTATTTATTATAGAATCCCTAGATGTGCAGCCAGAGATAAGGCCAGTCAACCTTAGCTGTCTAAATCAATACCCGGTTACCAAACAAGTCTTTATGAAAATACCACACACACGCTGGTATCGTCATTTACCAAAAGAGGCACCATTTATCAGATATGTAAGCATTTTGAACAGCTTGTTGTTATTAGGGCAAACACGAGTATACATATGAAATATCAATTTCAAATATCATACTTTTATCTACACACGAGTATCGTATATGGCTTGATTTTTTTTCCAACTATAAATGCGTATGTTTTTTTATATCTGCTATTATCTGTTACCTGTTATCTGTTTTTTTTTTAGTTTTGTTTCAAAATATTAACTTTACATATGTAGGCATATTCGAAAAAAATCTTGGCGAGAATTTCAGTGTTTTGATATGTTCCTCCATCTAATTACTGACAGCAGTCGCTGCTGTTAAATTTTTTAATTCAAAACATTCGCTGGCATTGAATTCAATGATAAGGCAGTGTGGTTTGCATTAGCATTGAATTTTTTATTTGCCAATATAATTTGCTTAAATTCCCATGTGTGCTGTACCGGTCTTATTGCCAAGATACTTCCTGGAGTGCGCTGGAGTATCTTCCCGAAGCATTATAGACATTGGCTCCAAGTGTCCGTAATTCGTTCTGTGAAGATTAAGACGGAAAAGTGGCACAAACCTAAGATTGCGTGTGTTGGTGTTAAAAGAAATAAGTTTAAATAAACAAGGACAATCGATATTACCAACTAAAATTTGATGAATAAAGAGAATGTCGGCAACTCTTCGACGTATAGAGAGAGGTTGTAAATTTATAAGTTTCAGCCGGTCAGTATAAGGCGGTAAATTTTGGCTATCATCCCAGGGAAAACAATGTAAAGCAAATCGTAAAAACCTGAGTTGAACAGCTTCTATCCGGAGGATGTGTGTTCTGTAGTAGGGTGACCAAACTTGGCTTGCATATTCAAGAAGAGGCCGTACAAAGCTTATGTAAAGAGATTTGGTGACATAAGGATTGGAAAACTCCTTAGACCAGCGCTTGATGAAGCCAAGGGCAGAGTTGGCTTTTTTTTTATTATACTATCAATGTGAGAACGGAAATTGAGTTCCTTATCACAGATAACACCTAAATCACGCAACTCATTCACTAAGGGAACAGGCAGATTAAAGATTAGATAGCAGCGAGGTGAAGTAGGGGCCGCTTACGGGTATACGTTATAGCCTGACACTTATTGACGTTAAGCTCAAGAAAATTCTTCTGACACCAAATACAAACTCTGTCAAGATCTTCCTGCAGTGGTAACCTGTCTGAGGAAGAAGATATACTCGTATATCTAAAGATTTTCATATCGTCTGCGTAAACAGACATCATTAATGGCCAGAATAAATAGTAAGGGGCCAAGGTGGCTGCCTTGAGGGACACCAGAGGAGGCTTTAATTGAGTCCGAAACTATGGACCTAAATAGAACATAGTAATGCCTTTCATATAAATATGATTGAACCCATATTATAAGGTTTATTTGGAAACCAAGAACTTTGCTGAAATCGGTGGCATCATCACATCAACTTCATTTCCAGATTCCAGTGCACATAAAGTGCTCGATACGAATTCCGTTAAGTTGATGGTCGTAGATATACCTTTAAGAAATCCGTGCTGGTTTTGGGAAACAATAGCTTTACGATGGAAAAGCATTAAGTCATTAAATAATGCTCTCGAAAAGCTTAGGTATGTAGGACAGCTTAGCAATTGGTCGATAGTTGGAAATATCGTCTTTTCGGCCTTTTTCATGTTGGGGAATAATAAAAGACCTTTTCCCGGTCGAGGGAAATAATCCCTGGGTGATAGAAAGCTGTAAGAGGTTGGGCTAGGTGCATTTCACATTTCTTTAAAAATATAGGGGGAAGATCATCAGGGCCGGCGGAATAATCATCTTTGAGGTTTATTATTTTATCTTTAACCTGCTCTAAAGTTATAGACACAGATTCTAAAGTTGTTTGTGGGCAGCTATTTAAGAAGAAAAGTAAGAGTGGTCTGGCTCTTGGGAATGGATAGCGAACGCTTGGTTAAAAAAGATTGCGAAGAGACTTGAAATAATTTGAGGACTTATCTAGAAAATTCAGAGATGATGGATAGTTATCCGATTTACTTTTAGTTTTGATGAACTGAAAGAATCGTTTGAGAATCGTTTGGTTAGCAGAAAGTTTAGTTCGTAATCCTCTTACGTTTTGATAATACAGGGACAGATATTTGGGAGGCTTCGGCAAAGAATTGAGCGATGGTAGTTTTTGAAATTAGACCGTGTTCGCTGGAGGTGTAGTATGCGTTTGGGGCTTACGTGAGATGCAAAAGAAGAGAGATTATTAGCCACATCATCAGGAGTCATATCTAATTGCTCATGAAAACGTATAAAAAGTTGCCGCAGATTATTATGATTAGTGGGAAGGCCTTCTTGCAGAATGGAAACTATTGCATTGGTTTTCGTTATACCGTCAATACAGACAGAATTTGGGTTATCATGTAGGTATGCGGGATATAAACGAACATTATCCGTAAAATCTGCGGTCTCTTAAATGATTGATTGGAATGAGGAGATTTTGTTGGGTTTTTTGAAAGACTGAGAGGAGGATCAAGATTAAAAGATACACGTTTGGGAATTGGGTTGGACGGTGTGGAAGAACGTTCTGTATATACGCTATTGGCAGTATGAAGTGAAGAAGGAGTGAAGAAAGGGAATCTCCCAACTTTAAAACTACAGTTTGTTTGTTAGGCTTTGGATTTTTTTTGTGAGAGTTGGGCTTCGGTATAGGGTTAGACTGCTGTTTTCTAGGTTTAGTGGGATTTGAATTGCTGGACTTAGAGGTAGTATCCTTGCGATGTTTGTTGTTTCCTATATTTTATTTTAATCTTTCCATGGTTATTCCACCCAGATTTATGACGTCGGAAGCAGGGTTGATGGACATCCATTCATATTTTAATGGGATGCTTACCCTGAGGGTGTTGGTGGAGATCTTACGGCAGATGATGACCCTGGCTCGATCGAGATGTGTTCCTCTTATTAAATTGTTCAACTTTTTGATTCTCTTTTTCCACTCCGAAAGTGTCCGGGTCTCGAGTTATTGAAAACTATAAATTACCTAAACAATTTGAATTCATGTGGTAGTGATGCTATTTCTAACCTTTTCTTGAAAAAAATTGCCCATAACATAATTGATATTTTAATACTGGGTGAATGACTCGAACTCCAACTTCTTAAAATACTATAATTTTTTTTATATTTTGATAAATTTTATTGTGCCAAAGCAAAAAATGTTGGAAAATACATCAATTTTCAAATTGTAGTAGTAGTTTTCAATATGTCCACCTTTGACGCGAATAATGGCCTTGAGACGGCTGAAGAAAGCATCGCACGATGCACGCAAGTGGCTCTGCGGTATTTTGACCCATTCCCGGCGAAGTGCTTGTTTGAGGTGGTCCAAACTTTGGTATTTTTTAATGCCAACCTTCGCCTTCAAAATACTCCAGACCGAGAAATCTAACGGATTTGCATCCGGAGAATTTGCAATCCATTGTGTCGAAGAAATGAAGTGTGGAACATTGTTTTTTAACCCATCTTGGTTGACGCTCGCTCTATGAGACGGTGCCGAGTCTTGTTGAAATGTCCACGGTTTCCTTGGGCAAACGCCCAAGGCTTCAATACTGCCTCTAAGATAGTTTCATGGTATACGATCACATTAATTTTGACGCCACGGTCCAAAAATACGAGCGGAGAGCGACCATCGGCGGTTATGGCGGCCCAAACCATCACCATCGATGATGGCTGCTTTCTAGTGGCCGTCCGAAAGTGTAAATTTTCGAAGGATATCTCTGGCAAGTAAACTCGGTCATTTTGTTTGTTAACAAATTGCTCAATAACAACTCATAACGCCTCATCGGAAAAAACCAAATTCGGCAATACACCACTTTCGTGCAAGCGTAGCAACTCCTTCGCTCTTTCGACTCTAACTTTTTTCTACTGCGGTGTAAAATCGTGTGCTTTTTGGAACTTCAATGGCTTGAGCCCAAGCTCATTTTTCAGTATGTTTTGCATCCGTTCCAATAATATGTTGAGCTCACGAGCCATTTTCCTTCCACTTCGACGCGGATTTCGCTCAATTCGAGCCTTCACTCTCCGAACCATTTCTGCCGATGTTGCTGTTGTTTTATGACCACCTCCATGGCGTTTTGCAACGCTGCCAGTATCACGGTAACGAGCTATGGTTCGAGACATAAATGATTTATTCACGTTGAGGTGATGGAGGGCTCTAACGATAGCTACTTTTGGTTTTCCAGCCAAATATAAAACAATCACACTATCACGTTTGAATTTTTCAACACATCTGAGACTCAAATCGTTTAAAATTCTTGTAAATAATAAAATTATCTGTCAAGTGTCAAAATTTGAGCTCACTGTCATGGACGATTTGGAAATTATAGCAGTCTGAAGTCGGTTGCAGTTCGAGTCATTCAGGGTGTACATCTTTTTAATTTGAGTGTTATAAATGGAATTTTTCCTGAAGAATTGAAATGTGCCTATGTTATACCTCTTTTTAAAAAGGGAAGTAGAGAGGAAAAAAATAACTACAGGCCGATCTAGTTGTTGCCTTCTATTTCAAAAGTATTTGAAAAACTAGTTAAATGTAGGATGTTGAAATATCTTAAGTATAAAAAGTTTTTTGGTTCGAACCAATTTGGATTTAGATTAGGCCTTTCCACTGAGGATGCTCTTTTGGAATTTTGTACTTTTATACACAAATGATTAGATGACAAAAGATTCTGCAGTGGGCTTTTTGTAGATATAACCAAAGCCTTTGACATGGTTGATCACAGAATTCTTTTAAACAAAATGTATATTGCAGGTTTTTGTCGCTGTATCTATGATGGGTTCGCTTCCTATCTGAAAGACAGAAAACAAAAGGTCAAAATAGGAATCAGTCTTAGTAAATCTAAAACGATTGATATTGGCGTTCCCCAAGGATCTGTTCTTGGGCCTATTCTATTTTTAATTTACATTAATTCCATTTTTGAATTACCTTTTGCTGGAAAAGCTCAGGTCTGTGCAGTTGATTTGGGTATAGTCTACGAGGGGCGTTCAACATATTCTCGATATCGGGATGAAGCCGTAGTTGTATATATAAATTGACTTATTTATCAAGTAATACTATTATTTTAGTGTATTCATGTAAAATTTCATATAAATGTGATTATTAATTCACGTTTTATCTCTAGTTAAACAGAATCATAATGGCAACTGAGGCGATGATGGTGAAAATTGAGCATCGCGCTGTAATTAAATTTCTCACTAAGCAAGGAAAAAGTAAAAAAACTATTCATGAAGAGATGGTGGCTGTTTACCAGGGTTCCGCACCTTCATTATCAACTGTGCAAAAGTGGTCAAGTGAGTTCAAGAGAGGCAGAGAGAGCATTGAGGACGACCCCCGCTCCGGCGCCCCGGCTACTGCTTGTACGGGGGAAAGCATCAAAGAAGTCGAAAAACTTGTTCTTGAGGATGCCCGAATAAAGGTGAAAATGATGGCAGAGATCACCAAGCTTTCAATTGGTACCATTCACACCATTCTTCATGACCATCTTAACCTTTCAAAGGTCAGTGCAAGGTGGGTGCCACGAATGCTCACAGCGCTTCAGAAAAAAGTGAGAATCGCATGCTGTAGAGAGCTTTTGGAGATGTGTAGTGAGAACGCGGACGGTGTTATGGATCGAATTGTTACTGGGGACGAAACATGGGTCCACCACTATGATCCTGAAAGCAAACAAGAGTCCATGCAGTGGCATAAAAAAGGAACAGGCCCCCCCGAAGAAGTTCAAAGTCACTCCGTCTGCCGGGAAGCTCATGGCCACAGTTTTTTGGGACTCAAAGGGAATCTTGCTCATTGAGTGCAAAAAAAAAAGGTGAGACCATCAACGCCACATCCTACGCTTCCACTTTGCATAATTTGCGGGAGGAAATTAAAAAGAAAAGACGGGGTAAATTCGCAGCGGGTGTGTTGCTTCTTCATGACAACGCTCCTGTTCACACGGCGCGAGTTTCCAAGGCTGCTGCGCGAGATTGTGGTTTCGACGAAATCCAACACCCACCCTATAGTCTAGACCTTGCCCCTAGTGATTATTTCCTGTTTCCGGATTTGAAAAAATGTCTTCGTGGAAAAAGATTTTCGGATGATGAAGAACTCAAGTCGGCAATAAATGGGTATTTTGCAGAGAAAGAGGAAATTTATTTTTTTGAGGGTTTAAAAAAGCTTATCTCAAGATGTAACAAATGCATTGATGTTAGGGGAGATTATATTGAAAAAAATTTGCACATAAACTATTAGTTAGTAAAAAAACTAAAGTCATGTTCTTTTCCCTTAATACGGAAATGGCCCCGGATATTGATATTACGTTTCACGCATCAAACTCTCCAAGATATAACCTGTCTAGTAATACGTGTTCTGTTCTTATTGGTAAGGACTCTTTTGATGTGACGGCCGATTGTAGCGTCAATTGCTTTAAAATTGAAAATGTTGATTGTTTTAAATACTTAGGCGTTATAATCGACCGAAATTTCAGCTGGTCTGAGCATATCCTAAGTTTGAAGCAATATCTCCTTTCAACTATTCGCTGCTATTATCGTTTTAGAACATTTTGCTCTAACAATATTTTAAAAACAGTGTATTATGGGATTTTTCATTCTAAATTGCAGTATGGAATAAGCTGCATACCAGAACGAAGTTCAGCAACTATCTGTCCTGCAAAAATGTGCAATAAGGAAAGTTTGTAATTTTCCCCGGCTAGCTCATTCTATGGAACTATTTAAGCTCACGAGAGTTCTACCACTGAGATATCTATTTTATTTTAAAGTACTTCGAATTTTTTTTATGAGAGGTGGATACTTGCAAAGTCCAATATCTGACAGTTATGCTTTACGTAGCAATTCCCAATATTATGTCCCAGTTCCTCCTTTTCACACCACAAGCTTTAGAAACTCTTATTCCATTGTCTAATGCAAATTGCTTAACAAACTCCCTTACTTTTTTTTTACTTTCAAATTCATTTTTATTGATTCTTTCATCATTACTTACATTCTAGACAAAAATGATTAAATCTAATTTGACAACAACAGTTACTTATTCTAGCTTACTGGCTCTTACCGAGAGCTCTAAACTTTACAATCTCATTGAAATTATACCTTTCGGCCTTAAAAACTATCTTACAATTAATCTTATCTATCAGTATTACAATATGAAATTTGTAAGAAAAGATTTTCGAAAAACTTAGATACCGTATCTTTAAAATTACAACTATGTCCCTATTCTACTTAACCTACCTAAGCTACTTAACCTAACCTAACTATAATCGGGGTGGTGAGCACTCGTAGCCTCTCGCACCGAGTGGTCACCATACCAATTGCGATTTCGGGCGCCTGGCACTCGTCAACAACGTGCACAAGCATCCCTGAGATCTAACCAAGCATCGGTCACTTCTCAGCGGCACCGCCTTATGTTGACGAACGCGGTCTCTCCACGAGATCCCCCTAACTATCCTTAAAATAACTTACAATTTAGAGGAGTGTGTTACCTTAGTAACGTACCGACCTAGGAAAGCGAGCCCACCCTCTCCCCTTCTAGAAGCCACCAGAATTCGGTGTACTGTTTCTCGGCATCGATCCGATCCCTGTCCGCAATCGCGGGACTAAAACGGAGGAGCTCCTGAGCATTGGCGACATACCCGTCGTAGATGAGCCGCTTGTCCCTCGCAGAGCGGTGGCGGTGGTATATTACCGGGATACCATCCCTGCTTTGCATTAACCCTTTAACATCAATATGGAGAAATGCCTCTGGCGGGATAAGGCCCGATACAAGCGTGCTCTCGTGGTACATTTCATTGGGGTAATAAGCCCCAAAGATCAGGCTATTATCGTTGGTCATTGCTCGTGCAACGTGTCTTCGCATCACCTTAATCAGGAAATTGTCAACCCTATTCAGATTAGCCTCATCGTAAAGGACTTCGTTGGGATAATGTTTTTTGTACTCTGATTCTGGTGTTCTGTACAAGCCGAGACAGGTCCTAAGACACTGCCTTTCAAACACCCGAATCCTTTCCATCTGATAGCGCTCTACATTGAACCACACGGGACAACCATACGCGATGACTTGCCTGATTAGGGCCACATAGCATATGACCTTCACCTGGAGACAAGTTGACTGCTGTGAAATAGCCTTCTTGTCAGGGCTAAAGCCTTCTTGGACCCAGCAAGACAAGCATCTATATGTTTGTCAAAATACAAAAACTTATCGAGCCAGATACCAGGGTATCTCACTACGCTTCTCACCGCTAGTGGCTGTCCGTGCTGTCCAATGATGGCCAAATTTCGCCAGTTATATCTGGTATCCCTAGAAGCCCATCTCAATGGAGTTCTAAACAAGATTGTTTCCGACTTTTGAAAATTGATTTTCAACTTCCAATCGTTGCAATACGCCTTAATATGATCGAAGTCACGTTGCAAAATGGTGTTAATGACTTCGATTTTTGGACCTGATCTGTACGCCACTATATCGCCTGCGTACGCTATGGAATGATTGAGGGAACCTACTAGATCACTTGTGTAAATGTTAAACAGTATCGGAGAAATCACAGCCCCCTGTTGTAAGCCATTTTTAATGTCAAAGGTCTTGCTCGAAATAACATTGTTACATTTAACAACGAACTTCTTTCCCATAAGCATGTCGTAAATCATATATAGCAGGGGTTTCGGCATGCCCATCCTGGTTAGCTTATAGAAAAGCCCCTCTAACCATACGGTGTCGAAGGCCTTCTCAAAGTCAACGAGGCAGGCACCCGTACACTTGTTCCTGCATTTATTCCATTGTATGTCGGAGACCAGCTTTGACGCAGCATGAATAGTGTCATGCCTCGCCCTAAAACCAAACTGATTTTCCGGAATTATATTATTTTCCTCAACCCACCTTAACAGCGCTCTATTAACCACCTTCTCAAATACCTTGCTAATATTCGGAAGCAAACTAATTGACCGAAGATTAGCAGGGTTAGTTCTAACTTTGTCCCTTTTCGGGATTGGATGTACCACTGCTGTTTTCCAATGCGTCGGATAATATGCATTATTGAGCGCATTGTTAAATAGCGTAGTAAATATATCCACTGCTTCCAAGGGCAGATGTCTTAATACGACGTTTGGAATACCGTCCACTCCCGACGACCTTTTGTTTTTCAGAGATTCAAAGATGCACAGGAGTTCATCTTTCATCTTCGCACGAACAAATGAGAGGAAGCTCGTTCATCGGCGACGATGACGTTTGCCGCGTTTTCTTCATTGAATACGGTGAAACCGTGATTCTCGGATCGCCAATTTTGAAGTTCGTTGCGCAGATAATAGTGATTTACATAGGCCTTGTTGTCAATGTCGTGATTACAGTGAACAGGATTGTTCACCGTATACACGGCCTCGAAAAAAGCTCACAGCAAATCCACTTTCTCCTGTGGGTCTTCGATCACGAAAAGACCGTCGCCTGAGTCGACACTCTCTGGACTTATGCCAACGGTCAGTAGTGTCTGTCTGTTTTCTGTTGTTTGTGGAATTCGGACACACTGAATGTCATTGTGATCTTTCCTCCTGAATAATTTATTTATCTGCGGGAACATATTCGGACTACTTGATTTTATAGCCCGAATCTTATTGCCCCAGTACAGACTTGCAGACTTACTGTAATTTTCTTTAATTAATTGTTTTAGGTTTTTGATCAGTGACTTTAGTGCTCTTATTTCCGAGTCGTTTCTGTCAGTGAACTGTTAACAAACTCCCTGTTGACATACGAACCATTGTAACTCTTTCCTCATTTTTGAAAAAAGTTAAACTTTGGCTTCTTGACTTCGACCATAGTGAAATTGAAGTTTTGATGCGCTATGCGGTTTAATTATTTATTTATTTTTTAACTATTTTTTATTGTCATGAATTTGCTCTGAATAATTATCTTTTGCTTTATTTATTTCCATTATTCTCTTAATCATAATTTTATAATATACTCACCCCACATTGATTTGTTAACTGAAGTGGCATTAGCCACTATTCTCCTTTAACTTGTTAATTAAATTTAATATTATATTTAATTGTACATAATTGAGAATAAAGAATTAATAACAAAAAAAAAATATTTGCAACTTTGCCACTGGTATTCGGTACTTGCAATGCTGGTGACATAGAGTTCATTGCGAGACTTTAAGATATGGATACGGCAAATATCTTGCGATTGCGGATTTTGTACGTTATATTTTCTCACAATAGTTCTTATTTGTTATGCCGTTTGGAAAATCCGCAATCGTTACTTTACTGCAACAAGATAGTGATCCGAGTCAATTTTGGCTGTCAGGAAGGTCCATACGTCCAGAATACTGGAGGAGTGCCTTGTGTCAATCACATTATGATTAATTTGGTTTAGCTTTTCATAATCCGGACTCCGTCAAGTCGCTTTGTGTGTACTGTGACGAAGAAACCATCTAGCTGCTATAGTGATATTTCGTACTGCCGGAAAGTTGAAAAACCTTAGCCCATTGACACGTGGTGTCATGTGCTTATTTATCATCCTAAAGAGATTTCCTCTCTTCCTATCTTGGCGAGCAGTGGTTTTGCACTACTCATGCATTTATCATCGAAGTTGTTCCATATAGCTTAGCCCTTAGTTCTTCTTGATTAATAGCATTTTTGAACTATTCAGTGCCCCTCTTTCATATGTAAGAACGATGCCAAGGAATAGATTTGAATAGATAGTACACCCCAGTACACATACGATAGAGAAACGAGGGTGGTCAACGTGCATGGATTTGTAACGAATATTATCGTATTGTTTTTCACTTTTATTCCCTCTTGTCAACTTGAAGTCATGTTTGCTTGTGACTGACGATTTTTTCCCTGCGATTCTCCACCAAAAATTCGAAAAATGCAAAAAAGCATTAGCTATGCACTTCTGATGTTTCTCTGTAGCCTATTTATGAAATACACTCTTCTTTCCACACTCCTGGATACCAGTTGTTCCCCAAATTCACCTTTTTCAAATAATGCTTCATTTCATTGCCGTATACGTAACATTTTATTTATGAAAAATTACAAGTACTCCTTTCAATCGTGACAAATCTCACAAAGTTAATTGAATGGAATTTTATAAATACAAAAAGAAACAAATTGAAAGAAGTGTTTTCAAAAGATTTAATAGAGAAAGCGTTTTTTTAAGAGGTCTTTCACACACCACCCAAGACTTGCTTCATTCGCCCTAGCTGTAATCAATAAGTTGACCCAAAAAAGTGGGAGGAAAGCTTCACTTCCTTTCAAATTAACAAAAACAGGTACTTTCTTCCGCAATACCTACCCCTCTTTCGACCTCTTATAGCAAATGTTAAAAAGTTGATTTTTAAAATAGGATTCTAAGAAAATTGTCAAGAGTTTGTTTTTGAAACTTACAGATACGGACTAGATAGAAGAAGTTTCCACGTGTCCTCATCTAAAACCCAAAACAAGTATGTTTTCTGTTTTCGGAAGTATCTTAAATCGTGTACTCGTGTAGGAAGATAACTCACCTACACGATGGATTAACATATCAAAGTAAATAGTACTTGGCAGATAGGAAGGTCAATAGAAGTGTGTATATCATCTTGCTTATATTGGATGATGTCCTTGTAAGTTATATCACGATTCCATTCAGCTTGCACTTACCTAGAAAAGAAAGAAAATAACAAAATATTAATGAGCAAATATCTTGGGAACAAATTAATTGATTATCCGTAGACGAAAAGGTATGAATAAATCAATAAAATATCTATTCATTGAGGGCCTATAATGAGTAATGAATTGATCAAGGGCAGGTACCAAGTAGGTCAAGTCCTTTTCCCAATAAATTGGACACGTTAATGGCCCTGTAGGCATCATCAGATAAAGACTTGTATGTGATGAGCACACAACTTATTGAGGCGCGGGATTGAGAACGATAAGACGATTTCCACAACGCTTTACCATAGACGATACCTGATATGAGAGTAAAATAGGAAACCGGATCTCTCATCCTGCAGTGGGTAGTCGTTTCAGAAAATACGCCAAGGACGTCGAGAAAGCAGATGGGGGAGGGAGTAGATCTGAAAATAGCTCGACTGGCTTAAGGACATCTCAGCGTCCCAGCAATTTAAGTATTAGCAACTCTCATAAGAAATTAAATTTCCACCCCAACCATCTGAAAATGTTTGTATGCCACACAAAATTGTTCCACCTTCGGACATTTTCGGATTATCGAATCGGATTGCAGAAACCTCAGCAATGTAGGATTTGGCGCGACTAGCGAACCTTAATTTATTTGTATTTGATTTGGTCCGGGTCTGGATAGATTTATTTGCTTAACAAAAAAAAATTAATTTCAGGCGAACAACTGACGAGGTTTACTTATCTAGATCTAAACCTGAATGGAGGGGAAGAAATGAATGCGAACAGAAGCAGGAGATGGAAGTTAGATTATGAGGCAGAAGAAAGGAGGCAGCACAGGGTATTTCCGAGGGTAAATCGAATAAGGTGAATACCTGCCGCCAAAACCGTTGACTTGTTTGTATCATCGCTGTACTCTCCCCCTCGGAGCATTGTCTCACTCGAACTGTGAAAAAGTTGTCAGAGTTAATATAAAAAACGTTTTTTTTCCGTCGATCGAGCAAGAATTGACAGCATTCCCTTTTTAAATGAGTGAAGTTTCAATATCACCACAAACTGGGGCATGTCCCAAAGATTGTAAAAGGTGTTGGTTGTCATCCATCCTAGCGCTCATTTAATTAATAATGGCATATCAGTTGTTAGCTCTTTGAGCGAAGAGCTGAACACTTTGCAGAGTCCTCAATACTTCAGGATTGTGTAATGTCACCAGCTAGAGCGCTCATGAAGTAAAAAGATTACTCAGTATCTCAATATACACAAATTCACTTCTCCACATAGTATATCTTTCCTTATTTTAAAAGCCATTCTTGCATGATGTCAAAACATCTACGTACATTTTATCAGCAGCCTAGTCTTTAGGAAACCTTCCTAGTACAAGGAAAACACCACTTGTCAAGCCTTGAATCAATTTCTATCTCCTACTGCAGGCTTATTGCACTTACGTCCCTTTCTTCCAAGGTTATCGAAACGCGGTTCAACCGTCAACTCAAAAAATATCTCGAAACACGAAAACTTTTCACTGACCGACAGTACGGTCCACATCTGATTTGGTAGAATGTTTTACCGAAAAATAGGACCATAGTGTACACTATCATGGCAGAAGCAAAATATTTCAGAGGCATTTCACAAGGTTTGCTATCAGACTCTTCTGGCATCGAAGAGTTGCTTCTTCAATAGATTAGAAATTACCTTTTGGAAACATTAATCCAAATTGTGTTTGACGGATTCAGGTCTGATATCCACAAAATAAGTGATGGTGTGCCCCAAGGCTGTGTCTTCTCTCCGACACTCTTTTTAATTTTTCATTACTGATCTTTTGTCTGCTATCATGCTTTTAATTAAGCCTTTTCCTTTGCCTGAATTTAGCGGCTCAAAATAGGTAATGGCGTAGCACCGTGGTTAAATTCATAGGCTACTATACAAGAACGTCCAGGTTGAAATCTTCACCAACACCACACAAAAAATGGCTGTCCTGACGTCGACACCATTTGGCGGGCAGCGACAGATCCTCCGTCAATAAAAAGGCTCCCCCTTTCTGCTGTTCGGAATCAGGAAAAATAACGTATGCCCGTCACTCTGTACACAAAATGAGTTAACAGACAAACAACGCAGTGAATAGTGAAAATTCTAGGGGCGCGCCCGACCATTTGCAAAATACTGAGCTCAACTAACAGCCTCGGGTAGTGAAAGGTTTGCTGATGACAACTTTGGCAACCAATACAAGGACAACGATCTTCGGACCTACACGTAAAGTAAAATAAAACTACTACAAAGCAGATAGGACTACGAGTACCACAGAAGAAGTGCAATAAATGAAGATGAAAAACTGTGACGTCTACCATGCAGAATGCTACTGACAATTGCCGCGCAAGGAAAACAGTCGCAGCGATTATTTAGATGCAGATTTGCCGTTAGATTAGGACCTAGGGAACAAGCCTCGAGCTTCGGGCATATAAGTGACCTCGAACGTCTGACGACGATTTACATGAAGCCAAAGTCTAATACGTAAATATCCACGCTCCGACAAAGGACAAGGACGACCTTACCAAAGGCTGCTCTACGAGCTCCTCGACAGGACTTACGATCAATGCTCTAAATAAGACATTGAAAATCGTCATTGGCGATTTTAGGCAAGGAAGACGTCTTTGATAATAGGCCCCAGAAAGTACAGCCTCAACGACACCACCTTCGAAAAAGTGCACAAGTTTATTGATTTTGCGGCGGGACTTAATGTAACCGGCCGACATACGGATTCAACACCTTAAATTCATCATGTGTATTGCGATCGACTCAAAGCATTCCTCCAGTATTTTGGACGTCCGAACGTTAAGAGTAGCTAACATCGACTCGGACCATTATCTTCTTGTAGCCAAGATATGGATCCGGATATTCGTAACAGCCCAACGCCAGCGAACCATTATGAGTAAATTCAATGTCGAGCGGCTACAAGAGGCTGCATCCCTTAACTGATGTCACCGACATAAAGCGTAGAAGACCAGTACCAAAGAGAAATCAGAGAAGCTGCCGCTAATGTGCTGGGTATCAACCTGCCCCAACAAAGTACGATGACGAATGCAACTCTGTGTGCACTGCAGAAAAGAACTCGAGTAGCTCGTGAGCTCTAAGAGCCTTAGAAGAAAAAAGAAAGAGCACAAGAAGGGCTTAGAGAGGTGTTTCCAGAAGAATGAAGTTCGGAAGTCTTACCAGAAATTAAAACCAACATGCCAAACAGTAAAGCTCATTGTAGAACCACAGTTTGTGCTTAGAACCTGGAAAGATTATTTCTGCAGACTGTCAAATGGTGATGACGAACAACATCCTACCATCAGGCAAAATGAACCATTCAACCTAGACAAAAAGAATCAATCCCAGCAATTTCCTGGCCAAAGTCTAGCCGTATGGATTAACTCCTGAGCCGTTTAAGGTAAAAGGTGATGATTGAGTTCGGAGAATACATCAACTCATTTCTAAAATCCTGGTATACGAAAGTATGCTCCATGAATGAAACCTCAGCAGTTTTTGGTTTTTGCCAGATCCTAAAAATTGGATAACCCCTGAGCTGCGTGATGTACACGCGGATTTCATCCTGTCGGATGAATTATATTAACGCCTGAGACCGTTCGTCGATAGCCTGACCGGCCTCTATCAGTGTGGTTTAGGCCAGAAATATCCATCAAAGATAACATTTTTACATTACGGCAGATCCTGAAGAAACCCATGTCCGGTTTTGGAATCGCTGCCCAGCTCATTCGACTGGATTATGATGGAAAATGCACGTTGCTCCGTCAAGGTCGGTTATGATAAAACCGAGACTTTCAATGTCAAAAGAGAACTTAAACAAGCTGATGCATTCTCATCTGATTTTTTCAACATCGTTTTAGAGAAAATTGTGCGGAACCCACAAGCCAACTCTGGAGGCACCATCTGTTAAAAGTCTCTTCAGTTACTCGCATATGCAGACGACATTGGCATAATAGGAAGAGCATATGGAGATCTCTGTGTAGAGTTTGCAACCAACAATTGAACCAACAGCGGCGAAGATGGAAAGAAGGAAAAATTTAGTATATGATTCCAACAAGGACAAATCGTCCCGATAGGCCGTTAAAACTTTGTTGTAGCAAGGAACTTTATCTACGTACCTCGGCTCCGCTATCAATTTCGACGACGACGCCAGTGCGAAAATTATTCGAAGAGTCACCTTTGCTTATCGCTGCTTCTTTGAATTTTGAAGGCTAATGCGTAGTAAAGCCTTCCCTCGAGCAACCAAGAAGATATGGAGAACATAATCATCCCTGGTGAAATTGGACGAAAATCTCCCGCGCTTCGAGATAGAAGTTCTTCTGTCTCGCTTGCATAAATGGACAATAAGGGAAAAGTTTCAACGGGCTATACAACGATGCCGATCTTATCAGAAAACCTTAGACAACCCGGCTTAGATGGCTAGGTCACCTTGAACCAACTCAGAGGAACAACGCCGTAGAAGACGACCTCATCTTAGGAGGCCCACGCAAGTGAAAGGTGACCTCAGCCAACTTTGTATTGGCAATGAGACCGATACATGGATTTGAATGAGAGTGGAGTGGGTTCCATTGATGGTGGTAGTGATGGAGTATTGCGACCTATGATAAGAGTATTTTGTAATCATAGAGAAGGTTTTAAGGTTTGTCATTTAAATGCACAAAGCTTAAATCCTAAATTAGACGAGTTTAGAGATATTTTTGTAGATTCAAACGTTGATGCCATCTGCGTGACGGAAACTTGGTTTGTTGAAGGTGTGAAAGATGATGTGTATGCTTTGAGCGGATACAAACTTTTTCGAGCTGATAGATCTGATCGTATTGGTGGCGGAGTAGCGATTTATGTTAAAAATGGTGTGTTTTGTAAACAGAAATGTCGCTCGCCAAATGGGTCACTTGTTCAGTATTTTTGTGCACAAATTATACGCGGCCAAAGAAGTCTTTGCTTAGGTGTTGTGTATAGGCCAAATCGAAATATTGACTTGACACCTATTTATGAAGTAGTTGAAGAGGTGTCGACAGTCTTTTAATTGAAAACATGCAATCATTTGATCTACAACTTCTCCAGCACCCTATTAGATGTGTTTTTTGTAAATAATACCGACAAGGTATTACTTTACGATCAAGTTGCTGCACCAGCCTTTTCTAAACACGACTTATTGTTTCTTACATACGATTTTGATATTGGCGATTGCGTAGACACATCAAATTATATGTATAGGGATTTTAAAAATTTTGATAGGCCTTCTATTGAACAGCATGTTAATTCTATTCCATGGAACCTCATTTATTGTATACCCTCACCAGATGAACAAATCGATTTCATCAATAAAAACATCAACCTTTTTTTTGTTACATACATTCCAATCAGAAAAGGGATTGCAAGAGACAGAACAAAAGCGTGGTTCACGAATGAAATTCGAGAGTTGATGTTGCAACGTGATCAGGCGTATCGACGGTGGAAACGTTTTCAGGTGGAAGAGCTTCATCAAATATATAAAAACTTGCGTAATAGTGTTATCCGTGAAATAAGAACTGCTAAGATGCAATTTTATTCCAAAGGCTTCAGTTCTACATCCGACGGTCGTAAAATATGGAACAATATTCGTGAACTAGGAGTCGGTAAACAAAAGTTAAGTTGTCCTACTAATATCCATCGTAATGACCTAAATCGCAAGTTCTTATCAAATCCAAATTCAAGTGCCTCTGTTGATAATTGTGTGTTTGATGGTACTGTTCTACCAACTGCAAGGTCTTTTGCTTTCAAAAGGGTGGATGATACGGACATAGTAGAAAGTTTCCTGTCTGTTAAATCAAATGCTATAGGAGTTGATGAGATTCGTCCGATTTTTGTTAAAGCAATTTTGCCATCATTGCTACCATTTATTACGCACGTCATTAATACAGTTTTTATGACTGGCATTTTCCTTACCAATGGAAATTAGCAAAAATAATTCCTATTCCTAAAAACTCTATAGGTGATGAATTCAGGCCGATATCAATCCTGCCTTTTCTCTCAAAAATATGTGAACGGATTATTAAGTTTCTTATGAACAATAATTTGCTGCTTCCGGTTCAGTCAGGTTTCCGTGCAAAGCATAGTTGTACTACAGCTTTGGTCAATGTAGTTGAAGACATAAGAGATAGACTGGATAATGACAATGTTACGTTCTTATTACTAGTGGATTTTTCTAAGGCTTTTGACATGGTAGGTCACTCTATTCTGATCAATAAATTAAGGCGCTACTTTTCCATTTCTCCTTCTTCAATTAAATTAATCTCTTCATATCTTAGTGAAAGAAAACAGGCTGTGTCAATAGATGGTGTCCTATCTGATTCTCTTCCCTTAACTAAAGGTGTTCCCCAAGGATCGATCTTAGGGCATCTCTTATTTTCAGTCTATATTAATGATATAGCTTCTGTAATATTGAATTCATCGAAACACATTTACGCTGATGACGTTCAAATTTATCAAAGCTGTCCCTTAGACCTCATTGAGAATTGCGCTAGTGATTTAAATGAAGAGCTTCAACGAATTTCAAATTGATCGTCAAAAAGTAGTTTAGTACTAAATCCAGGAATAGGTAAATGTTTAGTTATCTCTAAAACCATTCTTGATCTTTCCTATTTCCCACATTTAATGCTAAACGGCTCAGAAATTGAATTCGTTGACTCTTCGAAATATCTAGGCGTTGTCTTCAATAGAACACTAACGTGGAACAACCATATACATTCTATAGTGGGAAAAACATATGGCGTTCTTCGAACACCATAGACTGCCCAAAAGTGTACACCAACTAAAACCAGACTGCTACTTGCGAAAGCCTTAGTTATTCCTCTGCTGGTTTATGGATGCGAAATTTTTCATGAATGTGACGCCGAGAGCAAAAGAAAACTACAAGTAGCATTTAACACCACCATTCGATATGTATATTGTCTCAAAAGACATGACCACGTTTCACACCTAGCTAAAAACTTGGTAAAGATGTCATTTCAAAATTATATAAAATTTCGTGCGCTTTTATTTCTCTTCAGCATTATTAAACGTAGGCAGCCGACATATCTATACGAAAAAATCAAGTTTCCGGTGTTTTCATGTTTCACATGTGAGAAAAAATCAGAGCAACTAGGTTCACCCAACCCTTTCCCCTTCTCAGGCAATTTCAATCAAAATTTTACTTTTTGAATTAAAGGATAAAATATTAAATTGATAAAGTTTCATTAATATTAAATTTAACTTACTTCTACTTTTAATAAATAGTTTCACTAGAGTTAAAATGTAAATTTACCAGTTAAGTGTAGTGTATATTTTTCACTTTAACGCTCTTAAAGTAGGATCCTCTGTTTTACTTGCAGGAGCAGAAAAACCAGAAGCATTAGCCCAAAACTTTTTTGCTAACCATGCGACTACTTCCCGCAACTTAACTAATGCAGCTGTCGAAGCTTCAGTTTCGCAATCAGTGAATACTATTTATTCTCTCCAACCAACTATTCCAAACAACTGTACAGAACTAGACGATCTGGAGTTCATTCTTCATTCGCTCAAGCCATTCAAATCTACAGGAGTAGATGGAATTCGTAACCTCTACCTGAAGCATCTACCTAAAGCTGGTATTAAATTTATTCTACTGCTGTTTAATAGTTGCATTAAAATTGGCTGTTTTCCTAATGCGTGGAAATTAGCCAAGATCATACCTATTTTGAAGCCGGGTAAAGATCCTAGTCTGCCTTGCAATTACAGACCAATCAGCCTACTCAGTGCTATAAGTAAGTGCTTCGAAAAAATAATCAAAAATGAGCTCATGACACACTTAAACACAAATAATATCCTCCCCGCCGAACAGTTTGGGTTCAGACCTCATCATAGTTCAGTTAACCAAATTCATCGAATTACCAAACACATAAAAGATAAATTTAATGCGGGTATGAGCACGGGTATTGTCTTTCTTGATATCGAAAAAGCTTTTGATACGGTGTGGCATGAAGGGCTCTTACACAAACTATATATTTTTGACTTTCCGGTCCACCTGATTCGAATCATACAATCATTCCTGTCAAGACGAAGCTTTCAAGTCTTCATAAATAATTGTTATTCCGACCCTACTTCAATAAGCGCTGGAGTCCCACAAGGCTCAGTCCTAGGTCCTCTCCTGTGCAATATATACACCTCTGATTTTCCCCGATTTCCTTATGTTGAGTCAGCTATCTTTACTGATGATACTTGTATCTTTTCAACGGACGCATTTGCTTTCAATATTGAAAACAGATTGCAGTCCGCTTTAGACTCAATCGCCCAGTACTATGATGACTGGAAGCTTAAAATAAATGCTGCCAAGACGCAAGCTGTCTTTTTCACTAGAAAAAGAAAGCCTTGCTTCTTACCAAGCAATAACCTAACCATTTGCGGGGTACAAGCCGAGTGGAAAACGAGTGCGAAATACCTTGGAGTATACCTTGACAAATCTCTCACGTTTGGACAACATATCAAAGAAGTAGTAAATAAAATGAATTTGACAGTCAAAATTCTCTACCCCTTCATTAACCGCAAATCTAAAATGAGCAATGAAAATAAAATAATTAATTTCAAATCAATATTTCAAGCCATTCTCTTCTATGGTTCACCTGTGTGGGGTAAATGTGCCAAAAGCCATATCCTGAAGCTGCAGAGAAGCCAGAATAAGGTATTAAAAATGATTCTGAATGTACCTTGGCATTTCTCTACAGAACGATTACATCAAAAAGTCAAAATAGATAAAGTTTCCCCAAGAATTAACAAACTATTAAACCAGTACAACTTAAGATGCAGTATGTCAGACAATCCTTTGATTTCTCAGTTAGCGGAAATCACCAGTTAGTTTAGAACTTTACCGCTATTGACCAGATCAGATGAGAAAGTTAACGCTTTCTTTTACTGCTCATCATGTTAAATTTCTATAGTTATTATTTATATTTTATCTTTAATTTTTGTCACCCGTTGATATTTATTTATTGTTTGTTACTTTGATGAATTATTTATTTATTTTCCTTTTGTTATTTATTAATTACTGTTAATTACTTGTTATTTATTATTTATTATTTATTATTTATTATTTATTATTTATTATATATTTATTTATTTGTTTATTTATTCCAATTTAATTAATTATTAACTATATATTTCCTAGTAACCAATTATTTGATATTATTAATTAATTATTATTTATTGTAGTATTTACTACTTGCTTTCTGTTAATAATTCGTATTTGAATGCTCTGCCATTTATCTCATTTGTTCTTCTAAAACACTTCCCCTTCTCTCTGCCTTAAATATAACATTTATTGTTATTATTCTTGTTAAGGTTTTTCTTGTAGCTTTTCCTTCGGACTTAATTTTTAACTGTGATATATTGTAATAATTTGTAAGTTTTATTTAATTTTCAGTAGTAAGGTAACACACCAAATCTCTGTAAATTGTGTAATAGTTACAAAACATGTATAACAAATTTGTGCTACATAAAATAAAATAAATAAATAAATAAATAAAGTAAATTCTAAATTAAAGCTTAAGCGCAATAATGTTTATCTTTCACAGATTTATAAGTGAATTCTTACTGTGTTAGCAAGTTTAAACAAATAAATAAATAAATAAAGATATTAGTTACGGAAGACGGATCAAAACTGAAGGCATGTGTTCCACAATTTATTCGTTTGTTGCGAAGAGAGCGTAGTTTCTATTTTATCACAGAGGCCAAGGTAGGTTGTTCTTTTGTCTTATATACGGGACAGATTGTATAAAATATGTATAACTTTGAGCGTAAAAATAAGACTTGTCAGCTAGTCAGCTAGTTAGCAGGGAAAAAATCAAGCTGACCTTCTTCACAAGGTCACCCTAGCTATGTGGGACAAGTGTGAGTTTCTCGAAGAGTGTGAGGTGCGTAGGTTCCATCCCGGACAGCACACAAAAGTAAAGGAAAATGTGGCAGAGCGAAACGAAGAAGCTCTAGTTGCTATGCAAGAAGGCCATAGGCTTAAGTTTTACATGGGACTAGATGCCGGTACTCATACAAGTATCACTAATGCATTAAAAAACTCCCCAATGGCAGATCTCCAAATCTTGCCCAACATATAGAATTCGTCAGCATGCCGACTGCCATTTACTCTGCCATCAGGCAGAGAGCTTTTCAGTGATGGAAAGAGCGTAGTGTACGACATGCTAGCCCAATTAAATTGCTTTGTGGCCTTCAAGTCATTGCAAATAACCTCAATACTTATTTCAATCACTTGTTTTAAAAAAGGAACGAATGAAGGCAATGCGAATTATTTCCCAGTAAGTGAATTTCCATTTCCTTCTTCACAGATGACTCTAAAGCATGCAAAGGATTTGACGCAAGACTTTTTTCTGAGGACTTCTGCATACAAAAATTCTTCACACTACCCACATAATATTCCATCTTCCGAGGCGAAGCTATTCATCAGGCTACTGGTTGACTCAAATTGAGTCCAATACCCGTGTCGGACATTACAATATACACCACACTCAAGCAGCTATCAGATCCGTAACTTCGAACACCATAAATTCGAGAAGGGTTAAAGAGCGGCCCATATCTCAACGAGATGACTATGCAACACGAGATCACACTCTGTTGGGTTCTGAGACATTTGGACGTCCTAATTAACTTCGGATCCCTAGGTACAAATAACGCCACCAATATCCTACGCCGACCAGTCAGCACACTCCATAGTGCTGTCGAAGGCCAGCCATAGGTGGATTCTACGAGACTACGTGACAACTACGAGACGAGATGGCGCATACTCCATTCCAAGTAATCAAGAGAACTGAATAATATCAACAGAAGAGATATCTCCTAAATCACAAGCATTAGCACGAAACACTATGACATCGGTGCTGTCACAACGAATTATGCAGGAGCTACAGGAGGAAAGAAAATCCACAACTTACTATCAGAAAATAACTACGAGTACACCCCCTTCGCATACGAATAACTGGCCCAGAATAATTACTTCTTATTAAAACTAAGAAGAAGTGATTTACACTACACTTTCACGCATAAGGGCAAACAAGTCCCCTCAGGGTAGTATTAAGAATCACAACAGGTCTTAGATGTCCCCACGCCTTTATCATAAAAAGTCCTGCACTCATTGAAAGGTCTACTATTTCACCAAATTCATCTAAAACCCCCGTAAATCGTGACTGGAAAATTGACCATAAGATGGGTGGAAGCCAACTACGGTCCATAAAATTGTTATTAAAACAATTAAAATAACCAGGAGAGATGATGCCCACAGGTAAGCCATTTTATTTCATGTTTCCCACGCATTAGATCCTTAAGGAGTAAATTAAAATACACCCAAAAACATTTGGAAGGGTCCGCTTGACTTACAAAATCAAATTACATTGTTGTCCTTTTGTGGTTCATTATGGAAGATTTCGGTTAAACTCGTAGCATAGATATGGATACCATTAAACTGATGCGTCCTTGATGTTATTTTTTTCAGTGGTTTCTTCGTTGCGTAGGCTTTTCATGTTACAAGAACTTACTGTGTAGACGAAAATAACCCAAAGGAGAAATACAATTTGAATGCTCGACAATAAGAGCAATCTTCGATTTATTGAGGATTTATTTACGAGCGGAATTTTGTTAAGCATTTGAAGGATATAAAAAACGGGGTGGAGTACGCTTATATGAATGCCATTAAATTGATGGTGATTGTAGTGTACTGATTTGTGTGGCATTTGCAACATTCGGTAGATTGCTGCTTTAGAATGGCTATATGCCTTGATACAGGATGATATCGTGTACAGAAAATAAGTCCCAGTGATTGCGAGTGGGTTTCATTTAGTGTCATTGTGTTCCTCTATGCAAATCGTCCTCTAATTTTTTACGACACTTTCGATCTACAGACTGAAGAGTTATTAGTTTATAAAACTATGAAACGTGATCCAATCGACGAATTCTTGAGACGGCAAAAGGAGATGTAAGGAGTTGGACAGTTGCTAAGCAGAGTAGTGTAGCTTTCACATGACAAACCTTTCCTAAAAGACTTTAAACAGTCAGAAGGTCCGAGCAGATTGAAAACAGCAACTGTCAGTAAAAAAGTCGAATCTTCCTCCCTCTCCGCCTACAGACCCATTGCACTGACGTCCCATCTTTCCAAGGTCATGGAAACGCTGATAAACCATCAGCTCATGAAATATCTCGAAACACGAAAACCTCTCAATAACCGCCAGTACGGTTTTCGTAGCTGCAGGTCCACTACTGATTTGGTGGCATATCTCACCGAAAAGTGGAACCAAAGCGTACATCAATCTGACGAAAGCAAGATAATTGCACTTGATATTTCTAAAGCATTTGACGGAGTTTGCCATCAGGCTCTTTTGTCGAAAATGCGTACTTTTGAGATCGAAGACACTCTTATTAAATGGATTAGAAATTACCTTTCGGAACGTTTAATTTAAGTTGTCTTGTGCTGGTGTGCCCCAGGGCTCCTTTCTGTCTCCGACACTCTTTTTAATTTTCATCAATGATCTCTTGTCTGCTACTTCTAACCCAATATATTCCTTTGCTGACGACAGTACTCTCTGCTTTTCATATTCGTTCCCGGACACACGTTCCTAGTCTTCGGCTGTAGAACGGGAACGCCAGCGTATTTTAAGCTCATTAAATTCCGATATTAACAGCGTAACTAATTGGGGAAACACTAACAGATTAGAATTCAATGCTTCCAACACACAATGCTGCCTGCAGTCGTTAAAGGGAAATTTAAACACCCAGACGTTATCCATTAATGGCACTTGTATCATCGAAACCGAAAAACTTTCCATTCTCACTATGTGTGCCAATGACAAAATGTCTAGGTTTCCTCAAACGATATAAGAAATACTTTTTCCCTTCTAAGCTGACCTCAATATATAAGGCACTCATCTGGTCAGGTGCGCTTAAAACATCTCTGCACCTGCTTGATAAAATTCAAAATCGGTGCGATAAAACTCATAGGTGATACTAATATCAACCAGTCAATGGACACCCTTGAACACCTACGAAATGTCTCGTGTATCACTTTGTTTTATCGCTATTTTCACTATCAATTTTCCATAGAAATCGCCAGTATCCTTCCGCCCCTTCAAACTTTCAACCGTACCACCCGTCTCGCTATGAGTGCTCATCAGTATACCCTCAACTCCACTTTCGGACGCACTCTGAAACATTTTCATTCGTTCCTAAGCCGAACAACTCGCTTGTGGAAAGCCTTGCCGAGCTCTCTATTTTCTAGTCATTATAATATTCAGACATTTAAAACCAACGTACAATGGTACCTATCCTTCTTCCCTCCCTAATTTTCCTTCGCCCGCGCTGTGTTCGAACATTTTAAGGGTACCTTAACCCCTTGAGCGGGCGCTACTTTAAAAAAAAAATAAAAATGATAGAAGTCTGGCAAAAAATACTCACAGGGATGTATGGAAAAACGGAGAAGGATGCCCTTCATCATCACTTCGCTAGTGCAAGACAACTCACCTTATCCCAAGTCCAAAGGAATGTCTGCACAAAAATCAAAGCGAAACAAATTTTCACTGAAATCAGCCCGTTACCGGCTCTTACAGAAAATATTTTCCTAGATTTGGATATGAGGGTTCGTCTATATAGCCAAGGAGTATGATATTTCATCTTCTGTGATTCAGAAATCTCAATATCTTTATTGCGAATCTGCAGTATGTAGATTTGCCATCTGATGCCACCTACATTGAGTTGAAAGCAGAAATTCTCTACGTCATACTTGAGACTTGCTTTCCAGGTAACCTGATCAGAAGCAGCCCACAGGCAGCTCCTTTCACTGAGGTTGTACTTGAGCTGGGTAACACAAACACTATAGATGGTATCTGTCATCGGTTGTGGTGACGGATGAGGCTATGAAATATCAATTCCTTTGATCTCTTTAACTCCTCTATTACCGATGACATTTGTACATATGTCCAGTAAATCTACAAAAAGATATTCGTCAGGTTGTTACCGGCAGCTGTGAAGAGAATTTCTGCCGGTATATTGGCGAAAGTAAAAGTAGCTTTTAGAAGGAAAATCTGAAAAAATGATTGCAGTCTGGTCAAGATCTTCAGGCCGATTACTCGAACTTCCTTCATCTTGAAAAATATGGAGGGCTTCTGTTGCGAAAAGCTGGTTTGTGAATGCATCCTCTGTCTACTCGTAAGTAGCACCATCATCCTCTGTCCAAGATGCACTATGCCAATCAACTTTGAAAATCCTGAGAGACTGTCCTTCAGAAACTGGTGGACGGAATTGCAGTCGCACTTGATTGAATTGATGCTGATGGTGCTTTCTATAACGAAATATTTGACAGCGGCGGAGACAAATATCCAGTTCTATGGTCCAGAAAAACCCCGATAAATAGCACCCTAAATATAGCCAATATATGTTGGTGGGACTAGATAGGGGCTGCGTACAGGGCGATGAGCTGTGACCTGCGGATGGTGGACTCAATCAGGTATTCGCAAATTATGATATTTAGCTGTTCAGTCTGATGGATCATGCCATGTCAACGAGGGAAGTCCTCTGGATCTGTACGGTTGTGATAAGAAAAAAAAGCTTTCACGAAAATATGTTCACCACACTCCAAACAATTGTCTCTCTTGGCTGCATGGGGGCTTTTTTTAGCACAATTTGCCAAAAAGGCACTGATGAATCTGAACTCACTCCATATTTGTGTCATTTTAACAGAAGTGATCTTGCAAAAGAAGCACTGGAGTTTTGATGGCTTTGCGTGCTCACCTTCTGATGGTATGGACATGCCGTCCGATTCAACGACATCAGAACTTCTGTTGCTGGGAAAATACTAGTTCAACATGGTTTCGGCCAGAACAAAACTATTGTAGGATGGGGTGCTTGTATCTTTTGGAGGATGATAACTTGTGACCTTTCTTTCAAGTGAAGATATACGCAATTCTGATTGCAATGGCCAGCAACATTTTGTTAAGAATCTGTAGAGTGGGCAAAGTACCTGAGTCTGTAGCAGTTGAAAGTTGAGTTCAGCTGAGTCATATTTTGGTCCCAGGTCACAATTGGATGGCGGGAAAAGAAATCGCTGATGGACTTGCTAAGAAAGCTCAGAAGAAGATTTTTAACTTACGCATTTTATTGACTCTAGACCTCTTACTGACATTGTGATGAGGCGTCAAGTGAATTCGCGAGCTATTGATCAGCGGAAATGACGTTTTTCAGCCATTCTTGGATCACCTTGACTTTGTGAGATGGTGTACTGTCTTGCATGAATGTAAACGGTGTCGACCCGAATTGTTTGCGTGTCTAGGTCTTCAATTCTCCTTTCAGCACTCTTTTGCAATACCCACCTGTGTTAAACCTGACGCCAGGTGCTAAGAATATCAGACAAATGCGATTTCGGTGGACACCGTGCATAAATGAACCAACATATGTTACAATAGATGGAAAACTTTTCTGATTTTGGCCGTTCCAAAAACCGCTTTCCGCTGATTGCCTCCATCCATGCGACCTTGCCTGTATCTTTGAATACGTGTGAATTGTCAACAATGTCAATTCCCCTCACATTTTACACAAAAACTTTACGTTCAAATTGCGGTCATTCTAGCAAATTCTAGCAATTTACAGGCCAATTGTTAGTGATTCACTTACAGTGTATTTGTTCAATGGGTTCAAGAGATTGCAAAAGTATTAGTAGAGTTTTCCCGAACCCTGCCATTTTATTTGCTGGCTCGTAAACAATTTCTCGTCAGAGAAAGCGATGTTTAGGCAACTTATGGCAAGGTGCTTCAATTCGTCCATTCTATTCCAAACGCTGCTTCTTCTACTTATCGTTGAGATCACGCCATTCTTGTATCTCAGTTGTAAATACGCAAAGTGAATTCCATTGCCTCAGTGTACAGGCAATTCGTCGCAGCTTGGAAAAATTTGAGAGCGAGTACACTCTATTTTATCTTAAGCCACCAAGCAGACAGAGATTGGTGCAAAATGAAGAAAACATAGCCGCCGTAGCGGCCAGTATCGAAGAATTGTCGATTCGGCCATCGCCAGAGAGTCAACATGACTTATTTTGCGTTTGGATTTGGGCCTACATCCGTATAAAATTGTGCTGGAGCAAAAACTGAAGCCGGACGAGCGTCGACAACGCCGTGAGTTCACTAATTGTGTGCTGGAAATGTTGGCCGGAGATCCGCACTTTGGTCAAAAAATCGCCTTCCCGGACGAGGTCCATTTTTGGCTCAGCGGCTATGTCAACAAGCAAAGTTGCCATTCTAGGAGCAAACACAATCCACAAATGTTCGGCCAAGCATCAATGCATCCACAAAAATTGATTGTTTGGTGCGGTTTATGGCATGGCGGTATCATCGGACCTTATTTCTTTCGAAATGAGGAAGGAGACACCATTACTGTCAATGGTCTCAGGTATAGAGCTATGTTAACCGATTTTCTGTAGTCAAAGCTCGATAATATCAATATATCCAAGCTGTCATTCCAACAAGACGGAGCTATATGCCATACAAGCGACGCAAGTTGTGAAGGAGAAATTTGGCGACTGGGTCATCTCACGGCGAGCCTTCATCACTTGGCCGCGATTTGACATCACTCGATTATTTTCTCTGGGAATACGTCAAGTCTTTAATCTACGCTAACAAGCCAACCACGTTGGACGAGCTCGAGACCAACATTCGACACGCTATTGCTGGAATAATGCCGCACATATTGGGCCGAGTCATCAAAAATTGAACCAACAGCTTGAAGCACTGCAAACGAAGTCGAAGCCGCCATTTGAATGATGTGCTACCCCACATATAATGGCATGAATGTAGCTTCAAAATAAAGCCTAAATCAATTTTTTATCTTACACCGTTGTTGTTTTATTTAAATATTTTTTCCTATCGTTCATATCGGGTCACCCTATATTTGATAAGTCCATTCTTACGGCTCCTCTATCAATGCTAACAAATGCGCCACTGACAACACTGTTTGTAACGCACTTCCTACCGGATGTATGGGTGAAAGTTGTATACCAGTGTACGTGATGGCATTCCAAATGCTGCCAACGTTGTCTATACTCCTTTACACTTACATATTTTGCTTTCCGGGTGGAATTCCAATGTCCTTTCAGCCTTAAGTTGCCACTTAAAACTCCGCAAAAGTAATATATATGTACTCGTAGGTATATGTAAATATATACAAATCATCCTGTTCCTACTAGGTCTACGTCCATAGTCATTTCATCCCATCTACTGCATTCACTTGCCACTTTCCAATTCACTAGGACTAATTAGACTATTCAATCTCTTCCTTGTTTACGTGTACTCCTCCTTGTCATTCAAAGTGTACTATCAAATTCCGTTAAATCCTTAAAAAGATTCAAAACATTCAAAAATACTCATCGTCCTTTAACTAAATTGATGTGCCACTTTCCAAAGCTACCTCATTACCATCTCAAGAATTCTTCGCTACTACAACGTAATTAGAATGGACAATATTCGTTTATAAATTAGGTGGAGACAATTTGTGAACTGAAGGTCCTTTTCCGGTTGACGTACTTAATAAAAGTAGTAATTAAGTATCACATAATTAGCGCTACGCAATAGGTGCCTTCTCGTCGTGAGTTGTCTTGTAATGATTATGTTTGACATTGTTGTTTGGATTTCTCCTCCTAGTTAATTTTATTCATCTACGTAGATACATTTTCTTCTTTTTTTTTCGTCGATTCTTTCTTGATTGCTTTTCGGTGTTTTGAGTTTCCTTTTTCTTAAAAACTTGTGCCAGGGAAATGTGTAGTAAGTTAAAGCTTTAAAGACCTTAAATTTGAGTGAACTTAAACTTTCTGGAAAATTACTTCCACAAATCCAACACTTCCTGGCATATTGACTATTTAGATCCTCTGAGTTCGAAAGAAATTCTGGCTTAATAGGCGCCAAGAAGTCGAAGTTTCTGGCACCCAGGCAATAGTCTTTCCTATTAGCAATGTTATCGAAAACTTAAACAAATATTTTCTGATAGGCAAATTCTGCTGATTTTGTCAAACGACAAGGCTAGTACCAAGAAAAATGTTTTTTTTTTTTTCTTTCCTTGCAACAACTATACTCCTCAGGGGTTACAGGAAACGATACACATCTCGTATTGTAATCCAAAACAGTTGTTCAGTCTTTGCCAGAGAAGTCGCAAATTTATAAAATACTCGTACAAGCATCGGACATAAGTACATCCTCTACTCTTCTTTTTTGTTATACAAAATGAGATATTCCTTAGATACCAGGCCCCGAGCATGATTCGCTTATTGGATAATCGATGCTAGAAATGTACTTACATAGTTGGACACTGGAATGTCGGTAATCAGAGGAATGCCATAGGGAATTCTACTTTTGTGGCTACATGGTATCGGCAATATTTCAAAGAAACTGTTCAATAGGAATTAGTGCCACAGCATACCAGGACGATGTATGTACCATTATTACGAGCATACAGGGAAAATATTTGAACACATTTAGTAACATCATTGAGAGAAATGTAACTTCTATTTGATTTGACCCAAAGCAACAAGCAGAAAAAAAGTATTCGAAAAATTAGCGGTGATCCCAAGAGCCAGCATACCACTCCTACGCCTCACTGGATGCCTTTCTACACATAACATGGCCAAGAAACTAGATGGCAATAGTTGGTCTTTTCAAGGGTTGTAACAATGGTGCCTGGAGAATTCTAACAAATTTACTTACGTGCGATTCAATAATCAGGGATGGAATTGCTTCCAAAAAAGGATACGTGGCAAAGAAATAAAATAATCTGGCCAAAAGAAATTGTTTTCTACACAAATTGATCTAGAACAGCAGAGGAAATCCAGGTCTGCTAGTGTCCATGTGACTCTCGGTGAAAAGTGTTATCCTGCAGACATAAATTCCACCTATCTAAGGAGTGGCAGAGCTAATGTGAGAAGAATTGATATTTGGTAAGAATATCGCCATCTACATCGATAATCAGGCTGAGCTCAGAGCACAGGAATCACGCACAAGGCCTAATGCAGACAGATCCGAGTGTGAGTATGACAAGTTAGCTGCCAGAAATGAGCTGGCTGAAGAACTTGCAAGAAAGGGAGTGGAGCTAGACAGAAATGAATGTGTGGATATCAAACTCATCTAAGCTTAACTAAGGGTACTATGAAAGGTAAAATTGCCATGAATGCCAAACGGAAATGGTCAAATCTAGGTTGGTACAAGATTCCCAAACTTAGCAGGCTTTTAGTGCGGACACTGTATACTGAGAAAACATGTCAGAAGGCTCAAGCTGACGAAAATGGAAACTTTTAGATTTTTGATTAACCTACAGGGCATGGTGCTGATACTAGGCGAATATGAAGGAAATTTCTAGACGAATTTTTCTGTCAATATTTAAAGGAAAAGAAGAGCTCTTTCCCACACGAAATTTTGGCAGTTAGCCAGTATTATACCTCCGCAAAACGAAAAGAATCGCTTTGCGCTTGAAGAACGTTTCGAAATATTGCAGACTTACTGCTTAATGAGGCCAAAATGAAATACTCACCGCGCCTACTGTACGTAAGTTTGTACAAAAGAATGTGGCTGCTGTGGCCGAGAGTGGTCGACTCAATCCAGGAACATGGACTCGCCATCCTTCTCAAAAACGCAAGATTTCACCTACCAGCCTGATGGAAATTTCGCACAAAGATTTCGGATTGTTCCCTTAGAAAGTCCAATTGGATCGGCAATTGAAGCAAACGACGTATAGATGGCGGTTGTTATTTAAAAAGAATGACAATTGTAGAAAGTATCAACCTTATAAAGTTTAAATTTGAAGTTTGACAACGCTACGTTGTTTAGTATTTGTTCGGCAGCCATCAATAGTGAACGCTCTCAATCAATTTTTAAATATGGAAAAAATTGGTCATCGTTATGTGATACAATGATTTCATTTGAAAGGCCTCAATCCCATCGAAGCGGAACTGGATTTTGCTCTGAGGGAGTCTGCTCCTTCATTTACAACAATAAAATATTGGGTGGCAGAGTGTAAGCGAGGCCGTACGAGTTGCAAAGACGAACATCGCAATAGTCGACCAAATGAGGTGAATTTACCAGAAATGTTGAAAAAAATCCACAAAACGGTATTGTGCTGTACATCGCATGTTGACTGAAAAATTGGACATGAGAAAGCTCTTGCGCACATCCGTGATTACTCACTATACGAGTAGAACAAAAACAGCGTCATCAGGATGTTTCAATCGAGTGTTTGGCATAATTTCACAGCAAAAAAACCGAGTTTTTACGTCGATTCATAATCATGGATGAAACATAGGTCCATCACTTCACACCCGGGATGAAGGATGAACTAAACGGGGAGAAGGTGAAGACAGTTCTGCAGGGAAGGCCATGGCGTCAGTTTTTTGGGATGCGAAAGGAAAAACGTTTGAAAGATGAAATAAAGAAAAAACGGCCGCATTTGGCGAAGAAAAAAGTTTTGCTTCATTAAGACAATGCACCAGTTCACTCACTCGTCATCGCCAAAATCAATGCGTTAAATTGTTTTCTTATGAACTCTATTTGCCAGATTTAGCCCCCTCGGATTATTTTCTATTTCCGAATTTGAAAAAATGACTCGGTGGTAAAATATTTGCCAACAGTAAAGAAATGGAGTCTGCGGTTGATTGTTGTTTTAAGGAGCTCGACGATTTTCACTATAAACAGATTATCGCTGGGAAAAGTGTGTTTAACTAAAAGGAGACCACGTAGAGAAATAAACACATTTTTCCCCAATTTTCTTTATGTTTTCTTTATTAGGTCGGGTACTGCTGGGACTACCTTCGTACATAAAGGTTTACAAAAGGTCAACGGAATCACAAATTAAATTAGTGACGGGTGACGGTGACGATGCTCTCGCTGTTGTCATAGAAGCAAAATTATCTAGAAATCAATAGAGACAGCGTCCCGGAGAAATTTCCATCATATAAAGTTATTCAAATGGCAATGCTATCCCCCACTAGACATATCAAATTAAGTAGCACATCAGTTAAAGTAACTTTACAAGTTTTGCTTGATCTCACTGTACAGCGGCTCCTTCAAATTCTAAAAGCTGTTGATTAACTGGAAAAGGCGAGACTAGAAAATCTGTCTTTGTACACGAAGTGAGGTTTTGATGGCAGCTCGGGGCACAGCTTTTATAAACAGGGATTTCATGGTCTTCAAGCTTCTGATGCGGCCGTTTTTATTGCTCGTGTTATTCCACTAAATCTTACTTACGAGGATAAAATTATATGGCAAAACCCGCCTCCATCTTCTACAAGATACTGCCGACCCCTAAAAATTGAGTACGTAAAAGTGTCGATTGAAATTTCAAGAGCAGAGAAAAAAAGAGTAGACTTTCATATAGAAAAGTTAGTAAATACTAGAACGATGTTCGAAGGAAAATTGTTAGTAGTAAGTCAGAACTTGATCTTATCATCAACACAAAAATGTTACTTATATGGCTCAGTACTTAAAAACTTAAGAAATGATTAGATTGCCAGAGCTATTTAGTTTACATGGATGGATACGGTTCTTCAAGTGTCTACTTCACTTGTAATACAAATTACTTCTTCAAAAATGACAAGCTAGAGGAAACTACAAAATAATTATTGCAGAAAATAAAGCGCGAATACAGATACAGAAGGAAGTTAGAGAAAAATGCGAGTTGATCATTGACATACCAAATCCGAATAATGGGAACACGGCCAGATTTTTTTTCAAAGGGCTGAGATCTCGGCTGATATAACTAAATTGGACATTGGATTAATTAAAAGAATCACACAATTAATTATGATAGTTGTATCAAGTGTCGATAAATTCCGAATCTTTTCCCACGATACAGCCAAATATTTTATAGCTAAGTACCCCTGGTACAATATATTACCTACATTGCATAAATACTTTGTTCATGGACCTGAAATAGTCGTATTTCCTTTATTGCCTATAGGGCAGTTAAGTGAAGAAGCACAAGATGTTGGAAATAAAAACTTCAACTACTACAGAGAACATTACTCGCAACTGTGCAGCCGTGAACATACTAATTTAGACACATACGAGTATATTTATTGTAACAGTTTTTTGTTTAGCTCGGATTCCTATATTACAAGCAAAAGAAAGCTACCCGTACAAAATTTCAATACTCATCTAAAGAAGCATCAAGTTTATTGAAGTCTCCAACTATTCAGCAAAGTAGTGACAATGAGGACGCCGAAAATTAGGGTGATGATGAAAACTATGTTTTCCATTCGTTATCGCTTCTCAGTTTGGGCCTCGAATTCCACGTCGAATTCGGCCGAAAAATCATTTTCTCCGACAAGCAGCTTTCTCATCTAGGCGGCTGCGTTAATAAACAAAATTGCCGCACCTGGGGATCGGAAAACCCACACGAGAAGCCAATGAATTCGCGGAGAGTGACGGTTTGGTGCGGATTTTTGAGGAGTAGTGGCATCATTGGCCCATTTTATTCCGAGAATGCTGCTGGAAACGTGATTCGGTGAACGGTGAGCGCTACAGAGCCATGATCACCGAGTTCTTCAGTGTGGCTCCAGACCAGGAAAATTCAGACCAAATATTCACACTATGGCAGATATTGGAAAAAAAACCCGTGAACTCCAAATCGATATACGCCTCCAATTCATCAATTCTAATGCCTCGTATGATAGCATATATGCAGAGCATTGTCTAGATTAGGCATCCCTGCTAAGCTCGTCTGTTTGTGCAGGATTAGAAAGAAGGAACTAACCGAGACACATACCTATCGCTGCTTCTTTTGGTTAAAAAGGCAATTGACTAACAAAACCCTCTCTCGAACATTAAATGTGACCCAATATAAAACCAGAGGCATGGACTTTATCAAAAATGGATGATGGTGCCCTTGGTTGTTTTAAGAGGAAAATTTTTAAGGTGATTTTTGCTGCCGTCTACTTAAAAGCTGAGTGGAGGAGGAGAAGAATTGTATGGGCTATACAGCAACATCGACTTAGGCAGAAGTGTGAAGGTCCAACGACTGAGGTATCTAGGCCCCGACGGGCAGCGCAGTATAGCAAGACCCCGACACATGTGGTTCCCAAAATTGGAAGGGGACCTCTTCCAACTTAGCATGCAAAACTGGAGGTACCTAGTTAAAGACCGAGCTCAGTGGAGACGCTTACTGGTTTGAAGTCCAGGTCCACCCCGTACTGTAGCGTCATCTTAAGTATGTAAGTAAGTGTATGATGCAATCTCTATCTGTAATCTCTCTGAGGATCTGATTCGGTTATGATCAACTTCAGTTGGACCACCAGAACATTGGTCATATTTGAGTGGAAAATCTCCTTTCAACCAATTCTCGCACGAGCCTTCTATTAAGCAGTCGGCACTGTACATCTCACACATCTCTTTGTGAGCCTAGCAGTTTTCTCCCCTATTAGGAAACAAAAGGCGCAAAAGGTTAAAAATTATCCGTTTTACACTCCGGGCTAATATTGGTACCGTACTAAAAAGTGTTGAAAAAATTTAGCTCGACTTGCTTTTAAAGTAAACTCCAAGTGACAGCAATCAAATGTTAAACGAGAAAAAACATAAAATGGACAAAAGCGAGGTTCTACAAACAAAACGCAATCTGCTACTACAAACCGAAATTACTTTCTTGCCAACTCAAATACAAAGGCTGCTGTTGGAACACCTCCGGCTTTTCACTAGACCAATAGTGGCAATTTTGCGTATTGGACTTGGACTATCTTGGATTTCAACACGATGGTGCACCATGCCATACAGATCATCGAACAATCGATCTTTTGGGCGCTAAGTTCGGTAATCGTGTTAGCTGCCTTGGCAATGTCAATTGGCCGCCTCGGAACTGGGATTTGATCCAATCACACATTTTGATGGGATGGCCTTAAAGACTGATGTTACGGTAACAATCCAGAAACGATTCAAGCCCTTAAAGTGAATATCGTCCAAGCCATTCCTGAGATAGAGCCAGAAACAGCTAGCAAGGTGTTGGAAAATTGGTTCGAAAGGTTACGGTACTGCGAAACCAGCCGAGGCAGCTACACGAATGAAATTATATTTTGTAACTAATGGGAATGTTCGTTCTTTCTAACAGAGCCATAATATACTGAAAATAATTGATTTCTGTTCACTTTATTTTGTTTTTAAAAAGAAACTTGTAGTTGGACCTGTCTAGAGCTACTCATATTCTAGAGGCAAGTCGGATATTTTTAAGGGTAAGTGGTTAGGTTTTTTTATTCATTCAATTGGTTCCTAAACTAAACTGATGTTTAAACTCGTATGATTACCTTCTCTCCTCATAACCCATTTTTAACACATCCAAACCTACGTAATCTACTGTATCGTTATGATACCGGTTTACGGCAGCGTAATCACTTTCCAGTTTTCTCCCAATGTAATCTCTAATCTTGGATAGGAAAATGTGTTTTCAACAGAATCCTTAGGGTTTCTATTCTAGAGTCGATTCATATAATTTTGTGTAGAGATGAGTCTGTTGAAAGTCCTTTAGAAACAATTTTCCGAACATTTGGACTGGTAAAAGTTATTCAAAGTTCTGCGCTTGGATGTTCCGATATTTCTCTTGAAGACTTTCAGGCTATCCTTGTACCGCTCCTAGTTTTTATTTTTTTTTTAAATAGCTGTAGTCTCTGAATCTATTTCATTTCGCTTTTTTGAATCGGTTTCTTTCCACGCTAATATTAAAACCAAAGGTGAGGTGCTGGCACAAGGCACCCAGACAAAGGACCAGTATATTGTATCGCTTATATGCATCGTATGCTCCCTTTATTGAGATGTTTTAATCTTTCGCAGAAAGACAAATGACATAATGCCGCTTGTACCCACCGCATCGTACCAAGTACCTGCAGCAGCACGATGCAGACGTAGGCCGTCATCATCACTCTCACAGCAAGCGTTGCAGGATGTCGTGTCATTTTTGCCCAGCACAATTAGGTGCTTTGTAAAAGCGGAGTACCCCGTTGCGACGTCAGCAAGTAATCTGCATACTTTCCTACTAAGTGAGCAAGATAGTGGCTGCACTCTTAGAGACGTCGGGAAGTATTCGTTTGGTCTGCTTACATCCTAAGAAGTCATGCCGTATGAAGTAATGCTTACACGACATCCAACTGATAATAGAATCGCTAACCAAGGACGCAGACACTGCTCACTCAAATTCGGTTCTCATTTTCCGCGGTCCGGTTGTGATGCTTGATAATGGACGCAGGTTTTTCCAAAGAGGATTCAAATTTAACGTTGTCGTCCTCGAAAAAGATACCTGCGCCGCATTCTAGATCGCTTTTTAAACCATACGTGAAGATTCAAGTACATTCCTTGGGGAATGGGTTTCGTACTTTCGCAGGAACATAAATTCTGATGTTATCACCTTAGACAGCATGTTCATAAGAGCAGAGTCAAAAGACAGTCGGCACGAAAGGTCATCAAAACTTCAGTGAGTGTTGTACCGAAGGCCACTGATTTTCCAACTGAAGGTGGCTTTGAGACTGCAAGACTTGCTATGAGTATCACGAGAAGAGAAACTCATGAGGACTCCTAGATCTAGGCGTGCCTAAGGATCTTGTAAATGCAGCAGTGACGTGCTCTTGTGAAATCCTGAGTCACAAATGCTGCGTAGATTCAATGGCCCTCTTTGGTGACAACCCCAACATAAAAAAAAACAATCTCAGTTTGGAAAACCTGATTGACGAACTTAGCCTACCTGTTGGTTAGTGTTAAGTCAGCTGTCTTACTTACTTCTAAATTCCTTAGAACACACATTATTCGTACTGCTGCATGGTTCACCGCAGCCCAAAGATATTCAGATTTCAACATATGTATTGGGTCTACAAGTAAGTTTCCAGCGTTTTTTTTCCAAAATTTGAAGTTTTATTATGAAAACATAGTTACAATGCTTTGTTCAAAGTATCGTCCATCGGAAGCTACAACTTTCCCCCAGCTTTCTGGTAATTTATGAATTCCGGACCAAAAAAATTTCTCGTCTTTCGAGCCCAAGAACGTATCGAGCCAATTTTTGATTTCCTCTACTGAGCTGAAGCGTATTCCCGTAAGAGAGTTCTGCATCGAACGAAACAAGTGGTAGTCAGATGGTGCCAAGTCTGGACTGTAAGGCGGGTGAGGCAGAATTTCCCATCCACTATTTTCCAAATAGTTTTTCACCGAAACCGCAACATGTGGCCGAGCGTTGTCGTGATGAAAAATGACGGACTCATGCCTGGTCTCATATTCTGGCCGTTTTTCTTTTAATGCCCGCTTCAAATGAATTAGTTGGGTTCGATATAATGAGCCTTTGATGGTTTCACCACTCGGAAGCAGTTCGTAGTATATGACACCCTTTTGATCCCACCATATGCAGGGCATGACCTTATTCACGTGAATATTTCGTTTCGGTGTCGATTGGGCGGGCTCGCCGGGCTTTGTATACGATTTTCAGCGTTTAGGATTATCATAATAAATCCATTTCTCATCACCAGTGACAATACGATGCAAAAATGATTTATTTTTATACCGCTGCAGTAACATTTCGGACATGCAAAATCGCCGTTCGACGTCTCTTGGCTTCAATTCGTACGGCACCCAGTTTCCAACCTTTTGAATGAATCCCAGTGCTTTTAGGCGCAGGGAAACGGCTTGTTGCGTGACGCCCTATGATGCAGCAAGTTCTTCTTGAATCTGACACGGATCCTCATCCAGTAAAGCGTCCAATTCCTCGTCTTCAAAACTTTTCGGCTTTTTGGGGCGATCTTTGCCTTCAACTCCAAAATCACCACTTTTGAACCGTTTGAACCACTCGCGACACGTCGATTCACCAATACATTCCTCCCCATAAGTTTCCGAAAGCAAACGATAGGCCTCAGCCGCACTTTTCTTCATATTAAAGAATAAAAGCAGCGCTTCCCGCAAATGACGTTTATTTGGCTGGAAACTTGCCATGATTTTGCTCGATAAAATGTACGACACTGATAGAACTGCTCAGATATAACGCTGCAAAGTTGTTGACAGATACAAAACCTACAAATAAAACACATGGGGTCTGACATTTCTGCCCGGGATCCACTGGTGGCGCCATCTCTGACAAACGCTGGAAACTTACTTGTAGACCCAATATATTGAACTATGTTTTCCGGTGTTGGCCATTCATCAAATTCTTCACACAATTCATATGGCTCGAAGAAAACGTACTCCACGCTCTCTACCGCGTTTATGCTGCGAAGGCAGGATGGACTCAAATCACGGTTTCGCTTGAATAGGTATTCCCGGAAACAACCGTGACCCGTCGAGAACTGTGTAAGATAGTAATTCAGCTCGCCGTATTTTCGTTTTATCCAACTTTCAATCCTTGGGATTAGTCGGCACGTCCATCTCCATTTTTGGGACTCGTTCCATTGTTGTTGCCACGCTTCTACACTGCAGCCTCTTTCGAATTTCTTCGTTTGATTTATGGATGGCCCGATTTGCACGCGATTTACATAAAGTCGTCTAGCTTCTAAAGCTAGGATATCGATTAGTACCATAGAGGATAGTACCAATATCGCGTCGCAGGATACCGTTCGAAATTCACTGCTAACTAGCAGTGCACCATATTTGTGCCCCGTACAGCTATATGGAGGCTACAGCTCTCGCAAGCATTAATCGTTTGCCTTGTTTCGAGCCACCAATATTCGACATGAGTCTCGCTTTAGACGATTTCTTGCAAGCGTATGCGAGGTGATGCTTGAAATTAAGCCGAACATCAATCATCACTCCCAGGTATTTTATAAATGGGCTGGAAATAATTGTGTGCTCTCCGACTTTTATAGTTATCGCCTCTATCGTAATGAGAACGGAATCCCTTTTTTGTTCCACGAGGTCTAAACTCATATCGCGTAGCCAGTTTTTTATCAATGATATTGCTTCGTTGCAATGCAACTCGATTTCTTCAAGTCGTTTCGCCACGACTACAACAGCAATATCGTCCGCGAAACCTATAATGGCGACTTCCCTGGGGTCTGGGAGTCGTAGAATATTGTCATACATCACGTTCTACAGTAAGGGACCTAACACTGATCCTTGGGGCACGGCCCCTGTAATTTTATTTAATTTCGTCCCGTCTTCGGAGTCGTAGAGGAGCAACCTATCGGTAAAGTAGCTCCTGATCAATCTTAATATGTACTTCGGTACATTTAATCTTTCGAGGCGATTAGTTCGCCGAGTTAAAAGCATTCTTGACGTCAAGTGTAACCACGGCGCAATACTTTTTACTGCCTCCTTTTCATCGTCTACCTACTATGGCCGATTGGGCTTTGTCTATTACGACTTTAATCGCGTCGATTGTCGATCGGCCCTTTCTAAAGTCGTATTGATATTCCGTGAGGCAGTCATTGGCTTCAATGATAGGCTGTAGTCTGTTGCATATAATTCGCTCTAATATTTGGCCCATATTGTCGCGCATACAGAGCGGCCGATAAGATGAGGGCTCCTCCGGCGGTTTATTTCCTTTTGGTAATAATACCAACCGTTGGTATTTCCATTGTTCCGGAAATATTCCCTCACTTAAGCATGCATTATACTCGTACATTCTAATGAAAACGTCTAGGCCGTCTGGACCAGGTGCTTTCCGATCTTCTACCTTCTCGATTGCAGTGGTGAGTTCATCGGTTGTTAAGGCAGGAATGTGTTCACGTAGTTCTCCGATCTCGCTTAGTAGAACTCCGTCATGTTGAGAGGGAAACAGAGTTTCTACGATTCTGCTGAGAATAACGGGCAAGTTGGTGCCGGTCTCTGAGGCGTTTTGAGATTCGCGATTATGATTTTGTACGCTTTGTCCTATACATTTTCCTTCAATTGCGTACAAAGATCCTTAAAGCACTGTCTTTTGCTAGACTTAATGGCGGATTTAATTTCGACGCGTGCTTCTTTATACGCTGTCCTCAATATCAAATGTCTATCCGTATCGCGTCTAGACCGTTGGTATTTTCTTCGTGCCTTAAGACAGGCTAATCGAAGTTCCTTAATGTCGTGGTACCACCAATACGTTGGACGCCGGCGGTTTTGTGTCCCCGTTCGATCCATTGATATATCGCAGGCAGCTTGCAGTTGTCGCGTTACTTGACATACGATCTCGTTAGCTGTTCTCCCTTCAACTAAAGCTTCAGCGATTGCGTACTGTAAGAACTCCTCATCTAAGGTGCTTTTACGTTCCATTTCGCCTTGCTAGTTTGAGGCTGGGTGTTTCGAGGTCGTGTACGACTATGGAGATCGATTATAATTGCATTATGGTCACTATGGGTGTAGTGATTGCTGAAGCGCCATGTCGTATGCCTAGATAAGCTACTACTAACGAACGTAATATTAACAATCGAGTCTGCACCCGCTCTACTAAACGTGTTCGCATTTCCCATATTAGCTACGACGACGTCCAAACTAGACAGCGCTTCGAGTCGAATGGTTCCCCTTTTATCCGTTAGCACGCTTCGCCCATGCGTTAAAATCACCGGCTATAATAGTTCGCGTATGATTCTTAGCATCAAGAACTATGCTTTCGACGACTCGTTCGTATTGCTCAATAGTAAGCCTTAGAGGGACATGATAGCTGCATATGTATGTATAGTTTAACTTTGCTCGTACGAAGTAGTTTTTCTCGGTGTCTGAAATGTGGTATTACCGCATGCCCATATGGCGGCCTTTTTCGTCGCATCATGCGCCCAGTAGCCCGAATTAATGTTGCAATATTGCTCCGAGAGTATTGCAATGTCGACCTTATGCTCATGGACTGTTTGCTGCAGTAGATCTTGAGCTACCTTACAATGATTTAAATTAAGTTGCAAAATTTTCATATTTTCGCGTGTAGGCTTTTGTTTTTGCTAAAACTACCGGTTATATGCCCAAAGTCTACTCCGTTTGCACTACAGTGCAAGCATTTCGGTTTTGCCTTGCAGTCCTTCAATTTATGCCCGTTTTCTACGCATCAGAGGCATGCATTCGATCGATCATAGCTTACTTTCGTAGCGTAATGTTGATGGAGAGCTACGAGGGCGGGTCAATAAGTCCGTGACTTTTTGAATTTCTGACCTCTGTACTGAAACAGCAACACTGCTCCTGTCAACAGGCATCTGTCAGTTGACTCCTGTCAAAATTTAAACTTGCTGCGTCAGTTAGTTTGTGTTTGACAGCTATTTTTATCAGACTACTCACTAATTTGAGGAGAAAATGGAAAAAAGTGAATTTCGTGTGCTTATTAAGCATTATTTCTTGCGAAAAAAAACCATTACCGAGACCAAGGCTAAGCTTGATAAATACTATGGGGACTCTGCACCATCGATTTCAATGGTAAAAAAGTGGTTTACTGAATTTCGTTGTGGCCGTACAAGCACTGAAGATGCCGAACGTCCTGGACGCCCAGTTGAGGTCTCTACACCCGAAACAATCGAAAAAATTCACGATATGGTGTTGGCCGACCGAAGATTGAAAGTGCGAGAGATTGTGGAAGCCGTAGGGATCTCGCATGGCTCAGTGGTTTCAATTTTGAATGATCACTTGGGCATGAGAAAGCTTTCCGCAAGATGGGTGCCGCGTTTGCTCACAGTCGACCACAAACGCAATCGTGTAACAACTTCACAGGAAGGTTTGGCGTTGTTTAATCGCAATATGGAGGAGTTTTTGCGCCGTTTTGTAACCGTGGACGAAACATGGATCCATCACAACAGACCAGAGAACAAACAACAGTCAAAACAGTGGGTTTCTAAGGGTGAATCGGCGCCAAAGAAGGCCAAGGTGGGTTTGTCAGCCAATAAAGTTATGGCGACTGTTTTTTGGGATGCACGCGGGATAATCCACATTGACTACCTTCAAAAGAGAAGAACAATCAATGGGGAATATTATGCCAACTTATTGGACCGATTCAATGACGATTTGGCCAAGAAAAAAGTTCTTTTCCACCAAGAAAATGCAAGGGTGCACACATGTGCAGTTGCCATGGCAAAAATCCATGAATTGGGCTATGAATTGCTCCCTCATCCACCCTATTCTCCAGATTTGGCTCCGAGCGACTACTTCTTGTTCCCAAACCTGAAGAAATGGCTTGGTGGAAAAAGATTTGACTCCAATGATGAAGTCATCTCGCAAACAAAGGCCTATTTTGAGGACCTCGACAAATCATTTTTTTTGGAAGGGATAAAAAAATTGGAGAAGCGTTGGACAAAGTGTATAGAGCTCAAGGGAGACTACGTTGAAAAATAAATTTATTTTTTTATCAAAAAATCTGTGTTTTAATCCAAAACTTATTGACCCGCCCTCGTATCAGCACTGTCCGGAAGATTATTCTGAACACGCGGCTACTGCTGGTGGTGGCACTAGTGCCGAATTCCAGGAAAAATAAGCTAGCGCAACGACGAATTTGTGCCATTATCCATTATGTAGCAACTAAATCTTGATTGCAAAATTTCCCAAGTTTACCATAGATGGTGAGGATGAGTTCCCCACAAAATTATAAGGTTTCGGTCTTTCTAATCTCTCGTCACTTGGTGATCTGAAACTCCTCGAACCCCTGAATCCACCGATGTGTTTATTCCAACCCCATAGTTCATCTATGGATATACTCGTAATGTGGGATTTGGTCTGCAACACATAGTGATGCACTAGTAGACTTGGAGAGATGAAGGGTAACCTGCGAACATTTGGAAACAAAGTGGAAATCAACGCTTCCATGGTGTAGACAGGGACATGAATTATATCTCGATTTTATGGTCTCAACAGAAACTTTGGCTAACCTCACAACGATGAGCAAAGATTTTTCACTTTTCAGTGTCGAGTTCAAGGTTGTGGGTATGAACGCTTCAACACATCCTCGTCTTTCATAATTTTCCATCCCCAGTTCCACACGAGATACAAGAACTACTTCAGAATGTACTTCTGTACGAGTATTCAAAATGATAAGCTTGAGTTTCAAGCCACCCCATGCATCTCGGACGTACTTTTCAACGGCATCGGTGAGGAATTCTTCCCATTTGATGATGCTACAGAGTATAGGTAGGTACTCTAATATCTGACAGAGAATTACAGAGATTCAGTTAAAGCTCGACAAGGCAACCTTCTAGAGCCAAACAATAAAGTAGCTTTGTGCGTTAAGCTGACGAACTTATGATTTAATCCTCGTAAATGAAATAGGGGTAGACTATATATATATTCTGTACATTAACGTCTTATCGATTTACTTTTATTTATGCAAAGCAGCAGATACCCAAAAGTCAATTCCCAACATCGTAGGACACGAAAATTGCAAAGTGTGCACGTGTGCCTGTCGCAAAGGATAATATTTACAAGAATATCTACATACACGACAAGGGAGGGACGAAAAAAATGGCTCACCAAGCTTCCATTATTGTAATTTTCAAACATACTCGTATATGTTACACTTTTTTCTTTTGTTAAGCTTCCCATAATGGGGACTTCAACATCAAACCTCTGATATCCTTTCAAGATCCCTTCTCCTAATGGTCCTTGCAGGTCTATTAAAAATTCATTCAAAAGCGAAACGAAAGAGGAACGAATGCTTTTCTTTTACTTAGTTGTGTGTACGCCATTCTCTATAAGGATATGGTGTAGAAGTAGTGGTGTACACTTGCAAGATATATCCATTATATTGTATACCATATATCCGTATCTCAACGGTTCAATGGTTGAACGGATGCATTTAGAAAATTCGCGTTGAAACCGTTGCATAGAAAGTAGTGAGCAAAAAAACAACAAGAAAGTAAGTGCAGTCCATTTTCGTGATATGGACGAAGTGGATGTGCGGGTTTAATTTGCACTCAACAGGTGTAACAAATGAATTCAACAGATTTTCTTGGCTTGCATTTAGATTCATGTAGTCTAGGATGGTTAAACGAACGAAGTAGAACCGGGGGAAAGAAAGTCTGTTTTGTTTGGTGAAACTTATTATAGAAAGGATTTTGAATTAAAATGAATATTCTCTTAAGATAGACAAAGACTCAATGTAGGTCCTCATTTCCTATCCGCAAGATTATTAGTATTGTCAGCTACAGAATCGAGACAGACAGAGTTCTGAAATAGTTCGAAGTTTTACATATGAAAAGTCCAATCTTTATATGCTCACCTACCTACTACTATCTGGTTGTGAATCCTTGGGGTATTATCATACGTGTACAGCCCACGTGTACAGTTGCCGACTCAACTTTTTGAGTTAATTTATGTGAGTTTCATGGGACTGCACAAAAAGCAATAGAGTCCAGATAACTTGTCACACCTTTACAGTTTTCCCAAGATCCCGAGATTCAGTCACGAGTTCTTGATCCCCTTTATAATTTCCAGGATTTGATTATCAGATATACATAGCGCACACATCGCACTTATAGCACGTTATCACTGCTCATTGTTCTCTCGACTACCTTTTTGATGATGCTTCCCGCCATCGAGTCACTGATGTTATGCATTTGAGGTCTGTACTAACATATTCATCCTTCATTTCTTCTCATAGTCTACTTCCAAAAGTGACGTTAGACAATGACTGGCATCATCCCAACGAAGCCCAAGGATGTAATTAAGGCTAAGCTCCAATTGTGCTTACTTTCATTTTTTAATTCCTCGTGGTAGGCACAGAGTACTGGTGTCGTCCAACCGGGCTTGATTTTTTAGAAGGCCGAGTGTTTAGGAAGAATAAAATAGCAACGATGTAATGCAAGTACTTATACTTTGTCGAAAATGACTAACCTTCTGAAGGAGGACGTACGGTGGATAAATTCGAATGAATCAATGTTGGCATGTCAGATACCTTGAATGAGCTAGTCCAACGTATTTACAAGTGAGGTCAATAAGAATTCTCAGGACTAGTCTGTAGACCGCCAATAGCAGAACAATTAGCATAAGCTCTAGACTTGTGCAAAACGTGGACAGATAAAACGACAGAAACAGTATGAAAAACTAAGAAATATACGGCGATTGCTACCTATAAAAAAGAAAACAGCGCTTTTTGAATACGGATTTGCCAGTTGCCTTAGTATTGGACCAGATGTCCTGTGGCTTCGCGAGCACCCCTGAGAATTTATACAAAAAACTAAACTTGCTATATTATTTTGGAACATTTTCGTAGCTTGAACATCGATTACAATGCGACTGGTGCAAGGCATTCTTCCAGTATGATGGATGACCGAATATTTCGGAAGTCAATTCGGACAACTTCGTTGCAGGCACTTCAAACATCTCAAAGGCAAGAAAATATTGTGAGGAAATATGACTTCAGATGGCTACACTCATAGCTGAGCGTTTGCAAAAGTCATTTGTCACTTAATCACTCATGAGGTCCTCCCAGCTGCCATCATCAAATACTGAAGGCCAGTGGCAGTTGTAACACCCTTCAAGGATGCCGCCTCTGATTTGCTGGGTTCTAACCGGCCACCACAATCAAATAAGAAGTTTATAGAATGATTCTGCCTAGAAAGACAAGAGCTGCTCACGGAAGAGCAGAAGATATAGGTTGAACACCTTCAGGGAAAAAAAGAGGAAAATGTTATTGTTGGAATGGAGCCTGAATATTTTATTAACGGGCTGGAGCTGGAGATGTTGTCTTTGACTGTAGATGAAGTGAATACTGAGATTACAACGAATGCTATTGGAGATATAAGGCTTAAAGTTGTTGTAAAGCATTGTCGACACTCTTAACATACAGAATGTCCCCATCTCAATGAATTCAGTAAGCAATCCCTCCATGTGCACGAAGGCGTTCAGTTTACATGCCCTACCCGAACATTGCAAGACTTAAGTTGGTCAGACGTCGTTTCCAAAAGTAGCCATAAGGAAACTGTAATAGAACCTTTAGAAGCTTTTGAAAAAAATTAAGTGAAGCATCACACGTGGCACACGGACAAACCATACTCGCAGAAAGTATTGAGGATTAACCAGAAAATCGCGTACCATACCACAAGAATTTTACCACAATCAGAACATAACTAATAATGACTCCTACACGGCATGATAAGAGTTGCTCATATAATTGCCAAGCAGTATGGAACAAGAAGAATATACTCGTACAAAGCCGGACATATGACACATACATTCCGAGTCTTACTTATGGTTCACTTTAAGGCTATAACCTCATTTGTAATAAATATTCTTACGAAGCTTCAAAGAATTAAGTAAACGAAGAACTCTAAAGTTTTTGAAAGTACATGACAAACAACGAAGGTATCTCCGCGAAGTAAAGTGTTAAAGAGAAGTTAGATGAAATATTTGACCAAAATTTCCGGTCTGTTGCGGCTTCTATACGTGCGCCGGATACTCACGGAAATATTAGGTGCGCAACTAAGTTCTCAATAGATGGCTCCAGCAGTAAGTGTTGGTCGATTTTGACATATCCAAAACGTCATGAACCAAGCTTAGACATATGGCAAACACACCGTTTTGACACATAGTGATTTTGTTTTGGGGTCATATGCTTTGGGTTGTGTGAAAAGGTCTGATTTTGTGCCAAATACTCGTCATTTACGGGAAGTGTTGATTTTCTTCTTTCATTCGAAGAAAACGGCGGCTGAAGCGCATCGTGAGCTCCTGAAAGTTTACGCAGATGCTGCTCTAAATGAAACAACGTGCCGTGATTGGTTCCATCGCTTCAAAGACGGTGATTTGGATGTTGACGACCGTCCGCGTGAAGAAAGGCCAACATCCTTCGAAGACTCTGAATTGGAGGCATGGGCTTGCTTCATCATTAGGAGTTACCTGACAAGCTATTTCCAAATGATTGCATGTGAAAAACAGCCACAATACGAGCAGAGGCACGAAAAAGTGATTCTACAGCATGACAACGCTTGGCCTCAGGTTGCCACACCCGTTAAAACCTACCTGGAAAAGCTCAAATGGGAAATACTACTCCAACCGAAATATTCTCCAGATACTGCGCAGTGCGATTATTACATGTTCCGTTCGATGGCACATGGTCTGGTTCATTTGAAGGCATCTAAAAATGGCTTGATTCGTGGATAGCCTCACGAATCAAGCCACTTTTACCATAAAGGTATTCGAGCTCTACCAGAAAGATGGGAAAAAGTTGTAGCTAGCGATGGGTATTACTTTCAATGATTAATTTGTAACCATTTTTCACAATAAAGGTGCATTTTCATCAAAAAAAAAACAGCGATAACCTAGTTGTGCACCTAATAGTTTTCAATGGTGATGTCATTACTTTTATAGCAAACATCGGTGGATCTTGTATGAAGACCCCAGTAAACAGTCTACAGTCTTTTCCATTGAGAGACAGCAAGAAAGTCACTGAATTCTTAGAGACATCGGAAGCATTCGTTTGGTTTGTCGGCAACCTGGAGAGTCATGCCATTCACAGTTATGCTCATATGAAACTCAAATATAAATGGAAGCCCTGACCGAGGATGCAGACAGCAGATTCAGATCCTGAAAAACTCTCGTCTGAGCTTTGGCTAGCAAGTTCATCGATGGTTTCATCTTCCGTGACTCCATTGCGGCCTGGAACCCAAACAAGACTCAGTGAATTCTTCCTTCTGACTGCATTCTGCTAAGTCTCGCATTGTTAAACTAGCTTGGCAGTCTTGAGGGTTTTAACCGCAGCACGGCAGTCGCTACGGATGTAAATGGTTCTCACACTCCACTGATTCTTCACAATCTAATTCGTTGCCATCGAGGTTACGTATATCTCTGTTTGATACACGCAAGTTTTGGCACCGAGGAATGAAATTTACGTAGTCGTCTTCCAGAAAGACACCAGGGCCGCATCCTAAACCGGTTATGGGGTTATTCGTGTTAACCCGCCTGCATTCCTTTTCTGGCTCAGATTCTGGCTCAAACTATTTGTGGCAATAAGAGTTCTAGTGTCATTGCATCAGTTGTCATAACCATAAGACTATAAAACTAGAGTCACAGAGACTGCCGGCACGCATGGTCATCAAAACTCCAGTACGTGCTGTACCACTGACTGCTTCCCTTTAAACGGAAAGATAGAGTAAACCCAGGTATGGTATTGAAAGCCCTATAGACGTTTATTTGTGAAAGCTTCTTACGCCAGGCAATCAACGTACAGGATACAATTGGCTATAGATCCAAAAGACTCTGTTCGGTGACAGGCCTAATGCCTCGCCGAAACCTCCTTTACACTACTAGGAGGCCGATAGAGCCTTGGGGGCTTTTATCGTGTCATGTAGCATGTTCAGTTTTATTAGTTAGTCCAGGATGACAAATATTTGGCTTTGTTGGAAAAATGGATGATAATGACACTAGGTGAGTCAGACCAGATAGCTTCCTTCTTCTTGTAAAGAGGAAAACCTTCGTTTTGGGAGGATTGAAAGCCCATTTCTACACCATCAATCGTCGACCACGTCCAAGCCTCCGTGCGCTTTAGAGCAGACAGAGGTCAGACATGATCCAACAGACAGTACAGCTACATCATCTCCATATCCCTGAGCATAGACATCAGAACTACTGAGAGCATTAAGCAGTAAATCGACTAACATGCACCATTGCAGTAGAGACGTCGCCGCCTCCGTTCTTAAATAGCTGCATCTTGATTTAAAATCTCCTTACTTCCCTTCTTTTTAGACCGATTTTCCACTTTCACTACTCAGTTTAATCCCTTCTGGCCATTTTTTTGCCGGTCATACTTTCTCAAAACCGCCTTGTCTAGCACTTCAAGGGTTAGCTGGGTTTCTGTTTTTGTTTCTTCTCTTTTTTTATAATTGGCGCGAACTCAAGGAATTGCTTGTCCTTAAAATGCTTGCAAACAGCGCGGACCAAGGAAAATTAGGGAGGAAAGACAAAGAGATACCGCTGCACGTTGGTAAGTAATAATGACTTGGAAATGAAGAGCTCAGCAGGGCATTCCATAAGTGAGTTGTACGGCTTAGGAACAAATCATGATATTTCAGAGTACGTCAGAAAGTGGGATTGAGGGTAGGTATACTGATGAGCATTCATACCGGCAATTTCGATGGAGCAGTGGTGGTGAAAATGCCAATAGAACAAGGTGTAGATGTGAGCTGTATCTAGCCCAGTCTCGCTTTCTGGCTTTCGAAAAACTACATTTCTTATTTTGAAAATTTCGTTTGAAATGTAGGTATGTAGGTATATAGTACATGCAAAATTTGACACAGCAACTTCATAAATTACCATGCAATCCCGAGCCTTTAACGCATTAGGGACCTATCACCTTCTGCCTGTTTGGTACCACAAATATGGGCAAGTTCACGACCAGATTATAAGGTTAACTTAAAAGGTTATCACTACTAGAGTAGTGTTTCCCATACACTGGTTACTTCTTAAGTTAAGAGTTCGCAACCAAGCAACATTTTTAGACATGGCGTTTGGATATTTTACTACCGCACTATGCGAGATACTACAAATTGACCTCAGCAATCTGACTAAATGGGATCTCTCCTGTGGACTTGAAGTGACTCGGCAAAACCTGAAATGCCATAAGTACTAACATATGACTGCATCCAGAATAACGGTTAGAAATTTCGATACTAGAGCTCTCAAAAATAAACTAAAATACCTCACAATTGTGATATCGTAACGCAGTTTTTTAGTTCGTTAACTACTACGCAAGAGGGTCTGGGTTTAGATCTCAGCCAACAAGCAAATCAAATAATTTATATTTCTGACTTCACTTCAGTGGATCGAGGAGGGAAACTGGGTAGCGTATGCTTTCTCAGATCTATTGGGTCTACAAGTAAGTTTCCAGCGTTTGCCAGAGATGGCGCCACCAGTGGATCCCGGGCAGAAATGTCAGACCCCATGTGTTTTATTTGTAGGTTTTGTATCTGTCAAAAACTTTGCAGCGTTATATTTGAGCAGTTCTATCGGTGTCGTACATTTTATCGAGCAAAATCATGGCAAGTTTCCAGCCAAATAAACGTCATTTGCGGGAAGCGCTGCTTTTATTCTTTAATATGAAGAAAAGTGCGGCTGAGGCCTATCGTTTGCTTTCGGAAACTTATGGGGCGGAATGTATTGGTGAATCGACGTGCCGCGAGTGGTTCAAACGGTTCAAAAGTGGTGATTTTGGAGTTGAAGACAAAGATCGCCCCGGAAAGCCGAAAAGTTTTGAAGACGAGGAATTGGACGCTTTACTGGATGAGGATCCGTGTCAGATTCAAGAAGAACTTGCTGTATCATTGGGCGTTACGCAACAAGCCGTTTCCCTGCTCCTAAAAGCACTGGGATTCATTCAAAAGGTTGCAAACTGGGTGCCGTACGAATTGAAGCCAAGAGACGTCGAACGGCGATTTTGCATGTCCGAAATGTTACTGCAGCGGTATAAAAATAAATCATTTTTGCATCGTATTGTCACTGGTGATGAGAAATGGATTTATTATGATAATCCTAAACGCAGAAAATCGTATACAAAGCCCGGCGAGCCCGCCCAATCCACGCCGAAACGAAATATTCACGTGAATAAGGTCATGCCCTGCATATGGTGGGATCAAAAGGGTGTCATATACTACGAACTGCTTCCGAGTGGTGAAACCATCAAAGGCTCATTATATCGAACCCAACTAATTCATTTGAAGCGGGCATTAAAAGAAAAACGGCCAGAATATGAGACCAGGCATGAGTCCGTCATTTTTCATCACGACAACGCTCGGCCACATGTTGCGGTTTCGGTGAAAAACTATTTGGAAAATAGTGGATGGGAAATTCTGCCTCACCCGCCTTACAGTCCAGACTTGGCACCATCTGACTAAGACTTGTTTCGTTCGATGCAGAACTCTCTTACGGGAATACGCTTCAGCTCAGTAGAGGAAATCAAAAATTGGCTCGATACGTTCTTGGGCTCGAAAGACGAGAAATTTTTTTGGTCCGGAATTCATAAATTGCCAGAAAGATGGGGGAAAGTTGTAGCTTCCAATGGACGATACTTTGAATAAAGCATTGTAACTATGTTTTCATAATAAAACTTCAAATTTTGGAAAAAAAACGCTGGAAACTTACTTGTAGACCCAATAGAAAAGCAATTTCTACATCACTGAGATGAAGCTTCGACTACTACTTCGTTCAATACTGCTAACTGGATAGAGTATTTGGTAAGATGGCAGTCATATGGAAGATTCAGATCACCGCTGCCTGCACATCGTTATGATGGTTTTTGTGTTCAAACTAAACTATGAGTACAGGACAGTGTCCTATGGGCGTCACTAAACGCCAAAGTAAAGTGCAACGCATCGGTCAAATATTATGGCACTAAAACAGCTCAGTTAGGACAGGTAGGCAGAAGAGCCAAACGTGGTGAAAAACAATTGAAGATTTGAGGAAATTTGCGCTGATCAGCAGACCTAGCTGGGTCCAATTGCCCACAAATTGTATCAGGAACATAGGTCAAAATTTTCTCACTTTCACTCCATGAACTTCTTGGCGGAAGTCGATTAAAGTTCATTAAAATTGTTGCAAGCGTCACTAATCTCCTTAACAAGAGCTGCCTCTTGCTCAGAAAGAAACCCTCGCCTAATTGAAACGAAGCAGATATCCTGGGTAAGCTCTTTAGATAAAAATAACATCATCAAGTGGTCTTGCAAAGATCGCTTCTACTTTCTCAGCTCAATACAAAAAATGCCATTCTTCAATCAAATCCGTTGATTTAACCAAGGCTACAAACTATAAATCCTTGAGGATGGATGAATTGAGTACTCACTCATCAATAAACACACTTGGCTATATTTCAGATTCACGGTCACTAAGAAAGTTGAAAGATAGACTCTTTCGTATCTCTTGAGACTTCTCAAATGTACTTAAAGTCCAACAAACGGCAAATGCATTATGCAAAAGGCACAATAAAAACCAGTTTCAATAATCAGAGCAAAAATGCATTTTCCACTTCATCACTTCATTTGAAATCACCTAAACGCGATGAATTCCTTCTCTTCTAACAATTCGCTAAATGCATCCACCACCCACTAAACCATTCTCCTTCCACGAAAAAGGAACTCGCACTTACCTTGCGTTATGATTATCGTTGATGTTAGAACCAGATGTAGTTATGAGCTGTTTCTACTCCACAAAAACTACGAACACACAGATGCAAAACTATCTAAAACACTTAGAAGGATGGAAATTTTAGAAGAAGAGCTATTTTAACTACAGCACTAAGAGCTAGACCGAAAGATTGCCAGAGGGGCTAACTAATTACACAGCAAAAAAGGAAAAAAAAAATCCTCTCCAACGCCACTAAGGATATCTCACATTACACAAATGCACTGTGCTGCACAATGGAACTTGTCCAGATTTTTTAATTTTTTTTTTTTATTTAATTTCTTATTTAAATTCACTATAAGATATTTTTTTATATTTTGAATTTTTAGTAATTTAAAACATTATGGTGTCGCGTTGAATGCAATTGCGAAGAAAACTCCGGCGAGAAATAACTCAGACAAACAAATCTGTCTAGAGGTGATTTCTAGTACGAGATACTTTTTGATCAAGGGCGAGATTAAATTTAAAATACGCGAACGTTAACATTCGTCCCGTTCGGTATTCCGAAACTAACTGAAACATGAATTCTGGCCGGATAGATTGTGAATTTGTTTTTCTTTTTTGGCGAATGCTATTTTACAGGAAGCATCCCGAAGGCTACGAGTATATATGTATGGATGTAGACTAGGCGCACTGGCACTGCCAAATAACCGAATCAACTTTTAAGAGACGGTGAAAATGTAGGACGACATGTAGAGTTTTGAATACAAAATACATTCGCCCACATAGGGGGTGAATTTCCATATGACTTTCGCTGAGTTCTCTTAAATTTTTAAATTGGATGGAGAGATACTTTCGCTGGATTGAAGCTGGCGCATGCTTTTCGGATGGCTTAAGAGAGAAACATTCCCTTATCTATCTAAGGGATACGAGTGAAGGTTGGTGATAGGAACAGATTGTTGCTTTGCGCTATAAGTTGTGGCAAATAGTCTTTTTCTGGTTGTTGTTCCTGGCGGTTCTGGCAAATTGTGATTGTTAAGTAGGGTTCCACGTGGATTTCGGTGGGGTAGGGCTTAACTAGTAATGCTAGGCTGGTTGGGTTTTTATGAATGAAAACTGTTTAACGGAAATAGCTTTAAATTTCATTCAAGAGAACTGAGCGAAAACTGAATTCTTGTGAGAGGCATTGATTGAATGTCTTATCACACACTGAGGGATAGAATAACTTTCGTGATGTGACGAGGACTATGGTCGGGGATATGGTGTTGAGTATTGGGTTTTTTCAACTCCCTTCACGGAGACGCGCATTGAATAATAACAAAAATTACGTGATGGACGTTTGATTGTTCAGTCCGATCTCGTGATGTATCCTTTTAATTTAATCTGTCTACCTTACACAGCGGACTGAACGAAGACCGGTCAGTATGAATCCGCTGAAGGTGTAAATCGACGTGAATCTGAAAATTGTAAAGATTGAAAGAGTTCCTATATAGACACATGTGAAGAGATGGGATGCGATGAAATGCACTTGGCCCAGTTGTAAGTCAATTGGGATAACACACTGAAGCAGTGTGGTCAGGAGATGTCCTAGCTACTCCTGGATCCGAGGAGATTTATTAATAAATTTCTCAAAGTCGATGATTTTCATAACTCAGGGATTATTTATGTTTCGGAAGTGCTAGGTGCCTGTGGAGCATTTCGATGAGTGCCATTGCACGGAAGTTGTAAAGGTGTTGCGCGGCAGGTTCTTGTCTCTGCAGCTCCTGCAGTATTCATTGTAGCGAACACTATATGTATGTTTGCATATGTCTTTCAATGGAATAATGTCCCGGGGTTGTGTTTGTGAGTTTTGAGATATATCTTAGCTTGAGCTTGATCAGTTCTCCTGGTCGTTTAAGATCGCGTATGGACCATAGACGTCTAGATGTCTCACAGTTGGCTCAATGAGACCATATTGTTCGGTATATGACATTGCCAAGCTACCTAGTAGTTGTTCCAGTCAGTCCATCAGTTACCTCATAGTATACATATGTATTCGAAGTCAGGGATCTAATCGCTGATAGACTGATGAATAACTGGAATTTTGGGTTGAAGGTGAATACGGCATGAAGGTAATATGAAGATGTCTTCAGAAAAGACCATCGCGACAACGACTTCGGGTGTTTTGAAGCCTTCTGTGAAGATGGAAATTGATTTACTGAGCAAGATTTCGTTTCTGGAATCAGGTGAACGAAATCAATGTTGAAGTCACTGTCAATTAATTGAAGGTAGATTAATTGGGAAAGGTCGTGATGTAGACTGGCATGTCATATATTTAGTTCTTATTTCTGCTGAGTATCTTTCAGCCTGAAATCAGAGTTAATTGCAATCAGTATTCTGATCTAGAAGAAGCAAATGGAACGTTTTAACGCACTGGTGCAGACCACCAAACGGCTAAGTGAATGTTTGTATTACGACGCTAAGCTGGCCATTTAAGACCAGATACAACACTAAATATCCACATGGTCACATCTAGTACACAACAGTTCCAAAGTAGAGGAGGTTGCACATTCCCTTGGGACACTTTTAAGGTGCAAAGGAAAAGTATGACCTTAGGCTGAGGTCTCAAACCAGCGAAGATATTGATGAATAAGGGAGAAAGGGTTTCTAAGCGGTGGTTACTTAATAAAAGCCGCTTTAGTCACGAGTGGACCTGGGTCTCAACCAATGAACCTTTCGAGTTACCGAGGGCCCTGACTAACTGCTTCCATTCAATTACGCACTCGAAGATGGTTGAAGTTGTCTTCCACTTATACACTGTAAGGAACTAATTTAAACGAGAATTGTATTTTCGATATAAATAATAAAATGATCACCCTATCGCAACAAATCCATGCACCTACATGCTCGTTTATGTACCTAGCGTATCTTGTCTTAAATAATGTAATATCCAATTAGACTGGTCGAACGATTTCACAGTTTAACCTTCATAATTCCCCAACTTTTAAGTATACATACCGGATTCTATTGTTTGCCTAAATATCGTTGTTCTTGTATTATATTTGTTGTTACAAATACACGTACCTTATGCTAAGCTAGGCTAATTATTGTCGAAATCATGATGGGCAGTTGCAATAAAGATTTAAAAGGAAAATCATCGTCTCGTCTGGTGTATTATTTTGTGTGAATTAAATGTCTTATAACACCAAAGATGAGGTCCGCGTTTTCGTTAATATTCATTTGCCCTACATTTCTCAGCTGTCTCTTGAGGCTGATGTATATTCCGCTCAAGTGCACTCTTGGAAATAAAATAATGTTTGCTCTTAAACAGCTCCACAGCTAGTTCGGTATTTGGGGTCGTCCCCATTGTCTAGTAGTCTGTAGAAATTGCTTTTCATATGATCAGCATCGACTGTGACTCTGTTCCTAAATTTTCTAGTTCATCTCTAAAGGTTTCCTCTCGAGTTTTGTTGGCTTTACACGTTCTTTTTACCTTTTAGCAGGATTTGCAACCATTGTTCCTTAAGAAGCACTTCTCTATTTTCTCGAGAAGCAGTAACGTGAATTCGGGCATCATAATCGCAAATTTACGGAGTAAGGTAAAAAGTCTTACAAGGGTCCAGCTGTATCTTCCAATTGGGAGGCTGACTATGGTAAAGTCAGGTGCTATGCAGAGTGCAAGCACCGGTTGCATGCTGATTCCCCGCGAAGCCATCACTACGTAAAGCTTTACGAAAGTCTGGGTAAGATGGTTGCCTTTCGCGTAATAAAAATTTGGGGCACTACAGCTGGCAGTATGGGAGTGACAAAGAGCGGACAGAATCCTAGCCACTATGCCCTTTATCCAGTGTTTGAAGCTATAAATCGTATGATTCGAAAATAAAACATTTCTTCCTTCTTGATTAATGTACCTGCGATACAAGCACAACAAGTAATCAGGGATATCGTTCAAGTCACTTTCACCATATCTGAGTTTATATCTCTGAGGCGAGAGGTTCGGTTACGGATGACTACCCCGGCAAAGGACACAAGGACAATAAGCTTCGGATTTTCACTTGTAGTATTCAAACAGGCATTGTGCAGCCAAACAATTAGCAGAGGTAAATGACTGCTATCATGCAGATATCACTGCCATCCACGAAGTCCGCTAGAGTGGGCTGGTCAAAAGGAGAATAAAAAACTGTGGCGTCGACTATGTTGATTGCTACAGGGAATAGAAAGAGTGCTTCTTCGGATGCGCATCAAGCTAGAATTCGCTAACATAAGACTAATATGCGTAAATGCCCCATGGAAAACAAGGTCAACGTCACGAAAGAATATTCCTACGAGCTCCTCGAGAAGACATGCGAGCATAGGTATGACGACAAGATAGGAAGGCATTACCTTCTGGAAAGCCGGCAATGACTCGGATCAGTACCTCGTTGCAGCCAAGGTACGATTGTGGATTTCCCAAGCGCCACAGCAATGAATAATTGATGTGGAAAGATATAACATAGAAAAGCTGCAATAGCGAAAGACCGCCAGAATCTTTGTCGAACGCGTATCCCGAAATCTCTTAACAACTCCTATGTCACCAGCATGAACTCATTTCTAAGATCTGGTTATAAGAGTATATGCCTAAGGAAAGAAATATCAGCATCCTTTACTCGATCCATAAGAAAGGGAACCACCAACTACTATATAGAGGCTTAAGTCTTTTCAATATAACAATATGTATTATTTGTAGCAATATGCTCGTATGCTTGCTCCCGGCATACTTTAAGCAACTTTTAATACATAAAACGAAACAAAACAACACAGGCTAGTAACATGTGCAATCAATTTAAATATTATTTGATATACCATATATAGGGTCCGCCATCTAACGTTTTTTTTTTCAACTAGTGCTTATTTCGTGAATGGTAACACTTAGCTTACGTCTGATTTGACAGATAATTAGTTTTATCCTTCCGCTGAACGAATGTGGTTGTGTATACGCTTGAATAACGCTTCGCTAAGATGGCCTGCGATCGACTTAGAGAAGATGCCGATTTTGCCAAAAAAATCATCTTTTCAGATGAAGCTCATTTTGATCTTGGCGGGTATGTAAACAAGCAAAATTGTCGCATTTGGGGCACAGAAAACCCGCACGCATACATTGAAAAGCCGATACACCCAAAACGAGTCACTGTTTGGTGCGGATTTTGGTCCAGAGGCATAATTGGGCCATTTTTCTTCGAAAATGAGCAAGGAATGGCCGTTACAGTCAATGGCGATCGTTATCGGGCCATTGTGAACAAAAATTGAAGAGGAGGATATTGGCAACATTTGGTTTCAACAGGACGGCGCTACGTGCCACACGTATGTTTTGCGCCCTGTTTTTGAAGATCGCATTATCAGCCGCAGAGCTGATGTCGTTTGACCACCCCGGAGCTGCGATTTGACACCGTTGGACTATTATTTGTGGGGTGCCGTAAAAGATAAGTGTTACGCCGACAAGCCAGAGACAATTGACGCTTTAAAGGACAATATTCGTGAAGCCATTGGTGAAATACAGCTGCACTGAAATTACTTTCCATTATTAACCGGAAGGATTGTACTTTCAAAAAAAACAAGAAATTTGAGAAAATATTCAGAAGTTTTTTTTTATAGCATTTTCAAAAAAAAAACATTTTTGGCGGACCCTATAGTAGTATGATCTCCTTATGCTCTAGTACAAATTTCAAATTAATCTTCTTAATGAATAATATATAAATGCTTATATAATCAAAAGCTAATTATTAATTTGAAATTAAAGGCTTGAACAATATAGAACATATGTACATTCATAGTATATACGAGTATGTATAGTGCGAGTATATGAGGTTATTTTTATGTTTTTGAGGACAATTATGTTATCCTCTCAAATTAGACTGTGACGCTTTTACATAAAATGGTAATATAAGGCTTCTACCAAGATCTTGTTCAATATGATGGATGGATCTTTCATTAAGGAGATTAAATGGTGAAAGATAGTAATTGTCGTCCAAACCCTCACATTTCTTTGAGTCCAGCAAAGATTTTACTAGTGCATTTGGATGGAAATCTATGCGTTTAAGTTTTCTTAGGGTAAGATTAATGAGGTATGTCTGTTGCTATACAGAAGTTTATTTGGATACCATTTTTTATCTGGTCTTCTATACTTTCCACAACAGAATCTAAGTATTCTTCTCTCAAATTGTTCTAGTTCTTTTGCTACTGTGGGGGAGATTGTAAACCATGCACAGAATCCGTATGATAATATAGGTCTTATAAGCGTTTTGTATACCAGTAACTTTGTGTTTGAGGGCAATGCTTTTGAATACAATAAAGGCCTTAGCGAAGCGGTAACAGCTTTAGCTTTCGCTAATGTCTTTGTAGCATGTTTGTTAAAAAGGAATCTGTTGTGGAAGTATATACCCAAGTATAATGGAATGGCTATCGATTTGCAAACTCAATGTTTTGCTCTCTTTCACAGCTAAACGATGGCCTTTTCCACCAGAATTGCGAAAACAAGTAATGCCACATTTCTCTGTGTTTATTTTAAGTCCCCATTTTTTAAAATAATCTAACAGCAAAGAAAGCCTCTCCTTGATTTTGTTGAGAGCATTTTGAGGCCTCGCATCGCTAGCTAGTATTAAGGTATCGTCTGCAAAAAAAATTTCACAAGGCTCTCGTTCAGCATTTAAAACACTTTCATATGGAAAATCATAAAGAAATATTATGAACAGAATCGGGCCCAAGATGGACCCCTGCGGAATCCCTGACAACACCGGGAATGGGTCTGAGTACTCAGAATGTATAACTATGGATGAGAAACGGTTAAGTAGGTAGTTGTAAAGTATTCGAATGAGCCATGTGGGAAAGTTTAATCTTATGAGTTTAAAAATCGCACCTTTATGCCAAAAAGGCTTTCTAAAGGTCAATGTCCAACCCAACTGTACACTTCTTATTCCTTAAGTTTTGGATGATCTTATTACATAACAGAAGTTGTGCGTGTTCTGTCGAGTGCTCTTTCCTGAATCCGAATTGGGTTCTTGGAATCACATTTGCCTCCTCACAGAAAATGCTAACGTGTTCAGCTAATATTTTTTCAAACAATTTTCCTATATTTGGGAGGAAGGATATAGGACGAAACTCCTTGATTTCCTAGCAGACTTTTTTTTTTTGCTACTGGCAAATGTTTGGCTTTTTTCCAAATTGTAGGAAAATATCCCTTATTGATACAGTGATTGAATACAGAAGACAAAATTGAATCCAGCGTATGGCAGCATTTTCTTAATATGAAATTAGATATCTCATCTATGCCTGAAGAACGTTTGTTGTTAAGGTTAGCCCTTAAAACCTGTATTTTGTCAGGGGTAGTGAAAGGAGGTGCATTGGGGTTGACCGAAAGATGCGATGGCGAAAACGTGGTGATGGGGATATCATTTCGACTAGCACAAAATTCTGTAACAGTGGACAGCATTTCCTTAGTCAGATTATTATTGAAATTAGGTATTTTGTCCAGGTAGACAGAGGAATAAAAATCTTTAAAAGTACTAGCTCCACGCTATTATGCGTTAGTATGTCCCTTGAGATGTCCGTAAAAAAAAATTGTCGCCCAGTTATTCTGTCGATCTCCTTAAAAGCTTGAGGAGAAGGTTTTATTTTCTGTAGTCTTGACTTGAAGGTGGAATTAATATCTAAGTTTATTCTCTTACTAATGATTCTACTGATGCATGAAATTCTTGACGACAACTCGCGATATTCCTGATTTATTCTGTTAAGGTATCTATGATATATTCTTTTTAGTTTTCTAAGCCAAAGGGAACGTATTTTAATTAGTTTCATTGTAAGAGGAGAGATGTTGCTGTACTTGTTTAGGTGAACAAATTACCGAATGAGAGTCGATATTTCTTGCCAGCGCTAAATTAATTTCGCCGATGAATGCGTCTATTTCTGCATTCGAAAGGTTCCTGTCTGAAGGTAGGTCTAGTCGCGAAAGACTATTATGAAGATCTAGTCTGAAGGTTTTCCAGTCACTGCTTTTAAAACTTCTGTAAGTGACCGGCGGTAGCAACACAGGTGTGTAGTTGTCGACTCTTGGTTTAGGGGAAATTCCATAATGGTCAAATATTGTAGGGAATGTCGAGCACAAAGATGACAGTAGGAAAAAGTCTAATACAGAAGAGGAACGAGGGATTGTTGGGCTATTAGGCGAAATCAAATCAAGATTTAAGAGAGGCCGTTGTAAAACCAATCATATATCTTGAGTCCATTGCCATTGTGAACGCTATCTCCCCAGTGTTGATGGCGAGCATTGAAGTCCACCTCAAAGAATCATTGCGTCAAAAGTACTTGCTACGGCATATAACCTATCGAGTTCTCTTAGTAAGCTTTTGCCAGCGTTACTAGGAATATAAATACTTCCTAGAAGCATCCGCAAATGTGTTCCTTGTAGGTTTTTGAAAGTAATTGAGGCTAAGCAAATAGAAAAGATATCACTGTAGAAAGGAACAGGATTATATTTGAGTTTTTCGTCCAGGATAATTGCAGTTCCTCTGCCTGCGTGATTCCGAATGATGTTAAAACTTTCAAATTTAGGTTTGTGTCTCGTTTGTAGTTTCGTTTCAGACAGAAAACAAATTTGGGGTTTTGTACTTTTTAATATTTTTAAGAGTTCAAATCTGCTTTCGTGGGAAATTATTGAATTAAAATTCATCGATATAATATTTAGGTTTGGTGTGTGAAGCAACAAACTCTAGGATATTTTTTCTTCTTTAAATTGAAGCTGTTGATACTTTGGCCAAAATTACCTGATTTTTATCAACAGGTCCCTAAATGAAAGATTAAATAAGTTAATCGATTCACTAAGAAAGTCGCTCAGATTGCCTGTCTGTACAAATTGATTATTTGTCTGTCTGGGTCCTTTTGAGTATTCTTCATTGGATGCCATTTTTGCTACGTCAGCAAAGGAAACGTGTGGCCTTATAAGTTGATTAACGTTCTCATGTACATCTCTTATGTTGGTTACTTTTCTCAGCTTTGCAGTATGAGACAAGGCTTCCCTTCTTTCCTTATATTTTATATATGAAGGACAGCTTATATCACTAGCTGCATGTCCTGATTTATTGCAGTTAATGCATTTAAGTTCTGGAACTTCCTGATTTATTTCCCTACATTTTTTGTGCGACATAATGCAAGACTCAGAATCATGACCTTCTCCACAGAGAAGACAACGACTAATATAGGCACAACAGTCTCCAGTTTGACCAAACCGTTGGCAGCGGTAACACCTAATAACCACCCCATTACTTTTCCTTTCCCAGTACACCCTTTGGTGCAATAGAAATCTAATATTTATTAAATCCTTGATGGACTCCCCAACCTCTAATTGGATAACAAATATATTCAATTCAATATTTTGGGCTTTTGTTCTAGCTGTAAAGAACTGGCTTCTCCAGAGCTATACGAATACTGCAATAGGTGTATCCCCATCAATACCTTTCAGTAGTATAGAAAGCCTTTCTTGTCTCTTTGGGAAAGAAAGGATATGCGCCTATACCAGTCTCGCGAAGTCTATTTATAATTAGCCCATGCACACTCGCACTATTCACATATACTTTAGTCTTATGATAACTTAAATTAACGAACTTATACTGGATATTGGAAATATTACATTCGGCTGCTGCCAATTTAATTAAGTTAGTTAATAATGTACAATTAGCACCAAAGATATATATGGGTGGGCAAAATATAATTTTGTTGGATCTATTCGATTCAGTATTTGTTATTGTAGGCTCTGTTTGCCTCTTAGTATAATTTCGTCGAGTATCACTCACATCGTTCACTAGGGAACAGTTGTCCATGTTGTCCAGGTCTGCTAGCGGGAAGAAGGGATTGTTATCCAAAGTAGATTTCTGATGACTCATTGCATGTGAACAACCAACGCAGTCTCCATTTATTTTTTTCCTTTTTCCGATATTCGCGTTGTAGGTGCTTGCAGATCGTTTCAGGTTTCCAATGACTGCTGTCCACTCAGTCACATTTGAGTTGTTATTGACTTCTCCCATATTTGTATGATGGAAAGCAGAGATTCCTCGCATGTTTGTTGTGAGTCTCTGAGTATTTACCGAGAGATTATTACTTGCGAAGGAGCTGACATTAGGCTGCACGTGTTTGATTTTATCACCAATTGATGCACTTGCAGTAGAATTAATTCTATTCTCCAACGTAAGGGCTGGAGATTTTTTAATCACTTTTTCACTTTCCACTTTTATGAGTGTCAAAATTGTTTAACTATTGTGTCACACGTCTTTTCACTCGTATCGACCGACTTCCACTGTAACGTCAATCTGGTCAGAAAACTACGCATTTGTCGCCTGAGATGGCTAAGACATGTGAACCGAATCCGGTAGGACAGCGTACAAGAGTAAGTTCTCGACATATTTGTTTGTTAGTAGAGGCAAAAGTTCATCCCGAACTGTAGCGTCACCTAAGTAAATAAGTAATGTGTTCAACTCTAGAAGCACATGGACACTGTAAGTACTTGAATTTGCATCACGCGTACATTGTCTCCTTTTTAGGACTTATGTCCCTTCATAAACTTGAATCCTGGGGTGATCATTCACACCATTGGCACAACTCCACATCAAACTAAACGCCCTAATGGGTGCATGGATTCCCGCCAAACGGATTGATGAAATTTCACTCGACTGATTGGTGTCACGTAAGCCTTTTGCAGCTACCCGTTCTCTAAGAAATTCTCCCCATCGTTTCTCGCAGTAACCAGACGAATGTAAAGTCATCTTTATTCACCACTGGGAACAAGTTACATTAGCGTCAATGCCGAAAGTCGCTAATAAAATTACCTCCTCGATATACTCTATGAATAAGCCTATTTCATCGACATACTTTCAGTAGATACTGACCAATCACTAGTTCGTACTCCCAAAGAAAGTAGCATCTTTCAAAAGATTCGAAATTTCATATGTGTACTTTAATCTCAGAGATGGCTGAATCTCTCCAGCAGGATGGTAGTCCTAGAGGAGCACGTCCTTCAAATGTTACGAATATCTGGTCTTTTTCTACAGCAACTCAGACATTTTCCCACACTTTTGAGGATGGGGATTGGGGAAATTCCTGAAAAAATTTCGAAATATTTATGCCAAATTACAAAACGCATCTCGATATTACAAATAAGGAGAACCTCTTAGCTCTGCCTTCATTTCCCCATTTTATCCCTTTTATTTTGTGAAACTATTGTATAACTTTTACAGATCACCCCTATTCATCATATCCACAACTTGAACCCAAATAAATAAGGGAAACTACTTTAGATGCTTCAGATGCCAGTTGCCCGGAAAACGAATACGGTCACTGATTACCATAATCAACCTATTAGCTCCAACACGTTTGCGTGTATAATATTTAAAAAATTCGAAAAAAACCAAAACATGTACGATACAAACTCATAAATAACGGTATTTCGACCTACTCTGCAAGGCTATTAAGGAGCTTAATGTCTTACGAATAGTTAAATGCTAAAACAAATTTCATGGAAGTGCCTTTCTATTTGAAATAAGTTGATTAGGGAGGGGTGGGGTTTTTCCTGGCTTATTTTGCTCTTGCATTCCCTATTTGTTAATGAGCTTCGCCACGTGAATATAATTTAGTGTTTGGGATGGTATTTTTGTTTTTAATTGTGCAACCTAGCTGGTATACATTTATCCTTGTTTCAAGAATTGGAGAGGTGTGCTTCGGGGAGCTAAAATTGGGGGAATTGAGATTGTTTCATAGGAATACCTTTGTTGAGGGAAATGTTTTGAAAAAAACAATTGAAATGTGTCAATGCCAATTCGAAGGATCTGGGTGACACTATTCTTGATGAGGATAGTAAAGATTTACCTTGACTATTTCCAATGTTAAGCTCTGCCTGGCATGAATTTTTTGAATTCCATTTATTGTACATAACTGACAAGCATGAGATGTCCTAGTCAATTATATCATGTCCTCTATTTGTGTGTCCCTAAGAGGTGTTTTGACATACGTCAGCTCAGAGAGCTCCAAATTTAAATTTAACGCTATTCATTTCTAAAGACAAGTGATTGAGGACGACCTAGCAACAACTTAATGGTAACCAGGTATGAGAAATAATTCGGAACTAACATTGTATGCTTCCCACTGTATCTTTTACACTTTCAATCAATCTTAAAGATCTGTTTGAGGAAAATCCAAACAGGCAATATTGCTGGCCTGCAGGATGCAGCTGACCAAAGTAGCCTAGTGGGACTAGCTTATTGCTGAGAAACACTACAAGTTAGATGCTCTGGGCTCCAAGTTTATGTAACAGCAAAGACACTTGATATATCATAGGTCATTTCGGTAATTCGTTCTAATAAATTAAGGCTTCACTAAAGCGAAGCCAATTGACAACGCTTAAGTGGACGGCAATCTCAGGTAAAACATCAAAATAATGAGGGAACCGCATTGCGTACAAGGAAGTGCACTAAACAAAAACTCTAAATAATTCCTTGACAGACTAAAACTCATAGTGAAGACCTCTGTACACCGCTGATGGTATAGAACTCACTCTGGAAGACAGCTATCAGTTGTAACCTAATTCGGTCTTATTTTTGTAGATTTTGAACATGTAGAATCCTTAGGGTAATATTCTTATATATCTTTCTTCGAAAGATCTACACGTTGTGAAAGATTGAGATCATCACCAGCTCTCGGAAACCTAGTAGAATATACCGCGAGGATAGTGGTACGAATCTCAAAAAGTTCCATAGCTCAGAGTTACACACGTCTTTCCGGCTCCGTGATAACTACCCACGAAGTGTCCTCATTCTTTTCTGGAAGAGAGCAACCGAAGTTGACCAACAGGACTAATAGATTTCTCGTGGCTGCTGCGTCTAGAGGAGTCATTGTGGTGCTCAAGATAGGGTTTAGCATAGATACCGATGGCGCATCCTGAGATAATATCAGACACCACTCACGCATCCCAGGAACTAACTCTAACTAAAGAATGTCATCATTTACGGCTGGTCCTATCTAGAGTGTACGAGTCAAGAGATTATCCTAATCCCCCGGTTCTTTTCAGGTCGTGTTTAAAGGATCAGGATTTTGTCCTCGCAAACTCAACGGAATTTCTATGTATCCTGCCCAGAATGGTTATAAAGATTGCGATCCTTGATCGGATTAGGGTGTTTTTTTTTTTTCTTTTTAAGATCTATAGAACTTTCCAATAACTAATTGAGCTTGAAGCAAAAGACTTTCCTCATTTTAAGGAACGTTTCAAGCCATAATGTTTTTGGATCGTTTTCAGGCTTATAGATTCCTTGGGTGCTTTTAACGAAGCGTATTCTGCCGGTAAAAAGATGAATACGCGCTCACCAATTAGTCTGACCTCCTTTAAGGGAATCGTGAAGCTCCATATGCGCAAAACAGCTTTGCGAAAGCGAGAATGCGCTTCAAAATTTCGTGGGCATTTCTGTCGACATTGACGGTGCTTTCGACAATTCGACCTTTTTCTCAATAAAAGCACTGCTGATGAGCAGGACTTTTAATATAGCCAATTTGTGATATCGGGGGTAAACAGGAGTTGCCTACAAGGCGGCATCTGGCCTCCACGGCTTTGCTAGATCCTTTTACGACTTCCAAGCTAGTTCGAGAACGCAAGACTTCACGGAACATATTATGTAGGTATATTGAAATTTGTATGAGTCGCTATGTAAGGCTCGGTGAAGAGTTTTTCAGGGTTTCATATAGACCTAACCGCAGATGCATGACTCTTCAACTTGTCGGCAGACCAATCGAATGCTTCCCGACGTCTCTATAAGGCTAGCGTCTTTTCTGCTTTCACTGAAAAGAGAAGTGAAGTTTCAGTGAAAAGTGCTTTCACTGAAAAGTAAGCAGTCTGCTTATTTACGTCGTGACGTGGGGTACTAACCTTTTGTCAAGCATCTATGTTTGGTGAACATAAATGACCCATCATTCTGGGTTATTTACTGTGAAAGTGATAATGACATCGCGGTGCACTACCTTTATGAGTGTCCAGCGATGATGTGATGAAGGCTGGTATGGAAGACATTTTAACACTGTAGCACTAGCACATCTTTCTATGAAAGACTTGGAAATTTCAGTGAAAGGAGCAAGTAGTACAATGGACTAGAATTCTTCGTTTCCGGCTCCGTTTTAATATTACCTTACAAGGTGTAATCGAGTGGCGTGAAATCGCACAACTTCGGCGGCCAATTCACTGGTCTATTTCGTCATTTGTTGTTGTAGTCGAGTGCTCGGTAAGTCAATGGTTTCATAGGCAGTATGGAACGTACATATCCCCCGAATTAATGTGATCCCTGTGTTTGGGGAAATAATTACTGATCATTGTCTGGGCCCCCGCCCAATTATCAAGGCTTCGCCCATCAATGACGTTGTCTAATAAAAAGCGGGGGCAAAGCATATTACTGGTCTTATCGTAAACATCTTCAGATAACAGCCTCTGAATAGTTGCTACGATTTGACCAGTTACAAGTTGCCGGTCATAGGTCTTGTTGGCGGCTTGACCACCAGTAGTCCATACCAGGACTTAAATCACGGTACCATGGGAGTCAGGAGCCCCCCGGATTGCGGTCCGGGCCTGACTTGTTAGAGGTAGGCCCCCTTGTGGGAGCGTCATGGTGGCTGTGGTTTAAACCCAAATCGCGGGTACGGGTTTTCTTTTTCTGTTTACCCATTGTAGAGTTGCAAATAAAGTACTGAGTGCCGTGACCCTAAGAACAGCAAGAGGTTTTAGGTCGGCCTCGACTCATACCAAGGGTGGAACTTGTGCCTCCAACACAAGTTCTGCTTTGGTATAATGTATAAGCGAAGTATTAGTATATATAAGCGAGTATTATTAGCGATGGTAAGGCGTATCCTTGCTCCCTATGGATGTATGGGCATCTCGTAAACATAAGGTCTTATGACAGGTGGTTTACGTTTAAAATCCAGGTACGTTCTGATCATTGTCTGATGCATCATCATAGTTAGACCCCATCAACAATTTTGAGGGTGTAATTTAGTCTCATGAGTCCCTTTTGTGTTTCCAACACTCCAGAAATGACAGTTTTGCTTGTTCACAAATCCATTAAACCAAAAGTGAGCCTCACGGCTAAACAGGATTCTTTTCTGCTTGTACTGCTGTAAATCAAGATATTTTCCCGATATGTTTCATAGCGGACGAGCAAAGGCCAAAGTGTTGCGATCAGAACCTCACCCGCGACATCTTAAACTCTGTTTCATTTACTACTAATAAGCACTTTTGGCATCCAACCAGCCGCAAGCTGAGAAACACTTAGCGTTGGAAAAATTGGGTAGCGGGGGTGCTAGTATACTCATGCCGCTTAAGCTCACTTCGGTAAGGACTTCAATCACTTGGTTCCGGCAAGTAATAAAATGGAGACAATCTTAAGTCATTCTTAATAAAACCGTATTGGTTTAACAAGTCCTTCCTTCTTAAGCAGCCGAAAGCGTGGACTGAGGGCTTAGACTACCTCCACACTATATGCAGGATCGTCAAAGACTGCCTTGTAGGTTTCATTTGAACCTGTTAAGGAACCACGCCGCTAATGAATCAGTCAGATTTTAATATTTACGGGCCTGCTTATGAACGTCAAGTCACTCACATGCCAAACAGCTGAATATTTCTCAAAGGCGCGCTCTAAATCTACCCAAGCCCAAAGGTCCCATAATCGACTTTTAACATTCAAGAAGATTGATTTACTTTATGAGATCTAATATCTTCAAACTCACAAATATAATCATAGGGAACTGGACCTAATGCTAATCTTAACCAGTTTCCACTTCTGAGTCTCTGGTGGTATAGCAGTGGACCAACAATTGATCTTAGAGCATCTCAATGAGCTTACTCTAACCTGTAATAAATTTCAGTAGTGTAGCTGAATTTCTAAATCTCAACCCGTCCTTCCACAGATGGATGTTCGTCTTTTAAAAGAAGACACCAGCGCAAACCCCTCCGACCTCCGACCATAAATGCTGAGGGCAATCCATTATGGAGGACATGTAGATTTGGTACGATGAACTGAAATGTAGTTGTATCTGAAGAATATTGAAATTGTAATTTTCATTCCCGAAGTCTTCCAAACATATGTAGTGTTACGAGTAGGAAGTAGTTTTCTTAATACACAGATGAAAAGCTAGTTGGCTAATCTATTAGCTCGCCAGTCTTTTGCATCATTTTTCAAGCAAAGTTGTGGGCGAACTGTACCCCATTCCAATGAATTAAGCCTTCACATAGAAGGCAAGATAAGACAATGGTCAATCCCAGCAAAAAAATTAAAAGAATGGAATGAGAGACCCACAAGGGTGTGAAATGAAAAAAACTCCCGAGATCAACTGTAACCTAATTCCGTCTGATTTTTGTAGATATTGGCCAGGTAAAATATTCAGGGAAGTATTCTTATAGGTTGAGCTGGCTTCACCAGTTGCACAGTTTAGTAATTTTTGAAAGAACTCCCTTATTCCAGACACATTTCGCGCATCTAAGCCTAGTTAAAAAAAATGATATATTCTCGATAAAAATAGCTACGGCCTGTATAATATCAATTATTTTGGGCAAGGAAAGCGCTGCATACTACCTTTTATCGCAGCCCAATGCAGCTACGGATGTTTTCATGATAAAACCCAGAATGATGTGCACATTGATTTTTAGATCTTGGTGTAGTTTAAAAGCTGAAGTGCTTCTTTGGCTATGATACGCAACCGCTATATAAAGCCAATATGCAATCAGGATATCCATATTCGTATCTTAAGCGCAACAAGTTTATGGATGGACATCGGGAATCTTGGGGCTGTGTTTTACCAAAATATCATAACTTTGATGGAAGTGGTATTGGTCAGGGCACCATCTAGTCCATTTACGGATCTTTGAATGTGCAAGACAGAATGGTACTCTTAGGTTGGGACATGAGCTGGGCTACTGCTACAGTTACCCCCTGATTCCGACGTCATTCTATCGCTACGTATGCTGGATAATGCCAGCAAATTCTTGTAGAAAGTGCCCGCAACGCGGATAAGAGAGTGCCGATAAAGAGATTGGGCACTGTGAGGGCCATCCCAAATATATGGTACGAGTAGTTTCCGAGGTTATAGGAAGCGTGAAGTAGGCCTGGTAAGCCCGCTACAAGATGAGGAATTCCGTCGTCTTGATAGCATCCACAAACTCGGCAAAGATGGACTTATACTCCACAGGCCTTGAGCCGACAGAGTGTACACGACCACCGTAGTAAGATGCTGGAGAGCTATCTCCGTAATCGAGTTCTCTGACGGAGGGAGAGAAAGAAAAGCGGGTGACATCGGGAGTTGCTCAGTTCTCGGCGTTGAACCCCGATCTCTGGAATCTCGATGGACTCCTCCACCTAGAAATATCGGAAGGCGGTTGATAAAGGCACCAGAATGGCATCTGCGTTATCTAGACTGATGCCCTATGTTGGCGGCCGACGTAAGGTTAAAAGAATGTTATTCGCGTCGATTGACAATTTTGTATTCCTGTACGACACCAAAGTGTGGGCCCCGTAGGGACGGGATTTCTGCATCTTAAATTAACCCTCGATTTCCTCGGCAGCCGTTATCCTGATTGCAAGTAACGTACCCGTCCCATTGCTGGGGCAGGCGCGTGGAAAGAAATTTCTGTCTCCGGAAGTCCAACAAAATAGCAACTGGCGAGGTAAAACGTAGATGTGCCTAAGTAACTTGCCTCCTCGCGTTTACCCATGGAACGGTGCAGAGCCAGGATGAGCTTCGATATAAATAACCAGCAAGTCAGTGCACCGAGCAGAAGAGAGGCGCTCCTAAATTACAAGCCAAAGAAAAAACGAGATTGCTCGGTACTATCGCAGAGTTCATAGAGCCCAAGCGGTGGCTCCATCCTGAATTAATGCTAACGCTGTTCCAGCGTGGATCAAGGTCATGTGACAAATGAGTAATTACTGCGCAATTTACTTACGCAAACACACAGTGTTGGCCAAAACAAATATATGTATGTGCATTTATTTCTAATTGAAACAAATAGTGTTACTTATGACCATGGCGATTTTTAGCTGGCGTGTATGGTGAAGTTGCTTTAGTTTTGGCCAAAACTTTCGCCATGTCCCTTAATGGTGCTCTCTCATATTTTCTACAGAAAACTATTCAATTCTATTTCTCTCTCGCGTAAAAAACCCCTTCTACGAGCCCCCCGTGGTATAATGAAAGACTTTGGTCTTTACGTAACAAGAGCAACAAATTATGGACAGTTCTCCTTCGAGCCAATTCTTTTGCTGACTATTCCAACTATCTCGGATCTACCTTCAATTCGCCCAGCTTTATAACGTTCTCTACCAGCGACACCATGATAGTGTCCAATCAAAGCTTATTACCGATCCTAAGTCTTCTACTAATTCGTTAACTGCAAAAAAAAATCTGACGGTTTTCTCCATCCCTCTAATACGACAACATATCATCAACCGATCCCCATACCATAGCCAACTTTTTTGCTGCTTTTTTTAAGCAATCTTTCGCCGATAATTCATTCGTACCGGATCCCACCTATTTAACTTCCTCATTGGCCCCTCTATTTCTCAAAGTTTCGATCAGGCAGAAATTGAAAATGAATACTTACCCGGCCTAGGTGGCCTTCCATCCATATTTCTTAAAAAGTGTTCCTCAACACTTTCCCACCCCCGTTCAAATCTCTTCCGGTTATAGCTTTCTCAAAGTGAAGTCTTCTATCATAACAACGATACACGAAAAGGGATTAAACAGCGAACTCACTATTTACCGCCCCACAGCTAAACTTTCACATATACCCAAACTCCTCGAAAGCATTTTGTACGAAACCTTAAGCTTCCAGTGCAAATCTCTTATTTCCCCTAATCAACACGGCTTTCTGAAAGGTAGATCAACTACCACTCACCTCGTCGAATTCGTGTCCTCTGTTCTCTCAGCCTTAGAAAGTCGTAAAGAAGTTGACGTCATAACAACACATTTCAGTAAGGTTTTCGACAAGATATCTCATAAACGGATCCCGTTAAAATTTTTCGCCCTTGGCTTTGAACCCATTTTGCTAAAATGGATATCTTCTTACGTGGATAATTGTTTTTATAGTGTTTCAGGTCTGTCCTATCGGCCCTTTTCTTGGAATATCAGGTGGTCACCTAGGTCCACTTTTCTTCTTCCTAACCATTAACGATCTTGAAAAGGTCATTCAATACTCAGCACTTTCTTTCTATTCTGACGATACCAAATTTTGTAAACCCTTCCTCACAACATGACTCCAGTCTCCGTCAAATAGATCTAAATAGTTTTTCCACCTGATAATCAAGATCTGCTTAAAAGTCAATGTCATCAAATGCCAATTGATTACCTTCTTACGTGCAACAAGTCTCCTCCCCGAATTTACCTTCTCCACGGCCAACCTATATCCCGCGTCCAAAGAATTCTGAAACGAGTACGTGACCAGATCGCTATACATTATTTTTGTTCGCCCTCTTCTCGAGTACGCTTGCTCAGAGCATCCAGCCTCGTTTTCTTCGAATTGCTCTCCGAGGTCTACCTTATAACGATTCTCTAATCTTACCTCCCTATCGCGACCGTCTCAAACTCATTAACCTGACGAACGAAGGGACGCAGTAGACATACTCCTCTCAGGCTCCGTCGTTTTCACGTCTCTCTACAACTCCATTTTCTTTTACACTAACCCTCGAAATCTACGTTGCCCCCGTCTCTCTTATATGCTGAGTAAGGTAAGCTCCAACCTGTCCATTTTCGATTCTAATCGCAGCACTCTCTCTCTCTCAAATTCGATCTCCTTCACCATCCCTAGCTTTAAGTTCTAGTGATAAGTCCTAGATTTATTTCCTTAGCTCCTAAACCTTAATAGGGGCCCCACCAGATGTCGAATCCCCCAAAATTAAGTGGGATTCGACATCTCTAAAACAAGCAAATACATCTTCTTTTTAAAGTCCTTGGAGAGTCCCCTTTAATTAAGCTTTTTTCCAAATTTTATCTTTTTATCCATCAAGCATCCAATTCCGGTCGTCACCAAAGCTCATTACTAAAACTTAAATGCAAATTCGGTACACATTCCCTGTAACTGGATGCAAAGAAGTCATGACACCACAAAACACAACCTCAAAGCAAAACACAGAATTCCATACGCATAACCTCGTTACGAGGATTCACTTCTGACAGAGTAATCAATGTCAGAGCTCCAAAAAATCATCTTTTTTTCTACGTCCAAAAATATAATTCCATCTGAGGAATAGCACAGACAACATGCTGTCATCCTTTAGACTAGAATTTTCGTCCTCAGTTGGTCACAAAATCTCGTTAATGTATTCGTCGAGAGGGAATTCTTTAGCATCTGCATGTTCCCTGTGCCTGGAGGGCACTAACCGGGAGTTAAAATATTCTGTTTGCAGTTGATTGCATCAACAAGACCATTGAGCAATTAAATACAAATTCCTGGCACGTTGACAGATTTTAATTCGGAACGTGCCCTGTGCAACGCAATTTTCTTTGGCTTGCCATTCTCAAACAACAAATCCACCAATCAGTCGATTCCTTGATTCCTTCATTTATTCAATACTCCCGATGGACTTGTCACCTCCAAGTGGTACCCGGGGATGTGTTAAAATGTAAATTATTCTCAGATTTACTTGTATTCTAAATCGAGGGTGTGAAGAGCAAACAGATTTGCATGTCTTCCTAATCTGAATCCTATTCCCTGTAGGTTGATTTTGTACTCGGATTGATGTTGTTTTCATGATGTTTTGTCGGCCGTTATGGGCCAGTTTAAGGAAAAGGACCGAAGGGTCCAGAGGGATGACCAGATTATGTCAATTGTAAAACCTATAACAAAGGCTATAGCCTAAGGACTCCTGATTGAAAAACTGAATGTAAAGTGTGGTCAATTCCAATTCTATTTAGAGACTAAAAGCCGAAGGAAAAATACGTCACAAATGAATTACGTTAGTCGGAATGATGGCACAAGCCGCCCATTAGTTGGAGCTAGATATGACTCTACTGTTCTGAATGAAAAGCCACACTACACAAACCTTATGATTGAGTCATAGAGCCTTTGGGAACTATCAGGGCTAGAAGGCACATACTCGTATCAAGAAAGCTCCTTCTTAAAAGATCTACTTTGGCATATGTGGAACCTAGGTCTGCTGCTATTTTTCAGAGGTAAGTCACGTCGGGGCTTCTGTAAAAGAGATGATGGCAAATGAGTTACTTGTGGCAGTGGTCACATGGAGGAAAAATAATAACACCACCCAGTTACGGATTGTATCTTTCGAGAACGACAAAATTGTTGGCGAGTTCAGGAAAGTACAATTTAAAGGACCAAAACGTTTGGATCTGCATATTTAGTGCTCACGGTGCTAAACAATTGACAAAAATAAAACTATTCAAAACTAGATGTGATAACGATCCAATAGATTCCATGGTGTGGCCAATTGTATAGGAAATCTGTCGTTTCTTCCTCTCGTATTAAGTGTTGAAATGTGAAAAGCGTTACACTTTACCTCCTCATGGTGGCCTCTGAAAATTGCATATGTAAGCCCATATATGCATTTGAAGCAGCACAAAATGCAAGCAGAATCGTACTTTGACAAATGGAACAGTGGAAGAGCTCCCCAGATAGAATCAATTGGATGTGACGCCAACTCCCATCACATACAATGGGGCACGGACACAAAATTTCAAGGCGAATCCTTATTCCAATAATCTTTTAATCGCTATCCGCGGTATGGAACTAACGTTTGTAGTAAAAAAATAGACAACAGGTGTAACAGGAATGCCAATGGGCTACAGAAAAGGCTTGATGAACTAAATATTTTCATGCAGGAAAAAGTAATTGACATATGTTTAATTTCTGAAACTCACCTGGCGACAGAATCGCGCGTGGAACTAAAAGGTTACCATCATCATGTTACCATCAATGTAGTCCCTGTTCCAATCCGGAATTCAATTTCATGTGGTTAAAATTCCATCTCCGTAAGCAAATTATAAACTACTGCTTTATTTACAGAAGCCCCAAACTGGACAGCAACTCGACCTTCCACGAGTTTGATGCGCTGTCTGATTCCATTCAAAGAATTGTATCCCTGTATCCTCATACTGAAATCGTGATTACGGGCGATTTCAATATACACAATACTGGTTGGCTTCGACATTCTGGACAGACAACACCCGGAGGACGGTGTGTTGAGATCTTCGCTGCGGAAAATAACTTAACGGAGCTTGTAAATGAGTCCACGCAAATACCAGACGTTGACAGTCATACCGCTAACACCCTGCACTTGTTTTCAATTTCTCACCCTGGTAAGTACTGCGTTGATATGCTCTCTCCTCTAGGCTCGTCGGACCATTGTGTCATATCAGCTAAATTCTCGTACACCGACCACACAGTTAGAGAAAAGATCCCTAAAAGAACCGTATGGCAATACGAGAAAGCCAACTGGAGCGGCCTTAACAGCTTCTTTAGGAATTTTAACAGCTGTGGATGCCACTGCTGATACAATCACAGACACTATTCTCCTTGGAATGTGATCCTTTATCCCTCATCGGATGAAAGGTATCACACCAAAAGAAAAAACATGGTACGACTCGAGTTGTAAAGAGGATGTCAGGGTTAGAGAAAGGTTTTTATCGGTCCTACAAGACTAACCCGACAGAGGAAAACCGAAAAATGTTCAAGCGAGCCAGCAAGGACTGCAACGCCTTTCTTAAGCGTGTGAAATTTCTATACGACCAAAAACTGAGTCAAAAAATACTGCAATGTCCCAAAGTCAGTATACATTTTTGGTCATTCGTCAAAAACATTAGAAATTCTGCCTCATCCTCCATAGAAACTCTCATTTATAATGACAATCCAGCTATCAGCTCTTTGGACAAGGCCAATCTGCTTGCTGCACACTTTGCGGCTAGCTCAACACTCCCAGATTGTGCTTTGTCCCGCCTACACTTGAGTGCGTCGAATCTACAATGGGACGAATCCACTATCGCACTCGTGTAGTAGCAAGAGTACTTAATGATCTCAATATACATAAATCCGCTGGTCCAGATGGTATATCTCCCCTTCTTCTGAAGAGGTGTTCTTCCACGCTTACAAAACCACTGCGTAAGCTTTTTCATCAGTCCTACTCTTTAGGACTCTTTTCGAGCAGATGGAAAACAGCATTTGTCCAGCCAGTCCCTAAAAAAGGCGAATTTTCTTCTCTCTCTTCCTACAGACCCATTGCACCTATTGCCCTTCTTTCCAAGGTCATGAAAACGCTGATAAATCATCAGCTCATGAAATATCTCGAAACACGAAAACTTCTCAATGACCGGCAATATGGTTTTCGTAGCAACAGGTCCACTGGTGATTTGATGGCATGTCTCACCGAAAAGTGGAACCAAAGTGTATATCAATCTGGCGAAAGCAAGTTAGTTGCACTTGATATTTCTAAGGCATTTGACAGAGTTTGGCATCAGGCTCTTTTGTCGAAAATGCGTGCTCTTGGGATCGATAACTCTTTTCTTCTATGGATTAGAAATTACCTTTCGGAACGTTCAATTCAAGTTGTCTTGGACGATTTCAAGTCTGACATTCACAAAATAAATGCTGGTGTGCCCCAGGGCTCCGTTCTGTCTCCGACACTCTTTTTAATCTTCATTAACGATCTCTTGTCTGCTACTTCTAATCCAATTTATTCCTTTGCTGATGACAGCACTCTCTGCTTCTCATATTCGTTCCCGGACTCACGCCCCTGCTCTTCGGCTATAGAACGGGAACGGCAGCGTATGCTAAGCTCATTAAATTCCGATATTAACAGCATAACCAACCGGGGAACTATCAACCGAGTGGAATTTAATGCTTCCAAAACTCAATGCTGTCTGCTGTCATTAAAGCGAAATTCATATACCCAGCCATTATCCATGAATGGCACTTGCATCGTCGAAACCGATAAACTTTCCACTATCGGTATGTGTATCAGTAACAACTTGCGTTGGAATGACCACATATTCGATGTCGCCAAAAATGCTGCGAAATGTCTAGGTTTTCTCAAGCGATGTAAGAAATATTTTACGCCCTCTGATCTGGCCACAATATATAAGGCATTTATCCGCCCAAAATTGGAGTACAATGCCCGTATCTGGTCAGGTGCTCCTAAAACATCTCTGCACCTGCTAGATAGGATTCAAAACCGTGCGATAAAACTAATTGGTGATACTAATATCAGTCAATTAATTGACACCCTCGAACATCGACGAAATGTCTCCTGTCTGACTTTGTTTTATCGCTATTTCCACCACCTGTGCTCCATTGAAATCGCCAGTAGCATTCCGCCCATTCAAATTTTCAACCGTAACACCCGTCTCACTATGAATGATCATCAGTATACCCTCAAGCCCATTTTCAGACGTACTCTTAAATACCGTGATTCTTTCCCAAGCCTTACAACTCGCTTATGGAATGCCCTGCCGATCTCTGTGTTTCCTGGTCGTTATAACTTACAAACATTTAAAAACAATGTACATCGGCACCTGTCTTTTCTTCCTCCCTAAATTTCCTTCACCCGCTCTGTGTACGAACATTTTAAGGGTACAAAACCCCTTGAGCGCGCGCCGATTATAAAAAAAAAAAAAAATCATCCATCGGGAAACTCAAGAAGCGGGTCATCCCTATTTATAAAAGACTGCATTGTACATTCTCTGAAAGCGCAAATTGAACTTGACACATTTCAAATGACCACGGTGCGCGCTTAAAATAAAAATTAGTCTTTCCTCAATCTATTGCCAGTCGCGTTGCAAAATAGAAAAACACGAATTTATTGACTCTCTTGGACCAACATTCATTATTGGTGGCGACTTTAACGCGAAGCACACCTTTTGGGGCTCAAGATGTATCTCTCAAAAAGGCAAAACTCTTTACAGGGCTGGTATGGAATGTGGTTGCTATTTTTACTCAACAGGCAAGTCGACATACTGGCCCTCGGATGTCGCCAAAACACCCGATCTAATAGACTTCATTATCGGAAAAGGAGTAAATGCTAGTTACGTCAAAATTGAAGAGGGCTTCGATCTTTCCTCCAATCATTCTCCAGTTATACTCTCACTGTGCGAATCCTTGGTTAAGAAACAAAGACAACCCAGATTAACTAACAGCAAAACTCACTGGGAAGATTTCCGAATAGACGTTGTAGACAATACTGAGTTGAAAGTAGCACTTAGAACGCCGAATCAACTTGAAAAAGAAGTTGAACGTTTTGTTGAAGTCATACAGCAAGCGGCTTGGAAGAACACTCCCCGCGAATCGAACAAAGTTCCCAAAGTCGGCATAAGATACCCACCGCAAATCAGAGAAATGATAAGGAAGAAACGAAGAGCGCGGAAAAACTGGCATGAAACCCGGGCACCACAAGATAAAACGTCCTTCAATAGGCTCTGCAACTTGTTGAAAAAATCGATCAAGGACTTCAATAATCAAGGTATTAATAACTACCTAGAAAGACTCACAGCGACAAAGGATACCAACTACTCCATATGGAGAGCCGTCAAAAGTGTTCGAAAGCCCCAAATACAATTGGCGCCAATAAGAATAAGCCAGGATGACTGGGCGAAGGAAGATAAGGAAAAAGCTAATGTTTTCGCCAACCATCTTGCAGAAACGTTCAAACCATTCGACGGGGAAGTGCTTCCAGAGAATGTCAATACGCTAGACGTGACGACAAACTTTCCAGTAGAAAAGGCTACACTTAGGGAATTTAGACAAGTTATAGACACGCTTAAGCCCAATAAAGCCCCGGGATATGACTTAATAACGGGAGAGATCCTCAAAGCGTTGCCGAAAAAAGGTTTGCTAAAGCTGCTCTATCTTATAAATGCCAGCATTAGATTAGAGCATGTACCGCACCAGTAGAAAGTAGCCGAAGTTATTATGGTTCCGAAGCCCGGTAAACCGCTGACTGAAGTCAAGTCATATAGACCAATATCGCTTCTCCCAATTACATCGAAGGTCTTCGAGCGAATCCTTCTTAATCGTCTAAAACCTATTACCGACACAAATTCCCTCTTGCCTGATCATCAATTTGGCTTTAGAAGCCAACACTCTACAGTTGACCAAGTGCATCGAATAACCGATGTAATTGAACGAGCAATCGAGTGTAAGTTAGTCTGTTCCAGCGCATTTCTTGACGTTTCGCAAGCTTTTAATAAGGTATGGCACGAAGGCCTAAAATACTCGTATAAACTTCGACAAGCCCTACCCCAGCAATTGTCTTGTATTTTAGGTTCATACCTGGAAGACCGACTCTTCCGTGTGAGGCACGGAAACGAATATTCCACTTTTAAGACAATAAAGGCGGGGGTGCCGCAAGGAAGTGTACTTGGCCCTCTGCTATATTTGCTTTTTACTCGCGATATACCGCAAACGGACGACACTGTCCTAGCCACATTTGCTGATGACACTGCCATTTTGGCAACGGCTAAAACAGTCGAAGAAGCAACTGCCAAGTTGCAACGTGCCCTTACATGGATTAACAATTGGACAAAGACTTGGCGAATCGCGCCTAATAAAAACAAGTCTGTCCACGTGAACTTCACTCTCAAGAAAATTGAGAATCCACCGGTGTTTATCAACGCAGTACGAATTCCTTACGCGAACGAGGCCAAATATCTCGGTATGACACTCGACGCTAAACTAAAATGGAGAGCACACGTCAAGAAAAAACGTGAAGAGCTTGGAATCAAATATAGAGATATTTACTGGCTTATTGGAAAGTATTCCAAGCTTAGCTTAGAGAACAAACTGCTGTTATACAAGCAAGTGCTAAAACCGATCTGGACATATGATGTACAACTTTGGGGTTGTACTAAAAATAGTAACATTAATGTATTACAGACATTCCAAAACAAAGCTCTTCTTGTTAATGCGCCGTGGCACATTAGAAACGATGATATCCACAGAGACTTAGGAGTCGAAAACGTTCAGAACGCAATTAAAATGTTTGCGCGAAAACATAATAATCGATTACAAGGTCATACGAATATTTCTGTTCAACAGATCCACGATGAGACAAATTTATTGCGCCGTCTGAAAAGGACTAAGCCTCTCGATCTAGCGCGGTGATTAGCAGCGCGTAATTTTTCTAAAGTACACAGGAATTTTCAGTTGAAAATCGCCTGCAGGATATCTTATAAAAACAAAATAAAATGCAACAGAAGAACTGCTTGTTGAGTGTGAAGTCAGTCGTGGTTTGCATAAGGGAGGTGTTTTTTAGTGAGTAAGAATCTCACATTACTATAGGCTCCGGGCCTTAGTGTCTATGAAGATTTCTCACCTTCCCACGACAAAAAAAAAAAAAGCATAACAGGTGTAACTCTGCTGAGTAACTCTGATACGCTTGTCGTAAGCAACTGCAAGGTATCTTCGGACATATCGTTGCTTGATCATAGAATGATCAAGTTCAATGTCAAAAACATACCTGCACTGAACAAAAATCTCAAAAATACGAACTGGGATATACTTACAAAAACTTTACGTCCTCAGCGGACTTAAAATGGGAAACTCCCCCCGGGCGAAATGGACTATGCAGCAGAGAAACTGAAGATGATTTTAACACAAGCTTCTGAAGAACAAGCAGGCCCCACGAAAATCAAGAAATCCGACAACTCCTCATATTGGTGGATACAAATCTATGCACCGACTGAGACAAATAGGTATAAGTCCCTTCCGAGGAAATGTATACAAGAACTCAAAGAAAATCATGGAGAAAGTTTTGGTCCAACATTGAAAGAACAAAAGAGTGTGCCAGGCTAAGGAAAGTTATATTTAAAGAACCTACAGTCGCTGTGGGTCTAAAACTACCAAAAGGTAGTTACATGAAATCCATAATTGAAGCTTTGGGACCCGTGCTAGAAACCCGCATTCCTAGATGTACTCCTATTCCAACATCAGTAGTAGAAATAGATGCAGTTTTCTCTAGCTCTGAAATCCCAGAGGGGATACTAGAAGAAAACAAAATATCCTGGGTCAGTCCCCTGGACTGGACTGAATCATACCAATCAGGATTCATGAAACGAAGCAAGCTGTAATGCCATTCCTTAAAAGACTACTCAGCAGTAGCATCAAGTGTGAATACGTGCCAAAATGCTGGAGAGCAGTAATGGTAGTGTTTACCTATCCAAAAGACCAGCTAAAATTTTACTTGAGAGTAGTGCTCGAAACTTAGAAGCTAGAGACACAATCTTTCAAGAGTCTAGAATTACTTGCCTGCGAGGACTTCAGAGATATTTTTGGCAAAACACAGCGGGCTGTTTTTGGGGTAAGTATTTGCAGTAAACGAGGAAAAACCGAAATATTTTATCATCGACAAAGGACAAAATGTATGTAGATGTGTAGGTATAACCTCGAAGCGTAATTATTGCCAATCGTATTTTTTTTACCCAGAATGCAATAAGTAGGATAGGCCTCTTTATGAAAACCAAGATACCGCACTCCTTGTCACGGGGAGCCATGGACTTTGTGAGAAAAAAAGATGAGAAAGCGCTTAGCCAATTCAGGAGAAAATCGCTTTGAGTGATGTACGCCTACGGCACTGTCTACAGGAGAAGATTTAACAAAGAAGTGTACAGGATATACAGCGACATGAACTTATCTTAGAGTCTGAATTCATCAGCTTAAATGGCTCACACCTGTTGAGCACCTCCAGCTCGGAGAGTCTTTGAATCCTTCAGCTCAACTAACTTGGCGTGCGAAATTGGAAGCAGCTAGCAAACAATAGGGCTTGCTGGAAACACATCTTTTGAGACCCCGGTCCACCCCAGGCTGTAGAGGTATCTTCATGAATACGCAAACTTTTTATTGGAGCAGATTCCTACACCCTCTGGCATTCCGTCACATTTCCACTTCGCTCGCCTTTGTTCATTCACCAATATTCGTAGCACTGGATGAACTACACATTTTTCGGCCACAATTCGCTCCTTAATCTTCCCGCCACTTAAGCCACCCTTTAAGACGTTGTACTAAATGTCAAAGTCATTCAAACTAGAAGTTAAATGGCTAAACAATATGGGGGCGAACCTAAAGGATTGTATTCTAGGTGGTACTTACGATAGCGAGGCCCTTTCTACGACACGTTCGATAGATAGACAGGTGGTTGTTTTTGACGGCTTGTCCCTGGAAACCGAAAATGTTGAACGCGCTTTAAAAGTGGCACATTCTGAAAGACTACCATATTAACGAGGAGAGGGAGACAAACAGATCGGCGGAAGTGACACCCACTGAACCCGATCAAGGTCTTAGAACTGAAACTGCGTCCTCTTCTTCCACCTCGATAGGGTCAACAGAAGGTTCGCTTCTGGCAGTTCGTCCGTCTAGGAATTTTTCGGCGCTTAAGTGCTGCATCGATCTAAAGTTGTGATTCTGGTAGACGGAAGTCAGTTGATGCGGTGCATCTTCTGGACTTTCTGAATTGAATACATAACCCCATGGGGTTGTAATTGGCACATCTGTTATTTTAGATGTTTAAGAGGTTTCACAGCGCTACAGACAAACCGAGATCTTGCCTCTTCATTCAGTTCACTCCCATCAACTAAACTTTTGAAAATTTTTCAAACAAAATTTAGCTTATTTTCGCTGTGATAACGTACCACCAAAAACAGGAGCCGAACTCTTGGAATACTGCAAGATGGGACATTTCATATGATGTAATGCTAATGCCCAGAAAACCTCTGGGGAAGTAACAAATGCAATTATCTTCTGGTCTTCATGCTATTGTCTGACTTGGTGGTCAACGATAATGGCTTTCCGTTAACATTTGTTACGAATGTAAGACTTCTTCAATGTGCAGAAGAAATATCGACCAGTTTATTGTATTCGTATACCCGTAGGTCCACTACCATGAAATTATCCTCTCACTCGTGTGCCGCTTATAAAGGTGAATGTACAAATGTACAAAAGTCTCCAGATCACGCATGTAGACTTCGTAGTTCTCATACCCTCTTTCACGATACATTGAGAAATCACTTTCCCTCAAGGATTTTGTATTGCAATATCGAGGGAGCCTTCAGTAACATTGGCACTTCCTAGGCTGTCACCTCTCCAAGAACTACAAATAAACGGCTTCGTTGATCAACAATAGAAGATAAATAAATCCAAGCTCTGGTCTCTGCCCCTCAAGAAGAAAATCACACAGTGGAAGACGCCAAGGGTGTGTGCAGTTTCCTCTTTTATGGAATCTTGTCCTCATGTAGCTGTTCTCCCAAATAGTGGACGTTAAATGTAGTACCACAACTTACACAGACGATATCAGTTTCCATGCACCCACTTCGCGCAAGAAACCTGAAGGTTCAACATATTAGTCGACTGGTACTTTATCGCAGCCTTCTCTAATTAACCGAGCTCTAGCTTTCTGAAATTGCCTTCACACCAGACTTCAATCACACGATTCCAGAAAAGTATGGATTGCGAGAATATGAATTTCACAGAAGGGGGTTAAAGAAGAAAAGGCGCTGACACGTAAGTCTTTTCCGAGGTCCCCCACATTCAACAATTCTTCAGTTTACCCACAAACATGTCGTCCAAACCGAATTCTCGATCTCTGGATGATCAGACCGATTTTTGGTTTGGCATAAATCCATAAACATTCAACAACATAGTATACTCGAAGATGGTGACCAAAACCTGCGACTTTTTAATAAAAGAACGTAAGGGCACAAAATCACAGTCCTTTGGATTCCGGGTTACTCGGATGTCCCATGTTAAGATAAACTATCCAGTTTTGTTTCCCTAGGAGGAAATAGTAGGCAGCCGAGAAAGTAAAACATTACTAAGCGCTCTCCAAAGTTAATTAGGACAATTGTGGGACATTAAGGAGAAGCCAGGGCATTCCCTTTCCGCACTGTCATATAGGTGTCACAATGGAGTTACGACTGATTTCATCGCATCCCAAATGAGGAGCACTCTAACCTAATCCAACCAAATTCCAACTATAAGTGGTATTACAGAAGTTTCTAACCCAAAGCCGACCCGATTAGAACGGGCTTGATGGAAATCAGGATTATATAACCGCTGTAGTGCTAATTGGTGGACTATTGATGGTGTACCGCATGTTATAGAATGTGTTGTCCCAGTCTCGTCCATTTTCCTTTACAGGTGTTGTGTTGCATTAAGTAATGTCCTATTGGTACGCTCGACGTGCCCATTGGTCCTAGGACTCCTTACAGCTGAATGTAATTTTCTTCGCAGTACTTTTCGATGTATACCATGTCTACGAAGTCCCTCTATCTGATACTATTTGGGTAGGGATACCAAAAATAAGCGTTAATTCATTTAACAATTGTAGTGCTCACGAATTTAATTAAAACGTATTTCGTAAAGGCGTCGACAGGTCCTAAATAATCGAAACAGTCCTCCTCACTCGGAGTTTATTATAACAGCATTCTACACAACGAATATATTTGGTGACGTACTGGCGCATTCTAGGAAACTAAAATGACTCTAAAAGTTGTTGTGCGAGGTCCTCGGTCATTATGATAATTTCTTACGATTTGCCAGTGTACTCCTTCAGGGACAACCCAGAGCTTGTTACCATTTCTGATTCAAGAAAGCTTGCCGTTGTTAATGGTATAATCGATGCGCAATTGTTTTGCTCAACTGTCTTTCGCATGCAATTTCAGTTTCTGCATAATTTCGACAAAGGATGCCACCCAATCGACGTCGATATTTACTGTCTTGGCTCTGAAGAGATTCAATTTGTGAGTTCTTCTTAGCACCATGTCGGCTGAGGGCATCTACGAGCACATGTGTCACTTATTTTCCATTTGTGCTTAATGGTATAATGCAATAGGGATAACCTCAGCCCCAACCTGGTATTTTGTCTATTCAATATCTGCTCTCCTTAAAAGCTTCAATAACTTAGCAATCGGTGATGGTAGTTAAGCGCTTGCCTACAACATACATTTGAAACCGCTCTAAGCTATCTGCAATGGAGAGAACATTCAATTCAAAACTGGAGTAATAGCTTTCCGCGGAAGTTGTTTTACGGCTAAAATACTGCACAGGCTTTCAGATACCAGCACCTTCGTGCAATAAAATTCCAGAAATTCAAACCTTGGATTCTCTATCGAAGCAGAGCACTCAGGCAGAGAATTTGTAAGTTCCTTTTAATGGAATCTTTCAGTATTCCGGATGATAAGTAAGCATTTCAGTGATAAAATTCCTACAGTGTCAACGCCTACCACGTCAACGTAGCGTACTTGCAGCCTGATGCGAACACAAGCTGGACATTCACAGAAGCAGTGCTTCACAGTATCGTCATCACTTTCAGAGCAAGCGTCATGGGATGTTGAGTCACTTATGCTTATACGCAACACCTTAGTGCTTAGCGAAAGTGTTGTGCCCCATCACGGCGCAAGTAAGCAGCCTGCAGTGTTTGCTGTTGAGTGACGACGGAAAGCACCTAGGGAGTCCTGACATCTGCAATTGTGCTCATGTGAAACCCAACTGTCAACGGACACCTTAGACGAGGACAGAGGTAGACGAAACGTAGGCTCGGGTCCTGAAAAACTCTCCTCTGGGCCTTGTCTGTCAAGTTCATCGACGACTTCATTTCACGTGATCCCAGACGTGGGAACCAGAGAGGACTTAGCTTGCATTTTCAAACTACATAACTTCGAAGTCGTAAGAGGGTTCAGCAAGGCTCTAAGCGCAGCCTGGCTCTCGCTACAGATGCAAATGCACGACCCCTCTACAGATTCTTCACAATATAGTTCGTCGCCATCAGGATTGCGTATATCTCCGCTTGGAAGACAGACGCAAGTTTTCGTAATGAGGAGTGAAATCCATTGTTATTGTCCTCCAGAAAAACAACAGCGCTGCATGTTAAAACGCCCTTGGAACCATACCTAAAAAGCCAACTACGAGTACATTCCTTTCCTGGCTTAGATTCTTGCCAAAAACAGTCTTTTGCACAGGGAAAGTTATTTCGTATTTTTTCTGCAGCAGGAGTTCTGGTGTTATTTCATAAGACGGCATGTTCATAAGATCAGAGTCAAAAGACAGCCGGCGTCCAGGGTCACCAAAGCTCCAGTGCGTGTTGTACCAAAGACTTTTTAAACGGAAGATGGCTTTGAGAGCACAACCATTGATATGAATATGTAGGGGAGAGAAATTCATCAATACATCTAGAGCGGAGCCAGGCCTGCTAGGGGAAGCTCTCATATAGTTAAGACAGACGATTCTTTGGAGTCGGGTAAAAGCAGACATATTTTTGTGAGAGCTTATTCCACCAAAAAGCAACAAACAAAAAACGGTTTACGGAAAATTAGAAGCGGTTCAAAGAACTGCTTCCATAGCCATTACCGGTGCTCTCCGTACCACCCCTACCGCAGTATTAGAAGCCTTTCTGCTCCTAACACCGCTTGATCTACAGATCAAAGATGCTTCTACGAGGTCCTCGACGAAACCTTCGAGCAGTTTCTAATGTAACGCGTTAAAATCGTCCAAGGCGATTTTAATGGCAAAATTGGAAAGGAGGACATCTTTGGTTGCACAATCAGACGACATAACCTACACGACACCACGTCTGGAAATGGACTTATGCTAATCGATTTTGCTGCGGGACATAACGTTACCATAACAAGCACGCGGTTTCCTCACCTCAATATTCGGACACCAGATCAGCAAACTGTCAACCAGCTCGTTCATATTGCTGTCGACATAAGACACTCCTCAAGTATTTTGGATGTCCGAACATTCCCAGCAGCCAATATAGACTCGGACCACTACCTAGTTGCAGACAAGGTTCATCTACGGATATCTCACATGCCACGATAACGGGGAAACACTATCAGGAGACTTAACGTTGATCGGTTGCAATCGCAACAAGCCGCCAGAGCCTTTGCCGATCGCGTATCCCTTAACCTTTCGAGAAGTCCTTTGCAACCAGCATTAAGTGCTGAAGATTAGTGGCTTAGATGTCGAGAAGCCATCAGAAATGCCGCAACTGAAGTGCTGGGTTTCACCCGTCCACCAACACGAAACGCATGGTTTGATGAACAGTGCCGGCAAGTACATGCAGCAAAACAACATGCCTACAAAGCGCTGCTGCACAAATGAACAATAGCGGCTCTCGGCTTCTCCGGAGAAAAAGGAAAGCGCGTGAGAAATGCGCGATCGAGGAAATAGACAGATGCTACTCCAGAAATAATGTTCGGAAGTTCTACCAAAAGGTACAAAGAAAGCGTCAGCGTAATAAAATCCGAAGGGAAACCTGTAGAGATGAACAAGGAAATCTTGTAGTAGAGTCACAGTTGGTGCTGAGGATATGGAAAAACTATTCCTGCAGACTGCTAAACGGGGAAGACGACCCAAATTCCACTGTCCATTGAATATTTACAATGCAAGTCAAGAATTCCGTCCATCCGACCAAAAGGAAGTGAGGATATCAATATCTAAACTGAAGTCGAACAAGGCTGCCGGGCCGGGCGGCCAACACGCCGAACTATTTAAGGCAGCAGGGGATGACTTGATAGAGAGCACACACCAACTTACTTCCAAGATTTGGTAGGATGAATGCCTGATGAATGGAACCTCAGCCTAGAACCTCAGTTAGCCTGGTTCACAAGAAAGGAACCTCTTAAACATCGCATATAAGATCTTGTCGGCCGGATTGTGCGAGCGCCTGAAACCATTTATCAACGATCTGATTGGATCCTAATATTCACACTATGGCAGATCCTGGAGAAAACCCAAAAAGTTCAGAGCGATACTCTCCGCATATGACAGCATCTACAGAGACGAGCTATACAGAGCCATGTCTAGTTTTGGCATCCCTGCCAAACTCCGCTTGTGCCGGATGACGATGGAGAAAGCTCGATGCTGCATCAAGATCGATAACGACCTAACCGAGAACTTTGATGTCAAAAAATGATTTAGGCAAAGCGACGCGCTGTCATGTGACCTCTTTAACATCATGCTTGAAAGAATTGTGCAAACCTCACAAGCCAACACACGAGGTACGATCTTTCAAAAGTGTGTTCAATTGCTTGCATACGCCGATACAGCAAGCTGTCACTGATGAGCGATCATAGGAACAAAAGTGGCAAGAATGGGTCTAGCGGGTAACGAGGGCAAAACAAAGTATGACAGCATATACGAGAAGGGACATCAACCATCTACGAATCGGTAGTAACGGGCTTTGTCTACCTCGGCTCTGCTATCATATCTGAAAGCGACATCTCTTCAGAAATCAAACGAAAAATAACGCTTGCCAATCGCTGTTTCTTTGGGCTGAGAAGGCAACTGTGTAGTAAGGCTCGAACTACCAAGTAAGCTCTATATAAGACCCTTGAAATCCCAGTCCTACTCTATGGTCCTGAAGCATGGACCCTTTCGAAAGCAGATGAAGATATTCTCGGTCGTTGACGGGTTTTGGAAGAGACGATTTAACGAGATGTACAGCGATCTGGTCAAAAAACTGCGCATTGGGCGTTTGAAATGACTGGAACATGTAGAGAGAATGAACACCAACGCTATAGTCCGCAGAATTTCCGCCTCCGGAAGGACAAGGCAGTAGAGGAATGCCTCAACCAACTTGGAGTCAGCAACTGGAGGCAATTAGCCAAAGACCGCGCTAGTTGAAGAGACTTATTGGTTGAGGCCAAGGTCCACCCCGGACTGTAGCGCCGCCTAAGCACGTAAGGCTTTGTCAGTGTTCAGGAATGGACATATATTTATCTGTTACTCACTGTACTTTGGTCATGCACATACTGTTTAGAATATCAGACGATTCGCCACCCACACATTCACACTAATGCAGATCATGTGCGTGGCGGTTCGTCGTCATGATCTCTAACGTCCAATGTTCTCGTTCACTTAGATTTCAACCGCAGCCGACAGATGAGTATATAGTATTCTTAATTTCAATAAAATTTATAACGTCTGAATCAAGAGTTTCTTTTTCGATTCTTGTTTGTTGCTTGTTTCTGTTTTTTCCTCTGAGTTGAATCAAAATCAGTGAGTAAGCAAAATTTGGGTTATTGGACAACGAAAACCCACATGTGCCTCAGATTTCATTGCATCCGCAGAAAGTGACAGCGTGGTGTGGATCTCATGCCGGAGGTGTGATTGGCCGATGAAAATGTTCGCCACGTTATTTTCAATGGAGATCGCTATCGCGCCATGTTGGAAGACTATTTCCGTCCAGAATGGACTTGACATCAGTGATATATGCTGCCAACAAGATAGTACCACACGCCATACAGCTGGTCAAACAATCTATCGATTGCAGGGGAAGTTCGGTAATAGTGTAATTTCGGGGAATGTTCCGGCCGAATGGCCACCTCGCTCATACGATTTAACGGCGTTGGATTTCTTTTTATGGGGTGTTTTTTATGTCGTTGGTTTATGCCAACAAGCCAACAATGTTGGAGGAGCTCAGGAACAATATCGAATGTGAAATTGGCAACGTTCCGGCCAATATGTGTGGAAAAGTGCTGGAAAATTGGCTCCAAAGAATCCATCGCCGCAAACGTGCTCGCGGTGGTCATCTATATGTGTACTACACCTCGAATAAATTTCAGCCCGATATCTCAATTGTTCTGTGTTTAATTAAATAAGAAATTGTTATGTCGGCATCGAAAAACCCGATACAACGTTATGGAAGATTTCGAAAACTTGCACCAAAATCCAATCCCTTTCGTTGTAGAATGCGTTGGTTCCAATCCGTACTCCGGAAAGGCACAAACCGAGTTACTATTATAGAAAAGGATTCAGCTCCAGCAATCTTCAGATAAAATCTGTGAATGTACGATTCTGAAATCAATCATTAAATTTCGAATGTTTTCTAGGGGATCTGTGACAGCAACCAAAAATGTACGGACATCTTCTTTGGATTCCCACGTAACTACTATAATGCCAACGTTTGGGAAGCAGTCCACTTGGACAAAAATTGAATGCAATTCAAAGGACGTCATGTTCTTGGTTATTCAGCTTACCCACTCAAAACTTACCTCCTCGTCCCTTATCGAGACAACGGATTTTTGACTGCTATGAAACATAGGTTTGACTTCACCCATATTTCCACCAGAGTTATCGTTCAACAGGCGTGTGGTAGATTAAAAGGAAAATGCAGGATCCTTAAATACGTAGGCGTCATACCCTTAGGGTACCTGAAATACGTTGTAGTGGCATGAGTTATGTTACATAATACAGTCATTGAAAATCAAGCTCTTGTGGGCGATACTACCGTCAGTGGATTCAATGAAGATCCAGATGAAAGCAACAATGACGAAGACAATTATCTTAACACAAGTGATGAAGATAAGCAAGGAAGAAATAATATTGCAATGTTATTTTATTCCTGGGTGGTTAAATATTTTTAATTAACGAAAAAATGAGCTCAAAAAAATTGTAAAAAAAAAACTCGGGACATTTTTAAGAACCGGGAAAATAATTTTGAAGGAAACATGCTGATGCCTTTGAAAGAATGAAAATAGAGGAAGGCAAAGTATTTTTGAAGAAACAAAGAGAACCAGGTCGACCGGGATGCTTAGCTGATGTAAACGAAAAGTTCGCGGATAAAGAAGAAAGAGATTCAGACGAAGAACAGATTCTGAATTCAGAAATCTGCCTACCAGAGGTTCCCTGCCTTGAAACAAGTTCGAAAAGGGTTAGAAAGGATCTAACAACACCTAAACTTGTCGCAGCGTTAGATCGATGCAAGCTGAGCATAAGAGACTCCGTATACATTCTTCATGCGGTCGTAGAAGCGCTTGGTCTGAGCAGCTATGATTTTCCTATTAATAAATCCTCAATCCAGCAAATTCGTACTTAGCCGGGAAAGCCCAGAGCAGAAACGATATAAACTGACTTTCAGAGCAATATACACCTGTCGTAGTCACAGTCCATTGGGATAGAAAACTATTACCAAGCTTGAACTCTTGCCATTTATGGCTTCATTTGAAGACAGAGAACAGCGACTTGCACTACCAAAAAAGAGAATTCATCTGGTAAGCATCAATCTAAAACCATCTCAACTGTCCTCTATGACTGGAAACTTGGTGACATTATGCAAATTATGTGTTGCAACACAACATCTTCGAATGCAAGCCGTTTCAACGGAGCTTGTGCTCTTTTGGAGCAGACTTTAGAAGGGGAATTGTTACTTTTCGCTTTTCGTCACTATGTTTATGAGTTGGTCCTAAAAACTGTGTTCGAAATAAATACACTAGTGATCACTAGGATGAGGCCATACATTTTGCAATCGATTTTCAGTCTTTATACCCGTTTGAAATTTTGTACCCGCAAACTTTTACTACCTGTGAACAAGTACATATTTTCTCAACAGGAAGTCATAAAATTAAAGGGTAAATAACAAACGACCGTTAGAATTTCCCAAGATCAAACAATGACCTTCTTGAGAAGCGTATAAAAAGATGCACCACTAGGATAAGGCCATTGCGAATATTTCGTTGCAGGAGTTCATATCAGCGATTTTTTTCAAAGTTCCGGAACCCATGACCGCGACAGAAAAATAGATGCTTTTAATGAGTTAGGACTCTTAGGCCGAGAAAGAAGGCAAGAAGGCTTAAAAGAAGTAAGATTGTTGTAAACAGTTATTTTGCGGATCCACAAAACTATGGGAAAAATCAAAAATGACGCACGGCAAAATCAACAACGTTGCGAGAAAAGCGATTAATTCTACGGCGTGCCTCAAATTCTACTCACCCAGCGACTAAAATAAGAGCCAACAGCGGAGTATCAACCAGCATAGCAACGGTCCGAATAATAATACGAAAAAGTGGTACTATGTATAGAGAGAAAAAAACCTAAAAAGAAACCTGTTTTGAGGCAAGAACCCAAGGAGCATCGAATGAATTTTGCAGGAGAACATGTCGCTTGGAGCAGTGAATGGAAATGCGTTGTCTTTTCGGATGAAAAAAAAAGTTTAACCTTGACGGCCCCGATGGTTACAACTCTTATTTCCACGATCTAAGAAAAGAGGAGCTTATTTTGGCAAGACCCCACAGCCGTACATCAGGTGTAATGATGTGGGGAGCTATTACCTACTATGGCACAATCCAGTTGGAGTTTTTGTCCACAACAATGAACGGAAAGAACTACAAATGCTTGTTGGAACGGTCATTTCCAAATTGGATATTCCAAGGCAATGGCCAAATCCACACTTCCAGGGTTGTTAGAAGTTGGATTCAATCAGAAGACGTGGAACTTTTGCCATGGCCGCCCTATTCACCGGACTTAAACATAATCGAAAATGTTCGGGCATGGTTATCTCGTAAAGTGTATGAAGGCGGAAGACAATTTGAAGACAAGGACACTTTAATCGAAGCTATTCGTGATGCCTGGGCTCAAATTTCTCCTGATTATTTAAAAGAAACTGTATGATTCTATCCCAAACCCTCTTATAGAGGTCATCTCGAAAAATGTCGCTCATACTCATGTTTTAAAACCGCAAAATGTAAACATTTTATTCATTTTTTCCTTTCTTTCGAAGATTTTGCCTCTGGCCTCATCCTAGTGGCGCATCTTTTTATACGTTTTTCAAGAAGTTCATTGTTTGATCTTGGGAAATTCCAACAGTCGTTTCTTATTTACCCTTTAATTTTATGACTTCCTGTTGAGAAAATATGTACTTGTTCACAGGTAGTAAAAGTTAGCCGGTACAAAATTTCAAAACGGGTATAAAGACTGAAAATCAATTGCAAAATGTATGGCCTCGTCCTAGTGATTGTCTGTGTACGTATAAAGCAAATTACTAGCAGCCCAGATATGAATCTGTCCGGGGTTGACCCGGGCCGCAAATCAATATGTGACGCAACATCCTGTGATGCTTTCTCTGAAATCGATAAAGACACAGCAAAGCATTTTTTCTGTGAGTATCCGGTCAACGGCTGGTTCAGGCTCAGGCTTCCGGTACTCAACGCTGATGTGGTGGGAACTGGTACTGTAGGCACTTTACAACTAAAGCGCATATTCATCTTTGTGTGAAAGACTGAGGAAAACCAGTAAAAGGAACATACAAGGAGTACAGTGGACTAATACTCTGTCTCAGTGCTCTGTTCCGACAGAAAAAAGAAACTTCTTCCCGAGTTAGAATCACTTACGTTATGAACCTCATGAAATTCATGTCACTAGAACAGACGCGTGTCCATTACTAGAATAAATAGTGGATTGTCAACATAGCTATGAGTTATTTGGCCAGAAATACCCGCGTAATCAATGATTGATTCATTCAATTCGAAATAATAGCCTTTTTGACAATCAGGAAGAAATTCCTGATGCACAACAAAATTGTAAACCCTGAAAACAGTGAGCATCACCCGCTTTCCTGACTGCAAACAAGGTGATTCCATTAGTTTTGGCTCATTTGGAGCACGCCATTCACTCGATTGATGTTTGGTTTGCATGTCATGCTCATAAACCCACGTCTCGTCACGAGTAATGATTTGCTTGAAAAGTGTTTGGTAGGAATCCACGAGCTGCTCTATTTGCAAGCCCAATTGATTGGTTAAAAGCAAGTGAACAGATCCAATTGCGATGTTGGTCATCTCTGTTAAGACGCTGATAGATAATCGTAGTCAACCGGGAGAAGGCAGGTGTTGTTTGGTGACTAAAAATCGCACGCTACTATGAGCTACGGGCACGTGGTGTGTTTAGCTGAGCCTCCTTTGGCTTCCTAATACAGATTTTGTGATAAAAAAGATCTTTTAGGTCTCAGCAACCCCACAATTAACGGATCAGGTCCTTGAAAAAAAAATAAATAAAAAAATCCTAAAGGGGAATGACGCGTCTAAAGGCTATCGCGATGGACTCAATTGTGGAGGAGCAAAGATTTCTCTGCTTCATCCACACAACACAACCCACTCTAACCTAACTTGCTAAAACTTAAATTCTAAAAATCATAAGAAATGAAAGGACAAAGAGAGGAAATTTACTCGTACTTACCCTTAGAAAAGTAGTTTAAGTTGTCGTCCTAGTTCCTTAAGGTAATAATCCCCTAAGGAATACAAAACAAACACGCACTCTGGAAAGGAAAACCGACTAAGAAAGCTGGGACATATTTGCACAAGTTCACAAGGTGCGAGGCAAGCAGCAAGGGCGCAGGTAGCGAACTATGTGGATTACCGATATATTTGGAAAGATTACCGAATGACAGAGACTGCGTTTCCACCAAGATTTAACAATCGCGCACCTGGGAGGGACGATTTCAGGGACATTCGCGCACTTACCGATGGGAACACTACAACGAGGAGCTTGATGCAAGGTATGGTTATGGAGACAACATGGGCAGCAACTTTAAGGGGACGGAAGACTTAATATCGATAAATTGAACACTACGACTTCGGTGAAGCACAACATTTTATCGCGACACGCCAGACACATTGCACAAATGTTCGCAAAGAAATTGGACCAGGAAGCAGGATTAAAAAATGGATAGGGGCTTTTCTATTTAATTTATTTTAGCTTATCACACTTTAAAACAACCGGCCAAATAAAACACAATGTCCAGACCAAATTGTAGGTTTATCGATTTACATATCACAAACGCGATCAGAAAGGCATGATCTCGGACATAATCGTAAAACCGACAAAACACCGAGAAATCACACAAATCTCTAGAAAATATTGCACAAACGAACGCAAATAACACGTAACCAGCGATCTCGAACTCGACAACATTTCTCGAATAAAACTTTGCAAAACGAATTTCTGCCAATATGGCCGCCGCGCCGTTGAGATAAAACATTTACACGGTTTTGGTTTTCCAATATCTGGAAAGTTTGCCATACCGATTTTCCAAAAGTGCAGAAACATACCATTGAACTATGCCTTTATTTCGTAAAAGAACATGTTGCGGAGACAAACATCATGTCTTTATTAATGTTTTATAAAGCAGAACTGGTCAAACCTTTTTTAAGAAACAATTATCGCCAATTGGTCCAAGTATGCGTAGTGTTTCCGGGAAGAGAACAAAGAAGAGAATAAAAATCAAGCCCCCTAGAGTTATGCATCAGGCACGATGGATGGCGAGAGCGAATGATTATGTAAGACAAAAAGGTTCTACAAGATGTTTGCTTATTTATCATCACATTGTAACATATTTTATTAAAGCACTTCACCAAGATCAGGGAGTAGGAAAAGAGAGGTACCGGTGAACGTTGGTTTTAAATGTTTGAAGGTTGTAATGACTAGGAAATAAAGAGCTAGGCATTCCATAAGCAAGTTGTTCGGCTTTGGAACGAATCATGATATTTTAGAGTACGTCTGAAAGTGGGCTTGCGGGTATAGATACTGATGAGCATTCATAGCGAGACAAACGCTGGTTTCTAATCAATTGAAGAAGAGAGTCATCGATCGGAAATGCACGCATTTTTGACAAAAGAGCCTGATGCCAAACTCTGTCAATTGCCTTAGAAATATCAAGTTCAACTATCTTGCTTTCGCCAGATTGATGTACGCTTTGGTTCCACTTTTCGGTGAGACATGCCATCTAATCACCAGTGGACCTGTTGCTACGAAAACCATATTGCCAGTCATTGACAAGTTTTCGTGTTTCGAGATATTTCATGAGCTGATGGTTAATCAGCGTTTCCATGACCTTGGAAAGAAGGGTCGTAAGTGCAATGGGTCTGTAGAAGTGAGGAAGATTGGCCCTTTTGAGGGATGTGCTAGACAAATGCTGTTTTCCATCTGCTCGGAAAGAGTCTTAGAGAGTAGAATTGATGAAAAAGTTTACGCAGTGGTTCTAATATTTTTGACCAACGGCCAAAAATGGTTACTACCTTTGTGCCATTGTAGTATTTTTGGCCTTTGGTTTTAAAGGGCCGAAAAAATATTTCTCTTACCCTGAAAGCCTCTTTACAGTTCGAGTCATACCATGCCTTTTCTTTTGGTTTGATACTCTTCATCCAATGAACGATAAAGGTTGTCATTCCAAGGAGAATAGTTTCAGTTATCATACCAGCAGCGGCATCCACGTCGTTATCGAGGAAACATAACGACCAGTTAAAATTCCTAAAGAAGCTGTTAAGACCGCTCTAGTTGGCTTTCTAGTACTGTCATATGGTTCTTTTAGGAATCATTTTTCTAACTGTGTGGTCGGTGTATAAGAAATTAGCCGATATGACACAGTGGTCCGACGAGCCCAGAGGATATACCTCTTTGAACTTGTATTGAATTTGTCGGGGTGAAAAGTTAAAAACAAGTCCAGAGTGTTGGCGGTATGGCTATCAAGGTCTGGTATTCGTATGAGCTTATTTATAAGCTGGGATAAGTTATTTTCCGCAGCGAAACACTATATCCCATCTTAGGAAAAAATGTCCCAGATGTTGTTTGGCAATGTTCTGTTGTTTTTTTTTTTTTGTACATTAATTCATATTTTTGTTTCAGATAAAGCACGATAAAGGGAGAAGAGCAAACAATTCCTATCACGACTACAGATCGACGACAGCTTTCTTCAGTAAGATGTGTCTTCATGAGGTGATAATACTACTTTTCTGGAAGCTAAAAGAAGAATAAGTCGTTTAAAGCTTGTAAATGATACTGCTAAAAGAGCTGTCAAATTGATGCAAGATTTTCGTGGACATATCATGGCTGAAGAAGAGCAGAAACGATTTCTGTTGCACTGTATTTAGGAAGATAGAAATTTGTATCCGAATTGTAAAAAACATATCCTAAAGAGAAGTTACTCTGGCTGAAATGATAAACATTTATTTTATTTCATGTTACCTTTTATTTACTTCATTTATTGCACTTTTATTAGTTTCATGGGAGGACCAACTATGAAGACAAAACACGATTTTTTTTAAATCTTCTCATGAGCTTCACAGCTTTTTATTCGGACAATATTTCTGACAATTTGTCTAGAGATGTGTTAAGGCTTGCTTTAAATTAGAATTTTCTTTTTTCTATTTCCTTTTTTTCCTTTTCAGTGGCAATAATCTCTCTATGATTGCGTCTTTAAAACGTCCGGAAGCTGATTTTTCTTTGTTGGTCTTATCTTTTTTGTTGTAGCTCTCACTACATCTTTATTTTTAATGTCGTCGTTCTCCAAAAACCCAGAATCTGCTAAATTTTCAAAAGAATTCCACTGGGTGAACTATGCCCTGTCTTCCACTGTATATCTTATCAAATCCTTCGAAATACTCCCAAGCGGTAGCACCTCGCCCAGATTCACTGTTGCGCTTTTTGATCCGCTTACGGGTATATGTCGTCATAAAGTTTTCGAATTTTTTTTTTTCGTATTATGGACATCCAATTTGGACAGGGAGTCCTTTTTTTTTATTTGCCCCAAAACAACCCTCCATAGAACCATTATATTCCTCTTTCCCCCAGCGAAGTTTGGCTCCAGTAAGATGCAACACGCATCTTGTGTCTCTTGTTCTGTTTATTCGTCATTGTTCATTACACATGTTATTTATTCTTATTATTTTAATAGTTCCTACATCCTTCCACTTCAAACGTCACAAACCTATACCAAAGTGAAATCTCCTAAATTTTAAAATCATCTTATTCTTTCTGCAGCCGGAATTGAAATGCCTAACTAATCCGCAAAAGTATGACGATACTCATATGTCGACATTTATGAACACAAGGGGAATACACTTTAACTACGTAAGTTATGCAGGAAAACTCCATTGTAGATTGAACGCAACTAATGATGTTCTATATTCTAACACACTCAGTCGATCATTTCTTCAGATGAAGCATGTGATCCACCTACAAATCCTAATAAGTGATGTGGGCTTATGGTGGAAGTAACACTAAGACTTACGAGGGTGGATCAATAAGTCTCTAAAAATTGAAATTAGCAACCTCTTTTCAGGTAAAAGAGGTTTTATTTTTCAACATAATCTTCTTTTAGCTCGATACACTTCGTCCAATGTCTTTCCCATTGTTTGAAGCCTTCCAAATAATACGATTTCTCGAGGTCCTCAAAATGAAGGTTTGTTTCATCGACGACCTCTTCATTTGGCTCAAGTCTCTTACCGTCGAGCTTTTTCTCCATGTTGGGGAACAAAAAATAGTCGCAGAGGTCTAAATCTGAAGAATATGCTGGATGAGAAAGCAATTCATAACCTAATTCATGCAATTTTGGCATTGCCACTGTGGATTTATACGCCGGTGCATTGTCTTGGTGGAAGAGAACTTTTTTCTTCGCCAAATGCGGTCGCTTTAGCTTCAAAACAGCGTCGAATCGATCCAACAGCTCTGGGTAATAAGTCCCTGTGATCGTTTTACCATTTTTAGGGTGATCGATGTGAATGACAGAGCGCCATGGCCTTGTTGACCAACAGACGCACTTTGGCCTTCTTCGGCTTCGATTCACCAGGAGAAGTTTATCGTCTCCGCTGTTCCTTGATCTCTGGTGTGTTATGCTGAACCCATATTTCGTCCACGGTTCCGAAACGGCGTTCGGATTGTGATTGAACATCACCAAAGCTCCTTTGAAATTGTCAAACGATTGCAGTTGTTGTTAATTGTGAGCAACCGCTCCCCCCATTTGGTGGATAGCTTATCCATGTCCAAATATGTTAGCAAAACTGGAATCACTGATCCATGTGATAAGCCCTCAAGTTCGTGCACCTTCACTCGCCGATCGTACAGTAGTTGTTCTTGTTGACCAATACTACTGAATTTTGAAACTGGTTTGTTAGCAATTCTATAACTGTTGCATACCTGCTTAACGCCAGTACCAAATGGTACTTTCAAATTTTCTTTTAAATATTAAATTCGTTCGACATCGCTTAAGGATTCGTTCTGGACAACTAATCGATCAAATGGTTCCCAAAATGGTGTCCACTCTTCATACTTGCCGCCGAATGATGGTATGCTTTTTGGTGGAAGCTTGATTTCCCGATGTGTTGCAGCTTTTGTTTTTTTTTTTTTTTTTGAAAGAACTTAACACTCAAGTGGGTATGAATACACTTATAATGCCTCAGCATGTGTTAAGTTTTTTTGGAAAATGGGATATAGAGAGAAAGAAAGATATTTGGGCTCAGTGGTTATTTCGCTCCATGGGTGGCATCCAACATTTAATGGGGAGACTAAATTCTTAGTGGAAGTTGGCTTGATGTTGATTTCTAGTCAACTACTCGTCTTGTTTGATTTTCGTTAACTGAAAAAATGGATAATATGTCGGGCGAGGATGGGATTTGAACACCGAACCTTCCGATTTGGAAGCCAGTCCACTACCACTTGAGCCACAGTCACCCACTACAGCGGACAGCATTGTGTTTTGGAAACATTAAATTCTACTCTGTTGCAAGATCCTTAGTTGGTTATGCCATCCATATCGGATTTTAATGAGCTCAACATACAGTTCTACAGTTGGAGAACAACGACGTGACGGCAACGAATATCAAAAGCAGGGAGTACTGTCATCAGCAAAGGAATATATTGGACTAAGTGTCGGAGAGAAAACAGAGCCCTGTGGCACACTGACTTTTATTTTGTGGATATGGGACTTGAAAGCAATTCAAGACAACTTGAATTGAACGTTCTAATCCATTTAAGAAGAGATTCGTCAATCTCAAATCCACTTTTCGGAGAAACATGGTATTAAATCATCAGTGGACCTGTTGTTATGAGAACCGTACTGCCGGTCATTTAGAAGTTTTCGTGCTTCTAGGTATTTATAAGCGGAGGAGAGAGAGGAAGATTCGCTTTTTCTCGAAATTCGAAATAGTCTTGAAGGGAAGGATTATTGAAAAACTTATGCAATGGTTTTACTAGTTTGGAGAACGCTTCTTTAAAATAAGGGGAGATATACTATCTGGACGTTGGAACTTGTGAATGTTAAGATCTTTAAGTATACTTGCTACTACACGAGTGACAAAGGGTATTGGCCCCATTGAAGATTCGACGCACTCAAGTGTAGGCGGAGACAAGGCACAATCTGGAAGTGATGAGCTGGCCGCAAGCAGATGGGACTTTTCCAAAAAGCTGACAGCTGGAATGTTTTGATAAATGATCGTTGGGATGGAGGATCAGGCAGAATTTCTGATACTTTTGACGAAGGAGCTAAAGTTTTTACTACATTTGGGACATTGTAGTACATATTTTTTGTCTCAATTATTGGCCGTATTGAAATTTCACATACTTAAGAGAGACGTTGCAGTCATCCATGGCTCGTGGAGTTACTACAATATGTACCTATTGTTGGTGTTGTCGTTGCTCTGCTTCCTTAATTTGGATATCAGCATCTTGATATATCTGCCCCAACTCAATGAATTCGTTGTTGGACATGCACTCCTGCTCGTAATCAACTTCTTGCAATAAGGACATGATTTCATCGTTCATTGCCACCAGCTTTGTCCAGTATTCTGTAATCTGATCCAATTTGAATGTTAGGTAAACTCCAAGTAAACTCCAAGTTTTGAATAATGCGTATAAAATTGTTCTTAATTAGATTCAACTTCTGAAATCTTGCTGAACACTTCTTGATGTTAGTTGACCATTTAGTTCTTTCTGGATCGGATGAGTTGCTCGTTGATTATTAACTTACTGCACTTAGATTTGGCCTTCGACTTACAGGACTTAACCGTGAAGCTTGAATGCCTGCATTGATTGGTAATCGCATTGGCGATGGTGGGGTGCTTTTCTTGATTAGCTCCAATTTTGAAAGTACCCCTAATATCGATATACTCGTACCTCGTTTCTAATTAGCAAAAATACTTCCTCACAAAATAATCGTGCTGCGGATTTGTCTTTCGTAGATCTTCCAAATATCTGGTATTTTTTTGGAAGATGCTCGAGTCTCCTTGCGAAGTACTCTACAGAGTATCGAGATTCTCCATCTTTCTTGAAATTTGTCCATAATTGATGTACTTCTTCTGTAATTGTCGTCTGGTTCAAAGCAATGTCTTCGATTACACTCATTTTTATTTCACTGTGTAATGGCGTGCGGTGCTTGTATCACGATCTTAAATTGTTACTGCATATTGGTCACCTACCAATATTCACTAACGGCTCGAAGGACCATGTAAAATTCTACGGCATAGAATTGTTTTACATATGATATTCCATCGCCTGATGCAGCCTCACATTAGGTAGTAAAACGGCTCAATTTGATTAAATAACGAGACTTTATTTATTAAGTAACTTTATTTCCAAAAAATTAAAACAAAAAAACTGTTGTCCTAAATATGAAAATACCGATATCGTTAACCTAAGCAGTAAAAGTGAATAATAAAAGAAAGGAAATATTTTTGTTGATGTCATCAACAGAACATCTCTTGTAATTATTCCTTTTTACCTTAGGAAAATCTGTTACCCAGTTAACCAGTAACGACAACGAGAGGTTTGAAAAGGATGGTATCCCTGAGCGAGATACATCTGGCCGCTTAAAGCACAAGGGTAAATGCTATATTTGCTACACAACAAATCAAAAGAGAAACACCCTCCAAATTTGCATCAAAAGACATCATCACTCAAACCATGTGTAAAAATGTCCGCCGCGGTCCTTCCACCGTCTCTAAGAAACCAATGGCATTCTTCTGTTAATGAAATGTGCAAAATATATCCTTCTTCCAAAATACATAAATACATTTGTAAATTTACCTTTTTACCCTTTTTCCAAGCAACGAAAATACCTTTTTACTGAGGTCACTCGGGTCGGTATTGATAATCTGTGAAGATGAGATGACAAAATAACAAAAACAAAAAACATTATGGATGGTGAAATTTTTATTTTCCTTTGAATGTCATCTAAAACAAATCAAAATTTGGTAATTGAGCTAAAATCACATTTACATTGCTCGAAAACTGGAGAAGATATTTAAGAAGTAAGGGTAAAAAAGTGACCTGGGTGGGAATTGGTAAAGGGAAGCTTAATACTTTGTTCTATCATGTGTGTATTGAAGATACATGCAATGTCCGCTCCATTGTAAGCAGGACTTTTTAAAAATAAGTATTTCTAGTGAGGCCATCTATTCACGATTGCATGCGTCGTAGATCTTTCACCGATGTACGAGTACTATCAAAATTTAATGATATTTGAACAAATAGAAGCGGAGTTATTGGATCTGTAGTGACAGTATGTTTGTGTCGTCGATAAGAATTCAAAGGATATCATCAAGGAACCCAAAAAGAACAAAGAATTCCTTTGTGGCTGGTGATGAAGCGTGATGTGTGGAAGGCACCAGACGAGCCAAAGCCAAAAAATCTGGTCCGGAGAAGTCAAAAGTGAAGATAGTGCTGATTTGCTTTTACGATTCCAAGAGCATTGTCCACAAAGAATTCGTTCCACTGGGTCAAACAGTTAACGTTGAACAGCCGCCATTTTTAAATAAATTATTCTATAAAAATTATGTTTTACAGTTAATCATATGTACAATACGCTTCTACCTTTGTAAACTTGATTTATTTTTACGGCCTCTAGAGTGGTCTAACCCCGTGTGTTTGAGGAGTAGGAAGAAATTCTCTCTTAAAGCCAGAATCTCACGGGAACACATTTGTGTTTCAAACGTCTAAAGTAACAAAAAATTGTAAAGCAAGAGAAAGATTTTTAGTTTGCTTATTATCACTATTTTATTGATGTAATATGTGTCTAATGAGTTCTATTATTGGGTCTACAAGTAAGTTTCCAGCGTTTTTTTCCAAAATTTGAAGTTTTATTATGAAAACATAGTTACAATGCTTTACTCAAAGTATCGTCCATCGGAAGCTACAACTTTCCCCCATCTTTCTGGCAATTTATGAATTCCGGACCCAAAAAATTTCTCGTCTTTCGATCCCAAGAACGTATCGAGCCAATTTTTGATTTCCTCTACTGAGCTGAAGCGTATTCCCGTAAGAGCGTTCTGCATCGAACGAAACAAGTCTTAGTCAGATGGTGCCAAGTCTGGACTGTAAGGCGGGTGAGGCAGAATTTCCCATCCACTATTGTCCAAATAGTTTTTTACCGAAACCGCAACATGTGGCCGAGCGTTGTCGTGATGAAAAATGACGGACTCATGCCTGGTCTCATATTCTGGCCGTTTTTCTTTTAATGCCCGCTTCAAACGAATTAATTGGGTTCGATATAATGGTCCTTTGATGGTTTCACCACTCGGAAGCAGTTCGTAGTATACGACACCCTTTTGATCCCACCATATGCAGAACAGGACCTTATTCACGTGAATATTTCGTTTCGGCGTCGATTGGGTGGGCTCGCCGGGCTTTGTATAAGATTTTCTGCGTTTAGGATTATCACAATAAATCCATTTCTCATCACCAGTGACAATACGATTCAAAAATGATTTATTTTTATATCGCTGCAGTAACATTTCGGACATGCAAAATCGCCGTTCGACGTCTCTTGGCTTCAATTCGTACCGCACCCAGTTTCCAACCTTCTGAATGAATCCCAGTGCTTTTAGGCGCAGGGAAATGGCTTGTTGCGTGACGCCCAATGCTGCAGCAAGTTCTTCTTGAATCTGACACGGATCCTCATCCAGTAAAGCGTCCAATTCCTCGCCTTCAAAACTTTTCGTCTTTCCGGGGCGATCTTTGTCTTCAACTCCAAAACCACCACTTTTGAACCGTTTGAACCACTCGCGGCACGTCGATTCACCAATACATTCCGCCCCATAAGTTTCCGAAAGCAAACGATAGGCCTCAGCCGCACTTTTCTTCATATTAAAGAATAAAAGCAGCGCTTACCGCAAATGACGTTTATTTGGCTGGAAACTTGCCATGATTTTGCTCGATAAAATGTACGACACCAACAGAACTGCTCAAATATAACGCTGCAAAGTTGTTGACAGATACAAAACCTACAAATAAAACACATGGGGTCTGACATTTCTGCCCGGGATCCACTGGTGGCGCCATCTCTGGCAAACGCTGGAAACTTACTTGTAGACCCAATATATTGTGGGAACAATTCGCGTCAATATGAAGCTCTTTTTTCTCCTCTCGTCTGGATCGATCTTAAGTAACACAGACGATATGGAAGATCGAAACGATCAGCCATCTGAATCGATCTTAAGTAACACAGACGATATGGAAGATCGAAACGATCAGCCAAATCCCTGAAACCGCATGCTTTATGTCCACCAAACCATAAAGAAACTGCGGTATACCATATTTCCTCGCACTACATCTTTCGACCGAACGGAGATTTAAAATTTTTTTTTTTTAATTTTGGTGGGGCCTTAATACAAGCTTAATCTAACTTAAAAATTAACAGGAAGACTTAAGAGCTAGGGACCAAGGAAGTGATGGCGGAGATCTTGTTTGAGACTAGGAGTGCTCAGGTGAAAATCAAAAAGGGAGAGGTTTGAGTTGACTTTTCGGAGCATTCGGGAGATTGGTTCGGTGGAGCCGTAAGAGATGCGCTGGACCGGTAATTTCAATACCAAGGAAATGGAGTTCAAAATGGATACACAGTCGATGGAACCTGAGAGAAGTCGATGAATGAAACGAATGTCAGCAGTATTCCTACGTTCTTCTAACGAATTCATATTTAGAAGTTTGAGGAGGTCCTGATAGGGAGTTAAGATTAAAGGGTCGTTCCACGGCAGATTACGGAGAGCTAATCGGAGGAATCGACGTTGAATACCCTTGATTCGGGAAACATGAACCCGGTGAAAGGGAGACTAAGCTTGACTGGCATACTCAAGCAGAGGGCGAACAAAGGTAATATAGAGAGATCTGGTTATATACGGGTTGGAAAATTTTTTATTCCCAGTCGAATAATATGCCCAGGTCTTAAAAAGACTGAACCAGGATAATTGGTTGACCATGGAGAAAATAAAGTCGGGGAGGAAACGGGTTGCATGTACGTGGGAAGGTTATAGATTAACATTTGGCTATATTAAGTTCTAGGCAGTTTTTGAGGCACCAGATTGGAAACCGATCAAGGTCTTCTTGAAGAAGAGCAAAGTCAAGGGGAGAGGAAACAGTTTTAAAAAAATTTGTGTCATCAGCGTAAATGGAGATGGAGGAGTGTTTAATGACTCTCTCAACATCGTTAATAGTAAGAATGAAGAGAAGAGGGCCAAGATGACTACCTTGTGGAGCTTCAAATGAGGCCAGGAATGGAACAAACAGGTCGTATCTAAACCGAATACTATAATATTGGTTTACCAGGTAAGAAGAAATCCATTTTAAAAAGAGAAGCTCAAAGCCGAGAGCAGACAATTTGAAAAGGATCAATTGATGAGATATCTTATCAAACGCTTTAGTGAAACCAGTTGCGAAACATCGATTTCTTTGCCATTGTCTAACTAGGTTTGTGGTAGTTGATCTGCCTTTTAGAAAACCATGTTGTCGGGGCGAAATAAAAGGCTTGCATTTGAAGCTTAAGGCTTCGTATAAAATGCTTTCAAAGAGTTTGGGTATATGAGAGAGTTTAGCAATGGGACGATAATTGGTAACTTCATGTTTAGATCCCTTTTTGTGTATCGGTATTATAAAAGAGGTCTTCCAAATCTGGGGAAATTCTCCTTGTGTAAGGGATAGACGAAAAAGATAGGAAGGGGGTAGAGACAGGTTGGATGAGCATTTTTTAAGAAACACAGCGGGGAGTCCGTCTGGGCCGGGTCAAATTCATCTTTAAGATTTAGTAACTTTTTTTTCAATAAACCCAGGATCGAAATTTCGAGTGAGAAAGGGACCAATGGAGAAATTTGGTAGATCATTGAAGTAAGAGGGGGATCTTGTACGAAGGAGTTATTGGTAAATGATTGTTTGAAAAATGTAGCAAAAAAGTTGGAGATGGTAGGAGGATCACTTGAAGATTTGATTTCGAAAGCGAGGGAGGAAGATAACCATCAGTCTTACTTTTGCAATTGACAAATTGAAAAAAGGACTTGGGGTCATTTATGAGATTGGTTTGCGCACTATTCAGGTAGCGTTGAAAGAGAGAGAATGAAATGAATATATATACCTAAATAATTTGAATAGTCGGTTGGAAGGAATACCGAAGGAGGTGTTTGTACATATCCGATGTCTGAAACCTTCTCGAAAAGTTTTCGTACAAGGATCTATTTACAAGAAAGTGTGTCCTGAATTCTCTTTCACTGTATGATGGAATGACTAATTCCAAATAATCCTTCACGCAATTTCTTTGGTCTTTATTTGTTACAGTAGCCAGCAATAATTCTTCCTCATCATCCGATTCTTGAAGCAGGACATTTAGCACGATATCATTTATGTCGGTTAAGCACTCCCACGAAACTTTTAACTCTTTTGATATTCATTGGTCAAATACAAGTTAAAGTACACCTTTTTATTTTTGTCTCACATATGTATGTTTCTGACATTTAAAAATCGGGCATTTGTTTTTGTTCAATGCGTTCCCGTACTTTTTTGTACATTTAGCTCTCTTTGAGAGTATTTTATCCCCACTCTTTACAATCTGTGAATTTTGGTTCAGAAAGTATGGGAACAGACCTAATTTGTCTGTTCGCGTACTATCCAAAACTACGAAAAACAGTCCAAGATCCGTTCTCGTACTCTTATTTTTCGTAATTTTTCGCAGAAGAGAGCAAAATGAGAGAGCAAATCATTTGCCCTCTTTTATCGACTTTAGTCCAAGAAATTTTGTCGGAAATTTGTGCAAACTGTCACCCTGCTTTTAACTGTCATCGGGTTTGTTTTTATTTCGAACTATTATACGAGTAGCTGTATCCGGCCACGTGTTGCTGTGGCTCTGTCTGGTTACATGGAAAAGAAGGAAAACAGAAAGCACACGTATCGAATATGTTTAATTTCACGATACTTAGGTGTATACAATATTTTTTGTTGCACCATTGTCTGTGTAGATATTGTCTGGTTTGCCGACTGTAGAACACGCGACATATAATTGTCCATGTGCGAAGCAATCCGTGTCTAGATCTAAGCCGCACAATTTTAAAGATTCACCCTGAGCTGTGTTGATGGTGATTGCAAACGCTAATCCAATTAGGAACTGCAATCTCTTAAATTGAAATGGCATATCCATTGGCATCATATTATGTAGTAATGCGAGGAATGAGGACATCTTCCCCTTTGAAAAGTGCTATCAATATTGTTGCTTCTACGACGTTGCTCATTCATGTTGCAAAGCTTTGGCTGTTTGGTATTTCGCAACATGGTAATTGGCACCGCGATTTTCAATTGCAGTACGTGCGATGGCATCCCTGGCAGATCGAGTGAATTCAAAACATCTATTGAATAATTAACCGCTTCATCAGTTTCCGCAACAGGGTCGACGGGCTTGTATATGACTGCCTCGCTTTGAATGTTAGATTGAATAATATTGTTCGTAAATGTCTTCGTTCTAATCTTATATAACGCGGAGGAATAATTTAAAAAACAATTTCTGATAAGTTAAATTTTTCAGCTGTCTTACAGTTAAAAAGGTACGCTGATTACAAAACTGTACTTAGTTTTCTTCAATATATTTTTATGTAATATCTATTATAATGAATAAGTGAATTGGAGTCTGAGTTCTCGTCGGCATAAAGGGAGGAAGCAGAGTTAAGTTTTTATTTAAATACATAACATATATACTTATTCCCTTTGCTTTAGATCATGTCTGCCTCTACTATTTCGCGTCGCAAGTGCTTAAATAGCCCTGATTCATTTTGTTATATACGAGGGGCGTTCAAACTATTCTCGATATCGGGGTGAAGCTGTGGTTGTATATATAAATTGACTTATTTATCAAGTAAAACTATTATTTTAGTGCATTCATGTAAAATTTCATATAAATGTGATTATTAATTCGCGTTTTATCTCTAGTTAAACAGAATCATAATGGCAACTGAGACGATGATGGTGAAAATTGAGCATCGCGCTGTAATTAAATTTCTCACTAAGCAAGGAAAAAGTCAAAAAAACTATTCATGAAGAGATGGTGGCTGTTTACCAGGGTTCCGCACCTTCATTATCAACTGTGCAAAAGTGGTCAAGTGAGTTCAAGAGAGGCAGAGAGAGCATTGAAGACGACCCCCGCTCCGGCGCCCCGGCTACTGCTTGTACGGGAGAAAGCATCAAAGAAGTCGAAAAACTTGTTCTTGAGGATGCCCAAATAAAAGTGAAAATGATGGCAGAGATCACCAAGCTTTCAATTGGTAGCATTCACACCATTCTTCATGACCATCTTAACCTTTCAAAGGTCAGTGCAAGGTGGGTGCCACGAATGCTCACAGCGCCCCAGAAAAAAGTGAGAATCGCATGCTGTAGAGAGCTTTTGGAGATGTGTAGTGAGAACGCGGACGGTGTTATGGATCGAATTGTTACTGGGGACGAAACATGGGTCCACCACTATGACCCTGAAAGCAAACAAGAGTCCATGCAGTGGCATAAAAAAGGAACAGACCCCCCCGAAGAAGTTCAAAGTCACTCCGTCTGCCGGGGAGCTCATGGCCACAGTTTTTTGGGACTCAAAGGGAATCTTGCTCGTTGAGTACAAAAAAAAAGGTGAAACCATCAACGCCACATCCTACGCTTCCACTTTGCATAATTTGCGGGAGGAAATTAAAAAGAAAAGACGGGGTAAACTCGCAGCGGGTGTGTTGCTTCTTCATGACAACGCTCCTGTTCACACGGCGCGAGTTTCCAAGGCTGCTGCGCGAGATCGTGGTTTCGAAGCAATCCAACACCCACCCTATAGTCCAGACCTTGCCCCTAGTGATTATTTCCTGTTTCCGGATTTGAAAAAATGTCTTCGTGGAAAAAGATTTTCGGGTGATGAAGAACTCAAGTCGGCAATAAATGGGTATTTTGCAGAGAAAGAGGAAATTTATTTTTTTGAGGGTTTAAAAAAGCTTATCTCAAGATGTAACAAATGCATGTTACGGGAGATTATATTGAAAAATAAAAACAATTTAAATTGAATTCGCATTTTCCTTCATATCGATACCGAGAATATATTGAACGCCCCTCGTATGTGGCAGTTTTACCATTCCCAGTCAAAAAACAACCATCAGCGCATTTGTCGGGGAAGCGTATTTTGCATATTTTAAAATAAAAATTGGTGATCAAGGTAAACGTTGGGCACCTCACAAGGTGTGCAAACAGTGTGTTGAGAGTTTACGGATGTGGACAAAGGGAACACGAAATAAATTGCAACTTGGTATACCTATGATTTGGCGAGAGCTCAAAGGTCACTCAAGTGACTGTTACTTTTGTATAGTGAAAACGTCCGGACATAACAAGAATAACAAATGTAAAATGGAGTATCCTAGCCATACGCCTAGTGCCAGTGCCAGTTTTTCAAAGAACTAAATTCTTTACTACAAGAATACGAGTATGATGGAGATCGAAGTGACACCAACGATGAAGATTTTGAAAAGGAAGATAACTCCATTTGGGGTTTGGAACTTTCTAAAAAGGCTTCAAAGCTCTTAGCATTAAGACTTCACGAGAAAAACTTGCTTGAAAAAGGAGCTAAGGTATCCTACTTTCGATCAAGAGAAATTGCATTTCTGTAATACTTTCAAAGTGACGGTGAATTTGTGTATTGCCATAACATAAATGGTTTAATGGAGGAGTTGGGAATTCTAGCCCACAACGCAACTGAATGGCGACTGTTTATTGATAGCTCAAAGTGGAGCTTGAAGTTTGTCCCCCTCCGCGATGGATACTTATTTGATGCAGTCTCAATAGGTCACTCAGTTTGTTTGCGTGAAGAATATGAAGACATAAAGAGTGTCATTGATTTGTTGCAATACCACATGCACAAATGGATCATCTGTGTTGATCTTAAAATAATATGCTTCCTTCTTGGCCAGCAACGCGGATATACCAAGTATGCCTGTTTTTTGTATATGTGGGACAACAGAGCTCGTGAGAAACATTGGCTACAGTCGAATTGGCGCCAAGATCTGAACTCAAACTTGGTGATCCAAACATTCTACATCAGCCGCTTGTTGACAGAAACAGTATTATATTTCCACCTCTGCATATAAAACTGAGCCTCATGGAGCAGTTTGTTAAAGCTTTGCCAACTCAAGGAGACTGTTTCAAGTAGCTCATTTCAGTATTTGTGTTTGACGGTCCACAGATTCGGCAGCTCATTAAAAATTAACATTTTATCGGGACAATGACAGAACTCCAAAAAAAATGCTTTTTTGGCATTCAAAAATGTTGTCAAAAACTTTCATTGGAATATGCGAGCAGAGTACACAGAAATTGTCCAGCAACTTTTAGAGAGCTTCCAAATGCTTGATTGCAACATGAGCATCTTGGTTAATTTTCTGCATATCCATCTTGCTGACTTTCCGCAAAATCTAGGTGATGAGCAGGGTGAGCGATTCCATCAAGATCTAAGTATCATGGAGGCACGGTACCAAGCTAGATGTACATATGATGGCTGACTACTGTTGAAGCATCTGGTGAGATTTTCCACAGAATGAACACTCCAGAAAAAGGTATAAATGAAAATTTTTACCTTGATGTGTATGTTTGCCGTTTGGTTAAAGAAGTTTACCACTTTTATGAATAAAATTATTTTCTTTGAACATTTTGTTTAGTAATTGCGTCCTTAATTTATTATTGTATGCACATTTGATATATTACAATATTTAAAACAAAAAGATGATATCATGTAGATTAAAAAGGTGACGTGATAGACAAAAACTGTGATCATTTTACCATTCAGACGCCAAAAATAAGTCAAAAACAAGTGTCAGGTCTTGGCCAACGAAATGTGTGTTCCCCAGTGATAATTGGTTTGAATATTGGGAAACATTCTTTCCGTTCGGAGTTCATATCGAGCGGCACCTTTCCGTTCCCAATTTCCAGCAATTGATGTGCGAATATCTCAGCTGATCGATCGTTTTGCAGCTGGACATACGTGTCGCCACAAAATAGAGTATCTACTTCAGGCAAGTATTCATCCGTTGATGCCTGATGTTTCCACGTAAATCTTGCAATGATCGATCAAGAGGCTCGAATTTTTTATATGGCGTTGTGCATTCATCCCAAACAAAAAGTTTGCATTTTTGCAATATTTTTCCCATGCCGTATGCTTCGGAAATGTTGCGTGTTTAATGGCAACTTCAAAGCGGAAAGTTCTTGAACCTGGTAGCAATAACAACGTAAGAGCTATTGTAATTAAGAACGTTTTACCAGTTGCTTCTGGCGCATCTTGGACGAAGATGTCTCCAACCCGGTTACTGCCTTTTTACTCAAACATCAAGTTAGCAATTTTTGATTGCACATAGGACACCCGTGTTAAATCGAACGAAACAGCGACAGATCGATTGGGTGATGGCATTCCCAATTAATCGAGAACTTTTTTCGCGGTTTGCAAACACAAATCAACGCTTCGTTGTAGATTTCTGTTGTGAAATCCATGTTCATATTTGAATCTTCCTGGTGTATTCGATGGAAAATATCTTCAGTCTTGTGCGATTTATATTTCTTCCATAACTCTGTTCGTGATGAAGGAAAGAAGGAGGTCAATATGATTGCAGACAACGCAAGATTTTGATTTAGATGTGATACATTGCACGCGTCATTAATTCATACATCCCAGTGTAGGTCGTTCTCCAATAAATTTAGAGCTTAACATGCACTGCGGTAAGAGATATGTGTACCGCCGTTGACAACTCTCAATTTGCTGGAAAGACGTTGAACCGGGCATATTTACCAACATCATGTTAAGAAAGAAGCATTCATCTTGATTAGGATGCACAGTTTCTTTGAATATGCCAGGTTGCCCGTCGTTTGCGTCGTTCAAGTCATTTTCTACTCGCATTCCATGTGAAATACGAGTACGTTGGCACTTTCGAATATAGCGTTATTTTGACATAACGCGAAGAAAGTAGTTAACGTGGTAGCCGGTGGATTCAGGGCTATTTGCAGCTGTGAAATGACCCGTTGTCCATTTTCTAGATGGACAGCTGGACTTCGTTCACCAGCTTTATTGCTGCTTATGTACCTTTCAGCCTGCTACTCTGCGATTTCATCAACATGTATGTCCGCATTCCTATCATTTCTTCCTGGTTATACGCCAAAAAACTGCCAGGTTGCTGCCTTTATTCACGTACTTACAAATGCATTTGATCGATTTAACGGAGTTACAGTATTCTACCTGTATGTGCGCTTTGTATGTTTTTGGTAGTAAAAGCGAAAATGTGGGCATTGTACTCCAATTTTGGGCAGATGAATGCCTTATATATTGAGGCCTGATCAGAGGGGGTAAAATATTTCTTTCTTCGCTTGAGGAAACCTAGACATTTCGCAGCATTTTTGATGACACCGAATATGTGGTCATTCCGACGTAAGTTGTCATTGACACACATACCGAGAATGGAAAGTTTTTCGATTTCGACTATGTACAAATAGACAGCATTGTGTTCGGGAAGCATTAAATTCCACACTATTGAGACTACCAATTGGGTATTCCCATCAGCATTTAATGAGCTTAAAATACACTGCCGTTTCCGTTCTACAGCAGAAGAGCAGGGACGTAAGTCCGGGAACGAATATGAAAAGCAGAGAATACTGTCATCAGCAAAGGAATATATTGGATTAGAAGTAGCAGACAAGAAATCGCTGATGAAAATTAAAAATATTGTCGGAGACAGAACTTAGCCTTGGGGCACAGGAATATTTATTTTTTGACTATTGGGCCTGAAACCATCCAAGACAACTTGAAATAATCGTGTCAAAAGGTGATTACTAGTCCATTGAAGAAGGGAGTCATCGAACCGAAATGCATGAATTTCCGACAAAAGAGCCTGATGCCAAACTATGTCAAATGCCTTAGAAATATCAAGTGCAACTATCTTGCTTTCGCCAGATTTATGTACGCTTTGGTTTCACTTTTCGGTGAGATATGCCATCACATCAGCAGTGAATCTGTATCTACGAAAACCCTACTGCCGGTCATTGAGAAGTTTTCGTGTTTCGAGATATTTCATGAACTGGCGGTTTATCAGCGTTTCCATGACTTTGGAAAGAAGGGACGTAAGTGCAATGGGTCTGGAGGAAAGGGAAGAAGATGCGCCTTTTTTAGCGAACGGCTGGACAAATGCTGTTTTCCATCAGCTCGGAAAGAGTCCTAAAGAGTAGGATTGATGAAAAAGCTTACGCAGTGGTCTTGCGAGCGAGGGAGAACACCTCTTCAGAAGAAGGGGAGATATACCATCTGGACCAGTGGATATGTGAATGTTAAGATCTTTAAGTACACTTGCTACTACACGAGTGCGAAACTGGATTCCACCCATTGAAAATTCGATGCACTCAAGTGTAGGCGGGGACTAAGCACAATCTGGGAGTATTGAGCTAACCGCAATATGTGCAGCAAGCAGATTGGCTTTGTCCAAAGAGGTGACAGCTGAAATGTCATTGTAAATGAGCGTTGGGATGGAGGATAAGGCAGAATTTCTAATGTTTTTAACGAACGACCAAACATTTTTACTGCCTTTGGGACATTGCAGTATTTTGTGCCTTAACTTTTGGTCGTATTGAAATTCCACACTCTTAAGAAAGGCGTTGCAGTCCTTGCTGGCTCGCTTGAACATTTTTCGGTTTTCCTCTGTCGAGTTGGTCTTGTAAGACCGATAAAAACCTTTCTCTAACCCTGACATCCTCTTTACAGCTCGAGTCGTAACATGCCTTTTCTGTTGGTTTGATGTTCTTCATCCGATGAAGGATAAAGGATCTCATTCCAAAGAGAATGGTGTCTGTGATCATATCAGCAACGACATCTGCGTCGTTATCGAGGAAACATAACGACCAGTTCAAATTTCTAAAGAAGCTGTTAAGTCCGCTCCAATTGGCTTTCTCGTATTGTCATACGGATCTTTTAGGAATGTTTTCTCTAACTTTGTGGTCGGTGTACGAGAAATTAGCTGATATGACACAATGGTCCGACGAGCATAGAGGGGAGAGCACATCAGGGGAGTACTTATCAGGCTGAGAAGCTAAAAACAAGTCCAGGGTATGGTATAGTATGACTATTAACGTCTGGTATTCGTGTGGGATCATTTCCAAGATACGTTAAGTTGTTTTCCGCAGCGCAGATCTTCACACATCGTCCTTCGGGTGTTGTTTGTATAGAATGTCAAAGCCACCCAGAATTGTGTGTATTGAAATCGCCCTAAATATCGATTTCAATATGAGGATATAGCGCATCAAACTCGTTAAAGGTCAAATTGCTATCCAATTTGGGGATCTGTAAATAAGGCAGTAGTGGATAATTTGCTTACGGAGATGGAATTTTAGCCACATGAAATTGAATTCCGGATTGGAACAGGGACTACATTGTGGTGGAGTTTAATAAGCGACATCACTATTCACATAAATGGCGAGACCGCTGTGAGAGAAGAATAATGGGACTAGATCGTAGCCAGGTAGCTTTAGATCAGTATTTCACTGTGTGTCAAAACAGTTAGTCTGTATTTACAGACGTGAACATACCCAGAAAAGTGGTTATTTTTAAGCCGGCGAATATTGGCTATATCCACTCTAATATCCGCATCATTATAAAACAAACGTCAAACACCGAAAACAAAAACACCGACGATACTAAGCGCAGCTGTGAAGTAAATATTCAAAATTGGTTTGCCGAATGTTGACATAGATTCGTGACTTCAAAAAACACCACAAAAAGAAATGCAGCCCTCAGAATTTCGTTTGTGCCTCGTGCAGTATGCGCCATTGCTCCTCCATGGATCTTCGTGGATTATGCGCGGATTTTCGGTGGCTCAGTGGCGATAATTTTGCTTATTCACATATTCGCAGAGATGGAAATGGGCCTCATTGCTCATGATGATTTTCGATGAAAAGTTGTCTCCTTCATGGTCGATATTCAGAATGGCATGAGCGTAAGTTGCACGTGCTTGGTTTGGTGTCGGACGACCGAGAAATCTGTGCCGAAATTCACGCTGCGCCAACACCACCGATGAATTATTCCACAAAAAAGTCGTAACAATTATTCCGTCTTCTTTAGGAGTATAGCAATTCATGTCTTATTGACGTGTATTTTGTATCTATTTACTTCACAAATGTCAAAGTAGAATTGATATTTTCCGCAATTTGAAAAAATTATAGCATCTTCCGATAGGGTGATGGCTTTTGCGCCACCTTGTATAATCAAAACAGGTTCATGGTATCTTTTTCCTTTGTCTTCTGAACTATAACCACTTTCGTAGCAAACAAAAACAATATAATAAACAAACACTTTTCTTTCTCTCTAACAATGGATAATCCTTTACCCCGGGAACCATGTAATAACAACTGCGCCACCGTTCTTTATGTCGGCGTCATTCAGGATGTCTGATCACACATCATACTCGTATATGTTTACAATTGTAAAGAGAAAAGGCTACAATAGCACAAAAACTAAAAAAAAATTATTGGACAGCAAGGATATGTATATCTCAACTCAGAGAATGCACCAGAAGGCACTGGTATGGTCCATTTGTTCTCCTTGTGTCATTTTGGTATCCTAACTTCTGAAGAAAACGGCTCTAAGAAACTTTGTCCCTTGAAAAACCACTCGCACTACCAATGACAAATAAACAGCAATATTCTGGATTCTGGTGTATAAGAGGATCAGGCAACTACTAACAGGATTTACCTTCTTTTATCAGAATTCTAAGAAGAGTTTATCCCAATACAACTCGAGCAGTTACATCCATAATTTCGTCTTTGTATTCCCCCTTTTTCTGTTTTTTTGCAAGATTGCAAACTCCTCTTGGAAATCAGGAATTCTCATAACCAGCTTATGCCAATAAAACTCAAAAGACAAATCCTGAATCAGGACACCTCGCTTTGTTGAATTTCAATTCAGCTCCAAGAATTCCTCCACAACAACACTCTTACCTTTCACCATAGTGCCATTGCTAGCACCAAATCCAAACGTTCAAATCTCCTCCATCCCTTAAGTTATTTTCATTTTTCAACAAGGCCGGATCTCTCATCCCTTGCTTAGATGTTGAAGGACAAAGACACTTCAGTTCCGGACGTAGTCAAAGTCGAAGTCAAAGTCAAAGACCGAAGGTGTACGAGTATTTCCGGTCAACTGAATACTCGTACTCGCATTGGCTGACAAATAGTCGTATTTTCTTGGAAATTCCCCTCTGTACACCGCCTCTACGGATGTCTCTTAAATTTTCTGTTCAAATACCAAATCGGAATGTAAATAATTTTGTACCTTCCAGATAAAGAAAAGGATGACTGCAGATGTCCTGAGATGAAGACATTTCAACTTGTCCAAGGAACGAGTCGGATTTGGATTTACTGCCCTTGGTTTTGTGGATGCTCGTCCACTTGTTTAGCTTCTTGTTTTTTTTTTTTTTTTATATTTACAACGGTATTTGTCCGATTATAACCTTACAGATTATTGGTTCTTATTGATTCTTATCTGGGGATTAACTTTCGATTTCGGATTAACAGCACATGGTGGCAGGTCGGGGCGGCTGGACAAATACTTGTTTTATCTGCGAAACAAACCCTAAACCATATATCAAAGATGAACACGTTATTAGTTTTTCGGGTATTTTGTGGGTGGTTTTTGAAGTACCGCAGACATGTTTTGGATGTAGCCGCCTGCGATAAGGAAGACAAATTGATAAACAATCTTGGTTGTCTGTGGGGGTTTTTTTTTTTTTTCTCGGTTGAATTTTGCTTTGTTATAGTGCGTAGGTGGATGAGTTTGAAACATATGCGGAAATAGTCACTGGGGGAGGGATCCATAGAGTATAATGGATATGGGAGCAGTTCCTAGGCCAATGCATAACATTTTGCCATGGTGACTATGGACATGTGCACCCGTGTATTATCTTCACGGAAGTGCACTTTCTTCTTGGCGAAATGCTGTAGTTTTCACCCGGGGATCCCACTATTTCGACTGCCGCTTGGTCTCCAGTATGTTATGGTGCATCCATGTTTTATTCACGGTTATGAAATAGTGCAATAACTCTCCCAGATTCGGTTGAACAATGCCAAACCCTCCTTTAAAGTTGAGCACCCGACTTTCACTTTGTTTCCCATTTTCGCAAGAATTCACACACAGAAGACCGCTTTCAATGGCTGTCACACACAATGTAAACGCCGCTTGCTCGAAATTGAACAGCAGTCTATTGATAGATGGAAATTGACATAGGTTTGGTTAGGTTAATAAAGAATGTGCTAGTATACACGGAGGCCTATTGGTCTACCTATCCCGGGCTATGCCAAAGGGATTACGCTCTATTGAGGCAAAGACCATGTGCTGACCCTTTATTGTTCTTTCCTCGCGTCAACATAATGGATGGAGGGATTGGCGGGGCATATGTCCGGCAGTACCGATTTTTGGATCAGTACCAATAGCCATTTAATATTGTGTTGCTTCAGATTTCTACTCAGATTTTTCGGGACAAAACCCGTTGTTGAAACAAATATTGAAGTTACATCTGCCCATTCCATACTGTACATGGTCCGCAATTTAATGGCTAAGGGAGTGTATTTGGATATCGTTGTAGAGTACGTGGTTTGTAAATTATGATTTAGTGTGACTACTGCATCAAAGATATGTATCCTCCTCTCGGAAACAGAATGACATCAGATCTGTTCGCTGGAATGTGCTGGTCAGTGGTTATTGTCCTGTCGCAGTAGAGCTTGAAATTGGAGTTTTCTAGTGCAGGGAGAGGCTGGTACTTGTAATATGGTGTATGATGTTGGATCAGGCCATTCTTTAATGCTAATTGTTGATGTACTGGGTGGCGCAAAAGTCATGACCCCATCGGAAGCTGCTACAATATAATTTAATCAAATGGCGGTAAATGTCAATTCTACTTTGACATTTGTGAAGTAAACAGATGCAAAATACACGTCAACAAGACATGAGTCGCTATACTCGTAAAGAACCCAGAATAATTGTTACGATTTTTTTGCGGAATAATTCGCCGGTGGTATTGGCGCAGCGTGTATTTCGGCACAGATTTCCCGGTCGCCCGACACCAAGTGGGCAAACACTATGACGTTTAGCCGCTCACCTAGAAGAGTATTTGATAATACGAGATGCTGCTTGGTCTGGATAGCCCCGGAGCAGCCGATCTTCAGAGAATATCGCAGCTGTGCTTAAAGATGTCGCAGCGGACCCCGGAGTATCAACCAGACGACGTGCCACGCAATTGGGCATCAATCGGCGGTCTTTACAGAGAATTTTAGTGAAAGACTGTAAGATGTTCCCCCACAAAGTGCAGACAGTGCATCATCTGTTAGGTGGTGACCGCCAAGCGCGTGTAGCCTACGCTCAAGCCATCCTGAATCTCGACCACGAGGGAGACAGCTTTTCATAGAAAATCATCATGGCGAGGCCCATTTCCATCTCTGCGGACATGTGAATAAGCAAAATTATCTGAGCCACCGAAAATCCGCGTATAACCTACGAAGACCCATTGCATCCGCTCAAAGTTAATGCATGGTATGCTGTTCAGGATGGAGGCGTCATCGGGCCTTATTTTTTCGAAAACGCCGCGGGCCAAAGGCTACTCTGGACGGCGAGTGCTACACAGCCATGCTCAACGACTTTCTCCTTCCTCAATTGGATGAATTGGAGCTGGAGAACATGTGGTTCCAACAGCATGGAGCCACAGTGCATACAGCAGGAGCCACAACCGAAATTCTGAAGGCTGCATTTCCGGGTCGCCCAATCTCTCGTTTTGGCGATTTGCACTGGCCGGCAAGATCGCCTGATTTAATCATTCCAGCCTTCTTTTTGAGACTCCTGAAGCCCTCAAAGAGAATATCTGTCAAGAATGCGTGGACCTATAGTCGGAAGTTCTGGCAAGAGTGATGGAAAATGCCAGAAATCGGTTCCGAATGGTCATCAATTCTGGCCACGGCCACTTAGCCGATATTATTTTTTCGACTCAATGGAAAACAATTTAAGACATCAAGTAAACATAATCCAAAAGCAGAACCAAAGTTTTTCATCCATAAAAAAAATTACAGCCAACGAACATCGGGTGACATTGTTGTATCTGTACAGGCAGTCTTGTGAAGCTAGGGCGCCGCATCCTGAAATTATATGCTCGATCGTTTCTCCATTTTCTCCACACCTCCAACACCTGTCATCTACATCTTCCCTAGGGAGCCTAAAGCTCTTCACATCAGCGTTTCACAAGCCTTGATTTGATTTCGACTACCACTATGGCCTTGATGGCAGACAGGCTGTCAATAAATATAGGAATATCTTCGCGGGATATTGGGTTTATTGCGGCAAATTTGGCTTCTTCTCCAACAGCTAATATCTCATCGTAAGCATCGGAAGTTCAATTGATTGGGGAAGATTCCGGCGTCTGTTCCTTCTTCGGTCTATTCCTGAAAATGGATATCGAATTTGCAATCATTTGGTTTTTGTCCCATTCCTACCTGCTGGGTTGGTGGTGGCAAATGGTGTCTCGAAGTCATAATGTGGTATTATGTAGACCGTATTGGAGCATAAGCCCAGTTCACTTGCAAGGATCGAGTGGTGCCCTTTCGGGTTAGGTTTTCACCCATTAAGCTGACTCAATCTGAAAGTGCTTTACGCTATAGATTCTTGCATATATAAATCTAGGGGCATGAGGCTAAGTATATTTTCCAGTCCCGGCTTTGGCGTCGTTCTCATGACATGAGTCGTGCCTATACATGCGATCCTCTATACTTTTGTCAATAATCTAAGGTCGCTAGTTTTATTTGTGGATTGCCACCACACTAGGTAAAGATGGGTCTGACGATAGCCGTATACATCTTGGGGTTAGGTCCCCATTTTCTTCCAAATATACGGCTGCATGTGCAGAAGGCGATTGTTGCTTTCTTTACACATTCTTCGACATTGAGCTTCCAACTCACGTTACTAGCCTGTAGGATACCTAGTATTTAGCACTGTTCGGAGGGTTGTCCCATCTATTGAAGGAAGGGCGAATTGTGGCATTATCCATTTGTGTGTGAATGGAACAAACTCTCTTTGTTTTGGGTAGATTCCCAGCCCACAGAGCTTATCCCAGCCTCCAAGGATTCTAAGGGCATAGTTTAGGGCTTCGCTGATCGTGGTGAGGAACTTGCTGGTGACCATAAGAGAACCACCTCATCCACGTATGCAGTGACTTTTATTCCTTTTAGATTGAGAAGTATTTCATTGACCAGTAGGGTCCACAGAAGGGGTGATATCAGTCCTCCATGAGGGGTTCCCTTTGAGGTGCTGACCCTCAACACCGTGTTACCCAGTGTTGCATTGAGGTTCCAGTTGAAGGAGTTACTAGGTAGAACGTGATAGAGGAAAACTCGTTTATTCGTATCATATGGCTTAAAAAAAATGTTGCCAACAATTTTCATGCTGGAAAGGGTTGGAAACTATTAAAACTTGCTTAGACCAAAAATATGAAGCCTGCTTTCGAAGATGAAGTGTTAAGCTCCACTCCCAGCTCAGCGAACTTCGAATACGAACTGTCATTCGTTTTGTGTTCTCAAAAATAAAAAAATCATAAAGGGTCTTTCATTAAGCGCACTGTGTGACATATAGCGCCGTCCTGTTGAAACCACATGTCGTTGGTGTGCATATCATCCAATTCAGGCCAAAAGAAGTTGGTTATCATCTACCTATAGCGCTCGTCGTTGACGGTGATAGCCTGGCCAACGTCGTTCGCAAAGAAATATGGACCGATGAGGCCGCCAGCCAAAATCCACACCAAACAGTGACTGTTTTGGAATCCATTGGACGCTTTTGGATCTGATGTGGATTGGTATCGTTCCAAATTCGACAATTTTATTTGTTGATGAACCCATTCATCCAGAAATGGGCCTCATCGCTGAAGATGATTTTTCGATGAAAATTAGGGTCAGTTTCCAACTGCTCCAGAGCCCATTCAGCGAACACGCGTCCTTATCTATGGTCGTTTAACTTCAGCTCCTGGGCCTGTTGAATTTTGTACGGATGCAAGTCTAAGTCACGACGCAAAATTCTCCAAGTTGTGGTCTGCGAATGGCCGAGTTCTTGTGAGCGACGCGAAATCGACTGCCTCGGATTTTTCTGCACACTCTCGCGGACAGCGGCGATATTTTCGGCAGATCTTGCGTTTCGTCGACGTACGGGTGTTGGTTTATCGTTTACTAAACCAATGGACTTAAATGTATCCACCACACTGTGAATAGTTCTCTCGGTAGGACGATTATGGCGACCGTAAATTGAGCGAAGAGCGCGGAACGTTGCCCAAACAGAACACCCATTCTGATAAAACAATTTTATCATTTGCACGTGCTGTTGAACGCTATGGTGATTTAACAAAACAGACTGAATAAATGACAGCCAATTTCCCAGATGTAGCTTCAAGAATATGGCCGCTATCATGCGAATGTAGATTGGGTTCCACATTTGTGGAATGCGAATAAAATTTAACAGTTCGCAAAAAGCATTGATTTCTTCGCAAAGACTGCTTGAATTTTAGTATTTTTTTGTATTCATTGGCAGATATATTAAGCTCTGTGGTTTTAGAATAGTAAAATTGTCACTCGCCTGTCTTTAACTGAACTAAAAATAGTTTGTTCGCAGTCAGCTCATTCGCTGAGCTGTGGATGGACCCTTAATCCTGAACTGTGTCACTTCAGACAGATTACTCCCTTCTTTTGCTAAAGGAATTACAGTTTTGGCACGATTGATTGAAACTTCCTTCCTTCTGCATACTTTCTGGGCCCAACATAAGGCATCAAGCAAACGCAAACCTGTCATTCACAGCACGAATCTACATCATTAGAGAATTTCCTAAGCGCTACCTCTATCGATAAATATTTCTACAATTCATTGAACCCCATTTAAGCCAAAACTAGAACGCATAGGTATCTATCTGTAAACAAATTGATGCAATGAAATTTATTGAACTAAATAAAAAATGAAAAGATACAAATGTCATTCCAATAATCCCTTAGAAGTGCAGCATTGCAATCTGACACTCTCTGGTGCTGTTTGTTTAAAAATTTCTCTTACACCACGATGGTTCATAATTCATATCTTTATGACAGTTCTTACTATCCAAGTTCTATCACTTAATTCGATCTGTAGTAAGATTAAGATTCTGTTTCAAACTAATCTTTTAAGGTCAACTGCTTGTTGGTAAATTTAGAATAAAAGCCGAATCAGTTTGAGTGGAGCGATTATTTTTCAAATTGTGACAGCTCAAAATGAAGTGCTTGCTAGTCTACAGTGTTTTATTAGTTTTGGCAATCACTCGAGGCCAACCTACAAATGTGTTCCAGAGTCGTGTTACTGGAGGCGAGCTAGCAGCTTTGGGACAGCTCCCATATCAAGTTGGACTCAAGTTACATATTGGTGATAAGACTAATTTCTGTGGTGGCACCTTAATTTCGAATCGAACAATCCTGACTGCGGCACATTGCTGTGAGAGGTGGGTTTAACAAATATATATTTTCAAGTCTGTCCGAAACTTGATTTTTTCCATCGATTAGAGCTGACAGTGCTAAAGTTATTCTGGGTTCGGTTTTGATCAATGAAGACACGGAACCTTCAAGGGTTTCGATCAGTGTGGTAAGAAAGAATATCGTCATACATCAGAACTGGAGTCCGTTGACATTGTCAAATGACATTTGCTTGATAATACTACCTGAACCAGTTGTATTTAACGGTAAGATCTACAATATTTACTCTTATTCGTGGGAATCAGACGTTTACACTCATACCTCCGACAGGATATGTGCAACCAGCTAAGCTCCCACCTAGCGAAGCTCCAGAATATACAAGAGAAATGGCTATTACTTCGGGTTGGGGAAAGGAAAGTGACAGTAAGTAGCCGGTAGTAAATATATCGAAAACAATAGAGAAATCACTACGAGTAATTATTTAATAATATGTAGATGCAACAAGTGTGAGCCGAGAACTTCGCTATCTAGAGGCTAGAATTATGTGGCAAAACCAATGTAAAGTCTTTTATTTGGGTATTATCCGGGACACACATATTTGCCTAAGCGGACTGGCAGGGAAATCACCTTGTAGTGGGGACTCCGGTGGACCATTGGTGTTGAAAAGAGATAAAAGGACGGTCATTGGTATAACGTCGTTTGGACTTGCATTTGGTTGTGAAGTTGGTTGGCCATCAGCCTACACGAGAGTTAGCAAATTTATACCCTGGATAAAAACAAATATGCCTTAAGATACTATTTTTGATATTTGTGAAAGGAATAAAGGACATTTGACTTATTTCAATTAAATTTTTATTGCGCATAGAACGAATTGGACCGACTATGGTCAGATCTAGAGTAAATCGGCCTTCAATAGAGGCAAGAGCTTTTCAGATCACGTCCTAAGCCTAGGTAGGTAGGTAGGTAAGAGTGGCTGTTGGATAAAAACCAACCCACTTAGGCCTAATGGCCCATTGTGATGCCACGGGGATCTATGATCCTCTTACTGATGGAACCAGTTTGAGCTTCTGACGAAGCGAAGGAGACTGTTTACGTCTGTATTTTTCAGATCGTTTAGGTCGTTGTAGAAGAAGGCTCCTAAGTGAAGTTTTCTTCTCTGGGAGAGAGCTGGACATGTGCAGAGTAGGTGAAGGGTTGTCTCCTCCTCCTGGTCGTCCATGCAGCTTCTGCAGAAATAATTTGTAAAGGCGCCAAGCCTTCTTGCGTGCGTGCCTATAAGGCAGTGTCCAGTGATGACACCTATGATGGCGTTGAGATGTTCCTTATTTAAAAGGATCAGACACTTAGAGCGATACAGATCCAGTTTTGGCCAGATTTGTTTGGTCGCTAGACATGTTGGTCCAACAGTCCACCTAAGGTCTGTTCTTTTATTGGCATCCAGCTTTAATATTAGTTTGCACGCAGCGATTGGGATACCTATGCTACCCCTTTCCGGTAGAATGTGTAGAGTGGTTCCAATTTTGGCGAGTTCATCGGCTCTACAATTCCCTGGAACGTCTCTGTGGCCCGGCACCCAACAGAGGTGAAGGTTGAACTGCTGTGCCATCTCCATAAGAGATGATCGGCAGTCAAGGGCGGTTTTAGAATTCAGTGAGACTGAGTCCAGGGATTTGATAGCGGCCTGACTATCCGAAAAGATGCGGATATCCTTTGCAGATATCACGTTTTTCTTCAGCCAGGACAGAGCTTCTTTAATCGCCAAAATTTCCGCCTGGAACACGCTGCAGTGATTTGGAAGGCGGAAAGAGAGGCTTAGATTTAGCGTGTCTGAGAAAACACCGCCACCAACCCCGCTATTGGTTTTTGATCCATCTGTGTAGAGATGGATTGACTTGTCCTCCATGAAAGCATCTTCCTCCCAGAAGGATCTAGATGGGGAAGCTTACATGGAAGTTTTTGTCAAACCAAAGTTCAGGTATGGTGTAATCGATGTTCTCTGTTTGGATTCCTAATGTATTAAGAATATTGGCGTGGCCAAATGGATTATTAGTCCACTGTTTAGTCGCTTTAAGGCGTATAGCTGCAATCGCAGCTATTTGCCTGCTGAAAATATCGAGGGGTATTAGATGAAGCAGAATGTCTAATGCCGCAGAGGGGGTGGACCGCAATGCTCCGCTTATGCATAGGCATGCTGTTCTTTGGACTCTGCTTAGCTTAATGCAGTTAAGCGCACTTTCTAAGGCCGTCCACCAGACTATCACCCCGTAAGTAAGTATCGGTCTTATGACCGAGATGTACAGCCAGTGGGTAATCCGAGGTTGAAAGCCCCATTTATTTCCAATGGCTTTTTTGCAAGACAATAAAGCTATTGTAGCTTTATTGACTCTTTCTTGAATGTTAGGTTTCCAGTTTAGTTTTCTGTCAAAAATGAGACCCAGATATTTTGCTGTATCGGAAAACACTAGACTGGTACCGTTTATTAAAGGAGGGTCTATAGTTGGAATTTTATATTTACTGGAGAAGAGGACAAGATCAGTTTTATGGGGGTTTATTCCCAATCCACAGCGATCTGCCCAACGGGTTAATCTATTGAGATTTAGTTGGAGGAGTTCTTTAATGGTATTAAGATGCTTACCTGAGACGGCAATAGCAACGTCATCTGCGTAGGCAATCACCCTGCTACCTCCCGCTTCCAGGTTTATCAGTAGTTCATTTACTACTAAGTTCCAGAGAAGGGGAGAGAGGACACCGCCTTGCGGCGTACCTCTGCTGATACATCTTTTGGCAGAAGTCTCACCCAGTTTGGAGTTGATTATCCTGCTTTTTAGCATAAGACTAATCAGTTCCCCAAGTGAGTTGTCTACCTGCAGAGTTGACAGCGCAGTCGTGATTGCGGATGTGTTGACGTTGTTGAAGGCACCCTCTATATCCAGGAAAGCAACCATTGTGTACTCTTTATATTGTAGGGATCGTTCGATGTGGCTAGTCAGTGAATGCAGAGCCGTTTCCTCCGACTTTCCTTTACAGTAGGCATGTTAAGCCGTTGACAGATGTCTAGGGTCAATTTTAGCTCGTATATGGATATCAATCAGTCGTTCTAGAATTTTCAGAAGGAAAGATGATAGACTTATAGGTCTGAGGTCCTTTGGGACGACATAAGAACATTTTCCGGCTTTGGGGATGAACACTACATTGACTTCTCTCCATGACAGTGGAATGTGGATGAGTTCTACACAGCTCCTCATAATATTTCCTAGCGCAGGCAGAATAATATCTGAGAATCTCTGTAGCTCGGCGGGTATTATACCGTCCGAACCAGCAGACTTGTATGGTTTGAAGCTATGCAGCGCCCAGAGCAGTTTGTCTCTTGTGATCAGACCCTGGATTTTGGACCCGGTTGCAGTAGACCTGTTTGGGTTGCTACTGACCGTGAATTGAGAGCTATCTGGAAAGTGGGTGTCCAGTAGCAGGTTGAGTGATTCATCACTTGAGGTAGTCCAAGAGCCATCGGTTTTTTTCAAACACCTAGGCATCATAGGATTTGTGGAGAGGATTTCTCTTAGCCGTAATGCCTCGGAGGTTTCCGTGATTTTGTCGCAGAAGGACCTCCAGGATTGTCGCTTTGCCTTCCTCAGTTCTTTTTTGTATAATTTGAGGGATTCTTTGTATGAGTCCCAGTTAGTCACCTTCCTTGTGTTCTTTGCCAAGTTGAAAAGTTTTCTACAAGTGTTTCTGAGCAGTCCCAGTGCTGATGTCCACCAATGTGGCTTTTTCTTGCCTCTAGGTTGAATAAGAGGGCAGGAAGCGGCCATAGCCTGATTGAGAGCCAGAGTGAAATCCCTGACCTCATGTCAAGCTCATTGGTGTCACGCGGGAGACTTGATAGTTCAGAGGATAGCGTTTCTGACAGTATTCCTCTGTATTTTGGCCAATCAGTTTTCCGGAAGTTCCGGAATGACGGTTGACTAGAAGGAGCATCATTCAGGCTGAATTGGATGTATCTGTGGTCTGAAAAAGAGTGCTCAAACGATACCATCCAGTTCATTAGCATTTGAGTGATGCTGTCGGAGACAAGAGTTATATCTAATACTTCCTGTCGGTTTCTGGTTATAAAAGTGGGCTCATTGCCAATATTGCAAATGCAGAGGTTAGTATTTATAATATAATCAAAAAGTGACTCACCTCTGTTATTGATGTCGGTGCTGCCCCATACCGTGTGATGCGCGTTAGCGTCGCATCCGATGATGAGGTCAGTTTTTTGTCTTCCAGCCTCCAGTACCACCCTCTCTAGGTTATCACCAGGGAGAGGGCCCACATGATCGTGGCCAAGGTATGCCGATGCTAGCCAGTAGGAGCCTTTGGCAGTCTCTAGTCTGGCAACGGTTATGTCGGGGTCGCTGAGATTAGGGAGTAGAAATACATTAAGGCTACGTTTCACTAATATACAAGTTCTGATCTTACCTTTGTTTCTTGTATAGAGTGTAACGTATGCGGGTGTCCTAAGTCCACGAACCATGCCTTCTACAATCCATGGTTCCTGGATTAGGATGATGTCTTCTACGTTTTTTGAAAGACGCAGAATGAGTGCGGCCGAAGCCTTTTTAGAGTGATGGAGATTAATCTGGAGAAACCGTATCATTGCTACAGTTTTCCGGAGTAATCTCCACCACGGTGTTGTTGAGATCCTCCGATTCTGAAGATGTGCCCGAGAGCTCATCTTCTTCCTCTGATCGTATAGGACCTCGTTTTGTTTCGTCATCTGTTTTCATTTCCGACGGGGTGTCAGATAGGGAAATCGATGGCTTGCTTGTCACCTCGGATAGATTGGAGTCGTCGCTATCCATTTCTGGAAAAGATATCGACGCTCCAGGGTCTGAGGTTATGTTTATTGTTGTCTCCGTTAAAGGAGGAGGAGGTTGCTTATCAGCATCCATTTCATCCTTTTTGTAGACCCTTAAATGGATTGACTCGAATCCGAACCGAATCATGCCCTTTGTCTGCGCTAGAGGATTAAGGGATTCTTTGTTGATCACGATCAGCGCGCATCTATAAGAACCCCTTAGTTCCTCCAGTTTCGCGACTTTCCAGTCATGAGTCGGAAGGGTCGGGTTACTGAGCCTAATCTCCAGAATGCTTTCTGCGGAGGAGGGTTCTGCTGGGATCCAGGTGCGAGTTCGAGGTCTACTAGGGATGTCCTCCTTAGATACGACCTCGAGTTTTGCATCTGGCCAGATCTCTCCTAAACCACTTATGGCTTTTGTGAAGAGATCGAGAGATCTCTGATCTGCACATGCGATGAGCTTGACGTGGCCTTGATGCCAGCCAGCGTCGCTTGTGATAGGAGGTGGTCCGGGGTTTTCCCGCATAATAGCCAAGAAGTTGCTCGAAAGCTTCAGCTTGGCCAGCTGCCACCGTTCAGGTGTTATGGAACCGTCGGTATCGCTCCTATCGATTACCGCGATTATTATGGCGTCCTTTAGGACTTCACTGAAAGACCTCAGAGATATGTTGTTGAATGGCCCAGGTTTTAGGCCTCTTGGAAACCCGCACGGTTTCCTCCAACGATCTCTGGCGCTTGGAGGAGTCTCTAAGTGTTTTGGAAGCATTGGAAGACATGTAGCTTGCCACGTTACTGTCCATAATTGTAAAAACAAAGTTATCTGGGTTACTTGGTTTACGCTGACATTGGTCTACCTAGTTAATGAAACCTTACGAGTGCCTATACATAGATGACGCAACACGTTGAGCTAATGTAAGGACTTAGTCGTAATTAATATGATTACATCGACACTGTGTTGCGGAACCTGGCTTTCCTTGTGTTCTCTTTACTCCTTGGAAAGCTTTGAAAGTTAGGCGGGATATCATATGTGAAAAATTACTTGTGGGATTTGGATCAATGTGCCATTTAAAAATTTAGGTGGTGTCGAATTGAGTGTTCCATCCAAGCATGTCATCAGAGTTAGCAAAACTGTTGGTCGATCGTCAATCCAACTGAAACGCTGAAATACGAAAAATTGGGCCAACGTTCCATAAGATCATTAGACTCCCGTTCTTAAACAAGCAACGGACATTAGACATGCCGAAACAAAGGTTTTTCGTGAATTGAACTCATTTGTATGTGATAATAAACTTTTTCGTATCGGAAGAAAGCACTCAAATAAAGAACTATCCCATTGCACTTTTTGTAAATTCATTTAAAGGAATTTCTCAGTCTTTCATAGAAATATAAGTATACGTGTTAGAGTGCCACCATAACAGCCCCAAGTACATGCAGCCGGATGTGATCTTAGCCCGTGTATTTAAATTTCACCAGGAGACAGTCGCAGTAAGCAACCCGAAGTCTTTCCTGCCGAGGGACAGCAAGGATAATCGCTGACCATTTAGAAAGACCGGAACGTTTTCGTCCGGTCTGTTGATTTTAATTTTAATTTTGGTGGGGGCTGAGGCCCCCATTTATTGGCTTAATACAAGCTTAATCTAACTTAAAAACTAACAGAAAGACTTAAGAGCTAGTGACCAAGGAAGTGATGGAGGAGATCTTGTTTAAGACGAGGAGTGCTCAGGTGGAAATCAAAAAGGGAGAGGTTTGAGTTGACCTTTCGGAGCATTCGGGAGATAGGTTCGTTGGAGCCATAAGAGGTGCGGTGGACCGGTAGATAGAAGAGACGAGGACAACGTAGATTGCGGGGGTTGGTATTGAAGGAAATGGAGTTGAAAATGGATGCACAGTCGATGGAACCTGAGAGAAGACGATGAATGAAAAGAACGTCAGCAATATTCCTACGTTCTTCTAACGAATTCATATTTAGAAGTTTGAGGAGGTCCTGATAGGGAGGTAAGATTAAAGGGTCGTTCCATGGCAGGCCACGGAGGGCAAATCGGAGGAATCGACGTTGAATACCCTCGATTCGGGAAACATGAACCCGGTGAAAGGGGGACTAAGCTTGACTGGCATACTCAAGCAGGGGGCGAACAAAGGTAATATAGAGAGATCTGGTTACATACGGATTGGAAAATTCTTTATTCCCAGTCGAATAATATGCCCAGGTCTTAAAAAGACTGAACCAGGATAATTGTTTGACCATGGAGAAAATAAAGTCGGGGAGGAGACGGGTTGCATTTACGTGAGAAGGTTATAGATTAACATTTGGCTATATTAAGTTCTAGGCAGTTTTTGAGGCACCAGATTGGAAACCGATCAAGGTCTTCTTGAAGAAGAGCAGAGTCACGGGGAGAGGAAACAGTTTTTAAAAAATTTGTGTCATCAGCGTAAATGGAGATGGAGGAGTGTTTAATGACTCTCTCTCATAATAGTAAGAATGAAGAGAAGAGGGCCAAGATGACTACCTTGTGGAGCTTCAAATGAGGCCAGGAATGGAACAAACAGGTCGTATCTAAACCGAATACTATAATATTGGTTTACCAGGTAAGAAGAAATCCATTTTAATAAGAGAAGCTCAAAGCCGAGAGCAGACAATTTGAAAAGGATCAATTGATGAGATATCTTATCAAACGCTTTAGTGAAACCAGTTGCGAAACATCGATTCCTTTGCCATTGTCTAACTAGGTTTGTGGTAGTTGATCTGCCTTTTAGAAAACCATGTTGTCGGGGCGAAATAAAAGGCTTGCATTTGAAGCTTAAGGCTTCGTATAAAATGCTTTCAAAGAGTTTGGGTATATGAGAGAGTTTAGCAATGGGACGATAATTGGTAACTTCATGTTTAGATCCCTTTTTGTGTATCGGGATTATAAAAGAGGTCTTCAGGTCTGGGGAAATTCACCTTGTGTAAGGGACAGACGAAAAGGATAGGAAGGGGGTAGAGACAGGTTATAAGAGCATTTTTTAAGAAACACAGCGGGGAGTCCGTCTGGGCCGGGTCAAATTCATCTTTAAGATTTAGTAACTTTTTTTCAATAAACCCAGGATCGAAATTTCGAGTGAGGAAAGGACCAATAGAGAAATTTGGTAGATCATTGAAGTAAGAGGGATCTGGTACGAAGGAGTTGTTGGCAAATGATTGCTTGAAAAATGTAGCAAAAAAGTTGGCGATGGTAGGAGGATCACCTGAAGTTTTGGTTTCGAAAGCGAGGGAGGAAGGATAACCATGAGTCTTACTTTTGAAATTGACAAATTGAAAAAAGGACTTGGGGTCATTTATGAGATTGGTTTGCGCACTATTCAGGTAGCGCTGATAGAGAGAGTTATAGAGTTCAATGAAATGAAGATATGTACCTAGATAATTTGAATAGTCGGAAGAAGAGTGGGTTCGAAGGAATACCGCCCATAACTTGTTTCTTTTGTTTCGTAGAGAGCGAAGTCTACGATTATACCAAGGAGGGGATGTAGAAGAAGTTTTATGGCGGGAGTAAGGCACATAAAGGGAGATGGATTTGAATATTTCTCTGTAAAAAATGGAGAGGGCATCAACCAGAGATAGATTGGTAAACTCAAAAGAAGCACTGCTTAGATAGGTATTAATTTTACGGAAATTAGCTTTGTGAAAATTGTAAGAAAATAGAACTGCGGGGGGAGGCGACTGAAGGGGAGAGTTGTGGAAAAATGAGAGAAGAAGTGGAGGATGAAAGTTATCAATAGTTGAAAGAGATAGGGGACAACACGATACTGAGGAGTTGATGGGATCAGTTGTGAAGATAAGGTCTAATTGCCTTTCCATATAGTTGGAAACGCCACTGACTTGGCATAGACTAGAGTCTGTTAGCCGATCTAAGAATAGGCATTCCTTAGTAGAAATGGGATTGGAAGCGATGAAAAAAGATAAGTCTTCAGATGGAGTCCACTTCAGCTGAGGCAGATTAAAATCGCCGAAGATAATGATATCATCAAGCGATTCTGATAAGTTGATCAAATTGTCAATTGCTGGAATACCAAGTTGGTAGGATTCGATAGGTTGCGCCGGAAGAATGTAACGTACAAGCATCTACGAGTGAGGGTTATTTTAACCGACACAAAGTCGGTTATGGAGGGTCATGCCATCTGCTTATGTTAAGCTTATATAAGACCCAACTGTCAATACAAACTCTAACAGAAAAGCTTTCCTCTGGACCTTACCTAGCCAGATCATCGGCGATGTCATTTTCTGCGATCCCGCAAACCTAGAAAAGACTGGGGGCAAATCACCGCATCCGTTCACGGATCGGCAAACGTACGAGAAGGGATTACGTGACGTATTATCCGAACACACGTATTGTGATCATGGCATACGAAAGCTGACGGAACGGAATTTTCCATTCGTAATAAATCGTACTAGATTGGAAGCGTTTAATGTAGTAGTTTAAACGTCAAAATTTATCATTTGGAAAATTTAACAAAATAAATTTATATCAAAACAAAAATGGAAAGTACTTTATTTTCTTATCTCATTAGTTCTGAGGAGAGTGAAAGTGATGAGAAAGTGGTTCGAAGACAACTGAGGGTTAAAAGTAATCCACTTTCTTTGCCGAAAAGAGCGTAAGAATATTTAAAAACATCTTTGAAATGAACACATCAATGTATTACCATCTTATTCACAGATTTATAAAAAGATTTCGCTTAAGCAAAGAAGCATTTAAGTACGTTCTCTTGAAGTTAAGTTTCCATAACCAACAACTATCAACCGCAGTACCTCCAGTTTTGCAATTGGCATCCACACTTTCCCTCCTAGCAAGCAGCAGTTATCAGCATTCAGTCGGCAACGATTACTTAATTGGGCTGGCGCAAAGCACGGTTTCGAAATTCACTTCCATCGTACTCCAGCAAAAGGAAGAGAATCTGTGCCGCCAAGACTTTATAAAATTTAATACGCAAGACCCACGTAGATGCGAGGAATGGTTTCTAGAAAAGTATAGAATACCTGGAGGTAACAAATTATTTATTTTATGTAATGTAAATCAAAAACATATTTCCTCTAAGTCATCGGGTGTATAGACGGGACGCACATAGGGTTTCAGAAAACCATTCTCATTCTCTGAATGAGCACATGTTCCTTAATCGGAAACGGTTCCATAGTTTAAGTGCCATGATAGTAAACCAAATCTTACTTTACTAATATAATTATGTGAAATTCGTTATCAATTTTCCAGATTTGCGATCATAAGTACAAAATCAATGCCATCAACTCGCAATACGGAGGTGCCGCCCACGATTTCTTCATATGGAAACATTCCGATCAACGGAGATACCTCGAAGATCAATTCTATCTTAATCAAAATCAAAATTCGTGGCTCTTAGGTGAGAATGCGACGTAGCAATAACTTTGCGATGCATTATTTTGTTTATTCTTACATATAGGTGACTCCGGGTATCCGCTTGAACCGTAAACCTTTGGACGGCTCAAGCGAATCACTTTTTAACGAAGTTCATTCAAAGGCGCGTTGCATGGTTGAAAGGACAATTGGAATCCTCAAAGGCCGATGGAGGATAATGGGAAACGAGAAAAAATGTAGATACAAACCTGAAAAAGTCCCCAAGTTAGTTAATGTGTGTTGTGCTTTGCATAACGTCTGCGTTAAGTTTAAAATACCCTTTAATTTACCAAACATAATTCCCGAAGATGAACCAATACCAATTGAATTTGAACTGTCATCACAACTAACAAGAATCGGAGAGAAAATTAGAAATCATATCAAATGCTCTCTTAATGCCAATTAAATTTTTCTTAGTTCAATTATGTACATACTTCATTTGTTTTATTAAAGATTAAGATTAAGATTATTAAAAACAAAATAACGAAAAATCACATTTCGGATTTGACTTCTCAAAATAAAAAACGTACATACTCGTATGTAGTAGGTAATTCACAATAAATTAAGAAAAAACCATTTCTGATTCAGTTGAAGTTTGTAAAATATCCAATTGTAGTGCTTTGATTTGAATTTCAATTTGATGTAGTCCCGAAAAACTTTGATGTCTCTCTTCTTGAATTTTGAGAAGCCTGCCTTTCTTGAATATCAAGCAGTCTATCGATCTTCTTCATTCAAGTTTTTTATTAAACTCTGCTCCGGATTTTATATGTTCTTGAAAGAGCAACATTTTCGGATCAAGATTTGTTTTTCTCATTCGCGGTTTGGTTTTAGTTTAGTCAATGCGTTCTTCGTTCTTTTTATTGTTGTTCTCATCATTGTCAGAAGCCACAATCATTTCAACCAACGGGAATGAATCACCGGAATTTTCCAGGAGCGGTGTTGAGCTTCTTTGTTTGTTTTGAGCGTTTCCAAATGTTTTAATGTTTACAAGGCCTTCCACAGCTGCTTCTAGCCTGATTGTTTCTATGATGTGCTCGTCAGCTTGGGTAAGAAATTTTTCTTCAGAAGGTCCGCCGCCAGTTCTATTTTTTGATGCTTTATTAAAAGATAATTTTTTCTTTGCTTGGCGTTTTTGGTCAGCAAAGACCTACAAGTGATACGATATTACAAATAAGATGTTTTAATGTGAAAACGAATTTATAGTCACCTTTTCTACAATTTAACAATTTAACGTCCTTAACTGGTGGACCAGCAATATTCAATTTTCTTGAGAGTTCTTTCCACAGTCGAATGCTAGTAGCTCTACCTTGAGCACAATTTGGCAACAAATTTTTTACCAGATTGGGGTGTTCCCTCATACGAGGGGCGTTCAATATATTCTCGGTATCGATATGAAGGAAAATGCGAATTCAATTTAAATTATTTTATTTTTCAATATGATCTCCCCTAACATCAATGTATTTGTTACATCTTGAGATAAGCTTTTTTAAACCCTCAAAAAAATTAATTTCCTCTTTCTCCATTTATTGCCGACTTGAGTTCTTCATCATCCGAAAATCTTTTTCCACGAAGACATTTTTTCAAATCCGGAAACAGGAAATAATCACTAGGGGCAAAGTCTGAACTGTAGGGTGGGTGTTGGATTTCTTCGAAACCACGATCTCGCGCAGCAGCCTTGGAAACTCGCGCCGTGTGAACAGGAGCGTTGTCATGAAGAAGCAACACACCCGCTGCGAGTTTACCCCGTCTTTTCTTTTTAATTTCCTCCCGCAAATTATGCAAAGTGGAAGCGTAGGATGTGGCGTTGATGGTTTCACCTTTTTTTTTGTACTCAATGAGCAAGATTCCCTTTGAGTCCCAAAAAACTGTGGCCATGAGCTTCCCGGCAGACGGAGTGACTTTGAACTTCTTCGGGGGTCTGTTCCTTTTTTATGCCACTGCATGGACTCTTGTTTGCTTTCAGGGTCATAGTAGTGGACCCATGTTTCGTCCCCAGTAACAATTCGATCCATAACACCGTCCGCGTTCTCACTACACATCTCCAAAAGCTCTCTACAGCATGCGATTCTCACTTTTTTCTGAGGCGCTGTGAGCATTCGTGGCACCCACCTTGCACTGACCTTTGAAAGGTTAAGATGGTCATGAAGAATGGTGTGAATGGTACCAATTGAAAGCTTGGTGATCTCTGCCATCATTTTCACTTTTATTCGGGCATCCTCAAGAACAAGTTTTTCGACTTCTTTGATGCTTTCTCCCGTACAAGCAGTAGCCGGGGCGCCGGAGCGGGGGTCGTCTTCAATGCTCTCTCTGCCTCTCTTGAACTCACTTGACCACTTTTGCACAGTTGATAATGAAGGTGCGGAACCCTGGTAAACAGCCACCATCTCTTCATGAACAGTTTTTTGACTTTTTCCTTGCTTAGTGAGAAATTTAATTACAGCGCGATGCTCAATTTTCACCATCATCGTCTCAGTTGCCATTATGATTCTGTTTAACTAGAGATAAAACGCAAATTAATAATTATATTTATATGAAATTTTACATGAATGCACTAAAATAATAGTTTTACTTAATAAATAAGTCAATTTATATATACAACTACAGCTTCACCCCGATACCGAGAATAGTTTGAACGCCCCTCGTATATTCCGCCATTAAATTTTTTTGTGTGCTGTTCAATTTAATGCCACTTGTCCTGAAAATTGTGTGTTCCATGTTATTAAAATGTTTTAAATAGTTTTTTTTTTTTCATTTCAAATCACTTTACTTGTAACAGTAAAACAAATACTTACATTTTGTTTATAATCCTTTGTTGAGTACGTGCCAAAATTGAATTACGAATGCTTTTGACTTATCGATTGACTTATCGAAAGAACGTATACGTTTACGTATATGTTGACGGGTGGCATAATATCGCATTACGTTACGAGTTGTTCGATCACGTATGACATAATACCAAGTAGTCACTTTTACGTGAAGAGTCATCCGTTCACGGATGCGGTGATTTGTCCCGTGGTGTTCAGTGTTGCATTCTTGAACTAGCTTGGAAGTCGTAACAGGGCCCATGAAGGCTTGGCTGTCGGTACAGATGCAAATGCTTCGCACCCTCCATCAATTTTTCATAATATAAGTAGTTCACTGCCATCAGGATTACGTATATTGAATTTTAGAAGACAGACGTTAGTTTTCCGAACAAGGCACGAAAACGCAAATTATCGACCTCCACAAAGGCACCAGCGCCACATCTATTCAGCAATAGTAGGTTTAATTGCATCAGAAGGTATGTCCATAACACCACAGCCTAAAGTCAGTGCGAAGGTCGTCAAAGCTCAAATGCGTGTTGGACTAAAGACCACTACTGTCAAAATGGAAGATGGCTTTTGAGAGTGCATCTTATAATATAAATATCAAGAGGAAGCATCAGCCCCTCTATAACAGAAGAAGGCGCTCTAGGAAATCTCTCCATGCATCGAAGAAAGACCGTTCTTCGGAATTTTGTATATACAGCAGAGATGTGCTTCGGGAATTTATTGTTATGTGTTTTGCCTTACCTTGCTCTATCGCTATTCTTATCATCAGTGCTATAACAAAATCGCCTGAAGCATTCCGTTCCTTCAAAGTTTCACTCCAATTACCCGCCCCACTAAGATTTCTCATCAGCTTACGCTCAAGCCCACTTTCGGACGTGCTCTGAAATATTTTGATTCTTTCCTAACTGAGCAAATCGGTTGTGAAATGCCCGATCGAGCTCTTTGTGTCCTACACATTATAACCTTCAAACATTCAAAACCAACGCACTAGGTATCTTTCTTTTTTTTCTCCCCTTGGACGCGCAATACTTCGTGAATAGTGGTTAAATTGGATCTGCACGAGTATGCGGCCCTTCTAATTGTTGGGCTGTGAGCGGTCTATTCTAGCATCCCAAGTCAGGATCCAGAGATATTTCATTTTCAGGGATGATCAACAACGGATGCGCCCTCGACATTAGTTAGGCTCTTTCTGGAGCCAGTCACCCTATTCGCGCATATGAGACGTTTCTGTGATCCATTAAACATTGATCTCCCACTATCTTTATTTCAGCATGCCGCCTACTTATCGACCACACAGGTCATATAAGGTACCAGCCACTCTGCGCGCCCTCACGTGACTAACCCTGATCATTACTCTAGTCATGTATATAACCAACCACCACAGCAACAATAAGAAGCGCTAAAAGCAGGTCTTAGAAAAAGACTACTCACACAAGAGCTTAAAGACCTTGAAAGAATGCATTCTAATACAACCACAATCTTGTTAGTCACACCAAAATTTGTCTCCGAATTTAATAACTAAAATTTACCTTGACGTGCAAACAACAACATTTATGAACATTCATTTCTTTCCTCTTGAAACCCGCCTGGACTTTTTGGGACTTCTGCGTCTACCTCCACTACGACTTCTAGCCGTGCGATTCCTCGTTTTCGAGGCATTTCTTGATCTTCCCCTTGCCAGGCTCATCAGAGACTCCTTAGCAGTTCTAGGCGTTGATCTATTTCTGGTACTGGAGTCAGCATAATCACTTACAACCATCGCAGAACGAGTCGAATTGACATCTCTGGGGTTTTTCAACAGATATGCCATTGGAACTGTCTCGCTCCGCACTGTAAAGACACCCAGGCGCTTGCCCATGTCAATGGTGGCTTCTAGTTCTCTATTCAAATTGTTCACCTTCAATCCCTCCTTCTGGAGTTGATCTCTAACATTTTGCAGAAGTACCCGCTGGACCTCACCTGGAATTGTTTTTTTAATTAGTTTCCCATGAACCCTTAGATATTTGATAGTCCTTACGCATTTGAGGCTTATGACTGAGTGCATCAAGGATGTATGGAAACAGCAAATTTTGCGTTGAAGTCATTTCAAAATTCCTCAAATAACAGGATTACACCAGGCGAAATAGTTTTCGAAATAAATTCTCGAAAACGAGTATCCTGCCGTTGAAAACTCAATCCGGGGAGTTTGTTTATTCTGTGTATCTGTGGGTACAGTGCTTTTTCTGCAAAGTGCTTAAGGATTAAAGTACGTGCTTTGGAAGCAATTGCATTTAGTGGTCCTAGCAACAGGTAATACAATACGATGAATTGGAAATATACATAGAAGGAAAGGGTGGGGAAGGACCTAATGTCACTTTTTTTTGTTGTGAAGGGAATACCTATAAAGAACTGCCATTTAGCTGAGGTTTACTGGGAACGGTTCCAAGTTATGCTTCCACAGAAATCTGCTGGAATTGTACTTCCTGAGGAATGAGATCAAATATGCGGGAGTTGATACTGAAAAAGGTCAACGTGAAGAACTGCATAAGTCGCTGGAATTTGATATTCCGAAAATAGAAGAGATAAGTGACGAGAAGATGAAAATACGCTAAGGAATCACAAATGTCGTGAGATCGTCGAAAACAGGAAAGTCGTACGCCAAGTTGAACATAACGCTGATCGATTTTCTGGCAGTACGCCGGATGGCGAAAAGAGAAGCGTTGCATGAGCTGAAAGTTTCTGCAGAAGGACTTTACCCAGCCCAGTTAGTCGCGTATAGTACTTGTGATCACAAAGTAAGGGGGCGAGAGTATGCTCTGATTATGGAGCTCCAATTCAATCGAGAATGATAAAGGAACGACACCGATACCCGATGGCAATCATAAAAGATGCTATTGTTAAGCTGACAAACATCTTGTGTAATTTTTCCATGTGAACATTACGAATCCTTTAAGGCGCTGTTCGTGCTATGTAATAGTCGTACATGCCTGTTGATTAACGTGGAAGACATCATAATATTCACAAAACCCCCTGAGAGGGGGTTGGGAAGGTATTGACATTAACCAGTGGAGCACGGAGCGACAACTACTTGGAAGAAATGTAACTTTTTTTGGAGAAAGTAAGAGGATTGCGAGAGATCCCAATGCTTGTCAATGCAAAACATACACGAAGCCTCCTATATTGTTCCTGACCGCAAAGACCTTATGCAATTTGGTACGTAGAGCGGTTCGTTTCGCGAGAGCGAGGACGAGTTCGCTACGATAAGCAATCTAAAGGCATACATGAAGTCTTCCTTTGATACGTTGTTCCTTCCGCTGGAAAACGAAGATTGTTCGAGGCCCGGATCAACCCCGGGCAGTTTATTTAATGCTTAGTACAAACATTTAATTGAAAAACTAAACTTAAAACTAACATAGAGGCAAGGGGTCAAGGAGCTTGGAAGAGGGAATTTCGAAGACTGGTTTTGCCGATGTTGAAGTCGAACCCATTAACTCATTGTTCACAGTTCGCAGCATTCTGGACAAAGGTTCGTTACAGCCGTAGTCGGTTCGGTGAAAGTTGATGCGGAAGAGGGGTGCTGACCTAAGGTAGCTTGTATTGATATTAATGGATATCATTTGAAGCAGGGTGCCAGGAGCCAGTGAGTAGTTGATGAACAAAGAGTACATCAGCAATTTCTCGGCGTTTTTTGAGGGGCTGTAGATTAATTAGTTTTAAACGACCGCTGTAAGGAGGCATCTTACAGATATGTCTGTGCCTCAGCAGAAATGCAATATGGGAACCAAAGTAATATCCGCCAAATGGAATAATGAAACGCTACGAAGCTGATATTTTGTTTCTAAAGGAAACACAATTACTTTTAAGCTAATGAAAGGATATTTTTACTCTTACCGCCGTTTGTGCTTCTGAGACACGATTAAACATTTGGAAAAATGCGCGCAAGCTCACTGTCAAATGTGTGAGAAGAAGATTCACTATATACTCTGAGAACGGCTAATTTAGATACTGGGTGCCGAAGCATTCCTGATTTCCTGCGAACATCGACTCGTCTCACCACTCCATCAGTGCCTTGATAAGCACGTTCCACTTTTGCTCCTTCAGCGGCTCTGTTTTTTGACACCACTTGGCTCTGCGTATCAGAGTTGGCAGGTATTCCAAGATCACAGCGTTTCCAAAACCAATCTCTGAGTTGGCGGGCAATTTGCCATTGCTTCCGAAGACTCCGAGGCTGTGTTTGCTGTTCCAAGTAGAAAGTGGTTCGGCGTAAGTGGCTTCTCCTGGTCCACGGAAATTGGCAAACAAGTCAGAGGTCGTGAATTAATCACATTTTCTGCTTCGATAATCGGGCATTGTAACGTGTACTCCCGAGGTGAAACTTCCTTAATTCTGAGTCGAAGTATCTTCTTTACCACTGGACCATACGCTCCCAGATACCCCCTCCCGATGGGATGTTAGGACAGTTGAAAACCCATTCAACAGCTTTGGCTGACAGCTCATGATGGATACGGCCACAATCAAACACCTCGTTCAACCGTTTCGCCTGCTTGTACTCCTTGACGGTTTATGAAGTTGCGAATGGTTAAAATCCATGCGTCCGTTGACAGGTCGTAGGCAACTTCTAGGTGAATGGCTCGGACAACAAGGCACGTAAGCAATGCCACCCAATCTTTTGGCAGAGATCCCATCAATGGTGCAACAGGCATAGTTCATTGTAATTTACATAGACAACATCTGGCAATCATCCTACGCATGACTTGTCGAAGGCGCGGAACCCAATACAGGCGGCGAATTTCGCAGATAGTGGCCTCGACGTTCTGATGTTTCATCATGGAATGATAATGCATCACAACCAACTCAGTGAATCCATGATCAGACGGCAACATGATAGGCCTTCTTGAGTCGTGTGGAAGCCAGCTGGCTGCATCAATTAGGCCATTGACACGTAAGACTCCTTTCTCATCAAAGTACGGCAAAAGATTGTACAGATGACTTCCTTTATTCAGCCATTTACCATCTTTTAGTCGGTTGATGTCGGAGGCATACGTTTCAGATTGTGCTTGGCGGTATAACACAAGTTCGGCTGCATATAGTACTTCCGTTGTCGGTCTTTTGGGTGGTGTTATGTGACATAGTGCAGACGTAACGCATTACGTATGCGATTGTTCTTTTCAACTTTAAAAGGGAAGAGAATTGGAAAAATTTTATGAAGATGTTACTTACAGCAAGAAGAGCGAATTTTGAAGGGAGCTCCTTGTCTTCATTGTATTCGCACTGACTGACGTCGAAATCAGCGAACCACAAGTGCTCTTTCATTTTTAAGAAATCTGGTCCAATCAACCACCTTGACGAAGGGCTAAAATCGATCTGGGTATTCGATCGAGTAGCTTCATCAGCGACATTGTGCTGAAAAGGTATCTACCTCCAATTGGACAACTCCAGAAGAGGCAAGAATTTCAGCTACCCTATAAGCTGCAAAGGGCTTGTAGCGGCTTGGACTCAGTCCAAAGGGCACAGTGGCTGATGTGTAGGGTAATATGGTCTTTGATGATTGTTTGCATCAATCGTGTTCCGAGAACGGCAGCTTGGAGCTCGAGGCGTGGAATAGTCATCGGTTTCAATGGCGCGCATTTGCTCTTGGCGCAAACAAATGCGGTAGATACAACTTCGTCCAGGCTCTGGGATCTCCAGTACGCTACGGCTGTGAATGCTTCTTCACTTTCGTCAACAAAAATGTGTAGTTGAAGCTACTTTGGGGAAGCGTTGAAGAAATAGTGGCATGGGACCCGAATTTGTACCACTGAGCTCAAATTCTTACACCTCTTGGTCTAGACTGCGTTGATGTTGCTAGGTATATAGCTCATCCCAAAGTAGATCACACCTTCACACCTCGCGCATCAATAGTTTCGCACTGATCGAGACGTTTGCCAATAATCCGAGTGGACCAAAAACCGACATGTTGACACTCAGCAGCTGTCTCCTCGAAGGACATGGTTTTCCAGCAATAATCTCGGGATCAACTTTCTGGTATCTAAATGTTTCACTCGTGGGCTGCCAAAACATACCGAGCACCTTCTCTGTAGCCAGACTTCCATCGACCTGGATGGCCTTTGCAACTGCGACCATTAAAGATTGTGCTGCGTCCTTTAAAGCTGTTACGACTTCTTGCGAAATGCGAATCCAGCTCTCTTATGTATTTCTCGAACTTACTTGGTGATGGTGATGGTGATGGCTTCATCTGTTGACTCAAAGCTAACCACGAGATCATCAACGCAATGGTGTAGCAGGATAGACAGCACGACCCTCGCACAAGTTTCTTGATGTTTCAAGGCATTGGTGGATTTGACGTGTTGGGCAGCGCAAGGTGAAGAAGCAGCGCCGAAATTCATGACTAGCATCACGTTAACATTAGGTGGTACATCTTCGTTGCCGTCGGGCCAGAGAAACCTCTGTGCACTCCTATCCTCTGGTTGGATTACGACTTGATGGTACATTTCACGAATGTCTCCACAGCACTGAATGCATTGGCTGGTACTCATGTAGTCCTTTCAATAAACAAGAATTAAGTGATATCCCTTCAACTGAAGCGGCGGCATCAAACACCAGGCGAAGCTAGCCCCGCTACTAGTTCGTGTAGAGAGTCTTCATATGGATTAATCAGTAGGCATGACATCTTTGTTGGCATAGAAACTTTCGTTGGTCTAAATACTACCCATCTCTGCTCCGTGGCGGCAGAGTACGGTCCTCCTTCTCGAAGTTGAATGGTCTTGCTTGGTAGACCCAGGTGACAATGGTCTAAGCCAGTGAGTATTTTAGGTACGACATCATCATAGGGCAGCGGTGGTAAATACTTAAAAATTGTTTGTCCTAGCGTAAGTCACACTCGTTCAGGCTTTGCATCGATTGGCGAATATTAGGAATGCAGTAGACGTTGCGAAGAACATGTTTTTTATTGATACGTACACCACTGATGTGAACATTGACCACAGTTGCAGGTTCTTTGGTGACCCTCCCACAAAACCATCGAAGATACAAGTTGTGATGATAGCCATCCAAGCCGAGTTATTTTATGAAGCTTTGGTTCTACTCCTGTACGACACCCACCACTCTTACTGTCTTTTACCGTTGATATCAAATTTGCAACTTGTCTTAACCACTTGATGAAATCGACTACATATAGTTGGATACGGTTGAATCTTTGCTGCATATCCGACCTACTCAATCCTCTGACTCATGGGAAGTTTAAATACGAGCTCCTTCGTGGGGTTGACTAGGTGGTGATGGTCATTAATAGATGACATGACACCGATTATTAAGAAATCGAAGCCATTTGCCGAACCGACTGGAGTTAGCTAACTGATCTGGACTCACAAAACTAGAATGGAGCTGCTCCATCAGCAGGTTTAGTTTGTCTGCATGAATCAACATACACTTTTCTAAATTAGTGTAAGCTACAGTTGATTCGGCATACGCTGTGGAAACATGGGCCAATCTTCTGGATCGCCGCTGAATTCAGGTAAATCCTGAAGCTTTTGAGGCGCAGTAAACTGTTGCTGGGATGTACCACTGTAGCTTCTAGTAGAGTTCGAAACGGAATACGGTGCGTGATTATGTGGAGAATACCATGTGGACAGTGATGATGATGATGATAGCAGATGTGGCTTGAGTAGTCATACTTGGCAATGAGCCACTAAAATTCGATGATATCAATAACGGGTTGGCGAGCGATCTGGATGGCACTGGAGGTGAATTACGTGTTGCGGCAGTGAATGTGACATGCTAGTTGTGCTTGGCAATGAACGGCCAAATGGTGTCGTACGTCAATCATATTTGACATTTGTGAACTAAACAGCTGCAGTATACAAACAGACAACCAATGGAGCGCTATACTCCACAAGAGCGTGGAAAAGTTGTGTCGATGTTTTTGACCAATAATCGGAGGAGTCGTATTTTTTTGAGGACGCCATCAGCAATACGGTCACGGTTACTGTGCGAACGCTACAGGGCCATGATAAACGATAATAATACCGGTAGCTGGATAGACATAGTGTGGTAAGCGTTATTTGTTAATCTACTTACGGCTGAATAATGAGTAACGGCGTTAGATAACGGTAGTGTCAACTGTGCAATTGACGGGGCACATGAAACGGATTGCACTGGTTTGGTTAAGAAACGCTTCCTTTCAAGAGTTCCACTGCAGATCTCGTTCGCTCAATTTCATCTGGGTGGTCCTGAGCTCACTTTCAATAGCGCTGAGTTGCCTTTGCAATGCTTCAAGAACATTCTGTTAGTGTGCTGCAGCAGTAGTTGGATCCTTTTGAAAAGTTTTTTCCTTATCCTTGGAGGTATGCTCCAATGCGAAAGAAGCTGCTGTTGGTGCGGCGAATGAAAGGATATCCGCCGTTTGTGCTTCTGAGACACGATTAAACATTTGGAAAAATGCGCGCAAGTTCGCTGTCAAATGGTTAAGAAGTACATACTGAAGTGAGTGCAACAACTATATTTTGATTTTTGACTGATAACATGAAAGATCTGTTTGTTGATAAAATATTGTTGTTCGCTTAAGGGCGTTTTTTCAGACTGTCCAAAGTAGTAAACCTCTTAATGAAAATCGGAGGAGTTTGCGTCGAATAGCTTCAATTCACTTAAAGTGACTTTCGTAGTAAGGAGACCAAACTTGGCTAGCATATTCCAGTCTGGGCCTAACGTATATAAGGTAAAGGAATTTAGTGACGTATGGGTTAGAGAATTCATTGTTCATTAGAAGAATTAGCTTTGTTCATAATATTATTAATATGCGCCCGGAAATTGAGTTTTTTCTCTTATACTATATAACACTAAATCGCGAAGTAGGGTAACAGGTGCCGATGAAATAGAACCTTGGTGGTGAAGGCACACGTGTACGTGAATTAGTTGTAGTTTGGCATTTGCTAACATTAAGCTCCAAATTTCCAAAATTCTTTTGCACGAGGTTAAAAAGCTATTCAGATCATCTTGAGAGCCAGAGGATATATAGATGTGTTTATCGATTTTCATATCATCTGCATAGATGGAAAGGCGGGACTATTTCATAATGAAATCAACATCATTGATTGCCAATGTAAATATCAGAGGGCCGAGTTGGCTTCCTTGAGGTATACCAGATGTAGCTTCAATGAGATCAGAAGCAGAAGATCTAAAAAGAATCCGGATCAATTACATCGATTTCGTTTCCGTTTTCTACTGCACAGAGAGTAGTAGAAACGAATTCCGTTAAATTAGTAAACACCCTTTTAGAAAACCTCGCTGGTAAGGAGAGAAGATAGGTTTGCAGTGAAAGAACATTCACTTGCAATTTTAGCCTTCACATACAGGGTGAATGACTCGAACTCCAACTTTTTAAAATGCTATAATTTTTTTATTTTTTGATAAATTTTATTGTGCCAAAGCTAAAAATGTTGGAAAATACATCAATTTTCAAATTGTATCAGTAGTTTTCAATATGTCCACCTTTGACGAATAATGGCCTTGAGACGGCTGAAGAAAGCATCGCACGATGCACGCAAGTGGCTCTGCGGTATTTGGCCCATTCCTGGCGAAGTACTTGTTTGAGGTGGTCCATACTTTGGTATTTTTTAGTGCCAACCTTCGCCTTCAAAATACCACAGACTGAGAAATCCAACGGATTTGCATCCGGAGAATTTGCAATCCATTGTGTCGAAGAAATGAAGTGTTTAACATTGTTTATGAATCAATCTTGGTTGACGCGCGCTTTGTAAGACGGTGCCGAGTCTTGTTGAAATGTCCACGGTCTCCGACCGAAATGATTGTTTGCCCAAGGCTTCAATACTGCCTCTAAGACAGTTTCACTGTATACGATCGCATTAATTTTGACGCCACGGTTCAAAAATACGAGCGGAGAGCAACCATCGGCGGGTATGGCGGCCCAAACCATCACCATCGGTGATGGCTGCTTTCTAGTGGCCGTCCGAAGGTGTAAATTTTCGAAGGACCTCTCCGGCAAGTAAACTGGGTCATTTTATTTGTTGACATATTGCTCGATAACAAATGGCGCCTCATCGGAAAAAACAAAATTCGGCAACTCACCACTTTCGTGCAAGCGTAGCAACTACTTCGCTCTTTCGACTCTAACTTTTTTCTGTTGCGGTGTAAGATCGTGTGCTTTTTGGAACTTCAATGGCTTGAGCCCAAGCTCATTTTTCAGTATGTGTTACATGCGTTCCAAAGATATGTTGAGCTCACGAGCCATTTTTCTTCCACTTCGACGCGGATTTCGCTCAATTCGAGCCTTCACTTACCGAACCATCTCTGCCGATGTTACTGTTTTTTTATGACCACCTAGATGGCGTTTTGCAATGCTGCCAGTATCACGGTAACGAGCTATGGTTCGAGACACAAATGATTTATTCACGTTGAGGTTCTGTAGGGCTCTAACGATAGCTACTTGTGGTTTTCCAGCCAAATGTTAAGCAATCACACTATCACGTTTGAATTCCATCACGGATAAAAATTTTTCAACACAGCTGAGACCCAAATCGTTTCAAGGACTTGTAAATAATAAAATTATCTGTCATGTTTCAAAATTTGAGCTCATTGTCATGAACGGTTTGGAAATTATAGCAGTCTGAAGTTGGCTGCAGTTCGAGTTATTCAGGGTGTTGCCAGATGCAGTTTCTAGGAACCACAACGAGGAGATAAAAAAAGCACTTCACGCAAATTTGAAATGGTGCGCTAGTGGCCTAATTCATATGCTTCTGAAATACAAACCTTTGGCATGAAGGTTTTTGCATCCCGAATACCTGCCTACCAAACATAGGGACGACAAAATCTCAATTTAAAGTTAGAAACGTTGGAATTTAGTGACTTTCACAATTATTCACGGATCTGTGGAGAATGAACGGTAGCATATGAGGCTTAAACTACATAGTGAGGGCTTGCTGACCTCACAAGTACGAATATATGCATAAATGAGGAATATATGCATAAGTCAGGAAACAGTTTGAATATGCGACATATTGATGAACTTGGACAAAAAAGAAATATCCCAGTGGCTATCTTAGTCAATATGAAATAGTAAATCACATTCTGAGGAAAAAATATTGGTCATCTTTGTCATTTAGCAATCTGCAGAGGTACTCCTTACTAATTTTCAATACCGACTGTAGCGCTACAATAGCTCCTTCCATTCTTTTTCTGGGAAGCCGATGTTCCCGCAGTGCCATGTATTCATAAATATCGTGAGCGGCTATCGTCCTTCATTGAAGCGCCGCCACATTTGTCAATCCAGGGGTTTCATCGAGGTGTTCGGGTGAAACTTGGCATATTAGATGTGGGGTTACTAATGACTTGCTGACAATATAGGACTTCTCGAAATGTTTTAGGAGACTCGACCAGTCACTTGCAATTGTAACTGTTCGACTTTTCTGAAATATTGAAACCTTGGCTAGAATAAGATAGGGGCCTGAGTCGATGTTGCTCCTTGAAAAGCTCAGACATCGAGAATATTAGAGTTGCGTCTTGCCTCGATTGCAGTTCCGTTTATTCCTTCTGCTCTCTATAGTAATGAAAAAAAGAAAGATGTCAGAGTTTACGTTTTCTTTTCCCACCCATCCCATCGCACATGATGGATGGCATCAACATCCGCTTTGTAGCAGTTTATGGCTGTCGCATTGAGTGCATATGAAGTGTTGTGCCTCCAAACATTCCACAGCAACATAACCGAAAGTTGTTGTTCGTTTAAGATTTCCTGTGATCGTTAACAGGAAGTCCATCCATATTCGACGATTTAACGCGGTCAGCCTGGTAACCCGACAACGAGGCACGAGGCAGCAAGGATGTACAGGTCCTACGGCCTAATCCCACTATGGGCTTTCATAAATATTTATTGAATATTTGATTCATCGCAGCATCTCTTCTTTTTTTTGTCGCAAAAACTTTTAGACGACCTGTCATTTTCACTTTCTGATAAAAAATGGCTTTGAAAGAACTAAATCAGGATTTCCTCAAATGTATTGAGGACATAATGTACTCGACAGTTAACATTCAAGATCCTTATGGTAATTTTGATTAAATTTAGTTGTCATATTCATTTTTGGTTGCCCAAGCAGATAGAGTGACGACCATGCAATGGATACGAAGACTTCAAAATTTAGACGACAAGGCCGTACCTGCTGCATCTCTTCGGAACGAATATGCAAACTTTTTGCGAATTACCTTGGACAACGAAATTGTTCACTTGTGTGCCCCATTTAAGGAACCGCCACCTGAAGGTCAACTTAGACCATTAGCCGAAGTGTTGGCCAATGGCATCGCAAGAAAATGTCCTCCTATACCAATGACAGGTTTGATTTGCGATGTTGAGGTTGTTTTTGAATGCAATCACGAAAATGAAAAAAATCTTTCTAGGACCAATGGAACCAGTAATGTTCCGAATGAGTGATGATGGAAGGGCTTACACAACCATTAAGCAGTCACCAGATGGTGGGATCTATTGCTATATGGCTGTTACACCAAATGACATTGGAAAATAAAACTAAAATTTGTTGTTCCTTTTTTTTTGTATTTTTTTGAACGCAGTATCCTTGAAATTATGTCAGCGGCTATGTTGGGATTTTATAGAATTTGATGGGAACGCGATTCTCCTTCTACCGCGCTTTTTTTTATTTCGGCGAACTTTCATCAAACTCTCATGGATGTGGAACACCGAAGAAATATAGTTTTTTTAGTTTTAGTTTTAAACGCATTTTTATTTTCTAAATCATTAACTCTTACGTACTAACAAAAAATGCTTAAATGCTAGCTTAAAATTACTTAACAAACTTATACTAACTTACTGGCCCCACACAGGCACTCTAAGCTACTCTAAACTCTTATATATATGTCTTTCGACTTTGATTACATTTTATTTATTAATACTTATTTTTTATGCTTAAGGCTAAGAAAAAATTTAACAAAAAACTTAGCATATGGACATAATTTTTTTATTTCTTATAAAAACTTAATATCTAACTTAAAATAAACCTTAGTCTACCTAACCTACCTATACAATACACACATACACACACATAGACATTATACACAATTACATACATATACCAGTATATACCTTTATATATACTAATATATATATATATATTTCTTAAGTGCTAACCTAAACCTATGCAAGCTGGCCATCGCTATTTACAGAACAAATAGACTGGTCAGCTCTGCCTCATTAGTGAGGCTGGTCTGTAATTGACGGAAACGACGACGTAACATCTTCTCCATCATTCAACCACCAGAAATGCTGGTGCTGCTGAACGACATCCCTCTTATCGCGATTCCCCACCGCCCTACTGAACCTGAGACGATCCACACTGCCGTGTGCGACGTCTCTGTTGTAGTTGAGTCGCCTGTCCCCAGCTTTTCGAGCGACATGGAAGATTAACGGGGCCGCTGACCTATCCTGGATCAACCCTATCTGATCTAGGTAGAGGAATGCTTCCGGTGGAACGAAGCCGTCAGAGCGCACTCTCTCGTGGTAAAGGTAGTTGGGGTAGTAAGCCCCATATATCAGGTTATTCGTCGAGGTCATTGCTCTTGCAATGTGCCTTCGAGTCAGCTTAATTACGAAGTTGTCCACTCGCATTAGGTTCGCCCTGTTGTAAAGGACCTCATTACAATAAAATTTTTTGTACTCCGACTCTGGTGTTCTGTACAAGCGAAGGCAAGCCCTAAGGCAAGCCCTCTCAAACACCCGAATCTTTTCCATTAAGCTTGCTCGTACATTGAACCACACGGGGCACCCGAATACCAGCATGGGACTGATAAGGGCCATGTAGCAGATTACCTTTACCCTCGCATCGGGTTGGCTGCTATAAAACAGTCTCTTTGTAAGGGCAAAAGCACCTTTGGCTCTGGCCAGAGCAGCATCTACATTTTTATCAAAATACAGAAACTGATCTAGCCAGATCCCAAGGTATCTGACTACATATCGACAGGCAAGAGGCTGCCCGCGTTGTCCAATGATCGAGAACTTTCGCCAATTTTTTCTAGTATCCCTAGAGGCTCCAGACAACGGCGTCCTAAAGAGAATGGTTTCCGACTTCTGAAAGTTGATTTTCAACTTCCAGTCATCGCAAAATCGTCTTATCTTATCGAAGTCACGCTGCAAGAGAGTATTAATGACCTCGATTTTTGGACCTGTCCTGTACGCTATCAAATCGTCTGCGTACGCAATAGTATGGGGAAGTGAACCTATCAGATCGCTTGTATAAATGTTGAAGAGGATCGGCGAATTGACCGCGCCTTGCTGAAGACCATTTTTAATTTGAAATATTCCAACAGAAGTCACATCGCCATTTTTCACGATGAACTGTCTGTTGTTTAGCATATTATAAAGAATGTACAAGAGTGGTTTACTGATCCCCAGCCTAGTCAGCTTATAGAAAAGACCCTCTAACCATACGGTGTCGAAGGCCTTCTCCAAGTCAACAAGGCAGGCACCAGTACATTGGTTTTTGCCTTTATTCCATTGGATATCGGACACCAGTTTAGACGCGGCATGTGAGATATCATGTCCCGCCTTAAAACCGAATTGATTATCCGGAACTATATGTTTGTCCTCAACCCACCTAGAGAGAGCTCTATTGATTACTTTTTCAAACACCTTACTGATATTCGGAAGGAGACTTATCGACCGGAGATTCGCTGGATTGGATACATCCTTTCCCTTTTTGGGGATAGGTTGCACCACCGCCGTTTTCCAATGCGCTGGATAATGTGCATTATTCATTGCATTATTAAACAGGGTGGTGTAAATGTCCACCGCTTCTAGAGGAAGATGTCGAAGCACGATGTTTGGAATACCATCGGTCCCCACTGATTTCTTAGCCCTGATTGTGTCGAAGATCTCATGGAGCTCTTCCTTCGAAATGAACGGGGGTAGGTCACCCTCTCTGGTAATGACATTGTTTGCCATATTTTCTTCGCTGAACCGGGTGAAACCAAAGCCTTCGGATCGCCAGTTCCCTATTTCATTTCGAATGTAGAAGTCGTGCACCAAGACGCGATTGTCCAGGTCATAATTAGGTCCAATGGTATCAGTGGCCTTGTATATTTCCTGGAAAGTCGCCCCTATGGCTTCAACCTTCTCCTGTGGATCCTCGATCACAAAGAAGTCGTCATCATCAGCGGCCTCATTTGGATCAATACCTGCTATTGTCAGTAACCGTTCGTTGTCTGTTGTCCGCGCTATTTTAAGACACTGAAGGTCGTTTTGATTTTTTCTCCGAAATAGTTTGTTTATTTGAGGGAACATATTCGGGTTGCTGGTGTTTACAGCCCGAACCCTGTTGTTCCAATATGAACTTACAGAAATTCTGTAATTCTCTTTTATTAACGTTTGAATATTTTTAATCGACGCCTTCAGTGTCCTAATCTCCGGGTCTTGTCTGTCAGTAAACTGTCTGTACAAGTTTTTGAGTCTTGTCAGAAGTCTACTTTTCTGTCGGTGCAGTGCATCAATAGTAGGATTGCGGAACAGGTCTTCGTTAGTCGTATGTCGATATCGCGGTATTGTAACGTCCATAGTTTGTTTAATTGTCTCGTCCATCTGTTTTAGGTAATTGTCGATCTCCTCGTTTGACAAATTCCTATTGGACGGTGGGTGGAGCGTACCGAAGAAATATAATCTACTTTCGGTGTACGTGTATCAGTTTTATCTTAACAACACTTTTGTCTTATCATATCACTTCGAACTTGTTTGTGGAAATAGTAGGCGCCATGAACTCGGACAACCTTTCTATCCAACAGTCCACCTAAGGTCTGTTCTTTTATTGGCATCCAGCTTTAATATTAATTTCCACGTAGAATAGGTAGAGTAGTTCCAATTTTGACGAGTTCATCGGCCCTATAGTTCCCTGGAATGTCTCTGTGGTCCGGCACCCAGCGAAGGTGAAGGTTGAACTGCTCTGCTATCTCCATAAGAGATGATCGGCATTCAAGGGCGGTTTTAGAATTTAATGAGACTAGGGACTTGATAGCGGCCTGAGCTTCCAAAAAGATGCGGATATCCCTTGCAGATATCACGTTTTTTTTCTTCTTTAATCGCCGAAATTTCCGTCTGGAACACGCTACAGTGATTTGGAAGACTGAAAGAGGGGCTTTAATTGAGCTTATCTGAGAAAACACCGCCACCAACCCCGCTATCGATTTTAGACACATCTATGTAGAAGTGGATTGACTTGCTCTCCATGAAAGCATCTTCCTTCCAGAAGGACCTAGAGGGAAAGTTTACATGGAAGTAATTGCCAAACCAAAGTTCAGGTATGGTGTAATCGATGTTCTCTGTTAGGATTCCTAATATTGTGTATTCAGAATATTAGTGTGGCCAAATGAATAAATTATTTGCCCACTCTGTAGTCGCTTTAAGGCGAATAGCTGCAGTCGTAGCTAGTTTCCTGCTGAAGATATCGAGGGGTGTCAAGTGAAACAGAATGTCTAATGACGCGGAGGGAGTAAGGCTGTTCTTTGGACTCGGCATAATTTGCTGCAGTTGACTGCATTGTCTAAGGCCGTCCACCAGATAATAACCCCGTAGGTCTTAACACCGAGATGTATAGCCAAGGGATTATGCGAGGTTTAAGGCACCATTTATTCCCAATGGGTTCTTTGCCGGCACTTAGGTGAATCTACAATTCGATGTGAATTTGGGCTTCAACCAATAAGCCTCTCCAGCCAATAAACCTCTCGATAGGTGCTTTCAGTGACACAACACTGGTTGGTTGAGGTCCTCTTGCACTTGCGTGCGCCACCTAAAATTTGGTCGTCCTCAGCTACACCGTCCCTCGGAGTTAGAAACGAAGACTCTTTGAGCCGGAGCTCCAAATGGCAGCAAAGACCGATGTCGATCTCTTCCATAATCCCCCAACAATACAAAAGGGACCAAAAAACAAAAAATCTGCGCGCTATATATCTATATAAATATAAACAGCCAAGTTTATCCTGTTTTATTGCACAGAACCGGAATGATTAAAATTTTTTACAAATCCAGTTTGGTCTTACAAGGAAAGGCCCTATTACTCAATTGGCCTCCGAAACCGAAGAAATAATTTTTCAATGATGGTCAAGCATTTTATGAAGACACAAGTGTCGGCACTTAAGCCCATCAACTTCTACCCTCACCTCATGATGTTACAACCTGGGAGCCTGGCAGCTCAAACTGAATTTAGGTTACCCATCTTTGGGTCAATTGCAGCTGCTGGCGAGAGAGAAGGCGGGCGTGTTCGCACCAGAGTAATTTTCCTTCATCAATACGGCCACAGAGGCATCCCATATAATATGCATCCAGGACTTAAGTCAGTTTACAAAGCCCCATTGAAATTGTATGCCACAAAATTGACGGTTTTCTAACTCTTCCTCTCCCGCTCCTCAAATCTGTATACAATAGTTCATTATTACTATTATTATTATTAACTTTATTATCTAGTAAAATAAATTACATTAATACTACATGGATTCGAGCACTAGCTACCAGGGCTTTCGGCTAGATAGATACTCGTAATTATAATAAGTAAAGTTAGGTCGTGAAATATCTTTGATTGATTTGAGTGATTCTGCTTTACATTTTAAATAGAGTTATTGATATTTAAGTTTTGTAATAGCGTAAAAACATTTTTTATGTTGCTTTCTGATGGGGATTTTAGGAGTTCAAGTAAGGAGCTGTTGCAGTTGATGATTTTTAATGTGTCCCTGACTTTTTGACAATTCATAAGGTGTTGTATAGATAAGGCAGTACTGTTGGCGCATAGGTGGCAGTTTGGTGGTTGACGCTTTGGTAATAAGTGGCTATGGATTAGAAATCTGTGGCCCAGTCGAAGACGAATGAAACATGTTAGCATGTTTTTTGTGCAGTTTACTGGGTATAAAGTTTTTTCTGCTTCTGGATTTATTGTGGAGTATTGGTGGATATACTGTTTCCATTCATCTAGTTCTATTTTCCTCCATAGCCTTCTTATTTCTTTTTGAAGATCTTTGCTGTTTTTAGGATTGAACACAATGAGCGGCTCATTGGACGCAGCCCTCGCAATTTTGTCGGCCTCTTTATTACTCTTAATTCCCATGTGACCAGGTATCCACATTATTTTTAATTTGGAAGGATTTTTTATCAGCTCATTTCGGATTGCCTCAATGACTGTGGATTTATTGTTGGTGTTCATTATGGAGTTGATTGTGGAAAGGCTATCTGTACATATGATTGTTCTTTCGGCTGTGGCTAGTTTAGCAGCTTGTGTACGGCTGTTGCTTCCGCTGAAAAAACTGAAGAGAATTCTGGTAGGAGTCCTTTAATAAGGGTTTGGTCATTTTCGTCCACCGCTACGAAAGATGTACAGTGTGCTGTCTTCGATCCATCGGTGAAAATAAACTTCCATTTTCTTGTTTTAAAGAAGTCGTGTAGTTCATTAAACATACCTTTAAAGATGTCTTTATTGAATTCCGTTTTGTCGACTTTGTAAAGGTCAATAATGATGGAGGATTTAGAGAGCAGCCACAGTGGGTATAATGCTGTCTGCCGAGTTTGTGGGTCAAAAGGAATATCTAGGCGACGGACGAAGTAGATCGCATTGTAGATAGTCGACGGAACTTTAGGGTGTCTCTTTCGGGCTAGTGTTTTTTTGGCATCTGTTGTTATTGGCGATTTGGATGATGATACTATCTTTGGTATTAAAAGTGCGGTAAGATATTTCATTCTTTGTACAATAGTCGGGAGACCTGCTTCAGTTAGCATGTTTTTTACTGGAGTAGTTGTAAAAGCTCTTAGTCCGGCTCTGACAGCTGCGTGGTATTGAGGTTGTATTATTTGCAGTGATGATCTGCTGCATTTGCCGTAAATTACTAGGCCGTAGTCAATCTTTGACAAAATGATGGACTTGATGACTCTTATAATTGTGTTGGTGTGTGAACTTCCGTTTTTGTATGTTAGATATCTTATTGTATTTACCCTAGTAGCTAGACTCTTCTTAATGCTAATACAATGTTCCTTAAAGCTAAATTTACAATCAAAAGTGATTTCTAGAATGTTTAGTGCATCAACGTTACGTACATTATGATTATTAAAATTAAGATTTAACAACTTTGTGCAACTATTGGGTATATAATTTATTTCGTGCTGTTTTTTTTTTCAAAATTTGAACGTTTATTTAAGAAAAACATCTACAATAGTATTATTCAAAGTATTGCCCATCTGAAGCTATGACTTTTTCCCATCTTGCTGGCTATTTGTGGATCCCATCCCAAAAGAACTGCGACGGCTTGGCAGCCAAGAATGAATCAAGCCAATTTTTGATATTCTGCTCTGATGTTAACCGTATTTCAGTGAGGGCGTTCTGCATTGGCCGGAACAAATGGTAGTCAGAAGGGACAAGGTCTGGGCTATAAGGCGGGTGGGGTAAGACTTCCCATCCACTGTTTTCCAAATAGTTCTTAACCGGAATAGCAACGTGGGGCCGAGCGTTGTCATGATGGAAAATTATTGCCTCGTGTCTGGTCGCATATTCCGGACGTTTTTCGGCCACTGCTCTCTTCAAACGGATTAATTGTGTTCGGTAGCATTGTCCATTGATGGTTTTACCCGGTTTTAACAGCTCATAATACAGCACACCCATCTGATCCCACCAAATACAGAGCATTACCTTCGCGCCCTGGATATTCGGCTTTGCTGTTGATTTGGCTGGTTGGCTGGTTGGCCGGGTTTCACATATGATTTTTTGCGGTTGGAGTTGTCGTAATGGATCCATTTTTCATCACCAGTAACAATCCAATGCAAAAATGACTTCCTTTTGTGGCGTTCCAGCAGCATTTCGGACATGCAAAACCGCCTTTCGACGTCTTTCGGCTTGAGTTCATGTGGAACCCAATTTCCTTGCTTTTGAATATATCCAGCTGCTTTTAAACGTTTTGAAATGGCTGCTTGAGTGACACTCAAAGATTCTGCGAGCTCTTCTTGTGTTTGGCAACAATCTTCATAGAGTAATGCTTCCAGTTCTTCATCTTCAAACTTTTTTGGCTGCGAGGACGTTTATCGTCTTCCAAGCCAAAATCACCACTTTTAAATCGTGCAAATCACTTTTGGCACGTTCGCTCAGCTAGCGCATGTTCACCATAAGCTTCCACCAAAATACGATGACTTTCGGCAGCAGTTTTCTTCATATTAAAGTAATGAAGAAGAACTCCTCGCAAAAACACTTTTTCAGGTACAAAGTTCGACATATTTGAGTGAAAAAAAATTATTGTTGTTTACGCTTCAAATGAATGACATATACTGAAATGACGTACAATGACAGTAGCTTTCCAACGCATATTCCAATGGAATAATACAAGTTACGCCATCTCTTTGCAAACCGCATGAATTAAGTTATAGACCCAATAGATTTCTTACAAATGTGAAGTAATTTGGTTTTGTCGATTGAAATCTTAGCTTTTATGTCAGAGAGTATGTTTAAGAATGTTGAGTTAGCTTGTCCCAGGTCTTTGCATTTCGAAAATACGATTAGGTCATCCGCGTACAGGGAATGTCGAATTGTGTTGTGCTTTGCCATTATATCGCTTAAATGGTTGAATGCAGTTAGGAATAATATTACTGAGAGCGGTGATCCCTGTGGGATACCATTCTCGAAACAATATGTATTAGAGTAGATATTATTCACCTTGATTCGAAGTTTTCTATTTATTAAGAATGCCCTAATAAAGTTTAACATTTTGGGCCCCACTCTCCACTGGACGACTTGATTGATTATTACATGAATTCCGATTCGGTCAAAAGCCTTTTCAAAGTGAACTGACAAAATTGAGACATGGTTTTTCGACGAAAGGGCGGAGGATACAAATTCGTCTATATGAAGAAGTGCGTCAGTTGTACACCGACCGTGCTTAAAAGCAACCTGGTTTATGTCGATGAGGTTTTCTTTTTCTAGGTACCAAAGTAACCTTTTGGAAACGATTTTTTCCATTGTTTTACCTATGCAAGGTGATTTCAAACAGTGATTTATTTTGTTTTGACTTAGGGATTGGTACTACGCTTGCGATTTTTCATACTTGTGGGATAATACCTGTGTCAAAAATGCGGATATGAAATCTGATCAAATCCAGGTGTTTTCCCCTTAACCGTGCTGAGACAGTTTTCCAGTTCTGTTAAACTAATTGGGATTTCTGTCGAGTTGGCTGAAGAAGATGTGTTGTATTCTGGGATGGCACTATTACGAGTAAGCAGCAAGTATTTTCCGTAAAGGAACTCTGGAGAAAAGTTTAAGTCCTTAGAATAATTTGACCAGGTTTTGGCAAAGTGATCAGCGATTTCTGAAGCGCAAAATAGGGTTTCCGTTTCAGTTTTGAGTGTCTTTATGGACCGTTGGATATAATTTCCCGTGAGCTGCTTTATACCGTCCCAAAGTTTCTTTGATGGGGTTTTAGGGTTGATATTGGCTGTGAACTGTTCAAAGCTTTCTTACTTAGCAAGTTTCGCAGCTCGCCGGAATATTGCGTTCGATTTGCGGTAGTTGACCAGGTTCGAGTCATTTGGGTGTCTTTTAAAGTTTGCGTTTGCGGCATACCGGTGTGTGTGGAATAGATTTGTGAATTAGTATACCGGTTCCCTGTTTGGCTGTGTTATTACTTGGAAAATTATGAAAATATGGTGCATACTGCTTAGAGGTGTGGGGAGTATGGCCGGCTGGTAGGTGGGTTTCTTGGAACGCTATAACAGAGGGCTTATGGTTATTAATTAATAATTGTAGCTCGTGGTAATTATTATAATAACCGTTAATATTCCATTGCAGAACCTTAAGCGATGGTATTAATGTTGGGGTAGACTTTAATGAAATATAAGCAGTGTTATATTCCGAAAAGTCAGAGATGGAAGGATTGTTGTTGTGAGAGATGCGACTTTGGTTGCTGTTATTCATGTCACATTTGTTAATGTGTTGCCATCGTCGTCATCACTTTCGAATTGTTTTAAAAATTGACTTTGGTTGTTGTAGAGAGATTTTGTGACTTTAGAGAGAGGTGAGTGAATTATTTTTTGTTTTGTCTGAGTATTGCTTCTACTAGGTGAGTGTGGCGGTGAATTTAATTTATTTGAGCTATGGGAGAGTGAGTTTGAGTGAGCTGCCCATAAATTTGAGCTTGACAGGTTATCTGAGCGATGGCTTGAAGTATTGGTGAGTAATGTTTGGAGTCGAGTGTTCGTGTTGTGTTCGTTAAAGGTCTTGTGTTGAATTAGTGGAAGTGGGGGGGAGCTTATGGTAGCAAAATTCGCAGCGTTCGTCGATGTATTTTGGATGGAGATTTTTTTTTGGTTGGAGAGAAGTGTTAGCTTGTGTTGAGTTGATGGGTGCATTTGGTGTGGAAGTTTTTGTGTGTATAGCATTTTTAGCGATTGTAGAGTAGGAGGAGATGTTTGTTGTTGTTGGATTTTGTTCCAAAAATATTCGTTTTGCTTCGGTCATACTGCATTTGTTAATTGTTTTTATTTTTAGTGTTTCTTTCGCTTGTAAAAAGCGTGTACAATTTTTTGAAGAAGATGGGTGTTCTTCACTGCAATTTGCACATGAGACGCGTGAGCATTTCTCTGGGCTGTGAGGAGGGAGATTGCAGGTTTCACAGGAGGAGTTGCTTTTGCACCTTTTTGAGGTATGTCACAGACGTTGACAGTTACGACAACGCATGGGATTTGGGAAGTATTCTTCTACCTTTAAATTATACCACCCGATGTTGACGGTGCTCGGAGGCCGGAAAAGGTCGAATGTGAAGAGCACAAGACCTGTAGCGCGTTGATTTCCATCGACAATTTTTTTAAATTTAAAAACCTCTATCACTCCTTGGGATTTCATTTCTTGGGTTATTTCGGCTTCTGGGACGTTAATGAGACATGGAGCGTAGACAGTTCCTTTTGATGAATTAAGGTGTTCGTGCAAGGTCACAGAGATCGGGCAGAGGTTGGATAGTCTTGTTTTATTTAAGAACAGATCGGCTATTTTTTTTTTGGATTTAACAAGAATCAGTAAATTCCCGTCGCGTAGTTGTGATATATGTTCGTAGGCCGTACTTATGGCATCAATCGCTTTTTTGAGCAAAAAGACACTAAAGTTAGATAGAGGTTGGTCCGGGTTTTTTGGGGAGATCACAATAAATTTGGGGTTATTTGCTTCGGTGTGTGTTGGGAATATTTTAGTTAGCTCCATTGGAGAATAAGTAGGGTTTTTACGTTTTTTGCTTGGATGTTCAGAGAGAGACACTACATCGAGAGCACTGTACCGATTACCCGACAGCGCTTTAGTCCCGGAGGCCATGGTGGGTTTTGTGTTTTTATCTGCTTTCACAAGATAACTGCTCACACGCAGGGGGACGGAAATGAAGATGAGTAGCTGGGCTAATAACAAGATAAGTTTACCGATAATTAAGAGGGAACACAATCAGAAGGCGGTGTTGTCGGCTCGGAGAACAGTCGGTGACTGTAAAATAGTTCAATTTTGGCTGAATTGTTAGAAACCGACGCCGAATCATTGCCTAATCTAGTATGGACAACCCAAACTGCAAATCCTCGGGCCAGCCCTTCGATCCAAAAATCGAATGCTGATAAATTGTAATTGCCCCAACCTCAACTCCTCCTGTCGCCGCACTACTGAAACTTGTCATACAAACACCATCAGAGTGGAAAAGCAGGCTAGACTTAGTACAACAAACCAGATGATATCACCATCAGCCAATTCACTACATTTCATCATCAAAGTAAGCTGAATTTCAAGCTAAACTTGCCGATATGGTATGAATGGTGATTTATTTATTATTTTTAAATTGATCCAACTTAATATAGGTACCCTGGATGCCGTTGTACCCTCCCTAGGCTGACAAATAAAGAGGTATACGAAAATATGCGAGAAAGAGTGATACCTTCACGACAAATCCTATTCTGTTTGCTTTGAGGGAAAAGCGTCATGATCTCCATCGAAAAGGAAGGCCTCCCTACTGATACAACTAGTTTCAGGAATCTTTACAACAGGTACCACGAAATTTTCAACACAGCTCCCCAAAAAGTTGCTAATGACCTCACTCCAAAAAAGTCTCTAGCCTTCAGGGTAGCCGAGCTGACTATGATAAATTTTTTCGCTCCTAACTTGCCTTTGTTGTCTGGATCTCAAAAACCTTCCCTCCTTGACGCAACAATTTTCCTCTTACATTTTACTAGCAAAACGTAAGAGGATTTCGTTATAAAACTCGCGCTGTTTTGTCTACATCTCTTACCTTCTCTTTCAACGTCAACGCTCTTACAGAAACCAATCTCATCCCCGACAGAAAGAGCCAGGAGCTATTCCCATCTTCTCATAATGTTTTCCGAGATGATGATCACTCTCCCCTATGATTAATGATCCTGCCCTCCCTAAAGTTGATTCCCCATGCCAAGGTGCAATACATGCCATTCACAATAACCTCAACTCTTCTCTCATCGCCATCTCTTCTTCTGCTAAATTTGGCTTTGCTTCAATTAATATAACACTCCCCAATAGGTCCCAGTACCTTATGAGTTGTTACATTCTCACGGCTCAACCTATCGAATCCTACATCCTTGCTACTAAAGCGCTAAACCGATTGATCAATTAATCGATTTATTAAAATGGATATCTTCTGATCTGGAGAACCGTTATTATAGCCTTCGCTTTAGGTCAACATTTTCAACCACGTTTTTGTCCACCTCTGATTTCCCACAAGAGAGCCAGCTAGGTCCTCTTCTTTTCATTTTAACTATTAACGATCTTGTAAGTATTATTAAACACTGGATAGGGGGATCCATTTATTGGGACGGCACTAAGTTCTCCATAACTATTTCTTCATAGCAAAACTCTATTCTCTTTCAAGAAGACATCGAAAGGTTTCCCACTTGGTGCCTGAAAAATTGATTGTAGTCTTCGGGGACTACCCTTGGAAGACTCTTTTGTTTTATCAACTGCTCGAAAGGTCAAGGGAAACTCGATCGGAAAACGCCCTAGCCATTCGACGTTACACTTTAACACAATGGTTCGCTGGCTTTGGGCTGTTACGAATATTCGCATCCATATCTGGGCCACAACAAGATAATGATCCGAGTCGATGTTAGGTGCTCGGAACGTTCCGGCATCCAAAAAACCTATTGCACCGATCGCAATATGATCACTTTGGTTGACTATTTCTTGATCAGAAGTTCAGTTAGGTCCGACTATATTACCAAAGATCCCCTTGTCTAGCTTGGTACTTGCCTTACTCGACACTTCACCGAAGATTTTCATGTCATACTTGTTTCTCGTGGATTTTGTCGAGAGGGTCGTAAAAGCAGTCTTTGGTAGGGACGTTTCTCCTCTGTCGGAACATGGGCGTTTATGAAGCTTATGTTGGCGACTTTGGCCTTTATTATATAACTTCGTGCGGCTTTTTTTCAAAATTTGAACGTTTTTTAAGGAAACCATGATCAATAGTATTATTCAAAGTATTGCCCATCTGAAGCTATGACTTTTTCCCATCTTTCTGGCTATTTGTGAATCCCATCCCAAAAGAACTGCGACGGCTTGGCAGCCAAGAATGAATCAAGCCAATTTTTGATATTCTGCTCTGATGTGAACCGTATTTCAGTGAGGGCGTTCTGCATCGACCGGAACAAATGGTAGTCAGAAGGGGCAAGGTCTGGGCTATAAGGCGGGTGGGGTAAGACTTCCCATCCACTGTTTTCCAAATAGTTCTTAACCGGAATAGCAATGAAGAAGAACTCCCCGCAAAAACACTTTTTCAGGCACAAAGTTCGACATATTTGAGTGAAAAAAAATTATTGTTGTTTACGCTTCAAATGAATGACATATACTGAAATGACGTACAATGACAGTAGCTTTCCAACGCATGTTCCAATGGAATAATAACAATGGAATAATACAAGTTACGCCATCTCTTAGCAAACCGCACGAAGTTATAGACCCAATTGATCATCGTAGATGTTAAGTTTTTATAAAAAATATGTCCATATGCTAAGTTTTTTGTTAAATTCTTTTCTTAGCCTTAAGCATAGAAAATAAGTATATATAAGTATAAAATGTAAACAAAGTCGAAAGACATATATATAAGAGTTTAGAGTAGCTTAGAGTGCCTGTGTGGGGCCAGTAAGTTAGTATAACTTTGTTAAGTAATTTTAAGCTAGCATTTAAGCATTTTTTGTTAGTATGTAAGAGTTAATGAATTAGAAAATAAAATGCGTTTAAAACTAAACTAAAACTAACCAATTGATCATCGTCAGGCGTTCGCTTACGTGTTTAATGCTCATGATTTGTTTTTTAAGTCATCCGCTGACGGCGAATCTGCATTTGAATAATCGCTGCGACTGCTGTCTTCGTCGCGTCGGTTGTTTGTAACATTCTCCATATATCACAGGTTTTCATCCTCATTTTGTCATCCACTTCTTGGATGGTGGTTAGGATTAATCCGAAGATCGTTGTGCGAATCCATCATTATCTGAGGCTATAGCTAGTTCAACACAATTTTTGTTATCTCTTCCGTATAGGGAGTGTCTCCGACAACCTTTCTAATCTTCATTCATAATTCCTTCCCTGCTTTTCAAATTCGTTCTGCTCCTTCGGCGGGCAATGGAAAACCTTCGAAATGAAATCATCTTCGAATTAAAAATCTTTCACTCCTTCACTCGATAAAAAATCGTAAGTTCAGCTCTCTGTATATAAAATTACAGGACATGCGACGCAGTGAGCAAAGAAATTAGACCTTGTTCCAGTGCAGGGCCAGTAGTTTACTTATTTTATCTTCCCAAAAGTGGAGTCCCACTCTAATATCAGGTCCCTTTTGCTAAATAGAGTTGAAAATCGTATGCTAAAACTCTCAGGTGACTCCAAATTGGCCAGTTAATTGATACGCCCGAAAGCCCAAGTAATGTCTTTTGCCTTAACTTGCTCTATCGTTATTCGTACCATCAGTGCTACAAGAAAATCGGCAGTAGCATTCCGCCCCTTCAAAGTCTCAATCGAAGCACCCCCTCGCCAGGACTGCTAATCAGTTTACGCTCAACCCCACTTTTGGACATGATCTGAAATAACTGAGCAAATCGCTTATGAAATGCCTGGCCGAAGTTTTCGTGTCCTACCCATTACAACCTTCAAACATTCAAACTCAACGTACTCGGTATCTTTCTTTCTTTTCTCACTTTGGACGCGCAATACTTCGTGAATAGTGGTTAAATTGGATCTGCACGAGTATGCGGCCCGGGACTTTTTGGGACCTCTGCTTCTACGTCCACTACGACTTCTAGCCGTGCGATTCCTCGTTTTCGAGCCATTTCTTGATCTTCCCCTTGCCAAGCTCATCAGAGATTCCTTAGCAGTTCTAGGCGTTGATCTATTTCTAGTACTGGAGTCATCATAATCACTTACATCCATCGCAGAACGAGTCGAATTGACATCTCTGGGGTTTTTCAACAGATATGCCATTGAAACTGTCTCGCTCCGCACTGTAAAGACACCCAGGCGCTTGCCCATGTCTAGTTCTCTCTTCAAATTGTTCACCTTCAATCCCTCCTTCTGGAGTTGATCTCTAACATTTTGCAGAAGTACCCGCTGGACCTCACCTGGAATTGTTTTTTTAATTAGTTTCCCATGAACCCTTAGATATTTGATAGTCCTTACGCATTTGAGGCTTATGACTGAGTGCATCAAGGATGTATGGAAACAGCAAATTTTGCGTTGAAGTCATTTCCAAAGAGTTTTCAAAATTCCTCAAATAACAGGATTACACCAGGCGAAATAGTTTTCGAAATAAATTCTCGAAAACGAGTATCCTGTCGTTGAAAACTCAATCCGGGGAGTTTGTTTATTCTGTGTATCTGTGGGTACAGTGCTTTTTCTGCAAAGTGCTTAAGGATTAAAGTACGTGCTCTGGAAGCAATTGCATTTAGTGGTCCTAGCAACAGGTAATACAATACGATGAATTGGAAATATACATAGAAGGAAAGGGTGGGGAAGGACCTAATGTCACTTTTTTTTGTTGTGAAGGGAATACCTATAAAGAACTGCCATTTAGCTGAGGTTTACTGGGAACGGTTCCAAGTTATGCTTCCACAGAAATCTGCTGGAATTGTTCTTCCTGAGGAATGAGATCAAATATGCGGGAGTTGATACAGAAAAAGGTCAACGTGAAGAAGTGCATAAGTCGCTGGAATTTGATATTCCGAAAATAGAAGAGATAAGTGACGAGAAGATGAAAATACGCTAAGTAATTACAAATGTCGTGAGATCCTGGAAAACATTGTCAGGTGATAGAAATCAGAAACATAACGCTGATCGATTCTCTGACAGTACACCGGGTGTCCAAATTTGCAATTCAGTTTCTCCATTTTGGCCTTTAAGACTGTGAAAATAGCATCCAGTTACAAGCAGTTGATTAACTACAACATCCACAGGAATATAGTCCATAATCAACGATGGATCTAGAGAAAGGCGACAAAATACACCTTTTGCTGCTCCCATAAAGAATCCCCGTGGTCCATTTTATGAGATTGTCCAACCAGGTGTTGGTTGTTTCCATGAAGCAGTAATTACGCTTGGTCGAACAATGTCACATGGAAACACAACCTCGTGCTCGGCCAAGTGTTTTGTGAACATGTACGTGTTTGGATGACCCTTCAAATGTTTTGCTTCCAATTCCTTCAGGGCATCATGACTTAGCATTATCTTCTCTGGGTCATCGGGTGACGGATTGAGAATTTCTTCTGTCTCCAACAGATTTGAGTTTATAAAGGCACGGGATACATGAACAAGTACGAGTACTTCCAATTGGGGTAGCTGTTTGCAAAGTTCAACAATACGCCGGGTGCCTTGTAAATTGGTGTTTGTTGGCTCTTTTAACGATTGGAAGAAATCAAGTGTAGCAGCAGAATGGAATACCACACTAACATTGTCAGCTAGAATTTTCTTATCATCATATTCCCAGATTTTCTTCACCTACATCTCCAGCTATTGGAACTAATTTGGCAAATAAGGAGCGGGCGTCGCCTTCATTTAACTTTTCGAAAACCGAATTCTTTTGTAAATCCTTCAGCCGATGTTTGATGGATTAGCCTTCTTTGGGTCGCATTAGGAGGTACAGTTTCTCTACGCCTGAAAGATCTCGCAGTATTTTATCAATAAGACATACTCCAACGAATCCCGTGGCACCAGTTAGGAAGACATTACGACCTGCGTTGACGCTCTTTACGGGCGATGATAAGTTTGTCATTTTCAGGCTTCGAAAATTCGGACAATTTAGTGTTTCGTTTCAATTCTGCTTATTGAAGTGCTTTTGGATACACAATTATTATTTTTTTTTTTTTTAGTTGTGGTGCGTACACGAATAAATCAGAAGGTTTTCCGACACGCGAGTAAACCGCATATAGTAGCTGTCCATGTGAGAAGCATTGATTTTTCAGTCCACATACTTGCAGCGATTGTCCCTATGCTGTGTTGATGGTCATTGTAAGGGCGAGTCGCACCGGCAAACTTTTGAATTCGAATGTCATACTCGTACTCCTATCTGTCGGAATCATAGGGATGCATGGCTACAGTACATCGTCTCGTTTGAATTTTCCATTTAAAATTGTAGGTGCGATGATATCTTTTCCAGTGAAAGCCTGGTAACGTTGCAAAGTTGTGGTGGATTAATGTTTCAGGGAAGGATGATAGGCACATTAATTTTGAGTGTTAAAAAGTGCGGTGGTATGCCGGGCAAATCAAGGGAAATTCAAGACTTCAGTTGGGTAACTGAGAACCTCGTCTTGATTCATTGCAGTATCGATGGAGTTATACGTTCTCGCTTCGCCTGGTATTTCCTTTTGAATGCTGAAATTAATGACATTGACATTGTAGTTTTTGTCTGCTAATATAGCACGTGCCACGGATAATTTTTGTAATTCTACGCGATATTTAGGAAAATTTTGTGAACCAGTGCGTCTCCGGTTGCTGTGATTTTACAGAAGTTTGTCGGCAGTGTGGTACATGTGTGGATTCATCGATCGCCTTTTTCCTATTTCTAATATCCAGCAATTGTTTTGAGAAAGGTTCAGCGTATGTATAATTTTTTTTTTTAATGACCCCGCGCTCAAGAATTTGTGTACCCTTAAAATGTTTGTATACAGTGCTGGCGAAGGAAATTTAGAGAGGAAGAAAAGTGAGGTACCGATGTGCATTGGTTTTAAATGTCTGGATGTTATAATGACTAGGAAATAGAGACCTCGGCAGAGCATTCCACAAGCGAGTTTTTCGGCTTAGGAACGAATCACGATACTCCAGAGTACGTCCGAAAGTGGGCTTGAGGGTATACTAATGAGCATTCATAGCGAGACGTTTGTTACGGAAGACGGTTTGAAGGGGCGGAATGCTACTGGCGCACTTGACCAATTGTGTGTGTTGTACTCCAAGTTTGGGCGGATGAATGCCTTATACATATGTATGTATATTGAGGCCAAATCAGAAAGGGGGAAATATTTCTTGCATCACTGGAGGAAACCTAGAGATTTCGAATCATTTTTGGCGACATCGAATATGTGGTCATTCCAACGTAGGTTGTCATTGACATACATACCGAGAATGGAAAATTTATCGGTTTCGACGATGCAAGTGCCATCCATGGATAATGACTGGGTGTTTAAATTTCGCTTTAACGACAGCTCAGCATTGTGTTTTGGAAGCATTCAATTCTATTCTGTTAGTGGTTCCCCAATTAGTTATGCTGTTAATATCAGAATTTAATGAGCTTAACATATGCTGCCGTTCCCGTTCTACAGCCGAAGAGCAGGGACGTGAGTCAGAAAACGAATATGAAAAGCAGAGAGTACTGTCGTCAGCAAAGGAATATACCGGAGATCGTTGATGATAATTAAATAGGTGTCGCAGACAGAACGGAGCCCTCGGGCACACCAGAATTTATTTTGTGAATATCAGACCTGAAACCATCCAAGACAACTCGAATTGATCGTTCCGAAAGGTAATTTCTAAGCCACTGGAGAGGAGAGTCATCGATTCCAAAAGTAGGCATTTGCCACAAAAGAGCCTGCTGTCAAACTCCGTCAAATGCTTTAGAAATATCAAGTGCAATTATCTTGCTTTCGCAAGATTGATGTACTCTTTGGTTCCACTTTTCGGTGAGACATGCCATCAGATCACCAGTGGACCTGTTGCTACCAAAAACCGTACTGCCGGTCATTAAGAAGTTTTCATGTTTCGAGATATTTCATTAGCTGACGGTTTGTCAACGTTTCCATGACCTTGGAAAGAAGGGCCATAAGCGCAATGGGTCTGTAGGAAGAGAGAGAGAAAAATTCGCCTTTCTTAGGGACGGGCTGGACAAATGCTGTTTTCCATATGCTCGGAAAGAGTCCTAAAGAGTAGGATTAATGAAAAAGCTTACGCAGTGGTTTTGCCAGCGAGTAAGAAGGAGGGGAGATATACCATCTTGACCAGCGGATTTGTGAATGTTAAGATTTTTACGTATTCTTGCTACTACACGAGTGCGAAAGTGGATTTGTCCCATTCAAGATTCGACACACTCAAGTGTAGGCGGAGACAAAGCACAATCTGGGAGTTTTGAACTGGCCACAAAGTGTGCAGCAAGCAGATTGGCCTTATTCAAAGAGCTGACAGCTGGAATGTCATTGTGAGTGAGCGTTGAGATAGAGGATGAGGCAGAGTTTCTGATGTTTTTGACAAACGACCAAAAGCTTTGACTACCTTTGGGACGTTGTAGTATTTTTTGCCTCAGTTTTTGGTCGTATTGGAGTTTCAGGGGCTTAAGGAAGGCGTTGCAGTTATTCCTGGCTCGTTTGAATTTTTTTCGGTTTTCCTCTGTCAGCTTGGACTTGTTGGACCGAAAAAAACATTTCTCTAACCTTTACCTTTACCAGCCTCTTTACACCTCGAGTCGCCCCATGACCGTTCTTTTGGTTTTATACTTCTCAGCCGATGAGGGATAAAGGATCTCATTCCAAAGAAAATAGTGTCGGAGATCATATCAGCAGCATCATCCACATCGTTATCGAGAAAACATAACGACCAGTTACAATTCCTAAGGAAACTGTTAAGACGGCTCCAGTTGACTTTCTCGTATTGCCATACGGTTCTTTTAGGAATCCTTTCTCTAACTTTCTGGTCGGTGTACGAGAAATTAGCTAATATGACACAATGGTCCTACAAACCTAGAGGGAAAGCATATCAATAGTGTTGGCGGTGTGACTATCAACGTTTGGTATTCGAGTGGGCTCATAAGCAAGTTAAAAAGTCTTAACCGCCCTTCGGGTGTTGTCTGTCCCGAATGTCGAAGCCAACCAGAATTGTGTATATTGAAATCGCTGGTAATAATGATTTCAGTATGAGGATACAGGAATACAATTCTTTGTGTGGAGTCAGATAGCGCATCAAACTCGTTAAAAGTCGAATTGATGCTGTCCAGTTTGGGACTTCTGTAAATAAAGCAGTAGTGGATAATTTGTTTGAAGAGATGGAATTTTAACCACAGGAAATTGAATTCCGGATTGAAACAGTAACTGCATTGTGGTGGAGTTTGGTTAGCTAGATCCCTACGCATGTAGATGGTGAGACCGCGGTGACAGAACAATAATGGCGCCAGTTCGTAGCCAAGTAGCTGCAGATCAGAGTGATCTGAGAGGTGTGAGCGAGGATCTTTTTGTGTTTCTTTAAGTGCGAAAAGAACTGGTCTATATATAAGCCTGCGAATATTGACTATGTCCACTCTAATAAATAAAACAAAAGTCAAACACAAAAAACACAAACACTGACGATTCTAAGCGCAGCTGTGAATTAAAAATTCAGAATGTTGACATAGACTACTGACTTCAAAAGACCACGCAGAAAGAAGTCTAGAACAGTTAATTTTGGCGATCTTGCCGGTCCGTTCAAATCGCTAAAACGAGAAATTAGGCGACCCGGAAATGCAGCCCTCAGAATTTCGGTTGTGTCTCGCACAGTATGCGTTGTGGCTCTATCCTGTTGGAACCACATGTTCTCCAGTCCCATTTCATTCAATTGAGGAAGTAGAAGGTCGTTGAGCATGGTTCTCTAGCGCTCGCCGTTTACAATAGTCTTTTGGCCCGCGACATTTTCGAAAAAATAAGACCCGATGACGCCTCCAGCTGAACTACAAACCATGCTGTAACTTTGAGCGGGTGTAATGGCGCTTCGTGGGTTATACACGTATTTTCAGTGGCCCAGAAGTAATAATTTTACTTATTCACTTATCCGCAGAGAGTTGCCACTCTCGTGGTCGAGATTCAGGAGGGCTTGAGCGTAGGTTATACGCTCTTGGCGGTCAACAGCTAACAGCTGAGGTACTGTCTACACTTTGTAAGGGAACATCTTACAGTCTTTCTCCAAAATTCTCTGTAAAGACCGCCGATTGATGCCCAATTGCGTGGCACGTCGTCTGGTCGTTACTCCGGGGTCCTCTGCGGCATCTTCAACCACAGTTGCGATATTCTCAACAGAACAGCTGCTCCGGGGAGGGGCCACACCTAGCAACATCTCGTGTTGTTCCATACTCTTGCAGGCAAGCGGCTAAGCGTCGTAGTGTTTGCCCAGTTGGTGTCGGACGACCGGAAAATCTACGCCGAAATTGACGCTGAGCCAACACCACCGGCGAATTATTCCGGAAAAAAGTCGTAACAATTATTCCGCGTTGTTTAGGAGTATAGCAATTCAGGTCTCGTTGGCACGACATGTTCGAAAAGATTAACAAGCCTGGTTTTTTATTCGTCCATCTTTCCGAGATTCTACGATGTATCCAGCGTGCTATACTATATTTTCAAAAAAGTGCGCATTAGTTGCCTGAGATGTCTGGATGTCTGGGATATGATGAGCAAATGGATATCAACGGTCCGACCTAAATAGTCTTCGCTATCCAGTCATGGGTAAAATCAATAGAGGGAAACTACGTTTTAGGTGGTCCGCTCAAGTGGAAAGCTTTTTGTATCTACAGGTTTCATACGAAGAAAGTGTAATAAGCCATATATTCCTGACGTTAGTCCTCATCCATCATGGAAGGAAGTTCAAGCTCCACTCTGGTTGTACTGGACATGATACCTCGCCCACTAAACTGTTAACTTGATTGGCACCAGCACCAATCTATGATATTTCTTCGACGAAGTAGCTGGATGTGGTATGTTCATGCGGTAATTCTCTCCTCAAGTTTCTTCCCGAAAACCCCCTCTTACTCAACTTACTCCACAAAATTGAAACCATTGACCTGTAAACGTTTTGTTTTTTTTTTTTTTTTTTTTTTATTCCAAATAACTAGTCGACTTGCATTATGCTGATGCCTAGCCTAGTTTAGGGCTATCAAAAGTTAATGCTACGCCAACACGCTCTCCGTCAATTTACAATTTAATGGACATAAATATTCTGTTCGTATAGTGTGAGTTCGTGTACTCACTGATGAACTAACACACCTAGACTAATTCCTAATTTTATATCACAAAAATACATCGAGGACATGCACTGCTTCCATGGTGTTGTTGTTGAGGTTAACTACTATTACTACTCCTAAGCTTATTCTACACTCGCAATGAGCCGGTTTGATTACAACAATTTGCCCATAAGTCTACAATTACTTAGAGGCGAAATAATAAGTTGAATCGAGGGCAGGACTGATAGGCACCCGCAGGGAGAAATTAAAATGGTTTAAAACTACCAACATCCTTGCATGAGAGACAGCTGTTGAGTGGCACCGCATCCAATAGTATTCTGCATGTAGTCGGGGAAATTGCTCTGCAAGACACGCATTGTGTTGCGCTTATAATCTGGCATAGCATGAGTAGCCAACTGACAGGTGGGTGAACGATAGACTGCCTTAAAATTAATCTCAAGGAATGGAGTTTTAGTATCCCATCGATATACTTCGGATTCACCTTCGAAACGGAAGAAAATCGCCGAACCATTATCCGTGCCAATTAGAACTATCCGTCCAGGCTTTGCTCCGATATCTGTGAGAGAAGAGAAAATGAAAAAAATGAAAAAAATGAGAAAATGAGAAAATTCTAATCGACTGTAAGGGATTAGGTGAAGAGAAAAGAAGGATACGTACCCATAATCCTTCCATCAGCGCAACCTGTTCGCAAGTAATCTGTTTTGATGGCAAACACCTTCTTCGAACTTAGGTAGGTGAAGTAAAGCACCGTGGAGCCGCAATCCTGCCGAATGAGAGCAATATAAAGGACATCTCTTCCTTTGCATCCACTAGCAACGGCTTTAGGAAGGACCACACGAAAACCACGATCTTGTTGGATGTTATAAACAATTATAGCTCGATTTGCGGCATCACTTACGTACACATAGCATCCACCATCGGTGCTGTAGTCGACAGCTAAGTACTGCAAACGGGAGTTTTCTGTGACAAGTCCATCCAATGGGATATTCTTGAGAACTTTGCCATTTTTAAGGCTAAAAGCTACCACCTTCGGTGCACACCGTCGGATGGGTGTTTCCAAAGTGTTGACTATGCCAGTATCCAACACCCAGAGTATCTCATTTGCATCGACGACCACATCGACAGCGGATTGAAGTGCCTTGCAGTTACCCTCCTCCTGTGTGTTCCAGCATGGGAATGGGGTCAAGGTAGTTACACACGTGCCGGGTTTGATAACGGTTTTAACCAAAGTTGCTGGCACACCATGACGATAACGTGGCAAAGCTAGATATACGCTATCCTTAACAATTTGTGCTCTAGTCGCTATGATGTTCTTGCTGATGTATTTGCCGGAACTCTTGAATATGGACTTAGTCGATGGGCAAGGAAAATCGAACTGTCCACCAGTCCACTGAATACTGGGTTGAGCTGGTGATAATCCATCGGTTGGTAGCATACCATATGGAGTTTGGCTATATGGATGGCTGGTTACTGTTACTGCCAACAGGATGGGGATACCCACTTTCACCCACATGTTGGATGTGAGGATATGATTCTTCGATGTCTTCGGATTCGAATCTCTGCAAACAGTAGTGGTGGTGGCTGTTTTATAGTTTCTCTTGCACTGGCCATATGGAGTGCTTCTTGTGCAGCATTTATAATGCCAACGAAAACTTGGATTTCATTATCAAGGCCGGTGTTACGTTAACCTTCGATATGGCGACGGTGTGAAGTATCGTTTTCATGTATCGTGGAATGCTTCTCTTTCGGTTCTTTTGTGTCTGGTGTTCAGAACGACGCCGGTGTTTGAGTGATTCATTGTTTTTGATCGCGCACGGAACGTAGGTTTGTGTGGTTTTTGCTTTTGTTTTTTGCCAAGAAAAAACGACCGAAGGTTGTGGTGTAGTTGGGCATTGAGTTTTCGATATCACTTCGGAGAATCGTAAGCTCTAACAGATTTACTTACATGATTTCCGAAAGAATTTTCGTCGAAAAAATGTCAATTACCACGTTCATGGGTCCAACTAAATTGATGGTCATCATGTCTAGGTGATGATCATATCACTTCAGTGCTGCAGATTGAAAAGCAATCAAAGAAAACTTACTAACAATTTTCAGTGATTTTTTTTTTTTGGGGAATCACGCTATAGACACGCAATATTACATTGTTAGGTGACGAATTCTTTTTTTTCTGGTGCAACTATGGAACACCGGAAGCGAGTGTAAACTATTGTCTTTCAGAGATAGGAAGACGATTTTCAAACTGCGGACAAAGTTACGTAAAGTAACGTTGTAACTGAATTTCTGGTAAAATAATTTCAAAATGATGTTGGTTTAGCTTACTCAAAAATTTTTTAGCTTTTTCTGGGTTTACCATGATTTGTTGCAGCCAATTCATCAGTACGGACAATCTTAAGAGTAAAGACCTTGACAATGTATGCGCCTTGTCTCCAAATTTCTCAAGCTCAAAACCCACCGCTGATTGAATTTCATACCTGAATACCTAGATTAAGGCAGAACGTTAGATGTTAACATAAACTTGTATACTTAATGTGTCAAGTTTTTACCCTGTCCCGATCCACATTTTAAGCTCGCCTTACATATACCTGACAAGTCTGCCAAAATAACACTGGTTAACGAGTACTGGCAACGGCGCCCACCTGGCTACAATAATTGGATAAAGCATAAGTCTCATTAAGTTAACCCGTACACCATAAAAAATTCTACAAAGAGGTAGTACTCCCGGTTCATCAGTTCTACAGCGGGTTATGTGACTCTGAAACGATTCACCATGTAGAACCACTTAAAATAAAATTTAAGAAATTTACGCGGCGTTTGTAGCCGTACCAGCAGCGCAATAATCAAATTCATAACGTAGGCTTTGCCTTACCTCCCACAGAAAGTTTCCGGTAACATGAGTAACTCCTTACTCATGCAGGCCAAAAATGGCAAAGCCATGATCGGCGAGTAACGTAATACTAGCCTACGTCATCACAAGGCTCACAGCCCTATACGGATGAGATTAAAAAATGTGACGAAACAGCTAGAAGCCCCGAATTCACTGTTGGGGACCTTGGCAATTGATTAAAGGACGACAAACTTCGTATCTGAAATGTTTGAACACTTAACATGCTACGTCCAGTTGAGCAATTAGCAGAGGTTCTTGACCGTCATCACTCAGATACCACCGGCAGCCAGGAAGTGCAATGGTATAGGCCGAGCAAAGGGGGGATGAAAGAATATGATACTCGTATCTACTACGAGAAGGACAGTAGTGGAAATGTTTATTCAGATGCGGATTCGCCATAAGGAGAAGATATAACCAACAAGTTCTTATCTTCAGGCATGTAAGCGAATGCCTAATGGGTAAATTCGCCAACACAAGGCTCACGCACGGGCGGAGGTGAAGGATGACCTTACTCCTCGAAAAAACTTGCGAGAAATTCCCTAAGTATGACGTGAAAATCGTCGGCTATCTTACTGCCAAGGGCATCTTTGGTAATACAGTGAGGAAGCACAGCCTCCACACCATCTACTCCAGGAACGGTCGCAGGCTTACTGATTTTGCGGTAAGACGTAATGTAACTATACCCACCACATAGTCTCCCCATTTTAATATTCAAAAAGGCACCTTGCTGACTCTTGATCACCAACCACATGCTTATATTCCGATCGATGAAATCCACTCCGGGCACCTGCCATCGGCCGGCTCGAACAACTACCTTGCTGCAGCCAAGGTTTGGGTGCGAATATTCGTAACAGCCCAAATCCTTCGAGCCATTGTGAGGAACAACAACAATGGCAAGAGACCGCCAGTGTCTTTTCCGAACAAGTTTGCCTTAACTCCTCAAACACCATTACTAGCATCACAGTCAAAGAGCAATCAGAGAGGCCGCTTTCGATGTACTGGGTTTCAACCCAGTCCCCTGGTTCAATTCAATCTGGACGAAGGTGGAAAACATTTCCGTCTACCTGAATAAAATGAAATCAGGACAGCCACTTTCAGGCTTAAATCCACAAAAGGTACTGCACCCGATGGTTTAACTGCCAAGCTGTTAATAGCAGTATGTCGTGATTGAATACGGAGCATACATACATCAACTCATCTCTAAAATCTGGCTCAACGAAGGTATGCCCGACCAATGAAATCTCAGCATTGTTTGCCAGATCCCAAAGAAGAGGAATCCCCTGAACTGCGCCAAATACAGGAGAATAAGTCTCCTCAACACCTCATGTGAAATACTGTCTGCCGTATTATGTGAATGCCTAAGCACCTTCGTAAATAGTCTAACTGGCCCCTAGCAGTGATTTTCGGCCAGGAAATTTTCACAATGCGGCAGATCTTGGAAGATATTCAAGAACTTAAAATCGATACACACCTCTCCACTGGTGTCAAAACCGCATATAACAGCGTCCACAAACATGAACTATATAGAACCATGTCTAGCTTTGGTATACCTTTGGTATGACGATAGAGAATGCGCGCTCCTCCGTCAAGTTATGACAAAACCAAGACCTTCCATGTCAGAAAACGACTTAATCAAGGCAATGCGTTTTTGAAAGAATCGTGCAAAATTTCAGAGACACAGACTTTCAGAAGTCTGTTCAGTTGAACGTATATGCAGACGACATTGACATAGTGGGATGAACACAGAGAGATGTCAATGGAACATTTGTGCCTATTGAGGCAGAAGCGGCAACGATGGGCTTAGCGGTTGATGAGGGACAAACAAAGCATATATTGTCAGCGGAAAGGAACACACAACATCGAAGCCTACGACAAAACATCGCCAAATGCAGCTACAACTTTGAGGTATTAAAGGACTTTATCTATCTCGGAACCACTGTCAACTCCGACAACGACATTTGCGGGGAAATCATGCCAGGAATCACTCTTCACACGCTGAAGCGTGTATTCTGACGAAAGTGGATGAAAATGCTCTCGGGCTCTTCGAGAGAAAAGTTCTTCGGGTAGATTGCGGTCCTGTTTGCATGAATGAAGAAGACGTTTCAACAGCGAACTTTTCGGGATGTACATTGATGCCGACATCGTCAGAAGGCCTCGCATAACCCTGCTTAGGTGGCTAGGTCGCTTTGACCGCATTTGCACCAGCATCCCAGAGAGACAACACCATCTTAGATGGTGTACACAAGTGGAAGGAGACCACATCCCAATTCGTGTGTACAATTGGAGGCAGCTGGCAAAAGATCACCCAAACTGTAGAGGTATGTCAGTTGAAGTCCTAATCCACTGGGCTAGCCCTGCTTAGGTGGCTAGGTCGCCTTGACCGCATTTATACCAGCATCCCAGAGGGACAACACCATCTTAGATGGTGTACACAAGTGGAAGGAGACCACATCCCAATTCGTGTGTACAATTGGAGGCAGCTGGCAAAAGATCACCCAAACTGTAGAGGTATGTCAGTTGAAGTCCTAATCCACTGGGCTGTAACGGCATCTAAATAAGTTCGCATATCTGCCGAGTGCTGAATGGGAACACAAATTTACCTAATTTGCTGTCAATCCGTAGCAGTCTGTCTATGTCTTACAACTATTTTTTGATCCTGGTCACGTAGCTCTCAGTTATTAAGAACTAGAGCTCTGTCACCAAAGAAGCTTGTTTTGATTTTCTCTGTCATTTCGGGCAGAGGCTGAGACACGAAAGAAGCAAGAAAATTGTACAATTAACTCGGTGCCAAAATTTGGGTCCATCACGTCAACCTGTGGAATGCAGCCTCGATTCGTTAAGAGCGGAAAGAGGCACAAGTCTGGTAAAAGGGCTCTAAATGTTAATGAGGCATCTGGAAAGCCAGATCTCGAGTCCGTTACTAACGAAATATCGGATTAGTCCCAAATTTCAATACATCAAAATAGTAAACCTGATTTAGCAGCAAAACGGGGGATAAACATCCATCCCAGAACACTCATACACCGACCTTTACCCCAAAATTTCCTACGCCAATATGGTATTAGGTAAGCAAAGTGTGGAATAGGAAGCGAAGGTAGCTTTTCAGGCCCCAGCGCCTACAGCACCGTTTACTGTCTGTCTTGCTCTCTATCCAAAAGAAAGGTGCTACCCCCGTAGATACAACAGCAGGCTTAGCGAGTGCTCCAGATCTACTCGCTGCTGACTGGCCTTAGATACCTCTATTCGTAATAAACCACAAAAGTCCTTGCGTTACCAAATCAATCGTTTCCAATGAATAATACCCATTATCAAGCGCGGTATCCGAAAGGGAATCTTGGGGACCAGTAGAGCCTTGACTGAATGGGTAGAGATTTTCTCATCTTTGGCTGCCTTGTCATAGCAGAAAAGCTAAAGAGTCAAAGATCCTGAATTTTAGAAAAGAACCCAGGTTAGACAGGCGGTTGATCAAAGCATACATTTCATTCGAGGCAAAACATCCATTCATCACTCCGAAGAATTGTGCTCTGGGTGATCTTTTGGTGGCAGATGTACATTTCCGTACTCTACATGAGTAGCTATCCACAAGATCATTTTCGAATGCTATTCGGCGATGTTTATCAAAAATCGAACAAACACAGAACAGGCTATGCAACGATGTTTGCCTGACCAGTGGAGTGGGCCCCCGCCAAATTATCAAGGCTTCGCCCATCAATGACATTGTCTAATAAAAAGCGGGGCAGAGCATATTAAAACATCTTCAGATAACAGCACCGAAGATTGCTACGATTTGGTCAGTTACAAATTGCCGGTCATAGGTCTTATTGGTAGCAGGATCACCGGTAGCCCCTACAAGGACTTAACCATGGGAGGTAGACCTCCTTCTGGGAGCGTCATTGTGGCTGTGGTTTAAACCCAAAGTCGCGGGTATGGTCTTCCTGTTGGTTTGGCCCAATATAAAGCTGCAATAAGTACTGGGCGCTGTGACCCTAAGAACTTTAAGAGGTTTTAGATCGGTCTCGACCCGTACTAAGGGTGGAACTTGTGCATCCTGTAAACTTAAGTCTTCCAGACACGTGTTTACGTCAAAAACCAGAGAATATGACCAGAGGACGTCAAAATTCATATATTTGGCTGGCTAGGACATGTTTAGTGAATGAAAATCAACGCTCTGCTCTGGAAAGCCTTTCGAAGAAACAAGGTTCAAGGAATAAAAAAATATCAACCAACTGATGAACGTGCACTAATCGCACTAAACTAAAAGAATTGATGATCCACTCGAGACTATAGCGCTACCTTAGAAAACACTGTTTTTGTGCATTCCTTTCTGGGTTTCGCTGTCTTGTCCAAACGCCGAGCTTCAGTTTTTACTTCTCGGAAGCTTCTCTGTGGATTGCGTTAGCTACAAAACTTTTAATAAGAATCTACCTAATACCTATTGTCGTTTTGAAGAAGCCATCGCTCCTTTCGACGACAGGATCAGCCCTTTTCAATTTTAACATCACGCTCTAAATTCTGACATCTAAATCTCGGCACATCATACATATTTTCCGAGAATCCGTACATAGTAAATTATCCTAATCCTTGACTCCTTAAGCCATTAAACGTCAAATTTACAGGTAAATCCACAGCGGATAACAAACAACAAATAGTAGTAACCTTGAAATAATATCCTCTTTCGAGACACAACAAAATTAAATTTAAATTTGTCCATTCTGCGAGGATAGCAAAAGAAAAACACCAAACATTATTCAACGGTTTAACCGTCATTTTATCTACCATACTTCCCCAACCTATTGCCACTCCATAGAACAGACCACTGTCACTCCTATTCACTGCAAATATTACACGAAAAAAATAAATATCCCTTCCAGGATAACAGCTTCAAAATGACTACCAACAACGCAACGATGTGATATTAAGCGATATCAACAGATAAAGCCAAAAAGGACGTCAATGTGCTGGTAACGGCAGTGACGACAAGTGTCACTATGAGCTCGAAAAGGAGGCACAAGATTTACGAGCTTAAACGGGGGGATATTGAAGGTTCCGCGTCCTTCATCGCTTGCCGCCACTGTTAGTCCTGTCGCCTTCAGGCTCACTCTCTTAATGGCGTTTGTATTATCCATGACTGTGTGTAGATTTTATTTAAAATGTGACTTTCATTTTTTTTCTGAGAAAAAACCGATTTTGGAATCATACTTTGTCAATTTTTTTTTTTTTTTTTTGACACTTCTACGGTAAAGATAATCGTAGCAACATAAGGATAATGTGATGACAAATTCAATTGGCATTTCAACAGTTCGCTTATTGACGTTTCTAACGGTACTGGCATCCATTATCCCTTTTACTTCGACTGTAAACCAATGTGACAGTTGTGAGTTACCCAAGAGATGGCATTGTCTTTGGCAATGTACTCGTATCGATTTATCTGTGAGAGGAAATCGATACAATTTAAGGCAAGCTCCTTCATTTTGGGTAAGACTTTAAAAGCGCCATGCTCGTGTCATTTCTCCATAGAAGTACTGTTATTTTTGGTATAACGAGTTGGAATAATTTGTTGGCAAACATAAATTTGAGGGGGAAAATTGAGGAAATGATTTCTGATTAGGAACACACAATTTATGGATATCAAACAGGGGCTTGGGATTGCTTTTCACTTTGCCGAGGGAATAACAGCAATTTTACGAGTATATTGTGTTTATTTGTTTAGGTTAACAAGGGAAGAAGAGGGGACGTTTCACTGCCTTTGACTTATGGTTCAGTTAAGAGGTTGGATGGGGCAAGGGTTTAGAGGTAAAATTGAATATGGTTCATCAGTAGCAATTGAGAGTTGGTACTTCAGCGAAAGGAACATATTTCCTAATTTTTGGGAGATAACTTCTCTTCAGTCTATTCTTAGAATTTCATTAATATTGGTAATCCTTATTATAGCTTCCTTCAGGCATATCTTTTTCAAGCAACTTTATGGCTTACGAAATGTCGATTCCTGGAATTTCGATTCAGACGACGTGCTAAACATTGGAAGCCATAAAGAATTTACTGGGCTTTTCATTAGATAAACCTCAATTTGTTGTTTTTTTTTTAAGCAACAGCACATTTTTTTTAAAGTATCAATGAACATTTTATTTAAGATTTAAATATATGGTGCGCAACGAAGTTACCGCTGTTGTACTTATTGTGAAAAATGGTTACAAATGAATCATTCAAAGTATCGCCCATCGTTAGCTACAACTTTTTCCCATCTTTCTGGCAGAGCTCATCTTTGAAGCTATCCACGAATCAAGCTATTTTTTAATGTCTTCATGTGAGCGGAGCTGCTGATCAGCCGACCATGTGCCATCGGACGAAATAAGTAATAATCGGACAGCACAATATCTAGGGAATATGGCGGGTGGGGTAAGACTTCCCATTTGAGCGCTTTCGGGTAGGTTTCATCGAGTTTGGTAACGTGAGGCCAAGTGAACATCGTCATGCTCTAGAATCGCTTCTTCGTGCCTCTGCTCGTATTGTGGCCATTTTTCGCGCAGTTCTCGCCTCAATCGCATCAATTGAAAGCGATATCTTTCCCCAGTGATGGTTTCGTTGGGTTTCAACAGTTCATAATAAATAACACCGACCTGGCTCCACCAAATATACAGCATAACCTTCGCAGCGTGAATATTCGGCCGATTCGAGGACGTAGCATGTCCTGTTCATCAACCGTCACGATGCGATTAAGAAAACCCTCCCTTTTTTTGACGCTGGAGCAGTTGTTCACAGGCGAAAAAACAACACTCAACATCTCTTGACTTCAAATAATGAGGAACCCAAGCTCCTTGTTTTTAAATCATTTCCAACGCATGCAATGGCTTGGCGGGTAATTCCTAATTCTGAAGCAAGCTCTTCTTGCATTTAGCACGGATCCTCACCGAGCAATGCCTTCAATTCAGCGTCTTTGAAGGATTTTAGCCTTCCTTCACGCGGACGGTGGTCTACATCGAAATCACCGTCTTTGAAGCGACGGAATCAATCACGGCACGTTGTTTCCCTTAGAGCAGCATCTCCGTAAACTTTTTGGAGGTCTTGATGCGCTTCAGCCGCCGTTTTGTTCGGAAGGAAGAAGAAAATCAACAAATCAAACATTTTCGCACAACCAAAAGCATATGACGCCAAAACTAATGTGTCAAAACGGTTTGTTTACCATCTGTCTAAGCTTGGTTCATGACGTTTTGGATATGTCAAAATCGACCAGCACTTACTGCTGAAGCCAGCTATTGATAGAACTTAGTTGTGGACCTAATATAATTGATACCGTTAGTTGTAAAATATGACATCACTCAAATACTCTCCACAGAACTGATTGCACGAAAAGATAGATGCGCTCGACCAATGTCTTTTTCCCAAAATTTGGCCCGATCGAATTTCACGTCGAATGGTCGCCTTCAAGTCGTTCCTGGCTTGTTGACATAGACCAGAGACTTAATGCCGGACCAAAGAAAAAAGTCTTAGGGTGTTATATCGCACGAGCGGGGAGGCCAATTGACATGTCAATTTCTAATTTACAACGATCATCCAACTTCTACAGGTGGATTCTGGGACATGTTGTGTGTCAAATAGCAAGGTTCTCTTAAAACCAGATATCCCCCAAGCCTTCCAATTCCAAAGACCAAAAATTCACTTACAGGGAGCAATAGCGGTCTCCTTTCAATGTAGCCTACACGCCGGCATCATCTTGGAAGAAGTACGCCCCAATGACACCTTCGGCGTAAAACCAAACCAAACACCCAATTTTTGGTATACAATGGCTGCTGTTAGAACACTCTTGCTGTTCGCTTGAACAAATGTGGCAGTTTCGCCACGAATGGGTCTTGTACCTGAGGATGACTTCTTGGTGAAAATCCGGAACATCGAATCATCGAAAGTTTGACATACACGATAGTCATTTGTCTTGGTCTTGCATATGCAAGTCTTTTCGCAAAATATGCCACAGGGACGATCGAGAAATGCCCAAATTTTGAAAACAGCACGGAATCGGACGACTCGCTTACATCTGTAATATTCTATTACCTCTGGCCTTTCATTGGCAGGGCAACAATAGACCAAAATTGGAGTTAACGTACCTAAGGTAGTGAATTCTGATAACCAGTTTGAGTGTTAAGCAAGCGTTGTTGAAGCGTGATTAAGTGTTAGGAAAAGCCAGTTACTTATTTGTACTTTCGTGCATATCAGCGCCACTTGGTTGGGATCACCATAATATAAAGGTGAATGCCTCTGAATACCACATCCCGAGTACTTCTTCTCCACAGTTGGCGAAAAGAAATGTTTGTGTCAGAATTGCTTTTTGGAAATGAACTACGAATTGCAAGCTCGAACATCGGCACAGTGACGGGCAAAAATTGTAAACTAGTACTAGTACGTATTACGACAACGTAAAGTCGATACAATATGCATTTAAGAAGCGCAAATGAGAAATGTCAGAAACAGATCCTGCTACTTGAACTTGTAAACGAAAGCCTATTACGGGACAGCACAAAATACATAAGAACGGAGCTGGCATCACCTTGACAGTACCGAAACTTGGAAAATTGTTACCACCGCAAATAGGCAGTGAGCAATCAGAAAAGAAATATCCTGATGAAAATTTGATGAGCTTTTAAATGGAATGTCAATGGATGAAATGCTTTTCATCGGAGTCGAAAAATCGAACTCTGGTTACGGAATGAGAAAGTCAGCGGGACAAGCATCGTAATGTTTTGCCGTTACAACGTGGATTTTACTATTAAGATTCTCACGAACACTATTCCCTTTGGAATGAGATCCTTTACCCCTCATCGGATGAAGAGCATCAAGCCAAAAGGCGTGATCCGACTCGCGCTGTAAAGTGGCTATTTTTTTCAGTTTTACCAAACCAACCCTATTGAGGAAAACCGTAAAAAATTCAAATAAGCCAGGAACGACTGCAAGGCCTTTCTGAAGCTTGTGAAATTTCAGTACCACCAACAATTTAGATAGTAAAAGCTTCTGCCTCTGCTTTGGATAAAACCAAACTGTTTGCTGCACGCTTTGCGGCTAGCTCAACTTCGCCTACACTTAAATGCATCGAATCTTCAATGGGACAAATCCGCTTTCGCTCTACTCATGTAGTAATATACACAAATTCGCTGGTCGAGATGATATATCTAACCTCCTTCTTAAGAGGTGTTCGCCCATGCTGTCAATACCACCGCGTAACATTTTTCATCAATCCTACTCTTTCCGAGTAGACGGAAGACAGCTTTGATCGTCCCTAAAAAATGCAAATCTTCTTCTCTTTCCTCCTAAAGACCCATCTTTCCTAGCTCATGGAAGTGCTGATAAGCCCGCAGGTCATGAAATAACGCGAAACATGAAAATTTCCCAATGACCGGCAGTATGGTTTTCATAGAAATAAGTTCACTGGTTATCTGGCGAAAGCAAGATACCTCAAAGGAACATGACATAGTTTGGCCCTTGAATACCGATCACCTCTTACGAAGATGGCAGAGCAGTTCAACCTTCACCTTTGTTGGGTGCCGGACCACAGAGACAATTATAGGGCCGACGAATTCGCTAAAATCGGAACTACTCTACCTATTCTACTGGAAAAGGGTAGCATAGATATTCGTATACCAATCGCTATGTGCAAATCAATATTAAAGCTGGATGCTAATAAAAGAACAGACCTTAGATGGACTATTGGACCAACATGCCTAGCGACCAAACAGATCTGGCCAAAGCTGGATCTGAATCACTCTAATAGTTTGATTCTTCTGAATTGAAACATTGGACACTGCCTTATATGCAAAATTGCAAGAAGGCTTGGCGCCTTTACAAACGATTTCTGTAGAAGCTGCATGAAGATTAAACAATCCTCTACCTTCTCTGTCCATGTCCAGCTCTATCCCAAAGAAGAAAACTTCATTTAGGAGCTTCTTCTACAATGACTTTAGCAATCTAAAGCATATAGACGTTAACAGTCTCCTACGCTTCATCATAAGCTCAAATTGTTTCCATGAGTTAGAAAATCATAAATCCACGTGGCATCACAATCGGCTAATAGGCCTAAGTGGATTGGTCTTGCTAACGGCCACTTTTAGCTACGAGTACCTACCTTCCTTAGCACCAGACACTTTTGTTGAAAATGAGTGCATTTGAGATCGATGAATATCTTCTTCAATGGATTAGAAATTGCCGTTCGGAACGTTCAGTTCAAGCTGCCTTCGATGATATCCACAAAATAAATGCTGGTGTGCCACAGGGCCCCGTTCTGTCTCCAACACTCTTTTTAATTTTCATCAATGATCTCTTGTCTGCTACTTCTAATCCAATATATCTCTTTGCTGAAAAGAGTACTCTCTGCTTTTCATATTGGTTTCTGGACGCGCGTCCCTGCTCTGCAGCTCTAAAAACGGGAACGGCAGCGTATATTAAGCTCATTAAATTCTGATATTCACAGCATAATTCGTTTGGAAACCACCAAGAGTGGAATTTAATACTTCGAAACTACAATGCTGGATGATTTTGGTAAAGTGAAATTAAAATATCCAGCCATTAACCATGAATGGCACTTGCATCATCGAAATCGAAAAATTTCCCCATCTCGATATGTGTGTCACGGACATCCTATGTTGGAATGACCACATATTTGATGTCGTCAAAAATGGAAAATATTTCACACCCTCTGATCAGGGTTCAACATATAAGGCATTTATCCGCCCAAAATTTCAGTGGAACGCTCACATCTGCGGAGATGCCCCAAGACCGCTTTTCACTCGCTAGATAAGATTCGAGAACGTGCGATTAAACTCATTGATGACGCTAACAAGGACTGAAACGAATAAAATTTGGAAAATTTTCATAATTCCTGTATTTTTTTTTATTTGCTTTAAAACTCTGTTTTTATTAAATTCATTCACAATTACAAAAAATAAAAAAAATTATTTGGGTTCCCATTCTTTCCTCAACTTCTTTCAAATGTCCTTCATAAGGTTGGTGACAGTTACATCCGTGATCGTTTTGGACGCTCTTTTCCATTTAGCACTAAAATCTTTTACGTCCTTTGCACACTGCTCACTTTTGGAACATTGGGTGGATTCATGTGTTTTGGGACAAAGTCGACATTTTTAGCAACAAGAAAGCTCAACGTCGCATGAGCATAGTGAGCTGAAGCTAAATCTGGCCAAAATAATGTTGAACCCTCGTGTTTGTTTAAGGAAGGAATCAACCGTTTTCTGAGGCACTCGTTAATGTACACTTCTCCGTTAATTGTTACCGTTGTAATAAACGATGAGCTTCTGTGTCCACATTGGCAAATGGCCTGCCTGAGATATTTTGACCCGAATTTTTCCATCTCAATCGATGTTGTTGATTGCGGAAGAATCTCAGCTTCAAACGAGTTGTAAAACTGGGCACCTGGAAGAGTAGTAAAGTCGGCTTTGACATACGAGGGGCGTTCAACATATTCTCGGTATCGGGGTGAAGCTGTAGTTGTATATATAAATTGACTTATCTATCAAGTAATACTATTATTTTAGTGCATTCATGTAAAATTTCATATAAATGTGATTATTAATTCGCGTTTTATCTCTAGTTAAACAGAATCATAATGGCAACTGAGACGATGATGGTGAAAATTGAGCATCGCGCTGTAATTAAATTTCTCACTAAGCAAGGAAAAAGTCAAAAAACTATTCATGAAGAGATGGTGGCTGTTTACCAGGGTTCCGCACCTTCATTATCAACTGTGCAAAAGTGGTCAAGTGAGTTCAAGAGAGGCAGAGAGAGCATTGAAGACGACCCCCGCTCCGGCGCCCCGGCTACTGCTTGTACGGGAGAAAGCATCAAAGAAGTCGAAAAACTTGTTCTTGAGGATGCCCGAATAAAGGTGAAAATGATGGCAGAGATCACCAAGCTTTCAATTGGTACCATTCACACCATTCTTCATGACCATCTTAACCTTTCAAAGGTCAGTGCAAGGTGGGTGCCACGAATGCTCACAGCGCCTCAGATAAAAAGTGAGAATCGCAGGCTGTAGAGAGCTTTTGGAGATGTGTAGTGAGAACGCCGACGGTGTTATGGATCGAATTGTTACTGGGGACGAAACATGGGTCCACCACTATGGCCCTGAAAGCAAACAAGAGTCCATGCAGTGGCATAAAAAAGGAACAGACCCCCCCGAAGAAGTTCAAAGTCACTCCGTCTGCCGGGAAGCTCATGGCCACAGTTTTTTGGGACTCAAAGGGAATCTTGCTCATTGAGTACAAAAAAAAAGGTGAAACTATCAACGCAGCCTCCTACGCTTCCACTTTGCATAATTTGCGGGAGGAAATTAAAAAGAAAAGACGGGGTAAACTCGCAGCGGGTGTGTTGCTTCTTCATGACAACGCTCCTGTTCACACGGCGCGAGTTTCCAAGGCTGCTGCGCGAGATTGTGGTTTCGAAGAAATCCAACCTTGCCCCTAGTGATTATTTCCTGTTTCCGGATTTGAAAAAATGTCTTCGTGGAAAAAGATTTTTGGATGATGAAGAACTCAAGTCGGCAATATATGGGTATTTTGCAGAGAAAGAGGAAATTTATTTTTTTGATTGTTTAAAAAAGCTTATCTCAAGATGTAACAAATGCATTGATGTTAGGGGAGATTATATTGAAAAATAAAAATAATTTAAATTGAATTCGCATTTTCCTTCATATCGATACCGAGAATATATTGAACGCTCCTCGTAAGTTTCGTCATCCAAAACCAAGCACGCTTTCTTGTTGTCGATCAACTCGTATAGCTTTCGGGCTCGTGTTTTTATGACTGTTTTTTTGTTTTTTTCGCGTTTTTAGACCGTTACGTTTTTTAGATCTTTGTACCATTGTTTGGTTGGTATTACATTTCCGAGCAACATCTCTGGATGACATAGTCCGGTTTTTTATGATGGTACCCACTATTTTCCTGTCCAAATTTGTATCATTGTATCCACTTTTAGCTCCGCTTTTTTGTTTTCGCTTAACTGTCAACGTCTCCAAATATCGTTTAATAACAGAATCCACCGTACTGCGTGCTATGTTTAATTTTTTTGCGCTGAAATGGTTTGGACGCGAAGTATTTTCGAGCCATTTGTCGATGATCTTTTTACGGCGTTCCTCTTGACTCATATTTTATAAATATTTTAAGCCGCACCGAACTAAAATCAATAACAAACTGAAACTAGAGAATACACAGGCTAATTTGGGTGCAAAATGGGATTGCAATTTTTACGCATTGGAAGTATAGCCCGTATTAAAATTTACAGATTTTATACGTTTCTGTCCTTATTGTACAGTCAATTGACACCCTTAAATACTGACGACATGCCACTTGCCTCATCTTGTAATATCACTATTTTTAACAACAGGGATCTAATGAAATTGCCAGTAGCATTCCGCCCCTTTCAATCTTCAACCGTAACACCAGTCTCATAGCCCAGTTTACTTAAATACCGTTACTCGCTTATGGGATGCCCTACCGAGCTCTTTATTTCCTAGTCATTATAATCTTCAAACATTTAAAACCAACGTGTATCGGTACCCCTCTTTTCATCCTCGATAATTCTCCTTCGCCCACAGAGTATGCAAACATTTTAAGGGTACACAAAATGCCTTGAGATGTAATCAATACGGCATTATAGAAATCAGATCGGCAAACGAGGGTAGTCCCAGAGGTACCCGACCTAACGTATAGATGACGGTTGTTGTTTAAAAAGAATGACTATTGTAGCTTAAATTTGAAGTTACACGACGCTATGTTGCTTAGCATTTGTTCGGCAGTCAATGATATTGGATGACCGTCAATTGAAAGTGCATGAACTAGCAGATATGGTACCCATTTCGAAAAGCGCTAAAAAATTAGACATGAGAAAGCTGTGCGGAAGATGGGTACCGCGATTACTCACAATGGCGAAGTTTCACAGCAATAAAGCCCAGTTTTTTCGTCGATTCATAATAATAGATGAAACATAGTCCATCACTTCACACCCAAGATGAAGGAACAGTCAAAACAATGGACTTAAAGGGAAGAATCGGCTCCGAAGAAGGGAAAGACCGTTCCATCTGCATGCAAGCTCGTGGCGTCAGTTTTTTGGGACACGCGTAGGATAATTTTCATTAATTAACTTCGGAAAGGAAAAACAATCAACGGCGTGTATTATGCGAACTTATTGCAGCGTTCGAAACAGTAAATCAAGAAAAAACGGCCGCATTTGATGAAGAAAAGTTTTGTTTCATCAATAGAATGCACCAGTTCACTCAGGCGTCATCGCGATGGCCAAAATCAATGAGTTGAAGTTCGAATTGCTTCCGCATGCACCCTATTCGCCAGATTTAGCCCCCTCGGATTATTTTCTGTTTCCGAATTTGAAAAAATGGCTCGGTGGTAAAAGATTTGCCAACAGTCTGCGGTTGATGGCTATTTTAAGGAGCTCGACGATTCTCACTATAGACAGGGTATCGAAGCTATTGAACATCGCTGGGAAAAGTGTGTTGAACTAAAAGGAGACTACGTGGAGAAATAAAGATATTTTTTCCCAAATTTTTTGTATTTTCTTTGCTAGGTCGGATCCTTCTGGGACTACCCCCGTACGTCGTGATTTGAAGTTCACAGATAAAGATGGACAAACATAGCGACGCTTCGAAAAATCTGCATGTCGTCTTCATAGATTTTAAAACAGCGTTCGATAGGATTCCCATATGGATGACGCTACAATCTTAAAATTAATCTGAGAGGTATACAAAAATGGTATGCGATATGCCCGATGACATTAAAACGGACGAACGCAGGATGAAATGGAAAATTCTAAATTAAGGGTGCAGTAAACCAAATTTGGTGGCATCATAATGTCGTGCAAGATTTTTTATTGAAGCAGCTCGTGGATGAGTATGGAATGATTCCCCTTCCTTCCGATAATGGTGCTGTTATAAGAAGCGACGAGTCAGCCCTTCAGGCATTTCTTATTAATTGTATAAAGACGCTAACAGATATAAGTTTACAAATCAGACTTACTAAGACGGAATAAATTATGCGTAAGCATTTTGCTGAAATACAAAGGCTACCATTTAGACGAAGTCATCATGATATTATGCGAAAAATGTAAATACTTAAGTTCTGCCCTTAAGCACCAAGGAAATACCGACAATGATGTAGCACGTAAAACCAGTATGCCATATCATAGCCCAAATGGCAAATAATGGTGACAGACAAATGCGCTTCAACTTAAACTGATTCATGAGAAGACAAGTGAAAAATGACAGCGACTAAAATGTTGCGAATGTCGATGGGTGTAACAAAATGAGATCTAAAAAGCACGTGCATTAGCAAAGGTCTTCGCATAGTCGGAGAACTACAGGCCTAACAATTAGGTAGTTTTGCCATGTTTGACGAAGGTCATCGGAAAATCCCTTCCGAAAGCAATAGAGCCTAAAGGTTCAAAAATTCGAGGAAGGACTGGAATGAAAAATCGGATTACTAAAATCCAACAATTTCACCAAGGGGCCCCTTACCGATATTCTCGTTGAGAATTAACAAGAAAGAACATTTGCTTACTAAAATTTTATGCAAGTTGAATGTGAAAATTTCGCATACACAAATTGTGAGTTAGACCGGCGAACATCTGTAAAAAATCGAATTTAAAAAAAATTACTATTACACAAAGAACATTAGACCAATCCAGACGTCTTGTTTATGATAAACCGAGCCATCTAAAAGCACGTATTGCGGCAGCTGGATACAGAACTACACGCACGTTCATTTCATACGCATTAAACGAATAATTGCGTATTTTGACTGACTCAAATACTTTTTTGAACTCGCTTTCTTCTTCTCAGAATTGTAGACGAGTACAAAAATTTTGGAAATGAATAAAATAGAGGCTTGCGATGTATTGTTTCCATTTCATGTTGTTGTTTTTACTTCTGGTTGATTTCCGGAAGAGCAACTTTCAATATGCCTCATAGAAGGTTCTTTCTTTTAGAAGTTCCGCAATATGCCGGTACCATTGGAAGACGCAGCCCTGGCAGACATGGTGTCAAATCTCCAAATTGCTGTCAGATGCAGCAGATCAAGAAGATGCGTTGAGACGATTGATATCCTTCTTTCTATCACCAGAATACAACAAGCACCAATTTGAACTATCTAATTAACATGAATATAGTGATGAGTTTTAGAACGATATGGATCTTGGAAAAAGCCCGTTTCGTTAGTGAAATTAAATTGGTTTTCTTAGTATGCTAGTGCGGTGAAATCTCCGCTGAGAGACAACTCTGGTGGTGGCTTTCCCAGCGCACATAAAATAAGCATCTACAAAATGATCCAAATAAAACTGCACCTTCTACCCCTTTTTTTTTGCATAAAACAAAAGTATGAACTCAATTAACTTACAAATATCGAGTAGGTAACACAATTTCATTTTGCTTACACATGCTACACAAAATTGGTAAAAATAAAAGAAGAAAACAAAAAAAAAAAAAATGCCCAATTAAGTGAAACCAAATGAATAAAAAATTGTTTCATGCATGAGTAAGCAATAACAGAAAAAATAATAAAAACAGCAAACCAGTGGTGAAACAAAGATAACAAACAAACATACGACGAGTACTAAGTAAGTACAAGAATTTGTAAACAAAACAAATTGAACAATTTTATGAATGAAAGTGCGTAGATACAATGCAATAATTGACATGGGAACATTCCTCATGAATTTTCCATTGCTCAGCAAATATAGTCTTCTCCCAAAAAGGTACAACGTCATGCTGAGTATGATAATTGGCAAGGTAAATACGAGCACTTCTCCCGGTTATGGGTTAAATTTGGAAAGGGAACATGAGAATTTGAGGAGAAGACGCATTTAAGAAGTTAAATATTGAATTTTGAAAATATGTCACTTTGTTTGGCCCGGCTGAGTGAAGGATTCTGCCTGGGTGTGCATGCACCAATCTGTTACACCAATCTTCACGGAATCCGAGACCGCTTGATGAAATTCAGCCCTCCTTCAGTTGATGATTCTGTTTTCTGCCGCTTAGCTTGTTCGTATACTATTGGGTCTACAAGTAAGTTTTCAGCGTTTTTTTTCCAAAATTGAAGTTTTATTATGAAAACATAGTTACAATGCTTTATTCAAAATATCGTCCATCGGAAGCTACAACTTTCCCCCATCTTTCTGGCAATTTATGAATTCCGGACCAAAAAAATTTCTCGTCTTTCGAGCCCAAGAACGTATCGAGCCAATTTTTGATTTCCTCTACTGAGCTGAAGCGTATTCCCGTAAGAGCGTTCTGCATCGAACGAAACAAGTGGTAGTCAGATGGTGCCAAGTCTGGACTGTAAGGCGGGTGAGGCAGAATTTCCCATCCACTATTTTCCAAATAGTTTTTCACCGAAACTGCAACATGTGGCCGAGCGTTGTCATGATGAAAAATGACGGACTCATGCCTGGTCTCATATTCTGGCCGCTTTTCTTTTAATGCCCGCTTCAAACGAATTAATTGGGTTCGATATAATGGTCCTTTGATGGTTTCACCACTCGGAAGCAGTTCGTAGTATACGACACCCTTTTGATCCCACCATATGCAGAACATGACCTTATTCACGTGAATATTTCGTTTCGGCGTCGATTGGGTGGGCTCGCCGGGCTTTGTGTACGATTTTCTGCGTTTAGGATTATCACAATAAATCCATTTCTCATCAGCAGTGACAATACGATTCAAAAATGGTTTATTTTTATACCGCTGCAGTAACATTTCGGACATGCAAAATCGCCGTTCGACGTCTCTTGACTTCAATTCGTACGGCACCCAGTTTCCAACCTTTTGAATGAATCCCAGTGCTTTTAGGCGCAGGGAAATGGCTTGTTGCGTGACGCCCAATGATGCAGCAAGTTCTTCTTGAATCTGACACGGATCCTCATCCAGTAAAGCGTCCAATTCCTCGCCTTCAAAACTTTTCGTCTTTCCGGGGCGATCTTTGTCTTCAACTCCAAAATCACCACTTTTGAACCGTTTGAACCACTCGCGGCACGTCGATTCACCAATACATTCCGCCCCATAAGTTTCCGAAAGCAAACGATAGGCCTCAGCCGCACTTTTCTTCATATTAAAGAATAAAAGCAGCGCTTACCGCAAATGACGTTTATTTGGCAGGAAACTTGCCATAATTTTGCTCGATAAAATGTACGACACCGATAGAACTGCTCAAATATAACGCTGCAAAATTGTTGACAGATACAAAACCTACAAATAAAACACATGGGGTCTGACATTTCTGCCCGGGATCCACTGGTGGCGCCATCTCTGACAAACGCTGGAAACTTACTTGTAGACCCAATATATATATATGATTTGGCCTTCTTGAACATTATGGCTTAGTTTGCACAATGTCATCTCTACTGGGCATCGTATAAGACTACTGACAGGATAGTTGAAACATTTCCTATGAACCACTTTCTTCTTGAAGTGCCAGGGGCCATTTTTATCAGCTTTCGTCAGTGTCAAAGCAGGACTAGGATTTAATCGTTTGCCAAGGTCGTCAACAGCGAATCCCTTATTATCCGAGGCTATTAGCTGGGTCGCCATATTTGTGAAAAGTGACCTCTTTGACCGCCAGAATGCGCTGCTACTGCAAAAAAAGTTATGGTGCCTTGAAGTCCGTTCATATTTAGGCGGACATGCCAAATTTCAGTGCGATACTGTCTTTAGTTTTGTTTTGACAGCTGATTGTTGTTGACGTGTTTGGCATCATGTTGAGTATGGACAAAAACGATTTTCGTTCTTTCATAAAACATAATTTTTTTAGAGGCAAAACTGGGAAGGAAACAAAAGAAAAGTTGGATAAATATTATGGGGCTAATGCTCCGTCAGATTACACCGTCAAATATTGGTTTCGAGAGTTTCGTGGTGATCACAACTCCACTACCGATCAAGTCCGCAGCGGCAGGCCCTCCGATGCTGTTACAGAGGGCTATGTCAAAAAAATACATGAAATGGTGTTGGCTGACCGAAAAGTGAAGGTGCGCGAACTAGCAGATACCACAAAGATTAGCACTGAGCTCGCACACCATATTTTGGGCAATATTCTGCATATGAAAAAGTTATCCTGCCGCTGGGTACCGCGAATGCTCACTCTTGACCAAAACCACGAACGCGAGAGCACTTTGAAAGAGTGTTTTTGGACTTGCTGATGCGGAATCGGGCGGACTTTTAGCGTCGATTGGTAACTGGATTTGGATCCCTCGGACTATTATCTCTTCCCAAACCTCAAAAAATGGCTCACAAATAAAAAATTCAACTCACGCGAGGAAATCATTGACGCCACGGAGGAGTATTTTGCAGACCTTCCGGAAAATTACTTTTCGGACGGGATCAAGAAGTTGGAAAATTGCTGGAATAAGTGTATCAAACTAAAAGAGGACTATATTGAATAATACAATATAAAAAAAACATTTAAAAAAAAATTTTTTTTAATTCCCAAGGAGGTCACTTTTCACTCCATCTAGTATACTAGCTTTATTTGGAAGCTACGTTCATGCCATTCAATTGGCCGCCTCGGCTTGTCTGGCAGTGCTTGAAGCAGTCGGTCCAATTTCTGATGACTCGGCTTTGTCCAATATGTGAGGGGTTATTCCGGCAATAGCGTGTCGAATGTTTGCGCGAGCTAGCGCAAAGTGGTTGAATTGTTAGCGTAGACTAAGGACTTGACGGAGCCCCAGGGAAAATAATTGCATTGTGCCAAATCACGTGATCGTGATTCACAACTTCAAGCGTTGCGTATGGCATGTAGCACCGTCTTGTTGGAAGCACAGATCGGATTTATCGATGTTGTCGAGCAGTGACTACAGAAAGTCGGTTAACATCGCCCATTGACGGTAAGGGTGTCTCCTTCCTCATTTCGAAAGAATGATGCCGCCATACCATAAACCGCACCAAACAGTCAATCTTTGTGGATGCATTGATGCTTAGCCGAACACTTGTGGATTGTGTTCTCTCCAATAGTGGCAAGTTTTGCTTGTTAACGTAGCCACTAAGCCAAAAATGGGACTCGTCCGAGAAGATGATTTTTTGGCCAAAATCCGGGCCTGCGGCTAACTTTTCAGCGCCCAATTAGCGAACTCATGGCGTTGCGGATGGTAATTTGGCTTCAATTCTATCGTCAGCATAATCTTATATGGGTTTAGGCTCAAAATAAGCCGGGTTGACTCTCTGGTGATGCCCAATTCAGCTGATCGGCGCCAAATTAACATTTCTGGGTCTTCTTCGATATGGCCGCTACGGCGGCTATGATTTCTTCATTTCGCACCAATCTCTGTCTAGTTGGTGCCTTAAGATCCAAAAGAGTGTACTCACGCTCAAACTTTTCCACGGTGCGACGAATTGCCTGCACACTGAAGCCATGATAGCGACCGACCTCACAGCGAAATTCACGTTCCCTAGTTCCAACTGAGCCGGAATTTCGATAATATTTTTTTTAATAATTTCCACACATTCAGCAAGAGTAAAACGATGTATAATGAAATGACAAACCCTACTGAATATTTTGGCAACTAGATGTCACTAGTATCTTTGTTGTTATGCTAAAACATAACAATTGGAAAAACCATCATTGCTATCTGGTCATCATTTATACCCAAGAAATACTAAAAGTACGAGTACGTTTAATCTTAAACCTTATCAAAGGCGTTACTAAAAGTAGTTATCACAACTCTAGAGCTGCTATCTCGACGATGGTTATAGCGGAATGTTTGAAAAAAGAAAAAACGCGTAGTATTTTTGGCGACTTCTCTAAGGTCGCTGTCACTTGGGCGTGGTGTGCTGCTGTCATGTGACTTTCAGTTTGTGCTCGAAGCTGCCAAATTGCTCCATTTGGCGTGTCTTAACCCCTGCCACAGAGGCCTCCCAGAAGGCTCATGAACCCTAAAGGCAGCACTTACTCGTAGGGATCTGAACGCGGAGACCGGTGCTGGGAGGCTGAGTCAGAGTACGTTGTGGTGGTTGCGGGTAAATCTTTGGTCGGTCTCTACGCTGGCTTCAGGAGTTCTATCGAAATCTTAGAGGGTTTTTCTCAAATCTCCAGTGTGAAAAATTTATCGTGACGTTTTCGGCTTTGACGGAGTCATTGCGAACGAATGCATGGAATGATATTTGTAACTCTTGGTGATCGAACGGACGCTGCTTCGCAGCCAGGATGTCTGCTGAGGCGTCTACGTGTTTCGGAGGTCTTTGGTGAATTTAGCAGCCTGAGGATTGTACCGTATACTAACTTAATGTCTTCGTTCAGAGTTGCTCAGAGACCGAGTAGTGTAAGTGGCAAGCGCTTGATCCATTTCGTGGAATCATTGCAGATGATTGCAGCCTTCAGCGTCCGATGATGATGAGCAACTCACATAGTTAAGTAAAGACGGAAGAGGTGAATTGCCTACTTTGATTCGATGTGATTGGCAAGTGGATCCGAAGCGAGCGATGTCAATCGTAGGGTATGCTTCTGGCCATCCAGCGTAGCGTTCGATGATTGTCAAGAGGTAGCGACAGCCCTCGGAGGGTGAGAATGGTCCTAAGACGTCGATGTTGATGTTAGCGAAGTGCTCGTCGAGGGTAGCGTAGTATTGGAGTTCGGTTCTCGAGTGGCGATGTACTTTCGTCTGTTGGCATGGAATGAACGTTTTAGCGAATTTGGAGCAATTGTGGCGAATGTTAGGCGACCTGGGTGCGAAAGGCTATGTGTTGCGTCAAAGAATGCCTTGCGTAGATCCTTCGTGATGAACAATCGGATTCGGTTGTGCGACATATCGTAATAAACGGGATTGTCTAGCTGAGGGAAGAAAAACCATGCTAGTTGCATCGAGCGCATATTGTTACCTTCTGGTAGCTATTTGAAGTTTCATGTCGTCTTTCTGCGATATTGCAAGTTTCTCATAGAACTATTTATAATAGTAATTTTGCTGCTCTTTTGTTGGTTCCAACACAGAACTTGATGATTTACATTATTCGAGAAATCCAGTAAAAAAAGGAACTCTTGTCAAAATCTTGTCTTATTTCTTCCAGTGAACTAACCACAGCCTGATTACTGAGCAGAATGCGGTAGAATGCGTATTGGCCTAGGGTCGCTAGGAGATGTTGGTTAGGTTTCCTTTGCGACAGGCACAACTGTTGCATTTTTCCAGAATTTAGGGAAGGTCGATGTCGTTCTGCATCAGTTAATAATATGGGTGAAATGGCAAATAATTTGTGGTAAAATAAGTTTGATAATTCGTATTGGTAAGCCGTCTTAACTAATCGATTTAGATTAGAATGATGTTACACATTCGATAGTTTCGTCTTCAGCGGCTTCTATAAAACCTTCTGCCAGAAAAACATGATGGAGTTTAGCGCGATCAAAAGTTAGTTATTTTATTGCTGGATATAACATCTTACTTACCTACTTAGGCGGTGCTACAGCCTGAGATAGACCTGGGCCTCAACCAATAAGCCTCCCCAATTAGAGCGGTCCTTGGCTAACTGCCTCCAGTTGCGCACTCTAAGTTGGTTGAGGTCCCCTTCCACTTGCACGCCACCTAAGGCAAGGCCCTTTCTCTACTGCGTTGTCCCTCCGGATCAGAGTCAAAGATTCTGCGCGCTAGAGCGTTGGTGTTGGCTCTCCATATCCCAGTCATATCAAACGCCCAATTCGCAGTTTTTTAACCAGGGCGATCCTTGAATCGTCTCCTCCAGAACCTGTCAACGCATAATTTTTCTCTCAAAACGAGCAAGGATATCTTCATCCACTTTAGAAAGGGTCCACGCTTCGGAACCATAGAGCAAGACTGGGATTACTAGGGTCTTATATTGAGTTTCCTTGATTGTTTGGCAGAAGGTCTTACTACATACTTGCCTTCTCAGCCTAAAGGAACAGCAATTGGCAAGCGTTATTCTTCGTTTGATTTCTGAAGGATAGTCGTTTTCAGATATGATAGCAGAGCCGAGGTAGACAGTCCCTTACAACCTCAAAGTTATAGCTGTCGACTGTGATATTCTGGCTAATTTGCCGATGTTGGGTGTTCCTCCTTGTTGACAGCATATGCTTTGTTTTGCCTCGTTTACTGCTAGACCCATTTTTGCCGCTTCTGTTCTTATACTCTCAAACGCACCAGTGACAGCTCGCTGTGTTCTACCAATAATATCAATATCGTCGGCAAGCAAGCAATTGAACAGACTTTTTAAAGATCGTACTTTGTATGTCGGCTTGTGAGTTTTGCACAATTCTTTCAAGTATGATGTTGAAGAAGAAGAAGATAGCGCGTCGTCTTACCTAAGTCCTTTTTTGACACCAAATGTCGCGGGTTACATCGTTACCGACCTTGATGCAGCGAGCTTTCTCCTTCGTCATCCTGCTCAAGTGGACGAGTTTTGCAGGGATGCTAAAACTAGACATGGCTCTGTATAGTTCGTCTCTGTATATGCTGTCATATGCTACTTTAAAATTGATAAAAAGGCGGTGATTATCGATCTGAACTTCTTGGATTTTCTCCAGGATCTGCCGTAGTGTGAATATTTCGTCAGTTGTGAACTTACCGGACCTAAAACCGCACTGATAGGGTCCAATCAGATCGTTGACAAATGATTTCAGGCGCTCGCACAATACGGCGGACAAGATCTTTGCGATGTTTAGGATGTTCCTTTCTTGTGAACCGGGCAAACGATGCTGAGGTTCCATTCACCAGGCATACATTCATCCGACTAAATCTTGGAAATGAGTTGGTGTGTGGTTTCTACCTTAATAGTTCGGCGAGTAGGCCGTCCGGCCCGGCAGCCTTGTTCGACTTTAGTTTAGGTATTGCTATCTTCACTTCATTTTCAATGATTGGCTCTGCCTGACTATGGAATTTATGTAGTCTCCGCCGTTTAGCAGCCTGCAGAAATGATTTTTTCCATATCCTCAGCACCGACTGTGACTGTACTACAACAGAAGGTTTCCTTGTTCATTTCTACATGTTTCCGTTCGGGTCTTATTACCCTGACACGTTCTTTCTAGCTTTTGGTAAAACTTCCGAACAATATTCTTGGAGTAGCACCTCTCAATTTTCTCGATCGCGCTTTTTTCCTTTTTCTCCGGAGAAGCCGATGTTTGTCCTTTCTCTTTTGCTCGTAAAGCTCGTGATCCGCTCTCATCCTTTTATGCAGCGACGCTTTGTAGGGGTTTTGTGGCGGTGGACAAGTGCAACCCAGCACGTCAGTTGTGGCATTTCTGATGGCTGCTCGGCATCTAAGCCACTGGTCGTCAGCACTTGATGCTGGCGGCAACGGACTTCTCGAGAGGTTGAGGGATACTCGATCGGTGAAGGTTCTGGCCGCTATTGTGGCGTCTAAGATATCCGTAGACGTACCTTGGCTGCAACTAGGTAGTGGTCCGAGTCTATGTTGATCGCTATAATCAATCTGCTTGACAGTTTGCTGATCTTGTGTCCGCCATGTTCCCTTGTGGATATTGAGGTGAGAAAACCGTGTGCTTGCTATAGTAACGGTACGTCCCGCAGCGAAATCGATTAGCCAAAGTCCGTTTCCAGACGTGGTGTCGTGTAGACTATGTCTTCCGATTATGCTACCAAAGACATCATCCTTTCTAATTTTGGCATTAAAGTCGCCTAGGACAATTTTAACGTCATATTGCTCGTAGGTTTTGTCAAGGAGCTCGCGCAGGTTACTCTAAACTACAGAAAATGGCACACACTTTGAAAATGAAAAAGAAAAACTGTTCTTACATCTTCTCGGAAACTTTTGGAAAAGCTATCCCTCTTGGCTAATAGTCCCTTTAGCATGTATGTATGTATGTCTTAAAGTTTGTCGTAGGATGTGTCTATCAGTGTTTATGGCACTTGCTAATATTTAAGAGATCGCAGGTGGCCCTAATTTTCTAGTCGATATTTAGAATCAATTTTACTGAATCCATTTAAAAAATGTGGTTAGAGTGACGTAGTGGTTAAATTCGTCGACTTTTACCCCTAGAGCATGGGTTCAAGCCCCAGGCAGTAGCCCGGAAAACTGAAAACAAAATTTCTGATGTTACTACACCTTCAGCAGGCAATTGGGAAAGAACTGACTCTTATTACTTACTTTCCGTCCCCAATGCTAGATTTTGGTTATAAAATGATGGACAGACAATAATCAGAGGAACATTGCCCCGCAAAGCATTTGATAATGTCATCGGATTGTATACTTGTCGCATCGACCCCTTTGCTGTGTTTTAAATTTAGGCCAATTACTAGTCTCGCCTTTGCTTGGCAATCTAAAAGTGTGGCTTTCCTGGAAAAAGGATCCAAATTAAAATATGATAACATAAAGGCCACATGAATCCCCAGACAAACACAAAGGATAGGCTTTGCTCTTCTTTTCCACTTTGGTGTTGGAATACTAAATACCTCCTCGCGTAGAAGCACTCCTTATATCATATAATCCCAGGTTTATTCATCAACAGATGGTAAGCACAATTTACTTGAACCCCTTTCAACTTGCGTCGTAACTTCTCTGCTTAAATAAAAAAATAGAAAAAAAAATCACTTTTGACTCTTTCATCAACTGACATTGGTTATTTTCACCGACGAGTACAAGCCTTGTCGTTGCAGTCTATCCAAAGGACAAAAGTTTCACCATGCCTGTAGTTGACACTTTAATTAATAATTTTGAAAGTACACCAAATTGAAGCAATAACCCCATATAAGCGAATGGCTATAAAAACTTTCTTAATTTCCTGTCAAAAATTTGACCTGCGAGACTAAATATCTTTTACAGATGATGAAATTGCAATCTCTGCTGCAGTGAATTCAAAATCAAGATACGTCTTCCTCACATCTGTTAAAGGACTTTTAAGAGTTAAGGTTTGATCCCCTTGAGTGGTTCTGAGTAAAAAGTTGAAGCAAATTTGTCTGTATTCTTGGCGCTGTCAAATATGTGCCAAATGGGCGGAGGAGGGAGACAGCTGTTACGAAGGATTGTGGCCATCAAAGTTAACACGCTGACTAGATTTTGAGTACTCGTCGATTGCCTGTATCAGGTAAATTTAAAGAAAGCGTCACTCCACTTCTAGTTAGCGAAGAAGAAACCTTGAATGTTCCATTCTATCTCAATTTTAGTGCTTATAAATCTTTAGTGTAAGATCCTTTAACATCTTTAATGCTAACGAGGAAAGAGGAACCATTAATTTAGTCGATATTTGGAGGTATCCTGATATCATGAAACTCTCAAGATGATACGTGGTATCCATTTGCGAAGGCTAACATGTTTCATGTAGCGGTTAGTTTTCAGATGTTGCACCTGCATCCAACTCAGCGTTTGAGCAAAAAAGTCGCAGCTTTTTTTTATGTATATTCAAGGGTGTTTTTTTAGAGGTATATAAATTTAATATAAAATAAAATACTTGACGCTAACCTTAATGTATATGATTTTAACTTCATTTAATAGATAATTTTATGCCATTAGAGCTTAAGTTCAACATCGGGCATATACGTGCCACAACTAGCTCGAATGAAGTGAAATCGTGCAGTCCAATTTTCGACAACTTTATAGAGAAACTGGGGCGATATGTCATCAATAACACGGCCTATATTGACTTCCAAACCGTCCATCGTCTATGGTTTATCGGTACAGACTAGTGACTTCACACACCCCCAAAGAAAGTAATCTAAAGGTGTGAGATCACAGGATCGTGAACGCCAGTTCACAGGTCCATTACGCGAAATTATGCGCTCAGCAAATGTTTCCCGCAATAAATTGATGGTGTCGCGCGCCGTGACGCATGTTGAAACCAAAGCTTTAATTGACGTGTTCAATTAAGGAATGAAGAAGTCAGAAATTATGTTTCTATAGCGTTCTCCATTGACGGTAACATTCTGGCCGGCATCGTCCTTAAAGAAATTTGCGCCGATGATTCCACTAGCCGATAGGGCACACCAAACAGTGAGTGTTAATGATTGTAAGGTCATCTCGGCAAAGGCTTCAGGGTTTTCTTTACTCCAAATTCGACGATTTTGCTTGTTTACATGTCTATTTAATCAAAAATGGGCCTCAACGGAGACAAAATTTTGGATGGACATAGCTCCAATTGCTGTGAACGATGGCGAATCGACTAATTCGGATTTTCCTCAACTCTGTACTCCACTACGGCAACAACTTCTTCTGTTCGCAGTGTTTGTCATCTTTAGGGATGCGTATTATCCACTAGAGTGTACGTGGTGCGAAAACGGTTCATCGTGTGCCGAATAACTTGATCGGATAGACGATTATGTTGACCGTAAAATAGACGTAGCGCACGATAAGTTTGGCGAACCGAACCATGGTTTTCAAAATAAGTTTGCACAATTTTCACGCGTTGTTCTGGCGTTATTCTATTCATCGTAAAATGGCAAAAGGTGTTAACCACAAATCAACTTTCAACTGTCAAAATGGCAATCTGTGGAAACAGTGTTGACAGTTTAAAAACCAAACCAAACAACTTACTATTGTATAGAACGCAATATGTCCAATACGATGATTTTGTCAGAAACAGCCAATCAGCACAAGGACATCCATATGAACTGCTGACTTACGCTACCAAATATCGTCTCGACTTCGAAAAGAACCAGAAAGAGCAGAGACTTATGCTTTTCGACGTATTCCTCTATAAAGATCCCCAAAATTTTAATAAAGTCGGTGCAGGACTTCAGAGAATACCTACTTGCTCGACATCGGGAGCTATATCCACGGGTTATTTGATCCTGTTCAGGACTAATCGTATCCACGATACTATCTTGGTCACCTCCAGCAGAAGATTATCGACCACCAGCTTCCGCTCTTCATAAGATTGTTCTTCATCTTCGTCTTCAGCGATCGTTCCTTCTTTGCACTCCTTCGCAAAACCCTCATTCATCATGCGCTAGCTATGATGGGCTTTAGAAGGAAGCCGATGTTTTTGGCACAGTACGGACAAATTGCTGATATTTTCGATGCTCGGACATTACTTTTTTGAGAGCCTTGATAGGGATATTTTCCATTGGTGGTCCTCGGTAACGGCATGTCCGGCCAGTAGCATTATATTGGCCTACACCATCATAAGGCTGATAAGCCTATACAGAAGAGATTTAAATATGTGACGAATCAGAATCTTCCCCTACGGACTTGGCTTTCCCGAAACCCCTCAACAATTCTGTTAAAAAAGTAGTAGTCAGAAACAAATCTACTACATAATTGTAATCTGTCAACTCTTATTTCCTTCTCCTTCTTCTTAAATCATCTCTAGCCCAAGTAAGACGTAATCCAATTCAATAATTCAATCGCAAAAAATAAAATAAATCTTCATTCGTTCACAAAAAAAGTAGTCTTTAATTTATTTCGAATAAATTCCTATGCCGCCAGTATCAAATATCGAAGACCAGTGACAACGGTGCAAACGCGTCAACAGAGACACCGCAACTGCTGTGGGGGTTTCACCTCCAAGAAATCCCTAGTTTGATGAAGAATGCCTGTAAGCCCATTCAGTTAAACAATAAGCCAACAAAGCGGCGAGAACTGCTCCTGAACTGCTAAAACAGAAGAGACGGGAAGAACATCGGCTTCTCTGGAAGAAGAAAGAAGAACACGACAAGCACGCGATCGAAGATGTTAAGCAGTTGTACTCCAGCAATAATGTACCGATGATTTGCCAACAGGTAACCACAACGTGTCAAAGCAAAAAGACCTGTACAGAAACCTGTAGAAATGAAGAAGTAAACCTTGTAGTAGAGTCACAGTCGGTGCTGAGAATATGAAAAAACTTTTTCTGCAGACTGTATAACGGCGACGAAGCGCAACATCCCGAGGTCAGGCAGAATAAGTCATTCAACTTAGACTATTACAGCCAAAACTTCCTTCCACCTGACCAGGACGAAGCAAGGACAGCAATGTCCAAGCTATTATCCAGCTGGAGCTGATGGCTTATCGACAGAGGGATTCAAAGTTGTTGGAAATGACTATGGAGAGCATGCACCAACTCATTTCTCAGATCTGGTCAGAAGAGTGTATGCCTGATGAATAGAATATCAGCACCGTATGCCCGATCCACAAAAAAAGAGATCCCCTCAACTGCGCCAACATTGGAGGTATGTACTATTCTCCTCGGCATCGGATACAAGATCTTGTCTGCCATATTGTGTGAACATATGAAATCCTCCTCATACATAATCTCGTAAATCCTTACCAACCTGAGATCCAAATATGTCATAGTAGTCCGGATAAGGTCTTATTTGCTTTGTTCCCGTATTTTACTTCACCGTAGATTCCATCTGACGAATTCATCCGCTGTCCCGTTTGTAGTGCTGTTATTTTTTTTTTTTTCCTGCTGGTTTGCACTCGCGCTTATTAGTTTAACAAGTCCTGTGCGAATGGACATCGACCAGTACCCGATGGTTACCACTTAGTGGTAAGATAAGCACAATTGATGTGTAGAAACAGGTTTTTTTTTTTTATATAATTTACGCGCGCCTAAGGGGTTATGATATCCTTTTACTGTTGCCAGGGCGCGGTCGGAAAGATAGAAGGAGGAAAAAGGAAAGCATTGTTGTGATGTAGTGGTTTGAAACTCAGGTGTGTTTGGTTTGGTATAGCACTGGAAATCGCCAGGTTGGCACCACTCACTGCCTACCCTATTTCTACAGCGCCCAACCATCCCATTATCGTTACACTGGCCTTTATAGCTGTGATGACATGGATGGTAACGCTTAAGCTGCCCTTGTATTTAGGTCCGCAAGAACGATTATTATGCGACCCCTTTGAGTTTTTCATAAACGAAGATACAAATCAGAATGGCAGTCTTTACGACTGCTGTTGAGTAAATTAGCAAACACTTTTTCCATAGCAAAGAGTACATTGTTCGTAACTTAAGACAACATCCCTCACTTAATCGACATTAAATGTATCCCTACTGATTTTTCATCACGAAAAAACGGGATCAAATACCTTATACCCTGCTGTCCTATGACTCATACACGCCCCAATAAACTGGCTGAACCATTCCTCCAGAAAGTCCGAAATAACCTAAAGCCAAAATGTCCACATATTCAAAGAATCCCATTTATAAGTTTATTAAATTGTACTCGTATCTGTGAAACATGGATAGCCATTGCTACGTAGATACATACAATACGAGTACTCTCCATTACCACAGGCCATTAGGGCATAACATGTGACATGTCAATTGAATCGAATTTAATTAACTTGTTATCCATGAACAAACAACCGAAATTCTAGTTTCGCCCATCTTCTAAAACCAATTCCAATTGCCATCTTCCATAAGCGAATTAGCCCGCCCCAAGAGTTAGTCCCAAAAATGCCTTAATTGCTGGCACATTTACCATCTTGGGTGGACGAAATTTTCATTTTCATAAGCATTGTCGCCACATGAGTGCGTAATTAAATTCTTTGCCTACTTTTCCAGCCAGAGGAAAAGTTTTATTAGAATTTAGTCACGAAGGATCCTATTGTGGTCGCGACAGAGTAACAATAACCACCACCTACTGGGGATGTCATTCTAGAATAGAGGCCATTCAAGTGCTTTCAATTGACTTGAATCGAAACAAAAAAAAAAATAAAAAAAAAATAGATTTTCCAAAAGCGGAACCGTCTACTACTACCCACTGTCAACTACCGGATATGTCCTTGATGGTTGTGTATCACGATGTTGGAAACTTTAGTTGTAAGACTTCAATTCCATGGACTGCTGCTGATTGAACACGCAAATTAAAACAGATGAACACTGAACAGTAGACAAAAGGACATCGCTGGCAATCAATTGGAAATCGAATCAAACAAGGACAAGTCACAATTGTCCGTTGCTGCTTGAGAGAACCTATTATCGGCCGTAATTAGCAGCGATTTCATGTAAAAAGGTAGAAGAACTCTCGTTTCCTGTTACAATGGATACCTACACTCGATTGTCGTAGGATAAGTGGTGTAGATTAAGAGATTTAAAAGAAACCGGTTTTCGATTTTTAACTTGTATGAAGTTCGTATTGGTTATTTAAGATGGACGCTTCTCCTGTGGACCTGGAGTGTAAAGGCATAGTTTTGAAGTAGAGACTCAAAAAGGGTAAAGGAAAATAGAAGCGCTGGGAATGTATTTGGCTACGTTTATGTTGCTATCCATTTCTGTAAGCCTTCGAAGAGGTATTGTCAAACAATATTAGTATCTAGATACAAAACAACAATCCTGTGTCATAGTTGGATTTCTTTTTCCTGCAATATCTGACAGGAAAGGAAGGAATAGGGGGGAAATTTTGAAGAGAATAGGACAAGTAAATGGCATTTGGGTCGATCCCAAATTGAAGCTTACTACCACCAGTAACATGTACTATAAGTGTCAATCAAGGATACCTCTCCAACTAAGTATCTTTCAAAAATTAACCAACAACCCTAACATAGGAAGCGATGGGAGTTCAATAGAAACACCTTTAAAACCGAAACGAAGGAGAGTGTTTGTAGAAGACTGCTGATTGTCCTATAACTTCAATTGGGCCAACATTGCAATAATCTAGATCGTAGCGCAGTGCTTGCTTGATCAAAAAGTTCCCGCACCACACCATCGTGTGGTGCTCCTATTGCTCCGATTTGAGTTCTGTTTTTTTTTTTGCTAAGTTGGTAAATCTGTTGCTGACATTCCTTCTAAATTTTAGTATCATAGCTTGACATTTGCAAAAGTTACGTAGCCAAGAGTACATCTATCTCTCTGTGTGTTGGCGATTTTTTACAATTTTAGAAATGGATTTCAATTTGCAACAACGAACTTTGTATTAAATTTTGCGTAAAAACTGGATTTAATGGTGCGCGAACGTTGGAAATGTTGGAAAAGTGTTTCAGCAACGATTCTCTAAAGAAAACGGTCGTTTACCTGTGGAACGAGCGGTTCAAAAGTGGTCGTGAGTCAATCGAAGATGATGAACGCAGTGGCCGACCATCGGCATCGAAAACCGACGAAAACATTGATGAAGTAAAGGGATTGTTGGTCAATAACTGCAAATTAACCATCAGAGAGATAGCGGAGGATTTGAACATTGCCTATGTATCCGTCCAAGACATTTTGGTTAATGATTTGGGTTTTCGTCGTGTAGCAGCTAAGTTGGTGCCAAAAGACCTCAATTTCATGCAAAAAAGAGACCATGTTGACGTCGCAAAGAGATGATTTGAGAGGCTGAATCCGATCCCACATTCAGCAAAAGGGTCATTAGTGGAGACGAGACATGGGCTTATGAGTACGACACGCAATCCAGACATCAGGCAAGTGAATGGTGTTCACCAAATGAGCCGAGACCAAAAAAAACCACGTCGTTTTCAGTCAAAAAAGAAGGCAACTACAACGGTGTAGTGCATCATGAATTTTTACAAAGAGTATTAATTAGGTGGTATGAGACCTTTGCGTGAAGCAATTCGCCGAAAGAGACCAGCAATGTGGGCAGAAAACTCGTGGATTTTGCACCATGATAATGCACCGTCGCACAGTGCCATCATTATTCGTAATTTTTTGACGAAAAATGCAACAAATACCATCCAACAGCCACCGAATTCACCTGATTTGGCTCCCTGTGGCATCTTTCTGTTCAATCGAGTTAAAAAACCACTACTGGGAACGCGTTTCAGCAGCCGAGAGGAAGTAATGGCAAAATCTCAGGAAGCACTGATGGACATACCGAAAACCGAATATAAAAAATGTTTCGAGGATTGGATTAAGCGCTGGCATAAGTGTGTTGCAGTCGGTGGGGGTTACTTTGAAGGGGACAATATAGATTTAGATGTATTTCCAGTTTTCTGAATACATTCCGGAAACTTTTTGATCGAGGTGGTATGGCAGTGGTATAATATTGACCTACGCCATCATAGTGCTCACAACAGAAGGGATAAAACAAAAAGGGATTCGCTATTAACATTAAAGGACAACGATCTTGGGATTTAAACGCTGAACGTTCGAACTCTACACAGGCCGCAGCAGTCGAACAACTATCGGAAATCCTTGACATAACCGTCATCCAAACAGTGCGATGGGATGAAACAGACAAAAGGAGCATGTAAAACTACGTAATCTACTATGGGGAATGTTACAAACAACCGGCGCGACAAGGACAACAGTCGCAGTGTTTATTCGGATGTGGATTCGACTAATAGGCTTAGGAGACAAGTCTTTGCCTTGCCAAACACTGCTTCTACGAGCTCCCCAACAAATCCAATGAGCAATGCTCTAAATATGACGACGTGAAAATCGTCCTCTGCAATTTATATGACAAGTTAAACAAGGACAGCCTTTTTGACAATACAATGGAGAGGTTAGCTTATTTGCCGGTGATGATTGGATACGGAGTATTCATCATCCCCAAGATCTATGTCGACGAAAGTATACCCTACGAATGGAATATCAACATCATTTGTCGAGTCCTAAAGAAAGGAGATCCCCTGAACATAACCGGCTAATATCAGGGTGATTTTGGGTCAAGAAAAAAATTCAACATGAATCCAATTTTCACAACGCGGCTGAAAACTTCTTCATTGATTTAAGTATAACAGCATCTAGCTGGTAGTCCAAATACAAGTTTCTTTTTGAAAATAAAATAAAATGAATGAAAATGAAATATTTTTAATATATTATAGGTTTATTGGAAAGAGCAAACATTTCCATTAGTTATGGAGTACGACTTCATTCATGGGGCTTCCTCAACTGGCTACGCATCCTGTCAAACCTAATTTTTCAAAACTGCGTTGACCGTTTTTGGATCTAGCTCATGGCTGGCTTGCACGATATTCGCTTTAAGGGCTTGCATATGTGGATTGTCCGCATAATATCGATCTTTAAGGGCACCCAACAAAAAAAGTGTAACTAGATCAAGTCAAAGCTCCGAGGCGGCCTATTGACATCGCCAAAGAGGCCTATAATACGATTACCGAACTTAGCGCGCAAAAGATCGTTTGTTTGATGGGCTGTGTGACATGGCGCACTATCGTGCTGAAACCAAAGATAGTCCAAGTACATGCCTTCAATTTCACTCACAAAAATTTGGTAATCATGGCTCTGTAGCGCTCACCGTTGACTGGAAAGGCGTTTCCAGCAACATTTTCGAAATGAAATGGGCCAATGCTGCCATCACTCAAAAATCCGCACCAAACTATCACTCTCTGGAAATGCATAGGTTTTTCGTGCGGATTTTCCGATCCGCCGAGATGAAAATGGGCCTTTATGGAAAAAATTATTCTTCGGCCAATTCGAGCTGCTGTAAGGCCCTAACTGAAAAGCGATAACGAAGCGAATGGTCGCTTGCCTTCATTTGCTGAGTTACTTGGGCTTTGTAAAGAAATAATCCGAAATCCTTGAACAAAATTCTCATCAAGCTGGTGCGTGAAATATTGAGTTGCTGGGATCGATGTTCCTGGATTGAGTCGAGTACTCTCGCCACAACAGCTACATTCTCGTAGACGGAGACTGCGAGTGTTGTCCGCAAGCAAGTCAGCTTTTTTGCACGAACTTGCGTACAGCAGGCCCGCTGGATGCTTCATTTCGGTTAAAACTCCTTTTCAATAAAAGGACTGTTTGGGCAACACAGCACAACGCAGTCAACGAAGGGAAAACAAAGTATCGGGTTTCCTCAAATCGCTCGTGCAGAATTTCCAATATGGCATGAGGTGGCACGTAGCGCCATCCTGTTGAAACCACATGTTGTTGGTGTCCATATCATCCAATTCAGGCCAAAAGAAGTTGGTAATCACCGACCGCGGACGGTGATGGCCTGGCAAATGTCGTTTTCAAAGAAATATGGACGCCGCCTCCCAGCCCAAAATCCACACCAAACAGTGACTTTTTCGGGATGCATTGGACGCTCTTGGATCTCATGTGGATTAGTATCATCCCAAATTCGACAATTTTGTTTGTGGACATACCCATTCATCCAGAAATAGGCCTCATCGATGAAAATTAGGGTCAGTTTCCAACTGATCCAGAGCCCACTCAACGAACACACGTCGTTGCCTATGGTCGTTTGCCTTCAGATCCTGGGTCCGTTGAATTTTGTACGGATGCAGGCCCAAGTTACGATGCAATATTCGCCAAGTTGTGGTCTGAGAAAGGCCGAGTTCCTGCGAACGACGCGAAATCGACTCCCTCGGATTCTTCTGCACACTCTCACGGACAGCGGCGATGTTTTCGGCAGATCTTGCGTTTAGTCAACTTACGGGTATTGGTTTATCGTTTATTGGACTCAAATTTATTCACCACACTGCGAATAGTCGGTGGGACTATTATGGCGACCGTAAAATGGACGAAGCGCGCTGAACGTTGAACAGAAGCACTTACGACTGCAATATTTTCGGTACTTCGACCAGTGTATTGTCTCACTGACACAGAAATATTGAATACTGAATATGTTGACTTGAATTTATCCACTACACTACACACAGTCTGTTTGGTGGGACGATTAATATGACCGAAAACTGGAGGAAGCACTCTTAAAGTTGCGACCAATTAATAGTGATTTTTAATAAACTCCAAACGTTGCTCATTCGTGAACTTCACCATGATGAAAATGTAAACCTTGACTCACGTTCACGAGAAAAAAATTAAGGGTGCGTTTGTATTAAAATACAAAAGTATTATGCCTCCAATAAACAACATCGACGCCAAGAACAAAACTTAACGATAAGCAGCACCAATCTTGAGGTAGTAAGGGACTTTATTTACTTCAGCTCCGCTATAAACTCCGATAACGATACCAATCAGGCGAAGAATCAGTCTGGCTAACCACTTCACCTTTGGACTTAGGAGGCAACTGAGTAGTAAAGTCCACTCTCGAGCAACTATAATGCATATAAATATTTATTGTAATCTTTATTTAATTCTCTCTTAAGACAATATTTAAGCACGCTTGATTGTTCAGTAGTAGGCGGAACAGTCTCATTTCACTGTACGGCTGGTTGCCAAAACTAATACAGCGATTGTCAAACTGTGGTCTACGTTCCCTGTACATGATATATTACAGCAACCAAAAGGACTTTATACAAGACACTATCAAAAGCAGATGAAAATGCGCTGAGGCGATTTGAGAGAGAAGTTCTTTAAATGGACTACATAGAACTGTACGGGCTATACAGTGATGCCTACTTAGTCAGAAAAGCGCGCATAATCCGGCATTGCACGCAAACAATTGGGGAACTATCAACCGAGTGGAATTTAATGCTTCCAAAATGCAATGCTTCTTTATTTCCTAGTCGTTATAACCTTCAAACATTTAAAACCAACGTTCACCGGTACCTCAATTTCTATCCTCCCGGATTTTCCTACACCCGCGCTGTGTACAAGCATTTTCAGGGTACATAAATCCTGTCAAAATATTCAGTGAGGTTTCCCATTTCACCATGCATCGTTTTACGCTTGCCGAACGTGCGGAAATTATTTAAAAATATTATCGAAATTCCGTCCCCTGTAAATACGCAACGTGCATTTAGTCGTGAGGTCGGTCGTCAGTGTGCAGGCAATCCGTCGCACCGTGGAAATGTTTTAGCGTAAGTACACTCTTTTGGATCTTAAGCCACCAACCAGACAGAGAGTGGTGTGCAATGAAGAAAACATAGCAGCCGTTGCGGCCAGTACCGAAAAAGACCCAGAAATGTCCATTCGGCGCTGATCAGCTGAATTGGGCATCTACAGACAGTAAACTCGGCTTAATTTGCAGTTGGATTTAGGCCTACATCCGTATAAGATTGTGCTGATGCAAGAATTGAAGCCGCGCCATCATAGATAGCGCGTGAGTTTGCTACCTCGGGCGCTGGAAATGTTGGCCGGAGATCCGGATTTTGGCCAAAAAATCATCTGCTCGGACGAAGCCCATTTTTGGCTCAGCGGATATGTCAACAAGCAAAATCGCCGAGATTCGGGCAAACACAATCCGCAAGTGTTCGGCAAAGCACTAATACATCCACAAAGATTGACTGTTTGATGCGGTTTATGGCATGGCGGCAACAGGAGACACTGTTACCGTCAATGGTATCAGGTGTAGAGTTTCTGTGGTCACTGCTCGACAACATGTATATATTCGAGCTGTGGTTCCAACTCATGGTGGAAAGGATTTCTGAGAGTATGATGGAACCAATGTCTCCTTTCCAATTTGGCTTCACTAAAGGCAAATGTGTAGAGGACGCTTGGTCTTTTCTTAAAGACAGAGTCCAGAACAGCAGCGCCAGTGTATTTATTGGCATCTTTATCGATTTCAAAGGTGCGTTCGATAATCTGAACTGGCAAAAAATACTCACCAGGGTGAGAGAATTCGGCTGCCAGGAAATTGGGCTTTGGGAAAGCTATTTTTCTGGAAGAAGAGCGAGTGTGGCTAATGCACACGACAACATTTGCGTTGACGTAGAGAGGGGGTGCCCCCAGAGGTCCATCTGCGGTCCTTTTATCTGGAACCTCATGATGGATCCGCTTCTGTGGCAATTGAATGAGCTCTGTGGTTGCTGCGCTTATGCAGACGACCTGCTTCTTATCCTCGAGGGCCAATCCAGGGCTCGTGTGGAGGAATTAGGAGAAAGAGCTCTTTCAATCGTTTTCGAATGGGGCGAAAGCGTTGGCGTCAAAGTGTCACAGGAGAAGACAGTATCAATGCTGCTTAAAGGCAAATTGAATACGAGAAGTCGGCCTCCTGTGATTCGGATGAATAGTGTTAGCATTAGGTGTGTGACTGAGGTCAGATACTTAGGCATAACGCTGGGTGAGCGCATGAAATTCATGCCTCATCTCGTCCAAATGAGGAGACGCATGTTATGTACTGTAGGCCAGGTAAGGCGCATTCTGCGATCTAACTGGGGGCTTAACAGGCGCTCTGTTCGTGTCATATACAACGGTCTTTTTGTTGCCTGTGCAACATATGGAGCATCGGTATGGTACGACAGGGTTATGAGTGAAGATGGCCGCCGTCGGATCTTGGCTTGCCAAAGAGTCGCCTTTCTCAGTTGCCTGCCTGTGTGCCGCACTGTCTCCACAGAGGCAATGCAAGTTTTGTTGGGAGTGCCACCTCTGGATCTGGAGGCGATACGTCGTGGTATCGCTTTCAAGATCAGAAAAGGTCTCCCTCTTAATGCCCGAGACTGGGTTTCCCCAGCAGAAGTGGATGGCATATCCCTGAGGCAGCGTAAAACCTTGCTACACGCATGTATTCTATCTAGATGGCAATCTAGGTGGGATGCTAGCGAAAATGGCAGGGTTACTTACGGCTTCCTGAGGGAAGGACCATGACAATATTTCCTGAACGGAACTTTACCCTCAGCCTGGGCTTTTTATTAACCGGGCATGGCTCCCTTAATGCATTCTTGCATAAAAGAGGGCTTAGTGGGTCGGCAAGCTGTTCATGTGGAGCCACCCATGAGGATTGGCTTCATGTTCTCTGTGAGTGCCCAAATTATTCAGACGTTAGGGACTTGCATGCTATGGGGATCATCTACAACGGTGATGCCTACGACGTCAGCAGAATTCTCACTGACACCGTACGGTTCGAAAGAACCTGTAGTTTTGCAAGAGAAGTATTTCTTAGAAGACGCAGTAGGCAGTTAGCGATTGGGTTCTTCTAAAGTTAGGGAAGCCTTATGTGGCAAAGACCGCCAGTCCTGGGCAGTGAGGTGCCCAACTGGAAGTAACCTCAAGGTTGCGAAGCTCGACCGGAAGCTATATTCTAGTACCGCGGGAGATCAGGAGCCCCCGGAACTATGGTTCCGGCCTGACCTAGGAGTTGGCCCCCTTGTGGGAGTATCGTGGTGGCTGTAGGGTATAAACCCAAAATCGCGGGTAGAGCAGAACAAATGGTGCTTGGACATCTCATGGCTTAGCATAAGTGTAGTCTACTACGACCTGTGCTAAACCAATTGGTTTGCTCGATGTGGAGTTGCATTGCAACCGGGTGCCATGACCCACAGAATGGCTGAGGTATTAGATAGGCCTCGATCCTTCACCAAAGGGAAAGTTCGTGCCTTACACACGACTTCGAATCTGGTACTGGTGGTAGTACTTGTACTACCCGAAGGGCGCTTATCAACGCATTGTTTTGATATCTCGTGCGAAGACGCACCGTAGGCTTGAGCCTTCACACTACTGACATCTGTGGTTCCAACTATGGTTCCAGCTGTGGTTTTGGCCCCCGCCCAATTATCAAGGCTTCGCCCATCAATGACGTTGTCTAATAAAAAGCGGGGGCAGAGCATATTACTGGTCTTATCGTAAACATCTTCAGATAACGCCTCTGAAAGTTGCTACGATTTGACCAGTAACAAGTTGCCGGTCATAGGTCTTGTTGGCGGCTGGACCACCATTAGTCCATACCAGGACTTAAATCACGGTACCATGGGAGTCAGGAGCCCCCCGGATTTCGGTCCAGGCCTGACTTGTTGAGGTAGACCCCCTTGTGGGAGCGTCATGGTGGCTGTGGTTTAAACCCAAATCGAGGGAAAGGGTCTAACACATTGTAGAGTTGCAAATAAGTACTAGGTGCTGTGACCCTAAGAACAGTAAGAGGATTTAGGTCGGCCTCGACTCATACCAAGGGTGGAACTTGGGCCTCTAACACAGTTCCGAATTGGTATCAAACGATTGACGGAGAGCGATGGCAAGGCGTATCCTTGCTCCCTATGGATGTATGGGCATCCCGTAAACATAGGTCTACATGACAGGTGGTTTACGTTAAAAACCAAGACACGTTCTGTGGTTCCAACAATATAGTCCTACATGCCATACAAGCGACGCAACGCTCGAAGTTGTGAAAGAGAAATTTGGCCACTGGATCATCTCACTACGGGCGATCAAATGGCCTCCGCGATCATGTGACTTGACATAACTCCATTATTTTCTCTGAGGCTACGTCAAGTCCTTAGTCTACGCTAACAATCCAACCACTATTCGACTCGTTATTGTCGGAATAACGCCGCACAAATTGAACCGACCGCTTGAAGCACTGCCAGCCGTTGGTTTAGAGATAGATCCCTTCTAGTCTAAGTATACTTGTATTCACGTGCAGACGTCTACCCTTACATTTTCTAACCATTCAGATATCTTTTATAAATCCGTCACTATACATTTCCGTCCATTACGCTGCTCCTAAACGAGTTAAGCTTAAGCGACACAAGTGTCTGCTCAATGATGCCTTAAAGGCTTATCTAGTCTGATCATAAATGATGTTCTCCTACGGGTTATGTTGCTGTTTCAGCTAAATCCGTTCATTTGTCCAACAAATCGCATACAAATATTAAATGTGTCCTAACATAACAATTTAAATCCAAACCGAGTGCAACAACTTAACTGACTTCTGCTTATCCAGCTGAAATTCAACATACATTCGGTTCATTGTTTAGAGCTCACTTTTCCATTGCCTCAAAGCGCGCGACCCACAAATCAAGTGACGTAACGAAACCAAAGTACAAACCGAAAACCGCAATAGATACGAGAGCAACATTCGTATAGAAAAGTGAAGTGGAAACCCTACAGTTGGATTTGCGAGTACATAGTTGCATATCTAGGATACCTACCCCCTCATGTTGGAAACCCAATTCCGCTGTAGGTCACCCACAGACCGATAACTGAACTTGTTTCGAAAACCCAAACCCAATTTTGCAAAATTCTCTCTCAGCAAACTTTGTGCATTTATTGGAACACAGATATGTACTCGAACTCATACTCATACTCACACTCGTATGTACGAATACGAGTACGGTAGCGACGAAATTCGTCTCTTTATTCGATTATTCGATGAAATGCGACCAGTAATGCACTCCAGACATACTGGCAAAAAATTGCTGACACCAAAAACAAATGGCCAAACCAGCGAAATGGCACGCCACAACGACTGACAAAATCACTGAAAAACTTGACCTTCTGCATATACGATACAGACTCAATGCTATTTCACTATTGAGATACATTTTTTAACAAATATCTACAAATAACACGCCACCAACAATGATTCCAACGATAAAGATACATAGATACTCCGAATATCATACGACGATATTGATGATAATGATGATGATGATGATCATGGTGACATTGTTGCAATTCAACTTATATAAGAGTAATTGCACATCAATTGCATGGTCAGTAGTTTTTTGCTCGATACCTCTGTACATAGTGTTGCGCGTGCTAATAACTCCTCTGTTCGAAAGGATACCCATCGCGCCAAGTGCAATCGCATCGAATCGAATCAAATCTGCTTAATCATGTACAACAGTCGAATGTTTGTACAAGCTGGATTGGTAGTTTTGGTGGTGCTCCTTCATAGTACTGCTACCGAATCCGAAAGCAAGTGTCTGAAGAATCTCATTGCCGAGTTGACATTCCAAATTGGTGGCAATAATCTCCTTTGGCCATGTGTCTCAACGAAGAATATCTACGTACAGTCGGGACGTTATGTGCCAAGGAATGTGATTGTAACGAGAACGCAGATTTTACGGGATGTGGCATTTGTAGCATTGCCTCGCTACAAGCAGGGTGTACCATTTACCCTTGGTCGAGTTTTACTAAAGAAGGACGAATGTTTGGCACCGATTTCTCCATATCCATGCTGGGCCATTCAGGAGGAGGGTAATTGTGCTGCACTGCAGTCTGTGGTTGATATTGCCGTTGATCATAATGTAAGTGGATTTGTTTTCTTTATTTTTGTGTTTCCATTCATTTGTTTCATTTTGAGGAAGGATAGGAGCCATTTTGAATTCTCAGAGTAATGGGATTTTGAAATTTCCAACGAAATTCGATTGAGTTTTGAGAGTTATGTGTTTTGATGGCGGAATGAATGAATGAACGTTATGTCATAAAGGTGATTCTGGTTCTTTGTTTGGGATTTTCGGTGATTTTCGGAAAGGCAACGACGGCGGGTAACAGAAGGAAACTGAACGAATTTTCTGTAGATCCTTACTCGAGGCTTTAGTTTATTTTCATTGAGACATTTTGAGGCAAGTTTCCATATTTATTTGTTAAGATCTAATTTAGTAATTTAACAAGGTGGCTGACTCCATTTAATTGTGGAGGAATCCTTTATCTCGAAAACTGATACAATTTTCGGAGATTTTACCGACATAATCTTGTGGTCAAAAATATTCTACAAGAACCAATTGGAGTCCTAGAAAAGGAGACAGTCGGATGATAATGGATCAACTCGGGATACTTACTCTCAAATTTTCCTCTCAATTTACTATACGTCAGGCTCGTTATATAAAGGTTTAGTGGATAAATATAGTAGACCCTGAATCTTCAAGTAGAGTTCGTTAGAATTATTTGCATCGCAAGCCTGTAGTTACGAATATCAAACAGAATTCACTCTTTTTTTCTGATCTTTTTAACGAATTTTTTATCCTTTTCGGTTTCTAAGAAATTCGCTTGGATCCTGCTTTTTCAAATCGTCATCAACTAGTTGTAAATAACGCTGTACTCTTTGAATAGAAACCTTAAACTTAGTTTGGATAGATATACTTCTACTCTATGTGGTCTGCTGGATTATTTTGGCTTTTAAGGACAGAAATCTCCAGAGAGAAACATTTCAAATTAGCGCTGCATTTTGGTCGTTTCCATCTTGTTGAAGTTCTCTTCTTTCTGTCGAATTCCATGATCTGGTGTTATCAAGCACAGAGGAGGAGTATATCCTGAGAATTTCTATACAAGTGGCGTACTAAACAAACTACAAGTAAAAGTAAAACATTAATTTAGCCATTTTTTTAAGGTGCGCTAAATACCTTCGATCCTTTTGCCGCGTAATATTCAGTATTTAGATGCATCCATTCCCACTAATTAACACGTATTTCGTTGGATTCAAGATCGTTACCACAAACCTCATCCTGGAGTATTTTAACAGTGGGATGCCCATGGTCACAATATATCATATATTCCCTTTGTGACATATCTAATAAAGGTCTGATTACTTTTTTTGTGGGAAGATCGATGAAAATATTTGCTTTCATCGAATGTTTTTGCACTGGTGCTCGCCCTTAATATCATACGCACCAGATCAGAATCGAACAACATGGTTTTGATTGACACTTTCCTAAAATCTCTAGCTCCAAGGTTGTCTTATTGATCTTTGTTGAAATCTTTAGCACAACAATCACGATCAAAGTATCATTGTTATTCCATGCTGTTTTGCTTGCTGACGTCCATTCCTCGTTATTGTCATCTTCCAATATATGGCAGGAAGTGATCACTGGAGCTGACTTGAAATACATAAAATTCCACCATGCCACCGGAGAGTATCTAGATGTGATGACACTTCCATATTTTCTTGACAAAAAGAAAAGTTGGTCTTTTATTTCTCTGCAATTATTACAGCTGTCCAACTATATACTTTACAGCCGAGCATAGGGCACTGTCACTATAGGGCATAGTCAATTGGCTTTAGTCCTTTTTTGCCACGATTTCCTAGGTTTTAGTCTAGAAAAGTGATTTTTTTGGAATTGAGGAATTTCAATTCGAAGGAATTCCTTAGGGTAAGGAATATTTTCAAACCGGAACTAACTAATCAACTCCTGAAATGATCATCGGAGTCTCGTGACGTATTCGGATTTTAAATGTGAATTTGTACAATGCAACGTGCAGTGATGGCCAAGCTTGTATGGTCCCTACTGGTGGATATGCATAACAAAGATTCTCTCAGCTTGTTTAAAGTCAACAGAAGACCGTAGGTCCCATTGATTTGTGTAGAAAGAGAATATCGCATAAATAAATTATATTTGAGATACATATTTACAGGCGTTGTCCCTGTGACTAATATCTTGAGCTTTAGATACGAGTACATACATTCCACAGAAATAATTACTTATAGCCCGCAGTCATTTGATAATTCAAAGTTTTGATGTTCCACAAACTGATAACTGGCAGCTCCTTTGCAAATCAGCCTTAAAAGGATCTTTCGTCAAAAATTTCCTTCACTCAGGATAGCATTCGGAATATTTACCGTAATAGATTCATTACCACTTAACCTATAAATTTCCCCGAAATATCCTATGTCGAATCCTTTTCTTTTGCCTTCCATATTATTTAATCAATTTTCCTCCAAAGGATTTGGTTGAAGATTCCTTGAAATACTTCCTAGAAGATGTATTTAATGCTTGAAAATTTTCAATAAAGACAATTCTTACCAAAGCCTTTCGTGATTATGGATACAACCCTGTTCGAATTAGGTCATTAACATTGTTCATTTGGGGGGCAGGGTGTATAAATAAATCAGAAAAGGACACTTGAACGTGAGTGAAGTTGTGGTAATTGAGCACATTGACCAGACAGGGACGTTCGTATACAGAATCAATAGACCATGAACTTCGGATGCCCTTACTGTCTGTAGTAAATTGATATTTCGCGTTTAAGTCGAAATGTTTTATGATTCTGGGAATTGAAGAGTGCTCCTGAGTGCATACGAGTACGATGATGTACGAATGTAGGACGTTTAAAGATGAATTTTTAACATAAGCTAATGCGAAGAGAAATTGGAGTGAAAACGTATAGGTTTTAAGGTCAAGAGAATGAGTTCGATGTCTGAGTGATAAAAATGAAGTACCACAAGGGTGTTTCCTCTCATCTATACTTCTCAAATAATCAAATATTTCGAGGGGCTACATTACAATATTATTCGAGGAAGTTCAATACATAAAGGGAAATTAATTCTTGTAAGTCCTTTGTCGGATAGAAGACATTTAATCCATTGCATAGTTTGACCTTTAACCCTGTTTTATGTGGGCCTCTAAATGGACTAGGCCTAAGTTGACAAACTACTTGGAAGCCATCAATCCGAAAATATCTTAGTTAGAAGACAGATTACGACCCATTACAAAAAAGACTAAGAAGAGCATCCTAAAGGTTATGGTCAATAGTAGTATAAAGCAAAGTTGACAAAAAGGAGCCCTGCGGCACATCATCATTTAAGGATTTCGTTTTTGAAATGCCTCTCTTAAATGAATTGAATTCCTGATATAATGAATACAAATACGAGTACGTTTGATTGGAACTATTCGCAAGAAAAAATAAGGCTATGGTCGATCGCAAAAGCCTGCAATATATTTCAATTTGACCCTAGATCGCTCACGAATATCTTGGGCTTCATGTTATACGTAAGGAATAAACATCTTCTCGATAAGACTTCTTCCAGACAGTTTAGGTAAACAGCGTTGTAAAGATGATCTAGATGGGACATTATTAAGTTATTCGTACCGCGCCTGGAAGATTCGCCAAGCAAGCTTTCTATATAGTAAAGTATCATGCACTTGTTTGAGAGATTACTTTTATACCCTACGAGGAGTCTAAGATCATAATCCAATATGCATTCAAGCAATGGCGTTCCTCAGGGTTCAATTTTCTTATCCAGATTTTTTTTTATACATTTCATACTTTTTCAAAGATACTGGGGCTTAAATTCTGTTTATAGTTTTAAGAGAGACCAGCTGTTAGAAGCAGTAATCATTAGAAGGCCTTTGGCCAATCCTCAAGGTTTGGATGTTATTGAAGTCCAATATTTCGCATTTCTGCAGTTATGGTACCCGGATCGCGATGCCAGGATCCATGCAAGTAAACAGTCTTTAGGTCTCCTTTAGTATAGGTTGTTGTAGGCCAAATTGGTCTAGGGATAATGCATCTCTCTAGCCCGATCCATTTTGGGGAATAGGAGCAGTCTACTCCTCATTTATCCACTTACTAGCCTCCTTGTTTTCAAATATACCTCCAAGTTCTTGTGCCAGAATTTGAGTTATGATGTATTGGTGACCTAAATTTACAAATTCCTTTCGATTTCCTCCTATGCTCTTGTCCACATTTCAGTAAGTACTTGAGTGGTTTTCTAGGCCTAGGTATGCTTAAAAAACTGTAACTAGTTTCCTGAAACTCTAATGGAATTGTAATCAAAACAAAATATGCTAAGCGATTCTGTCCTTTATTTTCGTTTCATTTATTATCCTACGAGGTGTATGTTGAAACACAACAAATGCATCTAATAGTGCATATTTCTCTCACGAATCTGGATCGCTACTGCACCGATGATAGGGTTGGCTTAGTCAGCGAATCTCAGTATCTTGTTCTTTCACCTGGACGACTGTATAAGATTATTCTATATATTCTTATTGTATCTGGCACTGTTACAGTTTTTCGTGACGACAATACCTTTATGCAATTGAAAAACAAAGCCTCCCTTGAAGGTTTTTGACATCCATTCATTATTTTGTGGATTTTGATTCGCCGAATACACTGAGTACTTTATCACTGGCCAACTGTAGAGAATTCATATTTTTGCTGTTTGTTACTCCAATTGTTGGTGACTTACATATTAGTGTCTTCGGTTGGTAGATTTTTTGAGTTACTCAAATGACTCCTCGATTTATTTAAGAAGTTAACTAGATATGATATGCTACTTTTGACTATTCTCTAACGAACCGATTACTGCGATTTGTAAAAACCGATTGGAGTGATTACTTCAAGTGTTTATACCCTGTTAAAGCAGCGATATATTTAAGGATGTTGGTATCAAGTCAACAGCATAGCTTGCGAACTGGCTATCCATTACTAGCAGTTGAGGTTAATGCGATGCCCTTCATTAATAGCTTCTCTTGTCCTGAGTTCTTAGTTTACTTGGAGTGGTAGAGAAGCGAGTTAGCCGGTATATCCTCTATCTATGAAAGGGTAACATATCTTCGTTTCACCATTGAAGTGACGTTACAAATAAGAAGCAGCTCATGGTTTTATTGCTAGACAAACCACCTGGTTGTTGGTGCTCATGTTACAATGCATTTCCATACTATTCTATATTGACTTCCCTTACTTTTATATACCAGCCTGAGGCCAGTTTTTAGCTTACCACCAACAAATCTAGACATTGTTGAGTTTAAGTATTGAAATTCCATCCACTACCATATTTCCCAGTTAGTATGGCGATCAACCTTTTTCCTTACATAATTACCCACGTAGGTGGCGCAACTATCCATTACGAATCTGTACCCCAACCAACAAGCTTCTTGACTTAACCCGATCCCTAACTTTGTGCTTCTAGATTGTTAAGTGCTGCTTTTAATTGTATGTGCCACCTCAGACAAAATCTTCGTCTAAGTCATTAGCCCTCGAGTTTGGATTGAAGGCCTTTCAGGCTAAAACGTTGATCTCCATCGGTTATACTTTATGGCTTACGGGAAGAATATCAGTGACAATGAAATGGGGGTCTGTCAGAAGCTTAAGCAGTACATCACCAGTTAAATGAGGTATCGATCAATTCAACAGTGTCCCTACCTACTCTACGAATTTTTGGACAGTAAAATGCAAGAGATATGCCGTTAAATCCTGAACAACTGATGCCTATTTCTGGATTAGATAGATTATGTGAATTGTTTAGTTTCAAAAGTTGGTGGTCGAAAGTGACCACTCACTTGGTAGCTAGAAAATAATTATTTCCAATTTGCTCAGGACCACTTACCTTACTTGACTTGAGTCCCAACTGAACGGTGACTTTGGAATCCTAACGACATAATGTGTTTCATCTCTTCATTATCTTTGCCAAGTACAAATACTTTGTCTCAGAATTACTCGTGAATTGCTCATCACCATCAACAACCTCTAAACTATCTGCACATTTCTATTCGAAAATAGACATCACCTTATGTGTCATCATCTCATAAACTGCATTTAACGGTCTAATTATCAATTTCACCGAAAGTTTACGACTGTGTTTACACTCTGCCACTCGTCCTCAATCATCACATCATTTACAAGTTCCCCCTTAAGACGACTTGTATTTTACATGTACAAACAGTCACAGTTATTACAATTTATGCCATTAGGACGATTGAAATTGACAGCTTGATTATTACATTCCTTGCCCCGATAGAGAGAAATGTATCTCCTCACCGAGGAACTTCTATTCAGAGTAATCCGCAGTGAAAATATTATTCCGACCGATGGCGACTTTGGCATGGGGTATCGGGTGAAAATGATTTTCAAAGATATTTACAAGGAGGCGCCTCTGACAATCTGTGTAGCTCCACAAAGCTCCTTCAAGTCGGGGTGTGTGTATTTATTTTAGAAATTATCCAATCGAGGGGCAATTTAATTGGCAGAATTAAAATGCAATTCACGGGCATAGCCAAATTGCCAAATGGTCATCGTGTGCATGAGTAGGTGTCTGGGTACATGGAGCATTTCTCAGATACTCATATCTGCGAGTACAATTCGACATAATTGTTTGTATTCTGGAGAAAGAGGAAATTCTGTGGATTGTGTGTACGAGTATGAATGTGTCTAATGGTGGGGTTTGATTAAAATTTAAATATTTAAGAGGTCCAACCAAAGAAACCGTAGTAGGATGGAGTGTGGGATGTAAACGATGTAGGAATATGCTTGCGATAGACATTAAGGAATTTTCACAAGAATTGGTTTCGAATATTCATTCTCATCAAGTTGATTGTGAGGAATTCTAAACAGTGCTATGAAAGGGGAGAGTTCAAGAGCCTTAGTAATGGACCATGAAATGTTTACAAATATGTGAAAGGCATTTTTGATAGTGTGTTTAGGATTAGGTAAGTCCTTTTGGCTTTTAGGGGTATCTATTAGGAGTACTTAACCGAAAAATTATAGAATTCTATGTACAATATTATGTCATTGGATTATTAATCTTAGAAAGTGAGTTAATCTAAAATGTCAATTAACAACACTTCATTTAAGGCTAGAGTCATGACACCAAACATCACGGAGTACTCTTCATTGACAAGTTCTTCAGTGTCATTTAAAAAAATGCTGGCATGACATTACCTTAAAAAAAGTCGAACTTGCTCAAGTCAACAGTGGTCTGATGATACTGTTCTCAATTTGAGGATTCACCGAATTATTTCTAATACGAGTACATCACCAGTTTTTATTTTGTGTAGTTTCCCTAAAGGATTGATCCCATCATTCCCAATTGAAATGATTCGCAATCCTCAGTTTTTCTTCAATTATGAATCGTTTTTGATTGGCTTTCTTCGTTTATCCTTTAACGATTCAAAGACCACTGGTGTCATCGTAATTATTTTTTGACAATGGGCCTCACTTCCCTTTAGCTTCCTTTGAATTGTGTTAAACCATATTGCCCGTTGTTACAATAAATAATGCTTGAAATCTACAGCATGACCTTATTGATTTATAGCATTGTTCACGGAAAAAAGTAATGGTGACAGCACACAGCCTTGTGGGATACCAAATATGTATTTACCTTGGCTCAAGTAGTTAAAATATATGATATTGCTGTCGTAACCGTTTTCAGATGACATGATTAGGCATCTCTTTTGAATGCCTTGGTGACGTTATGCAAAGTGTTTTCTAGTAAAAGACTAACACTGCGTCCCTTGATTTTAAAAGCCCTGCTATCTTAGCTTGCTTCAAATGGAAGAAGTGCAGGAAAATACTCAAGTGGTCACCTTTAATTTTTTTATCTTTGAACCTTATTCGCTGTTTTTTAGCATTTTGACGAATTTTGCTGCCATAGTTACTTGTTGGAGGGCTCGTAAGAAACTCTGATGCAAAATCCAGTGAGCCTGCACGCACATGCTTAATTCAGAAAACGGCTATAAATAATTTGTAATGTCTAGACGAGGACGATTTTAAGCTGTTCAAAGTCAAGATTTTTCATGACAATTGTCACCTTCATAAAATTTTCCATGACTTGCATTAGTCTTCCCAATTCTGGCCAAATTTATATGCATAGCAAGAATAACTGGACGTCAAAAGAAGGCTACGTAAATATTCCAAGGATCTTAGTTATCGCCGCCGTAAGAATAACATGGACACATGAAGTCAAACTAAACATTGTCAAACGGATGAGATAGGCAAACGGTTCAGCAGCAAGACCCTAAAAGATTTATGCAAATAAATAAGTTCGTCCCTGTTGATTCTCACTATTTATTAGTAGTAGTCTTCAATGGTATTATTCACTACGAGTATATGCATTTTATCTGGAAAAAATGAGAGGATATCTGTCGTCCACCGGCTCTTCAGGTGATTGAAGATATCTTCTGTTGGCGTATGTTAAGAAAGATAATTCAATTTAAAGCACTATATCAACGAGGCTGTATATCATCGTTTATAATGCTGTTTCTTACTGCGACCCGGTGTAAGCTAGATATAAGAATTTGGCATTCCCTTACAATAACTCAATGATGAAACTTCAGACAAGAGTCTTATGTCAAATACCAGAGCTCCTGATGCTGCATATTGCCTTTCATCGACCTTAAGGTAATTTTCGGATTAGACGCAAGTATGCGTGATCTATCTTGCACTTATTTAATTTAAACACTTGTCTGATGGCAACACCATGTGCGTACATTTTTGCATAGCAGGGTTGTATCCCAGTGGACATGTCCTGTCCTAGTGGTATTATTATGTCTTGAATTCCGAAATATAGTGATTCATAAAGAAGCTGCTCAATCCTCTGACTTTTTATTTACTACAGATCCGAGACTCTGGATATTGCGCTGAATTTTTAGAGCTTGAGATACAGCTCGGTGCTTTCCTCATTAGTAGCTGCATTACAATAGACTTGTTGTAATGTTGTTGGTCTCCTTCTCGATCCATATCATTAGATAACTATACGCTTAAATTTCTCTACGATCTGAAAGTATAACTATCCTGATTATCCTAATCTATGTCTGTATATGAAATCGAAGCCCATTAACGAGTTAAGAAATTCATGTACGAGTACTGTAAGTTTGCCGAATTCGACAAAATATCATCAGAGTACTTACACATAAAGTTGGTACATCCGTCGTTTGCATGCACGTCTTCTTGTTCGGAATCTCATAACTCGTCAAAACTGCGTCCGTTTCATTACCTAATACCCGGACTTATCATCGAGTTTGTGGCCCCATATTTCCTTATAGGGCTATATCGGAACTATTGATCATATTTGAAAGTTTCTAAGCATTCTTTCCCCATTCGATCAGGCGTGGAAGGAGTAGTTCCACATATATATTTGGGGCTGTTTCAAAAACCCCATTCTGCATGTCTTCAACATTCATTGATCTCTTTAGCTACCATTGTTCTCTCTGTCAGCTTCTTCCCGCGCTCTCTCCTCTCTCTCCTATCTCTCTCCTATCTCTCTCCTCTCTCTCTCTCTCTCTTTTTCAATCGTTAATGCCTCGATTCTTCGGTATGGTTGCAGAATACTTCACAAAACAATACACATTGTCATCTCATCCGAAATCAATACATGAGCGCCTTTTCGACGCGAAACAAACGTTCCGTAGGACTTCAGATTGTTGTCAACATAGGAAGACCGTTTTCAGTGATCATACACAAAATACACAAAAACTGACCCTAATAAAACGGCCATCGTGTTCCATTTCGACGCACTTGCTCCGAATGTCTTAAATTATATAAAAAGTAGGGGCCCATCGAAACGTTATTGATGTGATTGGATATTCGCTGTCTGACTGAAACTTAACTCTTCTTCTTCTTCATCCTGGCCTTAGTTGGAGGCGGCTCTTCTTATTCTGAGCCTCCAAGGCATTGTACTTAGCAAAACTCTTAGCTCTGCTGAAGTCCTCAAATATCATCACATACGAATATGTTACACATATAAAGGGTGGTCTAATAAGAACGAAAAGGAAGAAAATTTAAATAAAACAACAACGGTGTGAGATATAAAATTGATTCCGGCTTCATTTTGAAGCTACATTCATGCCATTATGTATGGAATAGCACATCCGATTGTTGTTGGTCCAATTTTTGTTGACTCGGTCCAATATGTGCGGCGTTATTCCAGCAATAGCGTGTCGAACGTTGGCCTCGAGCTCGTCCCAAGTGGTTGACTTGTTAGCGTAGACAAAGGGACTAAGGACTTGATGTAGCCCCAGAGAAAATAATCGAGTTGTGTAAAATCATCTGATCGCGGCGGCCATTTGATGAACGCTCGTTATGAGATGACCCAGTCGCCAAATTTCTCCTTCACAAGCGTTACGTCGCCTGTATGGCATGTAGTGCCGTCCTGTTGGAACCACAGCTCGGATATATCGATGTAGTCGAACTCTGACCACAGAAAGTCGGTTAACATCGCTCTATATCTGAGACCATTGACGGTAACTGTAGCTATCAATCTTTGTGGATGCACTGATGCTTGACCGAACATTTGTGGATTGTGTTCGCTCCAGTAATGGCAATTTTGCTTGTTGACATAGCCGCTGACCCAAAAATCGGCCTCGTCCGAGAAGATGATTTTTTGCCCAAAGTTCGGATCTCCGGGAACATTCCCAACGTCCAATTAGTGAACTCACGGCGTTGTCTATGGTCGCTCGGCTTCAATTCTTGCTTTGGACCGACATAGCACAATCTTATACGGATGTAGGCCTAAATCCAACCGCAAAATAACCCGGGTTGACTCTCTGGCGGTGCCCAATTCAGCTGATCGGCGTCAAATTGAAATTTCAGGGCCCTCTCCGATACTGGCCACTACGGCTGCTATGTTTTCTTTATTTCGCACCAGTCTCTATCTGGTTGGTAGCTTAAGATCCAAAGAGAGTACTCACGCTCAAACTTTTCATCTGTGCGACGAATTGCCTGAACACTGAAGCCATGATGACGACCGACCTCACTACGAAATTCGCGTTGCGTATTTACAACTGAGCCGGAGTTTCGATAGTATTTCTTTAATAATTTCCGCACTTTTGCCAAGCGTAAAACGATGCATGTTGAAATGGCAAACCTCACTGAATATTTTGACAGCTGGATGTCATTGATAACTTTGACAACTGCTGAAACATAATAATTGGAAAAACTATCATTGCTATCTGGTCACCCTATACAATATTTGAGTTCAGCGTTCACATTTTCAGCATCGTTCGTCGCATATGTTTTTTTCAAAGAGTTACCCAGCGATCCGCTTCTTCTCCTTATTTGACGTATCAACAATCATCGATTGATCCTGCTTCTGTTCGATCTTTGCCAGTCACTTATATTTCTACTGATATTATTTATGCCCCCTATTGTTCAATTCCCAGATTTGACTCCTCTGAACTGGAAACGTTATTTCTGTAAATTCTCTATTCCATGTGCTTTGATGACCAAGTTTACTTCGCGATCTGGGACTGCAGTTGGCTGTCAGTTGTTTTACTATCCTACAGAAAACCCCGGGCGTGGTTAAGTTGGTGAAAGAGTTTGATTTTCCAGAGCTGAACGGCTACGAGTAACTTTAAGTATCTTTTTTTACTGCGCAATATTCAAATTAGAATTGAAATACTTACACCAGCTTATTCCTCCGCAACTTTAACACTTAACATGCTCTCTACTAGACTCCTTAAAAGTCAGTTAAACTGTCAATAGAATGAAAGATCGGTGACCATACCGACCTGTTTCCTTACGTATTTGATAGCTAACATAGATCCACAAGAACCCAAAAGAAAAAGCAAAAAAAGGTGAAAAAAAAATTACATAAAACTGTTCCAACTGCACTCGTCTCATTCTGTCAACGCTTCTGCTTTTGTCAAAATACAATATAAACGTCAAATAGTATTGTGTATCGAACTAGATTTCTGTTCCTGAGCAATCGACTGGGCTTGCCTTCGCTGTTGGAGTCTTGCCCAATTTTATAGTTTCTTGACTCAATAAATTAGTCTTCCGCCATTTTGCCAAACAAAGAACTTGCGAAATTAAAACTTCAGATTTAACCAATACATGTAAAAATTTTGACAGATGTGTCTGAGGACGTTTTTAGTGTTCCATTGGCCTAATTCCGGAGAGAAACCAATGGAACATGCTATAAGTGATTCTGTCTCCAACCCTTCATATATTTTTCATTCTTACTTCTTAACAAAAGTCAGGATCAATATGATTCTAATTGACAACAGCCCGATCTGTCAAACACAGTTTCACGAAGTGTCTGCCCGTATACTTTGCATACAAGATTTGTAATTGCACAACTTGAAGGACAATCGGAAACCATTAAACATGGTAGATGTCAAAAACATATATTTTCTTTGTGAAAGTCGCGCTGCAGAACGCATTCAGTAAATGGATAATGTTCAAAAATATCCACTTTCCATGGTTTACATATGGACAACTGTTCAATAAATTATGGATTTTCTTAATTAACGTGTCATAACTAGCGATAATCGAAAGAAGAATAGAAATATGTGTAACTTCCCGTTAGATGTGCGGTAGAGTTGACAGCAATTTAACAGTTCTTACCTTCACTTACTTCAAGTAAAGGCATAAAGTCATTTTATTGTTTAAATTACCACTTTGCACTGAATCGCATTTCATACGTACGAGTACATATGCCATCACTGACACTTCTCCTTAAAATGGGTGCGTTTCGAAAATTTTTGTTTGTCAACGTCAACTTTAACAATTTGAAAATGAAATCTAAAAAATTTGAAAGTTTTCCAGTATGACTTTGTCAATGTCATCATTACAATTGTTTTCTCATTGAAGCCCATTACCATTGTCTATTGTCATGGTTAGTGACATTTATTGGAACAAATCTCATTTTATTTGACATTGGATGTAAAGACATTTTGTTTTTTACCTTTTTGTTTTTTTTTTTTTTTTATAGGGCATTCTATGGGCGTTAGATGTTGGTATTGTCAATACACTGGAACAACCAATTCGTCGTTGTCCACCAAAAATTGTGGCCATCAATACTGCCGATGGTAAAGTTGTCAAAAATATTGATCTGTCAGCTGTTGTTACCTCTGAATCACGACCACAATTTATGGCTATCGACTATTCCAAGGACAATAGGCCTTATGCGTAAGTACCTACATATTTTTGCAAATATTTATGCAAACGCATTTATGAGAGACATGACATTCGTATTTTATGAGTATCTTTTGGATGTTTTGCATTTTTCCGTCAAACGTCAAAAAAAAAAACAAAAAGTGTTCATCAATTGTACAGGTGTGGGACTGAAATTGGAACAGAGGTGTCTTGTGGAATTCTGCCAATTTTCAGTCAACAACGAATTGATTTTGCGCTTTCCGAAGCAAAGAAATGAAGGAAAAAAATTGCAAGAAATTTACGACATACTCGTAAGTTGAACATGAAATTCGTTTGGGAATTTCATCGCGCCATGTACTAGTATAGGTAGCCATACATGTGTATGTAACATATATGAGGATGAGGACTGAGAACAGGGTCGACTGTCGCAATGAAAATTAATTAATTCCGACTACAGAGGAGCTATAGCCGACAGAGAGACTGGGGGTAACCAGCCAGAGTGCTAAAATGGATGCGTGTTGAATTTATGAAATAATCTGACAACTCAGGGTTGTCAGTTTTTATTGGTTTAATGTCGATTCGTTGAATGGAAATGCATACATCGCTGTCTTGTTTTACGCTGACAGAGTTTTTCATTTTGAATTGCACTGACATTTGTTGTCGCTTGACGTTGTGTGTTGCAAGAGTTGTTATCTATCGGTCTATTTCGAGTAGGAATATCTAATGGACTGAAACTAAACTGACAGAAGAGGTTGTATAGAGCGAAAAGGGTGAAAATTGTTTGATTTGAGGATGGTATGAATAGTCAATACCCCAGTGAATCCGGTGAGTGAAGATGATTTTCATTGTTTGTTTGCTTACATCGTCGTTTTCATCTACGGAAATAACAGTAAATAACAGATGTGGACCCAGTTCTGTTGTCTAAGTAGACAATTTCTTGGATACATTTCGAACCAACGACGCATACCGTATCACACTTCCAGTTTTAAGTAGGGCAAAACCTTAAAAGATCTGAACTATGCACAACATATGGGTTGTACTTCTGAAGAACCGATCAGCGTTTATTTCTCCTTCTTCACTTGAATGACGCAACTTGCTTAGGTTACAAGTTGTTTGACACACTCCCTGTAAACTGAAAATAATCTAATCCTTCGGTGGCGCCTTTGACGTGGCTCAACAACTTTCATCATAGGTCTGCCACAGAATCACTCTTTTGCTGAGATTTTATTTTTAGTTAGATGACATTATTTAGTCGCTAAGACGGCTCCGGACACGTTGAGATTCCCTGCCGGAAACAGAATAGTTGTCTATTCCTTGTAATGTTTTGCATTTTGAAAGAGGTCATAAAATTCGCGGTCACAGCCTTGCAGATTCTATATAAATCTCACTGGTCACGTACCAGTGTACCACGTCGCATATAATATGATGCAGAAAGGCTTAGGACTTTCACGCAATGCATCGAATAAGAACTTGTATCGGAATTTAGCAGAGATATGGATGGATAAGGCACGGAACCGTTTTTTTTGTAAATCAAGCATATAGGCATGGCACTTGATACAGCAACATCAACCCATGCTTGGTTTGGTGATGCACCCAGATGTTTAAGAAGTCTGCTGCGTTTTCGTCTTCTGCTTTCATATCGCCGAACCAACCACTTTCTTATAAGAACTTTTTTCATTGATTGAACGCTAGTTTTCTTCCTGTCCTATCACTCTCTCAATATGATACATCTGCTGGAAATATTGCTTTAAGGTATCTGCTTTGGTGACCAGATCCCGACTGGTTTTGAAGCCGGCTTCCAGTTGCTCGACTTTGATGAGGAATATTCAATATTGCTGAAATAGATTGGAATTTTGGATGTTCTAATCTGGGGGGCAGCGCAGGTTCTCTCTTTTTGGTCAGAAACCGCTCTTACTTTTCATAGGTGTGGCGGCGTTCGTTTTCAGGAGTATACGCAGCTCTTTATTTTAAAATACAAAAAACAAGAAGAATTACAAAAAGAAGAAAAACAAACGACGTATTTTTTTGACCCACCCCTATACCTTCCTCGATACTCGATCTTGGTTAACAGCTCTGTCGTGGGGTGCGTTCTTATATTTAATCCTGGTGGTGGCGTTCAGCTGACAGGTGGTTCACAGCTTTTTCTTAACATAATTGTGAAATAGTCCACCTAAAATATTCTTTTTGTCAACCGTTTGACATCGTTTTCTAATCGCACTCTGTGGGCTCCATATGATCCATAAAGTTCACAGACTTCGTGCAAAAAGTCAAAAACAAAGTCCTTTTGATAGAATCGGTGGCCTTGTCAAAAGACACTGCTTCAAATACAATTTTGATGGCCTAAATGTGGATCACGGTTAGATAATCACGTGTTAGCGTGAAACCGTGAGACAAGTTATTTTGTACTAGTAATCCACTTCTTCCGAGTGGAATGGTAGCTCTATTTTTGGTTCATATAGAACTCGTTCACAAATCTGTTTCAGAAAACCTGTTTTAGCCTTCCAAATTCTTATAGACATACCACCTTGATCAAAAAGTTCCCGACCACACCAACCGTGTGGCGCTCCCATTATTCCGATTTGAGTTTTCTTCTTTTTTTTTTTGTTAATTTGGCATATCTGTTGTTGACATTCTCTCTAAATCTTAGCGTCATAGCTTGACATTTGCAAAAGTTACGTAGGCAAGAGTACATCTATCTCTCTGTGTGTTGGCGATTTTTTACAATTTTAGAAATGGATTTCAATTTACAACAACGAACTTTGTATTAAATTTTGCGTAAAAAACGAATTAAATGTGCGGGAACGTTAGAAATGTTGGAAAAGTGTTTCAGCAACGATTCTCTAAAGAAAACGGTCGTTTACCAGTGGAACGAGCGGTTCAAAAGTGGTCGTGAGTCAATCGAAGATGATGAACGCAGTGGCCGACCATCGGCATCGAAAACCGACGAAAACATTGATGAAGTAAAGGGATTGTTGGTCAATAACTGCAAATTAACCATCAGAGAGATAGCGGAGGACTTGAACATTGCCTATGGATCCGTCCAAGACATTTTAGTTAATGATTTGGGTTTTCGTAGTGTAGCAGCAAAGTTGGTGCCAAAAGACCTCAATTTCATACCAAAAAGAGACCGTATTGACGTCGCAAAAGAGATGATTTGCGATGCTGAATCCGATCCCACATTCATCAAAAGGATCATTACTGGAGACAAGACGTGAGTTTATGAGTACGACACGCAATCCAGACATCAGGCAAGCGAATGGTGTTCACCAAATGAGCCGAGACCACGTCGTTTTCAGTCAAAAATGAGGGTAATGCTCACGGTTTTCATGGATTACAACTGCAACGGTGTAGTGCATCATGAATTTTTGCCAGAAGGCCAGACAGTAAACAAAGAGTATTATTTGGGCGTTATGAGACGTTTGCGTGAAGCAATTCGCCGAAAGAGACCAGCAATGTGGGCAGAAAACTCGTGGATTTTGCACCATGATAACGCACCGTTGCACAGTGCCATCATTATTCGTAATTTTTTGACGAAAAATGCAACAAATACCATCCAACAGCCACCGAATTCACCTGATTTGGCTCCCTGTGACTTCTTTCTGTTTAATCGAGTTAAAAAAGCACTACGGGGAACGCGTTTCAGCAGCCGAGAGGAAGTAATGGAAAAATCTCAGGAAGCACTAATGGACATACCGAAAACCGAATATAAAAAATGTTTCGAGGATTGGATCAAGCGCTGGCATAAGTGTGTAGCAGTCGATGGGGATTACTCTAAAGGGGACAATATAGATTTAGATGAATAAACTTGTATTTAGAATTTTCTGAATGAATTCCGGGAACTTTTTGATCAAGGTAGTAAGCCTAAAATATGATAAAGTTGTTCTCACATGACGCACGCTTTCTGACTATAGATACGAGTATTTCCGATGATTCTCCTAGGAGAATACGAGTGCTTCCGATTCGATTTTTGTTGAATCCTTCTCATCTGTCCGCTGTCATATAAATAATCCAGGATGACAGCAGCGAAGATACTATTCATCTCTCAACCTAGCCGAACACCCGAAATCAGCGAAAATCTATTTAAACTTTTCAGTACCAACTTTTGAGACTAAGAACAATCTTCTGTGGAGCTAGATATGTACTTGTGACTCCTTCTTTACAATATACAGGGGCTGAAGCTCGTCACCCTACATTCTCTTCTGCACGTAGTTCGAGCAATAGAATCGTTTTTACAGAGCTTTTATCTTAATTCATTTGCATAAACAAACACCGATTCAAAGCTAGAATCGAGGTGGTCATAGAGTTGAAGGAATCCGAGAGCATCATATTTAAATGGTACCTAAAGCTGGATACAAGTAAGCCTGTGAACAGTCATAAGATGAGAATCGTATACCAATCGTATCGGGCCTCTCTAGTTTGCCCGATCCCTTCAGTTGCGCACTTCAAGTCTATTGAGGCCTGCTTCAAATTGTGTGCGCCACCTAAGGTGAGGTCTTCTTCTAAGTACTGCGTTGTCACTCCGGGTTAGATTCAAAAACTCTGCGGGCTGGAGCGTTGGTGTCCATTCTCTCTCCATGTCCTAGCAATCTCAGGCGACTGATGCGCAGTTTTCTTAACTAGATCGATATCGTCCTACAGTTCGTATAGTTCGTTGCCCGTCAACGCAAACGAGACCAAATATCTTACGAAGAGTTTTTCTTTCGAAACGACATCATCATCTGCTTTCGATAGAGACACGTCACATCACCGTCACATTTGAATAAATCCCACTCCTGTTCAGCAGCATCTGTCACCTGTCATTTTATTTTATTTTCAGGGGATACAATACAAATAAATTTGTAAAGTCCGGGTTATCACGCCGGGGTACTATGCCCATGTGGCGGTTATAGATACTTATTCATTCTAGGTCTTATATTTTAAAATCTAGTCGTACATATACTAGTAAATTTAAATTTTAAGATTATGTTTTGCTAATAGATGGAATAATTTTGATTTTCCGGGGGCTATTGATGGATCTAATAATGTTTGGAGACTAGGAACCTGTCATGTTTGTCAAAAAAACAGAAAAAAAAATTAGATCGCCCGTAATTCTCCGTCTCATCCATTCGCAATAAGCGACATCCGAAATGCAAATGAGCCGCGAATTCCATGAATTTACATAAAGCATTCGTACTCGTACTGGAACATGTATCTAGATAGTTAAAACCAGCGGTTAATTCTGTTTCCTTCAGCTTCTACTCTGTCTCATCTTTCGAAATTACATTTCCGTTACAGAATAGAAAATAGAAAATATCTGGAATGTTTACATTTTCGTCTTAAAACCTACATACATACTCGTAAATGTACTGTTACTCGACCTTGCTATTCGTATTTTAAACAGACAAATTACAATACATTTGCTTTGGCCATTTTTATAGATACATCGCCGATGCTGGAACTCGTAGTATCCTCGTTTATGATGTCATTTTAGGCAAGGCATTCCGAGTGGTCTTACCAAAATCAGCAGCACCAGTCAATGATGTTCTTTATATTGCCCTGACCAATAAGCCCGATGGAACTTCAACACTCTACTTCACATTCCTTAGCTCACCACGAGTATACTCCATTAAGACTCAGTACCTGAGATTGGGTCAAGGAGCTGGTTCTGTGGTTGATGTTGGACCAAAACCATATGGCAAACCGATTGTATTTTTGGGAGTAGATGGTGGTACTTCCATCTTCTTCCGATTCAAGGGTGAAAACGACATCTTCCAGTGGGACACGGAAAAGTGCTTGAAAGTGGCGAACCTTGTGGAGGTCCAGAGCGGTGGTGATTGCCGGTTAGCTACACAGGTAAGGGAAATCGTTTTTTTTTTTTTGTGTATTGTGGATGATGCTCATTTGGGTATTTTGCAGGTGGTGCCAGGACATAAAAAGTTCATGTGGGCTCTGGAAAGTAATTTCCATGATTTCATTGCCGATACAACAGGATGTAATGGAGCCTCTATTATCCTGCATCCGGTTGCAAAGGACTGTGATGATTAGACGAGTGCATGCCATGAACACACGAATGCTCGTATCTTTTATTATTATTTTTTGTTTTTTTTTTAATTTATTACTGTAAGCATCGCAAGGATATGAAAGTGGACTCTCATGCGGAATGTATTCTTACATGGAGTAGGTTGAGCATTTGCAATACAACATGAACGTCTGATGAACAATGGAGGTGTTTCCGGCTTGAATTGACAACAAAAGAAGCATTTTTTTCTAAACCGACATAGTTGGAAGAAATGCTCATGGAATGAATGGCAAGATTGTGGATTCGTTGTAGATGCATATTTTCGAAATGAAAAACTGTTCTTAAAAATTAAGGACGGTGCCAGAACGGGAGAGTGAAATTTATGTCAGTCGATGCAGTAGTTCTTTAAAATAAGTTTCCTAATGTAAAAATTTTAGAAGTAAATAGAAATAAATCAATTAAAATTGAAAATCGAATGTTTTTCGAATGCTAGCATGGAAACGTCCTGGGAACTTTCTTTAAATAAATTGGCCACCCCTGGTCTTCATGATATAAAGACAGAGTCTGAATAATGGAGACTTATTTAGACCTTGTTTCTCTGACTGTAGTATGGAAAGGATTCCCATCAACACGGACATAGGAAATATTTTTCAGGTGTATCTGCCACATAGAGAGACCTCTAACTTTTTGACAATGTCCTAGAAGGAAGCAGTCAACACATCTGTATTTGGAGTAGAATACAAATAATTTTGGTCCGGACGAAGGCCCGCTTAATACAAGCTATAACTTAAAACTAAACTTAAAATTAAAGTTAAAACTATGGTTGGTTGGAGTGGTTAAGGGGAACGGATTTGAGGTAGGGAGTGTTGCGGTGGTAGTCAAAGACGGTAGGTTTTGAATTGATTTTTCGTAGCATACGGGAGATTGGTTCGCTCGCGCCATAGGAGGCGTCGTGGGTTGGTAGATAAAAGAGACGACGGGTACGTAGATTACGAGGGTTAGTGTTGATGAAAATAGAGTTGTGAACGGTCGCGCATTCAACGTGACCTAAAAGGAGTGGATGAATGAAGAGTAAGTCGGCTGCATCTCTACGTTCCTCAAGGGTGTTTAAGTTGATAAGGTTGAGACGGTTTTGATAGAGAGGCAGAATAAAAGAATCGTTCCAGGGTATACCTCGAAGAGCAAATCGAAGAAACCGGCGCTGGATGCGAGATATGAACACGATGATATGGGGACCACACTTGACTGCCGTACTCTAGGAGGATGCGAACAAAGGTAATATAGTGGAACTTGGTCACGTATGGGTTGGTGAATTCTTTGGACCACCATTTCACAAAACCTAGTGCAGAGTTGGCTTTAAGGACTATCCCATCCATATCACACAAAATGCCGAGGTCGCGAAGAGATTGAACTGAGGAGATAGGTTAGTTGTGGAGAATGTAGAGACGGGGAACAGGTTGGTGCCGCTATGTGAAAAGGTGGTGGATTGGCACTAGGGGATATTAAGTTCCAAACAATTTTTGAGGCACCAGATCGAAAAACTATCAAGGTTTTGTTGAAGGAGGAAGGAGTTATAGGGAGAGGAAATGGTTTTGAAAAATTTGGTAAAGGAAGACAAACGAGTGTTTGCTGATCCTATCGAGATCATTTATGGTTAATACTCGTATAAAAAGAAGGGGACCAAGATGGCTGCCTTGTGGAACTCCAGAGGTGGGCAAAAATGGATCTGAGTCGGCCGACGTAAAGCGAACACTGTAAAAACGGTTTTCGAGGTAAGAGGATATCCTCAAAGCCGAGGGTAGACAGTTTGAAGAGTATGAATCGATTGGAGATTTTATCGAAAGCCTTGCTAAAACCGGTTGCAACTACAGCGACATCGTTGCCATTCTCTAGGGCAGAGAGGGCAAAGAATACGAATTCAACACGATTTGTGGTGGTTAACCTACCCTTGAGGAAGCCATATTGTCTAGCGTAAATAAGTGATTTTCATTGGAAGCTTAGAGCTTCATACAGAATACTTTCAAAGAGTTTGGGTATATGGGAGTGTTTAGTGATTGGACGATAGTTTGTTATTTCGTTCCTTGGTCCTTTTTTGTGGTTATGAAGAAGGTTTTCCAAGACTTTTTTGCGCAAATATCGCCTTTCGCTCACAAGCATCTACGTCTTGCCATCGGCATGGCTGCCGTCGTTAGTTCAGCTAAACAAAACCCAACGGCAAAACATCCATGACAGCCGAACGATAAAATTGGGCGCTCAGAAGAGCAGCAGGAACATAACATAGAAAAACTGCATGCAAAAAAAATGCGATGTTTTTGCTAACCGACTCCGCCCACGACACCGCCCTGAGAGCATGGCCCAGCTATAAGTATGTACACATGTGTTGGTGGCTATTACACCAGCTGACCAGGTGATGCACTGTGCGGAAGCGACTTATGGTTTGTCGTAGCTGCATAGAAAATCCGGAATTACGAAATTGGTTGTTGACCGGATTAAGATCGGCCTTCAAAAATCAGCTAGACCAGGAAGGTTTCCTTATGGATGAAGCAGCAAACGTTGGACATTCCAAGTTTAGCAAGAAAGGTGACAGTACGCTCAATTAAGGCATTTTAAACGAAAAAAAAAAGTTTGTTTGATTATCATAGTTCGCATCACTTACCATATTTCACTTATTTAAATTGATCTGGTTCTGTCCGCATAAATTGGAATCGGCACCGGAGACAAATCGGTCGCAGTTTATTTTATTTTAACTTTTCTGCAAAGTATCCTGGCTATACAAAGACGTTAGAAATGCCAAGGGAAATAGAGGAAGAGCATTTCTAAAGAAATATGGCAGGGAGGGCATCTGGGCCGGTGTGAAATCGTCATTAAGGTCGTGTAACTTATATTCGATATAAGACGGGTCCAAGGTCTCAGAGAGAGGTGGGCCATTGGAGAAATTCAGTAGGTAGTTAAAATAGGATGGATCTGATACAAAGGAGTCGTTGGTGAAAAATTGTTTAAAAAAGGTGGCAAATAGGTGGCAATGGTGAGTGGAGGTTAACAAATTGGAAAAAGGACGTAGGGTAGTTTATAAGTTTGGCTTACGCATTGTTAAGGTAGCGCTGGTATAGGGAATCGTAAAGTTCGGTGAAATGCAGATAAGATAGTGCACCAAGATAGTGGACTAGACAGAAGGGCTATGAAAAAACGAGCAAAGGAATGTTGGGTGGTAGTTGTCGATTGTTGGGAGATATAGGGGACAAAATGAGACTGAGGAGTTAATTGAATCTGTTGCGAAAATAATGCCTAGTTACCTGCCCATGTATTTGGATATACCGCCGGCTTGGCATAGACTTGAGTCTGTTAAGCGATCTAAAAAGAGACATTCCTTAGGTGAATTGGCATTTAAAGCCATGAAGTACGATTGGTCATCTGATGGAGTCCTCTGTAGCTGAGTAAGATTAAAGTCGCCAAAAATAAGGATATCGTCAATAGAGTCAGACAGGTCAATTAAGTGGTCAAGCGCATCGATACCAAGTCGGTAAGAATCGATAGGTTTAGCTGGTAGGATGTAACACCATATAACGTAAAGGGACTTGAAGGGGAATGATATTTTTACTGCGACAAAGTCGACTTTAGAGTTAAGGCTGTTGTGGATCGCCAGTAAGACGCCTCGACAAGGGGAATCATCATTTGGGCAGGTAGGATCGTCATCGCGAAAAACATTAAAAGTAAGGGGGAACAATTCCTGGTTCTTTATGTCGGGAAGCAGATTGGTTTTGGTCAGGGCGTAAATATCAAAGGGAAGAGCATGCGATTGACGTAGAACAGCATTAGTTTTAGAGCGAAGACCTCTTACATTCTGGTAGTAAAAAGTAAGAGGGACGTTGTGCTGTGGAGGTGTGAGGCGGGATGGTTTTACTGTTGACAAGGGAGGCAAATTATGGGCGAAAAAATGTATCGTGGTCGCCTTGGCTCCGCTGTAGGTGTGAGACTCATTTACAGTGAACATAGCGAGCGAATGCAGCAAGGTCCAGGCGAGAACATATTGAAGGTGCTATTATCAAGGTGAGAAGTTAAAAATAAGTAGAGAGGAATGACAATATGACTAATAAGGGAAGGCTTTCTCGTGGGTTTATTTCCAAGCTGGCTTAAGTCTTTTTCCGCTGCGAAGATCTTAACACATCGTCCTACGTTGGAGTCGAGGAAAGTCCACAAATGTCTCAGACGTTATAATGTACAACTGAGAAATGTGTACTGTGAATAAATTCATCATTCTACGGCTGGAAACGTAACAAACCCACGGTAACTTGGCCTTTCACACATTGCTTATCATCTCATCAACATCTTTACAACCTGCATTTAGTGATGAAGATCAATGGTAACGATGTGTAGAAGCTGTCAAAAATGCCACAAATGATGTGTTGAATTTCATCCAACCCTACCCATAAAATCCCTGGATTACTGAAGAGTTCAGGCAAGCATATTTGTGTGATCTACGATCACTGAAGGAGGAAAGAACATTGATTTCTCTTGAGAAAAGAAGGAAAACAATTTCAGGAACTAAACTAAAACCTATAGGAATGAACGAATGAACACGGACATTTAAAAATAGAGTCACACTCAGACCCAAATTTTTAGTCAAGCAAAACGAACAATTCAACTTGTGCGATGAAGGCCAAAATTTCCATCCATCTGTGCATCTAAACTTAAATGTAACAAAGGCTGTCAAACTGTCTACAGCGCATTTTAAGACAGCGGAATGCGATTTGGTAGAGAGTTTACACCAAACTTATTTTCATGATTTGGTCAGGAGAAACTATGGCTGATGAATGGAATCAAGCATCATTTACCAAGAGACATCATTCTCCTTATCCCCTCTGAAGATAATGTATAAGATTTTATCTGTCGTATGAGCCTGAAACCACTTGTCAACAATCTGATCAACCCCTATCAGTGCAGCCTTAGGCCAGGTCACTCCACAATTGACGAAATATTCACACCACTGCAGATCCTATAGGAAAGCCAAGAGGTTCAGATCAATACTTACCACCTCTTTATAGATTTTAAGGCAGCTTACAAAAGCATTTAAATAGAATGACGAGTTATACAGAGCCATATCTAGTTTATGGCATTCCTCCCAAACACGTCTGATTAAGCAGATTGACCGACTAATCGTCAAAACGAGATTTAGGCAAGGTGATGTCATGAGACTTTTTCAAAATCACACGACCAACATCAGAGCCAAAATTTTCCAAAACTTTCCTTAAGCCCTTACAAGAACAGAACAAAGCGTTTGCGTTCACTTTCACTATGCGTTTGCAGGTATTGGAATAGAAGCGCTGAAAATAGCTTTAGCTGTGAATAAGGAGAAAACCAGACAGCTCGACTGCTGAAAATGATGCCACGAAATCAAACGAAAAGTTGCACTTTCTAATCGCTCAAAAGCAAAGTAGCCTTGTATGACACATTTATTATACTCGTACGTCCCGCTCACCTATGTATCACTGCATGGCCCAAAAACACACATTTTTATATCATCGCTAAACTTCCCGGTTGCACATATAGCTTCTACCCAAACGCCATTGGAGCAGTAGTAATAACGAGCACAATTAGTCGGGTGCTTTACTAAGTCGCCAATTTCACAAAACGTTGACATTGTCGATGTTGTCTTTATTGTGGTGCTTGTTGGTGTTGTTGTCGGTGTCGGTGTCGGTGTCGGTGTCGGTGTAGGTGTCGGTGCCGGTGTCGGTGTCGGTGTCGGTGTCGGTGTCGGTGTCGGTGTCGGTGTCGGTGTCGGTGTCGGTGTCGGTGTCGGTGTCGGTGTCGTTACAACTTCATCAGTACAGGCACCACCCTTTACGATACATCCTTTTACATCAGCATCACAGCACAGCCTTGAATCGCAAGTTGCAATCTCAATACCGCGCCAATCGGATCCAATTTGCAGGCATGCACCCAGAGTGCCCTGGTTGAAGCAATACGTCCCCGATGCCTGAATATTGGAACAGAATTGATCATAGGCAATATCTGATCTAGTCAACCCGCACAGAATCTGCAATTAGTTATATTTTAACTGCCAAGTTCCAAAATTGTATGAAAATTTGCTAGACATGCTCACCGCAGTTAAGGCGACGACTAAGTAATTCCTCGAATACTTCATTTGTTAATTTGTCACAGTCAAATGTGGACAGTCTCTCCCTGGTTCGCAATTTATATCGGCTTTGATAAGACCGAAAGATTAAATAGACAAGGTAGTTAATTAAATTTTTTGGATTTCACCTTCGGATTGAAAAGATACTCGTATTCTTCGAAGGGGCATGTGCAGTCATATACATATACTCGTACATGTGGCGTAAAGTTTCATCTGAAAATCAGAAAGATAACTCTTATAAACGATAAGGTAGCGAAATGAATTTTCGACACCCTGTATCTGCGGTGTACTGATATAAAATGGCCATGTTCATTGACCCTATATCTTTAGCTGAAGTGGAGTAAAATAAAAAAGTAAGTAATCTACGTCAAGAGACCGTTACTGGCGTGTGACATTTGTTTTAGAACTTGTTACGGGCTTAGGTTTTTGATATACAATATCTTTGAAGGATGCGATAAATGAAAACGTCTGCCAGTAACAAGAACCAAATTTCCCGAGCAGGATCGTGTTCAACATAAAATGATAGAGCCTTGTTAATCTATCTTCCTGACGTGAGGCTTATCGCCAAAAGAAGGTTTGGTTGCTACAAAATTACAAAGCCGACGTTCTTATCCTCAGGTCAAATCTATTGTACCTCTACTGATTGTTCAAGAACTAGTCAAGGAACCGACAGCAAAGAACAATAGCAGACGTAAAACTAGACTGTTTGATAGAGAAGTTTTATCCTCTTGCAACTTTACTAGTGCGCCGTATTTCACGCCTTCTCTGAGGAATTTTTTGGGAATTAGGAGTCTGACAAGCCTCCAGAGCCACAAACAAGATAAGTGTCAGTTGGTTGTGCCATAGCCAGTCCAACAGTTGTGATCGACGGCGAATTAACAATTCCGGATTTTCTTTCTCACAGCGACTACAGTTTCTTCTGTACGCACATTTCGGTGACGCGTCGTTGGATAGCGCCATGTAGAGAGCATGTGGTATAAAATTGTTCCACAACATGATAAATAGCGAAATCAGTTAGTCGATTATGCTTTCTTACTTGCTTAGATGTCGTTACAGTCTGGAGTGGACCAGGCCTTCAGCTAACATACCTCTTCAACTAGCATGTTCTTTTGCCACCTGCCTCTACACTAAATTGACTGAGGTCCCTTTTAACTTCTGTGCACCATCTAAGATGAGGTCTTTGCCTCTTTGGCTTGGAGTCAAAAACTTTCTGGGCAGCGAGGCTGGTGTCCATGCGTTCGAATGCCTCAAGGTGACTTAACCATCTAAGCCGCGTTGTCCGAGCTTTTCTCCTTCTCCATTGATGCAAACGGGACCGAAAATTATCCAAAGAACATTTCTCTCGACGCGCCCGAGGGCACTATCGTCCGCTTTTGTTAGTGTTTAACCTTCGGCGCTATAAAGAAAGACTGGGATAATCAAGACCCTCTATAAAGTCTTTTTGTTCTGTATATGCAAATCACTGAACAGTTTGAAGGATGGTGCTTCTAAAGTTGGCTTGCGAGTTTCGCGCAGTTCGTTTAAGAACTAACAATTCTTTGAATAGCTTTGAATAACTACCTAGTCCTGCCATAAGTTCTGTTACAAATATAAAACGCTATAAAACATATTGCATTCAAAATTGTTTCATTTATTAGACCACAATATTGTTTATTAAAAAAAAAAATCTATTCAATCGAAATGACTGCCTTTTGCTTTTTTTGTTGTTTTTTTTTTGTTTAATGCATTTTTTTTTATTCTTCTTACATTTACTATACTTACATGCTAACAGAAAAAATGCTTAAATATTAGCTTAGAATAACTTAACGAACTTATACTAACTTAATGGCCCTCCAAACGGGCACTCTAAGCTAAACTATATTATTGTTTTATGTCTTTCGACGTCATTACAAATAATAATTATTATTCTTATATATCTATTTAAACTAAGAAAATAAGTATTTAGAAAAAACTTAGTGAACGAACAATTTTTTTTGTATTTATATAAAACTTATATTTTAACCTTAAACTACTTAGCCTAACTATACAATCTAACCTAGCCTAATTGTTAGCAAACTTAAAGTTGCTAATCTGATCATTAGCTAACCCAAGGTTGCTAACTTTAAACACTTAAAACTACTCTAACCTAACCTATGTAAGTCGGCCATTCCAAAAGAAAAAATAAATAAAAATAAAAACAAAATGGCCCACTTTGCCTTTTGACTAGGCTAACTCGGACTTGAAGGAAACGACGAAGGAATCAGATCTTCTTCACTCAACCACCAAATATTTTGGTGCTGCAAAAAAACATCTTTTTTGTCGCGGCTTGAAACCGCCCTACTAAACCTGAGACGTTCGATACTGCCGTGTGCGACGTCTTTGTTGTAGTTGAGTCGCCCCTCACCCACTGCACGAGCTACATGGAAGATTAGCGGCACCGCAAAGTTATCCTGTATAAGCCCTTTCATGTCAAGATAGAGGAACGCTTCAGGGGGGACGAAGCCCTTCAAGCGCACACTCTCATGATATAAGTAGTTGGGGTAGTAGGCCCCAGATATCAGGTTATTGGACGAGGTCATTGCTCTTGCAATATGCCTTCGAGTCAACTTAGTAGCGAAGTTATCCACTCTATTCAGATTCGCCCTGTTGTAAAGGACCTCATTGGGATAGAATTTTATGTACTCCGATTCTGGCGTTCTGTAAAGGCGAAGGCAGACCCTAAGGCAAGCCCTCTCAAACACCCTAATCTTTTCCATTAAGCTTGCTCTCACATTAAACCACACAGGACACCCATATACCAGCATGGGCCGGATGAGGGCCATGTAGCAGATAACTTTCACCCTCGCATCGAGTTGGCTGCTATAAAACAGTCTCTTTGTAAGGGCAAAAGCACCTTTGGCTCTGGCCAGAGCAGCATCTACATTCTTGTTAAAATATAGATATTGGTCTAGCCAGATCCCAAGGTATCTAACTACATTTCGACAAGCAAGTGGCTGGCCGTGTTGTCCAATGATCGAGAATTTTAGCCAATTTTTTCTGGTGTCCGTAGAGGCACCAGACAACGGCGTCCTAAACAGAATGGTTTCCGACTTCTGAAAGTTGATTTTCAACTTCCAGTCATCGCAAAACCGCCTTATTTGTTCGAAGTCACGTTGCAAAAGCATATTAATGACTTCGACTTTTGGACCTGATCTGTACGCTATCAGATCGTCTGCGTACGCTATGCTATGGGGAAGTGAACCTATCAGATCACTTGTGTAAATGTTGAATAAGATCGGCGAGTTAACCGCACCTTGTTGCAGACCGTTTTTAATTTGAAATGTTCCAGCAGAAGTTGCATCGCCATTTTTCACGATGAACTGTCTGTGGTTAAGCATATTATGAAGAATATACAAAAGTGGCTTACTGATGCCCAGTCTGGTCAGCTTATAGAAAAGTCCCTCTAACCATACGGTGTCGAAGGCCTTTTCCAGGTCAACCAGACAGGCTCCAGTGCACTGGTTCTTGCTTTTATTCCATTGGATATCTGACACCAGTTTAGACGCGGCATGTATGACATCATGCCCCGACTTAAAACCGAATTGATTATCCGGAACTATATTTTTGTCCTCAACCCACTTAGTCAGGACTCTATTGATTACCTTTTCGAACACCTTACTGATATTCGGAAGGAGACTTATCGATCGGAGATTCGCCGGATTGGATGTATCTTTTCCCCTTTTAGGGATGGGATAAATCACCGCTGTTTTCCAATGCGCTGGATAATACGCATTATTCATTACATTATTAAACAAGGTGGTGTAAATGTCTACCGCTTCTAGAGGGAGACGTCGAAGCACAATGTTCGGTATTCCATCAATTCCCGCTGATTTTTTACTTCTTATTGTGTCGAAGATCTCATGGAGTTCCTCCTTTGAAATGAACGGGGGTAGGTCCCCTTCATTGGCGATGACATTATTTGCCATATTCTCGTCACTGAACTGGGTGAAACCCGAGCTCTCGAATCGCCAGTTCTGACTGCCTTTTGCTTTAACACAAACGGTGTGGCCATTGGGCTATAGCGGCATGTACGGTTTCCATGGAGACCCTGGACGCTGCTCCGGTTAATGCTGTTTTAAGGCTTTCCAAATTTCTATTAGGAGTCTTGCAGGCCATGTTCTCCAATTCTGACCACAAACCATAATCCAGTGGTTTCAGATCTGGACTACCCGACGGCCAATCTTCTACTGATATAAAGCTAGGAATATTGACACTCCCTCGTGGTTTTGGATTTGTGCACTGGATCAGAGTCCTGTTGTAAGATCCATCTGTATCCAGTGAAGGTCAAACCCTTCACAATACCCTCTAGCACATCTTCTTGGTAAATCTTTGCACCAGTTTTTACTGCTTTTTCACAGAAATGGAGGGATGTGACATCATGGTGAGAGACCCCCCACCAAACCATTACTCAAGCGGGATGATGTCCACGTTGAACCCTTGGAGCAACTTTGTTCGCTTCTTTAGATGAAGTGGCATAAATATTATCATTTTGTTTGTTGGAAACTTCTTCCACGGTAAAAATTTTCTCATCCGTAAACGGAATGTTTTCATGGCCATTGTCCGCGTGCCACTGCAAAAGTCGCTTGCATCTTTCCAGCCTTATTTTTTTTTTTAGTTGAGGAGTTAGAAGATGAACCTTGGACCGACGATAGGATTTAAAGTCGATTAAGAGATGGTGTCTATCGATTTGGAAGTTCTAGGTGTTTTCCAGGATCTGCCGCAAAACGAAAATTTGATCTATTGCGACCTTTCCCGCCCAAAAACCATGCTGATATGGGATAGTCAGACGAAAGGTCATAGGCGTTCATATAATGCGGCATACAGGATTTTATATGAGATCTTGAGGAAATTTATTCCCCTGTAGTTGGCGCAGTTCAGGGTATCTCCTTTCTTTAGGATCGGACAAACGATGCTGACGTTCTATTAGTAGAGCATACTGTCGTCGATCCAGATTTTGGGGGTGAGTTGATATGTGCTTCGTATCCAATCATCAACTGCTGCTGTAAACAGCTCAGCAGTTAAGCCATCGCATGAAGCAGCTTTGTTAAGCTTGAGCTTGGAAGTGGTTGTCCTGTCTACATCTTGGTTATCCGTCATCTTCAATGTTGAATGGGATATTGTTCATTATTACCGTTGAAGAATGTGGAGAAATAATCTTTCCAGATTCTCAGCATCGGCTGTGGGTCTTTTCAGCCATTTGTGTCTGGTGCGAATTCTAAAGCGAATAAGGACAGAATTACACTGTTTTTAATTGTAAATGACGAAGCAAAAACTCCGCTCACAATTATGAGTCCTGCCGGGCGCGAAGAATTTCAACACTTTAATGTCAATACTGCTTAATCACTTTTCACAAAAAAAAAACAAACGAGCTGAAAGGTCATTTTATAAGACTAAAAAGGAGGAAGGTGAGCATATAAATGATTTTATTGAAATGTTAAAGCCCGTGGCACAAACATGTGATTTCGGGGACCTTTTAAAGTCGAGCACGGATAAAATGGCGACCGAGCATGTGTTAAAAATTTTAGACTTCGCTATTAATTCAGACAACGATACCAGCACTATGATCAAACGAAGAATAACTCTTGCCAATCGCTGCTTCTTTGGGCTAAGAAGGCAATTGACTAGCAAAGCCATCTCTCGAGCAACAAAAATGACCCTGTATGAGGCCTTAATAGCCAAGTCCTGCTTTATGGTGCAAACGCATAGACTATCAAAAATCGTCGAGAGTGCTCTTGGCTGTTTTGAGAGGAAAAAGCTTCGAGTGATTTTCGATCCTGTGAGTGGAGGAGGAGATACAACGACAACCTGTACGGACTGTATAGCGATATCGACTTAGCCCGAAGAGTGAAGGCCCAACAATTGGGATGGCTGTGTCATCAAGAGCGGATGAATACAAATGCCGCGGTCCGAAAAATGTTCGAATCCGCCCACGAGGACAGCGCAGTAGAAGAAGACCGCGACTCAAGTGGCGAACGCAAGTGGAAGAGGACCTCAACAAAATTATCGTACGAAACTGGAAGCAGCTGGCTAAAGATCGAGGTGGCTGGAGATGCTTGTTGGTTGAGGCCCAGGTCCACCCCGGCGCATTTACTGGTAAAAAACATTTTACTGGTAAAAAACATAATAACGTACGTCTGCGTCTAAGATGCCAAAACAATAGAGACATCCTGCGAGCAGATTGAACATTAAACAGCTACAATCGCAACAAACCGCCAGAAACTTGTTTGGTCCTTTGCTCAACGATTTTATAACCTGAATTAAGTGCCAAAAGACGGTGTCATCGAGGCCAAGAAGCCGTCAGAAATGCCGCAACTAGTACCTACTGTTGAGGTCGGATTCTATCCGACCATCCTCATGAAACCCTTTGTTTGAAGAAGACTGCCCATGCTTGCCCAGCAGTACAACTTGTTTATGAAGCGGTGCTGCGCAGAGTAACGAGAGCAAAGGTAACGAGCATGAGGAGTGAAAGATAGATGAAATGGAGAGGTGCCATTGCAGGAGCAAGGTTAAGAAGTTTCGCTTATTGAAAAACAGAAATTGTCAACCGAATAAGACTCGAACAGAAGCCTAAAGAGATGAGCAAGGATATTATAGTAAAGTTATAGCCAGCAATAAGTACATATATAGAGAAACCAACGCTAGTGGTTTGCATGGCATATAGGCTACTTAAGGCATCAGGAGGTGTCTTGGTAACGAGCATGCGCCAACTCATTTCCAATATTTGATCAGAGGAAAATACAGCTCATGAATGTAATCTTAGCACTATTTAAATGATCCACACGAAACGGAGTGGTCTAAACTGCCCCAACTATAGAGGGGACAGTGTTCAAAATCTTGCAACAGATCCTAGAGAAAAGCCGATCTGAAAAACTTACCACTTTATCGATTGTCACATGCGGAAAGAAGATGGCGATCCGCTCTGTCATGTGACTTCTGGAACATTACACTTGAGAAAATTAAGCGAAACCGAAGCCAACACCAGATACCCGATTTTCTAAAAGGACATGCAACCACTTGCATACGCTGATGACATGGATATCATTGGCAGAACAAGCGAGCTGTCACTGGCAAAAATGGATTTGACATGTGATTGACGGTGAAACTTAGTGTATGCTGTCAACAAGATGGCAGAACTTTAAAATGGATTTTCAGTCAGTCCTCTAAAAGCTGCGGTTATTCTCTTCACCAGAAGGAGGAGGCTGATTAAGTATTGTATTTGGGAGTCATACAAATTTCCTTGCACTAAACATTCCACCTCGAAACCTTCAAGGCAGTGTCGTCTTTCTGGCAATACAAGGGTTTTGTGACAAGGAGAATTCTTAGGTTCGTAACGGCTATGATAAGTCCAATTATACCCTATGAGTCAGTTGTTTGGAGAAATAAGCTTCCATGAAAATACGACACATCTTTCCAAAGAATTATCTATTTCGACTGCATGGGGCTTTCGCTATCATGTCTAGCTCTCGATACTTATTTCCTAGCCGGTACTCTCAAAACTTTCTTCTTGGTTAAGGTCCTCTTCCACTTGCACGCGCCACTTAAGGCGAGGCCTTCCTCTACTGGGGAGATATACGCAATTCTAATGACAGTGAGTCTTACTTACTTACTTAGGCAGCACTACAGTCCGGAGTGGACCTGGGCCTCAACCAATAGACCTCTCCAATTAGCGCGGTCTTGGGCTAACTGCGTCCAGTAGCGCACTCCAAGTTGATTGAGGTCCCCTTCCACATGCGCAAGCCACCTAAGGCGAGGACTTCCTCTACTGAGGTGTCTCTCCGGACAAGAGTCAAAGATTCTGCGGGATGTAGCGTTGGTGTTCATTCGCTCAATGCGCAGTTTTTTAACCAGGTCGATGTCGCTGTGCAGCTCGTAGAGTTCATCGTTGAATCGTCTCCTCCAGAACACGCCAACGCATACGGGATCCAATGTCTTACGAAGAATTTTTTACTCAAAACGACCAAGGATATATTCATCCGCTTTAGAAAGAGTCCATGCTTGGGAACCATAGAGCAGTACTGGGACTACAAGGGTCTTATATATAGTTTCCTTGGCTGTTCGGGAGAGGGCCTTACTACACAGTTGCCTTCTCAGCCCAAACAAAAAACAGCGATTGACGAGCGTTATTCTTCGTTTGATTTCTGAAGGGATGTCGTTTTAAGATGTCATAGCAGAGCCGAGGTAGGCAAAGTCCCCTACTACCTCAAATTTGTAGCTGCAGATTGTGACATTCTTGCTGATTCGTCGATGTTGGGTGTCCCTTCCTTTTAACAGCATATACTTTATTTTGTCTTGTTTACCGCTGAACCCATTTTGGCCGCTTCTGTTCTTATAATCGCAAACGCACCAGTGACAGCTCGCTATGTTCTACCAATAATATCAATATCGTCGGCGCATGCAAGCAATTGAACACACTTTTGTAAGATCGTACCTCGTGTGTTGGCTTGTGAGTTTTACACATTCCCTCAAGCAAGATGCTGAAGAAGATGCAGCAGAGTTTGGCAGGTATGCCAAAACTAGACATGGTTTTGTATAGCTCGTCTCTGTAGATGCTGTCATATGCGGCTTTAAAATCGATAAAATGGTGCTGAGTATCGATCTGAACTTCTTGGGTTTCTCCAGGATCTACTGCAGTGTGAATATTTGGTCAATTGTGGACTTACCGGGCCTAAAACCGCATTGATACTGTCCAATCAGATCGTTGACAAATAGTTTCATGCGCTCGCACAATACGGCAGACAAGATCTTATATGCGATGTTTAGAAGACTGATACCTCTATAGTTGGCGCAGTTTAGAGGGTCTCCTTTCTTGTGAACCGGACGAACGATAACGAGGTTCCATTCACAAGGCATACGAGTACATTCATCCGACCAAATCTTGGAAATAAGTTGGTGTATGCTCTCTACCAAGTCATCTCCTGCTGTCTTAAATAGTTCGGCGGGTAGGCCGTCCGGCCCGACAGCCTTATTCGACTTCAGTTTACATATTGCTCTCCTCGCTTTATTTTGGTCGGGTGGATGGATTTCTTGACTTGTTTCGTCAATATTGAATAGTTCGGCCTACCTGACAGAAATGGTTTTTCCATATCCTCAGCAACGACCGTGACTCTACTACAAGGTTTCCTTTCGGGTCTTATGATAATGGCACGTTCTTTTACCTTTTGGTGAAACTTCCGAACCTTATTCCTGGAGTAGCATCTTTCTATTTCCTCGATCGCGCTCTTCTCATGCTCTTTCTTTTTCTCCGGAGAAGCCGATGTAGTTGCCCCCTCTTTTGCTCATAGAGCTCACGAACCGCTCTCGTCCCTTTATGCAGCGCCGCTTTGTAGGCATGTTGTTTTGCTTGCCGGCACTCTTCATCAAGCCAAGAGTTTTGTGGTGGTGGACTGGTGAAACTCAGCACGTCAGTTGCGGCATTTCTGGTGGATTCTCGGCATCTAAGCCCCCGGTCTTCAGCACTTGATGCTGGCTGCAAAGAACTTCTCGAGGGGTTGAGGGATACGCGATCGGCAAAGGTTCTGGCGGCTATTGTGGTCCGAGTCTATGCTGGCCGCTCGAAAGGTTCGGACATCTAAAATACTTGAGTGTTGACAGTTTGCTGATCTGCTGTCCACAATGTTCCCTTGTGAATATTAAGGTGAGGAAACTGTATGCTTGCTATAGTAACGTTACGTCCCGCAGTGAAATCGATTAGCCTAAGTCCGTTTCCAGACTAGGTATCGTGTTGGCTATCTCTTCCGATTGTGCTACCAAAGACGTTCACTTTTCTAATTTTGCCAATAAATTCGCCTAGGACGATTTTAACGTCACACATCGGACATTGCTCGTAGGTTTTGTTTAGGAGCTCGTAGAAATTTCCTTTGCTAGCATCGTCCTTTTCCTGTGTTGGGGCGTGAGCGTATGTAAGGCTGATGTTAGCGAATTAACTTTTGGTACAGATAGTTATAAGGCGTTCACTCCTTGTCTAAGCCTGTCGCTTACAACTAATCCGTTGTTCATCTTTCCAGGCCCTTTTTGGGACCTCTAGGACAAAAGGGAACGGACCAAATTCCAGAGCCAGTAACCCGCTTCGGGGATGTGAGTGCTGTCGTTGTCCCTTATTAAGAGGTCATCTGCCACCAGCTCTTTTCCAACACCCTGAATTAGTGGTGGAGATCCCTATAGGCCTGGTATTCAAACAGTTGAAACAGTTCATATACTCATATAGAGATAACACTAGTTCGACCTAACTGGGACTGTGGACGGCGCCGTTGAGTCCATACTTAGAATTCGTACGCTGCCGCCCGGAAACAGGAGAAAGTGCCCCCCACCACCCCCTCTTAAACCAGCTGTCATTCACGACCTTCCACAGGGGTTAGTTACCCCATCTCCAGTCAAGGTATTTGGCACCCAGCAGCTAGAGTTGAGTAGTAGGAGTTGATGGTGTGAGGCTAATCGCATTCACCACCATTTTGACCAGCAATGACAATGAATCTAATTGTGAATATTCAGTCAAAGAGGCTATAGCCAAACTGCCTTTTAGGTCCTTTTTAACTCTCGCACCCCATTCGAAATGTACGAAAATGCAGTTCATCTCTGAACCCAGTCGGATGACTGAATTCACAGAGTCTTCTTTGGGTCCCAGGTCACAATGCGATCGCGAGTAATGAGATCGTTGATGAACTTGTTGGCAAGGCTCAGAGAAGAGATTCTCATAACCTGAACTTGCGTTTGGACTGTCATATCCTCGATTATGGTTCCCATTGAAAGTAGAGTTTTTTGTGAGTAAAACTGCAGATGGCGTGACCCTTCCGTATGTCGGCAAACCAAATGCATGTCTCCAAGATGTCCAAGAAATCAGCGGTTTTCCTCATGTCCACTCAGTAGAAAAAACTGCATAATGATCAGAGGTGTCGTAACGGAGCACTACGCATTAGCTTAGCACCTACCTATGTACCAGGCATAAGTGTCACAACACCCTGCGATGCAGCGTCCATTCTAAGTTCGCATCGGGCTGCAGGTACACGGCGTTGATATGGTGGGTGCTGGCACAGTAGGCAAATACATACATATATCATTGCTCATCTTTCAGTAAAAGGAACGCACTCCTTTGACATTGGACTTGATCTTTGGTTAAGTCCTCTGTTCCCCCAGAAAAAAATCTCTCCACAAATTGGGTCAGAGTAATGTTTTAGAATTCTTCGTTGAAAGGATGTTGTCAGTGTGTGAGGAGTACGTATCAGATTAAGGAGAAAACAGCAGACCTCCACAAAGTCGTCATTCCTTGAAGAATTTACCAAGGATTTCCATGTCATGGCAGCTGCTGTACGTTATGGCATTGTATTGTCATTATTATCTTCGGTAACTAGTAGATAAGCTCTTATCTCTGTTGCGTATAAAAAGCTTGCGTCAGGTCTGTAAATAGGGTGCGGACAAGTGTCTCTTTCCACACCTTCCGCAATACCTTTACGACTTCCAAACTAGTCTGACAAAATTCTGTGATCGAACTTACTTTCAAAGACTCAGAGGGGTATAATGGACTAGCTCTTAGCCTAAATACTCTTTTTTGAACTCAACCCGGAAGGATAACGCATGGATTCAAGAATATTTCTCACAATGTGAGTGATTAGTTGAAACCGCATTCCAATCGAAAATTTGTGCTTACGTACTTATGTGGTTGGTACTAATCTCTCTCCAGTAAACTTTCTTTTATCGGCTCTGCGATATGGGTCACACAGTCAAACTCCAAGTGAACGACCTCTTTTGTACAAATAGTCTTTCGACAATATTTGTGCCTATCCAATATCTAAACTGTCAACGCATTAATTATTATCAATCTTCCAACTCGTTGTCTTCGGTCGATAGTTTTCATTTTATTTTTGAATTTTTTTAGAAAGACAAAAGCAAACAAAACTTACCCCTAAACTTTGTCGTCATCGTCATCACATCGTGTAGTCATAAACTTCTAAAGAAATTCTCTGTACGAAAGAAGGCATCTTTAATGGGAAGTAGAAAACAAAGCCCAAGTACTAATTGAATTTCGATGTTCATAGATTCCACAACATATATCTAATCAAACAAAAAGTAGAAAACATTTACTGTCACACCTACCGGCTGAGGTATTTAATTCTCAGTTACGGAATTGTCACCGCACAACCCAGTTCAGACTTGACTCCGAGAAACCTTATTCCTTGACGCCTTTTGTTTTTGTGGAATAGAAGCAATGACTCCTGGAAAAGGACTTTTCAAGTTTTGGATCACGGTAAGTAGGATCGGTTTAGTTAGTGGCGTTCAATTTCAATTCGGTTCTTTTCCGTAGATAACCTGTGTAGGTCTTTGTGTATCGGTTCCGATAGCAACACGTGAAACAAGTTCCTGTTCTGAACGGAATACACCCGGTTTGATATGCGAAACCTGTGAACTGTTGGCCACTTGTGTTAAGCTTGCTTCTGGTTGGCTGACAGTGCCTGTGGAGACTTGCGAATCGGACAGAGGATACTATTGCAATGTGAATTTGGGAAGTTGTTCAAATGTCACCGGACCATGTCATCCATTTGGGTATGAAGGAAATTTCGTGTGCACCTCACAAGGAGTCTTCCCCGATCCATATGACTGTCAGAAGTATCATATGTGCTATGTTGCGGGAACGACCTTGGTGTCGGCCAATATCGAATGCGGCGGCAACAAGGCGTACAATGTTGTAACAGGAGAGTGCACCTTATCCATCTCAGATGCTAGTTGCAATTCGAATCAATATCATTGTAATAATGTAGGCGATGCTGGGGCGTGGCCAAACAACAACAACTTATTTTACATATGCAAGGCAACAACGAACGATGAGAAGCGAGTTCTATATCCAACCCTGTATCGGTGCAATCCAAATGAGATTTTCGATGGTACAAATTGTGTTTCAGAGGGGATTTCTATTGTGATACCAACTATGACAGCTAGTCCAGTGACAGTGCCATCGAATGGTCCTACAACAAATCCTACAATTAGTCAACCCGGTCAATGTACTTCAGTAGGTCTACAGCCGGATCCATTAGACTGTCGTTCCTATTACTATTGCTCAGGAGTCAGTGGTAATCGGAGGCATACAACATGTCCGCAAGGTACTTTTTTTAATGCCAATTTGGCAATTTGTTCATACGGAACATGTTAAATATAATATTTTAGTTGGAAATTCTACGTTTACGAGTACAAGGAATAAATTTTAAAGGCGATGTCCTTAAAAGAAAGAAAACACTTTTATTTGTTTATTAAAGGGTCCTTCTTTAAATACTAGAATTACTTACTTACCATGTTAGGATATCATGGATGATAATACCATCTAATTAGCTTGCTTTCTTATTTAGAGGGCGCTATCGTCCGGGATGACCTGCCCCTCAACCAATAAGCCTCTCCAGTCATCGCGCTGTCTGGCTAACCGCCTCCGGTTGCATACCCCAAGTTGTTGGAGGCCACCCTTAATTAGCGCGCGCCACGGACAATACTTCAGTATTCTTCGTCTGCGTTGTCCATCCAGGTTGGAATATACAACCCTTGGGGCTGAAGCGCTGATGTCCATTTACTCTACATGTCTTAGACACCATAGGCGACTAATGTGCACTTTTCTGAGCAGGTCAATGTCACTGTACAGCTCGTAGAGGCCGTCGTTAAATCACTTCCTCCAAACCCCGTCAACGCAAAAGTGACTAAAAATCATTCCAAGAATTTTGCGTTCGAAACGGCCCAGGATAGATTATTCCCGACCTTTACGAAACACCGAGCGTTGTCCATCGTCATTCTGCCCAATCTGACGAGTTTAGTAGGGATGACTCTGTATAGCTAACCCGTATAGAAGCGATCATATGCGACCTTAAGGACTTCTTGGGTTTTTTTCTGGAGCTGTCGTAGTGTGAATATTTGGTCGATTCTGGTGAACCTAAAACCGCACTGATAGGGGCCAATCATATCGTTGATAAATGGCATTGGACGGCCACTATATGCTATATTAACGTATTACCAATGCCTCTATAATTAGCGCAGCTAAGGGAGTCTCCTTACTTGCAGTGCTGAGGCCTCATTCTTCAGGCATGCTTTCTACCAACCATATCTTGGAAATGAGTTGGTACGAGCAACCATGTTGTACTTGAACTTATACATTGCTATTTGGATTGTCCTTGACGTTTAACAGTCTGCAGAAGTGGTTTTCCCATATACTCGTACATACTCTGTACCGACTGTGACTTTACAACTATGTTGCCTTATTAATCTCTACAGGCCTCTGTTCGGATCTGGTTGCGTCATACGTTCTTTTTGCCGTTTGGTAAAACTTCCGATCATTGTTCCTGGAGTAGCACCCCTTTATCATGCGGTGAAACCGATGTTCTTGACTTCGGTTTTGCCCGAAGAGCTCACGGACCACTTCGTTCTTCCATGAAGTGTCGCTTCGTAGCCTAGTTATTCCCCTACATGTGCTTGTCTACATTCTTCATCAAACCCTGAGGTTTGTTGAGGTGATCTGATTGCTTCTTGGTATCGATGCCACTGCTCATTAGCGTTTGACTTGACATAGGTTTTGAGATATCCGTAGAGGTATCTTGGGTGCAACGAGAAGGTAGTGTGACCTCCATGTCCCTTTGTGGATATTAAGATGGGGAGACCATGTATTAGCTATAGTAATGTTCCACTCTGCGGTCCGTATCCAGACGTGGTGTCATGCAGACTATGCTTTCATGCTTTTGATATTGTTCGTAAATTTTGTCCAAGAGCTCGTAGAAATATGAGTGAGCGGATGTCAGGCTGGAATTAGCGAATAGCGCCTTGATGCGTATTGTTATAAGATATTCGCTTACGTGTCGGAAGCCCAAGACTCATTGTGAATGTTGATCTGAAGTTCCCGGATCAAACCTAAGATCTGCCGTTGTGTAAATATGTCATAAATGTTTGTTTTTCCAGGATTAATGGCTAAAACCGCAGTGATATGTCTATCCATGGTTTCAGAAGTTCACATAACTCGGCAGAAAAGACTTAATAGCGACTTTTTCTCGATAGTTGACATATTCAAAAGCGTCGTCTTTCTTGTAGATCTGACAAATGATGATAACACTCCATGCTGTGCGCATGCTTTCCTCTGACAATATCTAACAGATGAACTTGTGTATATTCCTGGAATGTCTGCACCAGCAGCTTTTTTAGACCTTGGCTTCGATATTGCTCTTTAACTTCGTCTAGATCAGGTATTTTTTTTTTTGCTACACTTATGATGCCAAAGCATGTGTTAAGTTTTTCGGAAATTGGGACAGAAAGAGAATGAAAGATGTTTGGGCTCTGTGGCTATTTCGCTCCATGGGTGGCATCAAGCATTTAATGGCGAGACTAAATTGTATGCAGGTGTTGTCATCCTCATCCTTTCTAGAGGCATGAACACAAATCGGCCTTCTATTTCCGAACTTCGCCTTAATGCGGATTGTTAAGATACGTTCGGTTACATGTCGAAACCTTAAGACTGTTTGCCTTAGTCTCACGCAAATATTAAATTCACACCATTCTTTGTAGCAGTCGCTGCAGTAGAGGTCGTAGTTTATCCAATTTTTGACTATCGCACATTTTGGGTCTCTTCGGCAGCACATAATCTGTGGAGAATTCTAGCATTCATGTGCGAAACCGAAATTCAATGTCCTTAAAACGTTTGCTATGGTCGTCAACATTATAACCGTCAGTTACACCTGAGCTCAACCCCTAACCTAGCCAACGTCCTTAATAAAACTCCTGGACAAAAGGTTCGGCTAAACGGTCCCGTGGCAGTATCCTCCCTGCGGTTACAAGAGCCGCCATTAGCCTATTCAGCTTTCTTGGGTCACCACCATTATTTCAGAGTCCCTGGACTGGAGACAACTGAACCTGAGCTTCAAATATGTCGAAGTAGCTCTAAAGAAAGGTGTTCACCAAGTACCGTTGTGCGAATACTCTCCCACCCTCTCTAGTCGGCAACCGCCAGTGTCTTATCACAGGAATTGGATACTTTGCCTTTTTGAGAGTTCATGAACAAAGTCTGAATTGTCTTACCTCTATAAAATGGTACTAAAGATTAAGCTTATTACTTAAGTTATATACATCTGTTTCTATTATCCATTAGCACTGATAGCTGTGCTAGTATCTTTTCTTTTAATATTATTATTATAATTTCCTAATACGAGTAAAACCAAATTATTTGAATGATTTCAATTTCGAATCACCCTTTTCTTACACATCTAAACCCAACATAATTTTTTCTCCCATGACATAAAACCTTTCAACTGTCAATTGCCATTAAATGACAGATTTCATCAAATGACACTTGCCTTCTATTGCAGATTTTGTTATGAAAATTCTTTTATCGCAAATTTTTATTCGAATTCCTTGTTCACAGACAATAACTTTGCCTATACCTAGTCACAAATGGAGTTCATCCATGAAGGCATCGCTCTAGGAGTTGACCTTCTCATATTGGGACTCTGTTTCAAAGAATACTACAGCTACAAGAAAACCGTCAACTGCCTAAAGGTAATACAACGAACATCTTTCTTGTTTAGATTATTTACACGGAAACTTTTTAACAGAACGCACCTCAATTATCCATTGATGCAGATCTTAAGACGCTACTAGCTCAAAAGAAAGACCAAAAAATTCCTTATGCCGTTATTCGTGGCACAGTGACTCCAATTGGAGTGCCAATTCGAAGTGTTATGTCACCATCAGTTACTGGTGTTCTACAAATCATCAAACTGAGGTAGGTGGCACACATCTCCATTTGTTTTTACAATGCGGACCTGTGGTAACAGAAAATCACTTTCAGTGAACACCGTATAGCAAGAGGCTTTGCTGGTTTCTGGACAGAACAACGTAAACTCATTCATGTATCTTCCAATGAAATGCCATTTCAGATAAAGAACGGAGATATCGGTATTGAAATTATCGATGGTATATCTGCTGAAATACTCGATATGGACGTTGTGTACGACAACTACGAACCTTCGTCGTTGTCGTTCTTTGATCATATTTTTGGTTTCTTCTCTGGTGTTCGGCAGAAGGGTCTGCAAACAACGGAGCAAGTTCTAAGAGATGGTAGTTTCATAACAGCTGTCGGTGAAATCGAATTAGATGGTAAAACAGTAAGAATGCAACCGTCAGCAACAGCTCCACTCTTCCTTACCACATCGACAAAGTCAACTCTGATTAAGAAGTTGGAAGAAGCTAAATCATCAATGGCGTGAGTGTGTCTGTTTGGAAATTCAGTTCTGTCTTATAGTTTGGTTCTTTTAGTGTGAAGATATTCGTCTGCAGTACAATAACAGCGATTCTTCTTGGCATTATAGTACGAAGGTTGTACTTGAAAAAGAAGCAGGAGCGAGATGAGAAGAGGATCAAGGACACTCTGAGTAGAGAACGAAGGCAACGGCGGGCGAAAGCACGAGCGGAAAATCTCTCATCTGAACAACTGTGCGTGGTGTGTTCGAATAACCCGAAGGAGGTAAGTTTCATGTCAATTGCAAAAAGACCTCAGCCAACATGGTGTGCACAACCGGAGGCAATTAGTGTAAAATAGCGATAAATGGAAAGAGCTGTTCGTTGAGGCCCGGACCTACCATAGACTACAGCGCCACCTAAAATAAAGATAAAGTAAAAACTTAAAGCCGTGCTAAACAACTTGTAAGTCCGATGTGTTTGTAGGAGGAGAGAGAAGAAGATTCCCTCTTTTAAAGTCTACACAATTGTTATTTGCCATCTTCTCGGGAAGAGTCGTAGAAAGTAGAATTGATGAAGAAGCTTACGCAGTACAATTTGCAGAGTGGAAGAATTGATAGCGGAGTCTAAGTAGACAAGGCCGATAACTACCTCAAAGTATGTTGAGTGTCTCTTCTTGTTGACAGCATATGTATACTTGGTCTTGCCTTCATTGACCGTTAAACCCATCTTCACCGCTTCTATCTCAGTACTCGCGAAAGCGCCATTGGCATCACGCTGCTTTCTTCCGATTATGCCAATATCATCGGCGTATGCGAGTTTTGTACATAATTGGACGGACTTTTGAAAAAGTGTGGCTCTTGTGCTGGCGGGTGTGTTTTACACTATTCTTTCAAGAATGTTGCATCGCCTTGTTTAAATCCTTTTTTGACATCAAAGGTCTCGGTGAGTTGTTTACCAACCGGGATGAAGCAGCGTGCATTCGGCAACGTCATCTTGCACAAACGGCGAGTTTGGCAGGGATGTCAAAGCTAGGCATTCCTCTGTATAGCTCGTCTCTATAGATGCTATGGTATGAATATGTAGGTGTTGTGTATCAACTTGGAGCTCACAGGTTTTTTCCAAGATCTGCCGTAGTGTGAATATTTGGTCTTTCCTGACCTAAAGCCACACTGATATGGACTAATCAGGTGGTTGACAAACGACTTCAGGTGTTCATACAATACGGCAGATATGTAGGATATTTTAGGTGATGTTAAGAAGACTGATGTCTCTGTAGGAGGGTCCCCTTTCTTGATCAGATCGGATAAAAAATGCTGAGGTTCCATTCATCTGGCATACTTCTGTTCGACCATATTTTACAGATGCTCCTTACCTAGTCATCGCCTGCAGCTTTGAAGAGCTCAACAGTCAGGCCGTCCGCTTCAGGAGCTATGATGGATCTAAGCTTAGATATAGCTATCTTAACTTCATCCAGGTCGGGTTATCGGAATTGTTGGTCTACGAGTACATCGTTCAAATTGAAAGGTTCATTCTGCCTGACAGCGGTATTTGGTTCGTCATCGCCGTTATACAGTCTACAGAAATGCTCCTTCCAAATTCGCTGCATCGACTGCGACTCTACTGCTATGTTCCCTTATTCGTCTCTACAGGCTTCGGCTCGGGGTTTGTGTGCGTGGCATGTTTTGTTTACCGCTTGGTAAAAGATTCGAATCTCATGCCTGGAGTAGCATATCTCAATTTCCTCGACCGCGCGCTTCTTATCTCGTTTTTTTCTCCTGAAAAGCCGGTGTTCGTCTCTCCTCTTCTACTCGCAGAGCTCGTGACAAGCTCTACCTACTTTGTCTTTGCGATGTTCGGGATATTCGTAACCGTATCTTGTCTACAACAAGGTAATGGTCCGAGTCAATGTTGGCCTTTCGGAACATTCGGACATCTATAATACTTTAGGAATGCCTTGCGTCGATCGCAATGTGATTAATCTGGCTGACGGTTGATTGACTAAATCTCCAAGTCCCCTTATGAATATCGAGATACGGGAACCGCGTGCTAGCTACGACAATGTTTCAACCCGCCACAAAGTCGATTAGCCTAAATCCTTTATCGGAGGTGATGTTGTGCAGGCTATACTTTCCGACAGTACTACCAAAGATGCCCCCTCTTTCTAGCTTTACATTAAAGTCGCCGAGGACAATTTTAATGTCATAGCTAGGGCACTGCTCGTAAGTCTTGTCCAAGAGTTCGTAGAAGCTATCTTTTGTGTCGTCATCTTTCTACTCTGTGGGGGCGTGTGCGCATATAAGGTTAATGTTGGCAAATTTATCGTTAATACGGATTGTTACGAGGCGCTTATTAACATGTCAGAAGCTAAAGACTTCTAGTCTGTCTCTAACAATAAATCCGCATCCAAATAGGCACTGCTTTTGCCGTCGATGACTATCGTCGTAGTAGATGTCGCATTTTTGCATCCTCTTTTTATCCCGCCCATCCCATCGCATTTTTTGGATGGTTACCAGCAAAATTGCCGCCATCCAGGGCCTTCGCTAGTTGTTCGGCTGCACGTGACTTATGCAGGGACCTAATATTCCACATACAGACCCGAAGTTCGTTGCTCTTATTTCGTTTGCAGCGGTTGTCAACTGTTGATCCGTCTGTATCCGAGATTTGTAAAGTGACTATTTGTTTACATGGCCGGCCAGTTACCCCGACGGCGTGCCCCCAAATTTGGAATATCAGTTCCATTATAGATACCCCTAGGACGAAAACACGGTTAGACCGAGCCCAGTAACCCGCTCGGGGATGTGAGTGCTACTCTTGGTCCATTAAGGGCTCATCCGCCAATATCTTTTGTCCAAGACCCTGACATAGTCGCGGTAATCCTTACCGGCTCCAAATATGTCGGAATAGCTCGGATAAGGTCTTATTTATTTTATTCCGGGATTGTACTTCACCGTTGGTTCTGTCTGGCGAATACATTCAGTTTATAGTGCTGCTATTTTTGTCTGCAGGTCAGCACTTGCGCTTGTAAGTTTGGCAAGGCAAGTTCGGACATCGACCAGTACCCGATGGTTACCACTTGGAGGTAAAATAAACACAATTGAAGTGTAGAAACAGTTACAACACTGGGCATCGCCAAGTTGATACCTCTCAGTACCTGCCCTATTTCTACAGCATACAACCACCACGATGACTAGTTCTAAACTGATGTCACGATTTGGTTTTGCAGTTTCGCTCGACTAATTCGTTATCTTCTAGCGCTTTAATCTAATTAATGAGAGTTGCCTAAGGGGTGGCACGTCTTTACTTAGATATCAGCAAAAACAAAAAGAGAAATCACTCTTGACTCGCTAATGCGCTGCTTTAATAAAACCAAAGCAACAGACTTTGGTCACTGCCCAGGTGTAATCGAACTTTAAATCCGAGCTCTCCAGTTATTCCCGCTGTGCATTGAACTTTCGTTTTAAGGTCATTTTACATAAGGCATATCATTCTTATACATTGAGATCTTAGGGCGCCAAATAAGATCTCTGGAAACTCTGTCGAACGCACTTTCCAATTAGATGAAAACGAAATGCGATCCTCCGAAGTTTTGCGATGTTTTCTCATCATTATTTGTAAATTCCTGATCGTTGGTACGCTTGCGATCTTGGGAGTTCAACTGTCAAGATGATGGCAATTCCGTTCTTATTTTCTGCGCTTTCGGTGGCAAGCCTAATCAGCGAGGCCTGTTTCTGACATTTAGGTTTCTCTCGCCCCCGGAAACCGTCGGATATTTCTATTTGTCCCGGGATCACTCATACGCTGTGCAAAATATACACCCGTGCGTCAGGATGGTCTATTCATATACGTTCACTTCCATGATCTCGTACTTTCGTACTGTACTCCTCTCAACTGCGGGGAGCTGGTACGCGTGAATATAAAAGTTTTCTTGTGTCCCACTGGTAGTTTTCAGACCCAATCAAGCATTCAGTGCCTGAATATGATTCTTCCCCATTTAGTCACCGAATGCGACAATAATATATAAACCGTTGGCGTACGGCGAGAGTTCAAAGAATCGCTATTGGAAAAATGAGACGCATCTAATGAAACACCCTTTACATACTCATTTTTGTTTTTTATTATTTTCCTTATTCAATTGGAAGGTAGATTACAGCTTTCAAATTAACTCTCTATTTTTCTATATTTTACAGATTATCATTCTACCATGTGGTCATGTGTGCATTTGTGAAGATTGCTCCGATAAAATCAAAGTATCATGTCCTGTATGTCGAACTAAAATCGTCAGCAAGAACGCAGCCTTCATTTCATAATCGAACCGGATAAAATCAACAACCTTTTTCCAAAGAACCAAGAGGGACTTATTAATTGTGTAGCAGTGTTGTACGATAATGCAAATACGGATTAAGTTAATTTATTTTGTGAACAATAAACGTCTAAATTAAATAGCGGTACTGGATAGACTAACATGGAAAGGTTTTATTTTCTTTAACTGCTCATAATTTGTTGGTATTTACGTTGATCACTTAACATTTCTAGAAAAATCCGATACTTTTTCTCATGATAGGTGAGTGTTGTATCTTTCGGCATGAGAACGGTTCCAGTACCACCCATTGCTGCTGAGGCTTCCTAAAATAAGAGCAATACAAATATTTGATTAGTTGATGATGTGCTAAAGTGCATACACTCACTTCTAAAGTGGGATAAACTTTAGCTGCACATGCTCCCAACATAGCTGCTCCAACTAAAACCATTTCCTGTTCATCTGGTATTATCGTTGGCAAGTTACATATATCAGCATGACTCTGAGTGTAAAGACAGTTTTTTGACAAACCCCCACAAAATAGTAAAGTTGTAAATTTTGGTCTCTTATGCTGGAGTAGATTGTCCATTATATGGCGAGTTCCATACTGCAATTCAATTTTGTTTTATAAAACTTCAACAAATATTATTTGACACACGAAAATCTATTACCGCTAAGGCCTGTACGAAAGCAAGATACAACACAGCTAATGCCTCCTCATCCATGTTTACGTTAAGACCACAGATCTAAAATATAAAAAATTAAGAACCACACTCAAATTTTCATTCAAAATTCCATTGCTTACCATTCCTTTGAGATTTGGATCGGCAATTGGTGAACGGTTACCATGAAAATCTGGCCAAACATTAACATCTCGAGTTAGAAAACACACGTCATCCAAGTTTCGCTCCTTTGCCATTTTATCAAGAAGATTGTTGAGGTATATGTAGATGTTCCTAAAGCAAACCCAATGGTTACTTTTAAGTCATAGTCCAGCACACTCTTACAATTTGTACTTACTCTCCGTTGAGTCGATTGGTGATGTCATCATACCGTGGATGTGTCTTGATAACAAAATCCAGCAAAAATCCTGTAGCACTCTGTCCACCTTCGTTTAAGTAAAAATTTGGAATGATTGCATTTCGATAGGGACCCCATACACCTTTAGCCGGACACAGTTGCCTTGTCATGCTCATATGGCAAGTAGATGTTCCACAAATTAAGGCCATTTTCCCTTCAATCGATCCAGATACATTCCCAGCACTACAACCAAACATTCCCAGTGCACCAGCATGAGCATCAATCAAAGACGATCCAACTACGGTACCCGGCAGCAAATGTAAAGCAGCAGCCGCTTCTTCAGTTAGTCCCTTACCCACGGCCGTTCCTGGATCGCATACCGTCTTGCCGATAATTTCAAAATCATCGCGACACAAGTCTTCTAAATCAATTGCTTGAAGAAAATCTTTCGACCAGGATCCTTTGATTGCGTCATAGTTCCACTTGCAAACCACCGAGCACAATGATCTTGAATCACAACCCGTACTACGCCAGGTTAGAAAATCTGGTAAATCAAATGCTCGCCATATTTTCGTCCAAGTCGAAAAGAAACGATTCTTTTTAAGCCATAGTAATTTTGGCATTTCCATTTCGAGTGATACTTGACCACCAACAAAGTTAAGCAGTTCATGTTGCGTTGAGTTAATTATTTCAGCTTCGGCAGCAGCACGATGATCCATCCAAAGAACGACATTTTGTTCAGCGTTTCCGGTAGTACTGACCGATAGTGGTTCGCCATTATCCCCGAGGATAACAAGTGAACATGTGGCATCGAAAGATATTCCCACAATTTCTTCCTTGGCAATGTCCTTGACGACATCCTGAAAGAGAGAAAAGATCAAAATCACTAGTTGGCTTACATATAATTTTATTTTGTGGACAAAATTTTATGCGGCGATTTCTCGGATGCATCTACTCTTTGTACACATATTAGACTTCTTCGACATGTTAGACAAGGGGTTCTTGGCCCATCTACTTTCGATGGGCGAACCTCTTACCAAACTTGATCAACGAAGGAAGCTGCGGACTGGATGCCTTACCGTGACAGTGGTATCCAAAGCGGTGTGACGACAACACTTAACAAATTTCGAGGCAACCGTATGATACTAGTCATCTCTGAGCCGCTTGACATTTATGGTAAATGTAGCCTGGTGGGTGGAGTTGTAAGTCTGCTTCCATAAAATTAAATTCTGTCGACAAAGCTGACGGTCCTAAGAAAGAGGATTTTCGCCGTCCATTAAGCAGTGCACGGCGAAATCCTATTAGAGTGACGTTTTTGGCGCACAAATATAAAAGTACATCCTTCGCGAAACGACTGATGGATGCCAGAAAGCTTGGTGTGACAAATTCAAAGCCGGTGCACGAAAAGTGGAGAAGACTGGAAGTCGACTGTGCCTCAGGGAGAAAACTTCAACCAGTCTAAAAGAACAAAACATATTTGGGTAAATAGTCTTATCTACACGAGAAACACTTGAAGAACCCTGCCATCTTAGCAAAATATTTTTCATAACTCGAACATTACCGCTGTTAACGAATGTATGGAGAGATTCAATTTGACCGACCGATGGTCGGAGGATTCGTGTCTCCGTCCGTCCATGACGTGGGTGGCCGTGGCTCAAATGGTAGTGTATTGGCTTCCAAATCGGACGGTTCGGGGTTCAATACCAGCCACGCCTTTTTTCATGCAACTAAAATCACGTAAGATGATTGGTTGCTTAGAATACAGCAGCAAGTCTAATTACACTAATAATTTAGTCTCCCCATTAAATGTTGAATGCCACCCATGGAGCGAAATAACCACTGAGCGAAAAAATCTTTTTTTCTCGCTCTGTCCGATTTTCCTAAAAACTTAACCCTTAACACGGGCTGAGGCACTTTAAATATAGTTATACCCACGTGAGTCTGCACTATTGGTACCTGCTAAAGGGTAGTGCGGTCTACTGCACAAACTGTAGTTAAGAGGTCCACTCTGTGAACTACAAAGGATGCCCTAAGAAAGAGGTGGAAAACAAGGTTATATCACAGTCTATCTATGCAGGATTTCTTCCCGGTTTCATTCAATCTGATAGGTACGAACATCTCTACGTATGACGACAGGTATTCCCACGGGCAGTGGCTTCGCAAGTGACTTCAGAATATCTTCCGTCGAACTTGAAAGTGGCAATGGCGTCGCATGAGACTCCAGAGGATCATTTGCAGCCCAAATTCACAAATGTAATAGTACAAAAGGGTGGTGAGACACTCCAGGGAAAACGGCTTCAGGTGAAGATTTGTGGAAATCAAACCGGGATCAGATGTTTTCAAGAAAATTTACCGATTGATTGGGAAAACCAATGCCCCCTCGGATAGCATAAACTTTGAACAGTATACCTTCACCACACCAGAGGGAAAAGAAGCTTTCGAAAATCACGTTGACGCCTATTTTACAGGTCATCATCCTGAGCATCTTCCTGATTTCTTATTCTCCAGCTCCGGAGGTATCAGCAAGACGAAAGGAGGACCAAATGGGGCTTTAATAACAGTATCAAGACGGAACTCATATGCATCCGGACTGCAGTGACAGTTCTGCGCTGAAGAAGGAAATCACAAAATAAATGATGGTGTGCCACAGGGCTCCATTCTATCTCCGACACTCTTTTCAATTTTCATCAACGATCTCTTATATGCTACTCCTAATCCAATATATTCCTTTGCTGACGACAGTACGTTCTGCTTCTCAAATTCGGTGCCGGATTCACGTCCCTGCTCTTCGGCTGTAGAACTGGAACGCCAATAAATTCCAATATTAACAGCATAACCAATTGGAGAACTATCAACAGAGAGGAATTTAATGCTTCCAAAACACAATGCGAAATTCTAATACCCAGCCATTATAAATAAATGACACTTGCATCGTCCAAACTGAAAATTTTTCCATTCTCGGTATGTGTGTCAGTGAGAACTTGTGTTAAAATAACCACATATTCGATTTCGTCAAAAATGCTGCGAAATGTCTAGATTTCCTCAAGTGATGAAAGAAATACTCTGGTCAGGCATTCACTCGCCCAAATTTATAGTCCAATGCCCACATCTGACCGCATGCTCTTAAAATATCTCTGCACCTGCTAGATAGGGTTTAAAACCGCGCGATAAAATTCATATACGATACTAATATCAGTCAGTCGATTGACACTCTCGGACACCGACATAATGTCTCCTATCTCACTTCGTTTTAGCGCTATTTCAACCACCAGTGATCCATTGAAATCGCCAGTAGCATTCCGCCCCTTCAAACTTTTAACCGTAACACCTGTCTCGTTATGAATGCTTATCAGTATACCCTCAAGCCCGCTTTCGGATGTACTGTAAAATATCGTTATTTGTTCCTAAGCCGTACAACTCGCTTATGGAATGTCCTGCCTAGTTCTTTATTTCCTAGTCATTATAGCATTCAAACATTTAAAACCAACGCTCACCGGTACCTCTGTTTTCATCCTCCCTGATTTTCCTTCGCCCGCGCAGTGTGCAAGCATTTTAATGGTACTTAAATCCCTTGAGCCAAATTATGTAAAAAAAAAAAACGAAAGGCAGTACGTTAAAAATGCTCCCAGACAAATTCTGTTCACCGACGAGAAAATTTTTACCGTCGAAGAACTTTTAACAAGCAAAATGACCGAGTGTATGTTCAGACATCGAAAGAAGCTTCAGAACGTATTCCAAGGGTTGAAAGAGGCTACCACCACGCAAATGTAATAGAATGGCGGGGAGTGACCTATGATAGCATAACCAACCTCCATATTTGTGAAAAAGGCGTGAAAACTTTGGCGAAAGTTTACAAAACTACTGTTTTGGAAGACGTCGTTAAACCGCTAAGCGGAACAATGTTCGCAATCAAGCACTGGACATTCAAACAAGATTCTGCTCCATCCAACAAGGGGAAAACAATTCAAGAGTGACTAAAAAAAATGTATCCAGCTTCATATCACCTTTGGATTACAAGTTGTGGTCCGTTTAAGAGGGAATGGCCTGTTCTACTCATCACCAAAATATTGAGTCTTTGAAGCGAGCACTTGTCCACCCTGTCGACAATTTTCCAATAAATGACGTCCGTAATGCGGTTGATGATCACCAATACATCTCAGGTCGTGCTTTAAGGCAAATGGGGGCCATTTCGAATGAAGTCTTCCATAGCTTGTGGCTACGGATTTGACAAAAAAAAAATTATAAACTTGTTTTTAAAAATATCAGCGCGTTTTCATTTGACATAAGTTTTTCTTTGTATCAGACTAGACTAGGTAGTAGGTATATTGACAGCCAGGCTGCAGAACGATACAAATAAAAACCAATAAAAGCTGGAAAACCCTCAAAATAATTATGGCCGGGATACAGCAAATCTAGAACAAGTAAGATTCTCTTGAAAAGCAGAGCTGAACTGTTTACGCTTGTTGAATTGCTCGCAGGCCATAATCTAATCGCAGGCAGTAAAGCTGCGGCTTGCCGACGACGACCTCTGCAGAGGCTCTGGGGACATAGACTTATGGGAGGATAACCTCCATTTTTTGTGCCACTGTCCCAGCCTCAGTAAATTGAATTGAGGCACAGAACGTTAGGAAGGTATTACTTCCACGACCTCTCAGAACTATCTGCTGCTTCACTTGCACTTCTTTTCAGATTCGCGGATGCAACAAGTAGATTCATACCCGCTCAGGGACAAAACGACAACCAACGCGAGACGAAAAGTGGAAACCAAAACTAAGAACTGCAATCCCCCACCCGGGCATCACAATGGATGGATACATAGACCTATGTAAATGTGTCGGCTCCAGGCATCTCATCAACACGCCAACCTAACCTAACCATTGTCGATGGTAATAAGTACTTTACGACCCAAACATGTGTGAAATATAACCACAAGACACAGGTGGCATTACATTATAAACAAATACCGAATTATTGCTTAGCAGTGGTGAAACAAATACGAATAAACTAAATACAAATAAATCAACAGATCTACGAGATGGGCACTGAAACGATTAAAGCCCTCGCTACTGTCCATAAATCTTTGATGGCATACATATGTACCAGCAAACTGTTTTCGAGTTAGCAGAACAAAATAAAAACTCATAAAAGTAACATTGATCGAACCTCATAACCACTTAATGGACTACTGAGTATCGTTAAGTATCGTTTATCGTTATCGTTACTGCTTTAGAGCAGTACTACCTCACTTCCACATTATGCCTTCTGGGAGTTTACGTGGAAGTTACTCGTAAATATACTCTTACTGTGCCATAAACAGGAACTGTAACCGGAAAATTAAATGTTACCTAAAACCCCACGAAGACTGCCATATTCATATTGGTACTGAAGGTCCTTCGAACAGTAGATTGAATGTGAAGTGATTTGACACTGGTTTTTAGCCTTTATCCTATATCATGTCACATATTTAAGCTTATTCTTAGATTCTAGACTTAAAACTAGCAATTCCACTTAAAACTAGAAATAAAAATTATGTAAAGGGTGGAAGCGGTGAAAAAAAATTAGGACGTGAGGCATAGGTGGAAAGGAGAATATTCTTGAGACAGAGTTTGCTGAGGTGGTAGTCGAAGAGAGGCAGAATATCGTTAACTTCACAAAGCATTCTAGACGTTGGCTCAAGGTGTCCGTAATTCGTTCTGTGTAAAAATGAAGAGAAAATCGGCAACTTTTCTGAGTATGGAAAGGTGTTGTAAATTTATAAGTTTCAGTCGATTAGTGTATGGTGGTAAGTTTTGGCTATCATCTAAAGAAGTCCACTTAAATCCGTCGTCCAAGTAAAAACATTCCTCAAAACATTCCTCAAAACAAATTTCGCCAACCTCCTTAAATCAAACGTACTTACCAACATAAACTACTCTATCAATCTTCTCCGTACAGATCTCGACTTGCTTTTTCAATCCTCCTCCTAAACAATACGTCCCACCCCGCATCCATCAGATCCTACGCTCGATGGCCTAACCCTAAAAATGATTGAGTTTATAGCGACTCGATTGACCGTTGCCGAAATCGGTAAAGAAGTGAGATTGGATTCCCACAAAATCGATGGAATATCCGACCAAATTCAATTCAAAGCTACGAATAGTTCCCCGTACAATGTCTCAATTCATAATGAATTAGTAGTCTCGGAGTCTCACATATCATCATTTTCAACTACACCTCGCGCCGCCCTAACAACGGAAACCGAAATCGCGCTGCCAGCTAGTATTCCGCCCGCCGCCGCTCCATGCAAATTGATCAAACAATTCGGAACTTCATGGATACCCTACGAATGGAAAAGCAGACTCGAAAAGCTGAAAAAGGGAAACTATACGGTATTATACGTTGAGCGTGCGGAATTTCTTTCACCGAAATCATGCTATCACCATTAGCGAGTGCCAGATGATTTCCCCTGGTGACTCCAACAGTCTCTGCAACTTCAAAATCAACTTACCAACTAAATATTCGTAGTTGTTCCCTACTTCCCCTGGTAAAGTCACTAAACCTGGGAAGATACGTATCACCAAATGTTCTGAGGAACGAGAAAACCCACATCTCGACCAAAATAAACGTAGTTTTAATGATAAGCTTAAAAAAACACTCCTCTCCAACTTTCTTACAAAAGTAGCAAACAAACATGCCAACAAAAAACGAAGCACTAATCCCGATCCTAACTAGAGCTTCAAAACAAATATATTCGGCAATTTTAGTCCTCCATCCTCACTTATTCGACACAAAGCCAATGCTCTAATCCCCCAATTCCCACCGTTCCACTCAAGCCCCCGCACCAACGCGTCTCTTTCAATTTGACCCCAACCACCCATATTATCCTTTCTCAACCTTCTACGCCACCAAACCCAGCTTGCATCTCATTTCCTAACTTCGACCTCAGAACCGGAGCTAAGTACCCTAATTTTATTAACTCACATACCCTAAACCCCACATGACAATCGGACTCGGTCTGTTACGAAGGGAAGTCCAAAACCAACGTCATGGTTTCCATCCAGCAGGAAGGCCTCCCTACCGACCCTATCAGTCTCAGGAACCGTGATGTCAGGTACCACGGGATTTCTAACGTTTCCCGTCAGAAAGTGGCAGACGCTCTTACTGCATTCGGTCAGTATGTTCACTCTAAACGAGTCTCATGCCTATAGCGGAGCCGAGCCAACCACGATCAATTTTTTCGTCCAACGCTTAAACCATCCCGCCTCACACCTCCACCGCACAACGTCCCTCTTACTTTTTACTACCAGAATGTAAGAGGTCTTCGCTCTAAAACGAATGCTGTTCCATGCTATTCACATGCTCTTCCCTTTGATATTTACGCCCTGACTGCAACCAATCTGATTCCCGACATAAAGAACAAGGAATTGTTCCCCCCTACTTTTAACTCTTCTCCCATTACCATTTCTTCATGCTCCAAATTCGACCTTGTCGCAATAAAAATATCACTCCCCTTCAAGTCCCTTTACGTTATATGTTGCTACATCCTACCAGCTCAACCTATCGATTCCTACCAACTTGCTATCGATGCGCTCGACCATTCACTTGGCCTGTCTGGCTCTATTGACGATACCCTTATTTTCGGCGACTTTAATCTTCCTCAGCTACAGAGGACTCCATCAGATGATCAAGGGTTCTTCATAGCTTTAAATGCCAACTCACATAAGGAATGTCTCTTTTTAGATCGCTTAACAGACTCAAGCCTATGCCAAGCCGGCGGTATATCCAAATACATGGGCAGGCAATTAGGCATTATTTTCACAATAGATTCAATTAACTCCTCAGTCTCACTTTGTACCCTATCTCTCTCAACAATCGATAACTACCACCCTCCCCTTCTTCACTCGTTTTTTCATAACCCTTCTGCCTAGTCCACTCCCCAGACAACTCCATCATCCTACGACTTTCATAAAGCAAATTTTCAAAAAATCAGTGGCTATCTCAGCAGATCCCCCTTTAACTTTCACAACCTAAGTATAGATGACGCCTTATCCATTTTTTATAGAGAAATATTTTTTTCCCACCTTAAAACTTAATGTACTAGTCCTCCCTGGTATAATCGCAAGCTTCGTTCCTTACAAAATAAGAGAAACAAGTTAAGGGCTGTTTTCTTTCGCACCAGGGCCTTTTTCGACTATTCCAACTATCTTTGTGCTTATCATCATTTCACCGAACTTTACGATTCCCTTTACCAGCACTACCTTAAAAATGCGCAAGTCAAACTTATTTTGTTAACTACAAAGGAAAGTCCGATGGCTAAAATCCTTCCCTCGCTTTCAACAACAAGTCATCAACCGATAAACTCACCATTGCCAACCTTTTTTTTTGTACCAGATCCATCTTATTTTAATTATTGTACCTACTGAATTTCTCCAATGGTCCACCTCTTAATGACGAATTCACACCCGGCCCAGATGGAATCCCTGCCATATTTCTTTAAAAATGTTCTTCCTCTCTTTCCCCTGCCATTTGTAACGTCTTTCATCTATCTTTTTCACAAGGAGAATTTCCTCAGGCTTTTAAAACCTTCTTCATAACCCCGATCCAAAAAAAGGATCAAAGAACGAAATAACACACTATAATCCAATCGCTAAACCCTCCCACATACCCAAACTCTTCGAAAGTATTTTGTATGAAGCTCTAAGCTTCCAATGCAAATCACTTATTTCCCCTAGCCAATATGGCTTCCAGAACGGTAGGTCAACCACCACAAATCTCGTTGAATTCGTATCATTCGCTTTCTCTGCCCTATTGAATGGCAACGAAGTCGATGTAGTTGCAACCGATTTTAGCAAGGCCTTCGTTAAAATCTCTCATCGATTCATACTCTTCAAATTGTCTGCCCTCGGCATTGAACCCATACTGTTGAAATAGATATCCTCTTATCTCGAAAACCGTTTTTAAAGTGTTCGTTTTACGTCGGCCGACTCAACTCCATTGTTGGCCACCTCTAAAGTTCCACAAGGCAGCCATCACGGTCCCCTTCTTTTTATACGAGTATTAACCATAAATGATCTCGATAGGATCAGCAAACACTCGTCTGTCTTCCTTTACGCAGATGATACCAAATTTTTCAAAACCATTTCCTCTCCCCATGACTCCTTCCTCCTTCAACAAGACCTTGATAGTTTTTCGATCTGGTGCCTCAAAAATTGTTTGGAAATTAATATACCTAAATACCAATGCATCACCTTTGCACATAAGCGACACCAACCTCTTCGCGACCTCGGTATTTTGTGTGATAGGGAACTCAACTTCCGTTTACATATGGATGGGATAATCCTTAAAGTCAACTCTGCACTAGGTTTTGTAAAATGGTGGCCCAAAGAATTCACCAACCCATATGTGACCAAGTCCCTCCATATTACCTTTGTTCGCGCTCTCCTAGAGTAGGCCAGTCAAGTATGGTCCCCATATCATCGTGTTCATACTATATCTCGAGAATCGAAAGCATCCAGCGCCGGTTTCTTCGATTTGCTCTTCGAGGTATGCCCTGGAACGATTTTTTTTATTCTGCCCCCCTATCAAAATCATCTCAAATATATCCTTTCTCCCACCCTATTCATTTAAAAAAAAAAAGCTTTATCTAAAAAAGTTTTCTTATGTGGCTGTCAGAATGAAAATATGGATTTTAAGAAAAGTTCCTTTTTTTATCTCTTTATTGTACAAGATGGGCTATAATGTATGACCCTATCGGAAAGTGCCATAGATATTACAAATGTCGTCAAATTTCAATTTCCTGAAGAACGTGAAATAGTCGCCACGATATTTTTGATGAACTATTCGTCTGGGACGTGCATTTCGTGCCCGTTTTTCTTGGCCGTCCGGCTCCTACTGGTCGTTCAATGAGGCGTTTAGCCAAACGACTCTAAGAGACTGGAACAACACGGGACCGAGCAATCCCTGCAGGGTCTCGTACGTCTCATGCGATAGAGAGAAAAAGGAAGATGTTTGGGCTCAGTGGTTATTTCGCTCCATGGTTGGCATCCAACATTTAATGGGGAGATTTAATTCTTAGTGGAAGTTGACTTGATGTTGATTTCTAGTCAGCAACTCATCTTACTTGATTTTCGTTAACTGAAAAAATGGATATGTCCTTCGGGCGAGGCTGGGATTCGAAAACCAGACCTTCCGATTTGGAAGCCAGTCCATTACCACTTGAACCACGGCCACCCACCAGAGATGTTTTGGGTGCACTCGACCAGATGTAGGCATTGTACTCCAATTTCGGGCGGATAAACGCCTTATATATTGCGGCCATATCAGAGGGGGCGAAGTATTTCTTACATCGCTTGAAGAAACTTAGACATTTCGCAGCATTTTTGACGACACCGAATACGTAGTCTTTCCAACGTAAGTTTTCATTCATACACATACCGAGAATGGAAAGTTTATTGGTTTCGACGATGCAAGTCCCATTCATGGATAATGGCTGGACATTTAAAGTTCGCTTTAGCGACAGCAGACAGCGTTGTGTTTTGGAAGCATTAAATTCTACTCTGTTAGTGGTTCCTTAATTGGCTATCCTGCTAATATCAGAATTTAATGAGGTTGACATACGCTGGCGTTCCCGTTCTGCAGCCGAATAGCAGGGATGTGAGTCCGGGAACGAATATGAAAAGCAGAGAGTACTGTCGTCAGCAAAGGAATATATGTATTGAATTAGAAGTAACAGACAAGAGATGAAAATTTAAAAGATTGCCAGAGAAAGAACGGAGCCCTGGGGCACACCAGCATTTATTTTGTGAATATCAGACTCGAAACCCTCCAAGACAACTTGAATTGAAAGTTCCGAAAGGTAATTTCTAATCCATTGAAGAAGAGAGTCATCGATCCCAAAAGCACGCATTTTCGACAAAAGAGCCTGATGCCAAATTCTTAGAAATATCAAGTGCAACTATCTTGCTTTCGCCAGTTTGATTTACGCTTTGGTTCCACTTTTCGGTAAGACATGCCATTAGATCACCAGTGGACCTGTTCCTACGAAAACGGTACTGCCGGTCATTAAGAAGTTTCCGTGTTTCGAGATATTTTATGAGCTGATGGTTTATCAGCGCTTCCATGACCTTGGAAAGAAGGAACGTAAGTGTGATGGGTCTGTAGGAGGAGAGAGAAGAAGATTCGCCGTTTTTAGAGACGGGCTGGACAAATGCTGTTGTCCACGTGCTCGGAAAGAGTCCTAAAGAGTAGGATTGATGAAAAAACTTACGCAGTGGTTTTGCCAGCGAGGAAGAACACCTCTTCAGAAGGGGGGGGAGATATACCATCTGGACCAGCGGATTTGTGAACGTTCAGATCTTTAAGAACTCTTGCTACTACACGAGTGCGAAAGTGGATTTGTCCCACTGAAGATTCGACGCACTCAAGTGTAGGCGGAGACAAAGTACAATCTGGGAGTGTTGAGTTGGCCGAAAAGTGTGCAGCAAGCAGATTGGCCTTGTCCAAAGAGCTGACAGTTCGAATGCCGTTATTAATGAGCGTTGGGATGGAGGATGAGGAAGAATTTCTAATATTTTTGACGAACGACCAAACATTTCTACTACCTTTGGGGCATTGTTGTATTTTTTGCCTCAGTTTTTGGTCGTATTGGAATTTCACACGCTTGAGAAAGACGTTGCAGTCAGTCAGTTGGTCTTGTAGGACCGAAAAAACAATTCTCTAAGCCTGACAAGCCTCTTTACAGCTCGAGTCGTACCATGCCTTTTCTTTTGGTTTGAGAATAGTTTCTGTGATCATGTTAGCAGCCAGCAACGACCAGTTAAAATTCCTAAAGAAGTTGTTAAGTCCGCTCCAATTGGCTTTCTTTCTCGTATTGCCATACGGTTCTTTTAGGAATCATTTCTCTAACTGTGTGGTCGGTGTACGAGAAATTAGCTGATATGACACAATGGCCCGACGAGCCTAGAGGGGAGAGCACATCAACGATGTATTTATCAGGGTGAGAAGTTAAAAACAAGTCCAGGGTGTTGGCGGTATGACTATCAACGTCTGGTATGCGTGTGGGCTCATTTACAAGCTGGGTTAAGTTATTTTCCGCAGCGAAGATCTCAACATACGAGGTCGGGTCAATAAGTCCGTGACTTTTGGATTAAAACAGATTTTTTTGATAAAAAAATAATTTTATTTTTCAACGTAGTCTCCCTTGAGCTCTATACACTTTGTCCAACGCTTCTCCAATTTTTTTATCCCTTCCAAAAAAAATGATTTGTCGAGGTCCTCAAAATGACGAGATGACTTCATCATTGGAGTCAAATCTTTTTCCACCAAGCCATTTCTTCAGGTTTGGGAACAAGAAGTAGTCGCTCGGAGCCAAATCTGGAGAATAGGGTGAATGAGGGAGCAATTCATAGCCCAATTCATGGATTTTTTCCATGGCAACTGCACATGTGTGCACCCTTGCATTGTCTTGGTGGAAAAGAACTTTTTTCTTGGCCAAATGAGGTCGTTTTTTTTTCAAATCGTCATTGAATCGGTCCAATAAGTTAGCATAATATTCCCCATTGATTGTTCTTCCCTTTTGAAGGTAGTCAATGTGGATTATCCCGCGTGCATCCCAAAAAACAGTCGCCATAACTTTATTGGCTGACAAACCCACCTTGGCCTTCTTTGGCGCCGATTCACCCTTAGAAACCCACTGTTTTCACTGTTGTTTGTTCTCTGGTGTGTTGTGATGGATCCATGTTTCGTCCACGGTTACAAAACGGCGCAAAAACTCCTCCATATTGCGATTAAACAACGCCAAACCTTCCTGTGAAGTTGTTACACGATTGCGTTTGTGGTCGACTGTGAGCAAACGCGGCACCCATCTTGCGGAAAGCTTTCTCATGCCCAAGTGATCATTCAAAATTGAAACCACTGAGCCATGCGAGATCCCTACGGCTTCCACAATCTCTCGCACTTTCAATCTTCGGTCGGCCAACACCATATCGTGAATTTTTTCGATTGTTTCGGGTGTAGAGACCTCAACTGGGCGTCCAGGACGTTCGGCATCTTCAGTGCTTGTACGGCCACAACGAAATTCAGTAAACCACTGAATTTTTACCATTGAAATCGATGGTGCAGAGTCCCCATAGTATTTATCAAGCTTAGCCTTGGTCTCGGTAATGGTTTTTTTTCGCAAGAAATAATGCTTAATAAGCACACGAAATTCACTTTTTTCCATTTTCTCCTCAAATTAGTGAGTAGTCTGATAAAAATAGCTGTCAAACACAAACTAACTGACGCAGCAAGTTTAAATTTTGACAGGAGTCAACTGACAAATGCCTGTTGACAGGAGCAGTGTTGCTGTTTCAGTAAAGAGGTCAGAACTTCAAAAATGCACGGAATTATTGACCCGCCCTCGTACCGTCCTTCGGGTGTTGTCTGTCCAGAATGTCGAAGCCAACCAGAATTGTGTGTATTGAAATCGCCCGTAATCACGATTTCAGTATGATGATATAATTCTTTGAATGGAGTCAGACAGCGCATCAAGCTCGTTAAAGGTGGAGTTGCTGTGCAGTTTGGGGCTTCTGTAAATAAAGCAGTAGTGGATAATTTGCTTACGGAGATGGAATTTTAACCACATGAAATTGAATTCCGGATTGGAACAGTTATTACATTCTGGTGGAGTTTGGTAAGCTACATCACTAGACACGTAAATTGCGAGGTGAAAGAAGAATAATGGCATTAGTTCGTAGCCAAGTAGCTTCAGATCAAAGTGATCTGAGAGGTGTAGACGGGGATTTACCTGTGTTTCACTAAGTGATTACTTTTTAGCCCGCGTATTAAACACCAACAGTCAGCGCCATACACTCCAGAACAAAACGGCGTTACGGTTCGGATTAATAGAACGGGTGCGGTGCTTGTTATTCGACGCGAATATTTCTAAACGTTTCTGGGCGGAAGCAGTGACCACCGCAGCATTTCTAATTAATCGAATGCCATGCAGAGGTGAGACTTCAAAACTACCTGAGGAGTTGTGGTCTGGCAGAAAACCAGACTTATCAAAGATTCGTGGTTTCGGATGTAAAGCCATGGTGCATGTTCCTCATGAAAAGCGACGTAAATTCGACGAAAAATTCGAGGAGTGGAGAAAAATTCGCGTAAATCGAAGGCGTATCGTTAGTGTGAGTGCGAGAAAAATAATTGTGAGCAGAAACGTTATATTTTTTGAGTCAGAAAGAATTGTAAATTCAATTGACAAAAAGACAAGTGAATGTAGTGCTACAGTTATCCACGACGAATTGGCTCTCAACGATGCTGAAAATTCAACCAAAATTAGTATTCCAGTATACAATGAAGCGGCAGAAGACATAGTACCAGTAGTCAACATTAGTGCGGACAACAGAGCGCGAAGATTTGAACGTATTGATGGGTGCAGGCGGGCTTAAGTGCGAAGTTTAAGTTTGCTGATCCTTAAACCGCAGCTGAGGCGATGTCAGGTCCAGATTCTCATCTTTGGTCTGAGGCGATGGAGAGTGAGTTTAGGTCTTTACAGGCGAATGACACGTGTTCATCTTCCCCCCAGAGGTAAGAATCTTATTAAGACAAAGTGGGTATTTAAGGCAAAGAGAGAGAAGGGAGAGGTTATCATGCAGAAAGCACGCCTGGTGTGCAAAGGATTTTCGCAAGAAAAGGTCATAGACGAGACATTTTTTGCAGTGACACGATTTACTTCCATAAGATTTCTGATTGCTTTGGCCGTAATGTATGACTTGTATAGCTGCCAAATGGATGCTGTTACGGCTTTCTTGAATGGAAGCTTAAAGGTGGAAATTTATGTTACTCAACCTGAGATGTTCTGCTATAGTTCTGGTAGGGTTTGTAAATTACGAAAATCCTTGTATGGGCTTAAGCAGTCCAGTCATGTCTGGAACGAGAAATTGAATCAGGTTTTAATGGGATTTGGTCTACATGTTCTAACGCAGATCAATGTGTTTATTATTCCGTAAATGCCAATCAGATCATGATAGTTGCTGTATATGTTGATGACCTACTAATTTTTTCAAATGACAGTTGTGAAGAAACCAAATTAAAGCAATTACTTTGTCGAAACTTTCCGATGAAGGATCTAGGAGAGGCTTCTTCGGTTCTCGGTATCAACATTCACCGCAATAGGACTAAAGGGAAAATAACAATCGACCAATCGCAATACATTCTCAACATCTTGAATAGATTTGGTATGAGTGATTGTAATCCTGTAAGTACACCAGTCGATTTCTCTAAAAATGTGCACATCAACGGTTAAAGAAAAACAATTTATGTCTCAAGTACCATACATGGAGGCTGTGGGAAGTTTATTGTTTGCAGCTCAGACTGCAAGACCCGACATCAGTTACGCTGTAAATCTATTAAGCCGGTATTCAACAAACCCTGGCAGAGCACATTGGGTAGCTCTTAAGTGTGTGCTTCGCTACTTGAAAGGCACATTTAACAAAAAAATTTGTTTATTGCAAAGATGGAGGTAACATCGAAGGTTTTTGCAATGTCGATTGAGCGGGCGATGAAGACGAAAAAAATCTACATCTGTCTATATATTCACGATGCAAGGAGCACCGGTATTCTGGTCATCTAAACGGCAATCAACCATTACGCTTTTGTCAACGGAATCTGAATTCCTTATTATATCCGACAATATTCTATTTTTTTCAAATTTTTCGGATAAATGCGGGTTTAAAATCCGAAACGCAACTGCTGGGGCATTCACACCATCGGTTTTAGAAATCATGGTATAAAAAAAGAATTACAAAAAACGATTCCGAAGAATATTTTTAAAAAAGAAAAAATATATGGCAACCCTTTAGGAAGATACACTGTTCAAATCCAAATGCACATGTAGCACATAATGCATTTATAAGTTGAATGACATAACAAAATATACATAACACTGACATTAATGACGCAATAAGTTAAGCTCCACATACATATGTACATGTCAAGATTGACCAATGACAGACGTCATAAATCAAGCAAAACAATTGCGCTTAATTCGTGGATGTCGTTCGTAGTCTGTCTCTCTTTGGCATACAAAGTAAAGATTATTAACAAAACCAGAATTGGTAATCGCATTCCAGTGACAGACGTGAACTCCAAGTCAAGGTCATTTGTACATAACTCGTATATCAATTATGGAATAAACGTAATTGTTGTTTTTTTCTGTTAATGTTTAAATGTTCACTCACCGCAACACAACTGCAAACTGAGTTCCAAATATCATCTGACGACTGTTCAAAGTGATCTTGTTGTGGATTCCATGTTTGAATCGATCTAACAGTTTGTTTAATAACTTTTCCATCACAAGTGACAAGTGCAGCTCTGGCACTAGACGTACCCACGTCCACGCCGACGAAATAAATTTTTGGCATATTCTAAGCTTCTCGATACTTTGTGGCACTTATGGAGCTGCGCGCGGCTTACAATTGACAACTGAACTTCGTCGAGAGAAGATTGATAATAGCAAACATAAAAATATAAAATACGCTGTCGGTTATCACTTTTGTCGTGTCTAGAATATGAAAAAACACCGAAAATAAATCTGCCTATCAGTAAAGTACGAGTAGATTCGTTTTTTGCTTTAGACTTGGAGATGCCCATGCATTCGTACAAGCTATCGTTTGTTTATGTTTACAAGCCGAAAGCTTAGCTAAACAATCCGATGAATACCTTCAAAAAAGCTTCACTTACTCGTAGTTAAAATTCATTGCGCAACGATAATCGATTGGAGGAAAGTCTTACGTGTTCTCTGTCGTGAAGTTTAATCCTAAACTGTAATCTAACAATGATAAGAGAGGGGACTTTGAGTAGTTATTAAAGTGATTATGAAGTTTTCGTTGTGGGCGAAGAGTGGGGTTTCGGCAGTTTTAGCAGTCGGGCTGTAAAAATAAAGAATTTCTTTGTTGCATTTTTAAATCACAATGGTGTCAAGTTGAAACAGTTCTAACACTCCCATTAACTACAGTGTGTTCGGCAAGAGCGTGTTGATCGTAGAGATTAAATTAGGCGCATACTTTCAAAATATTCCGCAATGAGTTCACTATATAAGGCTGAACATTTCTGAAATGTTTCTCATTAAGGTCCTGTAAAATCATTTCTTCTTTTTTTTCTTTTATTAAATCTTGACAAGCGTATAATTACATCTAATGTTACACATTTCGCGCACGTATCTGCATTTCGGACCTTAGAACTCTATTTTAGATCAACTCGTTAGTGAGGCCAAGCACTTGCTGAGGTCTTCGCATTTGAGTTATCCAATTATTTTTCTTTCAGCCACTTCTTTGAACACCGCCTGAAACTAGAGACTGTATTGGTTTTTGGACCAGATTTTCCGACAACCTTTGTCGAACATGGCAAGACCAGAAGATTTGCTCAGACTAAAGTTTCTCTTCTGTCGGTTTCTTAATATGGAAACTTCCGCGGATGAGCGTAACATTCGTAACATTTTTATTATATTTCCCAACATTGCGATGCGTATGTTAAAGCTAGACGAACGACTATCGTATATAGCAAACCCTTAAGTTTACGTGGCATTTTTCTGTCGAAAAATACTTAGGAGTTTTCGTGCAATTTTATCCACTCCACACAGACTCATCGCAAATTCCTTAATGGTTAACTACAAACTCTAAGTAAATATTTAAATTTTTCGCACATGGCGGGATGACTACTTCGAAATATGTATGTTAGATATCAGAAGTTGGTTCTGCCGCTTCGGAAAATCGGTCTCAGTATGACGGATTCGTAACCCATTATCTTCTAGTATTCTTCTACAATTATTCAGAGTTTCTTGAAGGACTGTCCAGTCGTTGCCTATACGTTATCATCGGCGAAAAGACGAGAAGTTGTTCCGAACTCGTTGATGTCCTAATTTAATAGAAAATCTTGCAGTTTTTATACACAACTTTGTTAGGGTCCAATGTTAACTCCGGTTACCTCCGCCGCGCATTTAACTTTCGTCTATGTCGTACATATTGCGTATCATTTTTACATACGTCTCGGGTATATTTTGACATCCACATCTCTGGGAACTTTGTCGAACGCTTTTTCTAAGTCGATGAAGATAATATGCAGATTCTTCGAAGCTTCGCGATATTTTTCCATCGTCATTCGTAAGTTTTGAGTCCCTCAAAGCCGCATTTATGCACAAAAAATGCAAATAAGGTACTATTTGACGTGGTTCCTAAGTTATAGATAAAGTTACAAAATACTAAGAATTCTAACAAGCATAAGTAAGCTAATAATGAACTGGGCAGTATTCAGTTAGGTATCTATGTATGTTTTACAGACTTATTCAGGTGGCGCCACCTTTCGCGGTGTACCTCGGCCCCAACCAACAAGCCTCTCCAGCTAGGATGATCTTTTTCCAACTCCCTCCAGTGTCGCACTTCAAGTTGGTTAAGATCCTCTTCCACTTGCGTTTCTCAACTTAGATGCGGCCGGCCATCCTCTGCTGGGTTAGAATCGAAGACTCTTTGGGTCAGAAGGTGGTGTTCATTCGCTGATAAGGGCCTTGTACACAGCCAGTTTGGTCTTACAAGAGGCCTGTGTTACTCAATTGGCCACTGAGCTCATTCTTACGCTGAGAAGCATGTACTTTTTTTTGCCCACGTTTACCGTCAGACACATTTTGGTGTCTTTTGCCTAGATACTCGCGAAAACTTAATTGACGGATCGCTGTGTTCGTCTAAGTAAATCTATCTAATCATCTTCTAGAGTCAAAATGGTCACATAAGAGCGCGTTGCCTCGTCTTAAACTTGACAAATATATGGTGAGTGTTGATCTGAAATTACCAGGTCCTTTTATGATCTGTCGTAGTATGAATATCTGATCGATAGTGGACTTTCTTGACCTAAAACTGCGCTGATATAGTTCGACAATGACTTAAGAAAATATCTTACAGGCGATGATTAGGAGACTTATTCCTCTATAGTTGGCGTAGTTAAGATTATCCCCTTTCTCTGGATCAGATCGTGCTTCCGGCATGCTTTTCTCTGACCACATCTCACAGATGAGCTACCAACTATACCATCTCTATACTATACCATACTATATCATCTCTAGCTTGGTTTCAATACTTCTACCTTAACTTCGTCTAGCTCAGGGGGACGGAATTTTGTGTTGTCTTCGTCTCGGGGAAATGGTTTATTCCACCTGACAAAGGTATTTTAACAGTCTTCGCCAGTATACACTCTGTATAAACTAGTTGTCTATGTTCATGTTTGCATTCTGCCTTTATAACTCTAACACGCTCGTTTTATTCTCTTGGTAAACCCTTTGAATGTCGTTCCTGCAGTAACATCTCTCCATTTCCTCGATCGCTCTTGCCCGAGAGGCCTGTGTACAAGAGCAGCTCTCGTCCTTCTATGTAGAAGAGCTTTATATGCTTCTTCATTAGCTGCATGTACGAGTATCTGCTTACATTCATCGTCAAACTAGAGATTTCTTAGTGGTGGCGCTTTGAAAACAATCATATTAGAAGCAGCTGCCTTGATGGCTCGTTGACAACATTCCCATTAGTGTTCTCTGCTTTGTACATGGATTTTGACAGAGCACAGGTCCTGGCGGTCTATTGCGATTGCAGCTTCTCAACCTCGAACTTTGGTGCTGTGATATCCGCATTCGTACTCTGGTTGCAACAAGCTACCAGGGAAGTTGATGTTAGCTTCCCGGAATCATTTGATATCTAGAATGCTGGAAGATTTTTTAGCGTCGATTGCGATATGATCAATCTGATTGACGGTTGATTGGTCAGCCACGTTATGGATGTTAAGATGTGGGATCCACTTTTTGGCGGGTTACGCCTGGTTTCAAATTCTACAAACTTGAAGACGTAGTGCTATGCAGGCAAGACGTATTCTTTGCACTGCCTTACATTAAAATCTCTTAGCAGAATTTGGCTGTCGTCGCTGGGGTATTGATCATGTGTTCAGTTTAGGAAGTCATTAAATTCATCTTCGATACTGTCATCCTTAACCTCTATTCGGGCTTCAACGCAAACCCATATTTCACCACAAAATTATTGTATTTGTCATGGATAATACAGATATTGTGAGAAACCCCGTAAGGAACCCGAGGGGGGTTAACTGAGAAGTCTATAGACATTCTAGAAATCAATTTGAAGTATGTTAACTAGTGAAGCTCTAGTCAGCTGTTTAAAGCGAGTTGGCTTATAAGAAGAAGAAGTCGTGAAAAGGCGTGCCCGGTGGAGCGAAAGACTGTTCAATGAAGAAAGCAGCAGCGGAGACTGAAAAAACTGCAAAGCGGCATTTGCATATTAACACAAGGAACCAAAGAAAGCTATAAGCGTCAGGAAGTTCGTTGAGGCAATTACGACCACCTCTGTGGCGGCTAGATTGCATAAATTAATTAACGGAAATGTTAGCTATATTGAAGCCGATGAACAAAGAACGCCTTTGCTCTTAGAAACCCATTTTTTCGGAAGCTTGCCCAGCGCCTGCAATGAGCTCATAGCCAACACAGTATTCGAAAGGAAGACTGTGAAATAGCACCATCATCTGCTCTCCAAAAGCGGAATAGAATGTTAAATCAGCTCCCTCCAGCCTTTCAAGCCACAAGATGTGAACGGTAAAACGCCAAGAATCCCGTTAGACGTGTGTGGTCTGCGCCCAACGAACAGTGAAACATCAGTCAGAAATGTATGTTTATCGCTATTTCTACGCGTCGATATTCGAACTATTTGTGACTTAACATATACTGACTTGGGTAGTGCGATGTTCATAGAATGATCTAACTGTACAAAAAAAAAGAGATTGCTAGCATCCGCTATTCGAAATCTAAGGCCGAGATTGACTCCTACAAGAGGACAACTATTCGCAACATCTTAGTCTTACCTATCAAGGCTTCAAGGAGGGAAATAACTTCAGTAAGTTCGATGTGCCCAACTCAGCCTCCGTATGCCAATACAATTTAAAATATCTAAGCGGTTATGAAACAAAGAATCAAAGGAAAAATCATTATAAAAATAAAACATCTTAAAAAGAATTTAGCGACAATTACCGCAAAACTCTGCAGAAAAATTGACTATAGACCGCTGTGTCCTGTAAATAGTGTCAATGTCTTCAGCGAATGTAATTATAAGCAGAGACTATTGAAAAATTGTACTTCTTGTGTTGGCTTGCGAGTTTCGCGCGATTTCCTCCAGTATGACAGTGCATTACCTTACCCAACCCTTTGGGTACGACCTTTATGGAACAGCTGGCGGTCTCCATAGTCATTCTTCACAATTTGATGATTTTCAAAGAGATACCAAGTAAAGCTTGTCTCTATAGAGGATGTTATATGCCTTGAAATCGATAAAGAGGCGATGAGTATCCATTTGCACGTCATTATGATGACTGGGTGTTGTTAAATTGTGGTGGGTACTGAGTGACGTGGTGATGCCCAGTTTTGAGTACACATCAATTGTGTTCCTTTCTGCTCTGAGAAATGACATAGCTTCTTTTACATATTTGAAGCTGAAGTGGGGGTGGGACGGCAACTTTTATATACTCGAAGTAGATTCATGACTTCAGATATCCGGCCGCTTTTTCGAATAGTGTTGCGGGAAAAACATGACCCTCTATATTGTTAACTGACTGATCACAAAAATCTCTACTACTACGAAGCAACTAAAGTATTCGGATTAACAGACAGTCTTCTAGAATAGAAAAAAGACAACGACGCTTGGATCTGCTATGTTATGGGTGGGAACTTCATTGGTATGGAATAGACAAAAGCCAGGATTTAAAATGTAAGCTACAGTGTTTGCTACCGAGAACAGAAGTAACACATATTTGGGTGCGGATTTGATATAAGTTTCAAGCTACAACAAGGGCAAATGCCCTTGGTGCTGAAGAACGCTCGTCGGCAGAACCTAAGAGGTTCGGTATTATGCATGTCCGAATACCCCAAATGATCAATGTAGACTCGAATTTTTGGTCACAAACACTGCAATCGCAACAAACCGCCATGTGTATCTGTTTAAAAGGCTGAAAGCCAGAGTCCTCAATGCCGAGAAGCTGTCAGAAATACCGCAACTAATGCGTTGAGTTTTGCTCCGCCAAGAAAACACAACACTATTCTTCATTTCTTTTAAAACTGTAAAATGCCTTTCCGGCCAAACTTGATTTTTCAGTATAGAGTCCTTGCCGGTCTTTAAAAGTAGGAAGTGATATCATCAAAGTTCGAAAGAAGCCCAAACCGATACGCCTCTTCATTTATTTTAAGGCCGTATCTGGCAAAATGTCTTTCCTGATAAGAGCAATAGTCGCTCTTTAAAAATCGGAAGTAATCGGATCAAACTTCAGCTTTGATATTGTTATCGAAAAATCATATTTATTAAGGGCGTTCACTTTTGGCTCAACGAATTTATGAACCGGTGAAATTGCCGTTTCTTAGCGAAGTAATTCCGGAAGAAACTCATGTGACCCGACCATACTGTTTGGTGTCATATTTTTTTTAACTGTTAATGGCAAACTTTACCAGACAATGATCAGTGAATATTTCGTCGAAAATATGGACGAAATTGATCCGGGAAACATGGTGCTACGTTTTGGTGCTACTGCCCCTGAAACTATTGACTTATTAAAAAATCGATTCAACCAATAAATTGGTTACCAAGATCTTGCAATTTGACGCCAATAGATTACTTCTTGTGGGGATATGTTTAAGTCTTTAATGTATGCTAATCCCAAGCCGCAAATTGTTTAGGGCTAGGAAGCCAATATTCAGCGGGTTATTTGTTAAATGCTGAAAATAGGGGCCCAAAATTCAGCCGAAGTAATACAGATCGTCAAAAACAGTCACAAACAATTTTTCACAGTGAATAAAGTTTTTTGATTGAAACTCAATGTCGGGTTTGTTTAAAATAAAATTTAACTATCTGAAATGAGTTAACCAAAGTTTATTTTTGTAAAACTTGGCACCACTGAATAGAAATATATCATGAGATATTTCTCAACGAAGTGACATTTCATTATATATTCAATGTGCTTCTCTTGGTTCCTATCGTACTGTAAACAAAACGAATGGTTCGGGTAAAAAACAGGTAAATACGGAGTTTTTGTTCATTAATAAGAAGTAATTGTTGATTAATTTCTAGATACATTGTTGTTCAAATAATACCTCATGATGCGGAAACCGGCAGAGTTTCATTCAACGACAATGCCCTGACAAAAAGCTTTCTCAAATATGTACAACAGTACTACGGTGATTTCGGCGTTGGATCTCTGGAGCATGGTTTTCGAATAAAGTACTGCAACGATAAAACCAAAATTGCAATCATCCGCTGCAGACATAGGCCACATCGATTTGTTGTCAGCATTCTTCCTCTCATAACTGTGGTAGGTTTTGTATTTCTCAATTATTCAACCATCTTGTATAACTTGGTGCATATTTCTAGATCGGTGACCATAGAGCTAAATTTCGTACACTCTACACTGGAGCAACAATAATGCAATGCAACAAATTCATAGTTCGTCATCAGCAGGCATTCTTGGATAGAATGGTTGGACAAATATCATCCGCTAAAGAACGAAATGATTTGATAAAAGGAGTTCTTGAATTTGAGGTCGAGTAGTAGATAAACGTTGGTTAATAAATTTAATTATTATTGAATTAAATTTTATTTTCAATGAAGGAATGAGGTGAAAGCCAGTCATATGTTGGGGTGTGCTTGATGCGACTGAATAGACCGATAACCATCTTAGATTGCTAAGTGTGTGTTACTAACAATACTCCAGTTTTCCTCGTTTTGAAGCATGCACGCAACGATACTATCGGGAGTGTTCCAATTCCCAAATTAAGGGCTTTCGTCTCCGTTTCGTATCTTCGGCAGTAAAAAAGCACGTCGTTCGCTTTTTAGTTTTACCATTGCTTCAGAAATTATGTTGACAAATTGCGTTGAAGATACCACGAGATTAGCATCATGCGAAACAGTTCACAACGCACTGACGGCTTAGTGCACTAATACAGTGGACGGATTTGTTTCCTTACACGTACATACTCGTAAGACAATCTTTCCGGTACTTAACAATATCTCCGCCGCGTACATGAGTATAGAATTCCAAGCTCTAGCAGGGACGAGTTAGCTTTGTAAGTAGAGGCTTAGTTTTTGACGATTGTCAATAATAATTCGGTGATCATTAAGAAACGTTTGAAAAACAATTTTCTTTCCACCAACTCGTCTTCTCCATTTCGGATATTTAAGGAATTTCACAGCACTATATGACGAACGATCGGTAAGAGCGAGAACTGGTCTTTTTGTGCCGTTCCATGGTGGAAGGTAAATTTGCAGCAACTACATAGGGAAACTAGATGACTTCTACACAAGCCCCGTAAGACTAATTTGGAGGAAGGCTGGAATCTTTACAGATCAAAGGAAAAGGACTATAAGAAGCTAATTCGGATTTCGAAGAGTGCCTTTATACGGGCTTGCGAAAAGATCGAAATAGTCGATGATGCCAGCAGACAAGTCAAAGTCCTCAAAAACGGGAAGTCAACCAGTATGAAGGCGCTTTTGGCAAGAGATTGGACTTTTCACAGAAAAGCGTCATCTGATAAGACCAGTTATATACTATGCGTCGATTGTCTGATGGAACAAGCTCTCACGAAAATACGTCACTCGGCTGCATGGGGGCTTCACTAGCACGCCTGGCTCTGCTCTAGATGCGCTGATAAATCTTATTGTTATAATTGGCTTCACTCTCAACTCTTTCTTCTATTTAAAGAGAAGTGGTCTTTGATATAACACACACTGAGGGTTTCGATAACCTTTAGGGTCAACTGCCTTTAGACTCTGGTCTTATGGACATGTCTGATGCCATGACGGCAGGAAAAAAATATAGTTGGGTCTTCAACTCCAAAATAGATACACGATGCGTCGCTGGTGTATTTTTGAAGGACGAAAACTTACGCTTTCGCTCCTCGTTCGGAAAACCTGCGTCTGTCTTCGAAGCGGAGATTTATGCTATTCTGATGGCAATTAACTGCATTGTAAAGAACGATGGAGAGGGAAAAGTATCTGCAACTTTACCGGCTTAAGGCCGTGCTGAACCTTCTCACGATTTACAAGTTAGATCAAGAATGAAAGACTTCACTGAATTCAATCGGAAGACTGAATTCACTGAGTCTTGTATGGATCCCAGGACACGATTGTCTTCGTATTACGAACAATAAATTCGCAGATAAACTTGGTGGGTTTCATATGAGGATAACTGCAGGTGGCTGGTAGACCAAGTGAATGCTTCCCAACGTTCTACGACTGTTTGCATGTAATCGGTAGGCCTTAAATCATATCATGCATTAGCCTTTGTCGCGCCGTTGCCATTAAATTCACAGACTTCTGATCCATCGTCTGGGTCATAGAGGAAGACTCTATTGTATTTAAGGAACAGTTCCTTATACGGGGTATCCCCTAATTCATCAAGGATAATTTGGGAAATGATTTTTGGGTACATTGTAAGAAAAAAAAACTTTCTACAATAAGGGTCTATCTCCAATGTTGACATCATTTATCGAGGTTTTAAGAAAAGGCTTACTTTGGTGTACCCTGACCCATGTTAACGGAAATTGCTCCGTTAATACTAATGGTAGAAACTTTGTTTAGAACTCTATTTTTAGAAGAAATACCAGCCTTTATAACTGCGTTTAAATAAACTTGATGTCTTGTTTGAGTCTTCAGATATCCAATTTTTAAGCCGGATCCATTTTTCTTTCCCATGCTAGTTTTTGACTTTGAGGTCACTTTTCTCCAAAAAAAATGCCTAATTAACATAACGTTTTACAATTTTTTTTCTTATGAAAGTAACAATAAAAAAAAAAAAATCATCAATAAGTTTGCAGAAAAACCCACAGATTTTATGATACTTGGAAAATCATTTCCCAAAATATCCTTGATGAATTAAGGGACACCCTGTATAACGGCAGCAAAGTCAACCATTCCATCGCCAGACAGAACATGACCCTCAACTTACACGATGATAGCCAAACCCAAGAAAGTTGTTGTACCTGACGGCTTACAGGCCAATGTATTCAAAGTTGCGGGAAATGACTTTGTGGAGAACATACACCAACTTATTTCTAAGATCTGGTCAGAAAAATGCATGCCTGGTGAATGGAATCTCAGCATTGTTTGCACGATCCACAAAAAAGAACAGCTCCTCAACTGCGCCAACTATAAAAGTGCATATGTTTTCTCAATATTGCGTAGAAGATATTCTCTGCCATATTGTCTGAAACCCTTTGTCAACAACCTGGCTGGCCCTTCAGACTGCACATCGGTGGTCTGAGATTGATAAGACGAGGAATCGAGCTCGCCACATTCGGTGGCGCGCACAAGTAAATAGAAGGGGACTCCGTAACTGAAGGGAATGAATCCAGATAAATAGAGAGGCTTCTGAATTTCAGGTTCATCCCGAACTGTGGCCCCACCTAAGTGAGTAGGTAAAGCTTTGGCATTGGACCGTTACTGATATCCGTGGGTGGCTGGGACTCAATTGTTAGTGTATTGGCTTTCCAATCCAACCGTTCGTTACCATATGTGCCCGAAAGACAGTCTTTTTTTCAGAAAACTAAAATCTCATAAGATGAATGGCTGCCTAAAATACAACAAAGCCGTTCACACTAATAATTACGAGTAAGTCTCCCCATTAAATGTTCGATGCCACCCATGGAGCCAAATAACTACTGAGCCCAAACATCTTTCTTTCTCTCTCTCTCTCTATCCAATTTTCTGGAAAACTTAACACGTGCTCCGGCACCATCTTGGGTGTTTTTTTTTTTGTGATTTTTGGCTTCAACAGTATTACGATCCGAGTCGATGTTAGCCGCTCGAAATGTTCGGACATCCAAAACATTGAAGGAGTCCTTTAATCTTCGTGTCGATAGTAATATGACCAATTTGATTGACGGTTTATTGATCCAAAGCCAGCTAGTTCCCTTTATGGATATCAAGGTGTGGAAACCATGTGTTGGCTATACAGTGTGTTTAACAAATCACAAAATCAATGAAAAATGCCAGAATTTTATTAAATCATATTTTTTGTTGAAGTACATATATATCAATTGCGAATTGTGTAATCATATTTGTAGGGAATCCAATCCCCATTATTATTTCTAATTGCTTGACATCGTCTTGTGCGACTTTTACTTAATTGTTTCGCATATTCTAAATTTAGATCTCTACAAACTTGCTACGAGGCCCGCGCCTCGCGTTGTTTTATCGTGGCTATTAGTTGCTACATCCGTTTCCGGAGATGATGTCACGGAAGCTTTACTTTCCACCGCATTACCAAACATGCCCTCCTTGCCTAATTTAGCATTGAAATCACCAAAGATGAATTACACGTCATATTTAGGTCGTTGTCGAGAGCCCGTAGAAGCTATGTTTGGAAAGGTGGTCCTTCTTGTCTGTCGTGGCGTGGACGTTTACGGAGGTTATGTTTTAAGCTCTATGACGGAGTATAGGGCTGCAAGGCTGATGTGACGACATTAACATTACAGGAAAAAACCACCAAATTGTCACTGGGGCGTTTGCGCCCATTGAATCAACAGCAGCGGAGTAGGTATTTAGTAGTGAATGAAGGCAAAACAAAGTATATGCTGTCGGTAAGAAAGAACACTTAAGACTATAACAGCAAACTATAACATTAAGTCGTAAAAGACTAACAGCTGTGCTGTTAACTCAAGCCACCACGCCACCATAGAAATCAAGCAAAGATTGACTCTTGCCAATCGCTAGTTCCTTGAACTAAGAAGGCAACTGAAGAATAAGTATAAGTATAAGATGCTTATCGCCCAGTCCTACTAAATGGTATGGAAACATGGAAGCATGGACTTTATCTAAAGCGAATGAAAACCTCTTTGGTTGTTTTGAAAGAAAAGTTATTCGATTGATGGGTTATACAGTGACATCGACCTGGGGGCAAATTACCGCACACGTGATCGAGCTCCTCGTCACTGGGGAATATACATTTGGTATTCCCGCACATTATCGAGCTTCTCTTTGACATTCTCTTATCCGTGATCGAGTGGCATTCACGCACGACAGCTACCAAACTCTCGTACGAATGGATTTTGTGTCTTAGGGAAAAAAATGTAACCACATATATTTTTCCCAAATTTTAAGCGCTTCTGCTGACATTTTACAATCTTTATAGTCAAAATTAAATAAAATAAACAAATACTAACAATTGTCAGAAATTAGTTATAGCAGGCTTTTACTATTGCAATTTGAAGTTTCCATTCGATACATGAGCTATAGTGTGCCCTCATCTCGAAGCCACTCGATCGCGGATGGAATCTACTCACTCGATAACATTTGCTGTAATTCAATCCTTTTTACATCATTTTCTGACAATCGTGGATATCGAAGGTTTGATGGAAGTGCTACAAGAATAGATTCAAGCCTTCGCAAGACCATATCTTTTTCCTGACCACTGAGATTTCGCTAACAATTCACAGCATTCAGAAAAAAAACACATTACACACTAAAATTTCCAAGTCGTGCGTGAACTTACTTTACTTGAAAAGAAACAGGTCAAGGTTATTTGAGAGCAAGAATTTCAAAGAGGCGCAGTCATGCTCCTTGGTGGCAATATACACCTTCATGCGCTGTCCAATTCCTATTTAAAACCAAAATTCCAAATAAAAATAAAAGACCTTTCTCCTTGTTTTTGAACCTAATTTGTCTTATTTTAAATCACTATTGCAATCAGCACCGTTAAAATTCGGGAAAGATGCATTCGAAATGGAGCGAACTAAAATGTCCTTTGCATCACGATTATTCACCCCTTCAGGAGTAACCGAAGCGCGTATCAATTCCCGCAAGCTCGCAGATATCTTGGCTTTTTGCTTCATTTCAATATTCCGTCTGCGCTTGCCTTCAATAAACCGATCTGTCTTACTATTCTTCCGTCGGATAAGTTCCTTCAGCTCGGTCCTCTTCATGCTCTCAAACTCTTGTGTTTCACGAAAATTCTCCGCATGCACCAGCTGTTCCATATAATTATCGTATCGTAACCGACGCAAGTAGCTATCCAACACATGATGACGAATTTCATCGGCTCGTCGCAACTGTAACTCTAATCTTTGGCATATGTCCTGTCTACGTAATTGGTCGTCCAATATCTGCTCCTCCTGTACAATGGCAACAGCTTCGCTTTTTTGCAACTCCTTGTTTCGACGTTGAGCTTGTAGAAAGTTTCTCTCCTCCTTTACCACCTTTAACCGTCACTTAACCTTTTCCTCTTTATTATGCAAACTCTCTCGTAATCGGCTAAGCTCTTCCAAATCTCGTTTAGCTATTTCATTGAGTCTAGCCTTGGTCTGTTGATAGTCTTGGAATTGCTTATTTCTAACGGCTTTCTTGAACTCCTCCATCTGTTCGCACTTGAGCAGCTCCCGTTCGTATTGTTCGTTTTCCCAGAATTTCTGCGCAAGCCATGCATTCTCATTGGCAATGATTTTCTCTCCTCGCTTTTTGGCCATACGATTTAGGATTTTCTTATCACACAGGGGCACTTTATTGAAGGCTTTATAGACCGTCGGTGAAAGACATAGGTTCTGCATGGATTCACATAATTCGATTGGTTCCATGCTGGAGAAATGCGGAAACCGTTTCAGTTTGGTTGCGTTGGTATCTGCCGGAAGCTCATCGTTGAGACTGAGTTCTTTGAGAATTTCACAGTCTCTGGTGTATAGAGAACTGGCACTTTTGGAACGTTTCATTTTCTTCCCACTAGATTTGGATCGTCTGTGTCCGAGCTTTTTGACATGTGGCTTATCCATCAGAGGTGGTAAACGTGCCGACAAAGGCTCAGGATCGGTGGAAACATCTAAGAGGCTATCCATACTAAGGGTGTTGTGGGAACTGTAGCAGTCACATTGACAAATCTCACAGCAGGTGTCTGCGATGGTATTCAGCATACCCAGGTATCGTAGATGGTCGTCGCGCTTGGACGATTTACTTTTACCCTGAAAGCTGCTGGTGGATGCAGAGTGAGTGTTGAGCGATTCGTAGGACATTTGATTATTTGGACAAATTCTATAGAACCTTTGGAATTTTGTGAAATGTGCAACAAACTGTTACGATGTAGGTCAAGTGAGACTAAAAATATTCTACTTGTTTAGGTTGTATCGATTACGGAAGAGTCCGATTGTCATGGAAACATGGTTTTCAATACTCCAGGTATGTGCACTGTTGTGGTTGGATTTGGTCAGGGATGGACATAAATTCTTTTATGAGGTGAATGAAAATTTGTACGTATTGTGGAAGGATAAAATCAGACTTGTTGCGAGATTCTAATTAAAGTAGTCAACTTGTGTTAATATCCAAATTTTTCATCATTATAACTACTCCTAAGAACTTCAAGTGAATGCTGTCCCGACTGGTGGAGCGCAGCCTCCATAGCGGTAGTGGATAATTGAGACCGTCCGATGAACAAGCACTTGTGAGTTGAGATAGCGATCCGATGGGCATACAGGTTGGGTTAGAATTGTGTATGTTCAGGTTGTCACTCGATAATCGTTTGATGTGAGTTGTTGAAATTGTTCCATGGTGTGATGTGGCTTGTTGCTGTTGGTACATTTGATGTTGGCTGACTGCTACCTGGTGCCCCTGTGACGGTATGAAGGCATACTGGGGATCCATGGAATCTCTAAGGGAATCAACAAGTTAGATTTTGTCAAAAGGTAATAGTTGCTCATCTCTTCTAAAGCAGGTAGAAGGAATCCTTAGAGCCCCTATTGAACACCCACTTTTCTAACAGTAGTGATAACAATACACAGCATTTTTAGACAGAGAAGGCGCTTTCATGAAAGAATCATCTAAGTTAGATGTAGATGATTCCATTAGTCAATAGATTAGTAGGTCAAAAAGTAGGATAATTCATGCAAAACAGAACACGATCACAAATATCGTGAAAAATCTGTTCTGAAAGGGAAAAGCAATCGATTCAGTAATCAGACGACCGCAGACGCAATGAAGCTCTATTCAGTCAACCCCATATAATAATTGACAAGGCGAATAGGGATGCAATCAGTAAGTAATACTAGGCCAATTCACACATTTTGGCCGACTCCTTGAACTTTTTGATGCAGCATGTCCAACATAAAGAATGGTAGTGCTGTATATCAACCTGAGTTCAACATGAAATTGAATTAAAAAAAAAAAATTAGTTAACATAAATTATTCTATTCTAGTTTATTTATAACTGTACACTTGTAGGTATACCTATATGGTATATGTAAAGCTTATTAAATTTAAATTTCACAACTTTGATAGGAACCTCCACAAATATCGCACTGGGTTAATTCAGCTGTAGAGCTTGTACACGACATCAGCTTGTAATGTTCTGAAAGAATTTTGAAAACCTTTGAAATCTCTTCCTCAAAATCATTCAAATTGATGTTCGTCAACTGTTGGCGGCTTTTTTCAAATAAATCCCACAAAACTGTTTCAAAGAATATTGGCGTTTTTATTAAAGTCTCAAGAGTGTTTTGGTATATTTTCAAAAATTCTTTTGCTTGCTCAATGAGATATTTTGTTATTTCTTCTCCTAATGCCTCAAGCAAACTCTGGACACAATTTTGGAAGTTGTCCTCATTCAAAATTTGATCTGCGCCAACATCGAAGACAGTTTGGCAATAATTTACCAAATCATAACTGCTTTCTGAATATGCATTTATAGTCAGTGAATTTACGGTTGCCGTCTGATTTGACTGAGACAGATGGTTCTCGAGAATAGGCTTAGGAATGATGCTGTGAAAGAGTGGAATTTGATTCCAAATCTTACCATCCATGTCAATTACGAAATAAAAACCATTTTGTTCGAGATATTGTTTATCGGGAATTTCATTAACAAGCCGAATAGTATCTGCTTTGCTTTTAGTTTCGCCACTTTTCCGAATGTTTGCTGTCGCTATTTTTTCAAATATATTCCTAAGTGAAACGGTTAATGAATGTTAAATAACTTTTTTCGTGTTAACGGTGAAAAACACTTACCTTTGTGTGTTGACTAGATTTTCTCTGAACGAATTAAGTTTAGCATTTTGAGTCTTTGTAGCCAGACGGCAATTGTAGACTGAGTGAGTAAATATAACTAAAGATTCTGCCACTTGCATGACACCAATTGGATAAATCTTCTCGTCATCTGAATGAATCTGAAATTATGATAGTATAAATACGAGTATCGTTATACAACTCATAGCAAATTTAATCTTAATTAAGAAGATACGGTACATCCTGCCGGATGAATCACATGCACCGTTAAGAAGCTGCTAGTATTTTTAATTTAATCTGGGTGGAGGCAGAAGTCCCATTGTGGCGCGGCAACCGCTAATAAAGGGTCTTTCATTAAGCGCTTGCTATCTTTAAATTTAAATAAAACAAAGTGTGTGTGAGATATCATCGACATTTTTTAGTCGTTTGAAAGGTATATCGATGCCATTATGTATGGAATATAACATCGTTCAAATGTCCGCCGCGGCTTCTCTGGGTGGCGCGCATCCGAAATGTCCAGTTTTCCATGGCTCTGGCGCATAAATCCGGCTGAATTTGACCGATGGCATGGGTTATGTTGGTTTTGAGGGCCGCTGTGGTTTGTGGCTTATTCGCATAGACCTGCGACTTCAGGAAACCCCACAAGAAAAAGTCTAACGGGGTCAAATCGCACGATTTCGGTGGCCAGTTTACATCACCTCCACGTGAGATGACCATGTCCTCGAATCGCTCGTGCAGAATTTCCAATGTGACGTGAGCTCTGTTGCACGTAGTGCCGTCCTCATCCATATCATCCAATTCAGGCCAAAAGAAGTTTGTAATCACCGACCGCTGATGGTGATGGTCTGGCGAATGTCGTTTTCAAAGAAAATGGACAGATGACGCGCCCAGTCCAAAATCCACACCAACCAGTGACTTTTTCGGGATGCATTAGACGTTCTTGGATCTCATGTGGATTGGTATCATCCCAAATTCAACAATTTTGTTTGTTGCCGTACCCATTCATCCAGAAATGGGTCTCATCATTGAAGATGATTTGTTTACCTTCAGCTCCTGGGTCAGTTGAATTTTGTACGTGTGCAGGCCCATGACGCAAAATTCGCCAAGTTGTGGTCTGCGGAAGGCCTAGTTCTTGTGAGCGACGCGAAATCGACTGCCTCGGATTCTCCTGCACACTCTCACGGACAGTGGCGATGTTTTCGGCAGATATTGCGTTTCGTAGACGTACGGGTTTTGGTTTATCGTTTACTGAACCAGTGGACTCAAATTTATCCACCACACTGCGAATAGTCCCCTCGGTAGGACGATTATGGCGACCATAAACATTGCCCGAACAGAACCCCCATTTTGATAAAACAATTTTATCATTTGAACGTGTTGTTGAACGCTATGTCCGTCCATGGTGATTTGGCAAAACAGACTGAATAAATGGCAGCCAATTTGACAGACGTAGCTTCAACAATATGTCCCCTATCAACTGTCAAAGTTGGGAAGTCCCTAATGAAAAACCCTGTAGAATGTTACGCAATTCATTCCCTGTTTGTCGTTAAAGGGAATGGAAATAAAACATATTCAAGTAATTTAACACCAAGACGAGTTTGAGTCGCATTAACATCTAATAAAATTATCCAAAGTCTGTAAGCATATTCAGCAAAAGAGAAGGTACAAATTCATATATTCACGCACACCAGCGCCACGCCGGTAAGAAGTAAAAAGTACAAATGATCTCTGGGTGAATTGGAATACTCTTGTCAGAGCTCGACGGTTTCCGAAGGAGAGTAATATGATAATTTTCAGAAATAAATCACGTAAATAAAATGTGGCGAGCCAGAGAATAGCGTCGGATAGTAACGTTTCAATCTCCAGTCAAACGAGGAGATTGACAGACACCTTATGCAAATGGACGAGGCCATAAAACGAATTATGGACGATACCTCGATATAAAATCATAGACATAGACGACACATTCTGCAACGCAACCATTGACGGCACTGCACCAACATAAAAGTAGACTCCGTTGAGGCTAAAAACAGTAAACAGAGAGTTTACTGACAGACATAACCCGGAGGTCGTGACACTGAGGTCGTCGATCAAAAACCTCCAAATATTAATAAAAAAAAATTACAAAGCATCTGGAACAATAAAATCCGGGCTGTAAATACCAGCAACCCGAATATGTTCCCACACAAAAATAAATAAAATATTTCGGAGAAAAGTTCAAAACGATCTTCTGTGTCTAAAGATCGCCCAAACACATACTGATAACAGCAGGTAGAGATCCGTTAAAATCTATAGATGATGATAATTTCTTTGTGATCGAAGATCCGCAGGAGAAGGTAGAGGCCGTAGGAGCAACTTTCCAAGAAGTATACAAGGCAAATATTGTCATTGACCCAAACCACGACCTGGAAAATCAGGTCCTTTTGCACAATTCCTACTTTCGAAAGGATATAGAACACTGGCGATCCGAGAACTCAGGATTCACTATACTCAATGACGAAAATATGGCAAATAATGTCATCACCGATGAGAAGGAACTATCTCCGTTCATTTCAAAGGAAGAACACCACATTGAGAAGTAAGAAATCAGCGGGAAACGATGGCATACCTAACATTGTGCTACGACGTCTTCCACTAGAAGCGGTAGATATTTACACTACCCTGTTCAATAATGCTTTGGATAGTGCCTATTATCCAACGCATTGGAAGGCAACGGTGGTGCATCCCATTCCCAAAAGGAATAAAGACATATCTAATCCGGCGAATCTTCGGTCATTAAGTCTCCTTCCGAAGATCAATAGAGTCCTGACTAAGTGGGTTGAAGACAAAAATATAGTTCCAAATAATCAATTCGATTTTAAGGCGGGACATGATATCTCACATGCTGCGTCCAAACTGGCATCTGATATCCAGTGGAACAAAAACAAAAAACAATGCACGGGTGCCTGCCTGATTGACTTGGAGAAGGCGTTCGACATCGTATAAGTGGAGGGACTATACTGCAAGCTAAACAGGTTGGGCATAAGTAAACCACTGTTATGCATTCTTTTTGATATGCTCTCCAATAGACAGTTCATCGTGAAGAATGGCGATGTGATTTCTGCTAGAATGTTTAACACCAAAAACGGTTTGCAACAAGCTGCGGTCACTTTGCCGATCCTATTCAACATCTACACCAACGATCTTCCGAGCTCACTTCACCATGCCATAACGTACGCAGACGATTTGATCGCGTACAGATCAGGGACAAAGATCGAGGTCATTAATACTCCCTTACAAAATGACTTCGATATGATTAATATATTGGGTCTACAAGTAAGTTTCCAGCGTTTTTTTCCAAAATTTAAAATTTTATTATGAAAACATAGTTACAATGCTTTATTCAAAGTATCGTCCATCGGAAGCTACAACTTTCCCCCATCTTTCTGGCAATTTATGAATTCCGGACCAAAAAAATTTCTCGTCTTTCGAGCCAATTTTTGATTTCCTCTACTGAGCTGAAGCGTATTCCCGTAAGAGCGTTCTGCATCGAACGAAACAAGTGGTAGTCAGATGGTGCCAAGTCTGGACTGTAAGGCGGGTGAGGCAGAATTTCCCATCCACTATTTTCCAAATAGTTTTTCACCGAAACCGCAATATGTGGCCGAGCGTTGTCGTGATGAAAAATGACGAACTCATGCCTGGTCTCATATTCTGGCCGTTTTCTTTTAATGCCCGCTTCAAACGAATTAGTTGGGTTCGATATAATGGTCCTTTGATGGTTTCACCACTCGGAAGCAGTTCGTAGTATACGACACCCTTTTGATCCCACCATATGCAGAGCATGACCTTATTCACGTGAATATTTCGTTTCGGCGTCGATTGGGCGGGCTCGCCGGGCTTTGTATACGATTTTCTGCGTTTAGGATTATCATAATAAATCCATTTCTCATCACCAGTGACAATACGATGCAAAAATGATTTATTTTTATACCGCTGCAGTAACATTTCGGACATGCAAAATCGCCGTTCGACGTCTCTTGGCTTCAATTCGTACCGCACCCAGTTTCCAACTTTTTAAATGAATCCCAGTGCTTTTAGGCGCAGGGAAATGGCTTGTTGCGTGACGCCCAATGATGCAGCAAGTTCTTCTTGAATCTGACACGGATCCTCATCCAGTAAAGCGTCCAATTCCTCGTCTTCAAAACTTTTCGGCTTTCCGGGGCGATCTTTGTCTTCAACTCCAAAATCACCACTTTTGAACGGTTTGAACCACTCGCGGCACGTCTATTCACCAATACATTCCGCCCCATAAGTTTCCGAAAGCAAACGATAGGCCTCAGCCGCACTTTTCTTCACATTAAAGAATAAAAGCAGCGATTCCCGCAAATGACGTTTATTTGGCTGGAAACTTGCCATGACTTTGCTCGATAAAATGTACGACACCGATAGAACTGCTCAAATATAACGCTGCAAAGTTGTTGACAGATACAAAACCTACAAATAAAACATATGGGGTCTGACATTTCTGCCCGGGATCCACTGGTGGCGCCATCTCTGATAAACGCTGGAAACTTACTCGTAGACCCAATAGTAGATATTGCGATCACTGGAAGTTGAAGATTAACTTTCAGAAGTCAGAAACCATTCTTTTTAGGACGCCTTTGTCTGAGGCCCCTGCGGATACCGGAAAGAACTGAAGAAAATTTTCGTGCAGTCACTTGCTTATCGAAATGTAGTGAGATACCTTGAGATTTGGCTAGATCAATATCTATATTTTAACTAAAATATAAATGTTGCTCTGGCCAGAGCAAAAGGTGCTTTTGCCCTTACAATCTAAACTAAAACCTTATAAGCCTACTAGAGCCTACCCCTTTGCCGGAATATTTAAGGCTGCGGGAGATGCTATGGTAACAAGCATACACCAGAATTAGAAAATTAGAGAAGATACATTGATGAACTGGATGGCCCATATAGCCACATTGGCCTTATAAGAACCAAAATCGATTGGCTTTTGTTTTGTTATTGTTCTTTTTCTGTCTGAACAGAACACTCAGACAAACAACTACTGCATTGTACTCCCAGTGTTTCGAAGAAAGATGAGTAAGCGCTACAGTGATAAAATTCCAACGCTGGTACCTGCAGCCTGATGCGGCCGTAGGCCGGAGATTCATAAAGGTAGCCCTACGCGGTGTTGTCATCACTTTCGCAGCGAGCGTCGCAGGAGTGCTTAGCAAATGTGTAGTGCCCGGCTAATTTTGCAGTTGGATTTGAGCCTATATTCGTATAAGATTATGCAAGAATTAAAGCCGGACTAATATAGACAACGACGTGAGTTCGATAATTGGGTGCTGAAAATGTTGGCCGGAGATCCAGATCTTGGCCGAAAAAATCTTCTTCTCGGACGAGACCCATTTTTGGCTCAGCGGCAATTTCAATAAGCAAAATTACCATTATGGGAGCGAACATAGTCCACAAGTGTTCGGCCAAGCATCAATGCGTCCACAAAAATTGACTGTTTAGGACGGTTTATGGCATGGCGGCATCATCGGATCTTTTTTTTCGAAATGGGGAAGGAAACACAGTTACCGTCAATGGTCTCATGTAAAGAGCGACGTTAACCGACTTTCTGTAGTCAGAGCTCGAGAACATCGATATTTCCGAGCTGTGGGTCCAACAAGATGGCGCCACATGCCATACAACGCTCATAGTTGTGAAGGAGAAATTTGGGGACTGGATCATCTCACGGCAAGCGTTCATCAATTGGCCGTCGCGATCATGCGATTTGACACAACTCAATTATTTTCTCTGGGGCTACGTCAAGTCCTTAGTCTACGCTAACAAGCCAACCATTTTAGATGAGCTCGATGCCAACATTCGACAAGCTATTGCCAGAATAACGCCGCGCATATTGGACCGAACCATCAAAAATTGGACCAACCACTTGAAGCACTGCCAGCGAAGCCGAGGCGGCCATTTGAATGATGTGCTATTCCATAAATAAAGTCAGAATCAATTTTATATCTTACACCGTTGTTGTCTTATTTAAATTTTTTTCCTTATCGTTCTTATCTGGTCACCCTTTACAAACATAAGATGTGAAACTCGGAATACCATCGGATTTCGCAACCTTCATCTAAAAGATTCCTGCATTCGATGTGATATATGGGGTAGATGATCGCATACCGTACCAAAGCCTTTCTACCTTAGCATAAGTTTCAACATAGTGATTCCAAATCAACAAGCATGGGACTTCTAAGGTGGTATAGGAATGGGTCCAAAATGAACAACGGAGCAAATGCAATTATCCATCGTCCAAATACAAACTTTGCATGTGCAATGGGAAAAAGTGTTAGCGTTTTCCACGCTGAACTTTATGCTATTCAAGAATGAGCCTGTACCATTCTTGGAACAGAAATGAAAGCCGCCCCCATCCGTATACTCGCGGACGGTCAAGCAGAGCTTTAAGCTCAAACTGGTTTGACTCCAAATTGGTGTTACACTGCTTCAATACTCTTCAGAACTTATCTAAGCGAAACATGGTATAGCTGTGGCCAATCCCACAGCACAAATGAATTGAACGAAATGAAAAAACCGGTGAGTTACATAGAAAAAGTTCAGCAGATCCGTTCAATAACGGAATCCCGACTTCAGCAATAAATTCAAGGAACAAGTGCATCTATCCTCTTGGGAGAATATATCAAGTCTTCAACAAAAGAGGATATTAAAAACAGACATCTCAGACTGAACGTCATTTCATACATTAGACATTAGACATTAGACATTAAGAATAAGGACTTTGCCTAATTAAGCTTCACTTCCGTTTCTGAGAACGATACCAGCTGTGATATCTGATGAGGAATAACTCTGGCAAATCGCTGTTTCTTTAGGATTCGAGGGCAATGGAGTAATAAAACCCTCTTTGAAACAACTTAAGTGCATTTGTATAGAACATGGAGTCGTAAAGTAATTACGGTGAACTGTACGAACTATACAAAGACATCAACTTAGTAAGAAAAGTCCGGAAAGATGAAACAAAAGAGGACATCCTTAATTCAATTGACAACCGCAAACGTGTCAGGGCAGTTAACCCCATGGCATATCTCGAACTCGGAGAACCAGATCATTTACAGGATATTTCAAGTAGCCCATTATAAATTCTACCATTTTTTGTTAATACTTTCATCAACATCTTTAATTCAACACTTTGGCTGGCTGGGTGAATAGGAATCCTTAAATGACATGAGCTCCGAATTTATCGAGGTAACTCATATACGAGTATATCTACTGCTAAATCTAAAGCTCTGATGTCGCCGTTAACTTTATCTTAAACTACAATACATATGTAGATGAGCTGGAGTTCATATCTGGGTTCTTGGTATAATCAGACTGATAATACTGCCTTTTCCTCATTCATTTAATAAATCATCTCACAAAACAAAGTTCTTCCACTTGTGTTGTGTAAATCTTACCAATATTAAGTCGACTATTCCATGGGGTACACCAGGTCCGGACAGTATCATCGTCGAAATGTATATTTCATCCACTACGATTTTCTGAATCTAAAAATATAAAAACCGGAGAAGAAATTTAAATAGTTTTCCATAGCAAACAACTTAAACTTAGACGCTTACCAATAAAACTTCTCGTCCAGCCAGAGCAAAATGCGGAAAAATTGTTTTCGTCGCAGATGCAGCAGCCGTAAATGCTCCTGTAGCTAAACCCAACCAGTGAACTCTTGCTGATTGATCTTCTAATCCAATACTCTGTTCATGATCCTTTCGTGCCCATAACTTACAACCTGAACGAATTCCTGTATAAACAGCAGCACCAAAGCCAACTACAGCTGCAGCTCCTAATACAGGTGCTGCAACCGGTATTGCTAATGCTGACAAAGTAACACCGGCAGCAGCAAATCCTCCAACACCAGCTGCTACATCCGTCGCTGCTGCTGCTTTGGTATCCAATCCGCTTGCAGGCGTTTCCCACGAGTCTACAATAAGCTGAGTGAAAGAAGATGAGCAGAAAATGAAAAAAAAAACAATTCAGTGAACACTTTCATTAGTAACCTTGTTGTCTTCGAACTGGTAGACACCATGTGGTGGTGCAAGTGCTACGCCTTCTGGCAATAAGTTAGTTTCCATGAAATGATTCCAATTTTTATAAACACGTCCATGTTCATCTATAAAAATCATACAGCAACCAGTACTATCGTCATTCTCTGTAATAAAATTTAAATAATTTCAAAAATATAAGTGACGTAGAATACCAACTTCCTACAAAGGAACCATCTATCCAAAACAAAAGAAAAGCTTAGTTCCTTAACTTAACATAATCTTAGCAGTACCTAAACTACGTACGTAAGCCGGTCATGGTCAAATAGGGCTACACCTTATTTGAAGGAAACAACGAAGGAGTTTCCTCTACTTATCTTACCGAAGATGCTAGCATTACCGTATACGACGTCTTTGCCGGTGCTTCTGCCGCCTGTCCGCAGCTGTTCGAGCAAGGTGGAAGATTTGCGGCACCCCTAGTTTATCCTGGAGCACCACTCTTTTTATCCAGAAATAGATGGCAAACTTCCCAAATACGGGAATCCAAAATCCACTTTCCCCTGATCGCCTTTATCCGTATGACCCTGTCTGTGAATACATGTCAACTGTCATCAATGTCAATTTCCCTCCCATTTTACCCAAAACCTGCTGATTTCACTCAATTACAATGGTAATTGGTTAATGTTGGTAATTCACTTACAGTATGTCTGTGAACTGTTTAAGAGTTTACAAAAGTATCAGTAGAATTTGCCATCCATATATCAGCTGAACACGTCCAACTGTTCCAATCCACCAAACGAAAAGGACTGCGAAACACACAGCGAACACCGGAGGCACAATTTTTCAAAAGTCTGTGCAACTATTAGCTTACGGCGGTGACATTGACATAATTGGCAGAATTCAGTCGGCTGTCACCGGTGCGCTTGCTAATATTGAAACGGAAGCTGCCAGAATAGGTTTAACAGTAAATGAAAAGCTGAAAACCAACAAGAAGGAACACACAACATCGACAAATTGGATAGCTCTGCTATCAATTCTGCCAATAAGACTTCAGCAGAAATAAAACAAATAATCACTCTTGCTAATCGCTGTTTCTTTGGGCTAAGGAGGCAATTGAATAGTAAGTCGATATCCTGAACAAATAAGGAGGTTCTACATATATAAGTCATCCTAATCCTTTATGGCGCTGAAGCATGGACTCTATAAAAAGCGGATGAAGATAATCTCGGTCGCTTCGAGAGAAAAATTCTTCGTAAGATATTCGATCCCGTTTACATTAACGTGTTCTGGTAGAGAAGATTCGGCCACGAACTATAGTATACGAGCTGTACGGGGAAAACAATCTAGTCAGTAAACTGTGCATCAGTCGTAAATGTATGTATTGTATAATAGAGAAAGACCTCACCTTAGCAAGCGCGCACAAGTAGTAGGGGACCTCAACCGGCTTGGAGTGCGCAACTGGAGGCAGCTGGCTAAGGATCGGGCTAACTGGGGAGGCGTGTTAGTTGAGGTTTACCCCGAACTTTAGCGCGTTACAAAAGTTTATTACTCCACACTCCACACACGCAAACTCTTGTTGCCAATAAGTTTGTGTATGATTAAATCCTTGGCGTTTGCACTGAGAGATTATTTTTTGTGTTTTTATGCAGAAGCTCGGGTTTGATAATCATATTGAGAATCGTTCTTATTTCATACATTTTCCGTCTTGTCGAAGGTTAGCATGAAAAGAGTAGTAGTAGAAGGAACCGACTTCGATTGTAGTTCTTTGCCTCGTTCTATTTTCCCATACTTTACGTCGAGTAAGGATTTGGTTTGAGAAATAAAATCCAGTCAATTTCACGATTTAAGTCTTCTTCATCCGTTTCATATGTAACTTAACCAGTAGAGTTACAACTTAAGGCTGTATCTTTCCGAGATTCAGACATATCTTTCATATCGCCTTTAATTAAGTTTTTCTAACCCTTAGCTTCGAGGGCATACGGCTCTATTGATTTGTTTTGAGATTAAATTAAAAATTGGGTCTATAACGTGCGGTTTGCTAAGAGATGGCGTAACTTGTATAATTCCATTGGAACATTCGTTGGAAAGCTACTGTCATTGTACGTCATTTCAGTATATGTCATTCATTTGAAGCGTAAACAACAATAATTTTTTTTCACTCAAATATGTCGAACTTTGTGCCTGAAAAAGTGTTTTTGCGGGGAGTTCTTCTTCATTCCTTTAATATGAAGAAAACTGCTGCCGAAAGTCATCGTGTTTTGGTGGAAATTTATGGTGAATATGCGCTAGCTGAGCGAACATGCTAAAAGTGGTTTGCACGATTTAAAAGTGGTGAGTTTGGCTTGGAAGACGATGAACGTGCTGGGCAGCCAAAAAAGTTTGAAGATGAAGAACTGGAAGCATTACTCTATGAAGATTGTTGCCAAACACAAGAAGAGCTCGCAGAATCTTTGAGTGTCACTCAAGCAGCCATTTCAAAACGTTTAAAAGCAGCTGGATATATTCAAAAGCAAGGAAATTGGGTTCCACATGAACTCAAGCCGAGAGACGTCGAAAGGCGGTTTTGCATGTCCGAAATGCTGCTGGAACGCCACAAAAGGAAGTCATTTTTGCATCGGATTGTTACTGGTGATGAAAAATGGATCCATTACGACAACTCCAACCGCAAAAAATCATATGTGAAACAGCATCAACGGCAAAGCCAAATATCCATAGCGCGAAAGTAATGCTCTGTATTTGGTGGGATCAGATGGGTGTGCTGTATTACGAGCTGCTAAAACCGGATTAAACCATCAATGCACAACGCTACCGATCACAATTAATCCGTTTGAAGAGAGCAGTGGCCGAAAAACGCCCGGAATATGCGACCAGACACGAGGCAATAATTTTCCATCATGACAACGCTCGGCCCCACGTTGCTATTCCGGTTAAGAACTATTTGGAAAATAGTGGATGGGAAATCTTACCCCACCCGCCTTATAGCCCAGAGCTTACCCCTTCTGATTACCATTTGTTCCGGTCGATGCAGAACGTCCTCACTGAAATACGGTTCACATCAGAGCAGAATATCAAAAATTGGCTTGATTCATTCTTGGCTGCCAAGCCGGCGCAGTTCTTTTGGGATGGGATCCACAAATTGCCAGAAATATGGGAAAAAATCATAGCTTCAGATGCGCAATGAATAACACTATTGTACATATCTTTCTTAAACAAATGTTCAAATTTTGAAAAAAAAAAACTGCACGAATTAAGTTATATACCCAATATATTACGAGTAAATTTAGACGTTTTCGTGAGATTATACATTTTGACAATATTATCGTGATCTTGTAAATAGAAGGTTGCGAAAGGGTTAACAGTTGATTGGTTTGTTTCCATGAGGGAGATATTCCCATACCTAAGATTTGATTTATGTCGATTGGAGAGTTACAGGAATGACACGTTGGTGGATTTTCCTTAATGAAGAGGTGTTGGTGGGTAGATTTAGTGTGAACTAAACGTAGTCCAACAAACGTCGTGTTCATCGATTTGGAAAAAGAGCTGGGATAAATTGGATGTGATCTGTCAGTGTTAATGGTTGAATAGTGATGAATGTAGCTACACCAATCCAAAAGTTATTTTGCCCTGAGATTGTTTTTAGCGAGTCGCAATAGGTCGAGTCTGGTGTATGTGGCTGATTTATAATCTGGAGCACGGTGTGCAGAATTGGAGGTGAAGTCAGCAAGTTCATTTCCCATTATGCCTATATGGCTAGGGATCCAAATCAGCTTCAACTTGTGAGGCATTCTTATGAGACCGTCTTTGATTTTGTTGAGGATTAGAGCGTTGTTATTAGGATTTTCAATAGCATGTATTACAGATAAGCTATCTGTTCTTATTACAAATTTACCACGTACTTTTGAGGATAGTTCTAGGGTTTTTAGAATAGCTAGTGCCACGGCGGTAAAAATGGATGTGTTGGTTGATAGAAGCCCAATGGTGAGTATGTCACCATTTTCGTGTATGGCGGCAAAAGATGTACTGTCTTTAGTTTTTGAGCCATCTGTGAAAACCAAACTCCAGCCTTTAGATCTTAGATCAGAGGCGATTGCGGCAAAAATTTCATGATAAATTGATGGTGGCTGGTTTATTTTAGGATATTATGCCAGTTCCATTATGAAAGATGAGGGGCTAATGTTCCATGGTGTCAATGATTGAATCAGTGGAGAGTTTTATAGACAGCATTGTTTTTGTTGCTTGCATCCGGTCTTCTATGGTTGGTAGTCCAGCTTACACTAATATGTTCTTAACGGGGTTTGTGTGGAAATCATTAATACTCCTACGAGCCGCTTGATGGTACGGTGCCTTTATAATATTGATCGTAGTTTTTGGGCTGTTGCCATAGTGGAATAAACCGTAGTTGATTTTACTTAAAACTATAGCTCTCGAAACTAAATAAAAAGTGTTAATGTGCGCGTTACATTTTTTACTGGCTAGATAATTGACAATGTTTGCCCTCGCAGTTAGGCTTTTTTTTTTAATTCTAAACAATGATACTTCCACTTATATCTATTATTAAATACTATGCCAAGAAGGCTTAAATTGGTAACATATCATTATCATTAATTAAGACTAAGATTGTTGCAAGAGGTCTTACGACAGATGTGTAAGGTTTTGCATATATCGACAGAAAGTTTAGCACCAGAATAGGTAGACCATTTGGATATGTCGTTAATACGAGGGTTGTCTGAAAATTTTCCGACCGAACAATGATACAAGACATTTTTTCTCAAAATTTCTTTTTATGTTATTTTTCTACATAGTCTCCGTGCAACTCTACACACTTCTCCCAGCGATGCTCCCATCTCTCTAACCCGTCCAAATAGTACTTGGCGTTTTTCTCTGCAAAATAATTGTTCACGAAGGTGATTGCCTCCTCATTTGACGAAAATCTCTGTCCTCCGAGCGCAGTTTTTAGATGAGGGAACAAAAAAAAGTCACTTGGGGCTAGATCTGGTTAATAAGGCGGATGGTCAAGCAGTTCAAACCGTAATTCATGAATTTTCGCCATGTCGACCGCTGAGGTGTGAGACGGCGCGTTGTCTTGGTGAAACAGAATTTTCTTTTTCTGCAAATGTGGCCGTTTTTCCGCAATTTCTGCCTTCAGCGTTGCAAGCAATGATGCGTAGTATGCTCCTGTAATGGTTTTTCCTTTTTGAAGACAATCGATTAAGATAACTCCTTTACAGTCGCCATCACTTTCCCAGCCGAAAAAACAGTTTTTGCTTTTTTTGGAGCCGGCTCGCCCTTTGCAGTCCACTGTTTTGATTGAATTTTTTTTTTCGGGCGTATAATGGTGTATCCAAGTTTCATATACAGTAATTGATCGGTGCCAAAACTCGGATTTATTGCGCCTAAACTCCGCCAACAGAGCATTGGAAATGTTCATTCGAACACGATCTTGGTCTAACGTAAGTGAACGCGGCAGCCAAAGCGCGGACAGCTTTCTCATGCCTAAATCTTGATTCAATATGTAACAAACACGTTCTTTGGACATTTTCATAACCTCTACTATCTCTCTCACTTTAATTCGGCGGTCGTCTAACACCATTTGGTGAACTTTAGCAATGTTATCGTCTTCCAAGCTCTCACGGCCATTCAGCTGCCCAAAATTTCACTGTGGTAAATGATGGTGCAGAGTCCCAATACACAAAGTCCAACTCATTTTTGATTTGCGTAGGCGTATTGCCTTTCAATAACAAGAATTTAATAACAGCTCGATACTCAATTTTTTCCATTTTCACAAAAAAAAACACTCACATCGTCTTACTCAAACGACTGTCAACTAAAAACTGCGCGTCCAAAATGACTGAAACTTCGGTAAGTAACTGTCAAAAGATGCACAACTAGCATTCATTAGCTTCTATTAACTAGTGCCGCTATCTTTATGTTGTGATCAGACAACCCTCGTTGCATTCAATAATGTAGAATGTATATGTCATCCGCGTAAATATAGTACAGTGATCGTCAAAGGCAATGATGAATAACACCACTGATAATGGTGACCCTTGCGGGATTCCATTAAAAAGTGCAAAAGAAATTGTTAGATTTTACGAAGATTCTGCTATTGGTAAGGAATGAATAAACATAGTTATAGATTTTGGGAGGGAGTATGGTTGCCAATTTCCAATTATGGGGAATAAGTCCTGTATTCAGGATATTAAAACCAGCCTAAAGATAGTTGAAGAAGGTAGATTACTCAGCATAGGGTATGAAATTCTGTCTCCGGTGGATAGAGTAGCAATCTTCCTGTTGATGAAGTTGGGGTCGAAATTTGCATCTTTAGATGGGTTTAACCAAGTAAGAGCGAAGTGGGAACTAATGTCAGCAGAGGAGGATAGGGGTCCAGTGGGAGTTTCTATGACTCTAATAGTTGTTTGACTATGGTCGCAGGTTAGGCAGCAAATGTTATGCCATATTTTACTACAAGATGAATATGGGCCTAGTGACGAAGTGAAATTCTGGAAACATATTGCTGGATTTTAGTTCTCTGCGAAATTTAGCATTGTTTTTTTTTAAATATTATTAAGTTAGACTGATTAAGATACCTTTTGAAACGCCTCCATGCAGTGGCTTTTTAATTTCTCAGGAAGTTTAGCTCTTGACTCCACCATGGTACAGTTAGTTTAGGGTGTTTGGGCGAACTTTGGGGGATTGATTTGTTTGCTGCAGTGTGAATGGCTTTGTGAAGCTGAGCAGTCTCCTTCTTTATGTTGGTCGAAGTGTTACATAATGAAAGATAATCTAAAATGTGCTTTTTGAAAGAAGCCCAATTAGCAAAATCAGTTTTAAACTTGCGGTTTACTGGCGTTTGAGGGTAAGCTGGACTAATGGTGATCGAGGAAATAATAGGAAAGTGATCGCTATTATGAAGATCATCCAAAATTTGCCAGCATATAATTCAGGTGAGCAGCACGTTAGGTCGATATGAGCCAAAGTGTTGTGCGTGGAAAAGTGGGTGGGAGAACCATCATTTAGAATCATAAAATTTGAGACTGTTAAAAAATTTTCTACAATGGTTTTTCTGTGATTGGTGATAGGCGAACCCCAAAGCGAGCTCCAGGAGCTCATCACCTGTTATTATAATTGGAGTAATAATTTGCCCAAGGATATTGGCTAAGTCATTTGCCGTGGAAACTTGGTCAGGAAGAATATAAATGCAAACTATAGTAAATACGCGTTGGAGTTGTATTTCATAAGCTAGGGTTAAAATGTTCAAATTTAGAGATATTGGCTTGTGCAGGATGTTATTTTTTATTAAAATACCGAAACCTTGTTTCGATGATAAGTTTGTAGGGAAGTTATGGAAATCCTGAATATGTTTGTGGTTATTTTGGTTTGAAATTGAATGCGCAATGTGTTTCTTGAATGGATATGATACTGGGACTATATTCTTTTATTGGTATGTTAAGTTCATCGTAGTTGTTTAAAAAGCCCTTCATGTTCCATTGTAAGATATCAATTTTAGGTTTTCGTATATTAAGTTGTTGAACGTCGGAATCAGAGCAAGGAGAGCGAGAGTTGGCTGTCCTCGCTCCCGCTCCCGCCAGTGAAGTCCACGACGTTTTGGTAGGAATAGTTTTGTTCTTTTTATGAATTATCATCCGTATCAGATATATTAATATAGTACGTAATAGCATTTAACATTTTTTTTAAGTGAAGGATTAGGTGAGTTTTGAGCTTACATTTTACCGCTGTTGGCAATTCCCCTCTCCTTTTATACAAACCACGCCCATTTTAATCAAAAAAATGTCTCCATTACACACATTCGTGCAAATCGCTCTCATTCTAGCAATTTTACTTGTAAATTGCTCTCCTTCTAGCAAATTTTAACAAAGTTCTAGAGATGCAGAAGTGTTGGAATTCACTTACAGTGTGTCTGTGCCAAAGTTAAGGGTTTGCAAAAGTATTAGTAGAGTTTGACATCTAGTTAGTTTATCTATGACAGTGTCACTCGAGCTCAATGATGTGGAAGGTTTCATGCTGTTTATTGTATTGTCTTTTAGTGTGGCTTTTTGGGCTTGTATTGAGTATGAGATTTTATTAGATGTGGTAAAGGAGGGACTGATTGATTATATATACGTTTGGCTTCTGCCATTGTGCATTTATTGCGAGTTTTGATTTTCAAAATATCTTTGCTTTGAAGATATTCCGGGCTGTCTCTTGAAGAGGAAGGGTGTTCATCGGCGCAATTAGCGCACACAAGACGTGTTCAGTCGGAGCGGCTGTATGGGGGAAGATTACAAGTGGGGCAATGGGGCAAGCACTATTTCTATTACACCTTTTCTTTGTGTGGCCGAGAAGCTGGCGGTTTTAGCATCTCATAGGATTTGGGATATATTCTTGAACTTTGGCTTTGTACCAACCTATTTCAGCCGATACCGGGATTTGGTAGAGGTCGAAAGTAAATAACATTAAGCCTGAGGGCGAATGTTGCCGTCCACGTGCCTAGAGAACTTGTACACGTCAGTGACAAATTGTGACTTCATCTCCGAAATGATTTCTTCTTCTTCTATGTTTATTAAACAGGGCGCATATATATTCGTTCAATATATTCTCGGTATCGATATGAAGGAAAATGCGAATTCAATTTAAATTGTTTTTATTTTTCAATAATCTCCCCTAACATCAATGCATTTGTTACATCTTGAGATAAGCTTTTTTAAACTCTCAAAAAAATAAATTTCCTCTTTCTCCATTTATTGCCGACTTGAGTTCTTCATCATCCGAAAATCTTTTTCCACGAAGACATTTTTTCAAATCCGGAAACAGGAAATAATCACTAGGGGCAAGGTCTGGACTATAGGGTGGGTGTTGGATTTCTTCGAAACCACAATCTCGCGCAGCAGCCTTGGAAACTCGCGCCGTGTGAACAGGAGCGTTGTCATGAAGAAGCAACACACCCGCTGCGAGTTAACCCCGTCTTTCCTCCCGCAAATTATGCAAAGTGGAAGCGTAGGATGTGGCGTTGATGGTTTCACCTTTTTTTTTGTACTCAATGAGCAAGATTCCCTTTGAGTCCCAAAAAACTGTGGCCATGAGCTTCCCGGCAGACGGAGTGACTTTGAACTTCTTCGGGGGGGTCTGCCACAGCATGGACTCTTGTTTGCTTTCAAGGTCATAGTGGTGGACCCATGTTTCGTCCCCAGTAACAATTCGATCCATAACACCGTCCGCGTTCTCACTACACATCTCCAAAAGCTCTCTACAGCATACGATTCTCACTTTTTTCTGAGGCGCTGTGAGCATTCGTGGCACTCACCTTGCACTGACCTTTGAAAGGTTAAGATGGTCATGAAGAATGGTGTGAATGCTACCAATTGAAAGCTTGGTGATCTCTGCCATCATTTTCACCTTTATTAGGGCATCCTCAAGAACAAGTTTTTCGACTTCTTTGATGCTTTCTCCCGTACAAGCAGTAGCCGGGGCGCCGGATCGGGGGTCGTCTTCAATGCTCTCTCTGCCTCTCTTGAACTCACTTGACCACTTTTGCACAGTTGATAATGAAGGTGCGGAACCCTGGTAAACAGCCACCATCTCTTCATGAATAGTTTTTTTGACTTTTTCCTTGCTTAGTGAGAAATTTAATTACAGCGCGATGCTCAATTTTCACCATCATCGTCTCAGTTGCCATTATGATTCTGTTTAACTAGAGATAAAACGTGAATTAATAATCACATTTATATGAAATTTTACATGAATGCACTAAAATAATAGTATTACTTGATAAATAAGTCAATTTATATATACAACCACAGCTTCACCCCGATACCGAGAATATGTACTATACCTTTGGAGGAGTTGAGGCTAGAGTGCAAGTTTATAGTGACTGCGCACTGCTTTGCTAAATTGATGATATGCAAACTTTTGGGATTTGGTTAGGATCAGTATGCTACCGTCTCTTAACGGCGATACATTTTCTTACTCAGTGCTAATGGCGTCTATTGCTTTCCGTAGTACGAAGATGCTAACAGAAGTAAGTGGTTTATCAGTCTCCTTTGCAGAAATCAAGATAAATCTAGGGTTCTTAAGGTTGGAGTGATGGGAAAAACTTGGAAAATCCTCATGAATTATGGATTTATATCTTTTTGGTCGGGGTTCAATGAATTGCTGATCATCAGCAAGTTTACTAAAACGATTCCCGAGTTTTAATTTAAGCGGGCCCGGCCTGCGCGCTTAAAATTGAACACGCGGCTTTGACAAAAGAAAAATAAAAAGGATGTAGAGTAAGCAGGATTGATAGAATATACACTCTATCGAGAGAAAAACTCTTTGCCAATACATTTGCACTAGGGAAAGTCAAATACGATGTGAACGCTGCGGGAGCTAGTCGGTGACTGAACCATTTTTTTAGTACTCGTACTATGCAGAGTATAAGAATTATTTTAAGTATTACTTTCTCGAAAAGAAGGAAGATATTGTACTCACTTAAACATTTTCTCGTTCGAACGAGTAGATGCACTGAAAATTCCGTAGCTTCTTGAGCTTCCAGATGTGTTGTACCTCCAGCAACTGTTACCAAAATGAATGTTGATAAAAGATTTCTGTTGGTGTACTTTGCTGGAAAGTAAATATGATTATATACATACATGTGTAGACAGTAAAAAATGTTGGTGAATATACTTACTTTGTGATATGGTGCTTTTATATATAGATTCGCGAACGGTGGCCTTAAAGATATAAAAAAAAATAGAAAATTAAAAAATAAGCGTCAAGACACAAGCAGCACAATAGCACAATATATATATAATTATATTATACAGGGTGGCTGATGAATCGCGCTACCAAAATAAAATGTTATAACTTTTTCTATAAGTAATTAATCAGTTCATTTTTTTTTGTAATTTGCAGACTGTTATTTATATTTAATGAAAATTGGGACGGTGAAACTCGAATTTGGATTGTGCGCCGCTATCACGCACTTGAGTCGGTTGTTTTCGTCCAAAGGGAGTTTCGGCGTACATTTGGCGGCACGCCTCCGAGCAGATGGACCACAATGAAGTTGGTAGACCCTTTTGGCGAGCGTGGGGCAGTCGCTCGAAAACCTTACCCCCGAAATCCTCGAGTTCGGACACAAGAAACAATTGGTGCTGTACCTGTTGCCATACAGGCTACCCCAAGCGGCAAGAAATTTATCTGTCTAAATGGGTATCAGCAGACGGTCACTGCAGACAATTCTGCACAAAGATTTGGATTTGTTTCCTTATAAGGTTCAAGTTACAGGCAAATTAAGCCCCATAGACCTTACGATCCGCTTGGAGTTTTGCCAAAAGATCCTTCAAATGGTGGACGAGGACGAAACCATGCTAAACTCCATTTTCATGTCGGATGAAGGCCACTTCGACGGCAATGTCAACAAGCAGAATTGTCCAATATGGAATGACTCAAGCCCAGAAATTCTCCATGAGACGAAACGTCATTCAGCTCGAGTCATAGTGTGGTGTGCAGTTTTCTCACTTTTTCGAAGAAAAAGATCGCACTGTAACGATCACTGGGGACCGTTACAAGAATTTTTTTTCCAGAATTACGCCGGAAGAGAATAACTCGGTATGGTTCCAATAAGATGGGGCAAGTTCACACATAACCAGGCCTGTTATGGCAGAGTTGCCACGAAAATTTCCCAATACGATAATTTGAAGAAACTCACATATAAGTTTGCTACTACTACATCTCCGGCGCGCAAAATTGGGAAGACTGACAATAACAACAGCCTGAATGATGTTGAGTGCAAACACTGTGTCGATCAACTATGAGCGCAAGGTAAAGCAGAGAATGTTTGCATTCAAGCAAAGGGCTACGATGTGGAAAACGGAACCCTTAGAGTGAAGTATTCCACGCAGCAAACATTTGAATGGTTTGTAACATACCATATGCTAAAAGTGGAACTACTAAACGTATACAACATGAATGCTAAAAAGTGGCACCACTGAACGCATTGGATATGTGATTTGACAGTTTAGAGCAGCTAACGGGTATACTTCACTGTATTACCAAGAAAATAAATAAAACTAATTTCAAATTGGACACTGTTTTTTATAAAATACGTAAGACATTTTTACGTGGTTAAACAAGTCTGCGCCAGAAACTCCCTTTGGCAAGAGAAGCAGAAGCCTTGTGGCGCGATGAATTATGCCCAGAAATATTGGTATATATAAGGAGCATAAATCTACTGATTGAGGACGTCAAGAGCATAAAAGAGGATTTGGTAAAAGTGCGAACAGAAACAGGACAGACTTGGTAAAAATAAAATTCCTAACCATTTAAGAGCTAATTGTAAAAGTAAAATTATATATTATAAATATATGTTCAGTGTCTACGGTGGATCATGCAAGCAGGCGGAAGCTTACATGCTTACAAATAAACGGGAATCCAGTTCTAATGTAGATTGACACAGCGTCGGATATAACCATTCTGTCGGAATACACATGGAAAGGTCTTGGAAGTCCAAGAATCCAGTCTACAACACGTTTTGCTAGGAAAGCTAGCGGACAAACTCTTGTGTTAATTGGCGAGTTGCAGTGGCATAAAATTCGAAGATGTTGGTTACATAACCAATATTCCTCAGTTAAACATTTTGGGAATATTTGTAGACAAGTGGTAGGCAGATCTTCAGACCTTTAAATCAAACTTCCTTCATGTTAAAGAGCATGGAGAGAATGGTCGAGATTAATATGCGCGAAACTCTTTTGCGAATGTATTCTATGCCTGCGATGCAACATGCTTACCAACGCAGAAGATCTTCCGAGATTGCCCTAAAAATCTGGTAGCAAATTTGAAGGCGCGCTCGACAAGAAGAAATAAGCTCTTATTAGTTCTGATCTCTATGCTCAAGCATATGCAAATGATGTAGCTGTACTGTCTATTGGATCGAGTCCATAGCGCAGGCAGCCCTAGATGTAATTGGTGTAGCAGAAATAGGCTTTCAGTCAATCTTCTCAAAACTGATGTTTTCACCTATACGAAGAGAAAGCTGGTCTAACTCATCTAATGCTTAAATTTGGCAGTCAGAAAAAAACTTATCTGGACTAAACATCTTCCGTCGAAAGCCTCTAAGTGGCTGCCGGCCTTCTGGCAATGCAAAGGAATAAATCGGTAAGACATGGGATCTGTCTGCGAGAAGGGTTCTTTCGATCTAACAAATGGCCATTTATATCCTATGCATTGGTTGTCTATCGTTCTCACTAAATAATGGTTTGTTCGGCTGCCAGGGGGCTTTCCCTGGCATTCCTGGCTATGCCCTAGACGCGTTGACGAATCTCCCTCCCCTTGATATTCATATCATGGGCTGTACTCTCAAAACCTCCTTCCGTTTAAAAAGAAGCAGTCTTTGGAGCTTTGATGAGAATCTGAGCCAGGGAAGGAATGTAGTTGGGTCTTCACAGATGGCTCCAAAACCGATCTAGCATACGGCGCGGGTGTCTTTCTAGAGGACGACAACGTTAGATTTCACTCCTTGTTCGGAAAACTTATACCTGTCTTCCAAGCGGAGATGTGCGCAATCCCGATAGGGACAAAATACTTGCATCTGTAGCCACAGCAGAAATCCGCTGTGGGTTTTCAAGACCCGAACCTAGGTTAGATCTCCTACGTCCTAGGTTGGGGCTTCCATTGACAGTTGGTTTTCATATTATAGGGTGACCAGTTAAGAACGATAGGAAAAAAATTTAAATATAACAACAACGGTGTGGAGATATGAAATTAATTCTGGTTTTATTTTGAAGCTACGTTCATGCCATTATGTGTGGAATTGCACATCATTCGAATGGCCACCTCGGCTTCGCTGGCAGTGCTTTAAGCGGTCGGTCCAATTTTTGATGTCTCGGTCCAATATGTGCGGCGATATGTTATTCCGGCAATAGCATGTGGAATATTAACGTCGAATTAGTGAACTCACGGCGTTTTCTATGGTCGTGTGGCTTCAATTTTTACGTGAGCACAAACTCATACGAATGTAGGCCCAAATGCGACCGCAAAATGAGCCGGGTTGACTCTCTGCTGATGCCCAATTCAGCTAATCGGCGCCAAATCGACATTTTTGGATCTTCTTCGATACTGGCAGCTACGGCGGTTATGTTTTCTTCATTTCGCACCAATCTCTGTCTGTTTGATGGCTTAAGATCCAAAAGAGTGTACTCACGCCCAAACTTTTCCACGGTGCGACGAATTGCCTGCACACTGAAGCCACGATAACGACCGATCTCACGGCGATATTCACGTTGCGTATTTACAATTGAGCCAGAATTTCGATATTTTTTAATAATTTCCGCACGTTCGGTAAGCGTAAAACGATGCATGATGAAATGGCAAACCTTACTGAATATTTTGACAGCTGGATGTCATTGGTTAGTTTGACAGCTACTGAAACATAATAATTGGAAAAACTATCATTGCTATCTGGTCACTCTATAGTACAACTGTAAGTGGCATGATTCTCTACGTTGCAGGCAGACCAAACGAATGCGTCCCAATGCCTCAAGAGCTCAACAGCCTTCCTGCGGTCCCTTAGTACAAAGAATACAGGCTGCTTACTGGGGTTCTAACGGGGTACTATACTTTTGCTAAGCACTTAAATGTGCTGGAATTAAGTGAAACAATATGTTGTGTAGCTTGCTGCGGAAGTGATGACCATACCATGGAGCACTACCACTGCGAATGTCCGGCCTAAATTCGCATCAGGTACTCGCCAATGACATGGTGACTGAGAGTACTGCTGAAGAATTCCATTAAAAGGAACTTACAAGCGATACAATGGACTATGTAATTCTTTAACTAAATGCTCTGTTCCGACAGAAAAAAAATGGATTATGTCGATTATGTTTCGCGAATTGAGCCTCGATTTTCGAAATAAATTTGCAATTGTGCAAGCGTTGTTCTGACGTAAGTCTATTCACGGTGAAATGGCAAATCAATCAGAGTACAAGTCAGTTGTCACCCTCAAATTAGCTGTCGCCAAACAACAAACTTCTAAAGAAAACACGATACGACTACGTTCCTTAGAGGTTACGGGAGTTCACGATGCTGAAAAGCTGTAATTGCCTAAAAATGTCATGCCCGATAATATCAATAGAACTATAGAATGGACATGTTTATAACAATGATAGAAAAGAGTTTTAGATACGGTATTCATATCTAAATCTAACAGATTCATATGGAAAAAAAGTCAAGAGTGTATGGGAATCACTTTATTAGGAAGAGAGTGATGGTAGATTAGTCACACTTTAGAGACCGAATTCAACTCCATCGCAAGGTACACTATGCAAAGGAATTGGCTTACTCTGGCAGGCGGAAAAACAGGTCATTCCAAGCAGACAAGGTGCAGAACACCCGAAGAAAAATAGAGATGAGGTAAAAGGAACTTAAAGGGAATAGTATTAAAATCACAAAACTTACCATTGCTTTGTTTGTTTTAGAACCTCCCTTCAGATCAATATCGCGGAATAGTTGTTCAAGTTTCTGTTTGAATACTGGGAATTGCCCTGGAGCATATCTATGCAAAATACAGACAGCAGTAAAGTTATTATATTATAACATTAATTGTAGAATAATCATTACTTATTAAAATGTGATATATCGAAAAGATCTTCCAAACAAAAAGAAAAAACTAACAAATATATTAATCACTTGTTGTAAAAATAAGACGAGGTAAGCCGAAGAGAGCCAGCCTAAATAGTCCGTCACAACAACGACTCTGGCACTAGCGATAGAAATGTTCAATCTCGTGACTCCTCAATGCGAAAAGTTTAGCTTGCAGGTGTAGTGAAACGACAGTTCATATACATATCTGTACTTAGTTATCTTCTAGCGACATTATCCAATTATTAACAGTTTCCTTGAAGGCTATTACACCATTACTATATGCCGCCGAATGCCGGCAGAATACACCTTAAAACTTAGACGATGATAGCCAAAACTTCCGTCCACCTGACCAAAACAAAGTAAGGATAGCAATATCTATACTTAAAGCCAACAAAGCTGCAGAGCCGGAGAGTTGGAATGAGTTGGTAATCATTTCATAAGACCTGGTCAGAAAAGTGTATGCCTGATGAATGGAGTCTCAGCTTCGCTTGCTCAATCCACAAAAACGCAGACCCCCTCAACTGAGATATAACCCTCCTCGATATTACTTACAAGATTTTGTTTACCATATTCTGTGAATGTCTGAAAACCTTCGCCAACACCCTGATTGGCCCTTATCAGTGTGGTTTCAGACCAGTAAATCCACAATCGACCAAATTTTCATACTCCGACAAATCCGGACTCAAGAAGTCCAAATCGGTACCCACAATCTTTTCATCGATTTAAAAGCCACATATGACAGCATTTGTAGAGACGAGCTATATAGAGCCATGTCTAGTTTTGGCATGCCTGCCAAACTCGTCCGTCAATAGAGAACGCTCGCTGTTCTGTCAACGTCAGTAACAACCGAAAAAGGGTTGAACACAAGGTCACGCGCTGTCATGTGACTTCTTTAACAACAACCTTGAAAGAATTGTAGTCTGTGCAACTACGCCCTTCGTTTTTTCATAACTGGCCAACTGTTCGTTCGCTGGTGCTGAAACGGAAGCTAACAAAACTAGTTTAGCGGTAAATGAGGGCGAAACCAAGCATATGCTATCAACAAGAAGAACGTAATAATCGACAGTTATAACTTAGAGATAGTAAGGGACTACCTTGGCTCTGTTATCAATTCTGCCGACAACACCTGCGTAGAAATAAAACGAGGACCAACTCTTGCCAATCGCTGTTTTCTTGGGTGAAGAATACAATTGAGTAGTAAGTAAGTAGTATCCCGAACAATTAATGAGACTCCCAATCCAACTTTGTGGCGCTAAGGCATGGACTCTATCAAAAGCGGATGAAGATATCGTCAAAAAAAAAAACAAATATGTACGTCGTAAAATATTCCAGACAAATAGTCCACCGTTTCCCAGACACGGCTCCTATCTGGATCTCCTACTGTTCGACACACGGACAGAAGTGACAGGCATGAACCAATCTACGACAAACAATCTACGTACTTTCATGTATGTCAGTAACCATTGCGGTCGCAGTATCGGAATAGCAGCACTCTACTAATCAACGGAATTGCAGAGGACTTTTCTCGAATTCGCCCTACCCATCAACTGAGGAGATTGGCAACTACTTGAACCGAATGTTAGTTAGTAAGGTGGCAGTACACTAACAAGCCTCTCCAGTTAGCCCGGTCCTTAACTAACCGCCTCTAATTGCACACTCTAAGTCGGTTGAGGTCCAATTATAGTTCTGCGCACTACTTACAATGAGGGCTTCCTCTACTGCGTTGTCTATCCGGGTTAGATTCGAAGACTTCTTAGTTTTTCGGGATACTGCCTTACTGCTCAATTGCCTTCTTAGTCCAAAGAAACAGCGTTTGAAAAGAGTTAGTCTTCGTTATATTTCGCTCCATTGTTCACTTGTGAGCTCCACACAATTCTTTGAAGTATGGTGTTAAAGAAGACACAGACAGCGCATCACCTTATTTAAAACCTCTTCTGACTTCAAAGCTCTTAGTTAAGTCATCCATGACGTCAGTCCTTTTTTTGCTCAGGGAATCGTATGTTCAAATTGCCGAAAAATTAATTCCTTTTATTGAAATTTATTGAAAACCAGGGACAGAGTGGCGTGCGTATAAATACGAGCTTTCCGACCAGTGATTCCCAAACACGTTCACACGTTAATTGGACTATCCCAAGCCAGTTCCTGTCACTCTTTCCTCGCTTACCTACGCACTATGAAATTCATATTGTCAATAAAAGAAAATATTTTTTTGTTTATTTTGAAACAAATTTTCCAGAAGACCGGACAATGCAAATTGATTTATACGAGGTTTTACGTATCTCGAAAATGTTCCTTTTCCCCCTCTATTCAAAATACGCCGCTCAAAAACAACTGTTGAAATGAAATTGTTTTCTCTTCTCAGTTTTCCTGGGATTATAGGACCAAATCGAAACGGAAAGTATAATATCATAAATAATTCCTTACTGAATAGAGATTGCCAATGTTTATTGGTCTGTTAAAAAATAAGCTTCCCTATTCGGATTCAAGTCGTGATTCTAACAGTGCTTACGAGGACGAGGAAGTATGGTTGTTTTTCAAATGACAGTAAATTCGATGCATCCGTATTGAGAGTCAGAAGAGGATGTAATCATTTTTCAACAGATTGCAATTTCAATTCGAAATCTATAGAGGGTAGAATCGTTACTGAGTGACAGATAAATTTTTGTGTGGAACTATTACTGAAACAAGGAAAAGGATGTTTGAGCTTTTTTGACATTTAAATAAATAGCATGTTGACGATGCACCGAAATTGCTTTTTTCCTGGATTTGTGGGTTAGAGGATGTTTTAGGGAAACCATCTCGGTTTCAGAGAGAATGCTTTGCTCAAAAAGGAGTTATGGTTATCGTTTTCGTTAGTTAAGAATTGTTCCCAAATCGATGTACATACAATAGCTGCTAGAATTGAAATCCAAGTCATCTGTTTGACAGAGTATTGTTCAAAGATAAATTTTTCTTCCCAATAGCTTACCTTTAGGGATTCTTTAGACAAAATTTGAGCAAATTGCTTTCGTTGAATTTATCAGAAAAGAGCTCATAGGAAGATTCACCATCGGGTGAGTTGTTTTAATTGATGTGTCCTGCTACGGTTCCGAGAGGAACAATTGTACTTGTCGCGAGTGATTTGTGAAGGATTACTCACAATGTCTACTTGTTTGTGTATGGGCCGTTTGTCAACATGCAGTTCTTACTATACTCTTTCCTCAAAAGAAGTGAGGAATCACCGCCTGAGACATAGAAGTTCTCCATTCAAGCGAATTGATGATTTTCTGGGCTGAAATATTACTACTCACTTCCTAACGATGTGAACTCTCTACTCCCTTAACAAAATTCAGCGCTGTTTAGCAGAGTTGGCAAGTTCAATGGTTTATGAAACCTACTCCTACAATAGTTTGCATCTTTCTCCCATATGAAAGCATTGAAGCAATGACTAAGCAGAGTGTTACGTAGATATGAGGCACCAATACACCCAAGGACTACCTAGGAAATGGCTTAGGCCAGAAGCATAACGTTTCAAATTCTCGTCAAGTATTTGCCTTACCTTCCCTAGCAATTGCATGTGTAAACACTTACATATACAAAACAAAATTACAAGCGCTAGTCAAGTCTCAACGTTGGATAAATGAAATTAACGACATTGCTTGCATCCAGGCCAGGTTTCCTACACCTGATGAAAGCTGGCAACAAATACTACAATCCGCAAGCAGTGGCTTGTGCAGATTTGTAATTAGAGCCAGACTTATTCAAGAAGTCTTGAGTGGCAGGTATCCGATCGAACAGCCTATTATAATCCGCATCACATCTGAGTTCGTCAACATCAGGTTAAGATGCGCTCACGCCCCAATGGAGGAGAAAGACTGTGGTGTCAAGGACTGTCTTTATCAGCTCTTCCACATATGCCCAACGCCCTTAGCACAATATTAAAATAGGCCTTGGTAATTTGAACGCAGAGCTCGAAACATAAAGGAGAAAACAACTTTGGTAGCACAGTCCACAAATACTCGTATCGCCTTCAGGTTTAACGATCTCGCTTTGGGGCGAAATGTCATCGTAGCAACCACGCGTGTTGCTCAACCTCATCTCAATATTCATAATGGGACCCTGCGGTATCCTGATAAATCTACTTCCAAAGAGTTCGACCACAGTGAGATTTATGCAATGCATCATTCCAGCATTTTGGATGTCTGAACGTTCCAAGGGACCAAGAACGACGGCCGCCACATTGTTGTGGACAAAGTAAGAATGTGAAAATTCCTTAACGAACTTTGACATCGACAGGCTGCAATCGCCATAAATCGCCAAGGCCTATGCGCCGATTAAGCGTCCCTTAACCTTACATCTTGAGCGAGTAGACTCAGATTTGATGATTGTTAGATTTTTTGCGAGTTTCGCAATACGGTTGATAAGACCTCACCTTTGGTGACACTCATGGAAGGAAATTTCAAATAAATGGGAGTCAAGAGCAGGAGGCAGTTGGCTGAAGACTGCGCTTATTGAAAAGTTTATTGATTAAGTCTGTAGCGTCATCGAAGCAGTCATTTGCTTAAGGTCATTCTGACTCATGCAATCTACAACAATATTGGAAATGATACACTTTCCACAACATTGCTTATTACCTTCACTATAAAAGACTGCAGTTTATTCTCTGCTCATAATTTTCCCGAACTTTGGGAGAAAAAACCTTTCCTCGGCCATACGAATCTCTAACCTTTAACAAAGCAGATTGGAGGAGACCAGGAATGAACTGAAAGAAGTGAACAGTGAATTACGGGAAGTTTAATACCTAAAAGGCAGTGGAATCTGTTGGACTGCCCTCAAATTGTAGTGCCTTCACTATCGACCATATTACCTAGGAACTCCTCCGACATGCATAAAGAAAAATATGTGCATACCCTTTATACGCATATCACAAGTGCTATTCGCAACCAACTGGGATGGGTAAAACCCTTCTGCAGCCATTTCTTCACTTGTTTGCTCACCAATTTTAGCTCATGCAATATTTGTCTCTTGGACATCCCGTGTACTGTCAGAAAATTGATCAGCCTTATGTACAATTTGGTGTACGACTTTTCTGGTCCCTATTACCTGACAACGTTTTCTACGATCTTAGGACATTTGTGATTACCTAGCGTATTCTCACCTTCTCGTCATCTATCTCTTCTATTTTCGGAATATCAAATTCCGGCGACTTATGCACTTCTTCACGTTGACCTTCTTCTGTATCAACTCCTGCATATTTGATCTGTTCACTTTCCTCAGGAAGTACAATTCCGGCAGATTTCTGTGGAAGCATAACTTGGAACCGTTCCCAGCAAACCTCTGCTAAATGGCAGTTCTTTATAGGTATTCCCCTTCACAACAAAATAAAAAAAAGATTTTAGGTCCTCCCCCATCCTCTTCTTCTATATTTCCAATTCATCGTATTGTATTACCTGTTGCTAGGACCACTAAATGCAATTGCTTCCAAAGCACGTACTTTAATCCTGAAGCACTTTGCAGAAAAAGCACTCTACCCACAGATACACAGAATAAACAAACTCCCCGGATTGAGTTTTCAACGACAGGATACTCGTTTTTTGAATTTATTTCGAAAACTATTTCGCCTGGTGTAATCTTGTTATTTGAGGAATTTTGAAAACATTTAGAAAATGACTTCAACACCAAATTTGCTGTTTCCATACGTCCTTGATGCACTCAGTCATAAGCCTCAAATGAGTAAGGACTATCAAATATCTAAGGGTTCATGGCAAACTAATTAAAAAAAAAAAAACAATTCCAGGTGAGGTCCAACGGGTACTTCTGAAAAATGTTAGAGATCAACTCCAGAAGGAGGGATTGAAGGTGAAAAATTTAAAGAGAGAACTAGAAGCCACCATTGACATGGGCGAGCGCCTGGGTGTCTTTACAGTGCGGAGCGAGACAGTTCCAATGGCATATCTGTTGAAAAACCCCAGAGATGTCAATTCGACTCTTTCTGCGATGGATGTAAGTGATTACGCTGACTCCAATACCAGAAATAGATCAGTCCCCAGAACTGCTAAGGAATCTATGATGAGCTTGGCAAGGAGAAGATCAATAAATGCCTCGAAAACGAGAAAACGCATGGCTAGAAGTCGTAGTGGACGTAGAAGAGGAAGAGGAAGAGGAAGGAAATGAGTGTTTATTAAATTTTGTAGTTTGCACGTCAAGGGAAATTTCAGTTATTAAATTCGGAGACAAATTTTTGTTTGGCTAACAGGGTTGTGTTTGTATTAGAATGCGTTCCTTCAGGGTCCTTATGCTTTTCGAAGTGTCAGTAGTCTTTCGAAGTCTTTCTTTTAGTTCTAATTGTCACTTTGGTGGTTGGTTATATACATGTATAGAGCAATGATCTGGGTTATTCAGGTGGTGTAATTGTGGCGACTGTATGCTCTGAAACACTCGTACTTAGTCTGAAATGAATCAAGATGAGGGTGTACAGTGTGGCTGGTACCTTATATGACCTGTGTGGACAATAAATAGTCAGCATCCTGTAATAGAGATAGTGGAAGATGGGGTGACTGACTCCAGAAAAACCGGTCCCTTTCGTGAAATGGGCTCCAGAAAGAGCCTGGCCTCCCAGGTTATGTGTTGTTAGAAAAACCATTCTTCAAAATGAAATAACTCTACATCTGGACTTGGAATGCTAGGTTCTTTAATAGATCGCTTGCAGCTGAACAATTAACAAGGCTCGCATACTCGTACAGAACAGATTAAAACACTATTTACGAAGTATTGCCTGTCCAAAAGGAGAAAAGAAAGAAAAATATCGAGTACGTTGGTTTTGAATGTTTGAAGGTTATAATGGGTAGGACACAAAGAGCTCGGCCGGGTATTTCACAAGCGATTTGTTTAGTTAGGAATGAATCAAAATATTTCTGAGCACGTCCGAAAGTTGGGTTGAGCGTAAGCTGCTGAGCAGGCGAGGCGGGTGATACGATTGGGACTCTGAACGGGCGGAGTGCTGCCACCGATTTTGTTGCAGCACTGATGGTAAGAATAGCGATACACCAAGTTAAGGCAAAAGAAATTACGGACTTTCGGGGGTGTCAATTAACCGGCCAATTTTGGTCATCTGTGAGTTTTCGTAATCGATTTTCAACCCTATTTCGCAAGAAGGACCTGATGTTAGAGTGGGGCTCCGCTTTTAGAGGATAAAATAAGTAAATTACTGGCATCACATTGAACCAAGGCCTAATTTCTCTGTTCACTGCGTTGTTTGTCCTATCACTTTGTGCACAGAGAGATGAGCTTACGAGAAGTGGCCGGCCCCGTATTGCTCGTTCGACAGAGAATATCATTGCTATGGACATCTGAGAGAGTCCACAAACACCGATGAGACAACGATGCACACAATTTGGCATCAGCACACATTCATTGCTTCGAATTTTGGTGAAAGACTTGATGATGTTCCCTTATAAAGTGCAAACTGTTCACCAACAGGCAGCAGCCTGTTGACCGTCAAGTAAGGTTAACTTACTCCCATGCTCTGTTAAACGTAGTACCAGAAGAGGATGATATGTTATAAACCATAATGAGCGACGAAGCCTATTCCCACAAATGTGGGTCTCTGGTGCACGGAGAATCCTCATAAAATGCACCAAGAGCCATTGCATTCTCTTAAAGTGACTGTTTGGTGCGGCATTTACAGTGAAAAAGTGACTGACCCTTATTTTTTTGAGAACACCGACGGCACCACCGTAACCGTAACTGGTAAGCGCTACAGGCAGATGTTAAACAAGTTTTTTTTGCCGCAAATTACTCAATTAGGTCTCGAGCATTTTTGGTTCTAGTAGGATGGAGCAACCGATCATACAGCTCGGCCAACGACGGAGATTTTGAATCACCAATTTCCAGGCCGTGTGATCTCCCGTTTTAGCGATTTGAACTGCCCACACAGTTCGCCAGATCTGACGGCGCCAGACTTCTTCCTTTGCAGCATTTGAAGATCTCGCGTTTACCACAGCAAACAGGAAATCACCAATTTGAAGCGAGATGAATTGCAAGCAACCGTTAACTATATTCGTCCTGTGCAGGGCTGAAGTAATGCTTGCATACCCTCAGACCACCTGCTGTTTTGCCAGATATTATACATAAATATTTGCTCCTTATACTCCACTGAGCCCGAATGCTATCTGTGTTCTGTCGAAGACTTCAGTTATTAATGCGATCTAGGCCAATGAAGAGTTCATCCATAAAAACCGAAAGTTAAGTCGGCTTTGTTGTTTCAAAGGCTTTTTTATTACGTATTGCATGAAACTTCAACAACGTTTCATAAATTTGACATAATACATGACATGACATAAATTTGTACCCACATCCCAAAACCTATTTCAGAGCTTTCAAATGAATTATATTTTCTTGGTTGGGTGTTTTTTTAGGACACAACAAAGGCGAAAGATTCTCAGATATGTTATCCCACGTATCTGCATTGCGACCTTACAGGCCTCGGCGCTCTGTTGGACATTCCTGTGGCATGATTTGCACAAAGACTTGGGCTCTATCATCCTCAGCGAAAAAAAACACTTTTTTGGTTGAATGCCGTTATTAACAAGTAAAATTGTCACGTTTGGCCAAGGGAATAGCTGAAGGCAGTTATTGTATACAAAAAAATGTACTGCTGATATGCTTTTCATGTGTCTCTGGGCCGTACTTCTTACGAGATGAAGCCGGCGAGTTAGATGCAATCAATCGAGAGCTCTATCGCTCCATGTAACTTTCTTTTTTTTTTTATAAGTTGTAACTGGAAGACTTTTAGGACGTGGCCACTTATCACACAGCGCGTGACACAATCGACTTACTGAAGATGAAGTTCGATGATGGTCATATTGAAAACAATAGCGCTTTGGTAATTATAGGCCCCACTCATACTGCCACTCTGGTATATGCCAATAAGTGAAGAACCTCAGAGGTGAAATTTCTGAAATATCGTCCGAATTATGTGAAAAGGTCTTAGAAACTGGGTCAATTGCATCCCCTAATGCACGCGGAGCGCGTCTAATGAAGAACCCTCTATATACGATTCAGATACATTTTGAGATTTTAGAGCCGTCCTGATAAGATCTCTGGAAACGCATCCAAATTGATTAAGAAGACATGCAGATCTTTTGAAAGCCTCATCATCAATTTGAATATCGTCAGAGTTGATTTGCATGGAGTTGAATAATATTGCATCGTCGACTGTCTAGAAGTCTGCCGAATATTTTCATAGCATGCGACATTAGTTTCACCGATCTAAAGTTGTTTATAGAGTCGAAAAAGATAGCTCTCCCTCCACTTGCTATGCATTCGCTTGCCTCTCAACATTGTTTGAGCAGAATCATGAGCCATTTAAACACAGGATTTCCAATCGTTGGCCATACTTCGGAGGGTATGTAGTCCTGTCCGACTTAACGTCGGGGGTTCATTTTTTTCACCTTTCGGTTCCCGTGAAATCAGCCCAAAAACGCGTTAGGGTGATCTGTCCATCTATTGCGAATTTTTCTACGTAACCATGTATCCCTATCCAGCTTCAATCTATTTCGGCTAATACTCGTAAAAATATCAGCTCGTATACTTCGACGTTGCACTTCTTCTTGTCACCTGCTTATGTGTTGTGAGGGTACCACTTTTAATTCTCGACTCAGTGCTTCTAATGCTGTAAGTAGCTACCGTTTGTTTTTGTCTTTTCTTTGCAGCATTCAAGAGGTATGTACCTACTTTATCGACGTCACAAGTCCACGATTAAAAGACTTGCCTTTATACATACATTTGTCCTTGAAGATGTTCCGTATACCTTGTGCGGTTAGTTCCTCTTCTTCGTCCATGGCATTCTAGAGCAAATCTCGCACATTCAGCCTCTAGACCGGGCCCCATTCCTCAACTACAAAGGTAGTCAAAGAAGTACCCGATCAACAAAGAAAATACAAAAAATTTGGGAAAAAATATTTTTATTTCTCTACGTCTCCTTTTAGTTCAACACACTTTTACCAGCGATGTTCAATAGCTTCAATACCCTGTTTATAGTGAGAACCGTCCTCAGACACCGAGACATTTTTTCAAATTCGGAAATAGAAAATAGTCCGAGTGGGCTAAGTCTGACGAATAGGGTGCATGAGGAATCAGTTCGAACTTTAACTCATTGATTTTGGGCATCGCAATAACGGATGTGTGAACTGGCGTGTTTTCCTGATGAAAGAAAACATCTTTCAAATGCTGCAATAAGTTCACATAATACACGCCGTTGATTATTTTTCCTTTTCTTCCTTTTTGAAGATAATCGATGAAAATTATTCCACGCGCATCCCGAAAAACTGACGCTATGACCTTGCCTGCTGATGGAACTGACTTCGTCTTCTTAGAAGCCCATTCTCCCCTTTGAGTCCATTATTTTGACTGTTCCTTCGACACGAGTGTGAAATGATGAACCCATGTTTCATCCATGGTTATGACCCGAGGCAAAAGCTCGGCTTTATTGCTATAAAACTTCGCCAAACACTCGATTGAAGCGAGGTGTTTTGTTCCATTGTGAGTAACGCGGCACCCATCTTGCGCACAGCTTTCTCATGTCCAATTTTTCAGTCAACATTCGATGTACAGTGCTTTTCGAAATAGCTATCATATCTGCCAGTTCACGCACTTTCAATGGACGGTCATTCAATACCATTTTGTGGATTTTCTTCAACATTTCTGGTGAACTCACCTCATTTGGCCGATCACTGCGTTCTTCGTTTGGGAACTCGTACGGCCTCGCTCAGACTCTGCCACCCAATATTTTATTGTTGTAAACGAAGGAGCAGACTTCCCCAGAGCATAATCCAGTTCCGTTTTCCGATGATGACCAATTTTTTCCATATTTAAAAATTCATTGAGAGCATTCAATATTGATGGCTGCCGAACAAATACTAAACAACGTAACGTCGTCAAACTTCAAATTTAAGCTTTATAAGGTTGGTATTTTCTACAATAGCTATTCTTTTTAGACAACAACCGCCATCTATACGTCAGGTCGGGTACTTCTGGGACTACCTTCGTAAGTTGTTGCATTTTCATATCTCGTCTGAAGCCGGTTTTCAAAGAAGGTTTCTGCACGAACAAGCCAGTGATCAGAAATGTGCTCGAAGGTTTTCCGCAGTGCACCTGATGGGATGCGGAATTGAGAACAATAAAGGGCACCCGTTACTTCGACTTAAAGGCCCTTAGGACCATCATTTCAATTCTTTTGCTGCCAAATGGTCAAAGTATGTATTGTAATTTGTTGGATACAAAACAAATTCTTTGTTACTTAAAAGGTATAAGAACCAACTCTGGATTATATTTTAAAACTTTCTTGTTGATGCTGATATCCATACATAACTTTGCTCTTTGTGTTTGCTGTCTCTTCAATATTTGTTTCCCTTTCATTTTCCGTCCTTGCAAAGTTCTTGAAGAGAACTAAGTTCTACAAAACTTTCCACATACACAATTCCAGCTGCTGGTGACTAACTTCCACAGAAAGAAGGAACAAACTTCAACTGTTCTCGACCTCATTTCATTAAAAACCCGTTAATCACATCAAAGTAAATGCCAAACTATTTCCATTTCCCAGACAATATACCTCAATACGTCAGTTGGCAAAATATTGACAACTTTTGATGTTCACCTATCATCACTAGACATGTTTGTGACTGACATAGCCTCCATAATCACATCCCTATGCAGGAGTATCCATAGTATTGTATTTTATTCTCCTCACTTCATCAATGAGTTCCTCTGCAGTTGCATTGAATTGGGAATTTGCAGAATTCCAATGAAACAATTGGCATTGACATCTGAACCTTCTGATATACGAGTACGAGTATCTCTGGCGGGATGGAGTGTCCTTCCGTTGATTTATGAGCTCGAAAATTGAAATCCACGCAATCAATGGACGACTGGGGTTTCTAAATAATTTCCATGATGTATTAGGGTAGGAAATGTGCAAAAAAAAAAAAAAAAATAAATTCCAATGACAACAGGGCAGGGTGAATAATTTTGCTCTTCTGTTCTGTTCTGTTTCGCAGCTGGTCGGGATAGATAATGATTTTTTTTTTTTTTGTGTCGGTTTCCTATCAGGAATTTGAATTGGGTGGCTTTTTTCGGATACCAAAAATGAACATTGTCGGGTAAGTACCGCCATAAAGTATTGCACTTGTCAGTCAGAACGAAATTGAATAGATAAACATAGGTAATGAGCAGTTTGTTAGGGGATCAATGAATCCCATGACGGACCAGCAATCGATGTTCATTCTACACAGAGTTTGAGTTTGAAAATTTGACTGAGAAGTGAAAATTTACGAACTTTCCTAGTTTGAGACTTGCAACTCAGTTGAGGGAGCCTTCTTTTTTTTTTTGTGGATGGGGCAAACGATGCTAAGATTCTATTCATCAGGCTTATACTCTTCTGAAAAGTGAGTTGGTGTATACTCACCATAAAGTCACTTCCACCGGCTTCGAATAGCTCGGCCAGTTAGTCGTCAAACCCAGCACCCTTTTTAGATTTAAGCTTACATATTGCTATCCTTACTTAATTTTTTCAGGTGGATGGAAGTTTTGGCTATCATCATCTAAGTTAAAAGGTATATTCTGCCTGACGCCGGGATCTTGTTCTTTGTCGCCATTATACAGACTGCAGAAGAAGTTTTTCCATATTCTCAGCATCAACTGTGACTCTATTACAAGATTTCTATCTTCATCTCTACAGGTTTCTATACGGGTCTTATTGTGTTGACACGTTCTTTTTACCTCTTGGTAAAACTTCCCTATGTTGTCCCTGAAGTACAAACACTCAATATGTTCGATCGCGCGCTGCTCGTGCTCTTTTTTCTTCATCGTATTTTCTGACAGTAGTTCCTCTTTATTGTGGCGCTTGGGAGATCCACATTCGTACCTGCACTGTAACAAGGTAGTGATTTGAATCAATGTTGGCAGCCCAGAAGGTTCGGACATCCAAAGCACTTTAGACCTGCATTTAGTCTAGCGGAAAATTATTAACTTGATTTAGAGTTTCATAACCCGGAGACCATGTCTTCTGTGTGCTTGCTCTGGTGATATTCCGTCCCGCCACAAAGTCAATAAGCCTGAGTCAGTTACTAGACGTGGTGTTGTGTAGGCTATGGGTGTTTTCAAAAACGTCATACTAACAAAGAACTGCATTAGTTGCGTTCAAAAATGCAGCTTTTCTATAGATCTAACTTAGTCAAACTGTATTACCCTTGTGTTCATAAACGTCAATATATCGTCATTCTGCTGCACATTAATTATTTCATTTCAATTATGGTTACAGAAAAAGTTGGAAGATTTTAATACGGAATAGTTTTGGGTTTTTCGAAAACGTCATCGGCATCTAATTGCTTTTACAAAATGTTCTTAAACGCAAGCTTCGAAAGTCATTTGTTCTAAAACGACATTACAAATCACACTGCATTTGCAACATGTTCGATAATGCAGTGTTTGCAGGACAGATGTTCATAAACGTCATATGCAGAAAACAGCCAGTAATTTGCGCAGCGCAATAACATGCGTTCAAGATGATGGCTGAATCGGATTACTCAGATGAGTTTCTATCTCGTGAACAGTAAGCACATACGAGGGGCGTTCAATATATTCTCGGTATCTGGGTGAAGCTGTGGTTGTACATATAAATTGACTTATTTATCAAGTAATACTATTATTTTAGTGCATTCATGTAAAATTTCATATAAATGTGATTATTAATTCGCGTTTTATCTCTAGTTAAACAGAATCATAATGGCAACTGAGACGATGATGGTGAAAATTGAGCATGGCGCTGTAATTAAATTTCTCACTAAGCAAGGAAAAAGTCAAAAAACTATTCATGAAGAGATAGTGGCTGTTTACCAGGGTTCCGCACCTTCATTAGTGAGTTCAAGAGAGGCAGAGAGAACATTGAAGACGAGCCCCGCTCCGGCGCCCCGGCTACTGCTTGTACGGGAGAAAGCATCAAAGAAGTCGAAAAACTTGTTCTTGAGGATGCCCGAATGAAGGTCAAAATGATGGCAGAGATCACCAAGCTTTCAATTGGTACCATTCACACCATTCATCATGACCATCTTAACCTTTCAAAGGTCAGTGCAAGGTGGGTGCCACGAATGCTCACAGCGCCTCAGAAAAAAGTGAGAATCGCATGCTGTAGAGAGCTTTTGGAGATGTGTAGTGAGAACGCGGACGGTGTTATGGATCGAATTGTTACTGGGGACGAAACATGGGCCCACCACTATGACCCTGAAAGCAAACAAGAGTCCATGCAGTGGCATAAAAAAGGAACAGACCCCCCGAAGAAGTTCAAAGTCACTCCGTCTGCCGGGAAGCTCATGGCCACAGTTTTTTGGGACTCAAAGGGAATCTTGCTCATTGAGTACAAAAAAAAAGGTGAAACCATCAACGCCACATCCTACGCTTCCACTTTGCATAATTTGCGGGAGGAAATTAAAAAGAAAAGACGGGGTAAACTCGCAGCGGGTGTGTTGCTTCTTCATGACAACGCTCCTGTTCACACGGTGCGAGTTTCCAAGGCTGCTGCGCGAGATTGTGGTTCCGAAGAAATCCAACACCCACCCTATAGTCCAGACCTTGCCCCTAGTGATTATTTCCTGTTTCCGGATTTGAAAAAATGTCTTCGTGGAAAAAGATTTTCGGATGATGAAGAACTCAAGTCGGTATTTTGCAGAGAAAGAGGAAATTTATTTTTTTGAGGGTTTAAAAAAGCTTATCTCAAGATGTAACAAATGCATTGATGTTTAAATTGAATTTAAATTGAATTCGCATTTTCCTTCATATCGATACCGAGAATATATTGAACGCCCCTCGTAAATATCGATTATATTTATATGTTTCAACCAAATATTATTTGTATAGAACTCCATCACCTACTCCTACCCAAGTATGGATCGAGTCGATGGAACCGTGGACGTGAAAGTATGTAAAATTACTTATTATAATACAACACAAAACTGGGATGTGAATTCTGTTTTGAAAATGGAAAAAAATCAAAGAAGACGTTATGGAATAATGTAATGTTATTACTTGTATTCTCACAAACATTCTCCAATACAATTTTCTCAATAACTTTCGTTAAGGGCTCCAATTTGCTTTGTTTGAAAATGTCAAATGCGATTGAAGAATCAAATCATGCAGATGACAAAGATCAACGATATCAAATAACGTTTGCAAATTGATGTTTGCAACCCTTAAGTACTGCAATGACGATCAAATGACAATAAAGTGACATTTTCGAAAACAGCCTAAATAGCCATTTTCTTTTGAAAAAGCAAATCTAAGATTTAGTACTGACGTGTTCTTTTTGAATGCAAAATAAAATAACAATCGTACTAAGATATGTCTCCGTAGTGAATGCGTTCAAAAACACACGAAGAAATATCTGCGATTGTACTAACTTAGCAATGCTGATGTTTATGACCTCACTCTATGCATACCAACTGTTCTAACAAAGCTGTCCCCCTTCCCTATTCTGGCGTTAGAATCATCTAATACAAGTTTACGTTATACTTAGAGCATACTGCCGCATACATCTTGTCGAGGAGCCTATAGAAACATTCTTTGGTAGAGTTTTTCTTGTCTTCCATGGGATCATGAGCGGATATTAGGCTTATGTTAGCGAATTTAGCCTTGATGCGGATTGTCATATGATGCTCGCTCACATGACTTCTTGCTTAAGTCTGCGCGTATGACAAATTATATCTAAATAAGAGCTGTTTTTGTTCCCTATAGCAATAGTAGATATCACAGTTTTTCATCCTCCTTATACTCAGCCCATTCCATCGCACTTCCTGGATGGCACTCCGAAGATCGTTGTCCTTTAATCGTTTGCCAGAGTCGTCAAAAGTGAATCCGTTTTTTCCGAGGCGTCACGTTGATTTTTTTTTTATCACTTCCGTATATGACTGCAAGCCCCATGACGGCATACGTCAAGATCATGCTATTTGATTGTTGCGCTGCTGGTCTAATATAAGGTGCAGGGTAGCTTCCCGATCAAACGTCGTGCAGAGAATGAAACATACAGATGTCAACTACAATGTCATCAGATTAGTATCAAGAACAACATCAAGTTGAGGAGGAGTGTGATAATTAACAACTTGACTTGTTGTTTATTGATAAATGTTTTTCCTCTTGTTCTAATTTTCCGCATTTTCTTTATAAACAATTAACATATGATTATTTACTAACTAATTAATCCCAGAGATACTGCCTCTTTTACAGCTAATCTATCTGCATGAACTTATTTGCACTACTGAATTAATCAAATCGAAATCTGATTCCCATATCAAACAATACAGTGCGTCATTTATCAATAACCGTTATCTACATTGAAATATGTGTTATCTTATTGCAATCTTAAGCCAGATGTTACTTACATATCCCACAGAGTTCGATTTTCAAATGCCGAAATTCTGGCAAATGCTTCTTGAACGTCATATGCTCTTTTTGCCATTATAACGGCGCCCTAATTAAACGATTCACTTTACACTTTGTAAACAAATAAATAAAAACAAAATAAACAATAATTAGAAATATTACTCAAGTCACCCTCTCCCAAATTTTTCTAAACGCTAACTAAACAATAGCAAAAAGGTTAGCACAATGAGTAACCACAGTCGGTTATTACAAATAACATACATCCATAGATGACAAAGAAACTTTAATCTATCAAATTGAACCGATCGTTTGCACACATACACAGTGTCAATTTCAATGTTTTATGACATTTAAATAAGCAATCGTGCAATACAAACGCGCAGCAGAACATTTCGAAAGCTTTTCGTTGGAATCTATAAAAAAAATTGGAACAGATTGGCACATCAGTAGCTACACACGAAAAAATGCTTCATTTGAATGAATGCAATGTTGAGGGATGGTGAACGCTGAAATCTAAAACATTAGAATATTGTTGAAGTAGTAGGTTGACACAGGTAAAATTGTTTGTAAAGGGAGACCCGATAAGAACGATAGGAAAAAAAAATAAATAAAACAACAACGGAATGCGAAATTGTAGAAACTTGTCAAAACTAAAATTCTATAGACACGACGGATATCTAGATACATTATCCCTATTTCGTAATCTAAAAATATACTGAATTGTGCTGTTAAAAGCGACAGTAAGCTTTCTTTTGCTAATATAATTACAGCAAATTTCACAACCATAAATAAGAGTAGAAATCACTAAAGCTTTCGCGAGCATGACACGCGTTTTCATTGGTGTAAAATATTGGGCTGCCCAAAGTGTACGAAGTATGCCATAGGACCTACCGACGACATGATTTACGTGGTCGTCCCATGTGAGGTTACGATTAAAAATAACACCTAGGTTTTCAGTTTTTTCGACGTAAGCAATACGGGTATGGTTAAGTACCACATCAGGAAAGTATTGTAACTGAGATCTACAGATTTCCTCGAAACAACTAAACATTTTGATTTTTTGAGGCTTAAAAGTAGACCATTCTTTTGGGCCCAAAGTGCTACATTTCCAAGGTCATCTTTCACTCTAGTTACCCCGTCCACAATCAAGGTCCAAGAATTGAACCTTGGGGAACTCCCTTGCTAGTTGGAAGGGAGTCAGATAATTTTCCATTTATTTCGGCTACTTGTTTTCTACTAGTCAGGAAACAGAATAAAAGCTTTACTGCATCGAAAGAATAATTGTACAGTCGAAGGAGTTTATCGCACAAAACACGGTGATCCACAGTGTCGAATGTCTTTAAAAAGTTCAGCAGCACTAACAAACTTATACTACAGCTATCCATTGCTTGCCTTAAATCTTCGGTGACATTTATTAATGATGTCCTACAGATATGATTTTTACGAAAGCCAAACTGTTTACTAGGTGGAGCGAAAAGTAACCTCCTTGGGAATTAAAAATTTTAAATGTTTTTTTATGTTATTCAATATAGTCCTCTTTTAGTTTGATACACTTATTCCAGCGATTTTTCAACTTCTTGATCCCGTCCGAAAAGTAATTTTCCGGAAGGTCTGCAAAATACTCCTCCATGACGTCGATGATTTCCTCGTGTGAGCTGAATTTTTTATTGAAGAGCCATCTTTTGAGGTTTGGGAACAGATAATAGTCCGAGGGATCCAAATCCAGTTACCAATAGACGCCAAAAGTCCGCCCGATTCCGCATCAGGAAGTCCAAACACTCTTTCGAAGTGCTCTCGCCTTCGTGTTTTTGGTTATTCCCGGCACCCAGCGGCCGGATAACTTTTTCATATGCAGAATATTGCCCAAAATATGGCGTGTGCGCTTAGTACTAATCTTTGTGGTATCTGCTAGCTCGCGCACCTTCACTTTCCATTCAGCCAACACCATTTCATGTATTTTTTTGACATTGTCCTCTGTAACCGCATCGGAGGGCCTGCCGCTGCGGACTTGATCGGTAGTGGAGTTGTGACCACCACGAAACTCTCGAAACCAATATTTGACGGTGTAATCTGACGGAGCATTAGCCCCATAATATTTATCCAACTTTTCTTTTGTTTCCTTCGCCGTTTTGCCTCTTAAAAAATAATGTTTTATGAAAGAACGAAAATCGTTTTTGTCCATACTCAACATGATGACAAACACGTCAACAGCAATCAGCTGTCAAAAGTAAACTAAAGACAGTATCGCACTAAAATTTGGCGTGTCTGCCTAAATATGAACGGACTTCAAGGCACCATAACCTTTTTTGCAGTAGCAGCGCATTCTGGCGATCAAGGAGGCCACTTTTCACTCCATCTAGTACAAGTCAAGTTTTTGATGAAATTGCTAATTCGCTTTTGTAAAACTCTTTCAAACATGTTCGACAGAAGAGATAAGATAGAAATTGATCTGAATTCGTCCCCTCTTGCAGTTTTGGGAACAAGAAGAATTTTTACCAATTTCCACTGGTCAGCGTACTCTCGCATGGTAATGATGGTATTAAAAATATATGTTAAATAAGGAAGTACGACAGGCAAAATTATCTTTAGGAAATTTGGGTGGATTTAGTCAAGTCCAGTTGCATTTGATTTTATTGAAAGTAGGCTTTCGAATACATCAGAACTGTCTACTGCATTGAAACCAAAGCTGTTAGATTGTACAACATGATCAAAAGGGACCTCTGGAAATCTGGATTTTTTTTTTTTATAATCGGAGCGCGCTCAAGGGGTTTTTGTACCCTTAAAATGTTCGTACACAGCGCGGGCGAAGGAAATTTAGGGAGGAAGAAAAGACATGTACCGATGTACATTGTTTTTAAATTTTTGCAAGTTATAACGACCAGGAAACACAGATGTCGGTAGGGCATTCCATAAGCGAATTGTACGGCTTAGCAAAGAATCAAGATATTTTAGAGTACGTCCGAAAATGGGCTTGAGAGTATACTGATGAGCATTCCTAGGGAGACGGGTGTTACGGTTGAAAGTTTGAATGAGCGGAATTCTACTGGCGATTTCAATGGAGCACTGGTGGTGGAAATAGCGATAAAACAAAGTGAGACAGGAGACATTACGTCAGTGTTCGAGGCTGTCGGTTGATTGACTGATATTAGTATCACCAATGAGTTTTATCGCACGGTTTTGAATCTTATCTAGCAGGTGTAGAGATGTTTTAGGAGCACCTGATATGGGCATTGTACTCCAATTTTTGGCGACATCGAATATGTGGCTATTCCAACGTAAGTTGTCACTGACACACATACCGAGAATGAAAAGTTTATCGGTTTCGACGATGCAAGTGCCATTCATGGAAAATTGCTTTGTATTTGAATTTCGCTTTAATGACAGCAGACAGCATTGAGTTTTGGAAGAATTAAATTCCACTCGGTTGATATACTCGTAGTTATGCTGTTAATATCGAAATTTAATGAGCTTTGCATACGCTGCCGTTCCCGTTCTACAGCCGAAGAGCAGGGACGTGAGTCCGGGAAGCAGTATGAGAAGCGGACAGCACTGTTGTCAGCAAAGGAATACCATATATTGGAGTAGAAGCAGCAGACAAGAGATCGTTCACATCACCATTTATTTTGTGAATATCAGATTTGAAACCATCCAAAACAATTTGAATTGAACGTTCCGAAAGGTGATTCGATCCCAAAAGCACGATTTTCGACAAAAGAGCCTGATGCCAAACTCTGTCAAATGCCTTAGAAATATCAAGTGCAACTATCTTGCTTTCGCCAGAATAATGTACGCTTTGGTTCCACTTTTCGGTGAGACATGCCATCAAATCACCAGTGGACCTGTTGCTACGAAAATCATATTGCCGGTCATTGAGAAGTTTTCGTGTTTCGAGATATTTCATCTGCGTTTCCATGACCTTGGAAAGAAGGGACGTAAGTGCAATGGGTCTGTAGGAGGAGAGAGAAGAAGATTCGCCTTTTTTAGGGACGGGCTGGACAAATGCTGTTTTCCATCTGCTCGGAAAGAGTCCTAAAGAGTAGGATTGATGAAAAAGCTTACACAGTGGCTTTGCCAGCGTGGAAGAACACCTCTTCAGGAGGAGGGGAGATATACCATCTGGACCAGCGGATTTGTGAATGGTAAGATCTTTTAAAACTCTTGCTACTACACGAGTGCAAAAGTGGATTTGTCCCATTGAAGATTCGACGCACTCAAGTGTAGGCGGAGACAAAGCACAATTTGGAAGTGTTGAGCTAGCCGCAGAGTGTGCGGCAAGCAGATTGGCCTTGTCCAAAGAGCTGACAGCTGGAATGTCGTTGTAAATGAGCGTTGGGATGGAGGATGAGGCAGAATTTCTAATGTTTTTGACGAATGACCAAAAATTGTTACTGCCTTTGGGACATGGCAGTATTTTTTGCCTCAGGTTTTGGTCGTATTAGAATTTCACACGCTTGAGAAAGACGTTGCAGTCATTTCTAGCTCGTTTAAAATGTTGTTGAATTTGCCACTGTGACAAATTGTTGGTTAGATAATTTGCACCAATGTCATCATAAAATCGTTTGTCCTTTGCTTTGCTGATTGCTAAGCTACGTACATTCACCCAAAGCTCTCGGCCGCCTAGTGATGGACTAAGCTGATCAGAAAAAATGGGGGACTTAGCTCTTCCTATCTCTAAAACAACTTTATTTCGCAGATGGCAGTAATTTGATAGAAATTCATCAATTCGGAAACGTTTCCAGCGCTGGTCGGCTTGATCACGTTGTTGTATTAGCATTCGTATTTGTTAACTGAACCATGGTCGGTTAGTCGATCGGGATACTTTGGTTTTCAGGACGACATGTCTATTAAAGAGATTAACAACATCTTGCTTGAAAAAATCAACTTGTTCATTTGATGTAGTCATACGTAAATTGGCACCCCAACTTTATTAATACCTCGACAGTCTTCTTCAAGAAGTGCGGTGCCGATGTCTTTGACATCTCTGAATTGATAACAACTTTCGGATAAAGTGAAATTGAAATTGTAAGTCAAATAAATGATATCTTGCTTTGAGAAAGCGGGTGCTGAGAGTTGATCATACAAATGGACTTTTCCGTTGTCAGACACTGAATAAGTCGAGCAAGGTAGGAATGAAACGCCCAGAGAAGTGTGTCCGAGTTTTTAGTGAGTTTAATGTTTTTTTTAGAAAAAAGAAGTTTTAAAATCGTTTTTATTTTCTTAGGATTCAGATGCATCAATTTCCCTACCGACGTACTCAGAGAGTACAGGTACACACTGAAGCAGTTCCTTCATCAGAATCTTTTGGAATTGATAATGCAGCAAATCCAGCTTCAATTCCAATTGCCTCTGATGTAATTTATGCTTCAGTGTCACGAAAGCTGCTCACGCTTTCAAAATCTGACTACTACAAAGTAAAGTTGAAGGCGACTGAAGAGCGATTTCAGCAGCGGCAGCAGTTAAAAATTCAGGAGATGAAGGCTATAGAAAAGAGATTCAAAATAAAAAAAGAATTGATGGGAAAAATTTTAAAAAAATAAATAAAACTAAACTAATTTGAAGTTGTTTTTTTTTTACTAAATTATATATTGTTGACAGAGGTAATTGAAAGTCTTTCGCGACGATTATCAGGAATACTATTTTCAGGGCATAGCTAAACTAACCTAAATGGCAAACTTTCCAGATATTGGAAAATCAAAACCGGTTTTCTACTGATCGCCCCTATCCGTGTGATCCTGTCTGTGAATACGTGTAAATTGTCATCAATGGCAATTTCCCTCTCCTTTTATGCAAACCACGATCATTCTAATAAAAGAAAATGTCGTCTCCATTACACACATTCGTGCAAATCGCCCTCATTTTAGAAATTTTACTTGTAAATTGCTCTCCTTCTAGCAAATTTTGACAAAGGTATAGAGATACGGTGTGTCTGTGCAAAAGTTAAGGGTTTGCAAAAGTATTAGTAGAGTTTGACATCTAGTTAGTTTATCTACATATGTTTCAGGGTCAATATTGTGTTCGTGCTGTGACTTGTTTTCATTGGGGGTTGGTTCTTCATCCACATTGATGTTGTCAGCGTTAAGTATACATAAATTGTGTAAGATGCAGGGCACTAACAAAAAAATTTTTCATTGAATTCACGTTTCTTTGTTCAGTGAACTTGTTTATTCACCTGAATCTTCCCTTTAGCAACCCAAATGCATTTTCAACCGCCATTCTTGTAGATGAATGGATAAAGCGACCTGTAAACACTGAAATATGGTACTAGTAAACATGGCACTACTAAAACCCGCAGACGCTGAGACCAATTCACTCCAAAATAGATGGTAGACTGTGAAAACACTCGAAAAATTATTTCCAAACATCAGTATTTGGAATGTTCGCCATTTTTTCAAGATTATTTTGCGTGCGCACTCGATGAAATTCACTGATAAAATGGCTTGCTCGAGTAAATGTTGACAAATGAGAGCGCAGACACTCAAACATAGTATCAGCAACACAAAATTCCGCCCTCAAAAATTAAACCACTTTTGATTTTAGTGAGACCAAATTCTGATGTTTGTGAGACCAAAAAATTGGTACGCGTACCAGCCCGCAGACGATCAACATCAACTAAAACTTGGTTTGTTTTAAATGTTTACTAGTACCAGGTTTTAGCGTTTACAGGGCGCTTAAAATTAAATGATCTTTGCTGATCATTCAATTGACCGTAGTCCTTGAAAGGTGGTACTATCCACTTTGAGGCGGCGTAAGCTGAAAGTATTCGATGGAAACATCCGATTGTAATCGGTTTACACTTTGTGATTTAAATTAGATCTCTAAGACTCTGCTATCGTGTAAAGATCCAGGATCACCAAAATATACCATATGCTGATGAATTTCTTGTCGTCGTCAACCACTGCTTGCAAAATGATAGTGAAGTTTTGCCTTCGGTTGTAATAACACTCTTTGTTTTGTTTGGGAGCTGCAATTTTTATGTGTGTGCAGTCAATGGCATCAATTATACCCGGTATTTTATTTTTTTTTTTTGGCTTCGAATTTCCTACTGTTTTGTTCGATTGCATCTCCTTGAGGGCACTTGATATATTGGGGTCCTATTGCAACAAACCGGCTGGATACACGTTCAACTATAGACCATAATAACGGAAGAGGAAAAAACAACACCTTATATAACCGGTCACCAAAGCAATTCCCAAAACGCACATCTGTCCAGCGTTGCAAGAACAGTCAGAGACCAAATAAAAAATAGTTTTAATTCAGTTTATTAACACAAAAAATTTATAAATCAATTCATAAAAACAAAAAAAAATTAATTCATAACAATAAAACAAAAGAAATGAATTCATATGTATATTACATGTGGGTATTTGTACTTCACTGTTAATACTTAAATAATTAAAAAATTAAATAAAAAATATTGCATAAATACCTAAGGTACTCTTGAAAATAAATATACTTCATTTGACTTAATACTAATTATGGTATACCACATCACATTTTTCGTTCTCTAGTCTCTTTTAGTTCCAATATCCTTTTTTCAGTTCAATTTTCGTTATTTCACGTTTCGACTTTTCAATTTCATTTTTAACTTTGAAATCAAATTTGCTTTTGGAAAGTTTACATATATTTTGTTTTAGGTCATATTCTTTTCTTTGCTACCTAGAAATGCTCTTTAAATTAGTATTAATTTCTTGCAATAATTTTAAAGAGTTTTCCTGATAACTTATTTGATTTGGCACCTGCTTCTCCAAAAGACAATTTTTCTTTTTTGAAGACTGGCGTTGAACCGGGTCGTTATTTTCTCGGCTATCAGAAAAAATTGGATAAACGGCATCGCCCATTTGAACCTCATCTGTAGCGTTTAAAACTTCTGGTTCGTTGTCCGAAATTGGCTCAGCCATAACTCCAAATGTTTGAGCGCCGCTTATACCACTTATAGCAGAATTCAAGTCCAGCAACTGAATTACCTTTTCATCATTTGCTGTGAATGAAAACCATTTGCTGGGGCCGCCACCTGTTCCAGAAATATTGGACCTGTTCTTCCGGAGTTTTGTCCTGATGTAGTTTTTGTAATCCGACCAGACCTTTAATTTTTTTTTTGTTTTTATTTTAATTGTTCTCAGAGGTATTAAGCACTCCACTTACTTTTTTAGATCCATTGCCATTACGTATTGGTGGTCCTTCCGAATTTAATTCGGTTGCTAGTAGATGCCATAGGGCAGCTGATGTTTTTTTGGCGTCTGCCGTTTTTAAATATCCTTTGGATAATTGCGGATGCTGGCCCATAAAATCAACCAGCAACTCGAACTGCCTTATTTTGGTATACGATGTTTTGCTTGCTTCCCTGAAACAATAGAAATAAGTATTTTTGCTAACATCCAAAGTAATTTTCACCGACACTTGCACCCTTTCGCAAACAAAACATCAATCGAATAAAAAATCCGAAAATCGAACGACTTTGACACAATGAATCGAATTGTTTTCCGATGTTCGAAAAAGACAGAATTTGAAATCCGAATATCGAAATTCTCAATACTACGTTCATTTATTCAAATTCGAGTGATTTGATATTAGAATCGAAATACAGAGTAACTCCCCAGACTGAAGATTTTGCTATTCTAATTAAGTTTCCTCGTTGTCTAAATGTCACAGTGTTCGAAATATACCACAGTATATTTCTTTGATGGCTTCAATTTTTGCTTTGCCTCCATGATTCGATTTTGATTTGAAGAAATCCGAAAGAGAATATTTAGCTGAAATGAAATTGATCAGCGTCTTATAACAAACAAATGCAACAAATAGATTACTAACCTATTAATTGCTCCACTGTTGACCGTTTCAATCTCAAATGTGTTTTCAAATCGGAATTACTCTAGGCCATGAAATTGGTAACGCTGGCATGCGTCTCCTCAGTTGCTGAAGAATCATCGGAGCTCTCAATTTCGGAAGTTGAAGAGCTTTCTTCACTGCTTGATGCTGAGTCGAAGAACCACAACAAGAACTGCAATAAACAAACTGATGATTATAAGAAAATGTGGAATAAATATAAACTTTTGAGATAATATTTTGACATCTACTAATGGCACGGGTACCAACTTTGAAATATAGATTGAAAGTGAGTGTGCAAGTGAGTAAAGCGTTTTATTGGGGTTCGATTGCTGAGCTGCGTAGACACTTACCAATAAAATACAGCTAATAGGAAACCTTTTTTTTTGTCATAGGACTACTGTCGACTATCAGAAATTAGTTGTAGCAGGCTTTTACTATTACAATTTAAAGTTTCTATCAATATGTTCCATCCGATCATTGATGGAATCTAATCACTCAACAACGTGAACGGTAATTTGCCCTCTAGTTCGAAGACGAATGCAAACATGCAAAGCTGGAAAAACAATGGAACAGAAGAGAAAGAGACGTACTCTCGAGCTTTACGAGCAGTTGAAAAGGGAAGAAGATAGGCTCCTCAGAATAAACTACAGAAATCTGCAGGAATGGAGAAAGAAAGCGCATGGTAGCACCACAGTGGATGCTGAAAATCTGGAAAGATTATTATTATATAGGGTAACCAATTAGCAATGATAGTTTTTCCAATTGCTATGTTTCAACAGCTGTCAAAGTTGCCAATGCCAACCAGTTGTCAAAATATTCAGTAAGGTTTGCCATTTCTTCATGCATCGTTTTACGCTTGCCGAACGCGCGGAAATTATTCATAAATATGTATTATCGAAATTCTGGCTTAGTTGTAAATGCGCAGCGTGAATTTCGTCGTGAGGTCGGTCGTCATCATGACTTCAATCGCACCGTTGAAAAATTTGGGCTTGAGTACACTCACTCTTTTGGATCTTCGGCGCCGATTAGCTGAATTGGGCATCACCAGAGAGTCAAATCGGCTTATTTTGCGATTGGATTTGGGCCTACATCCATATAGGATTGTGCTGGCGCAAGAATTGAAGCCGGACAACCGTAGACAACACCGTGAGTTCGCTAATTGGGCGCTGAAAATGTTGGCCGGAGATCCGGATTTTGGCCAAAAAATCAACTTCTCAGACAAAGTCCATTTTTGGATCAGAGGTTATGTTAACAAGCAAAATTGCCGTTATTGGAGCGAACACAATCCACAAGTGTTCGACCAAGCATCAACGCGTCCATAAAGATTGACTCTGTGGTGCGGTTTATGGCATGGCGGCATCACCGGACCTTATTTGTTTCGAACTGAGGAAGGAGACAACGTTACCGTCGATGATCTCAGGTATAGTGCGATGTTAACCGACTTTCTGTGGTCAGAGCTCGACAAAATAGATATATTCGAGCTGTGGTTTCAACAAGATGTGCCATACAAGCGACGCAATGCTCGAAGTTGTGAAGGGGAAATTTGGCGACTGGCTTTCACGGCGAGCGTTCAGCAATTGGCCACCGCGATCATGCTATTTGACAACACTCGATTATTTTATCTGGGGCTATGTCAAGTCTTTAGTCTACGCTAACAAGCTAATCACTTTAAACGGTCTCCAGGCCAACATTCGACAGGCTATTGTCGAAATAACGCCGCACATATTGGACCGAGTCATCAAAAATTGGACCGACTGCTTGAAGCACTGCCAACGAAGCCGATGCGGCCATTTGAATGACGTACTATTCCACACTTAATGGCATGAACGTACCTTCAAAATAAAGCCAGAATCAATTTTAAATCTCACACCGTTGTTGCTTAATTTAAATTTTTTTTCCTATCGTTATTACCTGGTCACCCTCTATTATTATATTATCTCTACCAAGCTCATTTAACTCGGTAGAATGACAATGAAGAATGTACGCTGCGCTGTCAAAGTGAGTAATAACAAAACGGAGGCATTCAATGCAGAAAAGTACTTATATGACCATGCGTTGTTACATGATTGTTTCAACTCGGTTCTTTAAAGAATTGTGCGAAACTCGCAAGTTAACTCCAGAGGGACCATCTTTCAAAAGTCTGTTCAGTTTGACATTCCTATTATATGTATAATAGAAAGAACACACAGCAATCAATTGAGCGTTGGCGGCTATTGAATCGGAAACGGCAAGGATGAGCTTAGCGGTCAACTGAGAAAAAACAAAGCAAATGCTGTCAACAAAGAGTATCGCACAATATCGACTTCTACAACAAAACGTTACGATAAGCATCTACAATTTTGAAATTGTAAGGGACTCTACCTCAGCTCCTGCTATCAACTCCGACAACGACACCAACGCGAAAATCATCCGAACAATCAGTCTTGCTAATCGGTGCTTCTTTGGACCAAAAGGGTATTTTACAAGATACAGATCATCGCAGTCCTGCCTTACGGCGCAGAAAGCGGATGAAAATGAGAAGGGTTCTTCGGTTCGTTTTCGGTTCCGTTTCCATCAATGGGGAGTGGAAAATACGTTTTAACAGCGAATTACCCGGATCAGAAAAATTTCGATTTTAGGTGGTGAATACAAATGGAAGCTAACCTCAGCCATCTAAGTAAGTAAATAGGTAAGTAAAACGATTCAAACCATACAATATAATATAAAATATGTACCTGCCCAGCTACAGAGGTCTACAGATATTATTCTACCTTCGCTAGAAAATATTATGAGGAGCTGTGTAGAACTGATCCACATTCCACTGTCATGGAGAGAAGTCAATGTAGTTTTCATTCCCAAAGCCGGAAAATGTTCTCATGTTGTCCCAAAGGACCTCAGACCTATAAGTCTACCATTTTTCCTTTTGAAAACTCTAAAATGACTGATTGATATCCATATACGAGCAAACATTCTGTCAACGGCTCAACATGCCTACCGTAAAGGAAAGTCGGTGGAAACGAATCTGCATTCACTGACTAGCCACATCGAACGATCTCGACAATATCGAGAGTACATAATGGTTGCTTTCCTGAACAGACAGGTTGCTTTTAACAACGTCAACACATCCGCAATCACGACTGCGTTGTCAACTCTGCAGGTAGACGACTCGCTTGGGGAGTTGATCAGTCTTATGCTAAACAGCAGGATAATCAACTCCAAACTGGGTGGGGCTTCTGCTAAAAGATGTGTCAGCAGAGGTACGCCGCAAGGCGTTGTCCTCTCTCTCCTCCTATGGAACTTAGTGGTTAATAAACTGCTGATATAGCGGTAGCGGTGGTAGCGGGGTGATTGCCTATGCGGATTACCATTGCCATTAAAGAACCCTTCACCTAAATCCCAACAGATAAACCCGTTGGCCAGATCGCTGCGGATTGGGAGTAAACCCCCATAAAACTGATCTTGTCCTCCTTTCCAGGAAATACAAAATTCCAATTATAGGCCCTCCCTCAATAAACGGTACCAGTTTAGTCTTTTCCGATACAGCAAACTATTTGGGTCTCATTTTTGGCAGGACACTAAACTGGAAACCATTCAAGAAAGACTCAATGAAGCTGTGGCTGCGACTGCAGCTATTCGCATTAAAGCGACTACACAGTGGACAAATAATTCATTTGACCACGCTAACATTCTTAATACATTAGGAATCCTCACAGAGAACGTCGATTACACCATACCTGCGCTTTGGTTTGACAAAGACTTCCATGTAAGCTTCCCCTATAGATCCTTCTGGGAGAAAGATGCTTTCATCGAGGACAAGCCAATCCATTTCTACACAGATGGATCTAAAATCGATAGTGGGGTTGGTGGCGGTGTTTCCAAATCACTGTAGCGTGTTCCAGGCGGAAATTTTGGCGAAAAAAAAAAGTTCTGTTCTGGCTGAAGAAAAACGTGATATCTGCATCTTTTCGGATGCTGCTATCAAGTCACTAAATTCGAAAACCGCCCTTGAATGCCGATCATCTCTTATGGAGATGGCAGAACAGTTCAACTTTCACCTTTGCTGGGTGTCGGGCCACAGGAACATTCCAGGAAACTGTAGGGCCAATGAACTCGCCAAAATTGGAACCACTCTACCTATTCTACCGGAAAAGGGTAGCATATAAGCCAATAAAAAAAACAAACCATATGTGGAGTGTTGGACCAACATGTCTAGCGACTAAACAGATCTGGCCAAAGCTAGATTCGAATCGATCTAAGAGTCTGATTCTTCTAAATAGGAAGCATCTCAGCGCCATCATAGGTGTCATCACTGGGCTCTGCCTCATAGGCGAGCACGCAAGACGGCTTCGCGCCTTTACAAATGATTTCTGTAGAAGCTGCATAGACGAAGAGGAAGAGGAAACAATCCTCCACCTTCTGTACATGTCCAGCTCTCTCCCAGAGAAGAAAACTTCCCTTAGCAGCTTTCTTCTACAATGACTTAAGCAATCTAAAAAATATAGACGTAAACAGTCTCCTATGCTTCATCTTAAGCTCAAACTGGCTCCATTAGTAAGACGATCATAGATCCACGTAGCTTCACAATAGGCCTAAGTGTGTTGGTGTTTCCAACAGCCACTCTTACCTACCTTACCTACCTAAGTAAAACGACATTAGGTAGTTAATTAAAAACAGTTTATTTTGTGTTGTAAATATTAAACATTACATTACAAACAACAGAAAAACATTTTAAAAAAATACATTTGATAAGAATATTTTTGCATCCGCAATTTGTGAAGAATTTGAGTCTCGGTTAATTATAAGGCACTTATTCTTATTTGGAATTCAATCGCAGTTCGTTTCTTATGAGGTAACTTAAATTTGATTATTATATTAAAGATTTAACTGGTCATATTTGTTGGGTCAGTTTGAAATATCCATTGTAATTTTCTGTGGTTTTCATACATATGTACATTATATTTATGTTGTGATTTAATTTTTTTGATTTAAATTATTATAAAAACAGTTCGAGTTACCCTAGATTGTACGGCTGACCTTTTTTTAAAAAAATATCAATATCTTCTAACAAGTAATATATCCGTTTTAAATTTAGCATCTTTCGGTCGATCCTTCTGATTTCATTATGTGATATGCGTTGCAATTCTAGTTGTATCAAATCATATTAGCTTTATGTAGTGCAAGGGTGTGGATTAACATAAGAATGATATAACTTGCAGCCTGGAGACATCAGTCAATTTGGCAAATTTCGTAAAAGCCATTACAGACATCGCATCGATGTTTTTTAGCTGAATCACTCCTACTCGACATCTGTTTGTAGTGCGACTGAAGCAATTCAAATATTTTTTTTATCTTTGCATCAAGTTCCTTACATGAAAAATCAATTAATTCCTTTTTACATTTTTCGTATAAGTCCCAGAGAACTTTCTCAAAGTATAATTTTGTCTTTATAAAAGATTCCAATCTTTTACCATATTCCTGTATGAACTCTTTGGTCTTCTGTATGAGTAATTTTGTAATTTCCTCACCCATATGCTTGATTATATGCTGCAAGCAATTTTGAAAGTTATCTTTATCCAAAATTAATTTTTCACTTATATTGAGAGCAAGTCGACAGTATTGCGTTAGTTTGTCACTATTTTCAAGAAAGGCTGACTGAGTTAATAAATTAAGAGTCTCCCGATTGGATATTGTCTGATGCGATTCAGGAATAGGTTTCGTTACTTTTCCTAGCACGTCTTGACCTTTACCGAGCGTAATACTATCTCGAAGAGTGGATGTTTTGATGGAAATTTCATCGTTTAAAACTATTTGACCATCTTTGCCGGGTGTGAAACGAATACCTTCTTTGTTCAAATTCTTATTAATTTTATTTAAATCGTTTAGATATTGTTTATCCGGAACTTCATTCATCAAACGTATAACATCTGCTTTTCCTCTGCTTGCACCCTGAGTTCGAACAGCTTCTTTGGTCAATTTTTCAAACATCTTTCTGATTAAAGAAAAGAAACAAGAATTGTAATATTTGTAAAAAAAAAAAATCAATTTTTAAATCTACCTTTGTCTTCTGCTTAGTTCAGTTTGGTATGCATTAATTTTTGTATCTTGCGCTTGTGCAACAATTTTCGAAGCCAGTCGAAAATTGTAAACTGAATGAGTAAAAATAGCTAATGATGCTGCCAGTTGTACAACTTCGATTTTATCTAATTTCTTTTCGTCAGAGTATTTCTATAGATTTAAAAATTAAAAAAGAATGTAAATTAGAAAGAAGTGTACATTTGAAATACAGTGGAGAGCCGATTAACCGGGGTCCAATTAACCGAAAGACCCAATCAACCGGGATATTTTAAAAAAAAATTTCTCTCCCATTGGAATTCGATTAACCGGAAAAGCTAAAATTAAGTCAAAACAAAAACAAAACACAATCGTATTACATGTTCTTTCGTGCAGATTATTCGCAATCACATACATACATACATAGATTGGTTTCTGTGCGTTATTGATGTAACTGTAACTATTATTCCAAGAAAAAAATATCGCTTTTACGCTGCTGAATCTTGTTAGTTTCATCATTTTGTTCCCGATAGTTTTGCAGGGCGCATCATTTAAATTGAATTGTAAAGGTGGTGAAGTTTACTTTAGCTTGATGGCATCCTCATCAAGATTAGTAAAAAGGCAAAGAAAGTCAGCAAAGATTCAGAGGAATTCCACTTTCTGGCATGTGGAGTTGGGTCAAAACTCTGAATGTTTGTGGCTGAAAAATTTCAAGGACCGTCATGGGATTCATTGTCTTAAAAGTTCAGGTGAAAAAGAATCAGCTGATTAATAAAAAACGAAAATTTGACAAGCGAGCAAATATACAATGCGGATGAGACAAGCCTTTTTTGAGGGGTGCTTACCACGAAATACTTTGGCTTGTAAAGAAGAACATGTTGTAGAGGGCTATAAAGATTCAAAGGAACGACTTACTGTGCTAGTTTGCTCTAATGCTACAGGGACTCACAAATGTAAGTTTATGGTAATTGGTAAGTCTTCGCCAAGGAGTACTCAAAAATGTGAGAGAGCTACCTGTCATGTCATATATAAGGCCGACAAGAGGGCTTGGGTAACGCAAACAATTTTTCTGGAGTGGTTCAACCAAAACTTTATAACCGAAGTCAAAGAGCATTTGGAAAATATCAACCTTGGAAAAGACTGTAAAGTTCTTTTACTATTGAATAACTGCGCAGCTCACCCGGATGTAGACGAGTTTAAGAGACATAATTCCATTGTGAGATATCTGCCACCAAACTGCACATCTTTGATCCAGCCAATGGATCAGGGTGTCGTAAGGAGTTTAAAGAGTCATTATCGCAAACATATTGTACAAAAATTAGTGAGATCGGAAAGTCGTCAAGAATTTTCTAAGTCATTCAACACCAAGTCTGCAATATGGACTATCGCATCATCTTGGAATTGCGTTATTTCCCACGTTTTGAAAAATATTTGGCATAATTTAATTTGCCCTGAAGTTGAAGTAACAGGTACATTGCATACGCTTTAATGCACTACTTATAGGAGTCATTTTATAATGTCTACATTTCTATTAATTTTATTAGCTCAAGTTGAAGATGACCCTGACGAAGTAGCGGAAATTATGGAAGCTGCGGAGGATTTTAATGAAGAAGAAATTAGAAATTGGCTGGACTGTGATGTGAATGATCTAACATTTGCTACTCTCTCTCTGAAACTGATATCGTTGATATAATGAATCTGAGCCGGATGTATCAAATTCTGATTAGCCTCAGATGAGGCTATTAAGTCAAGCAATACCCTTTTGGACTTTTTAAAAGGCTTTGACTCGCTTACAGTATCACAACAAGATAAAATACAAGTCTATCGCGTCAGAGAAAGCCTGATTTAGGAAAAAAACCGAGTTAAATGTAAAAAACAGTCAACAATCAGCGAATTTTTTAAGATCTCTCGCATTTAGTTGTTTATGCGTATACCCATGTACATATGTATTTATAACTTTTACGTGTATATTGTATATATTGTTGTTAATGAATTTTATTTATTTTAATTTAGTTTTTTCTCCATGAATTTTATTTATTTCTGTTTCGTTTTTGCCTTATTGACATAATAAATAAGTTTTTGCTGACTTTAATTAATTTTTTATTTTATAGAAAGAAATTCGTTTGTCCGGGTTTTTCGATTTTCCGTGATGAGCTCGGTCCCGAGCATCCCGGTTAATCGGCTATCCACTGTAATAGAAAAATTTGTATTTCTTTGATAGACCTTACCAAAATGATATCTATTATTCCATTTGCAACTCCACTTCCAGATAGCAACATTGTAGAAATATTCATTCCATTAACTACTGACTGTCGAATCTAAGAATAATTTAGAAATATATATATGTGTATTATTATTATTAAAAACTTAAAATCGTAATGAAAACGTTGCAATTTTTAGAGCGTCTACATGGTGCAGAGATATCTGTATATTTCGTTCAGTTTTGTGTGATATCGTCATGGAGGAGGTACTACTCTGGTCAATGGTCAATTTTGGCAAGCTGTCTTGTAAAAAAAAAAAGATTGGAACGTCTGAGAAGTACCCGGCGTTCATAGTGGTAGCGGAAGTGGCTTCTAAAAAGGCAGCACTTTTCTCATATTAGATTACTGCGTGAATTACGTGATGAACCTAATGATTGGCCGAACTACTTGAGAATGGACATAGACACGTATACTTATTTATTGGAATTAGTGACACCGCATATCATCAAAGAAAATACTTGTATGAGAATACCAATATCACCCCATGAAAGGCTAACAGGAACTTTAAGATTTTTCGCAACTAGCAGAAGTTACAAAAGACCTAGAACTCACAACAATTATATCGAAACAATCGTTAAGTGAAATCATTCCCGAAACATGTACAGCTATCTTCAAGGTGCTGAAGAATGAATACTTGAAGGTAAGTAATAATGCTATTGTCTATAAAAGAGTTATATTTATATGAACCTTAAAAGTAACATCAGTGTTCCACAAAAGTTAGGCTAAGCAGGATGAAAATGCATGGAAGTACTTCAGTATGGTTGACATGTTGATACGTAGTTTGCAGCGGAAGAGTGGACAAGGACCTGATGGGCGTGTGTCTGTTAATCTTGTTCACCTTGTCCAATTGTTTCATACTCTTAATGCGTTTGAGTGGTTCTAGGACGTAGTTATGTGGCATATTCTGCGACTGCTGCGAGAAGGAGTGGTATTGTCCAACTTGTGAAGAAAGAGTACGTCGCATTCTCAATATCAACAATTTGAAAATTTCTGATAAGCGTACCCAACTCCGCTTCGAATAAAACGTCGGAAATTAATTTCTGAGCGATTGCGTTCTATAAACTAGGGACGTCTCTGAGTTTATTAGCCACATGTTTTCCAAACACCTGAAAAGCATTCTCTGCCTGTAGCGACTCCAATTTATTACGGGACATCTTCCACTGGAAATTTACAATTATCGATTTTTACAATTGGAAATATACAATTACATAAACAATTATCGATCTCTGTAATTTTCATTTTTTTTGGTTTTTTGTTGTTGCAGTTTATTTATTTTATTTGCTTTTAATTTATTTTATGTTTCAGTTTCCCAAGACTGAAGAGAAGTGGCTGGAAGTTGCAGCTGAGTTTGAAAGAATGTGACAGTTCCCTCATTGTTTAGGGTCAATTGACGGAAAACATATTAGAATTGTGCCATCTAAAGGAAGTGAGTCCTATTATTTTAGGCACAAATGGTAGGATCTCAGGTGGAGGGGTCATAAATAACACTCGTTAACAACGAGTTTAGAATTCCACAACCCCGGTGCATTGGAAGTTCAAATAGAGTTTTAGTGGGTGATGAAGCCTTTGCTACGCGGCGAGAACTTCTTAAACCGTATCGGCGAGAAACGTTAACAAAGGAGCGAAGAATTTTCAATTACCGCCTATCTAGGGCGAGGCGTGTTGTTGAAAACACCTTCGGAATTTTGGCTTCGCCATTTCGTATTTTCCACACAAGTATTAATTTGAAGATGGACAACGTCGATACTGTAGTTCTTGCGTGTTGCGCTTTACACAACTTTTTGCACAGAATGTCCACCCGAAACTACACCCCTCCTGAAAGTACGGATCGGGAAAATATTTCGGAATGTACTGTTGAATTAGGCGAAAGATGTGATCCAGAATTATTACACAACCTACAGCGTGGAACAAGATCTATTCAATGGTACTTTAACAATGAGGGGTCTGTTCTTTGGCTAGCAAAATGTATAACTTTAAACAATGAATGGTATATTTAAATAAATCAATAAAGTGATTACATAAAGGAAAATTTTTTTTCTTACCTGTTCTAGTGCTTCGTCAACTGCAGACTCTTCATTTTCAGCAATGGTATAGGAAATGTAACAAAGCAAAATACCACAGAGATGGCTTGTAGATTTCGTCTTCTCCATCCCCAGATCGAATAGATTTATTAACTTTCGCCAATTCTTTACGGTAAACACTTCTCAAAGGATTAATTTTTTTACAACTGTTTCTCTGTTTGCGGTTGCATCAATTTCTTTGAATTTTTTCACTAAACTCTCATAAGCCTCCCCTTTTTATCCCTGTCACTATACTCCTTTGATTTGACACGCCAAATGCATGGGACACTTTCGTATAATGCAATAAATTCTGTGAGAAACTCCCGAGATCATTGCCGAAGGTCAGCCATTGTCGCCTGACGAATTGAAACTGAGGAACAAAATGAATCGGAAAACGGAGCTACCGTCTACATGCGCCGACTTGTCCACACAGGTCACGGATATCTATGCTCTCTAGCTCAGTTATCGCTGCAACTGTACCGTCTTCGCGCCGGATTCAAAATTGCCGGCCTGAACTCAAAAATTAACAGAGATATCCTTAAATTAAAGTCGATTGAGCTAAAGGGGCAAGGACAGAATAGACGCGAGGCCCAGGAACGTATTTAAGGGGGTGGCATATTGAACGTGTGTTGTTCGCATCATTTTTGTTATTAGTTCATAGTGACCATAATTTGTGTGATCAGTTTCAATCTGGATGGGCGGCATGAATCTTAGATGTTTCCAGCCAATATCTGATCTATGAAAAGTACATCAGCGGCATTGCTCTATTTCATAGATTGTGAAATATGAAACAAATAAATCAATTTTGGACAGCTTCGATCCTTTGAATAGAGTGACCCTACTTGGCTGGAATACTCAAGGAGAAATGCCTTACAAAAGTAATGTACAGGAACTTTATAACAAGAGTTTGAGAATTCTTTCGGCCAGCTCTTTATAAAACCACGAGCACAATCATAGCTTCATCAATAATATGTCAATATGCAAGTGCAAATTAAGTTCTCTGCCACAAATTATACCCAAATCTCGTACTTCAATAGTGAAAGGAAGAAGTGGGCAAAACCGCATCATCACCTTCACATGGTGCCTGTTGAATAGCTAACTAATAGTAAACCAACGATGAGCGTATGCTTAGTCTGACTGTATATGCAATGCTGAGCAATTGGAACAGCGCAACTTCAGGCGACCAAAATCCAGCACGCATGTGTCAGACGAGGCATTTTTTGCTTGCCTGATGAACAAGTGCCCTTACACGTCTAACAAGAAGTTCTTAGAAGTTCTTGGACGTCTGACCCTTCCGGGCAGACAGCATTGATTCGGATCACTGCCTTTTTTCAGTCGAAGTACAAATGCGGATTTCCCAAGAACAAAAAAGAACTACTGTGAGAAGATAGAAGAAAATCTTTAATCGGAAGAGACCGCCAACATTTTTAGCCAACGGGTATCCCGAGATCTCTTAACAACACCTATGCCGCAGCTTCAAGTACCGAAAACCAGTGGTAGCGCTGCTAATGTGCTATCAGAGACGTTGCAACTGATGTGCAGGGTGTCACCCGACCACCATCAAGAAATTCCTGGTTTAATGAAGAATGCCGGTAAGCACATACAGTTAAGCAAGAGGGGTATAAAACGGCGCTGCAACGAAGGACAAGAGCCGTTCCTGAGCCCTACGAGTAGGGGACATCACGCAAACCTCGGCTCATCCAGTAGAAGAATTAAGAACAAGAAAAGCGCAGGGTCAAAGAGCTGAGAGCTTATACTCCAGGAACAAAGTAGGGAAAATTTACCAACTGGTAAGAGGCAACAAGACTCGTACAAAAACCTGAAGTGACCTAGTTGTACAGTCACAGTCGGTGCTGAGGATATGGGAAAACTTGTTCTACAAACTGTTAAACGTGAGTACAACTCAAATTCTTCTGCCAGGCAGAATGAACCATTCGGTGAAAGTCAAGAGATCCGTCCTCCCGACCAAAATAAAGTGGGAATAACAATATTCAACCCGAGCTATTTAGGGCAGCGGGAATATCTTATCTGCCGGCATTTGAAGAAGAAGATTCAACGGCGAACTGTACGGCCAAGTTGATCTAGTCAGAAAACTGCATGTCAGTCGCCTGGACATGGTGACATGGCTCCAGCCCAAAGAGTCTTCAATTTCAACCCGGAGGGAGAACGCAGTAGAGGAAGGTCTTGGCTTAGGTGCCACGCGCAAGTGCGCCGAGACCTCAGCAAACTTGGAGTGGGCAACTGAAACAGTTAGCCAGAGACCGTTGTGGCGAGGCCTGTGACTGCGATCCACAGGCCAGGTAGAGAGATCTATGTAAGTGAGTAATCATTTGACCATTTAACAATTAGTATTTCAGTTAACCTCTCAATTGTTTCCTCTTTTCTTTCAATCACTGGTGACCTTCGAATTTTCTTGAAACGTTTTAAAATACCGGCTGTTAGGGTTTCCCTGCTTTTCCTTTACCCCTCGTCAGACGTGTATTCCCCGCTTTCCATTTTTAGTTTTGTCAATTTACATCGATCGTCCAATCACACTAACATGAACGAAATACATATACTCGTAAAATATTAATTAATAAAAGAAAACCACAAAAATCACTACTTACCAATGAAACTTCTTGCCCAGCCGTAGCCAATTGCACCAGCGATTTGTTAGCTACAGACGAGCCAACAGATACAGCCCCACTGGCAACACCTAACCAACAATTTCTAGCAGTTGAGTCAGCCAAACCGATGGTTTGTTCGTGTTTATGCCGTTTCCAAATTTCACATCCTGATCTTAATGCTGAATAAATTCCAGTGCCCATGCATACGCCACCTGCAACTGCTACAGCTGGTGCAGCGACCGGTAAAGCCAAAGCTGCTAAGCTTATACCGATAGCACCAAATCCACCAATAGTAGCTGCAACATCTGTTGTTGCAACAATTTTACTAGCTAATCCGCTAGCAGGTGTTATCCATGAATCCATAACAAGTGTGTCTTTCTCATATGTGTAAACACCGTTTCTTGGAGCAAGAGCTACACCCTGTGGTAGTAGATTGTCTTCCATAAAATCATGCCAATGCTGATAGACACGTCCATGTTCATCAATAAAAACCATACAACAGTTGGTACTATCGTCATCTCCTTAAAAATAAAAAATAAAAAATTTTTTACAGAGAACACATTACTAATATCAGAAGAAAATTAATAATTACAGGAGAAATCTGTGGATTAAGTTCCATACCAAACATATGGTAAAATAACTGCATATAGAAAATAAAAGGTAAAGCCAATCAACCTTAAACTACACAAGACACAACCACTCAAATCGGAAGGATCGAAAACCGAATAGTAACTACTTTAAATCTTGTGCCCGTCTATTGAAACATTCAATCAGAAATTTTAAGGTTGGACATCCTTTCCTGTAGACGCCATATACTTGTCCTTTCTTTTATTCATCACTATGCCTATCTCCCTGTTCTAAGTCAAGTTGGACTTAGAAATAAATTGCCCAAGCAATGTTGTCTTGGTTCAAACTAAACTGTCTTCAAAAAATATAAAATTGTTTTATATAGACGTTATAACTTGCTCTTTATTGTATTTTTCTTTTGAATGCTAACCGACAAGTGGCTATATAATTTTCATCTAGTGTCCATGAAACCTCGCTTTTAGGTGCTACTGTAAAATTAACATGGAATTATGATTTTACATAAGAAGGGCAATGACCATATAAACTTGAACTTAAATTTCTTTCAATACATTAATATGTTAAGATTTTACTTTTATGTATGTGTATGTTTACATGTATTATATTTTATACATTAATATGTTAAGACTTTACTTTTATGTGTGTGTATATTTACATGGATTATGTTTCACAAGTGTTATACATTTACAATTATTAAGCCCCCCTATTCAACATGTATGTAGGAAGTAATCGCCTCAAAAAATGCATCCTTTCTCCTTGTCTTGAGGTCAGCCATGATCAATTTGGTAACGGTGAGATGACTGCTGACCTCGTTTTACATACGTGTACCAGAGGGCATCTGTTACGAGAATGTTGGCATTTGTTAACATTCGATTTCGTATTTTTATCCGTGGTGTTCGGTGGTGTTTTAGTTTTGTCTACTTAGATGTAAAATTTGAAATGTTTAAATGTTTTATGTTGTGTTGGAAACCAACATGCTCCCCGCCCTCAGTGTGGAGATTTCCTGGATGCGACATCCTTCTTGCTGGCGAAATTCGAGTGCCATTCGTCGGAGTCCAAGTAACAAAGTTGAATGACTCATCGGGATGTAAATGAAATTGGAAGAAAAATATTAGTGAGCATATGTATGTTGTATATATAAAAATACAAATTAAACCGAATTCAAATTAAAATTTTTAGTTATCCGCATTGGGAATCCTGCTTTATTGTGAGGGATGAGGTTTTATTTGCCCTAGGGTGAGTTTATAGTTGAATTTTAAAATGTTGTCTCTTTATTTTATGGCTTATTTTTAATAGTTCATCCGTTCCGATATCGGCAAGGGGGATAATTTTACGATCAGTCGTTTGAGTGTCGATATTTGCGTTTTTATCGTCGCGACGCGCGCTAGACCGTCCGAACCGGGATGTAATTTTATTACTCGCGCGAGTGCCCATGACGAGGGCGGTAGATTATCCTCCTTCACGATCACGATGTCTCCTACGTTGAGGTTTGGCTGCCCTTGGAGCCATTTTGGTCGTTGTTGGAGAAGATGGAGATATGATACGCTCCATTGCTTCCAGAATTCTTGCAGAAGGCGTTGAATATATCTCCATTTATCCAGACTGCTGATGTTGTGATCAATTAAGTTTCTTTCTGGGACAGTGTGTATTGGCCCCCCGGTGAGAAAGTGACCTGGTGTTAAGACCTTCAAATCGTCCGGATCTGAGGACATGGGACACAGTGGCCTAGAATTGAGGCATGCTTCAATTTGACTAAGTAACGTCGAATACTCTTCAAATGTTAATTTGGAGTTGCCTATAGTCCTTTTAAGGTGGTGCTTGATGGATTTTACTCCTGCCTCCCAGAGCCCCCCGAAATGTGATGACGAAGGAGGGTTGAAGTGCCATGTTGTCTTTAGAGAAGCTAATTCATTGGCAACTTCAATGCACCATTCGGACAAGAGAAATTTGCTGTCTCTCTTAATCTCGTTGTATGCAACAACGGACCCTTTCAGCGGGGAGTCTCCCCATAAGTCGTTGTTGCATCTTCGATTTGTGTCGATGGCATCTCACACATTTGTGTATTGTGGATTTCACCAGTCTCTTTATGTTTGTTATCCAATAGACCTTCCTAATTTCTGCCATCATCATTTGTAGGGTGCCATGAAGTGTGCGTTGATGGATGTCACCTACTATAAGTTTCGCGAAATGTTGCGAATCCTTTAATATCAAGGGATGCCGTTGATTGAACGGAAGTAATGAGTTTGTCAATCGACCTCCTACTCGTAGCAATCCTTCAGCGTCGAGAAATGGATTTAGGTTAAGGATTATACTTTTCTTTGAAAGAGTGTTCATTGTTTTCAATGACTTGATGTCTTCGGCGAAAAGCTCTTGTTGGACAAGTTTTATAAGTTGATCGTGTGCTGACGTCAGTTCATTGTGGGTAAGAGGGTATGTTGTGAGTGGTTTTTTGTTTGTTATGTTTTTAATGTTGACAAGATATCTTCTCCATATTGCTACGTTGCGAACGAGTCGATATAATGTTGAAAATTTTTCAAAAAATGATACATTTATTAGGGTACAATGAGCTACTATCTGTGTAAAGTGAAGTTTTATGGGTGTTAGCTGTGAATGATACAAGCATGATCGAAGTTCATGTTTCTGGTTTATACCTTTGGTTTCCAGATTGGTATCAATTGGATTTACTTCTGGCAATTCAGTAAGGGAAAAATTTTGTAAAAATTTGGGACCGGACCACCACATTTGATTGTTAATTAGCTCCTCGGGTTGAAGTCCTCGTGATGCGATGTCTGCTGGATTTTCCTTTGATGCTACATGTCTCCACATCATCGGACTAGTGAGGGTTTGGATCTCAGCTACTCGGTTGGCTACAAAGGTTGTTCTTGTTAACGGGTTCCCTTTGATCCAAGCTAACGTGATCATCGAGTCGCACCATGCAAAGACTTCAGGATTGGTGAATTGCATTGCTCGCAATATGAGACGCAATAATTTTGCTAACAAAAGCTCTCCGCATAGTTCTAACCGTGGTAGTGAAATGCATTTTACTGGGGCAACTCTTGTTTTAGACGCTAGGATGCTAATGTGTTCTCTTCCGTTTTCTGTTACTCGCGCGTATACAACGGCTGCGTATGCCTTCTCCGAGGCGTCGCTGAAGCCATGTAATTTAACATTGGCCGCATCTTCATATTGTATCCAACGCGGTATCTGCATTTCCTCAAGTACGCTAAATCCATTGCGTAGATTTACCCAAACATCTTCAGTCTCCTTAGAGATTGGGGTATCCCAACTTAGTTCTTGAAGCCACAGCTGCTGCAAAATAAGCTTCGCCTTGATAATGCAAGGCGAGATCCACCCCAGGGGGTCAAAAAGACGGGCAATATCTGCTGCAACAGATCTTTTAGTGTATTCCTTCACTATCAGTAAGTTGATTTTAAATTTAAACACGTCTTGTGCTGGGTGCCATCTGATTCCCAGGGTCTTTATGGTGACGGCCGAGTCGAGATTTAGTGGAAGATTGATTTCCCTTTCTTTTTCAGGTATTTGTTCTAGTACTTTAGGTGAGTTGCTTGCCCACTTTCTGAGCGGAAATCCAGCCGACTTCAAGGTGGCCAGAATATCTCCTTGAAGCTTAATTGCTTCGGATTCGGTATTTGGACCATGAATCAGGTCATCCACATAGAATCCTTCAGTGAGTGCCTTGGTAACGTGAGGATATAATTTATTTACGTCAGCCGCTAGCTGCTGTAGAGTTCGTACGGCAAGGTATGGTGCTGATGCAGTGCCAAAGGTTACAGTCCTTAAGGCGAAGGTTTTTAAGGGCTCTGTAGGATTTGTTCTCCACAAAATCAGCTGATAAGGGGTATCAGCGGGTGCCATCCATATTTGACGGTACATCATGCTGATGTCCGCAACGAATGCCACCTTATACTTTCTCCACAGTGCAATGAGCTCGATAATATCTGCCTGTAAGCGTGGTCCAATCATTAAATTATCGTTTAATGATTCGCCATTTGATGACTTACTGTATGCCTTCTGTAGTTTTGTATTATCTATGAACCTTTTTTCTAATTGAAAAAATCTGGCCATTGCAGGCCTTAGGGGTTGCCGAGGTTTGGGCGAATATTGTTTTTAAAGGGTAGTTGTACTTCGTACCTACCATCATCTCTTCTTCTATATGGGCTTTGGAAATGTTGTTCACATTTTTCTTCTTCCTGGGTTAATCTTCTTTCTTCTAAATCCTCTTCTAATTCCCAAAATCTTTTTAACTGAGTATTCAGTAAATTGAAGTGATTTTGGATTGTTATTTTTGTAGACTGAGCAGCATTGTATATGTTGCCAGTCAAAATCCACCCTAACTCGGTACATTGTGCAACAGGGGTTCCTTTTTCGCCTTTTACCAGACCCTGTAGAATAATGGATGCATACACATCAGCACCTAGAAGAATGTCAATCTTGCCCGGGATGCTATACGAAAGATCTGCAATTGGTAGGTTGGCAAGATGGCTCTAGTCTTTTGTTTGGAACTGATGCACTGGCAGCATTGATGTCAGTTGGTTAAAGACAAATGCCTTAGCCTCGAGTGAGAATGTTAACGACGTCAATGAAAAGATTGTGAGTTCTGTTTCGTACTTCGATATGCCAGTAGAAGTCCGACCTAGACCAGTGACTTGTGCTGAAGTCTTGTTGCTTCTGAGCCAGGGTCGACTAATGCCCTTAGAATGTGCTGACTACCATCGGCTGCAAAAACCTTGACCAATACGGTCGCTAATAATGCCTTGGTATGGACTTGACTAGCTAGCGCACAATATTTTTGTTTCTGATCTCTGTGTCCATACTGCAAAGTATCTGTATCATTTAGTTCATTTGTCTTTTGAATAGTGTTAATGTTGCAATGTGGATGACTGCATATTGCGGTTTGAGATGCACTGGGAACATAGGTACTCGCATTATAATTGAGTTGATTTCCAACGGTTTGATTTTGTTTCGTGGCAGTGCCATTATTTTTTGCGTCTATGATACCGTAAGGAGCAGAATGCTGACAATGGTGACTCTGTACTTGGTGTGCATTTTGTTGAGTTTTTTGAGAATCATAGTGTAGCAGCGTATGATGTGTTAAATTGCATTTAAAACAGCGGTTAGTGCTAACACAATTGGATGTATGATGGTCGAGCCACGGCAGTTAGAGCAAACTGAATTTCGTTTGGTTGTCTCTATGCGGGCTTTGACGTCCATCCTTAAAAATTGCTTGCAGTGGCGTAAACTGTGTGCACCTTTACAGAGCCTACAGCGAAATTGTTTGTTTTCAGCCTCAGCCTTGACATGATACGTATGAGGAGCGGAAGTCTTGCGAAACGATGAAGATGGTTGTGATGGTTTTGTATGTATGTTGGATTCCCTCATGTTTTCAAGGGAGCTAAAACGCCCTTCTGTGAAGGCTAGGAACGTTTTCCAATCGGGTAAACTCTTTGTCGTACCTAAATTTGTCTCCCAATCTTTTTGTGTTGTGAACGGAAGTTTCTGATATGTAATGTATATAAGAATGGAATCCCATGCCTCTACATTTAATCCCTGATTAGCCAAGGCATGGATACACTCAATGCTAGTATCGTGTAAAGATTTCAACGATTCGGCGGATTCATAGGTGATTTTTTGTTGTTCTAAAAGAATTCTTAATTGCGTGTTTACTAACTTCCTTTTATTTTGGAACCTATCAGTGAGTATTTCCCAAGCTGACGCATAGTTTTTGCTATCGATGGGAAGATGTTGTATGAAACGTGCAGCCTCTCCACACAATGAAGTTTTTAGAAATTGTAATTTCTGAATTTCAGATAGATCAATGTTTTGGTCTATCAAACTTTCGAAAACATTGTGGAATTCACTCCACTCTTCAAATTTACCGGAAAATGATTTTATGTTAATCCGCGGAAGACGAATATCGGACACAGCCGTTTTAGTCGCGAGATATCACAATTAGTGGTGTTCTGGTGCGTAAATTGTTCAATGTCATCACTTATCATACCACTAAATTGAAAAAAAAACTCGCTTAATTTTGGTATAAATGTCGTCCGAAATATATTTGTCTTTTAGTGGATCTGCCGTACTATTCACAATTGTCGAATGTAAGCCCTTAACAGCTTTGAATAACTCGTCCACGTCCGAAAAACACGCGTTAACGTAACCCCTTGATTTACGAGCTTCGATTTGCTTCTGGTATTCTTCGAAATCAGACGCAATTTCTTCAAGAAACCGTTCTTGTCTTTCGATTGTCTTAGCCAATTTCGACATGATTAAAATGTAATAAATTTCACACTAGCACTTCCTATATTATTTAATTTAATTTCAGTTGAGGTTTTTTTTTCTTAATTTTTATTTTGATTTATATGAATGAATGACGATCTACAATCTATTTTTGAGTGGACTACACGTAATGGCCTAACTCTGAGTCCAACAAAACAAAAGCGATGCCAATCGCTAAACATCAACCCGATTTCTCTAATTTTCCTCCTATCCTTTTAAACTCTTGCCAAGTTGAATAAGTCACGCATGCTAAAAATCTTGGAATCATGTTTAACAACATATTAACGTGGGATTATGTGGGTAAATCACCGTAGTAAATAAGGTATATGCTTCGCTACGAGGACTATCTAACATATTACTAAAACAATTTTCCCGATGCAAGTTAAGCTAAAATTAGTTAAAGCTCTAATAATCCCAATCATATTCTATGGATGTGAGTTGTTTGCCGATCCTGACTCTCTTACACTTCAAAAACTAAAGTTTGCTTTTAATTCAATTGCCCGATTTGTATTAAATCGTCGTAGGTTTGATCACATCTCATCGGAAGCTTTTCAAATTCTCGGATGTAAGTTGGAGGATTTTTTCAAATATCGATGCTGTTCTCTAGTTTTCAAAATTTTTAATAAGAAAGAACCAAACTATCTGTTTAATATAAATAATTTTTGTTCTACTAATCGCTATATATGTAGTGTTGCGATCTGCTACATACACCTGTTTAACATCACGCGGACAATTTTTTATTTATATAACCTACCCAATCATGTGTGGTCTACTATCGAATACAGAAAATTTCATACAGCCTGCTTTAAACACTTCTCTAATTTGAATTGATTTGTCTTTTTAAGTGATCATCAATTTTCCTTGGTTGCGTTCTTATCTTTCTTTGTATTCTTATCTTATCTTTTATTTATTTTATATTTACTCTGTTAATTAATTGTAATTTTCTTCGTATACTTTTGCACATTGTACGTAATTTAATGTTATTTTATATTCTGTACTAATTATAAGTTAATCTTCATGTACAGCGTTTTTTCTGATCAATAAATACAAAAACAAATATTCATCGTCAACTTAAGTACATTAAACGACAAAATTTTTTTGGCCATTGAATAATAAGTAATTTATTTCAGAAGCCATTTTAATTAACTCCATACTCTAATGTAAATCGTTTCAATAACACGATTCAAATGCACTAGCAAGCGTTGAATGATAACTGTAAATTTTTATCCAATTTAAATGCACTAGCAAGCGTTGAATGATAAATGTAAATTTTTTAGTGCCGTCTTACCAGAATTAAAGTAAAATAAATTAGTCAGTCACAGCCTAATTGCAGCAGGATCAAGTACTTGTGAAGTGAAATTAATTATTTTAAAAATAAAGTGTAATTGGGTTTATTTTAACTTCTACTTTACCAATATTACACGGACTACATATTTTGTTGGCCTTTTCGCAACATTACTCCCAGATCGTATTTAGGTTTGAATTATTATAAAGAAATAAATATTATACCGTTACAATCAAGATGAGTGAGACTAATAACAATGTGGATGTGGAAAACAGTGAATCATGTGATGGTTCTTCAATACGATTTATCAACTTAAAGTTTTGCTCAAGAAGACGTTTATTGTTTTCCTCGGATTCATCTGATTGTAACAGTACAAATATCTCAACAAACACATTGATTGGGAGGAAAAGAAGTCGTAATACTGATAATTGAGCACGAAATGTACAAAAGCATAAAAAAACAAAAGGTTTGGCATACAGGAATAGAGGAGGAAATTTAATACCTGCAAAAACATTTATCGATATAATATGCAGATGCCGTCAAAGTGCAACCAAAAGATTTTTTCGGATGAGAGAGAGGCTGCCATGAAGGCATTTTATAGTTTACATAGTCAACTTGACCAAAATATTTTCTTAAGAGGTTGTATTAAAGTTAAAGAAATAAAAAGAAGGCGTCCCACGAATAAAACTAAAAAACGAAGATCACATTCTTTTACATATTACTTTCGTTTGCAAAAAATATTTTAGGGACACTTATCAGGTGAGTGACGCGCGGATATACAAATGTTGTTCTAAAGAACAAGTTACGTCTTTGGTTGATCAGCGCAAAGGCCGTGTTGCAAGCAATAAAATAGATGACACAAATGTTATCAAACATATAAAGTCATTTCCAGCCTACAGTAGTCACTACACCAGAGCTCATAATCCAAGACGACAATATTTAAATCCTGACTTAAATATTAAGAAAATGTACGAACTATACGCCACACAATGCGAAAAGAAAAATATAGTACAAGTGAAAGAAAAATATTACTATAATGTGTTCTCTGCAAAATTTAATTCACATTTTAAACAACCATCAAAGGATACGTGTCAAACTTGTGACGCTTTGCAAATAAAAATCCAATCTATAGACGGTGAGGGAATTAAGACGGCAGAAATTGAAAAGGAAACTCACTTAGAAGAGGCAGAACGGGCTCGCGGTCAAATGGCTGCCGATCGAATGGTAGCATCAGAAAAAAATTTCGTATTTTCTTTCGACTTAGATAAAGCTTTAGCCTTTCCTAAACTGACCACATCTGTAGCTTATTATAAGCGAAATTTATATGTTTATAATTTCGGATGCCATGAATTCAGTAAAAATATAAGCCACATGTTTGTTTCGCCAGAAACTGAAGGATCTCGTGGGTCTCAAGAAATTTCATCGTGTCTAGTAAAGTACATAAAAACTTATGCTGCAAACTTTGAAAAAATAATAACATATTCAGATTCGTGTACCGGGCAAAACAGAAATATTAAAACTGTCTTAAGTTTATTGAAACTTGTTCAAAGTACGGAAATAACAGCTGAATCAATTAAAATGAAATTTTTGGTAAGTGGACATAGCTATTTACCTAATGACTCAGATTTTGCCATTATTGAGTCACATGCGAAAAAAATTCAAAACATTTTTTTCACCAGATGATTGGTTCAATATAATCAAAACATGCAAAAAGAAAGCACCATTTAATCTAATCCAAATGACCCACCAAGATTTTTTTTCAACAAAACCTTTAGAAAAATCAATCATTAACAGAAAAGCAACCGTTACAGGGTTTCCAGTAAATTGGCTTAAAATACGCTGCATAAAGTTAGAAAGGTCAAAACCCCATCTCATACAATTCAAATATGACTATAATAAAGATTCAGAATTTAATGAAATTAACATTAGAAAATCTGTAGCAGGTAGGCCACAAAGTATGAAAAATGTGGATCAGCCTTTATTATATCCTAAAAGTAGAACTGTGGCAAGGGAAAAAAAGAAGAGACATGATGGACCTGCTAAAATTCATTCCACCTGTTAACCATGATTACTATAAAAACTTGACAACAAATCGAAATGACGAATCCTCACATACAGCTGATGAAGAAGACATTATTTATACTGCTGATAAAATAATTACAAATAATATATTATAATATGGAAAATTTGTAATAAAAATATATTAGAGCTAACTTTTTCTGTAATAAAAAACTTTCAAAATTTAAATACTTAATTTAACTTTATTATTATTTTTTTTTTTTTTTTTTTTTTTATAATTTACGCGCTCCTAAGGGGTTATGGATACCCTTTTACTGTTGCCAGGGCGCGGGCGGAAAGATAGAAGGAGGAGAAAGGAAAGCATTGTTTGTGATTTAGTGGTTTGAAACTCAGGTGGATTTGGTTTCGATATTGACTCTCCAGGGGTGGGAGTCCGAATAGGACGGAGAGATTTTCTTCACTTGGAATGTGAGGTTGTGAATTTTAACGCTTGTTTTGTGCTTGAAAATCCTACAACAGCCAAATCTACATGTCAGTGTTATGCCTTCACACGCAGATTTTTCTGACTGAGTTCCAATACACAAATGAAAACTTTTTTTGTCGTGGCTAGGATTCGAACCTTGATCCTCCGAGTGAGAAGCGATTGCTAGTACCTCTACACCTCGGCCAAATCGATTAACTAAACCAGTCACGTAAAAATTGTAACATTAGTGACGATTATTTTTTTTGGCTATTCTTTCTTATTAATTTTATATACCATTAGATGAAAGCTATATCTGTATTTATGTATTCTACAATATATATTTGAATTTATTTTATAAAGGGAATTTTAAAAAAACAATTTACATTATTTCATCGCATTTCTCAACTTTTTGTTTTATGGAGTTAATCGATTTGTGCACTGAGCGGCTCATATATGTAATTGCGTACACACTATTGCATTTTCTGACAGTGTTCCTCGACTTAAGAATTATTCAAAAACTTGTTTTTGTGCGCTTATCCAATCTATTATTCTAGTTCTGGTGGCAAATGGCAAACATGCTTATAGCTTAGTTAATCGGTATTATAATTTACAACTGTAAGTAATTGAGGTTGTGCGGTGTAAATTAAACTCATACACACATATGCAATGCAAATAAGAAATCCATGTCGCAGTTATTTCGTTTGGAATCATACGAGTGAGACAGCCTCATCTGCAATCGGATGCATGCATAATCTTAGAAATTTGCCTTGTCTCTGTACTAAGCTAACTTTAATTGTAAACTAACGGAAATAAAGAAATTTTTTTAAAATATAAGATACACCATTCATTTCATATTAACAAAACCTAAAACATAACAACAATTAAAATAAATTCCCACCAACAACTTACTCATACATTTCCTCGTACGTATAATCAGATGCATTGAGAATTTTGTTGCATTTTGCGCATTTAAAAATGTTTTACCCTCAGCAACGGTTACCAAAATGAAGGAGGCAAATAGGTTTTTATTTGTATACTTTGCTATAACAAAAATACCAAATCAAACGGAATAGATTAGAAGATATGCAAAACAAAGAAGAAGAATGTTAACTTACATTGGGATATTGTACTGTTATACACAGTTTCACGAACTTTTTCCTTAAAAATAAAAAATATTTTTTAACAATAATTCATTTGTTAAAACTTTAATAATGCATACTATTGCTTTGTTATTAGAACTAGATTCAGGATCCCGAAAAAGTTCTTTTAGTTTTTTCTTGAACATATTAAATTGATCTCGGGTATATCTAAGAACAAAAACAATTTATTTAAAAAATAAAATAATGAAAACAAATTGTAAATAAGGATTTATTAAAATTTCTAGCTGTTGTCACTAAAGCATTCAATCTAGACAAGAAAGTGTAAATAAAGGATTGTCTATTAGATGCCCCTCATTTCTCAATAGGAATTCTATGAGCCCACGCAAAATCTTACTTATGTACGTAGATGGGGCTACAGTTCAGGGTGGACCAAAGCCTCAGCTAACAATTCTCTCCAACCAGCACGATCTTTTGCCAACTGCCTTTAGTTGACCAAACAAAATTGGCTCAGGTCCGCTTTTATTTGTGTGCGCCACCTAAGATGAGGTCATCTTCTACAGCGTTGTGTCTCTGAGATGGTGTCGTAAACTGTTGCATCCGCCAATAATATCTAGATTTGGCAACACTGTCATCACCCATCAAGTACTGACATCTGCAATATCAAGCCTGTCACTTGTCACCCAGTCAGTCGTACTTAGCTAACCTCTCTTTTCAGACTTCTTTCCTAGTTGTAGTATTTGTAGTAGGATCTCTCCGTGATATATGTATAAGAAATATTTGTAATATCAAATTGGGCGTTTATTTACGATTTGCTACCAAGAGATCGCAACATAAACTTTCCGGCCCAGTGTGCGCTGGTGTCTTTGCGCTCAATGTGACTCAGCCATTTAAGCCGCGTTATAACGAGGTCGGCATCACTGTGCAGCCCGTACAGTTCGCTGTTGAAACGTCCCCTCCATTCTCCATCGATGAACACGGGACAAAAAATTACCCGAAGAACTTTCCTCTCGAAGATTGGAAACTCTACTAATCCATTTGAAATCCTTGGCACTGCTCACAAATCGATTGTTAGAAAAAAAAATATTTAAACTAGTCTAAGCCAGTGCACTGCATGCAAACGTGCTTGGTTCCATTAAATTTGCCGCAATGACAGAAATTTATACGCAAAGTTCACTATACAGGGTGTCCCAAACATCAACGTCAAGCCGGAAAGGGGTGATAGGTCAAGTGGTGTCGGTTATCAGAAAATTATAAAAAAAATCTAAGTCATATACTTTTAAAATTATTGGCACCCAAAAAATATCGAGAAATCTGACACTCTATAACGATCTTTCAAGTAACTGTGCCCGCAACTCTTTACTTTTCTTCGATTCTTTTTTTGTCACGTAACCCTGAGTAAGTGTTCTGTACGAAAAATAACTATATCGGTTTTAACTAAAATATTGCTTTTTTGTCCATCCATGTATCTGAAAATCATTAATCACCTAACTTGAACTGACTGTACTGACAAAAAAATGTACTGTGCCGTTTTGGTAAGTAACTTTAAAAGATGGTGTATTTAGTCTGGACTCCAAAAGGGTATGACACTTTGCTGCGCAAGCCAACATGAAAAAAAATATATATTCGGATGCATTTCTGCCGCCGGTTAATCAACGCTTATCAAGCTTATCAAGTGCAAATCACCGTCGGCAAAACATTGTCAAATTGGAGAGTAAAGAACAACAAAAAAAAACATAAACTCAGCTTCGCGAGTCTCCAAAATCTAAAATTTCTAAAAACCTAAAAATTCTGTTTTTGGGAAATACTCCGCCCCCACACATGCATCGGCATAAAACTGCACACGCATTAAGTGCAGACGGTGAGGTGGCTGGTACCGGAATACACACTTCTAACCCGTGCATAGACGATCGCCAAATCGCCAAACACCCCTGTATATGTATGCGTAAAATTCAGAATCTGGAGAATTTTCCATCTATGTTAGTAGATCTGCTTTCGTCAGTAAACACGTTTCTGCGCCATAAGCGTTTAAGTCTTTTTGGTTGCTTGAGAGAAGATTTTACAATTCAGTTGCCTTCTTAGCCCAAAGAAGAAGCAGTTAGCAAGAGCGGTTGTTCGCATGATTCCCGCGCTGGTGTCGTTGTCGGCGTCAATGTCGGAGCCGAGGTATGCTATAAGTTCCAAGTCTTGTTTTGTCCTGGGCGTCGATGATGTGTGTCTCTCTTTATTGACAGCATACATAGTTTTTACTTCATTGACCGATAAACCCATCTTTGCCGCTTCTGCTTCAACAATCACAGATAGCTTCCCATTATCCGAAACTTTTGAAAGATTATGCCTCTGAAGTTAGCTTGCGAGTTTCGCACAATTCTTTCAAGAGCAGAGTTGAAAAAATCATACGACAACGCATCGTCACGTTTAAGCCCTTTTCTGACATTGAAAGTGCAACGTGCATTCTCCATCGTCATTCTGCATAGTCGAATATAAGCTTGGCAGAGATGCCAAAATTGAACATGGTTCTGCATCGCCTTGGAACTCCTGGATTTTTTCCAAGACCTGTCTAATTTGAAAATTTGATCTTAGGCGGACTTTGCTGGTCTAAAACCATATTGATAGGGACCGGTCAGACTGTTTACGAAGAGTCTTTGGTGTTTACATAGTACGGCAGACAAAATTTTACATATTAATGGGATTGATGATTCCAATCATCACCTATTGCTTTAAACAGCTCGGCAGTTAAACCATCGGCTCCAGTTGCTTTATTGGACTAAGGCTTGAAAATTACTGTCCTGATTTCATCTTTCTCGGGTGGACGGAAATGTTGTCTATGTTCGTCCATGTTAAATGGTTCATTCTTCCCTGATGGTGGGATGTTGTTCGTCATCGTCATCTAAAAGTCTTTCCACATTCTCAGCAGCCACTTGGGTTCAACCATGAGGTTTCCTTCTCCATCCTTGCAGATTTTTGTTTGGGCTTTACAACTTTGGTACGTGCGTTTATTTTTTTGGCAAAACTTTGGAACTTCATTCTTCCGGTAGAACGTCTCTAAGGTCTCTATCGGAGGGCTTCTCGTGTTCTTTCTTTTTTCTTCTGAGGAGTTCCTCTCTTCTCTTTTGCTCATAGAACTCGCAAGTCGATGACATATGCTCGGAACGTCCGGACATCCAAAACACTGGACGAATGCCTTGCGTCGATCGCACTATGAACAATTTGGCTGACAGTTTGTTGATCAGGAGTCAGCCAGGTTGGCATTAAAATCGCTAAGGACGATTTTCACGTCGTATTTAGGGTGTATTGCTTTATTGCTCTTAGGTTTTGTAGAGCAGCTCGTAGAAGCAATATTTGGTAAGGTTGTCTTTCCCTCAGTCGGGGTGTGGACATTGAAGTCGTCAGGAGTTCGCTCGCATGACTCTTACGGCGAATCTGCAGTGACTGCTGTCCTTGTCGCACCGATTGTCGGTAACATTGAGTCTATAACTTCGTGCGGTTTGCTAAGAGATGGCGTGACTTGTATTATTCCATTGTTATTATTCCATTGGAACATGCGTTGGAAAGCTACTGTCATTGTACGTCATTTCAGTATATCTCATTCATTTGAAGCGTAAACAACAATAATTTTTTTTCACTCAAATATGTCGAACTTTGTGCCTGAAAAAGCGTTTTTGCGGGGAGTTCTTCTTCATTACTTTAATATGAAGAAAACTGCTGCCGAAAGTCAGCAGGGCGGATGGGGTAAGGCTTCCCATCCACTGTTTTCCAAAGTTAAGAACTATTTGGAAAACAGTGGATGGGAAGTCTTACCCCGCTATGGAGTGTCGAAACTAAAATAAATCTGTTTGGAATAGACGGTAAACAGTTTGTTCGTCGTCCAAAAGATGAGGCGTACATTCCAGGCTCCGTTCTCTCTCCGACACTCCTTTTAATTTTCATCAATGGTCTCTGGTCTGCTACTTCTTATCCAATATATTCCTTTACTGACGACACTACTCTCAGCTTTTCATATTCGTTCCCGGACTTACGTCCCTGCTCTTCGGCTGTAGAACGGGAACGCCAGCGAATGTTAAGTTCACTAAATTCTGATATTACCAGCATAACTAATTAGGGTACTACTAACAGAGTATAATTTAATGCTTCCAAAAAATTTGGAAGCGAAATTTAAGCAACCAGCCGTTATCCATGAATAGCACTTGCATCGTGGTAACCGATAAACCATCCATTCTCGGTATATTTGTTAATGACAAATTACGTTGGAATGACCACATATTCGGTGTCGTCAAAAATGCTGCGAAATGTCTAGGTTTCCTCAAGCGATGTAAGATATACTTCACCCCCTCTGATCCAGCCTCAATATAAGGCATTCATCCGCCCAAAATTGGAGTACAATTCCCACATCTGGTCGGGTGCGCCCAAAACATCTCTGCACCTGCTAGATAGGATTCAAAACCGTGTGATAAAACTCATAGGTGATACTAATCACTTAAACAATGGACACCCTCAAACACCGGCCGACGTAATGCCTCCTGTCTCACTCTGTTTTATCGCTGTTCCCACCAACAGTGCTCCATAGAAATCGCCAGTAGCATTCCGCCCATTCAAACTTTTAACCGGAACACCCGCCTCGATATGAATGCTCTTCAGTATACCCTCAAGCCCACTCTCGGGCGTACTCTAAAATATCCTGATTCGTTCCTAAACCGTATAACTCGCTTATGGAATTCTTTATTTCCTAGTCATTATAACCTTCAAAATTTTTAAAGCCAACGTTCACCGGTACCTCTCTTTCTATCCTCCCTGATTTTCCTTCGCCCGCGCTGTGTGCAAGCACTTTAAGTGTAATTAAATCCCTTGAGCGCGCGCAAATTATAAAAAAACCCTCTATAAAAGATGGGGCGGGGTAGTGTAATGATATGGGTTTGTTTTTTTTTCCTGGTAGTAGGTCCAATTTACCTAATTAAAGGCATATTGACTACAGAATGCTACATAGGCATTCTGAGGAATGTCAGGCTACCATGGGACGAAGAGAATATGCCCCTAAAATGGCGATTCTAGCAGGATAACGACCCCAAACACTCGGCAAAACTAACAAAACATTGGTTTCAGCAAAACAATGGTTTCAGCAAACGGTACCCTTCCAACAAATCCGATCTTTGGAGAGTCATCCAAAATGTTTGGTATTCCATACCTTCCGAAAAACGACAGCAGCTGGTGAATTTCATGAATCGTCCAGTGGATGCTGTTATACAGGGTGTCCCAAAAATCAACGTCAAGCCGGAAACGGGTGATAGGTCAAGTGGTGTCGGTTATCACAAAGTTATAAAAAAAAACCTAAGGCATGTACTTTTAAAATTATTGGCACTCAATGTTTGATTAACTTTAAATTGGATATGGGCACCGATGTGAGTGTCTTACCATACAGATTTATAAAATACATGCAAAATATCGTTATAAAAAAGCTGGCATGCCAGCACAAAGCTATGGTGGAACGGATTTGGCATACAAGGGAACTGTTGAATGTTTATCATGTGCTGAAATGAAATAATCTTATTAAAATTTACTGTAATCGATACAGTTTATGAGCGAGACGTAATTGAACGAGTTGGTGAACCTGTAGATCGTGCTTCAAATTCGGTAATCGTGGGGAAAAAATCTGGGTAACTTCGTTTATGTATCGATCCACAAGATGTTAACAATGATATTTTGTTAGAAAACTATGAAATCCCCTCATTTGATTCCATACCGCCAGGTATTGCTAGCAAAAAAGCCAATGCTGTATGTGCTAATGGGAGGAAAAAAGAAAAAGGCCTACTAGGAAAGTCTGCGTACAGTGCAAAAAACCAGTTTCCCAAATGCACAGCCTAACGCATACAAAATGTGAAGAATGTCACATTATAAATAATATGCTTTTGAATTTGTAATAATTTTTATATTCTTTGCACCTTTATTTAGTAAGTAGGTACTCATCCTACGTACATGGAGTTCAATTTTTTTCAATAAAATCAATAAATAAAAATGTACTATAATGCATTCAATTACTTCGTAAAATTGAATAACTCGTAGAGGTAAATTACATTTATCAAACCATATAATCAAACAATTTTATTATACTCGTATATATGTACAGATGTATGTATTATACATACGTTTGTACTTATTTGCTATTTATTTGTGAAGTTTAAGAACTATTGTATTTACATGAACACATGAAGAAATAATTTCTATACCCTGGTATATACTGTCAAGGTAGTCGAAAAAAATCATAAAAAATGCCAAATACATTATCACAATATCTTTTTAAAATGAAAAAATTGCATTCTCCGAAAGAACTCACCATTTTAGTCACTGAACAGGAGCCGTTTTAGATTTGCTTAATAAATCTCGGAGATATGCGAAATTGATAATCGCGATCTACACCCGGGTATACCATATACCGACAAGGTGAAGGTTAATAATAGTAATTTTCACGAACTTATCTCTCATCCTACTGCAATAAATTTAATAAACCATATATAGAAACCTTATTTAAACTAGCCGAAAGGCCTGGTAGCTAGTGCTATAGCATAGATTAAAAAATTTGTAAAAAAAAAAACCGTTTGCTTTGAATTAAGCAATTGCTTTCACGTAGAATATATTGTAAACATATTTCTCGCAAATCTGATATTATATTTGTTCCACATATTCGAATAAAATAAAAGTTACTTTTACTGGTTTCGAAAAGTAATGAATGTTCCTATTATTTTGGCCATTGCTGTCATCTCTGGAATATTGCAAACGTGAAAATCTTTATAAATAGAAGACACGCATCAGGAATTTTGCTAAGTTTCAAGCTAATGACGAAATCGACTAATTTGTATATTGTCATGCCAACTGTGATTTTTCAACAACGGTTTGCTTCTCAGCGAATTTGTTTATTGCATAAAATACCTAGCTCACTACATATGTACATATATATGTATGTACATAAATGGAAGCTAATGCATTGCAACACATAACCATTTATTCGTTTATGAAGAAATGTATAGTTCACATCCTATGAAAACAACAAAAATCGCCTGAAACAGGCAAAAAATTCACGTAATTTTTGTTTTGTAGAATTTACAGTATGCAAAAAAATACGTATTTACTTACACGTCCCATAAAATCTGATTTTCAAACGCTAAGTTCTGAGCAAAAGCTTCATGCACTTGAATAGCCCTTTGTTCCATCGTTCCTTTTTCCTTAAAAACTTTTTAATGCACCGCAACGAAACAAACCCAACTTGCCTCACTATACTTTCCACACTAAATTACTCGAATAAAAACAAAGCAAAATAACACCTCTTGCTCGTTTGCTTTTGTATTTTCTAGAATATTTTCTCTTAGAATAATTTCAATCACAACATATGTAGGTAAACTAAACTAGATGTCAAAATCTACTAAATTTTTGCAAACCCTTAAATTTCGCACAGACACACTGTAAGTGAATCACAAACACTTTTTACATCTCTATAATCTGTCAGAATTTGCTAGAATGAGAGCAATTTACAAATAAAGTTGCTAGACAGAACTTCTGTGGCAGAAGACCTCGGGAGAGAAAAAAATGTCATGAAACTGCTCCATTGGTACACTTCTCACTTTTGCAGACGCAAAATTTTGCTTCTGCTTTTCATTTCACAAGCAAATTTTCTCTTCTGGATATTATGTCGCAATGTACTGACTCATGTATTGTAAATATACACATCAAATAGTATGGGTGGCGCAGTTGGTGAAATATAGGTCTGTTCGAGGATTGCAAATTTGTCTGTTCCCGAGAGAAAAAATTTGTAAAAGAACGCGTTTGAGAGAGTAATTCATTTCCCCGCCCTGCCAATTCTTACGAATTTCTGTACGAGATTTTTCTTTGGGCAGGAATTGGAAAAACGCCAAGTCAATTAAATTTTAAAGAACCATGTATGTTATGTATTTGACCGACACTAACATCACCACCACGGCAGCTTCAGCCACCGTCTACCTCTGCTGCTTCGACTCAACCGACCACCTCTCACTTGGAATCAACAGAAGCAATGTCAAATCTAACTGCATCAATCACAAAACAACTCAATGATGCACCTATAACATTAGAGATGATTTACGCAAAAGTCGTCTCAATTGAAGAAAACTAAGTGCGATAAACAAACGCTCTGACAGCCAAAAATGATGAATGTGAGAGAAGAATCAATTCTCTCGAACAGCATAGACATAGTGCCTGTTCACATTGGTGCTGGCAGAAAGATTGTCCGAAAGAGAGGGAATGCTTTTTATTGAAGGGGAAGAAGAAGGGTTACTTGCACCGAAAATCCATTTCTAAAGTGGATTTTCGGGTGAAGCACATCGTTTTTTTCCATATCGTTCCATTTCTGACATATTTTTTCATTTTGGTTTTGATCGTCGATGAGCAAGGAAGTGTAAAAGAGAGGAAAAAAAAAGTATGTTTCAGGCCAACTGCTGAAATTTAAAAATTAAAAATATTCTGCTTGTCAAAAAGTCTTTCAACATAATGAAAATGTGAACACGACGTTTAGGGTGAGGACTTTCATCCCCTCGCCAATGTGAACAGGCACAATGTGCCGGGACGAAAGTCCTCACCATGAACGTCGTTTTCATATTTTCTAAAATGTAAAAAACATCCAAACAACAAACAATTTAAAAAACAAAAAAGTTCGCTAATTCTCAAGGTAATGCACGACAAGAGTGGAAAATGATTGACAACATTTTAGGAAGGGAAAAAAATTGTATAAAAATTGATACTATTGAATTAAAGGGAATAACAGTCAGATTCAGTCAAGATTTCAAATAAATTTAATGAATATTTTACAGAAATTTCTGAAAATCTTAAACCAACTATTGAAACCATAACAGATTGTAGTTACGGCTGTACTGCTGAAGTACTACTCGTATCTAACGATATTCAACTCAACAGTTTTGTTTTTGATGCTATAACTCCAGGAGAAGTTCATAATACTATCATGTTTTCAAAAAATAAACCCTCTTGCACAAGTGATAGTGTGTCTAATGGTTTATTAAAAACAATTGCCTGGTGCATTACTGATATGGTAACCTTCCTACTCAATAGAAGTGTTGAAATTGGTTGTTTTCCTGATCACCTGAAATGCGCAGAAGTTGTCCCACTTTTTAAGAAAGGTATTAGGCAAAATGTGTCGAATTAGAGGCCTATATCACTTCTTTCGACATTTTCAAAAAATTTTGAAAAGTTAATGAAGGGTCATTTTGTCTTATGCTTGGAGAAGTACAATTTCTTTTGTAACAATCAGTTTGGTTTTCGAGCAGGTTTGTCAACTGAGGATGCCATCCTTAGGGTGTGTAGTCAACTTTATGGGAGTTTAAATAACAACAAATCAACTATGAGTCTATTTATTGATATGACAAAAGCTTTCGATCTGGTGAACCATGACCTTTTGCTAAGTAAACTTTATAAGGCTGGTTTTCGTGGTAAAATTTTGAAATGACTGAATTCTGATTTAAAAAATAGAAAACAAAAAGTAAACTCAAATGGAATCTTCAGTGAACCGAGACTTTTAAAAAACGGTGTACCACAGGGAACTGTACTTGGCCCCTTAATTTTCCTAGCTTACATAAATTCCTTTTTTAAACTAAAACTAAATGGAACTTCAACTGCTTTTGCGGAGGACATAGCTTTAACATATGAAGCACAAACAATTTTTGAAAACATTGTGATGATTAATAAAGATCTTGAAATATTAAGATCGTGGTTCACTTATCATAAATTAATCATATGCGAACAAACTAAACTGATGTGTTTTAAAGTGTCTGAAAATATTATATACGACTTTAATCTATGGTTTCACGCACACGATTGCAAACATTTTCCACTACCTTTTCATACTTATGGTAGACATAATTTTATGGACAATTTGCATTGCTCTGAAAACTACTTCAAAATCGAATCAGTTCAACAATTCAAGTATCTAGGGACAATAACTGATTTCAATCTAAATTGGAAAAACCATATACAAATGCTTAATGCCTATTTACGTATGACTAACAAATACGTAAATTGTATTTGTTAAAGCCTTTTTGTTCTCAAAAAATACTTAGGATGATTTATTATGGCCTTGCAAACTCCAGGTTGCAATATAGCATAATAAGCTGGGAAAGTTCGTATGCCAATACCTTTGGATCCATATTAATTTCACAGAAGCACTTAATACGAATAATCTAAAATAAAAATCGTTTAGCTAAAAGTTGGTCCTTCATATCGAGAATATATTGAACGCCCCTCGTATATGTTTCTAAAGTACAATATTAAGAGAGTAGTTCAAACAAATCGGGAATATACCTAGTAGAAATTATCAAATGTACAACCTACATATAAACAATATGAGCTTGGTAAATGTACCTTTCGCACATAGAACACATTTCTCACATTTTTATACATATACTGCTCCAAATATATTTAATAAATTCGCCTTACACATAGTATAAGAGTAACGTACTATTTTTAAAATTTCACTAAGAAAATTAAAGACTGGTTATTCACATTAAATTATGATTTTGTCGAATCCTTTGTATAGTTTGATTTAGATGTATGTATATCAAAAACTATAATATAAATAATTAAACAAGGAATTTTAAAGCTCTTGATTTGCTCTTGTATCTTGTTCTTCTAGTTTTTTTAATTTTTTTATTATTCTTGTAATCTATAATTTAAACATTGTCACCCCACATATGAACTGTAATTTTAAATTTGATGTGTCATTCCCCACTAATGTCAGGCTACTGACATACGAAATGTATGAATAAAATGAATGAATGGATGAATGACATGTGCTCAATGCATGGCCATGCAACGCTGCAAAACATCTCTATTTCTAATTTCAATGCAAACGTGAAGTAGTAGAACAACAATTTAATACAATTGTCAGATTGTCACTTACATGGCAGTTTACTTTTGAAAGCAATTATCTGAAAATGGAGGAACAAATAATTGAGCACGTTAAAAAAAAATTGTTTATTCACAAAAAAAATCATAGAAATTATAAAAATGTATATTTAAGGCAAGCCCTTTGAAGAGCTGTCGACACAAAAAAATGTGCAAGATAAATATGCATACAATTTGTAATTAAAGTGTTTTAAGGAACTTGGTTACTACCTGTATTTTCTTTCAGCAAAAAAGGTAAAAAATAGGTGGAGAACATTGAGGGACAGATTTTCCCAGGAGTTAAAAAATGAGAATCTACCTTCTGGAAGCGGGGGTGGAAATCCAAGAAAAACATGGAAATGGTTCGATAATATGATGTTTCTGAAAGATGTCATCATTACGAACCCAAAGAAGTCAGTTTGAACAAATTTAAATATATAAAACATACAATAACGTTTTCTTTTTTTCTACAGCACATGTGGAAACTTTTGCAGCGGAAGCCATGTGCTCGAAAATCAGCACATTTCTTTCAACAGCTTTGAATCCAACTCACCATTCACTCCAACATCTTCGGAAGACGATCCTGGTGATTTGCACACCCCGGCTAAAAAAAGAAAGTTGAAATTGGATGGTTTATTAGGAGATGTTAAAACACAAATGTTCACAAATGTGTTATCAATCGCAAAAGAAGTGTTTGCTGTACGCAACGGCTGTACAACGGCGGTGCAAAACTTCTTCAAAGCCTGATACAACAAACAGATGAAGCAAAATTTTCGCCAACAGAATTTTCTAACCTCCAAATTCGAATGTTATCAGTTTTTAATACAGCGTTGGTATAAAAACAACAAAAGGAGAAATTCAATTTTAGAGTTTTTTATTTTAATATAGGTACATATATATTTTATTTTAGTTTAGTAGTTTACACTAAATATGATCGCTAGTCGACATTATAGGCTAATGGATTCCCGAATAAAATCTTTTCTTGATTTTGTTTTCAAGTAAAATTTTCAAAAACATGGATTCACGTATCCCCATTCATCTAACTTTCCTAAATTCATCTGTATCATTGGTTTTAATGTAAAGAAACAATTTATTTAAAAATCCGTGGAGTTGACGTTCATTTTCCATGTAAATAAACCGCGTCCATATTCTTTGTCGAACAGTAAATGCAGCACACAACATCCATAAAATTAAAATAACATTGAAAAACGAATAATAAAACAGTTATTTTCTTTAATTCTTCACGTCTTTCAATATCCATCTTTAAATTATTTTGCTTTTGATGTTTGTTTATCGAATATGATAATGACAGCACACCAATGTGATGAAAAGTCAAAATTTTACTGCGCATGTGTCCCACATACTCGTACATTGCTGCAAGTATTAACTGCGCGATGCTTTGCTGCACCTGTGTTTTAGGCAATATGGAAGCGAATCGTTCGCCTAATAGGTACAATAGAACTCATTAAACACTTTTGTGTTAGTTGTTACTTTTGACATTTCAAATCTATTTTACAAAATGGTGTTCCCGCGAGATCTTGGGTTTAAGAGAGCACTTATTCCTACATTATATAAGTAAAATTATGTGAATACTTGCGCTTCCAAAGTAAAACTATTTACATTGAAAGTCAATTGATGCTTTTAGTTGCAAACGGTACTTCAATATTACAAAATTGGCGTTTCTGAAAGAGAGATTTCGTCACCTTAAATATATCGACCCAGCCAACCCCTATATGATCAACAAAATTGTAATGGCTCGGGAAGTATTACACAACCCCATTCACATATTCGGTGACGAAAATAACGAAGAGTTTATTTAGGAGGAATTCAATCCAGACTGAAAATGGAAGTGCAAGCCGAGATGAACAACGCAGTATCAGATAACGAAGCTTTTTCTTTCCTTATTTTAATTTGAGAAGAAATGTTCTTCATAGGTACTTCATTAATTTTCCAAGAAATTCATTAAATTTAACTCTAACTTTAACTTTACAAAAATAAATAGATAGAAAGATTCACTCAGGTTCATCCAATTCAGAATTCACTCCCTCAAAATTTGCGTTAAACAACATTTTAATTTTCACAAAAGAAAACAATTTATCAAACAAATAAATAATGAAGTACAACTTTCGCTAAAATTATAGCCGGAAAATCAGTTGAATTCTGACGTTTATTCATATGTCTTACATTTCGCAATTTTTTACTTTAAACCCAGTCCACTACCTCACAAAATGTCACTTAGTTTTGCAGTCAATACTCGAGCTACCAAACAGAATCGTTTGACTAATGGCGTTTTCGTTGGGGTTTGTTTTTGAGCTCCCGGACACAAAAGTGACATAAAGCTTTTTCCCTTCATTTTTTTCAGAAACAAAATTTTGCTTCTAGTTTTCATTTCAGAATCAATACAGGGTCTTCCAACTGGGACCTCCGAACTTTGACAGTTGATAGCGGCCATATTGTTGAAACTACATCTGTCAAATTAGCTTTCATTTATTCAGTCTGTTTTACCAAATCACCATGGACTGGCACAGCGTTCAACAACACGTTCAAATGATAACATTATTTTATCAAAATATGACTATTCGCAGTATGGTGGATAAATTTGAGTCCACTGGTTCAATAAACGATCAACCAAAACCCGTACGTCGACGAAACGCAAGAGATGCCGAAAACATCGCAACTGTCCGTGAGAGTGTGCAGGAGAATCCGAGGCAGTCGATTTCGCGCTGCTCACAAGAACTCGGCGTTTCGCATACCACAACTTGACGAATTTTACGTCGTGACTTGGACCGAGGTAAACGACCATAGACAAGGACGTGTGTTCGCCGACCAATTGGAAACTGACCCTAATTTTCATCGAGAAATCATCTTCAGCGATGAGGCCCATTTCTGGATGAATGGGTACGGCAACAAACAAAATTGTCGAATTTAGGACGATACCAATCCACATGAAATCCAAGAAAAAGTTATTGTTTAGTGTGGATTTTGGGCTGGCGGCGTCATCGGTCCATACTTCTTTAAGAACGACGTTGGCCAGACCATTACCGTCAAGGGCGAGCGATATAGGTGAATGGTTACCAACTTCTTTTGGCCTAAATTGGATGTTGTGGACACCAACGACATGTGGTTTCAACAGATTTGCGCTACGTGCCACACAGCTCACGCCACATTGGAAATTCTGCATGAGCGATTCGAGGGCATCTCACGTGGAGGTGATGTGAACTGGCCAGCAAGATCGTGCGACTTGACCCCGTCGGAATTTTTCTTGTGGGGTCTCCTGAAGTCGCAGGCCTATGCGAATAACCCACAAACCACAGCGGCCCTCAAAGCCAACATAACCCATGCCATCGGTCAAATTCAGCCTGATTTATGCGCCAGAGTCATGGAAAATTGGACATTTCGGATGCGCGCCACCCAATTAGTATTGTGTGTCAAAATAGATTTCTGTTTTCGTGCAATCGGCTCCGTTTAGCCAATTTATTATTCTGAGTGTTCAAATTGATTCGCAAGCAAATATATTATTTTAAAAAATAAAAGTTTTTAGTGTTCCATTTGAATCAAAATCGTAGTACAAAAAAAAAGCCTTCTACCTGCCCAAATGAAAACGTCTTAACATTTCCCTAGAATCCTAGGTTTAAACGAAGTAGAAATAAAAAAAAAACGGTTAAGAAGTGCCTGTTCAAATTAGCGTGGGTATAAAAATCATGCCAATGAATGTCGTGTTCACATTTTTAAGGGGATGGAAGACATTGCGACAAGCAGAACTCTTGAATCGGACCAATTTGACTTCAACTATCAAAACCAAAATGAAAAAAAAAACCTGTCCGAAATGGAACGATATGGGAAAAAATATATAAGTAATCCTTCTTCCTCAGTAAAACAAACATCTTCTTTGACGACTTATAAAAACACCAGCGCTCGTCATCAAAATCTGACTTACAACTGCAAAATCACACATAATATGGTTTAAGTTAAAAAAAAAAAAAAACACAAGTGACTTGAGACGAATGTGATCGCCTTAATTTGGAACTTCATGGACCTCCTCCGAATGGAAAAGCCGACTCGAAAAGCTGAAAGAGGGAAACCATACAGCATTTTACGTTGATGGGGCTCCTCAACACGCTGATGTTAGTTGGGTGCGGAATTTCTTTCACCAAAACTATGCCATCCCATTAGCGAGTGCGAGATGATTTCCCCTGCTGACTCCAATAGTTCCTGCAGCTTCAAAATCAGCATCCTAACCAAATATTCATGGTTGTTCCCTACTTCCCCTGGTAAGGCCACTAAACCTGGGAAGATAAATATCACCAAATGCTCTGAGGAACGAGAAAACCCACGTGTCGACGACAACCAAAATTTTAAAAATAAACGTAATGATAAGCTTAAAAAAAGACCGCTCCCAAACCCCCTTCCAACTAAAAAGCACGCTAACAAAAAACGAAGCTCTAATCCCGATCCCAACTGGAGCTTCAAAACGAACTTGTTCCCCAATTTTAGTCCCCCCTCCTCACTTATCCGATACAAAGCCCTTACACACCAATCCTCTAATCCGCTAATTCCCAATGTTCCACCCAAGACCCCGCGCCAACGCGTCTCTTTCAACTTAACCCCAACCACCCATATTATCCCTTCTCAATCTTCTACGCCACCGATCCCAGCTAACAACTCATTTCCTAACTTCGACCTACAAACTGGAGCTAAGTACCCTAATTTTATTAACTCCCATACCCTAAACCCAACATCTCATCCGTCGCCCAACTCCATATCCAACCACGAATCTCCATCTCCTTCCTCCACTGCCCCTATTCTTGATCCTCTTTTTCCCCCCACAGCTAAACTAACCCAGCAAACCAATGGAACTACAGAAAGTCGCTATGCACTCTCTAGGCTTAGAAAGAGAAAGATATATGAAAACACTCGTCTTTTTCTCGCCTATCTACATGACAAATCGGACTCGATCTGCTACGAAGGGAAGACCAAAACCAGCGAGATTTTTAGCATGTCCCCTCAGAAAGTAGCAGACGACCTTGCTGCATTCGGCCACTACGTTCACTCTAAACGAGTCTCACACCTACAGTGAAGCCGAGCTGACCACGATAAATTTTTTCGTCCATAACGTGCCTTCCTTGTCAGCACTTAAACCATCCCGCCATACATCTCCACCCCACAACATCCCTCTTACATTTTACTACCAGAATGTAAGAGGCCTTCGCTCTAAAACCAATGCTGTCCTACGTCAATCGCATTCTCTTCCCTTTGATATTTACGCCTTGACTGAAACCAATTTGATTCCCGACATAAAGAACCAGGAATTGTTCCCCTCTACTTTTAATGTTTTTCGCGACGACGATCCTACCCGCCCACATAATGATTCCCCCTCTCGAGGCGTCCCACTGGCGATCCACAACAGCCTTAACTCTTCTCCCATTACCATCTCTTCATCCTCTAAAGTCGACTTTGTCGCTATAAAAATATCACTCCCCTTCCAGTCCCTTTACGTTTTATGTTGCTACATCCTGCCAACCTACGAATCTTATCAACTTGTTGTCGATGCGATCGACTATTTAATTGACCTGTCTGACTCTACTGACGATATCTTTAGTTTCGGCGACTTTAATCTTCCTCAGCTACAGTGGATTTCATCAGACGATCAATCGTTCTTCATAGCTTCAAATGCCAACTCAGCTAAGGAATGTCTCTTCTTAGATCGCTTAACAGACTCAAGTCTATGCCAAGTCAGTGGTGTATCCAACTATATGGGCAGGCAATTGGACCTTATTTTCACAACAGATTCAATTAACTCCTCAGTCTCACTTTGTCCCCTATCTCTCTCTACAATCGACAATTACCCCACCCCCCCCCTCTACTTTCATTTTTTCATAACTCTTCTTTCCAGTCCACTCCTCCTACAACTCTCTCATCCTACGACTTTCATAAAGCAAACTTTCACAAAATCAGTGACTATCTTAGCAGATCCCCCTTTAACTTTCACAACCTAAGTGTAAATGATGCCTTATCCATTTTTTATAAAGAAATATTTAATTCTTTTAGCCTTTACGTTCCGTTTTCCCGCCTTAAAACATCATCTACTTGTCCTCCCTGGTATAATCGCAAGCTTCGTTCCTTACGAAATAAGAGAAACAAGTTATGGGCTGTTTTCCTGCGTACCAGATCCTTGTCCGACTATTCCAACTATCTGCTTATCTGCTTATGGTGCTTATCTTCATTTCACCGAACTTTACGATTCCCTTTACGAGCGTTACCTTAATAATGCGCAAGTCAACCTTATAAATGACCCTAAGTCCTTTTACCAATTTGTTAACTACAAAAGAAAGTCCGATGGTTACCCTCCTTCCCTCTCTTTCAACAACAAGTCATCAACCGATCCACTCACCATTGCCAACCTATTTGCCAGCTTCTTTAAACAATCCTTCACCAACGACTCCTTTATACCAGATCCATCCTATTTTCGTTACCTACTGAACTTCTCCAATGGCCCACTTCTCTCTCATATCTTGGACCCCTCTTATATCGAATATAAATTACACCAACTCAATGACGAATTTACACCCGGTCCAGATTGCCTCCCTGCCATATTTCTTAAAAAATGTTATTCGTCTCTTTCCCTTGCCCATTCTGATCTCTTTCGTCTATCCCTTTCGCAAGGAGAATTTCCTCAGGTTTGGAAAACCTGCTTTATAACCCCGATCCACAAAAAGGGATCAAAGAACGAAATAACAAACTATCGTCCAATCGCTAAACTCTCCCATATACCCAAACTCCTCGAAAGTATTTTATATGAAGCTCTAAGCTTCCAATGCAAATCAGTTATTTCCCCTAGACAACATGGTTTCCTAAAGGGTAGGTCAACCACCACAAATCTCGTTGAACTCGTATCCTTTGCCATCTCTGCCCTAGAGAACGGCAACGAAGTCGATGTAGTTGCAACCGATTTTAGCAAAGCCTTCGATAAAATCTCTCATCGATTAACACTCTCCAAATTGTCTGCCCTCGGCTTTGAACTCATACTGTTAAAATGGATATCCTCTTACCTCGAAAGCCGTTTTTACAGTGTTCGTTTTAGATCAGCCCACTCCTCTCCATTTTTGGCCACCTCTGGAGTTCCTCAAGGTAGCCATCTCGGTCCCCTTCTCTTTATATTAACCATAAATGATCTCGATAGGATCATCAAACACTCGTCCGTCTCCCTTTACGCCGACGATACCAAATTTTTCAAAACCATTTCCTCTCCCCATGACTCCTTCCTTCTTCAACAAGACCTTGATAGTTTTTCGATCTGGTGCCTCAAAAATTGTTTGGAACTTAATATCGCCAAATGCCAATCCATCACCTTTTCACATAAGCGGCACAAATCTCCTCCCCGACTCTACCTTCTCCACAACCAACCTATCTCCTCCGTTGAATCTCTTCGCGACCTCGGCATTTTGTGTGATAGGGAGCTCAACTTCCGTTTGCATATGGATGGAATAATCCTTAAAGCCAACTCTGCACTAGGTTTTGTAAAACGATGGTCAAAAGAATTCACCAACCCATACGTGACCAGGTCCATCTATATTACCTTTGTTCGTCCCCTTCTAGAGTACGCCAGTCAAGTATGGTCCCCATATTATCGCGTTCATATCTCGAGAATCGAAAGCATCCAGCGCCGTTTTCTTCGATTTGCTCTTCGAGGTTTGCCCTGGGATGATCCTTTTACTCTGCCCCCCTATCAAAACCGTCTTAACCTTATTAACCTAAACACCCTTGAGGAACGCAGAGATGCAGCCGACTTTCTCTTCATTCATCGACTTCTTTCAGGTCAGGTTGAATGCACGTCCCTTCACAATTCTATTTTCCTCAACACTAACCCTCGTAATCAACGTACCCCTCGTCTCTTCTATCTTCCAACCCACCACACCACCTATGGCGCGAACGAACCAATCTCCCGTATGCTACGAAAAATTAATTCAAACCCTAGCGTCTTTGACTTCCACCGCACCACTTCCTACCTCAAATCCGTTCTCCTTCACCACTCTAACCAACCTTAGTTTTGAGTTTTAGTTTAAGTTTAATTTTAAGTTATAGCTTGTATTAAGCCGAATAAATGGAGGCTTCCGCCCCCACCAAAATTAATCTTCCCACTCATTAAAAATCTTCCCATCTCTATCAGACAATCTTTCCTGCCAGGTCAAATTTAAGATTAGAAATGTGAAGTGGTTTATTTAGAAACCCACTAAGAAGCATTTCTCTTTTTTTAATAACTTAATATACAAATAATGTATTTAATTATTTAATTATCCCTACAATTTTCTTGTTATTTTACATAATGTCCGTTAATTTTTATTTATTTTCCAATAATGAGATTTTGCAATGCTGTGGTTTAATTTTTACTCCATTTGATCTTTATTTTGAATTGAACTGTAATTTAATTTTTGTTTCCTGTTTCTTGTTTTTAATAAAAAAAAAAAAAAAAAACCTTTCCTTTTTCGTGTTTTAATAATAGTTACCTATGATAACTACCAATATTGATTTTTTGACAGTTATTGTGGGGAATCCATCGGGAATGTTACCACAAAGAATGGGGAAAACGCTGAATTTTAAGTTCGGTGATGGGAGATTTCAATTAAAGCGGCTGGTAAATTGGATATTCTTCACTCATTTTGCGTAATTTTCCGCAATAGAGAGCGACATGAGAGAGCAATTGCATAGAAATTTATACTGAAGTATTTGTGCCATTGTTAGTTTTTTTTATACAAAATTGTGTGAAATTGACAATGCACACAAATCGATTACACTGGTCAGCAAAATCTTGTAACAAGAAAACTATCTAATACTAACAAAACCACGATGGATGATATCCTTACAATCCCACCGAACACAACATCATCAGCTTGCTTGCCGTCAATCATAGCCCTATTATCGTTTTTGGAGCTTCATCATCTTTTTCGACCACGACCGCTTTGGGACAACATTGTCGTATGTGACCCATTTTTCATCATTTGTTTCTATTAGCTTCAAAAATGGCTCGATTTTGTTCCGTTTCAATAGCGATTCGCATATGGAAATTCGATCATCGGGCTTTTTTGTGTATAACCAGCTCATTCCAAATGGTTTAAAACTGAAGCGATGCAATTGCTGCTTATGTGCCGGCCTTGCTCAACTTTTTCCATGATTTCATTGGTTTTTTCAGCGATAGGCATTTAGATCGACAATTCAAACATAAATTATCAGAATAACTTTTCTTAAGCCATCCATACGTGTCTAGGCTTAAATAATTTTCGCGATAAACTTCAGAATTATAAATAATAAGTGCTAACTTCTTAAAAACCTATTTTTTAAACAAACAAGTAATTCTTTTAAATAAATAAAAACGGTTGACATTTGTCTAAAATCCGTTCGCATGCTTTTAAACAAATTTTCCCTCCGAGAAAGAATTTTATCCTCACTACTCCGGTTTTGACAGTTTTTACAAATTTACTTCAAAAAGTACGCGAACGGACCTATTCATCATCAATGACCAACTGATCTGTCAACTGTCAAACAAAAACTAGATCGACTGATGCAATCAACCATTTTGAAGTTAAAGTTCAAAGTCAAGTAAACAGAAAAGAGTCGTTCACTTTTTCCCCAACCCAATAAGTGAACATACACATAACTTCCTTCACAAATGTTTTAAGTTTACTTACTTTGTCGGCGCTGCAGTTCGGGGTAAACCTGGGCTTCAACTAACAAAATCTCCAGCCAGCTCGATCCTTAGTTCACTTCCTCCAATTGCCCACTCCAAGTCGGTTTTTCATTCTGGAGACGATACGCAATAAATAAGTAAATAGTTTATATTATACGCATTCATTCGATTTAACTGAGTTCTATTTATTCTTGCATGTTTGTTCAAATTGTAGGAATACAACTCCCACACAATTTTGCCAAGCACACTGAACGCAGCCACTACTTGACAGCGAGATAATCCGTCAACTTCTGACACTAGACATTTATTGTTAAGTGTTTTTTTTACTTCCGTACCGCTTACAAAGTCCTGTTGAGAGTTGATGTTTTAATTAACAATTTAAATCGGTTGAAATGTTTAGAAGAAAACTTGCACCTTTGTTAGGCACAAAATTTAAAGGAAACCTTCAAAAAGCTCGACATATCATAGTGTCATGTAAACATGGATGTGAACATTCAGAACGTGTTAACACTGAACGACAGAACCCAAAGGATTCATCCATAGTGTTGTTTCCAGGACAAGGAACGCAATATGTTGGCATGGGTAAATCTCTATTACGATTCCCTGAAGCACGTTCTATATTCAAGCTGGCCAACCAAGTTCTTAAATATGATATCTTGAAGATTTGTCTAGAAGGGCCAAAAGAAAAACTCGATTCTACCGAATACGCTCAGCCTGCAGTCATGATTACATCACTTGCCGCATTAGAACAATTACGCGAAGAAAGACCTAAAGCTATAGAAAACTGCGTTGGCACAGCTGGCTTTAGTTTAGGAGAAATAACTGCTTTGGTATTTGCCGGCGTGATACCATTCGATAAAGCCTTGAAACTAGTACAAGTTCGCGCTATTGCTATGCAGGCTGCTTGTGATAAAGTTAGAAGTGGTATGAGTATGGTTGTATATGGTCCAGATTCAGAAATAACCGACGCATGCAATCAAGCAAAGCAATGGTGTATTGAAAAGGGCTTAGAGAATCCAGTTTGTAGTGTTGCAAATTACCTCTATCCGCATTCAAAAATTATCGCAGGAAATATCGAGGCACTTGAGTACCTGGAAAAAAATGCAAAAAACTTTAAAATACGTAGAATGAAACGCCTCCCAGTTAGTGGAGCATTTCATACCCCACTAATGGAATCTGCTGTGCAGCCATTTGCCAAAGCCTTAAGCGCCATAGAATTAAGTGATCCACTAATAAAAGTTTACTCAAACGTTGATGGCAGGACTTACAGGAATGCGAATCACGTTCAAAGGCAACTACCTTCTCAAGTATGAATTAGTTTCTAACTTTACCAAATAAATTGCTAATGGGTTTAATTTTATTTTAGATTGTGAAACCGGTCAAATGGGAGCAGGCTTTGCACATGATCTATGGACGAAAACAAGGAGTGGAGTTTCCAAGAACATTTGAATGTGGACCAGGAAGGGGACTTAATCAAATTTTAAGTAAAGTTAATGCCAAAGCACATAACACTGCCTATAATATCGAAGCGTAGCAAAGAATTTAGTCAGTTAAAATAAATTTGGTCGAATGTTGTAAAAAGTTTTTCTTGATTGTCATCTAATGTTTATTTCGAAGAAAATAAAGTTCAAGTTTGTATTCTACAAGTTTAAAATAAGTAGTTAATGCTATCGCCTGCCTACCAACTGGTGGGCACATGCAAGCAAGCTCCATTTTGAATGAATTTTGATATAGGATTGAATCTTAGGCGGCAGTACAGCGATGTTTTAGATGTTGACTACAAAATACAATTACAAACAACGCATACAAGTTTTACAGGAAATCAAATCGTGATCGAAATTTTTGATTAAATTTTGACATATACACACATCAGATGGATACCGACCCAAAAAAGGTGTCACAAGGCGTGATGCGATTTTCTCTTCGAAGAATTGATTGTTTGATGCGATATATGACATGTACCGCCGCCATGTTGGAACAAAATGCTCCCCAAAACCATCAATCCAAATTTGGTCCATAACTCGGAAGCTTATACCGACAACAACGCCGCATCCATAGTGAGGAGTCCGAACATAGAGGATATGAAAATGTTGGCGGTGTCGATGACTATTCCTTTCTTCTTTCTTTGCGGATTCTCACCGGTTTTCCTCCTGCAAGCGAAATACGGTTCTTCACACAACCAAAGTGTATTTGTAAATCCCTTCTTCGTATTAGAATCATAGACTGCAATAAACTCTTATCACTGTTGATTTTTTTTTTAGCGGGCGACGAGCAATTAGATTAAAATCCTTAAGCTTTCGACGCACCTATACACACTATTTCAGCTCCACGTGACTTCACAACCTCGGTTCTTATTGGTATCGCTGAAAGATGTCTTGTAAATTCATTTTACTACTCAAAACAAAATAGGGCTCACTAAGTTTTTAGGCTCTCTTTTGAAAAAATAAACGGTCAGTTCCATGAATGCATGGGTCTGTAAAACGTTCACCTTTTCTTCTCCACCGTCGTACTCATTTATCGTCACTAAAAAAACTTGACATTACATTCTGTAAAGAGTACAGGCCTCGAGTTGTCCATGGTCCAATCCGAATGATCACGGGTGTAGCTTAAGTGCGCTGCCCGATATGCCTTTGTCAGTTCCGGTCGATTGGTCTGGACCGTTGACTATTTTCGTGGAGTCGATTACGTACGGTTTGATCACTTACTTGAATGCCAGCAGATTGCCGCAGTTGATTTTGTAACGCCCGGGCGGTTACGGTACGCTCCCGTCGTGCAATTATTCTTACGTACCGGTCTTCTTGCACAGTTGTGACTCTGATTCTTCCTGATCCAGGTCTCCTTGCTACACTCGCGGTTTCTTGGAAGCGTTCCCAGACGTTTCGGATAGCTCGCCGCGATACACCCATACGAATTGCTACAGACCATTGAGATTCTCCCTCCTGAAGCAAATTTACCGCTCTTACTGCGTTTTCGATATCCATATGATGCCGAGAACCGGGCATGATAATTACAATTAATAACGTTGTCGAAGAAAACAATTACAGAAAGTAACACTTAGCGACAACGCTTAGAATTAGACTGACAAAACAAGTACAGGAAATTTTGCATTAGCTGTTTTTTAGAGCAATGCGCTTTCTCTGCCTACGTAGTTAGAGGCAACGTTAAAATTGTTGCTCAAAGTATTAGTAAATACTCATAGCATGCAAGCTATACACATAAATACATCGCTTCAATAATGTTTACCAATAGAGTAATTTTTAGACATAAATGAAAATAAATCGTTATTTTAACCAGGAACCGAATATATAAAGAGAAAGCCGCTGCCTAAACTATTTAAGAAAAAGAGTAAATTAAGTTAAACGTTGTATGCGTCTTGATGGTTGCATCCCCTAAAAGGCCAGCGCCATTTTGAATAACTACCTTGTCGCAAATATGGCACGATTGCGATCAGGCGATTGTAATTGCATTAGACCGCTAACTCTTTGAAAGTTTGATATCTTAGAACCTAGTGCTAAAGACCAGTGGCCGCGCAGACTGTTAGACAACGACGAGGAGCAAAACACATCATTTATAATAGATGATAACAGTAGCCGAGCTTTGATACAAGACAAGTTACAAGGGTCGAGGGGGAGGGGGGGGTGGCAAAACAAACTAAGTTTTGAGTAAATGAAGTTTGTGGACACTAACGCTTTGGATCACATTATATACGACAACAAACCAAAGTAAAGAAGAAGTTCAACGAATTTAAAGTGCAGAACTTGATATATAATAATTCGCTTCTTATTGTTTGCTAACTTGCGTAAATTTGCGGCCATTAATATGGTATACACGGCAATAACGGCTGACCACTTAATTGTGTTTTTCCACTATCACGTTCTTAAAAAGTAAGCTTTTGCAAATATGTGACTTTCGAATTTTTTATTAGATTGAGTTGATATACGAGTACACACCTGACGACGTTTACTTCATTTTTGTCCCTGTCCCTGTAATTTTTTTTTATAATTCTTGTGCGTGAGAGCAAATAATTTCTCTTTGCCTTCGTTCCTTACCTTTGCTAAGAATTATGTAGGACACCAGACTTCTGGATGTTTACGCATTATGTAACCCCGTAAGGCATCTTCTTTGAAGCTATATGCTTATAGCGGGCAGTTTTAGAATCATATCTTTTTCTTTTCATGTTCGAGAGTTCTTAATTGTCGTCCGTGCTTCCTCCGTCGATAGGATCACAACACTGTCTCTGAAAGGCATTTACAGCTGAGTTATAATATATTCTCCATTCCAGTAGCACATGGTTATCGTATTGATGTTTACCTTTACAATGACGGTAAAAACTTTGATGCAATATTTTAAGAGATATTTATGGGAGTAATGTCGGAAACTGTCATGTCCCGTTAGCATCTGCATGAGATAAAACTTTGCTTAAAATTATGATGCGCAATTGACGTACGTTTAATTGATATATATACATATGTACGAGTATGTGTATCAGGACTAAATGTAATTCTTGCAGTTTGATTTTCGAGCTTGAGACGGCAATTTGTACGGCTTAATTTTTTTTTTTTTTATTTTTCTACATAATCTCCTCATAACTCCACACACTTATTTATTTTATTTATTTATTTATTTCATGTATCTATAATTATATACATTTTTTTGTTTTTTTACCCACAAAGCAAAATGCTTATCTGCAGGTGGTTGATAACATTGGATTAGTATCTTAAAATGATAAAATTCTTTTGAATAAAGTTAATACTATACTTATTCTTTAATTCTCAACGGTTTCATTTTGTGCATAGAAAGGTTTTAATCTTCCCAAGAACGTTGGAGGTTTTATTGACTTCGAGCGCCCCTTTTTGCTCGTTGTTGTCGCCAAAGTGAAACCGTATTTTGGTTATAAATAACTTAATATAATAAAATTGTGAATATAGGAATATTAATGTTTGAATACAAAATACAAAATGCAATAATAATATTGAAGTTTAAGCTATCTTGAAATAAAAATATACAATGTTAAAACAGTATATATATATGTGTATGTATAAATAAGGAAAAATTTATATTTATATAGGAATTAATTTATAGTGGATTAGCATATTACACAAAATATAAATCAATTAGAAATTTCTTTAACATTTTTTTGAATGTTCGACTTGTTTGATATGGTGAGGTATTTCATTCATAGTTTTTGGAATGACATATCTAAGTTCTCGTTCCCCATACATGTTATATACATCTGGAATTTCGAGCATCCCCTGGGCTCGCCTCCTGGTGTTTTGGAAGTGGCGTATGGGCTGCAGAAACCTTTGCTCGTCCATGTAAAGTAGCAATGATGTCATTCTATAAATCGCGTACACATCTAAGACCTTAAAAGATGAGTTGGTCGGTTTTAAAATTTTAACAAGACGGTGCTGTAGATGTAATATCCTATCCACATGCGTTTTGGATGCATTTCCCCATGCCAGTATTCCATATCTTATTCGCGATTCTGCTAGCGAGTAGTAAACCTGCTTACATACTTCAAAACTTGAATACTTTTTTATATAAACCATCGCAAAGAGTGAGCTTTTGAGTTGTAAACGCAGCACATTTATATGTTCACGCCATAGGAAATTCTCCTACATACTTTATTTTGTTTACTACTTCCATTGCTGTGTTGTTGGCCGAATACGGACATAGGGCGTTTCGGTGATATATATTAAACGCTTCTTTTGGCTTGAACGGTGTTCGTATGTGCATTGCTTTTGTTTTTGAAGCATTAATAATTAGCCCTTGATCATGGCACCATTTTGACATCGCATCAAATTCTTCTTGAATTATTTCCAATGCCTTGTTAAAGTTTTTGTGCTTGACGACAAGTGCTATATCATCTGCATAGGCATAGGCTGTGCACTTTTTGAATAAATGGAGAAGTTCATTTGTATACAAAACAAATAGAATTGGACCCAATTTGGAGCCTTATGGGACACCAAGCTCAATTGGCATTTCTTTGCTTAAGGTATTAAACACTCTAACTCTAATCTTTCTATCAGTTAGATAGTTTTCGATCCAGTTTGCCAGCACTTCTCTCACACCAACTCGATTGACAGTTTCAATTAACTTTTTATGAGTTATAGTATCGAAAGCTTTACTAAAGTCAACAAACAGCACAAGCACATGATGATTTTTGTTAAGGCCTCCATTGACCGTGTTTGTAAACTCTCCTAATAGTAGATCCGTACTTTTATTTTTTTGAAAACCGTACTGGTTTGGGTGTAATATGCTTAGACCGTTATTCGCTAGCCTTTATCAATTTATTAATTGTTGTTTGAAGGGAAATCACGTTATTTCTTATAATAGCGCGGTCGCCGAAGAAACGAAGTGAAGTCATTCCAAAAATTACGGTGTGCTTTTTCAGTAGAAAATCTGGCATGATATTGATAGTAATTAACTTAACTTTAACACAGCACTAGTGTACTTCAACTTTCATTTCGAATTACACACCGTGTTCCATTCCTATTTACGACTAAGCCTGCGATATTTTCGAAATCTTCTGAAGATCAATGATCATCGTTATCCGTAAGCATAGAATCTCATCGTATATAGACATGTATGTTATGATTATACTCATAGTATGGTTATGAATATTTGTTATCTGTTCTCATTTTGTGCGGCATTAGCTTTCTATTTCTCGTCTTGCCTTTTCCTTTATACACTTACAGTCCACTCCACTGTTCAGATTTCCGATCGCCATTTTGGTATGTATGCAATCGAACAGAATTGCTTGCCATTTTAGAGTGCCCTTTGGAGTTTAGTTCCAGTCAAACTAAACAAGAAACTTATGGTTTTGTTGATGTTCATATGCTAGGTCTATTTTAAAGTAACATTTTTTACATATGAACTTATGAATCTAGATTTTGTTGATAAACTGGACGGAGATGAAAATCACTTCGTCACGCTCAGAGAAGTAAGAATCATGCGAACGAAGACTAATTCTAAATCATCAGTTCGGATTTAGAAGAAACAAACATTCACGATAGACAAAGTGTATCGAATTACGGATGTAGTGGAAAAAGCACTGGATGAAAAACAAGTCTGTTGGGCACAAATTTTAGATGTTGCTCAGACGTTTGACAAGGTTTACCATAAGGACATTGAATATGAACTGCATAAGAATTTACATAGAAAGTACTACGGAATACTGAAATCCTATAATTCAGATCGACTCTTCCGAGTTGGATACGAACAGGAATATTCGGAATTTGTCCTATGACCAACCATGTATCTGTTGTATACCAGGGATATGCCGGTGGAAAATAATAAAATGATGGCCATTTTTGCAGACGACACTGCAATATTAGTACCTAATAAATGCACTGTGAATGCAACAGAGAAATTACAGAATGCAGTCAATAAAGTAAAGGATTGGACGTATGAATGGCGTATCAAACTCAATGAGGCGAAATCAACTCACATAAACTTCACAAATAAAAAGATAAACTATTTACCGATATTCATTAACAAATAAATTGTATTACCCTATAGCAATACAGTCAAGTACCTCGGAATGACCTTGGACGCATATCAAAAAGAAATACTGGTTACTGGGAAAAAACTCAGAAATGTCTACACAAAACAAAATCTTGCTTTATAAGCAAGTGTTGCAGCCTCTTTGGACGTACGACATCTAATCATGGGGTTGTATAAAGAAAATAAATCTCCAAACTATACAGACATTCCAAAATCAAATCCTTCGTCGAGTAATAAATGTCTCTTGGTATATCAGAAATAACGATTTCTACGGTGACCTGCAAATTGAAATGATGACAGATGTGGTTAGCAAGTATACTGTCACACAATCAGCGACTGCAAAACCACATCGTCTCCGAGATTGAGATTGTCTTAAATGAACAAGAAAATTCCCGGTGGTTGAGCCCAAGTATTACACCTAGAATTTTAAATTTTTACGAACCGGGATTTATATGTACATAGTATACCACCTTGATCAAATATTTTTCGGAATTTATACAGAAAATTTAACATGCAAGTTTATTCATCTAAATCTACATATATTGTCCCCTTTAGAGTAATCCCCATCGACTACGACACACTTATGCCAGCGCTTGATCAAATCCTCGAAACATTTTTTACATGTATTCGGTTTTCGGTATGTCCATCAGTGCTTCCTGCGATTTTTCCATTACTTCCTCTCGGCTGCTGAAACGCGTTCCTCCTATTGGTTTTTTAACTCGATTGAACAGAAAGAAGTCACAGGGAGCTAAATCAGGTGAATTCGGTGGCTGTTGCATTTTTCGTCAAAAAATTACGAATAATAATGGCGCTGAACGATGGTGCGTTTTCATGGTGCAAAGTCCACGAGTTTTCTGCCCACAATTCTGGTCTCTTTCGGCGAATTACTTCACGCAAACTTCTCATAACGCCCAAAAACTCGTAATACTCTTTGTTTACTGTCTGGCCTTCTGGCAAAAATTCATGATGCACTACACCGTTGTAATCCATGAAAACCGTGAGCATTGCCTTCTTTTTTTACTGAAAACGACGTGGTTTTTTTGGTCTCGGCTCATTTGGTGAAAGCCATTCACTTGCTTGATGTCTGGATTGCGGGTCGTACTCATAAACCCACGTCTCGTCTCCAGTAATGATCCTTTTGATGAATGTGGAATCGGATTCAGCCTCGCAAATGATCTCTTTTGCGACGTCAACACGGTCTCTTTTTTGCAGGAAATTGAGGTCTTTCGGCACCAACTTTGCTGCTATACGACGGAACTCAAATCGGAATAATGGGAGCGCCACACGGTGGTGTGGTGCGGGAACTTTTTGATCAAGGTGCTACGAATAGAAAATTTAATGTGTTTTACTGGCGATATAGTCTGGTAACCAAGAACTACCAAGTGTATTTCGAGATTTTCAAATTTGTTACACAAGTTACACAGAATTGTACTCCAACCGAGCCCAACCGGTAAGGTTATACCGGAGTACGTAGCGCCAAACATCTGCCGTGTGTACTTCGTTAAAAAATAAAAATTGATTGAATTAACTTCTTAAATCTACTGTATTGCAGTCATCACGTTAGAGATAATAAGACAGGCCAAATATCCGATTAATTATACTAAACATTACCGATGTAATTGGTTGGTTGCCTGTAATGTATTTACAAACGCTTAAAATAAGCAAAATTAAAAATAACTAAATCCATTCTCTTTATGTTTGTATGTTTTGGGTAAAAGAATACCCTCATGTATTTTTAAAATAAATGTCCGAACAGGATTTTTCTTTTCTTCTCTTCTCTCACAGAGTTCGATAAAATAAAAATGACTCTCCTTAAACAATGAGTTAAATTAACGGCGATCAAATTCGGGAAAATGTTTTGGAAATCAGACGTTTTTTTGTGTTGTTTTTTCTTTTGTTTCTTTCATAATAAAATATAGTCGAAGGGATTTTAACTCTTTTCGTCTCTGGTTCGCATACGATGTACAAATGCGGCTCCTTTATTCTTTCGAAAATTTTCAAAAGGATCATTTAAATTTACACCAACACCCTGGAAGGAAACAAACAGACACTGTTCGTAAATAAGGTACATAGGAAAAAAAAATTTGATTACCTTGTACATATCCCGACGTTCCCGAACTTCTCCACCAGAGATGGGTGTATCAATTCCTTGATTTTTCGTACCAAGACCTGATCCAGAGCCAGCCCAACCCATTTTTATAAGCATTTGATGTCCCTTATTGGTTTCCTCAATGAATTCATTGGGTTTGTTATAATTACCGCCACTGCCATTGGATAACAAAAACAAAATAGGATAAAGAAAATACCAATTTAGAAAGAAAATGTAATCACAAAAAGCTAGGTGGTGTAAGGGATCTTTCTCTCTCACGGCGGGTATTACTCCGATCACGGCTTTCTCTGTCCTTATCACGTGGCTCACGGTCTCGTTGTTCTCTGTCACGGCTGTCACGATCCCTTGATTCTCGATCACGTTCACGATCACGTTCTCGGTCCCTATCACGATCACGTTCGCGCTCGCGATCCCTTTCCCTTTCTCTAAGCGGTGAGTTTTTACGTGGTGATCTGTTTCTTGAATTATTTGCGTATCGACCTCTGGACTTCTCATGGATAGATGGTGACCGGGAGCGGGATCTAGATCTACGAGGTGATCGCGATCTTGATTTCGAACGAGGCGTTCTACTTCGGCTTTTTGATCTAGAATGAGACAAAGGGGAAAGTACTTAACTTTGAGGAGTAAAGATATAGAGAACATTTAAAAAAGAAAACACCATATAAGACACACAGGGGGTCCGGTGGCGAGTTTATGAAACATTTGTTTCAATTCTTCGTTTAACATAAAAATAGAGAATCACACAAACTGTTGGAAACGGAACATCGCTTTTTGTGAATGTTGATGTTTTCTTTCAGCTCCGTGATCCATAGAAAGAAATCCATGGGCGTTAAGTCTGGAGACCTTGGTGGTTACGGGACGTTTCCAAAGCGGCTGATTAGTTTCCTTGGCAAATATTCACGCAACAATACACGGAGTTACTAGCGGTATGTGGAGTCCCCTCATCATCTTGAAACCACGTTTGTGACGATAGATGTGCTTGCAAATAGGGTAACACTCCTAATCTGTGATCATGCATCCATAAGTTTCGCTTTTAATATTTATCGCTTGTTTTCTGTAATTTAAAAAAAAGCGCACCAAACACTAACTGTTCTGCAATTTAAAGACCCTTGTTGTTTTAGTCCCGGATTCTCTCCAAAATTCTTTCACAAAAGTTTTTGCGTAAATTGAAGTAATTATCATTAAGATCTAGAACCAATTTAACCTTAAAAGGGTGAAATTTGAAGTGTCTTTCTGTAGAAATTTATGAATGATAATTTTTGGGAGTCTCAAAGCAGCCGTTTTTTTCTGCCCTAAGATTCTTTGGTTCACATCTCACGAATGTTTTCGGTGGTCTATGATATTCTGCTGGGCCTTTCCTACGAAGGAATGGAATTTACACTTGGCCCATCGCTCAGTCACCCAATATTGTAACGTGAACAAGCGTAAGAATCGCCACTTTTAAAAACCGCCTCGATGTTTCCGACCACTGCGACATTGAGACTGAAAAACCCGCACTCTCGATTTAAATGACATCAACCTCACCATAAGTGTTTATATGCGAATACCTTGCATTTTAAAACATAAATCTGTGTCTACAAGATGGAAATCGTGCAGGATCTTAACGAGCGTGACTAGATTTAGCGCAAAACCTACGCAACAACAATGGCGTTGCACGACGGGTTTTTGAATAAACAGAACATGCCGTACTGGTACCTAACAACCATAGAGGATGCTAACGTTGCCCAAAAATCATAGTGTGCTGTAAGATTTCTGCTCAAAGCATAACTGGCCCTTATTTTTCCAGCCAGGAAAAAACAGTGTCCGTTGAAATGTATTGCCAAGTGATCGACGGATTTCAGCAACAACAAAACGGTATTTTAGGTGGCACTCTGCACACATTACATTAATTAGTAAATATGTCCTTATCATTTGCTGTACCTCATATCGTGGGACTGTTTTAGTGGTGGCAACTCAACTCGTGAAGTTAGAGCCATTACACCTATGTATGCTTTGATCTCGCGTTTTGACGAAAGTAAGTTTTATATAGCACATTCCCTATCTTTGTTTGCATTGATTTGAGTTCGATATGCGTATGTTCCGCAGGCTGATTGAGCACATTTATTATTATAGATCAGTCCAAGTCGATCTAGGATATTTCTTATTAGATCGCAGTGGAAACTAATTTCCGCAGTCGGAAATTGTTGTGGAAGAAAAATTTAATTTTGCAATTTATATTTACCTGTAGCACCGTTTGTTTGCCGTCTTTTTCAGTTTCATCGACTCTAGTATAATTGGACTTGGTGATCGTGAAGGATCACGTGTGCCTTCCTGGATTTCTTCTTCTTTTTGTTTCTTTGCCGCGTTTTTCACTTTATAGTACTCGTATAGGCCAAGTTTCTCCCAACCCTCACTGCAATTATCCAAATTAACCAATTAAATCAATAAACACTATAAAAAGGAGAGAACTTACTTATCACGAGGACGATCATGGCTTGGTGGGGCAATAAATGCAGCTAATGCATTTGTTAAACGTTCGCTTTGTGGGGTCGGTGCCGGAAGGCGTATTTCATCAGGATCCAAGGGTTTATAGCTATAATCCTCTAAACGTATAAGAGAAACCATTAAACCTGCAGGCAAGTCATAGTATGGTGCTGTTGGTTTCGGATCTTCTTCCATTACAAGAGGTGTAACAACTGGCTGACCGGCATTAAATTCTTGTGTCGGACCAGCAGCTCCTCCCGGTGTCAAGAACCCAGGTGGCGGTTTCGATAGGTCTGGTATTAAAAAGCTAGATATTATTGCCAAAAAGTCGTTGCTATCATTTCCAACTGAATTTGTGCCAGTCATGCTAGAAAATGGGTTTTGTCCGACCGATGGGAAATTATTGTGATGTGGCATGGTTTGTGGAGCGCCACTAATAGTACCAATTGCACCACCTCCGCTAGTAGATGAACTATTCCCTCCACCGACACTGACACTATTGCTGACATTTACATTAGCTCCGCTTCCGCTTCCGCTTCCGCTTCCACTTGAATTATTAAATTGAGCGAACGGATTCGTTGGTTTATGTACTTGCGGCTGGCTGCCAAATAAATTGCCAAATAGTGGTTGATTATTGTGTTCAGGACCAGTGTTGTTCAGGTTTTGTGGTGTATTGCCAAAGGTGTTTTGATCATTTGTTGGCATTTGAATCTTTTGCGCCATAAGCGGCTGTGGCGATTGAATACGTATCGGTGCATTAATATGCTCATTTTTTTGGAGCAAATTATTATTTACTGTTGCTGCTATCGCCGATGATTGTAATTGTTTGGGATCCATAAGTTGTTGTATGATCGCTGCACTTGGTAGTACTGCAACAATAAGCTGTTGTTCAAGTGTTTGTTTCTGCTGTTCGAGCACGGCGATTTGTTGTGTTGCATGCTGGATAAAAATTTGATGCTGTTTTTGATATCTGCAATAAAAAGTGGTTTATTTGAGACATTTTTTAAGTCGATAGAGTTTTCAAACCCATCAAACGTTGACTTTGTTGACTGAGCAAAGTTGCTCACAATATCATGATGCATGTTCATTAAATTAGTTTTGTACTCATGCATTGAGGAATCGGGCGAACCCAGTTTGGAAATAACACAAGCGTCAAAAAATTTCGCTTTTGATTCCCATAGCGAGAGCAACTTTGTTAGTTTACTTTTCTGCTCATTCGATGCAACTGCAATGAGACGGAATAGAATTACTTATTGGGCAGAAGAAAATTGATTACTGAACTTACTGAGCTCGGCACTGCAAAACATCGGTATTACAACGTTCTCCAAACTGTTTTTCAGTTCGTTTGCGTTTTTCCTTACACTGAAATGTATGAAAGTCGAAAAATATTATTAAAATCCGCCTGAAATATGTGACTTTTAAGAGACTGCACTTCGTGAGACACTTTTTTTAAAATGATTATCAATGTTATGCACTTGTATGGGAGTGCTGTGACTTCCTGAATGGACGGTATACATATACAGATATGATGCGTCATATGGTATGTCATCCTACTCCGTGAAGTCGTTGATTTAGGTATCAAAAATAATAAGAAAACAAATAGGCGTTTCTGATTGTTTTGGAATAAGTACACAAAATCAATTGGTCGAAGAGTCTAATAACTGAGTTGTTAGGCCTTTTTACAAAATGTTTCTTTATTCTTAGTAGAGGAGAGAAGACGCAGCAATTTGGTGGTGATTTTGCTTCAACTGGGGGTCACAAAACAGCGACGCGACGAATTTCTATATAGCTCAAATTGAAGCATGCAATTAAACGCTGATACGTACTGATTGCTCGTTCCCGTCGTTCACCAATATGGATGACGATCAGTTTCTGGATTCTGTCAAAGTTTATCGGCTATTGCTTAGCAGTGCTTGGATGTAGAGGGATTTTCATCAGATGCGCTCCAACTTGTTTTTGGAATATAAAAAGACGTCTACAACGTTATCAATGGATATTTTATTTTTTATTGAAATGTAATTGATACCATTAGTTATGAAACATTACATAGTTCAAATATCATCCGCGAAAGAGCTTGCGGAAGTGGACGCGCTGGATGCAATTTTAGCATAACTCGCCCGATATACAGCAATTGAGGAACGGATACCTCGATGGAGGTGAGAAAGATTGCCTCCAAGTCGTCTAAAATTCCTAGTGTGTTGGCATAGACTAGAGACTTAATATTGTCCTTAACAAAAGAATCTAAAAGTTTGAAATCGCACGAATGGAGCGGCTCATTGGCAAAGCCATTCCTGGCGATAAGAGGATCAACAAACTTTGCGAGTGGTGAATCATATTCCCAGCAATAAAAATATATTGTCGTTTACATTATTTAATGAAAAAACTTATTTTAGAGGCAATGACTTGGGATCATCGTCTTTATGATTTTATGTCACCGCACAAATACGGTAGCGCAGCCTGTTGAAATCACATATCCGCCAAGATCAAATTCAAATTTCCAAAAGAAAAAAAAAATTATAATTTCCATTGGCTGTAACGAATAATCTCGGAAGAAGTACGACTCAATGATACCTTCGGCTTGAAAATCTCATCAAAAAGCCAATTTGTTGTAATGGTTTCTGCTGGAACACCTTCGACTCTTCGACTGCCCAAATGCGGCAGTTTTGCTTATAAGTAAAATCATTCAACCAAAAATGTGCCTCGTAACTGAGGACGATTTTTCGGTTAAAATCCGAACTTCCTTCCATCTTCAAAGATGATTATCTAGATTTAGCTTTTGGATCAATGTGATCTTATATGAACGTATCGCTAAATATACCACAGGGACGTTCGAGAGATGCCCAGATTAACACATGTAGCGTAACCGTCGGGTGATATGTAAACGTTGTTGAAGCGTATACCTTTCCATGATCAAATGGTAGACAATCTGCAACACAAATATTATATCTGATAATAGATGATATATATCATAAGCATATCTTATTGGAAAAATGGGGTGTAAAAAACCAGCTAAGAGCTCCCACGTCAACCACAAAATTATATTTCGGATGTTTACTGGCATACTGTGGTAATACAATATAAAACGAAAAGGTCAACAAAAGTCAAATTAAGTATCTACAAAATTTAGCTCCTATGCCGACTTCGAAAGAAATAAGAAGCCTCCCTTGCGGCGCCCTAGATACTCCCTCACTCAAATATCATATCATGGTTATGACCGTACGCTCGAAGAAAATCGAAGGAATACTATCATACAAGAGATAAATGTAAATAGCCGACCTTATTGTCTTATTGTGGGGCGAAATGTCAAGAATTTGACTATGAAAAGTTGGAATAGTTTTAATTTTTATTTTTCAACTTTTCTGAATAGTGGGGGTTCAAGCTCGTCGACTTCACTTGGTATGTGTTTAACGATGACAATGTTTCATAGTATTGTCTAACAAATTTGGAGATTATCTCAGCCACAATTGACCATGATGCTTACGTGGGCATTTTGGTGGGATATATGGAATATGCTACCCTTTGTTGAATGCCTCTAATAAGCTCTATATTCCATCGGCTCCACGCCTCTAGAAGAAATTTTACATTCCTGGATGACAACAATGTCAACATTCTTCCTTGGTCTACCTGCAATCTTTACTTAAACATTAGTCAAAATGTTTGGAAGATGTTAGGAGATAGAGTAGAGTAGCATCAAATATCAGCCAGCTAGAAATGGCTTTAATAGAGGAGTGGAATAACATTCCAAAAGAGATATTACACAATTTAGTAACTTCTCTTGAAGAAGAGTCGATGATTAAATTCGATCTAACAGTTGTATTACAGATGCTAGCGTGGTCTCAACTTTTTACACAGAACTGTGTAAGAATACCGCAAAAATCTTTCTTCGTAGCTAAATGGCAATATCAGCTGATGTGTTCAGCCTGATATTTTTCTATTATTACCTTTTTCCCCACGTTATGACTTCCTAATTATTGGGTTGTACCACATGAAATATCCGATTTTCGCTCAGTCGGAAATAAGAAGTTCTCGAGTGAACATCTGTTAGATTTTCTTTTGTTATAAAATAAAGTGGTGCGTGTGCTTGACACGTGGGAATTTTAGGGTTCATTACAAGTCCCGTTATTTTTTTTTTTTGGGAATTATTTACCATGCTGCCGGCAGTTCAAATTCGAACCCTCTTCCTTTACGAATTTAAAATGGGACATAATGCGTCATTGGCAATGAAAAACATTAATGACGCATTTCAGGATGTAGCGGTAAACGAGCGCACTATACGACGTTGGTTTGGAAAGTTCCGTTCGGGAGATTTCAGCATCGAAAATGAACCACGTGGGAAGCCGGAAACGTTAGTTGACGACGATGTTTTAAGAGCAACGGTGAATGCGGACCCAACGAAATCGGTGCGGGAGATTGCACAAAGCATTTGAGTATCCCCAATGACAATTAGTCGACACCTTTCTCTCATAGGAAAGGTAAAGAAACTCGGTAAGTGGGTACCGCATAAACTGAACGAATCCCAAAAACTACGGTGCCTGGAAATCTGCGCATCGGTTACATTAAGAAACCAAATTGAACCGTTTTTGTACCGGACAGTCACCTGTGATGAAAAGTGGATGCTGTATGATAATCGTGAACGATCTGGACAGTGGTTGGATGCAGATGAAAAACCAAAACACACCCCAAGCCCGATCCTTACCCAAAAAAGGTTATGGTGACAATTTGGTGAACATCGAAAGGACTAATCCACTTTTCATTTCTTCAGCCAGGAGAAACGATAAACGCTATCAAATATTGTGGGGAAATCGACATTGTATGCCAAATTGCCTGAAAAGCAACCTGCGTTGGTCAATAGGCACGGTCCGATCCTTTCGCATGACAATGCTAGAGCATAAAAGTAACGTTGCAAAAATTGTTGCAGCTGAAATTTGCAAATCTTCCGCATCCACCGTACCCTCCTAATATTTCCCCAACGGATTACCATCTTTTCCGCAATTCAGATGTAAATGGATGATAAGAATTGGGGTTCGGAAAAACAGTAATGCAAATATTCGGTCTTTGTTCGAGGGTTGTCTGAACCCCAACATAAAGATGACAGTAATCGCCAACAAAAAGTTAAGGAATGTGCACGCTTCGAAAGGTACTCACCAAAATTTCAGCCATGTTGGACGCGCAGTTATTTTTTGACAATCGTTTGAGTGAGTCGATGTGAGTTTTTTTGTGCAAATGAAAAAAAAATCTAATATCGAGGTTTCATTAAATATTGTACGAGTATAACATTTATTTTTGAAAGGCAATGCGCCTTATCAAATTAAAGACAAGTTGGACGCTGTGTACAGGGATTCTACACTTTCATTTATCACCGTGAAATTTTGGGCAGCTGCATATAAACTTGGACGTTCCAACTTGGGTGACGACGAGCGTTTAGGACGACCAAAAACCTCCAACCATAGGCGATAGCATGGCTCAAGTTTACCAAATGGTTCTGGAAAACCATTTAATGAAGTTTAGACAGATAGCAGATGCTATAAACATGTCTAAAACCGTGTTTGTCATATTTTGAATTAAGATTTAGCCATGCGAAAGAATATAGCACGTTGGGCGCCGCGTTTGCTCACTCCGAAGCAAAAACATGTTCGAATGAACGTTTCCAACGCTACTAGCCCCAAGCGATTTTTTTTTTGTTCCCTAGGTTAAAAGTTGCACAGTGAGGACAGAGATTTCCATCAAATGAGGAGGACCATCACTTTCGTAAACAACTACTCTGCAGAGAAAGACGACAGTTGAAGATATGGGAGCATCGCTCGGGGAAGTGTATAGACTTACTGTACAAATATAAAAATAAATTTGAAGAAAAAATGTCTTGCTTCTTTCCTAGGTTGAAAACTCTTCATACAACCGTTGTCCATTTTTATCTGATTATAAATTGTTGTCTGAAGAATTCTCACCTCGTTGTCTTTCATCTCGCTCTAACATGTTTTAATTTAGATATTGTAAGAAGAAGTCTGTGCGGGGCGGAGGACATTATAGTCCACCGGGTGGCCGTGATGTAGTGGTACTAGTAATCGCTTCTCACTCGGAGGGTCAAGGTTCGAATCCTAGCCACGACAAGCTTTCATTTGTGTAATTGGAACTCAGTCAGAAAAATCTGCGTGTGAAAGCATAACACTGACATGTAGATTTGGCTGTTGTAGGGTTTTCAAACACAAAACAACCGTTAAAATTCACAACCTGAATCATTCCGAGTGAAGAAAATCTCTCCGTCCTATTCGGACTCCCACCCCTGGAGTCAATATCGAAACCAAACACACCAAAACACACCTTTCTCCTCCTTCTATCTTTCCGCCCGCGCCCTGGCAACAGTATAAGGGTATTCATAACCCCTTAGGCGCGCGTAAATTATAAAAAAAAAAAAAAAAAATTATACATGATATCGATTCCGCTGTTTGCACATGAAAGATTTGCCTTTTGGTTTTTACCTCGCATTTCTACATTCCATCTAGAATCCTTTAACGGACGACCAGTAATTGGACAATCTTTCTGTTTTGTGACGAAGGCACCGATTTTATTAAAAGGAATTTGGACGATAAATTTTTTTTTTTTATAAAATAGCGCGCGTTCAAGGGGTTAAGGTACTCTTAAAATGTTTGCACACAGCGCGGGCGAAGGAAATTTAGGGAGGAAAGAAGGATAGATACCGATGTACGTTGGTTTTATCTGTCTGAATGTTATAATGACTAGGATATAGAGAGCTCGGCAGGGCATTCCACAAGCGAGTTGTTGGGCTTAGGAACGAATTACGATATTTCAGAGTACGTCCGAAAGTGGGCTTGAGGGTATACTGATGAGCATTCATAGCGAGACGTGTGTTACGGTTAAAGGTTTGAAGGGACGGAATGGTACTAGCGATTTCTATGGAGCACTGGTGGTGGAAATAGCGATTATACAAAGTGAGACACGAGACATTTCGTCCGTGTTCGAGGGTGTCCATTAACTGAGTGATATTGGTATCAGCTATGAGTTTTATCGCACGGTTTTGAATCTGGTCTAGCAGATGCACAGATGTTTTAGACGCACCTGACCAGATGTGAGCATTGTACACCAATTTTGGGCGGATGAAAGCCTTATACATTGAGGCCAGATCAGAAGGGCAAAAGTATTTCTTACATCGTTTGAGGAAAACTAGACATTTCGCAGTATTTTTGGCGACATCGAATATGTGGTCATTCCAACGTAACTTGTCATAGACACACATACCGAGAATTGAAAGTTGCTCGGTTTCCGCTATACAAGTGCCATTCATGGATAATGGCTGGGTGTTTAAATGTTGCTTTAACGACAGCAGACGACATTGTGTTTTGGAAGCATTAAATTTTACTCTGTTAGTGGTACCCCAATTAGTTATGCTGTTAATATCAGAATTTAATGAGCTTAACATACGCTGGAGTTCCCGTTCTACAGCCGAAGAGCATGGACGTGAGTACTGTTGTCAGCAAAGGAATACCATATATTGCATTAGAAGTAGCAGACAAGACACCGTTGACGAAAATTAAAAAGAGCGTCGGAGACAGAACGGAACCCTGGGGCACATCAGTATTTATTTTGTGAATATCAGACTTGAAACCATCCAAAACAACTTGAATTGAACGTTCCGAAAGGTAATTTCTAATTCATTGGAGAAGAGAGCTGTCGATCCCAAAAGCACGCATTTTCGACAAAAGAGTCTGATGCTAAACTCTGTCAAATGCCTTAGAAATATCAAGTGCAACTATCTTGCTTTCGCCAGATTGGTGTACGCTTTGGTTCCACTTTTCGGTGAGACATGCCATCAAATCACCGGTGGACCTGTTGCTACGAAAACCATATTGCCCGTCATTGCAAAGTTTTCGTTTATCAGCGTTTCCATGACCTTAAGGGGCGTAAGTGCAATGGGTCTTTAAGTATTCTTGCTACTACACGAGTGCGAAAGTGGATTCGTCCCATTGAAGATTCGACGCACTCAAATGTAGGCGAAGACAAAGAGTGCAGCAAGCAGATTGGCCTTGTCCAAAGAGCTGACACCTGGAAAGTCATTGTAAATGAGCATTGGGATGGAGGATGAGGCAGAATTTCTGATGTTTTTGACAAATAACCAAAAGCTTTTACTACCTTTGGGACATTGTAGTATTTTTTGGCTCAACTTTTGGTCGTATTGAAATTTCACACGCTTGAGAAAGACGTTGCAGTCATTCCTCGCCCGTTTTAACTTTTTTCGGTTTTCCTCTGTCGGGTTAAACAACAAATTGTACAAGCAATGACAATGTTGAGCAAATGCTCCGGCCCAGAGAATCTTTAAATCTATCTCGGAGTCACAGCACGATAAACGATGTTCTAGCCCCAAGGTGTGCTTTTAAGTGAATAGGGCCTCCCACAATATATTTGTGTGTTTAATAGGAGGCAGTTAACGTAAAATCGTGATAGTATATTAAATCCTTACGATCGAAATTGAATACTCGCATGACACTTGATTGAAGGTTGTACGAAAAAATGTGGATGGAAGATTCGTTGTGTCGATTAAGACTGATCTTTGGTCATATCGGTTCTATGCTAATTACTTGAAAATGTTCTTTTTCATAAAATCTCAATGAATTTAAATGTTTAATATAATAAATAATAAAAATAATTTTCCTTAGTTCAGCAAGACAGTAGATTTCTTGTTTTATATACTCCAAAGTGCACTCCAAAATGTCACAAAAAATATTCAAACATAAAATAACAATTTTAATCAAACTTACCAATGATGCAGTATATCATTTACTAAGTAAATAAGATGTAACTTTTGTGTAAATGTTGCTCCATTAACCAATGCCCTAAAAATAAATTAACGAAAGAAATTGTTTGTTTGGGTATTGCTTCGCTTAGCCAAATGTTTTGTTTGCGTTTGTTTTTTTTCTTTCTCTCCCTCTCTTTCTAACTTAAGACATTTATGAATATCGAATATATTCTATTACAAACATATCTGCAGTAGAACATTTGTATTTTGCTTTATAGAACCATACAGTTAATTATCCACAACAAAACATAGGCACAGGCAAATTTAAAACGACCCAATAAACCGAAGAAAGCAATCGTATTGAATAAAAATTAAACAAAAATGTTTCTCAATTTTTTTTTTGTTTTTGTTTTGAAGAGATTACGGAATATTAAGACCGTTTCTTATGATGTTTCTTGTTTTTTTTTTTTTTGTTTTTTTTTTTTTAGTATCCTTTGTACTCTTCCACTTTATGAACTCTTTTGGTTTTTTTTTTATTTATTATTTTTTTTTTATTCAAGAGTCATCATTAGTAGAGACTGCCAAATTAATTTGAATCGCTTGTTTTTATGTGTGTTATAAATTAAATGCTATACATATATATGTAGTAGATTCTAAATAAATAAGAATATGGAAAATTTTCAAATACATAGAGTAAACCCTTATTTGACGCGTACTTCTTTAAAAGATATTGCAATACGACATTGTTTTTAGCGGTGTCGGATGAATGCTGTAAAATCCAGTTTTTGCCTAAAATTGCAATTACAAAAATTTACTTAATTTACAATAGATTCAATTGGGATATGTAATTTTGTTTTATTAATTTTTTTTAAACATTTATTCTCAAAAAAAATCTGAATTTAAACATGGCAAATAAGAAATAAACATTGTAGTGGACAAATTAAGTACTGTTTAGGGTTCAAAGGCTGTCCGTTTATAAATATATGGTTCACATTTTATAGGCGGTAAGTTAATGCAACGCTCTACACAATAAGCCAACTACAAAAACTAAAAAACAAAAGCCTTAAAGGTATAAAATATATTTGAGTTGAGCTACTAAATTCAAAGATCAGAAACAACAGATTATATCTAGTGAAAGTGGAACACCGATTGTTTAATGGTCACCCTAAGAGACGTCTTCCATATCTCGAAGAAAAAATTGCAAGCCAATACGTCAAACAGCGAATACTTTTACACAATGCAATATTTCAAAGACTCAATCACCAATGTTCAGACATTACTACAGCCGCAGTTAATATTTGGAATAGTAAAATGTTTAGTTACAATTTTTACGCCAAAAATCGACGTCATACATTCAAAATTTGACTAGTTCAATGGTAAACGGCATTGCATTACAAATTTCGCTTATGATAGTGGCAGTGGATAATGTCACTGGCGAGGAAGAGAGTGCACGCATAACGCATACAGTGCACTTAAGTATCGGAAGTCTGCGGCAGATTAGGAATTTTAAGTGGAATTAGCAGTTCCTTCAACACTTCCTGTCAGGATAAATTGTTTCATAAAGTTCCTATTAGAGCTATTTGCATTTATTTGAAGAACAAGTGTATAAGGATCAGCTTTCGCATTTCCATTTTGTTAACGAGACGCTGACAGTCCGATGGGGATTAGAATCTAGCGTCTCCGCCCACTAACATGCATTGTTATAATCATCATTCTGTGCACTCACGAATTCATTTCGGCTATCAAATGGGGAAGAACTAAGAAACCTTTTCATTGGCGGAATTTTAAATTTTTGGAAAGTTATGACATTAATTACAGCAGACGTACAAAACAACATATGTTAAAACCATAATAGGAAAATGAACCGTTTTCCTTCTGTATAAGCATAATGTATGATCATGCACATATGCACGAGATTGTTGAACACGCTTTCAAAAAGATATAACGACTTTAATACTGTTGCATTGGCAGCATTCTATCACAGTATTGCATTATTTATATACCGAAATAGAGTAAATTACTATGACTTAAGACTTAAATGTCAAACTCAAATGAATAGTCCTTTGGGGAAATGAAGTTTCGTCAAAATCCGTTAAATGACAGAGGGGACAAAAATGGAGCGGCAACATCAGAATCTGCTAAAATTTCAATAAATCGCAGCTTTACTAGATAGATCACATTAACTTAACTAGGGAAATTTTCTTTCGTACGATCTGAATGGGAAAGATGGATAACATGATTCGAAAGAGATGAGGGGGAAAAAAAATCATCACTTCTTTGCGTACTGCTGAAAAACATTGTGAATGGGACAAATTGCGGAATGAGACAATTTTGAAGGCTCTGATAGCACGTATGAGAGCCGAATGGCTGTGCAGATTAGGTCCAGATCTAATATATAAATCGAAAATGCGGTAAAAGCATTTCATCAATGCGAAGAACTTACAAGAAAAAACAAAAAAAAAGTATCTTTGTTCAGCCACATCATTCGTTTATAGAGTGCAACAAGTCGAGTTAATGAAGTTAGAGGGTAGAAAGGGAAATATTTCATAGGCGGCATATCACAAAATTTATGTCTTGATTGATGTATTTGAGGTCGATACAGGTTCTGATGTCACATTATTAAACCAAAAAAAGAGTTATCAATTAAACAAATAAGAGTAACTTATATAGTGTAAATCAGCCTCTCAAAGTTATGGGAAAGCTAACCATCAATTTGAATTTTGAACAAAAATTTATTAAGAAGTTATCCACTTAGCCACGGAGAATATTACACCACTGATAGGGTGCGCCTATGGTTATAGTACCAAAAAAATAATAATAAGGGATTTAAGTACCCTTAAAATGCTTGCACACGGCGCGGCGAAGGAAAATCAGGGAGGATAGAAAGGGAGGTACCGGAGAACTTTGGTTTTAAATGTTTGAAGGCTGTAATGACTAGGAAATAAAGAGCTAGGCGGGGTATTCCATATGCGAGTTACGACTTAGGAAGGAATCACGATATTTAGAGTACATCCGAATGTGGGCTTGAAGGTATACGATTAAAAGTTTGAATGGGCGGAATGCTACTAGCGATTTCTATGGGGCACTGGTGGTTGAAATAGCAATAAAATAGAGTAAAACACGAGACATTACGTCGGTGTTCGAGGGTGTCCATTGTTTGAGTGATATTAGTATCACCTGTAAGTTTTATCGCACGGTTTTGAATCCTATATAACAAGTGCAGAGATGTTTTGGGCGCACGCGACCAGATGTGGGCATTGTACTCCAATTTCGGGCGGATAAACACCTTACATATTGAAGCCAGATCAGAGGGGGTGAAGTATTTCTTACATCGCTTGAGGAAACCTAGACATTTCCCAGCATTTTTGACGACACCGAATATGTGGTCATTCCAACGTAATTTGTCATTAACAAATATACCGAGAATGGATGGTTTATCGGTTACCACGATGCAAGGGCTATTCATGGATAACGGCTGGTTGCTTAAATTTCGCTTCCAAATTTTTTGGAAGCATTAAATTATACTCTGTTAGTAGTACCCTAATTAGTTATGCTGGTAATATCAGAATTTAGTGAACTTAACATACGCTGGCGTTCCCGTTCTACAGCCGAAGAGCAGGGACGTAAGTCCGGGAACGAATATGAAAAGCAAACAGTACTGTTGTCAGCAAAGGAATACCATTTATTGGATTAGAAGTAGCAGACAAGAGACCGTTGACGAAAATTAAAAAGAGCGTCGGAGACAGAACGGAGCCCTGGGGCACATCAGCATTTATTTTGTGAATATCAGACTTGAAACCATCCAAAACAACTTGAATTGAACGTTCCGAAAGGTAATTTCTAATTCATTGACGAAGAGAGTTGTCGATCCCAAAAGCACGCATTTTCGACAAAAGAGTCTGATGCCAAACTCTGTCAAATACCTTAGAAATAACAACTGCAACTATCTTGCTTTCGCCAGATTGATGTACGCTTTGGTTCCACTTTTCGGTAAGACATGCCATCAGACCACCAGTGGACCTGTTGCTAAGAAAACCGTGCTGGCGGTCATTAAGAAGGACGGTTTATCAGCGTTTCCATGACCTTGGAACGAAGGGACGTAAGTGCAATGGGTCTGTAGGAGGAGAGAGAGGAAGATTCGCCTTTTTTAGGGACGGGCTGGACAAATGCTGTTTTCCATATGATCGGAAAGAGTCCTAAAGAGTAGGATTGATGAAAAAGCTTACGCAGTGGTTTCGCCATTGAGGAAGAACACCTCTTCAGAAGGAAGGGAGATATACCATCTGGCCCAGCGCTGCGGGTTTGTGAATGTTAAGATCTTTAAGAGCTAATGTGTTATGAATAACCGTGTGAAAAGGCGATACACGATATTGCATATTGGTTCACTCAGTTGGCTGGAAGAAATTTATTCACAAAGCTGGATACGTACAGTGGCTTTTGACAAATTCTATTGTCAACACAATCGCAAAATCTAACAACATTTTTAGTCTCATTCAAACATAACAATATAACATTCATAACAAATTCCAAAGGCTTCGTTTTGACATCACATCAGCTACAGAGTGTCTCCAAAAGAAAATGACAAGACACAACAGGGTATAAAAGGCTGTATAGTGCCACAGAATAATTCAAACTGATGGAAAAAACGCAGGCAATATCGCACTTACAACGGTTAAAGAAGTTCAGCAATTTCTTGGAATGGTCAACTTTATTGCAAAATATATTCCCAATAAATCATCAATTGTTGAACCTCTCTTAAGCTTAATTAGTAAAAAAAAAAAATGCATTTGCTTGCGGTTGTGCTCAAGAGCAAGCTTTTAAAGAAATAAAAGCTAACATCACCTCCTAATTTAAGAATTTTTGATACCTCGAAAAACAAAACCTTATCGTGTGATGCTTCCTCGCTGGGTTTAGGGGCAATTCTTCTACATACGTTTCACGGGGAATATTTCATCAGCCGAAAAAAAAAAACTATCAGAATACATATGGTATATTGTAGAAAGAGAGAGATATTATCATTCAAACAGATCACATACCCCCTTTACCTTAAGGATTTTTTGGGATCGAATGAACTAAAGGAGAAAGTAGAAACATGCATACACAAAATATCAATGTACAATATACATACACACAATATATATTCGACTGCAAAGGTCTGACAGAGATGCCACGAGTTAAAACGATACATCAAATCTGGTGGATTGGTGGCTAAAAACATATTAAATACGAAGATGGAAGTGGTATTACGCTGTTAAAGATGGATTGGCAATCGTAGACGATTTGCTGCTACACCAAAGAATGGTAATTGAAAAAATATTGACTTTTAGTATCAACAAAATTGTATGCGTACATTTGTGAACAATCCAGGCAAGAATACGAGCAAATATAATAGAACAAGGTGGTGAAAATAAACGGAAGCCGCTGGTCCTATTATATTTTTTTTGGATTTCTCGCTGCAAAAACTTGGTATGGGCTTATTTGAATTATTATTTGGATGAATGGCTTATTTTATCCTAATTGCCGATTGCTATTGTACTTTCGATACTTCGAAATTGAAGAGTAACAGCGACTGGATATGATTAACATAATAAAAGTTTGCCAATGAACATTTAGTCGTCATGGAAAGCCAGAAATTGTTAACGCTGATAGTGGAACTCAATTCGAAATCTTAAACAATTCTGACTTACGAAAATTTACTAAATAATGATCTTTTAAAATATTTACAAATAGCCCTTAATTTCAGCAGGCAAATCGAGCTGCAGAAGCAGCTGTAAAAATAATATTGTGTCATTGTAAACAAAAATACTGTGAATGCTGATTAAGCATTGCTTGGCTATAGGAACACCCTACTGGTAAATGGATTTAGCCCAGACGGTTTACTTTTCGAAATGAGACTACGGGAAAATCTTCCAGGTTTAAATTTCATTGAGAACTACTCGTACTATTTGATTTAAATGTCATTCTCGAATGAATAATTGTTTTTTTTTTAACAAATACAGATTAAATATCATCATCTTTGGCGGGAGGGAATACTTTATAAAACAAGCTAGGTTTCTCTAACCAAATTAAATACAAATCACCACTGAACATAATGAATTTGTGCGCATTTAGAGGGTAAATACGATAGTTGACTTGATTATTTCTTGGTAGTTGAGGTTTACAGTTCTGGACTATGAACTACAAATGCAAAAAAATCAGTGGATGCATTGGTTCAATACGCATAGAAAGGGTGGTGTTTATATGAAATTATCCAAAACCGTATCCAAAATGAGCGAGAGAAAATTAAGAGAGTTTAACAAACAGGTGATTGAACTGACAGTTTGGTAAATTCGAATCGAATCGAATGTTTCAATGCGATTTGAAAGTGTTTATATGATATTTCAATGCGATTTATGTGGGCGTATGACTCAAAGCGCATTGAGCTGTCATATAAACGAGGTAATAGAATGCAATTAAAAACATGAGCATCTGGGGAAGAATATCGTTTAACTCCACACAAAACCTGTGTCCTGGTAGATCCACTGTAAATCGGATTCCAACACTAATCCAAATCCTAAAGAAGGCCAACGAAACTCATTGTCTCTGATTGACTTGAACACAGTATACGACAGCCTTCCCTGCCTGTTCTGTAAGGCGATGGTAGAATTTGTAGTAACGGGAAAACTTATCCAGTACCGCCCTTGCAACTACGTGGGCATATCAAACCTACTTCGAATTAACACAACGAGGAAAGTTGTCTTATTGTTCAATTATTTACTGCTATTAAAGAAGTGACTGGGAATATTTGTTTACAGAGAACAAAACGTTATTAACGGTAAAATATTTACATACTTGATATATACGAGTATAATAAGTCAATTGCTGCTACTTTGGCTTAGTACCACAGCTGCATTCAAAGATTCTTACTCAAAACCGAATTTTTTGCTCTATAGAATCCTAATTCGATCAGTTTTTTTTATATTATTCCGAACTGCTTCATGGTGAGTAAGACAAGCACTAGGTAGTTTTGGAAAAGGACAAAATATACATATATTTCGTCTAATACTTCATCTTATTTGCGAGAAGGATGGATGCAGAAGAAAATGGATATAAAGGTGAGCCCTCAGGTTCGAGATGACTAGGAAACTATCAAGGATATTTAATGGCCAATAGCAATGGATTTAATCGCCAAAATATGTAGAAGGCGAAAAGAGAAGTTTACAGACGGAAAACAACGAAATTTTGAATAGATAAAAAGATTTCTTAAATCCGTCATTTGACGGAGAAATTCCACTTACGTTGTTAGAAAAAAAATCACTTTTTGCGGTAGAAGTAAGACAAATAGAAATAGAATTTGAAACGTGTTGTCGTTTCAGTGTTGAAAAACAAAAGCGACTTAGCAAACAGTAGCACGACGAAGCATATACTGAAAGTTTACGAGAGAGTCGTCGACAGCGCAATATTGTCAAACTGCGATGCAGGCAATACGGTTTCGTGTTTAAAAATTTGATCAACGATTTCGTAGCATGTGAATTAAATCTAATCTGCGAAAACCTGCAGCCTAGATTCTTATGGACGAATCTAAAACCTCAAAAGGGAAATGTAAGAATATGTACGATGATGTCAACACGAAAGCAGATTAATCAGAAAATTGAAAAATAACATTGAAGTACATTGGGGTACTACACTAACACTAGCAAAACTCTTGAAATATTCAACTCTTTTCGCCGCCAACAACGCAACCGATAGTAAGTAGTATTTTGACAACACTACGGAGCATTTGAAGACTACGAACAAAGACCGAACATCTGGATCATCATCTTTCAATAAAACTTTCAATCTTTATGTTAGGTCACAAACAAGCAAGGAAATAGCGGCAGGATTATGTGAGACTTAAAGGTTTGCCATGCAAGAAAATTATTGCCTTCGGCAAATATTCGACGACATACAACAAACACACTGAACCAGTTACTGAAATAAAAATATTTTAGATGTAAGCGAATGTACTGGGGCGTTAGTTGAAACGTTACAGGGTGTCCCCTAATTCGTTGACGATAATTGGGGAAATGATTCCTGGGCATATTCTAAGAAAAAAATCGCTCTACAGTAAGGGTCTATCTCAATTGTTAACATCATTTATCGAGGATTTAAGAAAAAGCTTACTTTGGTGTACCCTGACCCATGTTAACGGAAATTGCTGTTAGTACTAATGGTAAAAACTTTGTGTTGGACTTTATTTTTGGAAGAAATACCAGCCTTTATAACGGTGTTTAAATAAAGTTGATATCTTGTTTGAGTTTTTAGATATCAATTTTTAAGCCTGTTTCGTTTTCATTGCCCATGCTAATTTTTGACTTTGAGGTCACTTTTCTCCAGAAAATGCCTAATTAACATAAAGTTTCACTATTTTTTTCTTATGAAAGTAATAATAATAAAAAAAAATATCAATGAATTTGCAGAGAAGCCCACAGATTTTATGATACTTGGAAAAACCGGCAACAGGTAAAAAAGGAATTTATGATTTTTTACCAACGTTTCTACAACAGTTGACAATACATAAAATTTTCCAATATTTTTTTTTTAAATTGCATAGCTATTAAAGAGTTTTATAGCGTGCTCTTTTATTTGACTACCTGTCAAGACCCTCATTTCCTTACCCTGTTCCTTAAAAGTTCTCAGAAGAATTTGGAAAATATACCTTACAAAAATGGTATAAAAGATTAGAAAAAAAAGATAATTCATCAGTTTAATTTTTTACACTAAGGTTACAGTTGCGTAGAAACGATGTTTGAAATGTCAGCATTTACAAACCAAGAATACGCAGACATTATTTACGTTTATGGGGTATGCAATGGAAGTTCAACTAGTGCGAGACGAAGATACCATAAACTTTATCCTAACCGACGACTTCCTAATAAAAGAGTATTTATAAATACGTATCGAAGGCTTCGAGAAACGGGATCAGTTCCGAATATACGACTGGATGCGGGAGCTCCACAAGTAAGAAGGATTTCGGCTGATGATAGAATACTGGATGCTATTACAACTGATCCATCAATCATCAGACGCTTAGCTTTGCAATTCAAAATTCAATTCCAGATATAAAATTTCTAATGTACTGCATGGAGAAAATCTTTATCCACACCAACACACCTGTACAAGAACTACTTCCCAATGATTTGGAAAAGAGTTTATTAGCAGAATTCTTTGGACGGACGAATCTCAATTTACAAGAGATAGGAACACAAATTTTCATAATCTTCATACGTGGGCTGCGGACAATTCACATACAATGCGACATAAATCATTTCAACACAAATTCAGCGTCAATATGTGGGCAGGTGTACTTTACAAACAAGTTAATTGGTCCTTTCAAACTACCACCTAGGCTGAATTCTATAATCTATCTGGAGTTTTTGCGAAATCATTTACCAGAACTATTGGAGAACATTCCACTGATTCAACTAGCTTCATCATATTTTCAATAGGACGGTGCCCACTATGGTCGTGAGGTTAAGGATTGGCTAGAATAAGAGTACGGTAACCGTTGGATAGTAAGAAATGGACAAGTTCACTGGCCCGCAAGATCTCCTGACCTTACAGTATTGAATTTTTTTGTGTATTGGGAAGAATGAAAGAACTTGTTTATTCAACCGAAATAGCAACTTTAATTGAATTGGAAGATCATATTCTCGAAGCGTCATCAAAAGTGAGACAGCAGTTAGCATCAATAAACATTCGCAGTGCAATCCAAAAACGGGTTCTAGCATGCATATAAAACCAAGGAGGACACTTTGAGCACCTGTTATAACTGTTTTAGTATACACATAAAATAAAAACTATCTAAGACCACAAAAAATCATTTTTTATTCATAGCCTTTGAGCTTAAAGCAAAAAAAACCCTTTTTTATAAATTTTAACTGCTGCAGGTTTTTCCAAGTATCATAAAATCTGCAAACTCATTGATGATTTTTTTTTTTATTATTTTTACTCTCATAAGAAAAAAATAGTAAAACTTTATGTTAATTAGGCATTTTCTGGAGAAAAGTGACCTCAAAGCCAAAAATTAGCATGGGCAATGAAAACGGAACAGGCTTAAAAATTGATATCTAAAAACTCAAACAAGATATCAACTTTATTTAAACACCGTTATAAAGGCTGGTATATCTTCCAAAAATAAAGTCCAACACGAAGTTTTTACCATTAGTACTAACAGAGCAATTTCCGTTAACATGGGTCAGGGTACACCAAAGTAAGGCTTTTTTTTTAAATCCTCGATAAATGATGTCAACATTGGAGATAGACCCTTACTGTAAAACGATTTTTTTCTTACAATATGCCCAGGAATCATTTCCCAAATTATCGTCAACGAATTAGGGGACACCCTGTATACAAAGTATTTCATCGGAAAACCCCGTCCGGAAAGCAATTAAAGTTTAAGTTTCAGCTGAGAGATATCTGGAATATAGGAACACCAACAAATTCCCGGGCTCACTGATGTGATTTATAAAAGAGCGACATTAAGATTTGCAAATTTCTCAACCTAACAAGCGCCATAGAAATGAAATAATAAAAGATCTTGTAAGCATTGTCAACAATTTTAAAATAATTTACTATGCTTTTACTGTAAATTGCCAGTTTAAATGGAAATCAACAAGGTAGAATGTTAAGTGACCAAACAATTGTGTCATTTTTAAGAACATAATAATTTCTAATTTTGTTGGCTTAATGACTAGCAGAAAACAAGGACACAAACGGAATATTTATTCAGCACATCTGAAAATTCAATTCAAAATAGAAACAAGGTCCAACTGGCAATTCCCTTATCCTTTTCAGAAATATATTTCACAAGCAAATTCATAAGAAACCACGGCGCTTGAGATTTAAACACACATGTTAAATTTCTTTAAAAGTTATAATAGTCCACTACGATTATTTCTACTTCTAGCTTAGGTCTACTTTGACTTGGGCAGTTCCTATGGTTAAATTATATTTACCTGCAGATATGCTGTCTTTGGTGCAAGCATCAATAATGGGCTGTAGAACGGCATCAAAGTCCACCAACGATATATTATTTTCATCTGCTTGCTCTTCCAAGCTATTGTTCTGAGCATCTTCGATAGCTTCGTCAATTTGTTTTTGTTGTTGTTGCATCAAAGCCTAGATATTGGTTTCATAATTATGGGTAGAAAAACATGTATAAAAAAAACCGAAAGACTAATAAATCCAAGGCTAGGTATGTAGAAATAAAATATATGTAAGCCTTAAACAAAATATATATGAATGTCGAAATACAATACAGAAATAGCACGTCTGCTTATAATCATCAGACAGCTGTTCAGCGAAAGAGAAATGAAATGAATCAAGTAGTTGAGAAGAAGGGGGAATACATTTTAAAAAGAAAATAAATCCATGTGCCGCTTATCAAACGAAATTGGCAACATAAATTGGGGAAAACACTTTAGAGAAGATAAACAAGTTGTTATCCGCCGAAATCAGACATTAGCTGAATTGATGGCTGCTTGAAGAGGTTTTTGACCGGTGCCTACTTTTAAACGAGACTTCAATACATCAACAATAAAGTGAACTGGATGATACATTTCTCAAAGCGAGTCTTCGCTCAAACGCACGACATGTAACAATTCACTTGCTGATCGTTATAAAACAGATTAAAATAGATAGTTATGTAACTTATCAGAAATATAAACATTCAAAAAACACAAAGAAAGACTAGAGAAAAACGCAGGATTTCTGCTGCACAGGATAAAAAAGTTACCTATCTTAATATCATTACTTACCTCGAAGTAATTGTTAAATCAGCCAACAACTTTTAATCACATTTTAACACATTTTATTCATTTTATTACCGACAGCGACAGTTGGTTGCATTGAAATGAAGTCTTTGTTGAAATTCGTTGTAAAAAAAAAACATGGGAGCAATTTAACGCAACAAATGCAGTAGTTGCATAGAAAGACGAAAGTGGATCGTGAACTCTGCAAGTAAAAAAGTAGGAAGAACATCGGTTTTTCCAGAGGAAAAATAAGATGATGAGTAACGCGCGATTAAAGGACTAGAGAGCCGCTATTCCAGAAATAACGTCCAAAAGTTCAATAAAATACGATAGTAGTAGAGTTTCCATCCATCCCATAAAAATTATGTAAGGAGAACAATATCCGAACTTAAATCAAAAGAAAGTGTAGCAATAACGAGAAAATTGTACCAACATTCATTCTTTGCATTTTAATGGATGGCGAAAAATACTGCAAAGTGGATTTCAAACAACTTCCAAGCAAATACAATAATTTTACACCGTGACTAAAAAAAGAAATGTTAAAGAAAAATTGAAATGAATTAAGTTGCCTTCTACATTAAAGAGTGTTTGCAGAAAGGAAGATAAACTTTTATAGGACGTCATAGAGGGTCAGTACTATTTTGGCAAGATTGGAGTACATCCCATTACGCAGGGCGGACTATAAAGTTGTTTGAGAAAAATTATGTGCAATTTGTTCCCAAGGACTACAATCTCCCAAACACTCTCATGCTATGACCTATTGAACGTGAATTGAAAAGCAGATGAGTGGCTAAAGACATCAAACATTTTAAGAACAGATAGAATGAGATGTCTAAATCCATCGAAGAGATGACTGTACAAAACCTCATGAGGTGCAATAACAAGAATGTTAAAAATAATTCTGTATAAATAAAACATTAATTATAAACTATTTTATCATAAATAAAGTGCACAAATACTAGTTAAAAAAATCCACAAGAATAGACAACCTCAAAACTCCGTCAACAATAGTCATCAGAATTCTTAACATCGGATACAAGTTCTCTGTCACAATGGTCGAAAAAATCGATTTTCTTTTTTTTTTCATTTTACATGAAGCTTGAGGTCTCAAGAATATCTGGTGAAATCGCCAAGTCAATATTTCAATAAAGAAGCCAGTTACAGCCGAGAGAGTGAAAAGAGTTTTGCGGCGTCGGCCCGAGAGGCAGGTAGCGGCAAGCGACCCTTCGAACAGAGTGTCACTAGACCTATTTTATTATTCTATTGTGTTTTTGGGCGTGCTCGGCTCCAGGTATAACGGAAATATCATTCGACTGTAATTATTTGCCAGAAATAGGCACGTTTTGTCAGTAGCTTGCCGTTCGTGCAACTGAGCCCAATTATCAAGGCTTCACCCATCAATGACGTTGTCTAACAAAAAGCGGGGGCAGAGCATATCACTGGTCTTATCGTAAACATCTTCAGATGACGGCACCGAAGGTTGCTACGATTTCACCAGTTACAAGTTGCCGGTCATAGGCCGATAGTCCCTACCAGGACTTAAATCACGGTACCATGGGAGTCAGGACCCCCGCATTTCGGTCCGGGCCTGACTTGTTGAGGTAGGCCCCCTTGTGGGAGCGTCATGGTGGCTGTGGTTTAAACCCAAATCGCGGGTAGGGCTTAGATTGGTCTCGACCCATATCAAGGGTGGAATTTGTGCTTCCAACACAAGTTCTGCTTTGGTATTATACTATTAATGTAGGTAAGCGATGGCAAGGCGTATCCTTGCTCCCATGGATGTATGGGCATCCCGTAAACATAAGTCTACACGACAGGTGGTTTACGTTAAAAACCAAAGACTATGTGCGTTACAGTGAATTGTCGTTTGTGAATAAATGTTCTGAAGAAAATGGATATCAGAAATAAAGGTTCCCGGGAAGCTAATTGATCCGGATCTTTTCGCAAACATCAGAGCCGAAAAACTTTCCGACGAGAATATTAGTTACTGTGCCATAAAATTTAAGACTGATCATGAGACATCCGCACAAGAAGATCCAAACATCGGTTATCGAATGCTCTTTTGTCATACGCTTATTGCGGATCGGTTTGCGTTAAGCTATGAAATTTTGTGGGCTCATGGATTTACCGCCTCCGCTTCAACAAACGACGTATGATATGATAATTAATAACATTCATTCTGCTGCTTCAAGTATTGTTCAATTGGTGTTAAAACAATCTGTAAAAGAACAATAGGAAATAAAACAAAATTTGAGTGCTGATATAACAAAACTGACCGTTTCAGTAGATGGCACATGGCGAAAACGTGTTTTACCTCATTTTATTGAGTTGCGGTTCTCATTGGTCAGTTTGCAGGAAAAGTCGTTGATTTTCTTGTAAAATCTTCTTATTGTGCTGAGTTTAACTATTGGAATAAACACAAAAATACCGAGCAATATGAGGAACGCAAGTATAACCATGATGAAAATTGCCAGATCAATCCTGACGGGACGACATTCAAAATGGAAGTAGACGCCAGGAAAGAATTATTTTCAAAATCCGTCGAAAAACATGGAGTTATGTATACTAATTACGTCGGCGATGGTGACTCTAAGACGTACACGGGATTAGTGAATGCGAAACCAACCGTATGGTGATGAGATCGAAATTGTAAAAAAATGCGGGGGACAAGCTCAAAAGCGAATGGGAGCCCGTCTTCGCGAATGCAAAAAAAGAAATCCTGGAATCGGCGGCAAAAACAAATTGACGACAAAATTTATAGATAAACTACGCATTTACTATGGCTTAGCTATTCGCAGAAACTGTAGCTCCAAGGATGACATGAAAAAAGCGATATGTGCAACATTTCACCATTACGGCTCAACAGACAGCATTTCTGTCTCGAAAGCCCCGAATCGTGATACAAGTGACAACAAGCGAAAGCTAAAAGAGAACTGCAAAATTTCCCTCACCATTATTCAGCATTGCCAAAAATGGTGTTAGATGTCATCAAACCAATATTCGAAGACCTCAGCAATGACAAATTGTTGGAGCGCTGTGTTGGCGGATATACCCAAAACAGCAATGAGAGCTTCAACCAACTTATTTAGAAGATAGCTCCAAAAACGATGAACAGCGGGGCCAAAATCGTTAATATTGCTGTTTTTCTTGCAACATGCACGTTCAACAGTGATATCACCTTATTGTTGGAAGTCATGAACGTGTTAGGAATATCGGTTGCATCGCGAGCGTACTTGTACGCTGCGCAAGAAGACGAAACTCGCATAGAGAAAGCCGAGCTGCAAGCGCAAGAACAGACGAAAGAAGGTCGAATACGGCACCGACAACAAAATTTAGAATCTACGAACATTCCGTCGACCGTAGAAGACTTACTCTATAGGCCTGGTATCGATGATTCCATGTAAGTTGACAAATTTCATGATTTATTCACTTCCAAATTTTGAAGAAACGCCAGTACCGAAATTTCAAACCGTTTTCCTTAAAAAAATACACAAAAATGAGCTTTTTTCCGGTTACTAGGTGTATATGTCCCCTTAAACCATAAGACCTGCTAAGTCCGTAATTCACTAAATATTCACAATACGGCAGAGCAAAACTACAGCATTAAAAGAAACAAGCTATACAGAACCAAAAGGCTGGTTTCGGCAAGCCAAACTCATTTGATGTTGAAAAAATGGCGATGAAGAAAGCGTAATGATCTGTAAAACTTAGAAGCAAGACAACGAGACAACTTCCACTATGAAACTGGGCATAAGATTGTTATTACTCGTACACCCTAATAGGTGGAGAGTTGTCTCAGAATATACACTGATTGTTTGCGTTAACGAGTGTTGGTGTACAGCGACACCGACATGTTTAGAAGAGTGCGCATCAGCCGCTTAAGACAGTTTTCTCATGTGGAGCGAATTGATACCAACGGATTAGTGGAAGGAAACCTCAACCATCTTGGAATGCAAAGAAATAACTTCGGTTGGAAAATTTCTAACAATAACTACGATTGATACTTATGCTCCTTTAAATTGAGGATGGGCAACCTTTCTAAGATCTCTCTGCGCAAGACAGATACGCTCAGCGAAATTTAATTAAAGGCAGATGAACTTTTGTCCAGAAAATGTGTTCGTAGTGTAAGCGAACATTTACGTCCAATTTTTTTCTTTTGCCCTTTCTTCAACGTATGTTTTGAAAGTACCGTTACTCCCGCTCAGAGAATTTCAACATCTGTTGTTTTGTCACGATCGTGCGAAATTCAATTAAAAACAGTCGTATTTATGCGGACAAGCTCTAAGTTGGAATCGAAATCGGGGTGTCTTTTTTGGTGATTCCAATTGAAAATACTTTTTTTACATTTAGTACTTTTGGATTTCGATGATTATTGGCCGCAAGTCAGAATGGGTAAAGGAAAAACTCTCTCGGATGAAGAAATTGCCAAAATCCGTGTGAATAAGGATACCGCTATGTCCAATTACCAAATTTCCATTAAACTAAATCGATCGGCATCCGCATTCGATAATGTTATTAAATTAGGAAGTAATTACAACGCGAACCGAAGAAATAGAAACAAACAAAAAATTTCACCAAGGCACAAATCTGCCATCTGGGTTGCAAAAAAAATGCTACTGCTTCTAAAATTATTTCAGACTTAACGTTGCCGATATCTAAACGGCGTGTACAACCAATTTTAACTGGCAGTAATCGACTGGTTTGGAAAAAAATTAAGCCACAACCAGCTCTTACAGAAGCACATAAAGTTGCCCGACTACACTTTGCCAAAAAACACATGAAAAAAAGTTTAACCTTGATGGGCCGGCCAGACGGTTTTAATTATTATTGGCATGATATAAAAAGTCCTGAGAGCTTTTCCACTAGGCGAAACTTTGTAGGTGGATCTTTGATGGTCTGTGCTGCTTTTATCTATCATTGCAGAACTTCAATATGCAAAATTTCTGGCCGAATGAAATCAGAAAATTATATTACTCTGTTGGAATATGTTTTGGCAGACTATTTGGACCATCAGCCAGATTCAAATACAATTTTCCAGCAAGATAATGCTGCCATTCATGTATCGCGGGCCAGTTGTAAGTGGTTTTCAGAAAAAAGAAATTCAACTTTTAAAGTGTCCAGCACGTTCACCGGACTTAAACCCGATCGAAAACATGTGGGGAAATCTGTCTCATCGTGTTTATGCTGGCGGGCGCAATTTTGCTTCGGTGGAGGATTTACGCAAGGCCGTTACAACGGAATGGGCTCTATTTCCAGTTCAGGAGTTCAAAAACGTGGCTAAATCGATGCCAAGTCAGATTTTCGAATTTATAACCAAGTCTGGCGGTTGGACTCACTATTAATTTAGACTTTTACGTTATACTGAAATTTCTTCTGTTTTTACTTTACCTTGACTGCCTTTAATTGAATTTCGCTGAGTGTTATACTCGTATGTAGGTAGCGAAGCGCAAAACATTCGATGATAAAGGAAAAACGAAGAAAATTCGAGTTAACAAAAAAAATGCATTTTTTTTTAAATTGCAAAGGATCGTTCAACAATCTATCTTGCGTTATCAAACTGAAAGTCTACAAAGTCTTTGAACCTATAGTAATCTTGCACAGCACTATACATATATAGTTAAGAGAACTTGAACGAATTTCAAATGTTCCAACGAAAAAAACATTTAAATGCCATGGAAAATGTTTTAATCACTGGAATGGAAGATGAAGATGCGAACCGATCTAAGAGCCGCTATTCTAGCAATCAAAGCAAATAAAGATGTTCCCGTGACGTAACTACATATATTGAGACATAAGCAGTGATTAATAGTAAAATTTATTCGCGAGCAAATAAAATCTTGTCTTTTGAATATTTCTATTGCACCATACGCGCACTGGATATGGAATAGGTAGTCGAAAGGCAGGCGCACTAAAAGAATTATTCAACATACGACGGATCAAATGCAGTGTTTGAAATATAGAAAATCTGTTTAAGGATTTCAAAATAGAATATAGGATGAATTATTTTATTGGTGCTAAGAGATGTACCTCGTTTCGTTATAAAATTATAAAACCGGGAGCAATATGATTTTGGTACTTTTAAATTCATACATCAGATATATGCCGACTATGTTTAAGTTCTATTTGGGACACCGTCACGACAAAAATCGTCAGCCTATATAGGTATCTCTCCTTACAAATTAACATCACATGACAATCGTTAAATGAAACGGTTTCCAATACGTTGGAAGTATTTACCCGAACGAAGGTAGTCCTGAACAAGATATGACTAACCGAATAAGGAAGTCAAAGCTGTGTTAAATCCGTGCTGCCGTTGCCGACGAAACATACTTTGGATTTTCTGATTTAATCATATGTTTCATAAAAGAAAATCTCATAATCGAAAGGGCTTCATGACGCAGAACAATGGACAAAGCAATTAGGAAAAAGTTGTTGAGAGTTGAAGCACATTTGATGCTTCATTTGGGCTTCAGTGTAGTACAGAGATTACAAAAGCGATGATTAGTTACATTAAATGAGTAATCATCGCCAAGTGCTTAATATAATCAAAAAGAGTCCTTCCAATTAAAACCGCAAACTAATGTGGGTGACGAACCTTAGTATATAAATGGAGAATTGTATTTTGGTAGATTGAAGATATGTTGAATCCATCTATAACTGTACTGGAATCATTAAGGTTCCACGGAGCACACACTGGACTGTTGCGATCTTGGAAAATACAGCACATTCATGGTGATGCCTCTACCTAAAAAACTAAACAGTCATCTGCTTTTGGCTGATAAGTTGGTGAGTCTTGTTCTGTCTCATTCCGAACCGCAAGAAGCACTAGATTAGTTCGTAGCCGTATGATGCTACGAGGGAATACTAATACGAACAATTGTAGGAGTAAATTTATGTCGTATTAGGCATTGAAGATGAAGATGATGATAACAATGGTATAGACCTAAGGATTATTTTATTAAAAAAATGTAAAGTATCGTTGAAATGGTATATTATTATTTTATATCGTCTGGAAAATAGTGGGTGTGAAGTTTTAGCATTTTTAGAAATGAAAAAACAAAATCAAGAACAAAGAATTCGTGACATTAATCGTGAAATTTTAAAATCCAAATAAGAGCAGACACATTGTGTAGAGTTGAGGCAACATTGCCCTTCTTTTTGTTAGTTAGATTCCTTGAGATAAATGCGATTCACAAATTAGTTCATTTGACCAGCTATGAGGATAAAGGAATGTTTTACTATGAATATGTATAAATCGACGTTATAAGATAAGATAAATAAAAACTTAAATACGTTAAAAAAGGAAAATGTTTCTTAAGGGGGTACTCTCATGTTCGATCTTCCAAAAATCGATTTTTTTTGTGCATATTTTCAAAGTTTAATAAGTTAAGGATATTAGATCGATACCTGCGCTCATACCTGCGCTATTGTTTGCGAATCTATAACCTTGAAAAATTTATACTTGTAGTATACGACACGTAGAATTTTGGTGTTTTAAAGAAAAGTGAAAGTCAGTATATGTTTGTATTTCAAAGCGTTAATATCTAGCTCTTACAATTTTTGTTTTTTTGTCGAACGAGAAAATCAGTATACGCTTGTATTTGAACGTGTTAACGTCTAGTTAAAATGGACATGAAAGGCACAAAAAGAGGTAGACACTCAGGAGAAAAAGCGAAAGAAAGAAGCTTTAGAGGAAATCAACATACTGCTGAGGGAAATAGTGATTTTGTTAGTACATCTGCTCAAAATTGCAAGGTGAAGACGATTGTGAAGTGAATTTTGATCCGATTCCTAGTTTTTTTTTTTTTTTGTTATAATAAGCGCTCGCTCAAGGGGTTTTTGTACCCTTAAAATGTTCGTACACAGCGCGGGAGAAGGAAATTTAGGGAGGAAGAAAAGACAGGTACCGATGTACATTGTTTTTGAATGTTTGTAAATTGTAACGACCAGGAAACACAGAGATCAGCAGGGCATTCCATAAGCGAGTTGTACGGCTTAGGAAAGAATCACGACATTTTAGAGTACGTCCGAAAATGAGCTTGAGGGTATACTGATGACCATTCATAGCGAGATGGATGTTAGGGTAGAAGGTTTGAAGGGGCGGAATGGTACTGGCGATTCCTATGAAGCACTCGTGGTGGAAATAGCGATAAAACAAAGTGAGACAGGAGACATTACGTCGGTGTTCAAGGGTGTCCATTGATTGAGTAATATTGGTATCAGCTATGAATTTTATCGCATTTTATCGGTTTTGAATCCGGTCGGCAGATGCACAGATGTGTACTCCAATTTTGGGCGGATGAATGCCTTATACATTGAGGCCAGATCAGAAGGGGAAAAGTATTTCTTACATCGTTTGAGGAACACTAAACATTTCGCAGAATTTTTGGCGACATCGAATGTGGTCATTCCAATGTAAGTTTTCATTGACACACATACCGAGAATAGAAAGTTTTTCGGTTTCGATGATGTTTCATGAATGAATAATGGCTGGGTGTTTAAATTTCGCTTTAACGACAGCAGACAGCATTGTGTTTTATAAGAATAAAATTCTACTCTTTTAGTCCCCAATTAGTTATGCTGTTAATATCAGAATTTAATGAGCTTAATATACGCCGGCGTTCCCGTTCTACGTCCGAAGAGCAGAGACGTGAGTCCGGGAACGAATATGAAAAGCAGAGAGTGCTGTCGTCAGCAAAGGAATATATTGGATTAGAAGTTAAAGCAAGCAGATTGGCCTTGTCCAAAGAGCTGACAGCCAGAATGTCATTGTAAATGAGCGTTGGGATGGAGCAAACGACCGAAAGCGTTTACTACCTTTGGGACATTTTAATATTTTTTGCCTCAACTTTTGGCTCGTTTAAACTTTTTTCGGTTTTCCTCTGTCGGATTGGTCTTGAAGGACCGAAAAAAGATTTCTGTAACCCTGACAGCCCCTTTACAGCTCGAGTCGTACTATGCTCTTTCTTTTGGTTTGATACTCTTCTTTCGATGAGGGATAAAGGGTCTCATTCCACAGAGAATGGTGTCTGTGATCATATCAGCAGCGGCATCCCATTAAATTTCCTAAAGAAGGTGTTAAGTCCGCTCCAATTGGCTTTCTCATATTGCCATACGGTTCTTTTAGGAATCTTTTCTCTAACTGTGTGGTCAGTATACGAGACATTAGCTGGTATGACACAATGGTCCGACGAGCCTAGAGGGGAGAGCACATCAACAGTGTATTTATCAGGGTGAGAAGTTAAAAACAAATCCAGGGTGTTGGCGGTATGAGTATCAACGTCTGGTATTCGCGTGGGCTCATTTACAAGCTGCGTTAAGTTGTTCTCCGCAGCGAAGATCTCAACACACTTCGTGTGTTGTCTGTCCAGAATGTTGAAGCCACTCAGAATTGTGTATATGGAAATCGCCCGTAATAACGATTTCAGTATCAGGATACAGAACATTAAATTCGTTAAGTCGAATTGCTGTCCAATTCGGGGCTTCTGTAAATAAAGCAGTAGTGGATAATAATGGAATTTTAACCACATGAAATTGAATTCCGGATTGGAACCGAGACTACTTTGTGATGGAGTTTGGTAAGCTACATCACTACGCACGTAAATAACGAGACCGCGGTGAGAGAAGAATAATGGCACTAGTTCGTAGCCAGGTAGTTTCAGATCAAAGTGAGAGGTGTGGGCGGGAATCTACCTGTGTCTCACTGAGTGCCAAAACAGCTTACATCTGGACGTCCACCCAAAATTCCCGAATCATTATAAGAAAATAAAAACAAACCCAACAAACACAAACACCGACGACGCTAAGCAAGGCTGCGAAGTGAAAATTCGGATGTTGGTTTACCGAATCCAATTGTTGTAGGTATTATGCCCTTACAACAATAAAACAGTGCACCAACAAAATTCTCACTGTACAAGACCGAACATCACTACAGAGGAAGTGAGGGAGCTTGCAATTTTTTGTGACTCGTGTGCCGGATAAAATAAGAATTTCACGGTTATACGATTGTTACATTACATGGTTGTGGAAGAAAAACGATTTGATTTGGTAAAAGTGATATTTCCGATCCGTGGGCATTTCTATCTCGAATGCGATCGGAACATGGATTTGATTAACCAAAAGTATATACAGAGACCCCAGATGACTGGATGGAAGAATTTAAAAACTGTGGAATAAAACACCTTCTATTCCATTGATTTTCAAAATTGGACTGCCTTTCTTAGTTCATTGTACACCGGAAAATGTCATTTCCCTATCCGGCTTATAAGGATGGTAAAATTTGAAAATAAACAACGTAATAGGGTTTCTCACAAGATTGCATTTTGGTGGATTTACCAACAGTCTCCATTAAAGAAACGTAAGAAGCAAAAGCGCGCCGTTACATTAAAAAAGTTTTATACCAAATAATTACTTATCAAAAAAACCAAATTCAAAATTTGACTCTCCGTATGGACCACTTGGAACGTAGTCGTGGCCAACATTTACATGAAATAATCTTTAAAAAGTAAATGGCAAGGATTTATTTATCAACTCAAACAAACTTTTATACACTTTGTAACGCTTAAAAAATCACCCATTATAAAGTTAGAATTTAAAAAAAAAAATGATACTCGTCTATATTTGATATACCCTCGTATTTTTAAGATTACGGTCCAACGGGCGTGCTATCGGTCCGGAGTGCATACTGCCCGAAGCGTGGGTGATAATCGGAAATTTTGTGTTTAAATTGCTCGCAATCTTGTTTAGTAAAATGATGATAGGCGATCAAATTCCTAACCAGTGGAGCATGAGATTTCTTTTTCCACTGTATGATGGCGAATGCCACCTTTCAGGCAATTCTATAATGCCCTTTTTGTAGAACGTTTGATTTGCTCCAAGTGGATTTTACGAGCTTGCTCCATTAAATGAGTTCTGCAGGGACCGGAATAAATGGTAATCGGAAGGTGTGTGAGGTAATACACCCATTCAGATTGCACCGACTTCTACCGAGTCCATTCGGTCTAGAGTTGTCTTGATGGAACATGACACACCTCTGATTAACTACTTCTGGGCGTTTTTCACTGATAGCATCCTTCAGCCTACCAAATTGAGAGCAGTACTTATCAGAATCAATTGTTTGGTTATGCGGAAGAAGCTTATAATACACAATTCCCTTCCAATCCCACCAAACACAGAGCATAATAATAAAGTTACATAGATATCGCATGCAGAGTAAAAAAATATGCCACTTTTTCAGGCGAATGGGATTTACTACTACCTTCCAGTTTGGTCGAACTCGTTCGAATCGTGCATAAGACATGATGTTCTTTCAAATTTGTTTGGAACAACAAATTGCTTGTTGCTTTTGCGTATTTCTCTTTGTTTTGTTTTTCATTATTTCGGTTTTTGTTTTCATGTACCTAGTGTGTTTGTTTTTGTATTTCAGATTCTGACTGTGATTCAATGGAAGGAATTTCTTGTTTAAGGTTATTTCCTTTTTTTAAAAAAAAAAAAAAAAACAGTGAGAGGGGATTAGCAGGAAAATATATCTTGCAATAGCAACTTGGGATACTGCTTTTAAGTTTTGGGGTGTTGGTTTATAGCGAGGTCCCGGTGCCTCTCACTCTTGGGGTGCTGGTTTATAGTGAAGTCCTCGTGCCTCTCACTCTGGTGGAGTTGGTTCAATTTCGTGATTGTTTTGCATTTGTGTTCCTGAATTTGAATTTTTTTTTGATTTTTACTGGTAATTCTTTTTTGGATTTTCCAAGCACAATGTTTTCGCAAGAGAATAAGAAGTGCAAAGTAAAGAATTTCTTTGCGATGCTCAAAGCATTGGTTTTGCTCATCAAACCAGTTCGAGTCTCTAAGGTTTGTTATTCTCATGCATTCCAAGGCCATTCTCTCCCTTATATTTCTAATATGCGGTCGATCTCTAAAAATTGTATGGTATACTTTAAAATGGAGTTTACAAATATTACGAAAAATTCATCAGTTGGTGCTAAGAGACTTCCAAAATCACTATTTTGGGAAATTTTTTTTTAGCAAATATGAAAAATTCTGACGGACATGTTATTTGTTCATCACTTTTAAAAAATAATTTCGAACAATTTGCACACTTTTAAGCATTTTAAACGCCAGATATCCTGTAAAATAAAGCATTGCAGTCGTTTCCAATGAAATTCCATTTGTAATTTTGACTTCATTTATAACTTTTTCGAACAAAATATTATCAAATACAGTTTCCTCGGGTGCCTGCGTCCGCAGCTTAATAAATTATTTTTCAATTCAGAATTTGTTTGCTTGTCCGCATTTTTCTAATAATTTCGGTCCTTCTCCGTTTTGGTAGCAAAGATGAAAGATTTTATAAACTTAAGTCTAAATTTAAATTACAATTTAGATTTAAGGAGGGAACATCGTCCTTTTTAAGCATTTTTCTGCCAATAAATTCCGAAGAAAAATGATATTGACAAACAAAATATTTTCCTTCGCTCTTAAAATCGCATGCCTGCCTCCACAAATTACTCAAAATTTCATTTTTTTCATTTGAAGACATGCAAAAATTTTTAGAGATTTTTTACATATCGAACAAGAAACGCCAGACTTCCTTTTGCGTGTATCACACATTGCTAAATATTTAAAAAGTATACCGCTGAAAAAATCGCTCAATCATAAATCAAAAACAGTCAAATCCCTCGAAAAGTCGACAGTTGACGGCGAATGAAAATAAAAAATAAAATCGAACAAAAGCGACATTGGTGTCCTTCTCAAAATATACATATATATATATACAGTTGTGGCGATCTAATTAAGAACGATACACTGCAATCATGTTTTTCGAACATTTTTATTTAATTTTTTATTCATCTTGGGTTGTTAATTTTTTTTTTGTACCATGTATCAGCTAAACCAGACAATAGCAAAAAGAGTAGCAAAAAGATAACGGAAACATAAAATTTAATTCAAAATACTTTGGTAACAAGAAATTAGCTGGCGATCTAATTAAGAACGATAAGAGAATATGTAAACTTTGCGGTTTTTTCTCAATATTTTGTCGGGAATCCATTGTTTGCACTTACAGCCTTGGCATTGACAAAATTAGGTCCTGACATTTTTTCGGTGTTATTGCATTCTTGGAATGTCCTTACGATTTGATAGAATGCATTTGTATTGCTAATTTTATGCTTCTTAACTTTTTTTTTAACTAGTACCAGGGGTTTTCAATTGGATTTAGGACCGGACTGCATGACGGCCAATCGATGACATCCACAGAATCATTCTGAAACCATGCTTTTGCAATATGTTTCGGGTCGTTGTCCTGCATAAATATCCAAGTTACTGGCAATTCTGCCTCTGTATAGGGCAGGATTACATTTTGAAGTAATCCTATGTAGCTTTGAGCGTTCATTATACCTTCCACTCGGTGTAACGGTACGGTACCTTTAAAAGACATGCAACCCCATAGCATAATACTCTCTCCTCCATGTTTGAGGGTGTGGTGTGGTGTAATTAAGATGGAATGCTCCATTTTTTGGTCGTCTAATATACTGTTTACCATCTGAACTCTTCTATTGATTTTAGTCTCATCACTCCAGAGTATTTTTTTCCATTGTGAGATGGTCCGATCTTTGTGTTCCTTTGCAAAAGCTAACCTAGCCTTTCGGTTTTTTTAGCGAAAGCAATGATTTTTTTCTGGCTGATCTCCTAAAAAACTGACTTTCATTCAATCGCTCTCTAATGGAGCGTGCAGACAGTGCATTTGGGTCCTCGCCGAAAACTACTTTCAAATACCGTTCGAGCTCAAAAAAGAATTTTTTGCCGCGCGAACTATCAACCTATCTTGAGCTTCATTCGTTTTGGGAGGTCTTTTACGTCTTTCTACGCTTTCGGTGATTCAATGTTTCTCGACATATGTATGTTACGGCGTTAAAAATTATTGTTTTCGTGTAATCAAGTTTTTTTGCGATATCATTATAGGACAATCTTTCCTGCTTCCCTCATGCCTGCTGTGCAGCTCTTTTTTTCACCATACCACATTCGAAATATCTCTAAACCCAACAAAAACTAATAATATATCATGACTGAATACATAGCGGTACTTTTAATTTTGGCTGCCACCTGTTTTATTATTGGAGCAATGGTGTTGCCAATACTTACGATCGCTCTTAGTTAGTTCGCCACAACTGTGTATGTACGATGTGCCTCCTCAGTAAATATATACACACAAACACATCTACAATATGTGAAAAATTTCAAAACTCAGCTTTGTCCTTAACCACAAAATAAAGGAAAGTGCGATGACGATGTCCCACAGTTAAAGTAGGATGGCTTAGATGGCACAAAAGCTCCGCAAAACTTTGTGTCAGAAAAATGTCACACGCATCGCGATGTTGGACGATGCACGATAATTATAAGGGAAAAATTACAGCATCAGAAATAAAAATGCTATGAATGCGTGTGAAAAATGTGTTTTAATAATAAGTACGCGTATCCGCAGTAGTCTAACCGTTAAGAAACCAATAGTGGACAAACCTCAGGCTGAGCCAGTCGGCCGGTTTTGCCATGTTCAACGAAAGTCATCGAAAAATTGGTAAAGTTAAAGCCGAGGTTCGAAGAAGAGGCCGAAGGAAAAATAATTGGATTACTCAAATGCAAAAACATCAGCAAACTCAATAATGAGCCTGTAGAATGGTTCTAAAATCCAAAAAAGTAAACATAGGAGAAGTGAAAATAGAAAAAGATAGCTTTGACTTGAGGGGGTTATCCTCGGACCCACATAACATTGATGTGGAACAAGCTATAGTACCACATACAAAAAAAAAAAAGAAGGAGAATGCGATTAAATCAAAAGATCACAGAGAAAGCTGACCCATTGCACTGACTCTAATTGTGGGGAAATCTGCCAATAAATCAACTTGCTTTCAACCCTGTCGGACAACTTGAACTTAAAATGGCTGGTAAGCTATCTTCAACAATTCCGTATATCCATCTGCAATAGAGGACACCACAAATCAACACATATTGTTAATTATGAAAACGAATTACAGCAACATTAGCAGAAGAGTTACACTACACAGCCATACACCAAGCTTGTGTAACAAAAGGAAAAACACTGCGTAAAGTCAATCACTGTTAACAAAATTCCAAAACCATTGCTGAAAGGTTTTTTGTAAAAAAAAAAAAAAAAAAAACTAAATCCTAGACTTAAACTACAACGGGCAAAGTAAAAACAAATTTTCGAATATTCTTCATTCGGAAAAAGAAAAGAAAAATAAAAAAAAAGGAGGAAAAAAGATTTGATATCCCGAATTTAGAATTTAAATGCATACCGAGTGCTGGGCAGACAAATTCAGCTCTGACTGTTGGATCTGCTTGCGTAGCGTGTTCTGTTGCATATTGATAGCCTCGATTTGTGCTGTAATGCTCATTGAATTAGCATTACTCGTATGATTGCCACTATGTCCATGTCCGTGTGCCGGTCCGTTGCCCCATAAATTGGCAGGATTTCCTTGCTGGCTCATATTCAACGCCTGTTGCTGTTGATAACCACCGCCAACTGCAACTGTAACTCCAACATCACCACCAGAACGAACACCACCACAGCCGCCCATTTGCTGCTGCTGTTGTTGCCCTATCTGTGGCATATTTTGATTCTCATGAAAGCTGTGGTGCTGCTGCTGTTGCTGTTGGCTGACCTGAGCCATGCCCGGATTCTCATGAAAGCTGTGGTGCTGTTGCTGTTGACTTGCCTGAGGTATGCCTTGATTTTCATGAAAACTGTGGTGCTGTTGCTGTTGGCTTGCCTGAGGTATCCCTGGACTCTCATGAAAGCTATGGTGCTGTTGCTGTTGGCTTGCCTGAGGCATTATTTGATTCTCATGAAAACTATGCTGTTGCTGATGTAGTTGTAGCTGTTGTTGAAGTTGCTGTTGTTGTTGATGTTGCTGCTGTGGGCCACCCTGGTGATAATGATGAGTTGCCTGTGAGATTGAGCCTTGTTGTTTCAAAACTGCAAGTAAACTCTTTCATTAATACTTAATGCTAGTAAGTAATCATTTCGGATTTTCTATACGCCTGGGATTTAACAAACTATCCCAGTCCATTAAACTGCTATATTCTAATATTTTTTTTTTCTCTTTACTTTAGTAACAAAAAATATCTATATATGTATATCAAATCATAAACCGAAACTTCTTACAGGCTTGTTCTGCTGCTACCCTCCATTCATAGTAGGCGCAGTATTCTCCACCATAGAGGAAATCGAATTTTGGATTTCCCTGCTGCTTTTGCTTCGTTATCTGCTCAAATTCTGGTCCATTTCTGGCAACAAACTCGGCTAATTTGTCGATTATATTTCGGAGACTAGCATCTGCAAAGGGCGGTCAATGGGAATGTGTTGTGGTTTTTTTTTTTATCTCAACTAAATGGTTAAGGGATTTGTACCTCTTGGCGCAGGTGGGCCATCCATGTTTTATTGTAGACGCGGGTATTATTATCTATAATTTTTGTTAAGCTTAAAATAAATTTGAAGAAAATTTTTTGCACAAACTTCCATTTGTCAACTTAATAAAACGCCATCTTTCGAAGTTCTTCCTTTTAACCGGTGGTATAGATATGAGTACATTCCGAAATGATTTCAAATTAAGGTGGTTGCGCAAGAAATTTTTCGACGATTTTATTTATGAATTTTGATTTATTTACATACTTGAAGCGATGTGAATTAAATGTAATACATTTGATATTTTAAATTTGGGGATCTGTCTATAACGTTTGGCCAGCAACGCTACAATCAAGTGCTTGTCCTACCTCCAAGTGGTGGTTCTCAGTAAATATTTAAATATTTAGTCATGCAGGCTATAACGGCAAGTGCGTGTTCGACCAGTAGTATAATACTGGCTTACGCCTTTATAGGGCTCACAACCCTGTACGGAGGAGATAAAAAAAAAAAATGTGAAGGCCCGGTTATAGCCTCGAATGATAACGGACTTACTGTTGATAACCCTGGCAAGCGATTAAAAGACAACGACTTTGGGATCTGCAAGTGGAATGTTCGGGCCTTAACAGGTCACGTGGTCACGTGCAGACGTACATTTGGCAGATACCCTTGACTGCTATCACGCAGATATCACAGCAATCCAGGAAGTGCGAAAGGATGCAAAACTGACATCTACTATGATGATTGCTATAGGGAACAGAAACAGTGCTAACTCGGGTGTGGGTTTGTCAGATGTAGCAGACTTAGGCAAGTAGTATTGACACGTAAGTGAGTGTCTCATGACAATCTGCATCAAGACTAAATTCGTTAGCGTAAGCGTACTATGCGCTCATGCCCCCACGAAAACAAGGACGACGCCACCAAAAAATGTTTCTACGAGTTCCTCGACAAGACATATGCATGAGCAATGTCCTAAGTAAGTCTTACTACGATTTTAACGCGTGGTAATCATAACCAACACGACACCACGTCTGGTAAGTGTCTTAGGCTTATTGACTTTGAGGAGGGACGAAACATCACTATAGCAAGCAGACATTTTCTACATCTCAATATATAAAAGGGGACAGGGGAAGGTCTCCAGAGACCTCTCGAGAGACGGGAACAACTTCGACTTATACAGAAGAAGAAAAACGAGCACGAGAAGCGCGCGATCGAAGGTATTCAGAGTTTGTACTTCAGGAACAATGTACGGAAGTTTTACCAATAGGTGAAGAGGACGTGTCAAGGCAAGAAGACTCGTACAGAAACCTGTAGAGATGGAAAACCTAATAAAAGAGTCGCAGTTGGTGCTGAGGATATAGAAAAACTTCTTTTATAGAAGTCCAAATCGATATTCACTATCTTTTCATAGCATATGGTAGCTATGTATATGAATTGAGCCATGCGTAGTTTTGGCATCCCTGCCAAACTCGTCAGTCAGGTGAAGAATGCTCGTTAATCCATCAAGGTCAGTAGTGTCTTAGCTGAGACACCTTTAACATCATACGAGTACTTGAAAGAAATGTGCGGAACTGTCAAACGAACATCGGAGTCTGCCAAACTACTAGCATACACCGATGATATTCACAGGACTCATAGGGCTGCACCAGCGGCAGCCGCTAGTTTTAAAACGGAAAACCAAGTATACGCTGTCAACACCACCAGCGTTCCACAGAAATTGGCAGTAACATTCTTCTCAATCAAACTTTAAACCTTAACACCCGACTCCCTATAAATGCTCATCAGTATTTTTTTTTTTTTTTAATTTGCGCGCGCTCAAGGGATTTAAATGCCCATAACATGCTTACACGTAGCGCAAGCGAAGAAAAATCAAGGAGGATAGAAAGAGAGGTACCGATGAACGTTGGTTCTAAATGTTTGCAGGTTATAATCACTGGGAAATAAAGAGCTAGGCAGACCATTCCACAAGCGAGTTGTACGCCTTAGGAACGAATCACGATATTTTAGAGTACACCCGAAAGTGTGCTTAAGGGTATACTGATGAGCATTCAAAACGAGGCGGGTGTTACGGTTAAAAGTTTGAATGGGCGGAATGCTACTGGCAATTTCTATAGAGTATTGTTGGTGAAAATAGCAATAAAACAGAGTGAGACGCCAGACATTACATCGGTGTTCGAGGGTGTCCATTGTTTGAGTGATATTAGTATCACTTATGAGATTTATCGCACGGTTTTGAATCCCATCTAGCAGGTGAGAGATGTTTTAGGCGCACCCATTGTACTCCAATTTCGGGCGGATAAACGCCTTATATATTGGGGCCAGATCAGAGGGGGTGAAGTGTTTCTTACATCGCTTGAGGAAACGTAGACTTTTCGCAGCATTTTTGACGTCACCGAATATGTGATCTTTCCAACGTAAGTTGTTGTTGACACACATATCGAGAACGGAGAGTTTATCGGTTTCGACGATGCAAGTGCCATTCACGGATAGTGGCTGGGTGTTTAAATTTCGCTTCATATTATAGCCTCAAGCCCATTTTCGCACGTACTCTGAAATATCAGTATTCGTTCCTAAGCCGCACAACTCACTTATGGAATCCCCTGCCGAGCTCCGTATTTCCTAATCAATATAACTTGCTAATATTTAAGACCATAATAGATACCTCTATTTTATGCCTCCCTAAATTTCCTCCGCCTACGCTGTGTGCTAACATTTTAGAGGTACTAAAAAGTCCTTGCGCGCGCAATGCATAAAAAGGATACACAACATCAATCAATTGGACAGAACGTGTTTTACTATAACTTCAATGTAGTAAGAGACTTTGTCTACCTTAGCTGTTGTCAATTCGTTCAACAATCAAGCGATAGTACAAATCCAATGCACCGAATCGGAAAACTCTAAACAATATCCAAACAACAGATCATACGAGTTTGCATGTGAGGATTCCTTGATAAAATGCAGCCAAACTAAAATCGCGCAACTTAAAATATTTTGTGGAGTTTCCTAGATAAAATCAATTAACTTGCCAAATGGTATACACAAATTCACTCGACCTTACTGTCATTCTCTCTGAGCACATTTGCCGTTTATGGAAACGTCAACAACAATAAAATAAATATATATATTTTTCCACGCAACTGACAATTGAGTTCAACGTAAAGGAAAAGGAACGTCCGCGGCTGCATCCTCATTGGAAACCAAATGTAATTTCCGTTTTAATTACCCTTATCAGTTGTCGACGCTCGTAACCGCTTTCACGTAATACTACTTCCTCCCTGATAAATATGAAGTCATAAGAGAAGTACCAAGACGCGGGCAAGACATGAATTCAAACAACAAAACAGTGGAAACCATTGTGATCAACGGCAATAACGCCGAGAAAAAATACACCAGCCTCGGCAAGAATGCCAGTTCCGAGGAGCTTAGGATTCTCTGTTTCGATTTGACCCATTACAACAAAACCACACAGTTTCTCCTCTGTTGTGCTGGCGTCTTTGTCCTCTATCTACTCTATGGCTATATGCAGGAGCTCATCTTCACTTTGGAGGGTTTCAAGCCGTTCGGTTGGTTTTTGACTTTAATCCAGTTCTTCTATTACATCCTGTTTGGATTATTTGAGCGTAAAATTGAGAACAAAAAAGGAGGAAGATGTATTCCAATGAAGACGTACGTGATATTGGCTGCGCTGACCCTCGGCACCATGGGCTTGTCGAACTCGAGTCTCGGTTACCTGAATTATCCAACGCAAGTGATCTTTAAGTGCTGCAAATTGATTCCGGTTCTCATCGGAAGTATTTTGATTCAAGGCAAGAGATATGGACCTTTGGACTTTTTCGCAGCTATGGCTATGTGCATTGGATTGACGCTCTTCACCCTGGCTGACTCGCAGGTGTCACCGAATTTCAACACTTACGGCGTGATGATGATTTCAATGGCGTTGCTTTGTGATGCTGCGATTGGTAATGTTCAAGAGAAGGCCATGCGAGAGCACAAAGCACCAAGCAGTGAAGTGGTGCTGTATTCATATGGTATTGGCTTTTGTTACTTGTTCGTGATAATGGTAGTGAGTGGGAATCTGATGCCGGGGCTACAATTTTGCATGGCAGTAAGTCTTTATCGGCTCAGGTGTGTTAGTCGTAACATAATTCTATTTTGGTTGCAGTATCCCACGGAGACGTTTGGGTATGCTCTGCTGTTCAGTTTATCTGGATATTTGGGCATTCAGTTTGTACTGGCGTTGGTAAGGTCAAGTGGTGCCCCAATTGCTGCAACAGTGACAACAGCGCGGAAGGCAGTTACTATTGCAATTTCCTTTGTGTTCTTCAGCAAACCATTTACCATGCAGTAAGTAGTATGACATTGGAGCTTTTAGTCACATGCAATTGTTCTAATGCCACCATTTCTGTTTGTAGGTATCTGTGGTCAGGTCTCATAGTGGTTCTTGGAATTTACCTCAATGTGTATAGCAAGAATCATAAATTGACATTCCGCGACTTACAAGTTAAGTGCAAGAATCTCCTATATGTGCTGGGCAAATCATCGAATAGAAGATTCCTCATGGAAGTGTGATTGTTTTGTTTTTTCTAGTTTTACGAAACTTTATACCAAACTCTGGCTTCAGCTGAATAAATATAAGAAAGCAGGGGGGAGTTTTAATTAAGGAATCCTGTCATTTTACGATATACAGGAACGAAAAAAACCCAGTCGGAATAGCTTGAACGACAGCTTTTAAGCTTAGCATTTGCGATTCCTCGAAATAATGAAGTGAATGCTGCTTAAAAACTTTTGCTTTATGCCATTACACCTGTCCACACTCACCGCTGAGTCTTGCATGGCAAGTTCATCAATTTTATTTTAGGTAACCCAATTTCGATTCGAGACTCAATGAATATTGCGTTCAGAGCTGTCTTGCATTTTAAAACGAGGTTGAAAGTCGTTAAAAGGTTCAGTAAGGCTTTAAGTGCAGTTTAATCGCCACTACACACCCAGATACTTCGCCCACTCCACCGATTCTTCACAATGTATCGTAGATCAATGAGATCAGGATTGCGTATGTCACAGGTTGGAAGACGGACGCAAGCTTTCCCAATGAGGAGTGAAACCTAACGTCATTCTGCAGAAGTACACCAGCAATGCATTCTAGATCGGTTTTAGAGCCATTCATGAAGGCATCCCCTTCCTGGTTCAGATTCTGGCAGAAACCATTCCTGGGCATAGGCGATGGGTTATAATTGGTGTCACCAATAAAACATAGTTTTGGCGAAAGCTCTTTTACTCTGCCAGAAAGCCGGAAGCGATTTGGAGGTTTTGGGCGCGACACATTTAGTTCAAATAAGTTGGTTATGCAGGATGGCACCCACATATTTAGCTTCGTTTGAGAAACGGATGATGAGTCCAGGATTCCGGGTATGAAGACATATTAACACGTCCTCAGTAACCTTAAGTTGTCATTAGTCGAGAAGACGGGTCTTAGTTTAAAAGTTTCCGAAGAGCTTCGTTTTCCAAGCTTTTGGCAGCTTCCAAAGTTTATCAACACTGTTTGCACCTAGCGTAATTCAAACTGTTGTAATTTGTTTTATACTAAACGTTAAATTCAAGTGTTGTTTGATCATGCCTAGAATTATTTTACCGAGTTGCTATATCTTCAGATTAAGGGACATTTTCTCTATCGGAACAGAACACTCAAAGAAAGAACTAATTCATTGTACAAGCAAAAGGATTGAGGTAATTATTTTTGTAACATCTTTTACAATGCTGCACTTCCTTTCTTTTAACATGAGCATCAGGTTAATATCTACTTACTGCCGAAGCTGCTTAATTTGAACCTTGAGTAAAACACGCTTCTTGATCCATCTCCACGTGTGTGATATCTTTGTCTCAATTCGACATTCCTCTGACCGTCATTCTTGTATCGGTATCCAATGGTCTGCAAATCTCGAAGTCTGTCGGATATATTAAGCACATTGGCGCAGTTGCTGCTAACAGGTACAGTCCGAATTTGTACTTTAGCTACCATAAGCTCGCGGTTACCTTCCACATCGACTTCCCACCTGTTTCAGTTGTCAAAAAGTCAACTGGATCGTCGACTAGTTGCAATGTTACAATACCTATCTGGTGTCGCGGTCGTTGTCAATAAGTTTAGAACAAGCTGGTTTTGGGGCTTTTAATTAAACGTTGATCCGCTCTTTAATTTGGCATTGCAAAAATCGATAAATTGCTTCGGTTTCTGACTGTCTTACTTACTTACATACGGTCAACGCAAAGAGGACCTTAAATCAGTTGAAGAATTTTTCCTTCGAAATGGCCAAGGATATCTTCGTCTAGCTTCGATAACATCCATGTTTCTGCACCATAAAGCAGGACTAGGATGATGGGGATCAAATATACAGTCTTCTTTGTATTTCTTCACATTCTTCAAATGTGTCAATGGCATCAGTGTATGCAAGGCTTTTGTAAAATTGAATTCTGTAAATGGTGTCAATGTCACTAGTGTATCCAAGTTGTGGATGATTGTGCCTCTGGTGCTGACTTACGAGCTTCGCGCAATTTTCTCAAGTAGGTATGATGCTGAAAAAGTTACATAAGAACTTACTACTCAAGTGTGTAAGAATACATTTATAATGCAGCAGCATATGTTAAGTTTCTTGGAAAATGGGATAGAGAGAGATAGCAAGATGTTTGCGCTCAGTGGTTATTTCGCTCCATTCTGGCATTCAATGCCAGAAAATGATCGAACATTTTTTAAGGCCAGAGGTGGAGAACAATCCAGAATTGTGGTTCCAACAAGATGAAGCTACATCTCACACAGCCCGTCAAAATATGGTTCTCCTGTGCGAAATTTTTGACGATCGAATAATATCGCGATTTTCAAATTTCAACTGGCCACCGCGTTCGCCCGGCACTAGATTTTTTTCTTTGGGGCTACCTAAAGGATAATGCATATGCAAATAAATCAAGAACCATACAACAGCCTAAGGGGAGGTATACCTCTAAGAGCCGGAAAAAAGTTCATTTTTGTATATTTTTTTAAGGGAAGCTATTTGAAATTTCGGATTGGGAGTTTAACTATCTAAAAGTATACACATTCAGAAATATGCTTAACTTTTTTTTTATTTAAAAATATCAGAAATATACAAAGATGTTGTATGATCCTTGGAGCGTCGTAAAAATATCTGCGTGATCGGTATCCACTGGCGTTTCTTCAAAATTTGGGAATGAATAAATCATGAAATTTGTCAACTTTCATGGAATCATCGATACCAGGCCTATAGAGTAAGTCTTCTACGGTCGACGGAATGTTCGTAGCTCCTAAATTTTGTTGTCGGCGCCGTATTCGACTTTCTTTCGTCTGTTCTTGCGCTTGCATCTCGGCTTTCGCTATGCGAATTTCGTCTTCTTGCGCAGCGTACAAGTGCGCTCGCGATGCGACCGATATTCCTAACACGTTCATGACTTCCAACAATAAGGTGATACCATTGTTGAACGTGCATGTTGCAAGAAAAACAGCAATATTAACGATTTTGGTCCCGCTGTTCATCGTTTTTGGAGCTATCTTCCAAATAAGTTGGTTGAAGCTCTCATTGCTGTTTTGGGTATATGCGCCAACACAGCGCTCCAACAATTTGTCATTGCTGAGGTCTTCGAATATTGGTTTGATGACATCTAACACCATTTTTGGCAATGCTGAATAATGGTGAGGGAAATTTTGCAGTTCTCCTTCAGCTTTCGCTTGTTGCCACTTGTACCACGATTCTGGGCTTTCGGGACAGAAATGATGTTGAGGGTTGCTGTCTGTTGAGCCGTAACGGTAGAACGTGTCATCCTTGGAGCTACAGTTTCTGCGAATAGCTAAGCCATAGTAAATGCGTAGTTTATCTATAAATTTTGACGTCAATTAGTTTTTGCCGCCGATTCCAGGATTTCTTTTCTTGCATTCGGGAAGACATTTTTTTTACAATTTCAATCTCATCACAATACGGTTTCGCATTCACTAATCCCGTGTACGTCTTAGAGTCGCCATCCCCGACGTAATTAGTATACATAACTTTTGAAAATAATTCTTTCATGGCGTCTGTTGAATGATATTGGATATCAAGCATATAAACTTGTTGTCCTTGATGAGTAGTGAGCCAAGCACTTAAACTTGTTTACTGGTTGAGTTGAGTGATGTTAGATACCAAGCACATAAACTTGTTATCCTTGATGACAAATGAGCCAAGCACTTGAACTTGTTCACTGGTTGAGTTGATGTGAAGTAAAAACGCTTCCGTTTGATCAATCAATGAAAGACTGACATTTATTGTTGGGCCGAATGCCTCTTTTATACTTATAATTAATTACAAATAAATACTTACCTAAACTAATCTACTTAAACAATAAAATAATAACCGAACATGCATAATGCTACGTTGAGTCAGTAAGGTAACGTTCGTTGTCCCCAGCTATGCTGACGTTTGGTAAAAGATGTTACAGCTGAGCTGGGTGAGCGCATAACTGTTGAGTCAGCAAGGTAGCGATCGTTGTCCCCAGCTATGCTGACTGTTGTTTGTTTATGTTGCTGGCTAAAGTGTTCATTGCACTCAATGTGTTTCTTAACAGCGTCTACTTCCATTTTGCCTGCCGATTCGTCATGATTGATCTGGCAATTTTCATCATGATTAGATTTCCATTCCTCATATTGCTCGGTATTTTTGTGTTTATCCCAGTAGTTACATTCAGCAAAATAAGAAGATTTTACAAGAAAATCGACGACTTTTCCTGTAAACTGACCAATGAGAACCGCAACTCCATACAATGAAGTAAAACCAAGTTTTCGCCACGTACCATATCCTGAAACGGTCAGTTTTGTTATATCAGCACTCGAATTTTGTTTTGTTATTTCCTGTTGTTCTTCTTTTACAGATTGTTTTAACACCAATTGAATAATACTTGAAGCAGCACAATGAATGTTATTAATTATCATATACCTCGTTTGTTGAAGCGGAGGCGGTGAATCCATGAGTCCACAAAATTTCATAGCTCCACGCAAACCAATCTCCAATAAGCGCATAACAAAAAAGCATCGTGTATTTATTTCGTAAGCTGTGTTTATGTACGGGCACGAAGGAGTGAAAATCGGATTGCACGATGAACACGAAACTACAATTTTAAAACCGAGTCCTCGAGTGCGTTCTTTTACACATAAGATAAGACAGAAAACACAGTCAGAAACTTCAAAATTCGATACCCGGTGTTTGTATCTTCTGGTGCGGATGTCACATGATCAATCTTCAATTTTTTAGCACTGGAACTAATATTCTCGTCTGAAAGGTTTTCGGCAGTATGTCGATTTTTGGGCGGAATTTTCTTCTTGATCCGATCTTTGCGAAAAGATCCGGAGCGATGAGCTTCTCGAGAACCTTTATTCCTGATATCCATTTTCTTCAGAACATTTATTTACAAACGAAAATTCACTCTACCTGCCTCTCGGTTCGACAGCGCAAAATTCGTTCTTTCTCTCTCCTGTAACTGGCTTCTTTATCGAAATATTGACTTGGCGTTTTCACCAGATATTCTTGAAACCTCAAGCTTCAAGAAAATGCAAAAAAAAATCGATTTTTTTTTTTTCGACCATGCTAGGTGTATATCTCTCCTTGAGGCCAATATTCGAAAAGAAAACGAGGGCGTTGGGACTTGAAATTATAACAAGAGTTGTGGAAATGCTATGGAAAGGGCACATCAGGTCAAAGCTAACAATGGACACCATTTGAGAGATGTTATACACAAATCATAATCTCCAAACTATAAGCTAAAGGTTAATAAATGCAAAAGTTAAATAAAATCAGAAAAAAAAGTTATTCATTAATTAAAAAATAACGCTAGTTACGCGCTGCCCTGTAGTAGTTGCGTAAGGCTCTTTGCCACCATGGCTAACGTCACGACTTATTAGACTAGCTAGGCTACGAAATGTTTATCTGCTAACAGGAAACTTGAAAACAAATCGAAGACAATCAATAATGTTACCGAACTACGAATAATAAAAACTCTCAATCATTTTATTATCTTGTTTTTATTGACCAGCACTTGAATAAGTTAAACTTCCAACTACATATTTACTTCTTCTGATCCTTAGTTTCCACAGTTACAGCTGGGGGATTAGCATTTCGAAAATTGGGAAACTGCTCCCATGGTGCTGACAAATCGAACTTACGGAATTCTTGAGCCAACTCCAATGGTTCGCAAACCACACGTTTCTTCTCATCGTCATATCGTAACTATAAAAAAAAAACAAAACACAGATTACTTTAAATTTAAACTTAAAAGTGATCCTTCAGGTAAATACCCACCTCAACATAGCCAGACAATGGGAAATCACGTCTTTGTGGATGACCCTCGAAGCCATAGTCAGTCAAAATTCTTCTCAAATCCGGATGATTAGCAAAGAACACACCATACATATCCCAAATTTCACGTTCATACCAATTAGCGGCCTTGAATACATCACAAGCCGAATCCAACGGTGTCAACTCATCCGTATAGGTCTTCACTCGAATTCTAGAGTTGTAACGCAACGACAAAATATTGTAAATCACTTCAAAACGATATTTCCGACTTGGTACATCCATGCCGGCTATATCAACTAAATTAGCAAACTGCGCTTGATGGTGATCTTTCAAGAATTGTAAAACTGGAACAACTCCTTCAGGGCAAATAAGAACTTCCAATTCATCGCCTGCAGTCAGTTGGACTTTTTGCACATACTTTGGCAAACAATCGGCGACGTACTTTCCAAAGTCCGTCAAATGTGATCGAGCCGTTTCGTCGTGTTTTCGAACAGTTGCTGTAAAAATAAAAGTCTCTTCAAAACTGAATTACACAATTAAAAATTGTTGATTTTGTTACGTCGATCATCAGATTCGGATTTCCCTGTGCCAGCACTTGCAAATCGTACTAAGGCCAGACGACTAGCTGGTGATGATCCTTCAAATAAACCAAATTTCAATTAAAACACAAAATTGGAAAATCTTAAAACGAATTGTTACCATTTTTGGAAACCAATCCGGTTACCAATTTGGCACCGATATTTCTTAGTAACGATGCCATTTGTGTTTTAGTTTGAAGAAAAACTTCCTCACAAGTTAATCCAAATTTTCCCCCTAATGGTACTTCTGACAGTTTTTACATAACAAGTTGGAGCTGCACAGCGGACCTTTTTTGTACAGAGATGGCCAAACGAATGAAATGGCAATATAAACGAACGATTTTTCTCACTCAAAACAAATCCAACAAGAATTTGCGTAAATATTTTAAATTATTTGTTTTTATCAATTGTTATCTAATCTATTCGTTGTTTTAAAAAATCTTTCATCCAACATCTTCCTGACGTAGGTTTTTTTTTTTTTTTTTTTTAACCATCTTAATAACAGCCGCTGTAAGGAAAGTTTTAACAATTGTCATTTTTGGTTGACAGCTCTTAAAATTCAACGCGTCCCTCACACACAAAAGCAATGTGAAATCGAACGAAACGAATCGAAAAAAAAGTTCTTTCGTCGTCCATTTCCCATCTAATTTTTGTCGAATTTCTCTGTGGCCAAAGTGAAAAAGGGGTAGACCAAGAAAAAAAAAAAAAACAAAAAAAAAGAAAACATTATCATCCAGCGGAACGTCTCAAAACAACAAAACAAAATAAATCAACGTCCAGAAGCCAATACCAGAAGTGGAATTTAATCGAAAGGAAAAACTATTTGAGCATCAAACTCAATTGGGAATTGGGGGAACGTAGGAAATTCACAGTGGTCCCTGTTTACCAGTAATTTTTCGGAATCGAATACAATTTAAAGTCAAAACAAACCAGAAGCGCACTAGATCACATCAGGCGCACCGTCATATCAAATTAAAATGAACCACCTCAAGTGGATGGGCCATACGGCAACCATCCTAGACATCCAGAAGACACTTAAAACTGATCCAGACACTTGTGACATAACGCTCGCGTGCCGAGGTAAATCGGTGAAAGCCCATCGTTTTGTGCTGTCCTCGTGTAGTGATTTGCTTCGTGACATTTTAAATGATGTGCCATTTGGTCAGGAAGCGACTGTGGTGGTGCCTGATGTGAAGGGTAGCCTATTGGATAGTGTTATGAGTTTTATTTATATGGGCGAGACAAGTTTATCATCGACGAATTTATCGGATTTTCTGGAGGCTATCAGTATACTCGGTATCAAGAGCGCCATAAGTTTTGAATGTGCTCCCAGTGGTGGTGGTTCAGGAAATAATAGTAAAAATGTTGCCGAGATGACTGAAATGGAAGAGGAATTAATGGAAGGCGAACCGGAGCAGGAAATCGTCGAAAAGGATGAGGACGAGGTAGGTCTTGCATAGTCTTAGACATTTAGTGTTTCTTTTTTTATCATTTTGTTCCTCGAGTAAGGAGCTTTGAACTTAGTTGCTTTGCCAATCCCAAGGCTGGTATCTCTCCATGTGAATGTTGACATAGATGAACTTTTGCTTACCTCCAATATTGAGATTTTGTCCCACGCCGTACATCGATTGTTCATTGTTTACCGACAATGTTGGGTTTTAAAAAATTACTTCACTATACTACCGCTACAGTACGATCCTTGGAGCACAGTCTACTGTCTAGTTGGTTGAGGTCACGCTCCAGTGGACATCGGACGCATGTATGTAAGTTGGTTCCTCATCTTCATACTTGTAGACTGTAGAGAAGACTGTGAAAAGGAGGATCTGGTACAACGTTAAATGTTCTTTGCTTAGACAATAGAAGTAGCAGCGATTGATTAGGGTAGTTTTGTGTTGAATATGAGCGTTGTTTTAACGTGTATTACGTATCAGCAAATATTACATATTGCTCTTTAGTATCCACATAGCTATTGCGCTATTTGTGGGGTCGACTACGCTTGGAGACCTCAATGGCCACCTGACTATTCTATTTTTCAGTGCAGTCTAGATTTCCTCGGTTGTTTCCGGACGTAGTTTTCTAACGAAGTTCTTTATCTTCAGGGCAGACTCGCTCAAATTTTGGGTTTTCTACAATCGATCTCTTCACATGAGTACCCGTTTCTCTTACCTGGTTTGATACACCAGTTCGTTTATATGTTTTGTATATCATTCAAAACTGTCATACTTATGTTTACTCCCCACTCACGACTCTTGCATACCATTTTAACCATCCCACAGTATTTCTAAGCGCGATATTCTTACAAAATGTGCACGTTTCATTTACGTTTGAACAGTTTATACAGCTCGCGACTACTTCTCCTAAGTAAACGTCTGAAAATGAGTTTGCCGTTTCACAAAAACGACAATGCAAAGTTCTGTCTTTGTTTAATTCGTTTGTAGTCTCAGATTGATGTGCTCTCCAATAGAGAATCTTGCGCGTCATTGAACACACACATAAATGCACTTCGGCTCCTCCGGTTGACAGTTGACATATTCACACATTCAGATATTGAACGTCACACGTTCACAAATTGAGAGTAAACACATTTATTTGGGTGAGAGAATTGAGAGATTGTAGAGAAACTCATCGCTTGAAGAGAAAACACTGCAACGTGCGAGGGATAGTACAAAACGAACAGGATGATTCTTTCCGATAATACGTCACCACCCTCAACAGAACGACAGAGCAACGGATGGGTTGGGGCATGTAGTTTTTTTTTTTTTTTTTGTAGTTTTCGACGGTAGGGAAACAGACCTATATATGATCTTCCAAAAGTGATGAAATGTATGTTCAGTACTGTTTGACAAAACATCATGAATAGGCTTACATTAAAAGTATGCTTCCGCATCATTCAAACTTATTTTAAAAATCGGTTTTCAATCCGCGAAATGAACAGACGATTTTTGGTCCTCGTAATCGCCCAACTTAGGTCGCTTTTCGTCGTGTTGCGAATAAATTACGTACTCATATACTTTACATTATTCAAAGCTAACAACTCGTCAAGGCTATGTGTGTATTGACAAAGCCGCTGTGAGTGAAAGTACAATCGAAGTTCCGGAATTGTCAGTTCGGCGTCGATCGCAGCAGTTCTTTGTACGTCCACTATGTAGACATGGGCTTTTGACCAGTATGAAATTTTATCACCTACTCCATGGTTTTCTAAACAAACGAAATTACCGTTTCTGGAATAAGGCAAATGCAGAAGAGACTCAGACTCAAAACGTGCACAGTTTGGAATGGTTTTCATGCTGGTGACATCATTTTTTATCTCGCTCGCGTTATAGCAAATGGCTAATGTTGTGCGATCAATGATTTTATTCGAAAATATGGACATTAGTCCGGACGACATGTGGGTCCAGCAGCATGGTACTGTCTGCCATTCAACCCATGAAAAAATTGATTTACGGAGGATTTGATTCAACGACAATATTATATTATGAAATGAATCAGTGAATTGTCCACCGCGTGCGATTTGATGCCGCTCTCTTACTTCTTGTATCCAAAGTCTATGAATTATGCCGATAAAACGCAAACTATTCAAGCCTTAAGAGCCTTCAGTTACTTAGATTTAGCCTTTTTCGATCTCAAATCGGCATTACAGTGTTCCCGTACTAGGTTGCAGTTTCTACTCTTGTACTGTATTTCATTTTGGGTCAGAGCGCATACTCAGCATTGTGTGTTTTTCTGGCAATATGCGTCATTTTGCGACAGATCTGAGCCACATATGTATTGGCCGAACAGCTTTTCTTCCGCCCTTGGTAAGCGAGGAAATTATTGTGTTTATGGAATTCTGATCTGCTTAGGCGTGGTGTTCCTGCTCCAGTTCACTGTATGTTGAACTGTCAGGACTTCCCCTGTATTTAGTTTAAAACAAAAATTTGGTAAATTGTCGATTTTTCAGGCCTACAATTCTATTGATAACTCGCAACCAGTTCGTGGATACGGCCTCAAATATCACGCCAGGATATAAGGTATATTAGCATATACTGAAATTCTATTCACCTATCATGATAAACCTTTTTTTTTGTCAGATCATGGCTATCTGGAGTGAGCTTAGCTACTTAGTTAAGCTAAAGCTGTCTTAATTGCTTTCCGATAGGAATAGGTTATGCTCCAGATCAGTCTATTAGATTGCTTGGCCGTAGGAATTTGGTATATACCACCATTTAACTGTCTCCAGAAATAATTCTCTTACATTATCCGCATCCATTTTTACATTTTTTGTTGGTTCTTGTTGGCTCTGCATTTGGTAGTGAAACTTTGGATTGCCTTTGTCGGAAAGGTTAGACCAATCCCATTAGCTGCAAACTATCCGATGACTGACTTTTAGTGTTCTTGCTGCTTTTCTCTGCCGGTTATTGCTCCTAACATACTTCTAGATTGTCCCAGATAAACCTTATTTTCATCTGCTAATAGTTTTTCCAAACTGGACACGACATTATTGGATAATCCCGTCCACTACTTTGTTTGCTTGTAGAGTGTCATCCACTTGGTCAGAGGTGTGATTAGGTGACTAAAAATTACGTACAGCTATGTTTGACCCCGATAAATACGTTTCGAGATGTCGCTTCGTACATGATGTCTCTTTCACAAATGTTTGATATTCGTCTTCATATTTTTTTTTTAGTAATTTTTTTGATGAACAGACCCCTATTTTTTTTGCGGAAATGTTGCCTAAAACAGGTCGTAACCTGTTGGTAAAAAAGGACCGTTTATGCAAGCCATCATAAATATGCACTTTGAATATACGGAAAGCCTGAAAAAGGCTAACTACAATAGTAGTAAGCAAAGATTAGATACACGACGATTGTGTTGCATGATTTAGGTTTGGTTTTAGGTTCGCCATTGTAGCTGATAACAACACAAAGCAGTTCCAAACTAGTAAATGGAAAAGAAGTGCAGAAACTTTCTCGTTTAGTGTCTATCGATCGCTCAGGTTTTGCTAAGGATGATATTTACATAGACATGCATTTCAAAGTACAATAGTTCCATTTTCCCTTAAATTAAACTTTTTCCTTTTTTTACGAAAAAAACCTACAAAAGATTTTTTATTTTATTTCTTTCTAGGACCAAACTGTAGCAGAAAGCCATAGCGTAAGAGAATTGGAGTTCCTTGAGGTGTACAATGAGCAAGAAAAAATCAGTTACACTATTGAGAACATTACACCAAACAATGCGAACGAATATATTCTTACAGAAAGTTCAGGCACCTTCACACTGACGCCGAATGCAAAAATCGATGGGACCGAAGTTGCAACACTTGTTGACAAACCCGATGAAGACCAAGAGCAAGCGTTGATGGAGCATTTTAGTGATCCAATTGGTGATAGTAGTCACTGTTCTAGCACAGATATCAAAGAGGAAAAGTCTAATAAAAAACTAAAAGATGAATTTAGCGAATTTCAAGCACTCAGTCCAGAAGATTCGAAAGGATATCAAAATTTCAACGAGACACAATCGGCTCGAGTTGAAGCTCTAGAAAATGCTGTCCTTGCCGTCGTTGACGAAGGAATGAGTTTACAAAAAGCCGCCATTAAACACAATATTTCCAAAACAGTTCTTTGGCGTAGAGTGAAGAAACATCCACTCTACATGAAGACAACACGTGAAAATCCTCTAATTACAGCGGCATGTGAACGTTTAAAAAATGGCGATTCATTAAAAAGCATTAGTCAGGCGCTAGATATTCCGATGTCTACATTGCATCGACATAAAGTAAGACTGGCACAAGAAGGACGACTACCGGAATATGTTACCTTCAAGAAACGTGGTCCAATGTCAAAGGAAATGCTTAAGGAGAAATTAACAAAAGCCGTACAAGCATGTCTTGGTAGTGGAATGTCACAAAATCATGCAGCAAATGTATTTGATGTACCTAAGAGCACATTATGGCGACATTTACAAAAGAAAGTTTATCGTTCCGATAGTTCAAACGATGTTAGTATTAAGGAAGAAATAGTTTTACCCTAGGACTCTGATGGCGAGTGTTTGGATTGGATGCGTAGCTAATTGTGCAGTGTTGGAAAGATACTTTAAGTGATCGCTTGGCAATCGTCTTTCCTGGATCAGAATTTATTCAATACATTGTTATCAAGCTGTTTTTAATAGATTAAGCATTCTTTGTACGAATATTCTTCTTTTGTAAATAAATTTTGTGACTCTGATATCCAGCTTTTGCTGAGGAAATTGTAGATAAACATATGTTTGTTTATTTTTTTTTATTTTGATCTACAAATTTTTTTTTTATGTTAATTATACAAAATTTTATAAAATGACTTCCTTATCATTGAATGTTGAACTTAATTGCAACCAAATAATAGAGCACTGATCCATACTCAAAAGGGCATATCGATAGGACTGCTTAAGTACCCAACGAAGGGTTCAAACTTATGGTATATTAGTGCTAATCAGGAAATATGGTCTGCCTGGACAAAAAAGGATAAAAAGCTGTCTCGTCTTTTACGGCGATTCCTAGATAACCATATCTACGAAATGAGAATATCCTTGTACAATAAAAAATCAGAGCTTGCTTATGCGTCGTCATATCTGGCAATGGACTTGGGTTGAGCAACTCACTATTGGCGGTACCAAATCTACAGATTACCATACTGTTAATTAAACGGATAATACTCATCCAATATTTTGGTTGTCTGTACCTACCAAGCTGTAAGCATCGACTCGGATCAAAACATACTTCTGACGGACAGATGCAATGTAAAAATTCAATGTCGGTTGGGTTCAATAGCAAGAAACTGGTTTTGGCGATCGTGTATCTCTTCTCTTCCCGTTTCTCATCCGCATCTCAGCACGAAACCTCCAATTTTACTACGTATGCGAGCAAATGCATTAAAACAAAAAGTATACAGACCGACCTTATAGAAGGGGAATAGAGCAACTGCCGAGCTCTACATGCAGAAAAAAGTAACACTGGTTTCTCCACAAGAAAAAAATTGAGAACATGAAGCGCAAATATTAAAAGATATATATATAGCAAGAATTATGTTCAGAAATTTTACCAAAATTCCGTGCCTCGACCAGTAAAATGTCAATTCGGAGAAAGCTCTCAACGACTAAACCTTCACTGCGCGAGAGATATTAAAACAAATTGGAAACTCAATACTTTCTTATTTGTGCAGAAGCATGTGCCCGTAATTAGACGAATGAAAATATTCTGGACTGTCTTCCGAGAGATGTTCATTTGAGGTATGGTCCATTTTATTAAAACCTTTTAGGATCAACTTAATAAATGAGAACTTGGAGTTAAATATCGAGTTTGGTAATTGAACATTTTGGGGCTAAACACATTCATGCATACATTGATATTAGAGAGTAGAGAAAGGTAGATATAGGTAGGTAGGATAGCTGTCATACAAAGAACATACTCATGTAAGAAGATAATTTGTGATACAAGTTGAAACTATACTCGAAAAGTGATGCGCTGATAAGAAACCTTTTAAGCAAGATCAGATGTTTAGGTTGAGTAAACTTAGCATGAGCCCAATCGCTCTTCTCAAAATAAAATAAAACAGTGAAAGAATGTAAAATGTTAGCCTTACAGAAGGTGCCAACATTTCTGTGAATCGACCAACATGCCCAATAGCAGTGGTTGCCCTTCGGCATCCGCAATAAGAGTCACATTCACCAGTTTTACTCTTATATACAAAACTAGCGATTCGTCACCGCCATGTTGTCTGGCGAACATGCTGTTAAAAGTTACGTTACTGGGGCACCGTCAGTGTCGATGGAAATGCTCAGCGGGTACTCCTTGTCGAGTGTGCCTTAAATTCTGCGCATCAGATCTTGAAGCGCAGCATCGCAAGACCTTCCGGGTTCGTTGGCATGTTGTTACTCAGATCAGTTGCTGCTCTTTTGATAGAAGTTGATTGAGTGTCAGTTATGATAAGGTTACTCAGAAGTGTGTCTCAAGCATGAAACGGAGAGTCTCTGCTTTCGACTTATTGCAGTAAAGGTGCCATCAGACTTTCTGGGTATTCCCAATCTAACTGATTTTATCCTTATGAGGAAACTGACCAGCCTGCTGGTTTTACCAAGTCTTTCGATATTTTCGCAAAAGTCTTTGGTATGTTAATTTTCTTTCGATTTTTAAAGATTCCAGTCCTCCTTTAAGACTAATTTCTTAAATGACCTCCAAAGGGACTGCCCTGGACAGATTAAAATATTTGAGGATGACACCGTTTAAGTTCTGAATAGTTTACTCAACCCTTAATTTCGTTCTAATTTTACACGAAACGTTGACGAAGTTGCTAAGTTCCTATTTAAAGCGTATCCGGATTACTTTGATTCTGAATTTGATGTAATTTTGCGTTGTCATGGAAGCCTTCTTCTCAAGAAGGTAATCTCCTTATCATTAGTGGGATATGATTAAGTCGATCACTTCCTGTCCGATAATATATTGGGTATATAACTTAATTCGTGCGGTTTTTTTTTCAAAATTTGAAGGTTTATTTAGGAAAAACATGTACAATAGTATTATTCATTGCGCATCTGAAGCTATGACTTTTTCCCATCTTTCTAGCAATTTGTGGATCCCATCCCAAAAGAACTGCGCCGGCTTGGCAGCCAAGAATGAATCAAGCCAATTTTTGATATTCTGCTCTGATGTGAACTGTATTTCAGTGAGGGCGTTCTGCATCGACCGGAACAAATGGTAGTCAGAAGGGGCAAGGTCTGGGCTATAAGGCGGGTGGGGTAAGACTTCCCATCCACTGTTTTCCAAATAGTTCTTAACCGGAATAGCAACGTGGGGCCGAGCGTTGTCATGATGGAAAATTATTGCCTCGTGTCTGGTCGCATATTCCGGGCGTTTTTCGGCCACTGCTCTCTTCAAACGGATTAATTGTGTTCGGTAGCGTTGTCCATTGATGGTTTCACCCGGTTTTAGCAGCTCATAATACAGCACACCCATCTGATCCCACCAAATACAGAGCATTACCTTCGCGCCATGGATATTCGACTTTGCCGTTGATTTGGCTGGTTGGCCGGGTTTCACATATGATTTTTTGCGGTTGGGGTTGTCGTAATGGATCCATTTTTCATCACCAGTAACAATCCGATGCAAAAATGACTTCCTTTTGTGGCGTTCCAGCAGCATTTCGGACATGCAAAACCGCCTTTCGACGTCTCTCGGCTTGAGTTCATGTGGAACCCAATTTCCTTGCTTTTGAATATATCCAGCTGCTTTTAAACGTTTTGAAATGGCTGCTTGAGTGACACCCAAAGATCCTGCGAGCTCTACTTGTGTTTAGCAACAATCTTCATAGAGTAATGCTTCCAGTTCTTCATCTTCAAACTTTTTTGGCTGCCCAGGACGTTGATCGTCTTCCAAGCCAAAATCACCACTTTTAAATCGTGCAAACCAACCAACGCGTATGACGATAGTACGAGGTACAGGATATGATTGCCCCTCACAATGAATTTGCAACATATGAAAGTCCCATCTTCCTGGAGTCACAGTATTCAATGAGTTCGGCTACTGCCATTGTATGTATGTACGCATACCGTATATTCGATATTTGGTATACGGGTTATACCCAGAAAATACGGGTTCCTGTGTACCTTCGTATAGCTTACATGTGCGGCTGCCAAAAACACTACTTGGAAGGGTACTTAAACCAATCCGACTTGAGAAACGAGAATCATTTGACTAGGAATTAAATTAGTTATATACTCGTATATGTATTTGTTTGTTGAGGTACAGTCTTATCACGGACTGTAACGCCATCTAAAGTAAAGTAAGTAAGCAAGATTCAAGTGTGTCGTGAAAAAAAGTTTTAGAAGGAGCGCTGGCAGAAGTTAAAGGTCATTATCGAAATTATTCCATTGACAATGGAATGAAAAAAAGAAAGAAGAGCATTGTCAAGCTTCTGCATAGAACTGGGATGATCAGCGATTTGTATAATGTCTTTTTGGTCGAGAGAGGGCCTTACAACTCAATTACGAGTACCTTCCCAACCCAAAGAGGCACAGATTAGTAAAAATGATTCTTCGCATGATTTCTGCCAAGGTGCACAAAGTTCTAGCCGCCTATCGTGCCGTTTTGTCCTAGGCGTCGATGTTGTGTGTCCATCTTTGTTAACAGAATAGACTTTGTTTTTTCTTCATTGGCCGCTAAATCCATCTATCGGAAACGCTTGTTTAAGTTATTTACTGAAATTGAATGTGTCGGTTTTGGCATAATCGACCTTGACGGAGCAGCGTACAGGGATGGCAAACTAGACATGGCTCTACATAGTTCGCCTCAATACTCGTAGATCCTGTCAAATTCGGCTTTGAAATCGATGAAGAGGTTGTGTATATCGATTTGGAACTCCTGGGTTGTTCCAAGAATTGCCTTAATCTGAAAATTTGATCTATCATGGACTTTCCTGATCTAAAGCTATATAGATTGGGGCCGGCCAGACTGTTTACGAAGGTCTTAGGCGTTCACATTATGAGGCAGACAGGGTTTTATAAGCGATGGTTAGGAGACCAGTTTCCCTCTAGTTGGTGCAGTTCAGGGGATATCCCTTCTTTAAAATCGAAAAAGCAATACTTAGGTTCCAATCATCGGCATACTTTTGTCGACTCAGATTTTGGAGATGAGTTGATGTATGCTCCGTATCCAATCATCACCTGCCGCTTTTAACAGCTCGGCAGTTAAGCCGTCGGGTCCAGTAACTTTGTTGGACTTCAGCTCAGAAATGGCTGTCCTGACTTCAACTTAGTCTGGTGAATGGAAATGCTGTCTGTCTGTCTGACGGTGGCATGTTGTTTGTCATCACCGTTTAACAGTCTGCAGAAATCATCTTTCCAGATTCCCAGCACTGACTCAGCATTGCTCTTAGAATATTGTCGTTGAGAAACCAATATTATACAATTTGTAAATCAGAGCCTCGCGCGCTATGGTGTCGAAGGCTGCTTAAAAGTCAACTAATAAGGCATATAGTTTTTTACGTTTCAGTTTATATATCCCCGCAATATTAAGTAATACAAATACTTAATCGACTGTCGAGTAATTCTTCCTAAAACCTGCCTGAATCTCCTGCAACACTTTTTTTTCAACCCAACAGGTAAACCTCTTATATATAGTATAAGGGCCGCAAACAATTTGGCAGAGGTGTTCAGGAAAGATATTCCTCTGTAGTTTGCAGGATCGTCACAGCCACCCTTTTTGTACAGTGGATAGATAATTGCGTTTTGAAAACTTTGTGTAATATTTACTTTTTGAAAGATTCTATTGAATTGCGAATTCATATGTGCACTTTTTATAGAACTCGTATGGAATTCTGTCATCTCCTGGGCCTTATTAATAATTTCATTGATTTCTACTAATGAAAATGGGCTGTCTACGAATCCATCGATAATTAATGGAGCTGCATATTGGAGTGGTGGTGAGATCTGTGGGGTATTAAGTAGATTGATGAAGTGGTCTCTTAGCTGTATTTATATATTTTACAGCTTTCCAAAATTCTGCTGAAGATGTGTAACTGTTTATAATAGCAATACGTTGCTGTTCAAATGTTATCTTTTTTTCATAACAAATCCGCTTGAAGTTCTAATTTGCTTCACCATAGAGCGTTAAAAATATGCTGGCATTATATTCCCTAAAAAGTTTTAGTAATTTGAGTTATTTCTAGCTTTCAGACACTCATAACCAAACCACTTTTGTTTTGGGATGTTTTTGTTTTTCTTATATGTGATCTCGGAACTGCGTTTTTAATCATACTAGTAAGGGCATCGACATCCGGTAAAATATCCAGTGTGTATAATCGCTCAAGTTCAGAATTTAAATTACTGCGATACATATTTCGCGTTCAGTCATTCCATACTAGTTTTGATACAAGTCCTAATTCTCTTATATTCTCTCATTCGTGAGACAAGATACCAAACAATTAACTTCCAGTTGCATATGGTCCGAGAAAGTTTATATTCCTATCCGAAAGTCGCTAGGGAGGAGTTTCCAATTTCTAGAGAGGCAGCCGAAGTCAATTACAGAGTATGCTTTTTCACGGATAAATGTGTACTGTCCGCAACAATCGCCTTCACAACTTCCATTTAGAATACTGCAGTCGTATGCATTCGCAAGATCAATTATCTCTCTACCCTTATGATCACAAATTTCATCTTTGTAATTGCGGTTTATGCGCATTGTGGATGTTTTGTATCCACTCACAAAATTATTTTGAGCAAGTCCTAGCCGACAATTAAAGTCACCAATGAGCATCAAATTTATTTTCCTTAAATCTGATTTTCATAATCGCGTTCAAATATATGGGAATTATAAAATCTGCGCTGTTATTCGTTCTTACGTCGAGGATATACGATTCTTCTACTCTTTTAAAACTAACCTCTTCGTAATTAAGACCTTTCCGATAGCCATACAATTCTCCACCACTTCCGATTCCAAATATTGCCGATTTAATTGCAGGTATCCACTTTAATTCGTATTTTAAAAATATGTTTTCAAATCTCTTCTCTTCAATTTCTAATAGGTACATGGGTTTCGAACAGTACAAAGATGTCGAATTTTTTGACATAATTAAAAAAAAATATGTAAATAATAATTTATTTTTCATTCCAGGTACGTTATAACTTAAAATACTTAATTTAATATTATTTATATTCTTATAGACTTTTGCGTTTCAAGTTTCGTGTGCAGGCATACTTGCGCGTCCATGTGGTTGTGAAATGTCTCCAACTAAATGTTTTAATACTTCAAACCCACATTTTTCGCCGCATTTCAACCCCTTCAAATAATTTTGAATACAGACATACTTTCAATTGAAATAAATTAAACAAAAACAAATTTTCAACTTGCAAAAAAAAAAGTAGTTCTCTTTAATTCCAGAACAATTCTGGACAATTCCAGAGATGTCACCTCAAAGCGCCCATAAAGCGCCCACAAAGCGAATTCAATTTAACATGACCAAAGCCGAAGCGCTGTTGTGTTTTATGTAAACGTCAGCATTATACCTTAATTCAATCGCAGATCTTTCCTCGTGTGATTTAGAACTCATTCACTGCGCAGACATAGCTTGGTAATATACAACCAAATCTTAAATGTTTTTTCAAAATTAAAGAGGTTATTTATTTGTATTACATATTATTTCATCAGTTCTTACATCTTTCCTGTTCAAAAATCCCATAACTATTTCGCCCTAAAATCTTCAAGTTTTAAGGCAGCCACAATTGAAATGCTTAACTAGTATGACACAAGTATGACGGAAGTATGACGATATATTAACGTTTATGAACATAAGGGTAATGCAGTTTGACTAAGTTAGTTCTGCAGAAAATCTGCATTATTGAACGCAACTATTGCAGTTCTTTGTCAGTATAACGTTTTTAAAACACCCGTACCTAGGGCCGGTTATAATTTGCTTGACGGTTTCCTAATCAGGTGTCACACAGGCCAGTTTATGGATAACAAGGTGTGGAAACCATCTGCTGGTTGTAGTAAGATTACGTGATGGCGTGGAGGCTTTACTTGCCCATTGTATTACCAAATATGCTCTCCTTGCCTAGATTGGTATTTAAACCACCAAGTCGAAACCTAGATTAAGTTATCTTTGATTAAGAGAGCAACAAAAAAAAAATCCAAATTTGTTTCGTGGTTTTCATACATTTCTTTATTTATATAATTCCAATAATATAATATATTTTTTTTCTTTTTTTTTTTGTTATATGTTTCTTAATAATTTGTCTTTTATCAGGTACTAAGAACCAGCCAACAACTCAAAATTAAAATTAAAACAAAATATATATTGTAGGTGTGTGTATATAAATATATATGTACTGATATATTAAAATAGTAAAATATTCTTTTTATCATTTCAAAAACTGTTATTCACTTTAATTTAACTAAAATATTTTATTTGATTTTTTTTTTTATATTCTATCACTTGTACCATTTATTTGTTTCCGGTTCCAGTTTGAATCATCAAAATTGCCAAAATGATTGCTTTTTGGATTTGTAAAAATTGTTGGATGACCTATTTCAGTGGTACGTTTAATTTGATTTGATTGCAAGGTAGACATTTAGATTTGTTGAATCTCTTAAGTTGAATATATGCCTATAGCTTGTGAATTAATTATTTAGCATATTAAGTCTAAGAGGAATCCAAAAGTGTTCATGGATTTTTCTCATTTATATTTGGTTCTGATGCAATTTTTGTTTCGTTATGTTTTTATAAAAAAAAAAAACAAAATAATATGTAATTAAGTTTGTTTAGTTAAAATGAATATTACATCTGTTCAGTGATATTTGAGTGTGTTTAAATAAAACAATTGTTCAGCGCGGTGGCAAAACAGTGAAAAATAGGGGGAAAAAAAGAGAATTGATTGGACTTGTATGACTTGACTTAGATAAACTTTTCAATACTTTGCTTGCAAGTACTACCCTATTCAATGTACTGCATGAACCAATCAATCTCTTCTGCAGCGCATTAAGTGGATCATATCAATCGTGTGTCATTTACGGCTCTGTGGATCAGCAAAACAAACGTATGCTAAGTCGAAGCAGGCCCTCTGTATACACTCTCTTACTCCGAAGCTACTTAAAGAACTGGACCATCTCTATAGCGTAACATTGGATACCAGATAGTGCTCTTTGCAGCTTTGAAATGGATCGTTATAAATATAAGCGCATTGCGTGATTTATTCAATAAAGTGACACAATTGACACAGGGTGACACAAAAGTTACAACAATCAACGCCGCAGACGATAATAAAAGTCTTATCGCTCGTATAGAGCAATTCGTCAACACAAACGCATCTTTCCGACAAACGAAGATTTATCCACGCACATCAGAAAACAAGATGTTATTAGTCACAGTTACTATTCTACAAACAATAAGTCCCCCAACATCTGGGTGAAGAAAAACATTTAGAGCTTTTTACTCAAATGTAAGCAGATGCTGGAATATTATTTTGTTTTCACTGAGGGTAGATGGTTACAAATTCTCATATGTGGATGTAGTGAAAAAACTTGAATTTAACGGACTCGGATATAGTGAGCAAAGCACCATTCAAAAGAGTAATCTAATCGTAAGATCATTAGGAGAATCGAAGCTCGCTTTCAAAAACTAAAGCGAACGCCAAGATGCTTGACTTGACAAAATGGCAGCAGTCAAGGGACTGACAATGTTTGTTTCCCATACAAATTACAGTCTTTCTTCTTTTGCGGAGAATTAATATTTTTTTTTTTTCATTTACCAATCTGGGAACGTCTAATGACACTTGTCCTTTAGATCTCATCATTAGATAAAAGGAGGCATATTGTACATATATTGACTAACTCCAGACAAACATAACGATATGCTTACTATAAAATAATAGTAAATAGCAGAGACACAGTTGTATTCTGACGAATTGTGTCCTTGACGAATGAATCGGAAAAAACAAAATAAAACGAGATTGTTTACACAATTTACATTACATGTGTTACAAGAGAAAACTACTCCATTAAACAAAAAAACTGCAACTTAAAACCACTAACATCACTTCTAAGGTGACAATTTAGTGCATTGCGTTAAGACAATTGGAAGCTTAGCATTCTTACTTCTTTACAGAAGTGAGATGAAGTTACCAGGTACTTAGATTAATGATTTGTTTATTGTTGCTTTTTGCCGCACTTTAAAATTACAAAATAGAAACGACAAACGGCTGTAGTCTAATGGGGTTCAACTAGCTAAAAGAAGAAATTGGCTGTGACTAACGAAAAATTATGCCGCTGATATAGTAGCTTTTTGCTAAAAAAAAAAACATATTCATGTATGTACATATATATGGTGGGTTCAGGAGCATAGAGATTTCTCGGTTCATAAGGCTCCATAAAATCGCAACACGATACGCTAGTGAGCAAACAAAATTACTCACTCAGTAACTGAGAAAGCTGCAAAGCTCTACTCTAAAAACAAAACCCAACGTGAAAACAATTATGAGAGAAAGCCTCATATTTTTGAATTAATATAGAGACCAGATATTGAGTCAAATTTTTGGATAAAATTTGGCCAATTATGCATGGTACTCATTTAGAAGTTGGCCCCTATCGTATTTGCGAGGGAGGACCTCGACAAACTCTAGACCTGACTGATTGATATTTAGAATGCCTAATATATTCTTGCAATGTCAATGACAACTGCTTTGTCACGAGGTCAACTTTTGAATGACTAAATAATAATTTGACTGCAGTTTATGGTTATCTGTGGACAAGTGGCTGCCGATCGGAATCCCGAGCAGCAGCCGGCTTAGCAGTGAAGCTAGAGAAGTTATTTATAGAGAACAAAATAAGACTATGCTAACCCACTTATCCCAGAAGCAAACTCAGTAGCAGAAATGTATATTCTTGCCACTCTTAATAATTTAGACGACAACCGTATTATGTTTATGACAAAGCATCACACTCGAAGTCTTACCGTAACTTCCAAGAGCGTTCAAGAAAAATGTTTCAAAATTCTTAGCAAATCGAGTCTTTTTCAGAAGATTGAAGAAAAGATTTAATAACTAATTTAGCGTGAAATTTAAATTCAACTTTTGAGCAATAAAAAAAAATGAAAACACTTGCGAAATTCCTTGGAAGTAAATACTGAGGCTAAATATTTATTTATGTGCTCTTAATTAACAAATCTCTTTTGGGAAAGGCAGTAACTTTATGAAAACCGATAAATAGTCTCGAAATGCTGATTAGACGGTTCGGAATAAAAAGTAATAAGGAAGAAATGTGGGTAAGATAAAAATGGATATTAAAAAAAGACATAAAACCCATTAAGACAAAATTAATCATACTGGTTTAGGGTTCAGAATATTCAAGAATCAACTAATACAACTCAGGTTTATTAAAGCCATATCCTTGTGTATATTGCTTGAGGAGCCGCCAAAAAGTAAAATAATAGCGGTGCAGACCCAAAATTGGAAAAAAGTATGATAAGTGATTTAAGAACTAATAAATATCCACTGAACAGAGTTTTGTATTAATATTTAAATGTTTAAAACAAAACAAATAAAATCTTTGTTACGACTTTTCTTCTCTTTCTCAGAAGAGTAATAAAAAAATAAAAACAAAATTGTCAACAACAAATAGATTTACAAATATAAAAATACATCGCACATAATGTAATTAAGTCCGATACACAACAAAAAAAAGAAGAAGTTATTTGTTATTCAATAACTTGCTTTTTTCAGATTAGAAATTTCTCTATAAAACCGTTAAAAAGATTTGTATTCAAATCCGTCCCATCCCTCTTATTTGTTTTGTTGTTTCTGTAGAGGGAAAATATGAAAATCAATGTAAACAACAATTACAAAATATATATATATATATAGATATCTGTATCTGTAGAATATGCTTAGCTTAGAATTTCTAATTAAATTTACGTAAGTGTAGCGTCTGACCTGACCAGAGGTTGACTTGTTTTACATAGAAAAAATTGATAACACAAATTAATTAATTTAAAAAAAAAAACAAAAATTATCTATTACTAAAAGTTACTTTTGTCAATTTAATAAATTTTATAATTACATATTTTATTTTCATGATTTATGTACACAAAAATTGTTCTCCAAAAATTTGGAGATCTAAACGAGCGTTCAATGCGCTTCGAATTTATTTGGAATCTTAAATGTATGTTCAAATAGCACGAGCCAAAGACCTCGTTTAAAAAAGTTTTCAAAATTTTCTAAACATTTGTTTTTTTTCTACTCAGTTCCTTAACAATTGGAATGAGAGTCACAAAAGTACACAACAATAAAAAATTTATATTTTTCTTGTTTTGTTTCAAGATGGCAATATAAGTTCGTGAAAATTTTCTTCAAAAATTTAAATGGATTCGGTTTTCGAGTAGTGGCGTAAGCTACCACCAGAAGAACCACCACCAGCTGATGTTGACGAGTAGTTTTTGTTATTTTCATTTGTCGTAGACGTATTTTCAGTTGATAAACGTTCATGATACTCCTGAAAACATGGTACAATACATAGATTTGTTTGACACTCGGGACAGTGATATTTAGTTTTGCGTCGTAATATCCTGCCATGACCATCAATTGTATTCCAACAGAAATTGCAGCCCAATGCTGGACCTGGACGTATAACAGGACAGTGACTTGATCGGGGATTCTCCAAAGTTATGATTTCACGATTCGTCTAAAAGATGTTGTGTTAAATAGAGAAATAAAAATGAAAAACATCAATCAACGAAACCCTCACCTGTGGTGATGAAACCGATCGCTGAAGTTCTTCATTCTTAACACGCAATGTTGGCATATGTTCAAATGAACTACTACCCAAGGTTGTCGTTGTAGTAGGCCCAGAACTATGCGCTGAACTCGTTGATTCTGAAATAAGAATAACCGATGATGAAGACGGTGTCATATGTCCACTTCTTGAATGAGAGCTATTTTCAGCTTCCTGTTTAATCGATGACGATGATGGTGAAGGCTGTTGTGCCACCAAATGTGCTAAATTGTGCGTACTCGAAGAATTACTCGACGCCAGCGTCGCTGCAGTACCCGAGATTACATAACCACTACTAGTTGTTACTACATGTGGATATATGGCATCAGAAATTGATATGTGACCAGAGGTTGTGGACGAAAGTGGATGTGAGTGTTGTCGATGTAAGCCAAGTCCAAATGATGATGGTGACGATGTCAAGGGTATCGCTATATGACTTTGTTGACTCGGCAATAACGGATGTGAATGCTGTTTCACTAGAAATGGTGTATTTTGTGGCACAGAAAGAAGGTGCGGAGATGATGGTGTTAAGCTTGGAGTCGGCTCCGATGCATGGCGTTCGATTCGAGGTGGAACTGATAGTAGATGCGAAGACGAAGAACTAACAACTGCTCCGCTAAATGGATCAAAATCTAGACCTGTTGATTCCGGTGATATTTGATTGGCTGTGTCACTATCCCGTTTGACACGAGGCTGGCGAATAAGAAAACGATTACGTTTGCTGCCTATTACGCTCACTGTTGGTACATGTGATACAGTGCTAGCAGTTGGTGGGGTGCCTGCTTATATAATTAAAAAAAAAAGAAAAATAAATCAATTAACAATTATTTACAAATAATAGGAATGTAGTTTGGTTATATATGCTTGTGTATAGTTAATTTAAAATCGCACTTCAATTCGAAATAGGTAAGGAATAAATCTTTGGCGGAGTAGTTGGTGAGTGCTGTCTGAACGAGTTAAAAATAGGTAATTGCAGAATTAAATAGCACACGGTTCTCCCCTACAAAAGTGTCGAAATGGTAAGCTCTTCGTGAAAATTGGAAATTCTGTCATCGATCTGCAGGGAGCCGCAGATTTAGTCAAACAAAAGATACCAAGGCCTCTAACGCCGAGAAGTGTTTTCCACAGTAATTAAGAGGGTCGCAAAAAAACATACAAGCAGCTCCGACGGGCTTCGCAGTGTTATTTAAAGCTGTATGCCGACAATCATCAGTCGATTAATTTAAGGATGAGTGAAGGTGGGATATCAGCTATATATGTGCATTGTAAAAAAAAAAACGATACTTTGTCTTATAAGAATTACCGAACCACATCCCTGTGAACTGTCACATACTAGATGGAGTGAAAAGTAACCTCCTTGGGAATGAACAATTTTTTTTTAAATGTTTTTTTTTATTTTATTATTATTATTATTATTATTATTATTATAAGTTTATTAATATGTAATTAATTACACCATTAATTTGCAAGTTTGGATAGCGCTAGCTGCTAGGGCTTTCGGCTAGTAGTAAGAAACAAAATAAGACCTTAAATACAATTTTCTAACTTAGTTTCTAAAATTATTCTATATACATCGTTTATATGCTTTTGTGTGACTATGGTCAAAAGTTCAAGGAGGTTTTTGTCGGAAATGTTCTTGCTGATTCGATTGACTTCTTCGCAGACAAGTAGGTGGTTGATTGTGAGTATTGGTTTAGCGATGCACAGCTGACAAATTGGCGGGGGTTGTTTGGTGATGAGGTGTACATGGGTTATATTTGTGTCCCATCCTTAGTATAATGTAGGTTTGTAATTTCTTATGGGATACATTTGTAGGGTACATGGTCTTTTGAGCTTCTGGGTTGAATTTGGCGTAGATATTACGATAGTTGGTCCAATGTGTTTTTCGTTTGTATTTCCAGGTGCTGAGTAGGTAATTTTGTAGGTCCTTTTTATTTTATTCAATATAGTCCCCTTTTAGTTTGATACACTTAGTCCAGCGATTTTCCAACTTCTTGATCCCGTCCGAAAAGTAATTTTCCGGAAGGTCTGCAAAATACTCCTCCGTGGCGTCGATGATTTCCTCGCGTGAGCTGAACTTTTTATTGATAAGCCATCTTTTGAGGTTTGGGAAGAGATAATAGTCCGAGGGATCCAAATCCAGTTACCAATCGGCGCCAAAAGTCCACCCGATTCCGCATAAGCAAGTCCAAACACTCTTTCGAAGTGCTCTCGCGTTCGTGTTTTTGGTCAGGAGTGAGCATTCGCGGCACCTAACGGCAGGATAACTTTTTCATATGCAGAATATTGCCCAAAATATGGCGTGTGCGCTCAGTACTAATCTTCGTAGTATCTACTAGCTGGCGCACCTTCACTTTCCGGTCAGCCAACACCATTTCATGTATTTTTTTGACATTGTCCTCTGTAACCGCATCGGAGGGCCTGCCGCTGCGGACTTGATCGGCAGTGGAGTTGCAGCCACCACGAAACTCTCGAAACCAATATTTGACGGTGTAATCTGACGGAGCATTAGCCCCATAATATTTATCCAACTTTTCTTTTGTTTCCTTCGCCGTTTTACCCCCCAAAAAATAATGTTTTATGAGAGAACGAAAATCGTTTTGTCCATACTCAAAATGATGCCAAACACGTCAACAACAATCAGGTGTCAAAACAAAACAAAAGACAGTATCGCACTGAAATTTGGCATGTCTGCCTAAATATGAACGGACTTCAAGGCAGGATAACTTTTTTTGCAGTAGCAGCGCATTCTGGCGGTCAAGGAGGTTACTTTTCACTCCACATCCAACGAAAAATACGTTTCACTTGCCGAAAAATACCAGCGTGGTTTTCAGCTTGTAAATCGACTATCTTTACGCTTAGAAAAATCTTGAGAAAGGTTTATTAATTTCAAGTTGACACAGGCGATCCTTTCATACGATAGCATTCATCATCTTTATCTCTACAATAAGGTGGTTGAAAAACTAGTCGTTGGTTTGCGCATTTAGGCTATGCCAACGTGCCGTTGTAAAAGCGTTTTGGCCAGTGAAAAGAAAAGCCAAACAGACCAGACCCGATAGTAAAGAACAATTACAAAATATATACGAGTATTCGGTCAATAAGCAAAGTATCCGTTGTTTGTCCTTTGTGGCAAAGTGTCAACAGGTGTAACTTCGAAGTAGTTAAGCAGCTCAATTATGTAAGAGTAAGTCTTAACGCTACAAATCATATTGTAGTGGAAATCTTTGTAGCAAACAGTTGCTTATTTAACTTCGCGAAATATCTTAGTCCATACCGAAAGCTTTCTTTATGTCAACAAAAAGGCTAGAGAAAAACCGGTTTTCATCAAGTCCTTTATATATTACAGAGCAAAAATCTAACAGAACATCCTCAGTAGAAAGCCCAACTCGAAATCATATTGATTAGTACTAAACAAATTATTTCTATTGAGGTAACACTAAATTCGGGATTTAAAGGCTTTCTCAAAAACTTCTATATTGAAGGTAACAAGGAGATGGGTCTGTAACTTTTAAAATATTTTCTACTACCCTCTTTGAATAAGGGAATCACAATTGCACATTTTAATTCATCCCGGAAATCACCAGTAGTAATGGTTAAATTAAAAAGATGAGCCAAAATATCGACCAGGTTAAGCGCAATTTTTTCAGCACAAAGTTAAAAAGTCCATCTATTACGTAAGGGCTCGGGTTTTTAAGCACATCAAATATCCTTGACACATCTAACCCTGTTACGGGTCCGAAAAAAAAACTATTTCCGGAATTTTATCGCACGTTTTCGCGCAAACAGCGGATATTTGATGATGATGATTGCTAGTACTCACTAACTTCATACGCTACAGGTTAGGATCTGAAATATCAACATTGGAACTATTTAATGTGATAGGGCCATTATAATAATTAAAATTTCGTTCTCATCTCTTTCACTATTTCTTTTTCGGGGACTTGTATTAGATAAGGTGCATATACTGTACCCTTGGAAGAATTTAAAGTAGAATGCAGCTTGACGGAAATTGGGCATAGATTTGCAAGATTTTTTTTGAAAGGAATAAGTTAGCAATTTTTTCTGATTTGACAAGTATGAGGAGACTACCGTCGCGTAGTTCCGTTATATTTTCATATGCGGTACTGATGCCGTCAATGGCTTTTTTTAATAAGAAAATGCTTATGGTAGAAAGGATTTTTTTTTCGTCATTAGAGGAGATTGTTATGAATTTGGGCTCAGATAGGGCAGAATTAGTTTGGGATGGTTGGCTGAGGTCAATATGGGTATAGTTTGTTTTTTTACGTTTTTTCTTATTATGGCCAGGTTGTAGCTCCATATCGAGGAGGCTGAACCTGTTACCAGATATCGATGATGGCCCAAGGGCCATATTTAATAGCTACACACTATATTCGTATAATATATATAAACACTTTTGTAACCGAGTAAAGTGAAAAAAATAAAAAGTAAGAAAAAAACGATAAGGAGAAAAAGTATCGTTTAGACTTAACCGAACAAGGGAGCGAAATCACAAACGATGTTGCCGGTTTGAAAGACACTTGGTGACTGTGACCTAAATAGTAACATATAATTATCATAAGATTGTATTTCATTTTCCGCAAAAAAAAAAATTATTAAAAACCTTCAAAATTTAACCTCGGACATGAGACTACCTCCTTAAATTACGGTACCATGGGAGTGAGGAGCCCCCCGGATCTCGGTCCGGGCCTAACTTGTGGGAGCGTCATGGTGGCCGTGCTTTAAACCCAAATCGCGGGACGGGTCTTCCTATTGATTTGACCCAATGTAAAGTTGCAATAAATACTGGGTGCTCTGTGACCCTAAGAACAGTAGGAAGTTTTAAGTCGGCCTCGACTCTAAGGGTGGAACTTTTGCTTCCAACACAGTTCCAAATTGGTATCAACGAATTGACGAAGAGCGATGGCAAAGCGTATTCTTCCTCCCATGGATGTATAGGCATCCCGTAAACTTAAGTCTACTCGACAGATGTTTACGTTACCATTTTACAAGGAATGCTTAAAACAAACAATGAAATTTTCAGCATCCCAAATGATATGGGATGCATGTCGGGTCATGGTGTTGGTCAGCTGTATTTCGTTGATGGTCTTGTGAGTGCACTAGAGTGACCAGAAATTTTTAGAAGAGCAGCTTCTTCCTTCAATACTACTTCAATTAACTGAAGGAAATTGTATATTTCAACACGATGGTGCATCCTACCATACGGCAAAATCAACTAAGGTTTGCTTATCTGCAGAAGGTGTTCCTTTAATGGAATGGCCTTCCAGCAGTCCTGATTTTTCACCAATTGAAACCTTATAGCACAAAATGAAACAAAGATTGAGACAACAACCGGCAAGGACACTTCGGAATTTACGCCAGAAAATAAGTTAAATATGGCAATCCTTCACTACTGAAGAATGCCAAAAATTAGTGGACACTATCGTACCTACCATCGTAACCGATCGGAGGATTTATTTTCTTCTTGGTATCCGAATCGTAAATGAAATATAGACGCGTACCGACGCATATATTTGAAATTCAATTTGTGAAAATAAAACATTTCCAAAATTCCATTCCCTTAACGTGTTAATCGTAAGCAAATCATGAAACAAAGCAACTCCTATATTTTTTATTCTTTTGTAATAGATTTGCGATTACAACATGTGGATTAGAGCCGTAAATGCTAACTTCCAAGCAAGACTCTCATATATGGAACATAAGTCCACAGCGACGGTATTTTGAAGAGTACCCATGCTTGCGGAACTTTTGTCATTGAATTTTAGACGCGTTGCTGTTATTTTGACACTTTGCAGTCGTACATCGCACAAGAAAATTTGTTTTCGGAGGTTTGTCCGATTAGGTCATCGGAACAGATACCATGATACAAAATTCGTAAAAATCGGAGGAAATTCCGTTCCGATCGGTTACGATGATAGACCTGTATGCCACAGCGACTTCATGCTGTCATAAAAAATAAAGGCGATGCAACACAGTGGTGAAAGCAAATTTCGACATCGTAGACCAACTTTTTTGCATTAAAATTAATGCAGGTCGACTATTTTGCCTTCTCTTAACCAGCTACAACTACATACGAGTAATACAATTCCTAAGATATAACTTTCATCATATAATTTTTTAACGTGAAATAAAGATTTGCAGTTCTACAAAAAACCAATAGTCATTATCTCTAGAATTAATATTTGTTCAACGCGTAAGAATTCTATAACCAAATTAAAGTTGATAGACCAACTATATTGCATTTGCGTCGTAATGAATTAGGAGATGTCAAATTCAACAAATTTGGACACAAGGATAATAGAGTGTTAGCTCGATGATATAAAATTCAAGTAGATTCCGATTTAGAGTATGTGAAGTAAACAAAACAATATTCGTATTATGTTTTTTTTTTTTAATTATATATATTTTTGTTTTGTTTTTAAACATTGAAAATTACAATAATTTATTACGCGCTTTCATAATTTTATCATTTTGCTGTCAATACTACTTCTTCTTTTTGTATTCTGGATTTTTCCTTTTTTTTGATTTCTTTCTTTCGTTTTCTTTTTTTTGTTTAAACGTTCATGCTACAGACATTTGTTTTTTTTTTTTTTTTTTTTTTTTTTTTTTTATTGTGTAATGTGTATTAGCAAAAGAATTTATTCTAAAATCTAATATTGATTTTGTTAGTTATTACAGTTTTTTTTCTTTCACATTTATATATAATTTTTTTTTTTTTTAATCTTTTTTATAGGATTTTTGTTTTTTTATATATAGGATTGTAAAAAGTAGTGTTGTTTTGTGTTTTCACTTTTTTTTAAATATATTTATTTTTATTAATTTGCTTTTCCAATAATGAAAAAAAAAAAATCTTTTATAACTAAATTAACTAACGAAAAACTGTGATTTTATTATTGTTTTTTGCTTTTTATTATTATTAATTTTATTTTGCACTTTCTTACGTAACGTAAATATATAATTAATAAAGAGAGTTCTGTAGGGTAGGTTTATGTATACATATATATAAATTTATACGTGATCTTACTTAAAAAACTATCTCTAAAAAAAACTCTTAATAAATACACATAACTGTTGTATAGGGTTGAAAAATACATTACTTTCTTTCTTTAAATTTTAAATTTTTGTTTTTTTCTTAATTTTTTTTGTTTTTTGGAGTATGTAAAATTAAAACAATGGTAGAACAAAAACAAAATAACAAAAGGGGTAGTTACCTTTATATTACTTTTCTTTTTTACGAAATAGTACAAGAGGAAAAATTTAACATAAAAAACTTTTTGAGTGTAGAGAATATGAGTTGTGAGAATTTATTATTATTATTATTATTATTATTGTAATTTCTTTTTTTCCTACTATTGGCAGCAGCTGCACACTTTAAAAATTGGTAAAAATTGACTACAAATGGACTTACAATTGCTCTGCTTACCTCTTAATTACTGCCAATAGAAGTGAGGGGTCCTAACAGTTACAAGATATGTATACAGACAGATATGTCTGTCTTATCGAGCAATGACCATTATATATATTTAAAAAAAAACATAATAATAATAAAAAATAAAACACCTACGAGTCTGCATGTTAAATTAGAAAATTCTATTAAAAAAGTACATAGGAGGATTAGGGGAGTAGAATAAAAAACAAACTTTTTGTAAATTAAAACAAAAAAAAAGGAGAAAATTAATAATAAACAACAATTAGACTGTACATTGTATGGACTTTGTGTTTTCACCTATGATTAACCTACTAAATATATATTCTCTGTGTTTTTAATTATTTTTTGTTTTTATTTTCATTTCTGTTTTTTTTTTTTCACTTCGTGTTTCGCATGTGTTCTTGGTATTCTTCGGCTAAGTTTTGGGTTACTTTTGAGAGACATCCCGACTACAACGCATCTACACTACTAGCGCCCTATATGGAATTAAAGTTAATACTTTGCAGATTCATTGCCGCAGGATTAACATTCACAGCACCATCGACATAGCGCTGTCGCGACATTGTATGTATGCTGGCGGGAAACTCCATGTGACGGGTATCTAAAAATCCCATAACACCCATTGGGTGCGTATGCGGCGTACACATGAGCGATGTCGGTGTATCCGATGTGGGAGGAACTTGCATATTAATAGCTGACTGGTTAATGTGCTCGTAATTTTCAATAGTTGTCTCCTCATTGGTGGGCGTCGGTGATGGTGATAGATTTTCTTGCTTTACCACTCGACTTTTAATACTTGGTCGACTAATCGGATAGCCACGCTTTTTATATTCTAACCAAAGTGTGCGATTATTAACGCCATAGAGGCGAGCTGCCTTACAAAAGCCAATGCCACCAGATCGAACTGCTTCCAGAGCTCGTATAAAGTTCTCATCTCCTTGTGGATTTACCGATCGTTTACGTTTAACCGTCGTTGTTTGCGTAGTCTGACTACCCGATTGGATTTGAATATTGCTGCCTACACCTGCACCACCACTACCGGCTGTATTAACTACGCTTGTCCCACCACTTCCACCCATTGTAGTAGCATTGCCACTATTATTCGGGCCACCACTACTACTTGCACCGCTTCCAGTTACTTGTCCGGTAGTACCTCCGGCGGACGTCATTCCCGATGGGACTGTATTCATTTGATGGACTGGCGATTGAGTTGGTGTAGGTCCTTGACTATACACCGATTGCACCATTGCCGACTCATTTGGAGACGTTGGCGTCGATAGGTTTTGTGAATAGCTGCCGACCAGACTATTGACGGAAATGATTTGTGGTGAATACGTTGAGTTTGGATAGTGCATTTGAATATGTCCTTGCTGTTGTTGTTGTTGCTGTTGTTGTTGTTGTGGATTACCTAGACCACCGTTACCACTACTACCTGCACCGCCGGCAGTACTGGAATTACCATTCGAATTATTTGCATTTTGTTGCTGTTGTTGCCGATGCTGTTGCTGTTGTTGTTGCTGTTGCTGCTGTTGTTGCTGCTGTTGCTGTTGTTGTTGTTGTTGTTGTTGTTGCTGGTGATCGCCAGGATTTTGATTTCCACTGTTGCTCGGGTTGTTGGTCGATTGATTACTTAATCCGCCATTGCCATTCGGATTATTGGGGTTGTTCGTGTTGCCGTTGCCAATTAAATTAGCCTGGCAAGATGACAGCGAAAATCGGGAATAATTTGAATCAACGACCGTCCATTGCAGACCTGGGAGGAGAGGAAGGAGAGCCATAATTAGTTCTATTTTGTTTTTGATTGAATTTGTTTTTTTGTTTTTTTTTTTTTTTCTAAAAATTTTACTCTAAAAAGCTTTAAACTTTGTTTTTTTTTTGATTTTGTTTTTTAATTAAAAAAAATAATGTCGTTTTGTTTCTAAAAAACATTACATTACAAAAAAAAGAAAAAGAAAATGGTAACGCGAAGATAGGAGCATATATCTCTCTCTTATTAGTTACCCTCCACTAAATAATATTCAGCTAAGTGCTGGACTACAAACTTATTTTTTTATTGGATTATCTTTTTCTTATAGAAAAAACACGTTTGTATTGTTATTTTCTTTTCTATTAAAATTGTAAGAGAAATATGTATTAATAAAAAAAAAAAGGAAAATAAAGAGAAAACTCTAATTTGATATAAAAAAAAATAATAATACAATTTATAGAAAATGTCATAGAAATGGAAATCCTTATAAGCAACATACGGGAGAATTACCTTCCTCGTAGTTAGAAAAGAAAAACAATTTAAGCGACGTAATAAAAAAACTTTTTTGTTTGATTGGAATGTGAAAAAAAAAAACTGAAACTCATTTCGAAAAACAATTGAATAAAAAAAAAAAAAAACAAATTTTCTATAGCTCTCTTCTCCTGATCCCAGACAGCAAGGAATATGTTGTTGAAAAAAATTATCTCTTTTTATAGATTTTCTTTCGATGGGTTTTTTTGTCAGTTTTAAATGTATTCATGAATTTGCTTTTTGCTATATGCTTTGTGGGTATGGCAGAGTGGTAGTTAAGCGATTTTATTTTTTTTTTTAATTTTATCAGCGTTAGTTTAATATTATAGTTTTTTTTTTATTTATGATTAAAAGGGAAGAAAGCAAGTCAATGTTTGTTTTGGATTTTGATTTTTCTTTTTTTTTATTTGGATTTAACAAATATCAGTAACAAAAATAGATTAAAGAAAAAACATCTAAAAATAAATGTACTCCGATTAAACAAACACAAAATGATAATAAGTACGACAGCTTTTTTTTATTTTTTTGTTTCTTATTTTATTAAATAGAATTAATTTCTTCTTGTTGAAGTCTTTAGGTTTTAGAACTCCTCACTGGAGGGAAGGGATGTAAGAATTTATGAACTATTTTTGAATGGTAACGTATATTTTTCGAAATGATTTATGGCAGATGAAACAATTTGAATCTATTGGAATGAGTAAATTGATGCTTTAAGTGAAGGGTCAGTTGGAGGCAATGCTCGTTTATTGAGAGAGATTGTTTGGTTTGGTTGAAATTGTTGATTGATCCACTTGCCACTACAGTTTGTTACCTTTGTAATAAGAAACTTATTTTTTAGATATGTAAACGTGAATATGGAAACAGATGTTATAGATGAACAACTTAGCTATTTTTGTATGAACATATTTGTTTGTATAAAATAATAATCTGCGGTATACCTTTTATTTTTTGTTTTTTACTTTACGACAAATTTTTAGGTTTCTCTATCCAAAGTAGGGAAAAGCATTCTTTTAATTTACCATAATTCTTGACAAAAACCTTGCAAAGGTAATGTCTGAAAGTTATTTACGATTCAACATCAATATCAACTTGATACAGAAGAAAAATCTTCATCAAGGGTGAGTAGATACCTACCAAAAAAAATAAATTAACAACTGATGGATCTCTTGGGGCTTAGTCCCCATTTAGCAAATACAAAAAAAAAAAAAAAAAAAACTACAGACCATCCATGGGATTGTCCCATCATTTCATATTGTTGGTCTTTTGCCGACTCTGAGAAGAAAGGAGAAACCTTGAACTGCGCAAACTACAGCGGAATATGTTTCCTCAACATTGCCTATAAAATCCATTCGGCCGTATGATGTGAACGCCTAAGACCCTTCGTCAACAGTCTGACCAGTCGCTATCAGTGTGGTTTTAGACTAGGAAAGTCCACCGTAGATCAAATTTACACATTACGACAGAACTTGGAAAAAACCTAAGAGTCACCAATTAATCACCCTATCGCAAGATGGTCTAATTTTTGCAAATGGCATCGTACGTACATTTGTGAACTAGACAGCTGCAGTATACAAACAGACAAGCAATGGTGCGCTATACTCCGCAAGAGCGTGAAATAATTGTGTCGATGTTTTTGACCAATAATCGGTCGTTGGTGTTAGCGCAGCGTGAATTTCGACGTCGATTTCCTAATCGTGTCGCACCAACTGGGCAAACATTCCGGCGCTTAGCTATTCGACTCGAACAGAGTGGAACCACGAGAGACAATGGTTGCCAACGGACCTGTCGTTCGGCCGAGAATATCGCCGCTGTGGCTGCCGATGTCGCTGAGAACGAAGAAATATCAACCAGACGACGGGACACGCAACTGGGCATAACCAGACGGACCCTACAGCGAATTTTAGTAAAAGCCTTACACTACACATGTTCCCGTACAAAGTGCAAACAGTGCATCAGTTAATGCCTCCTGACCGTCAGTCGCATGTGAATTACTGCAAAGCCATCCTCAATCTTAACAACGAAGAGGACGATTTTGTGTCGAAAATCGTCAAGAGTGACGAGGTGCATTTCCACTTAAGCGGTTACGTCAATAAGCAAAATCTTCATTTCTGGGGCACTGAAAATCCGCGTGTGATGCACAAAGAGCCATTACATCCACTCAAAGCCACTGTGTGGTGCGGCGTTCACGCGGGAGGAGTGATTGGGCTGAGTTTTTTTGAGGACGCCATCGGCAATACGGTCACTGTTACTAGCGAATGGTACAGGGCCATGACAAACGACTTATTAGTGCCGGAATTGGATGAGCGGGACTTGTGATTTCAATAAGACGGTGCAACCGCACACACAACACGAGCCACAATGGATATTGTGAAGGAAGCGTTTCCTGGCTGCGTAATCTCCCGTTTTGGAATAGCCAGGAAGATCACCCGATTTAACCATCCCAGACTTCTTTGTTTTGGGCTACTTCAAGTCGCGGGTTTATGCCAACAAGCCTCAGACAATCGCAGCCCTTAAAGAGAATATTCGACAGGAATGCGAACAGTTATCACCGGAAATTTTGCGGAAAATCATGAAAATGCGATAAAGCCGGCACAAATGTGTATCAACACTGGTAGTAGGCACTTGGCGGACATCATCTTTTCCACTTAACAGAAACAATTGTTAAGGTCCAAAAAAGATTTCCAACACTCAAAATAATTTTTTTTTATTTACTAAAAAAATAATTCAAAAGCAAAATTGGATGATTAATTTTGCGCCACCTTGTAGTTTTGGGATCATTGACAAGCCCCTGCAATTGTGCAGAATGACGAGAGAGAATGCTGCCCCGTCAAGCTCGGTAGTGACAAAACCGAGACCATCAAAGTGAGGAGAGGATATAAACATGACGACGCGTTGTCATACAATTTTTTTTCAAATTCCTTTTTGAAAAAAATGAGCGAAACCCCGAAGCCTACTTCAGCGGCACCTTCTTTGAAAAGTCTTCAGTTACTCGCATACGCAAAGGACATTGACATAGTAGGCAAACTCAACGAGCTGTCAATGGAGCGTTTGCGACAACGGAGGCAGAAAAGGCAAAGATGGGTTTATTGGTCAACGAAAGATAATCAAGGAACGTAATTGAGTAGTGAGACCCTCTCTTGACCAAAAAGACATTATACAAGACGCTGATCATCTCAGTTCTGTTTTACGGTGCAGAGGCTTCGACACTGACTAAAGCGGATGAAAATGTTCTTAATTTTCAGTCCTGTTTGCATCAATGAAGTAAGGTTCTAACAGCGAACATTGTGGTTTATACAGCGAAAACGACCTTGTCAGAAAAGCTCGGATAACTCGGCTTAGATGGCTAGGTCACCTTGAACGCATGGAGACCAAAGCCCCAGCCCGGAAAATTTTCGACTCTAACCCAGATAGACAACTTGGTAGAGAACGACGTCATCTTAGGTGGCGCGCATAAGTGAAAAGGAGCCTTAGCCATCTTCGTCGGCCCAACTGCAAGCAGTTGAAGAAGAGTTATGTTAGCTGCGATGCTGGTCAAACCCGGACTGTGACCCGATCTAAAGGTGACTCGTCGCTGTGCTTTTGGAATTTTAATTCAGACTTCATGCGTTGTGGCTGACGAACTATCAGTTCATAGATTTGTTTGAACTTCCTCAAAACGCAATTTCTATTTCATTCAGATAGCTTTCTGATAGTGGGTTGGAGATCCAATATCTCTTGATAGATGTTAGTTTACTTGATAAAGGGAAAGATCCACTTACATTTGGTGGGTTTCCCCTAAGATTGAAAATGGAGAAGGTCGAATAAAGAGCCGCTGATTCAAAATAAAATTTATTCCGAACTGTTTGTATAGAACCGATCAACACCATGGGACAGTTCTCAGGGAATACTAAAAAGAGTTGAATGCTTTACTCCGGTCTGCATTTAATAATAATGTAAGCATTTCGAAGCTGCTTCATTGAACAGAGATCATACCGCTATCAAATATTGACTGCTAGTTTCCAGATAATGGTGAGAAAACTCGTCGTCATTTACTGTCACACCCAGATCGTAGAGGCAACCGATGAACGACATAATATCAACGGAAAGTTCTAATATCTTAATAGCGCAAACAGTACAGTTGAAAAAATAGAACTGTCTACACGACAATTATAACATTATTTGATCAGATGAGCAACTGCTCAGTAAATTGCAGAGCATATTCCACATTGCTGTAGGTATTTTGCAAACTACCGATTGGGATCCGGTAGCTACGATCACTGAGTGGTGGTATTAGCTTCTATTAGATGTAATTAGAGCAGAGGAATGATTAACATTCATAAAGGCTTTAGTTTAAATAAATTCTTGACGCCATACAGGCTGGCTTCTGAATCCGATTTTTCGCGCATCTTGCAGATCGTAATAGAACAATGTCTACAGTGCTCGTCTCCGGAACGTTTATTTTTCACGAGCTTTAAGAAGGATTTCGACAATTCTATATCGTAATTTTATTTGGTTTCCATTGCGTAGAGGAAGTGTCACAGAGAAACATCTAGCTATTATAAAATCTGCATCCTTTTCGATGGGCAAAAAGATGCAATCCAAAAAAAAATTGCAATTGAATCTGCCCTCAGCGTGAGAGGCACTGACAAATGGAAATAGATTAATGAAGGACATGCTGGCCTACTCACACTGTATTGCGGCCTCCCTTGAACGAAAATTAACTGAAATTGACTAATTGTAAGTAAGAAGGACACACGCAAGTTACAAATCTTCGTAGAATATAATATATTTTTTTCTAGGTTCAATCTGGAGTACATTATGGGTAATAGAAAAAGGCATTGGATTACCGTAAGTATGTTCTACTACGGGAAGACGTTTGCATTAAACCTACGCATTCAGGTAATCGGAAGGGGGAACTGCAAATAGAAATCTAGGCTTTAAGAAATAAACTGGAGACATCCTCAACTTTGAACGAGAAATCGCACTCTTGAAACAACTTTGGAAAACGATCCTCTTTTTTCCAGGCTTACAACTATTCTCTTAAAGCACGTGAAGAGCAGAACCAGACAAATTATAAAATAGGGATTATCAAAGTTCCTTTTTTGGGCAGTGATATCGCTTAGTAAAGATCATACAAACTTAATAATAAATAATAAACATAATACAATACACTAACCCTGCTAAAAGGAAAGTTTAACCAACGACCTTCTTCTAAATGATTATAAGCCTCTATTGGCTTTTTACTTAATTAGAATTAAAAAGAATCACCATATGAATCTGAAATATTGATGGTTTTTGGCAAATAATTTTAATGTTGCAGTTATTGTATCTATATATGGGGTATAATCTTTACAAATGTCTTTTTTTCGAACTAACAAATTCGCTGCTCGATACAAAAATTGAATATTTAACAGTGAACAGGTTCCTACAACTGTAATGCGTATTAAAATTTTTAATAGATTTTTCAAGCAATTGTATTTCTTCCAAAGTTCAGTTGAAAAAAAGAAACTTATTCATTTCAATATTATTTACGTGACCAAAAACACTTATCTTCAGCAATTAATCAAACCTTCTCACCAGAAATAATTTTTTCCTGCAATGTCCTCGAACTATGTGTCATGCTTTGCAAAACACGCAATCAAACTGACAGACTAGACTTTGTAAATAAAATGTGAATACAATAGTTGGGGTACAGAGGGTAATAAAATTGATTAGTTAATTTGGCAGATTTTCATTTAGAGGTTGCTCATCCACTTAAGGTAAACTAAATTTACTATCGCTTTGATGGCTGATAATCTGAGTCTAAACCTAAGAAGCGGTAGAAGAAACAACCATAAATGTTTGTACAGATATCCATGCAACTTTGAAAATTTTTAAACAAAAGCTTTCCATGCACTTTCTTCTTATAATTTTTGGTATTTTTATGATTAATCAAATACAACACATGTGCTTACCTCGACACACAGGCATAGAAGCTAAAACTTTTTCCTCAAGTAAATAAGTACTCGTATGAGTGCATTTCGAAAATGTCGATAACCTTGCGATCGGGTAGTTACTGAAATTTCAATTGAATTAGTACCAAAATATTCGGTAAAAAAAAGAACATTTCCCTCAGTAGCTGTAACGATGGAATTGTCTTTAAAATGACATAGAAGGTCAAGACAACAATCTATGAAAGCATTCGATTTCTTTTCTGTTCGACCTTACTTACAAAATAGAAGAAGCATTTTGCTTAAATTTTGATCTTTGCGTTTCCCAGCGATATACAATCAAATCAAAATAAGTTACCCGAAGTAACAACTGTCTGTAGTCACAACTCAGTCCTCACCAAGGATCGGACATGGTGCAGTGATTCAAGCGTTAATAAATAACTCTGCATGCGTTATTCTGCTAAAGAGTGCCTAAAAGAGAAATAGAAATGAAAATAGTTGTTCTCGTGGAAATAAATAAGCATCTCATGCTGGACGTAATGAAGCTAAGGCTTGTGGAGGATCTTGTATTTAAAAGTGCATCACCCCCTTTCTTTCTTTGAACTGAAAGCGAACGTCTGTAATAAAGTCCTACTTATTCCTATTGAAAACAGATAAAGAAGATGGCGGACTAAATGAGAGTACAATAACATTGATTTAGTTAAAAGAACTGATTAGAGGTGATTTAGGTCATTTTAGGCAGTGGAAGATCTTGTTTTAAGGAGACAATGGTATATCTCGAACTGAAGCTCCACTTAAAGAAGAAAAATGCTTAAAAATCAGAGCAAGTAAAAAATGTCATCAATAAGTTTAAAACAAGGAACATCGAACGTGAACTATTGCTTGTTGTCTAAGATGAATTTAATTTACTCAAATCTTGAATATGAAGATAATAATTCCGTTAAAATATATCCAAGACAAAGGAAGCTTAGGAAACAAGAAGATGAAGAAATACTTGATAGAAGAACAAAGCAGAGCGGAGAAACTTTTTTAAGTTGAAAAATTGTATATCTCGATTTAATAAGTCGTCACTTGGAAATGCCAAGGTCGACAGAGAAGCAGGTGCATACATTTGCCGTACTAGCGTGTCAATGATTTTGGCAATTTGCATCATAGGATTGATGACGCAAAGGCTTATCGCAATTTTTCACACCCAAATGCTTTTAGGTAGTAACTTAGCTGGCATTCTGAATTGCATGTTTGCGGCTATTAAGGGTTTGTGATTGTGTTATTGTGTTTATGGTTTTGTACTGTCTTCCAGTTTGAAAAAAGCAATAAAAAGGTATTCCAATTGTTTTATATATTTCGATATACTACCTCCAATATACAGAATGAATGGATACTTTCTCAATTACAAGAATTTGAAATCAGTAAGTTGACACAATAAACCGATATCTCTATAAAGTAATTAACAAAAGCTACTTATCTAAGTCCACAAATTATTATAAGCAAACGAATAAAAGATCTCCTTAAGCTTAAGTTAAAATATTTTCATTGTTATCTGACTCATATCTCATAAATGTAAATCAGTTCCTTTCGAAACTCATCATCGAAGTGGTGTTAATTTAGCTCAGAACCATTTATTTACTTATAATTTTTTTCTTACCACAATAGCCAACAACAAAACATTTGTATTGTACTTTTTTTAGTTTTTATAAGATAAATTGAAATAAATAAACAAAACAACACATGAATATTACAGATCAGGCAGAAGTAAACAGAGACGTTAGAAAGTTATAAGAAAACAGGATACAACATAGCATACTCGCATACATGATTTAGGAATCTATCATAACGAAACAAAACAACACAACACACATGATACGAGTAATTTTTTTTTTTTTTTTAGTTTTCGATTTGTTTGTTTGTTTTTGTTTCGTGTCAAACTCACCTGAATGCGATGATTGTGATTGGGAGCAGCTCGCATTTGGGCCATCATGCTCTGAAGGAGTCGTGCCCCCAGATATATCCAAGGGCAGGGTCTGCGGAACGTTTATATCTGCTTCGGGTTTCTATACGAAATAAAAAAAAAATAAATATACGCAATCAGTATTGAATATATTGAGTAAAATCAAGAGATTTATAATTACGATTTGCATAGCGTGTGGGTGGCCATGACCATCATCCAAACTATCGGGTGATGAATCCTGCTGGTGGGTTTCAACATCAACACTGGCTGATTCTTTTATAATTTTTGTGTGCAAAGTATGACCTAAGCCACCTGTATTACCACCAAATGACATTTGACTCATTTGGGATAGATTGATATTTGATCCATTATCAACACCACCATGCTCATCCGAAGTGCGATCACCAGAACCTAAGTAGATTACAAAAACAAAAAGCACATCATTAATTATATTGTTGATTAAGTTTAACTGAGAATGAAAAGCTACCACTAACCATTGTTTGACGACTTTCTTAGTCGTTTCCTTCGGGTGGCCGGTGAAGTGCCAGAACCCAGCGGGGATGGTGTTCTCCTTAGCTGATGCATTTGCTGCGTCTGACTTTGCTGATGATGATGATGGTGGTGATGTTGTTGCGGTTGTTGCTGTTGAAATTGTGACTCGGAACTGCCCCATAATGAGTCAGTACCACTACCACCACTGCTTTGCAGTTGATCAGGTTGTTCTGATGATGATTTACTGTCCGATTTTGTGAGAGTCGCCGCATCGGTGGGCATCTCGGCTAAACCTTTGATTTTAAGCATTTCAGCCGTTTTAAGAATGTGCGGCAATTGCTCTTGCGACACATTAACCTCCCCATAGTACATAAAATCAACCATCGTTTTGAGGTCATCGTATTGAACATCTTTTAGTATAACTATCGGATGTTGACATGGATTCGTTGTGAAAAGTGTCTGCAAAAATAGAGAAAATAAAAATACATTAGGCATGCGAATACATCTGTAAATGCTTAAAACAAAATAAATATTCCAACGTTCATTTGAAGTGATGTTATCTGTGACGTAGTGCACATCACAAACCATTACCGATAATAATGCTTCAGCACTGACGGTGATGAAATCGAAAATAAACTTCACGTCATTTCAAAACACTAAAGACGAAAAAAAAAGCATCATCCAAGTGGCTGCTTGCAGTTATTTGTTTGTTTGTTCAAAGAGTTTTGTGAATAGATAAAACAATGTGATAGCACGCATTTTATCTAAACGGCAATAAATTAGTTTCAGTTGATCATGAATATTGTGCGTCAGTACGCACAGCTAACCGACTTCTATCGTCTTATACATATGTACTCGTACGTATGTACAACTAAGTATACATAAGTGGTGTGGAAAGATTATAACAGAGAAGTATTGACACTAGCTATAGCATTTCTTCGACAAATGGTATGGTATGGTTTGGTATCATGAAACTCATTAAACAGACAAAGTTTGCCTTTCTTTTGACGTCTGTTTTTGTAGAAACTTTTCTGTAATAATCAAAATCAATAATTACAACTTATTTATTGCACAACAAAAGTCGTCATCACCAACGCATGAGAAGCATCGATACTTAGATTAAATTACTAGTACTCATTGTCAGCGAATATCTAAAATATGGTAGTCATAGGTTCTGAAATACTAGACGGTATTGATAAGAGCACTATATACATATATTTACTTGTTCGTTCTAATTGCTTAAATGAGCAACCAATTACGTTATCACTTAGTTGACAGAGACCACCGAATTTATTTATTTAGTATTTTTCTTTTTACCACCAAAAGTCACGAATCATGATAAGGTTGATTTGTTTTTATGATTCTCATACATGCAGTGTTAACGGGATTTTTTTTTATTTCTCCCGTGCAGTAAGTCGATCCTAGAAGGTAACGGCTTGCAAATTAAAGTAAGAAGATTCTTGCTTCGAGTTGTAAAATGAGGGCAGACAACTGGTGAATAGGACTCTGATTGCGGACATGTGATGGCTGGGATAAACAGGGCGGCCTGTAAATGGACGTCCTCTTTCCACGGTTATGGTGCATGTTGGTCAGCTAACTCAATGGTTTCAACGTAACGATGTAGCTATACTGCCTGTTGGATTATGACTAGCAAAACGAAGGACACTCTTCATGATTAACGATTGGTGCACTAGAGCAAGTTCTCTTAAAACAGCGGTTGTTCTCTTTACAAGAAGGAGGAAGCTGAATCTAAGAATTTGGGTGTCATACTGGATAAAACACTTTTTTGGACTAAACATGCTCCGTTGAAAACCTCAAAAGCTGTCAGCTTTATGGAAGCATAAAAGAGGTTGATGTCATTCCATGGTAAATCGCATGTATGGGGAGCTCCGATTTGGAATAAATTTGGAAAACTACTCATTGGAGTGGCGCAATCATAAGGGAAAGAAGTTCTGCGGAGTTCGATACTCGTATAATATATTACGTGTGACGGAACTGCAAATATTGGTAAAAAACCAAAATTCAAAGTTTTTTCTATTGTACGAGGGCTATCCCAAAATCAACCTCCGATGTGCTACAATTCATTACATACGTGCACTTCGGTGACGTGTTTCTGCATGTCGCAACCAGTACATTATTCTCTAATAATATGCCAAGTTTCGACCGTTTTCGTTCAGTATTTTTCCAATAGTTGCCGTTTTAACATAGAGAATACAATTTTGTCTCCCGCCACCTGTGAGGTACGAAGTGTAATTCGTTTTTTGCAAGCCGAAGGAAATGGCGCAGCTCAAATTCATCGTCGGTTATGTGCTGTTTACGGCAATACAGTGATGAGTGATGGTTCGGTACGTGATTGGTGTAGATAATTTAAAAACGGACGCACAGATGTGCATAAAGGAGGAGGCCAAGCGCGAATCGATCATGAATTAAGACGTGGTTCACCAAGTTGACCAATTTGTTCAAGAAAACAGGCGTTGTACGATTTCAGATCTTGCGACAAGATTTTCCGAAATTTCTCGAACTACTCTATACAGAATCATGTCTGAAAACTTGGGTTACCATAAGTTCTGTGCCCGTTGGGTCCCAAAACAGCTCACAGATGTCCACAAGACCCAACGTGTCAATTCAGGAAAAGCATTTCTCGGACGTTTAGAAATGGAAGGTGAAGAACAGTCAAAGCAATGGATGCACACTCATTCCCCAAACAGGCCAAAAAAATTCAAACCAACTTTTTCCTATCGAAAAATGATGGCCACAGTTTTTTATGACAATAAAGGCATATTGTTGACCGAGTTTATGGAACCTGGAACATAATAAATTCAGCGGTTTACTGTGAAGCTCTACGTAAGTTGAGAAGAGCAATCCGGAACAAAAGACGAGGAATGCTTACCAAAGGTGTGGTGCTTCTGCATTACAACGCACCACCACACACTGCTGCACGCACAAAAACTTTAGTGGAGGAGTTCAATTGGGATATTTTTGGTCACCCACCCTACAGTCCTGATTTGGCACCAAGTGATTATCACCTTTTCCCAAAATTAAAATCATCCATTGCATCTCAACATTTTGGAAGTAATGAGGAACTTATGAACGGTGTGAATCAATGCTCCACGCACTGGCGGTGCCATTTTTTAAGGAGGGTATACAAAAGCTCGTCCCCGTTACCAAAAATGTATTTAGAATTTTGAAAAATAATTTAGATGTTAATAAAACTATTTTGTGCAAAAAATTAATGTTTTGGGTTTTTTTAAAAAATATTTTTCACTTCGGAGGTTGATTTTGGAATAGTCCTCGTATATTTCAAAATTGGCTCTGCTCTTCAGAATTTAGTAAAATATATCTTGTTGAATTCAGGATTTCACAGTTTCAACGTAATTTTTATTTTCAAGAACGAATGTCATTTTTACAAGGATAGATTTTGGAATCCAGGCTAATAAATACGCCATGTTTTAAAGTTACTTGCCAAAATGGCATAGTACATTTTTTTGTCAGTACTTGGGTGATTAATGATTTTCAGATACATGGATGGACAAAAAAAACAATATTTTGTAGCGTTGACGTAGATACCGTCGTGGCAACTTGAGTCGGTAGAGCGGGCGTGCGACTCGATATATACGCCTCTGTTGGCGTAATGAAAGACGTTACTTTATTTTGTTAATTTTATTGTTTTTTAAAACTCTTTTCGAAAACAATAATACAAAAATTGTTACCGCCTTTGAGGAGTCCTTACCCACAGGTATGCGGTCCGGGGACTGCAGTATCTGTTAAAGTACGGGCTTCTAAAAGGGTCAACCAAGGGGCAAAAATATATTTATTAATTAATCTCAGATCTCACGATCGGTGCTGGCTATTTATACCCATTTGGTGGAGTAGAATACATACAGCTGGAAGAGCTTTTTGAAAAGATATGTTAAAGCTTTATGAGCTTTTGTTATACTTTTGATCCTAGTGTACAATAAGAGCGAACATTTTTGAAAATTAATTTAAATTCAGATTTTTTTACATTTCATTAAATACTTCAAGAAAATAGAATATTTTTATGTTGCCAATCAATTATTGGGTTGTTACAATTTTAGTTAAAACCCATATAGTTATGTTTCAATTTTGGACCGTAATTTATTTACAGAAGAGTTACTCAGGGTTACGTGACAAAAAGAAAATCGAAGAAAAGCCAAGATTTGCGGTCACAGTACTTGAAAGATCGTCACAGGGTGTCAGATTTCTCGATTTTTTTTTTGAATGCCAATAATTTTAAATGTACTATACATGGCTTAGATATTTCTTTTATAATTTTGTGATAACTGACATCACTTGACCTATCACCCATTTCCGGCTTGACGTGGATTTTTGGGATACCCTGTATATCATATTATAGACAGACGTATCCTGTAACTTAATTTCATGGGTGCGCTCATAGTAATTATTCATATTAAGCTTAACTATTCTGAAATAAATACAGTACAATTGCGGTAGATTTTAGATTAGATTAGATTAGATTTTCATTTGGTAATCATTAAATGCAATAACATAGTTTATAAAACAAAAAATCAAAAAAGCTTGGCTTTCCTGCCGTCTGCCTAGTTGACAAAACATAATTTTTTACGTATATAATACTTTGAAAATTTAATACTTCATCAAAACAAATGCATAATTACTTTTGTAATGTATTATAAAATAAAAGACAAGTTCACATATCGTTACACATTTTATTTTTATTTAATTGAGAAGCGAATTATACAGCGAGATGGTCCGAATAAGACTGACTCCTAGTTTATTTATGGTCTCTGACATTCGGTCTTGATCTTATTCAGTGCAAGTGTGTATTGACTACATACAAAACGTAACCGCTAATACATCACAACTTTAATAAAATAGGATTCTTGAATTTTAAAATGTTTCAGCCAGATTGCAGTATTGGTATAGTTTTTTAACTTCGATTTTGTTTAGCATAGATATTACTTCGTTTTCCGTAAAAAAAAACTGGATCCCAAAGTATTCCTTCTTATTTCCCTTAAAATAGGACATTTCCCCATGAAGTGGATAATATCTTCTCTTTCACCCAAGTTAGACAAAGAGCACAAGATCGGTAAATCTTCTTTGTGAGGAATAAAGTTTAGGTATATCAGCATTCCCCGTAGCCTGATCATCATTGCTAATTCATCGACGCTATTTTCATCTCGAAAATAATTCCTTTCTTCCAAATTGTGGTTAAGATGGGAATGTATTGCTCTGTGGAGGCGATTCGTTGGCGTTGTTGAGAAATCTCTCTCTGCACTTCGAATCCACTGATGAAATAAGCTAATATAGTAAAGCCTTCCAGCGAACAGTCGAAACTATCTAGACTTAAATCCATACCGCAGCAAGATCCATACATTCAGTATACCAGCTCGATTCATTACGTGTGACTCGGAGGGTCGCTATCTCCGGAAGCCGGTGATTTTCCATGTTCATAATTTTAAGCACGTAATCAATTTGTATCTTAAGGGTACGAATAAAGAGAGGTGACAATCCAGTTTCCAGCATTATCATATAATTTGGCATATTTGGTGGTAGTCTAAAAATTCGCTTTATGTAGTAGGAGGAGCTTCTCTACATTTTCATATTGTTTCACTCCCCGATACCGCCTCAAAAACCCGGGATTTGCTTTTATTACAAAAGCATCTACTACACGATGCACTGATTGCGCTTTTAGCCTTTGTCAACTTCTCCATACTAGATGGAATGAAAAGTGACCTCCTTGACCGCCAGAATGAGCTGCTACTGCAAAAAAGGTTATGGTGCCTTGAAGTCCGTTCATATTTAGGCAGACATGCCAAATTTCAGTCTTTAGTTTTGTTTTGATAGCTGATTGTTGTTGACGTGTTTGGCACCATGTTGAGTATAGACAAAAACGATTTTCGTTCTCTCATAAAACATTATTTTTTGAGAGGCAAAACGGCGAAGGAAACAAAAGAAAAGTTGGATAAATATTATGGGTGGCAGAGTTTAAGTGAGGTCGTACGAGTTGCCAAGACGAACATCGTGGCATCGTGGTAGTCGGCCAAATGAGATGAGTTCAACCGAAATGTTGAAAAAAAAATCCACAAAACGGTATTGGATGACCGTCGATTGAAAGTGCGTGAACTAGGCATTTCGAAAAGCACTGTACATCGCATGTTGACTGAAAACTTGGACATGAGGAAGCTATACGCAAGATAGGTGCCGCGATTACTCACAATGGAACAAAAACAGCGTCGTGAGGATGTTTCCATCGAGTGTTTGGCGAAGCAATAAAGCCGAGTTTTTGCATCGATTCATAACCATGGATGAATCATGGGTCCATCACCTCACACCCGAGGCGAAGAAACAGTCAAAGCAATGGACTCAAAGGGGAGAATCGGCTCCAAAGAAGGCGAAGGCAGTTTCATTTGCAGGCAAGGTCATAGCATCGGTTTTTGTTTGGAATGCGCATGGGAGAATTTTCATTGATTATCTTCAGAATGGAAAAATAATCAATGGTGTGTATTATGCGAACTTATTGCAGCGTTTGAAATATGAAATCAGGAAAAAACGGCCGCATTTGGCGAAGAAAAAAGTTTTGTTTCATCAAGACAATGCACCAGTTCACACATCCGTCTTCGCGATGGCCAAAATCAATGAGTTAAAGTTCGAATTGCTTCCTCATGCACCTTATTCGCCATATTTAGCCCCCTCGGATAATTTTCTATTTCCGAACTTGGCCAATGGCTCGGGGGCAAAAAATTTGCCAATAGTAAAGAGGTGGAGTTTACGATTGATGGCTATTTTAAGGAGCTCGACGATTTTCAGTATAAACAGGGTATTGCAGCTATTGAACATCGCTGGGAAAAGTGTATTGAATTAAGGGAGATTACGTAGAGATATTAAGAAATTTTTTCCCAAATTTTTTGTGTTTTCTTTGTTAGGTCGGGTACTTCTGGGACTCCCCGAGGTCTTTGTAGGCTAGCTCTAACAACCAGTCTGCCATTAGAGGGGCAAACAAGTTTCCTTCAACATTCACTCCAAGCTCCTGTTCATGAAATCTCAGAGACGCCACTGCAATAAATATACTGCGATAGTGTCGGGCTTTAAACCGTCGCTGACTACAACAAGACAACAATTTTATCCATCTGGTTGTGGTAATATATTGCGAAAGGGTGAATCGTCGCCTGTTCATTGGTCAAGTGACATCCCTATACTGCATCTTGCAGAATTAAAAAAAAAAAAAAAACAAAAAAAAAAAAAAAGCAAACACAGTAACGGTTTTTTAAAAAAAAGTTGTTTGTTTTACCTGCCCATAGACAATTATTTTGGCCGCTGTATCCATCGAGATCCTAACTTGAAATATGAACATTCGGCAAACCGAAATGTTTATGTTTGTTTCTGTGGGTGACCTTCACCGTCACCGGGTATCTCATGATACGAGGGCGGGTCAATAAGTCCGTGACTTTTGGATTAAAATCGATTTTTTGATAAAAAAATAATTTTATTTTTCAACGTAGTCTCAGTTGAGCTCTATACACTTTGTCCAACGCTTCTCCAATTTTTTTATCCCTTCCAAAAAAAATGATTTGTCGAGGTCCTCAAAATGACGAGATGACTTCATCATTAGAGTCAAATCTTTTTCCACCAAGCCATTTCTTCAGGTTTGGGAACAAGAAGTAGTCGCTCGGAGCCAAATCTGGAGAATAGGGTGGATGAGGGAGCAATTCATAGCCCAATTCATGGATTTTTGCCATGGCAACTGCACATGTGTGCACCCTTGCATTGTCTTGGTGGAAAAGAACTTTTTTCTTGGCCAAATGAGGTCGTTTTTTTTTCAAATCGTCATTGAATCGGTCCAATAAGTTGGCATAATATTCCCCATTGATTGTTCTTCCCTTTTGAAGGTAGTCAATGTGGATTATCCCGCGTGCATCCCAAAAAACACTCGCCATAACTTTATTGGCTGACAAACCCACCTTGGCCTTCTTTGGCGCCGATTCACCCTTAGAAACCCACTGTTTTGACTGTTGTTTGTTCTCTGGTGTGTTGTGATGGATCCATGTTTCGTCCACGGTTACAAAACGGCGCAAAAACTCCTCCATATTGCGATTAAACAACGCCAAACCTTCCTGTGAAGTTGTTACACGATTGCGTTTGTGGTCGACTGTGAGCAAACGCGGCACCCATCTTGCGGAAAGCTTTCTCATGCCCAAGTGATCATTCAAAATTGAAACCACTGAGCCATGCGAGATCCCTACGGCTTCCACAATCTCTCGCACTTTCAATCTTCGGTCGGCCAACACCATATCGTGAATTTTTTCGATTGTTTCGGGTGTAGAGACCTCAACTGGGCGTCCAGGACGTTCGGCATCTTCAGTGCTTGTACGGCCACAACGAAATTCAGTAAACCACTTTTTTACCATTGAAATCGATGGTGCAGAGTCCCCATAGTATTTATCAAGCTTAGGCTTGGTCTCGGTAATGGTTTTTTTTTCGCAAGAAATAATGCTTAATAAGCACACGAAATTCACTTTTTTCCATTTTCTCCTCAAATTAGTGAGTAGTCTGATAAAAATAACTGTCAAACACAAACTAACTGACGCAGCAAGTTTAAATTTTGACAGGAGTCAACTGCCAGATGCCTGTTGACAGGAGCAGTGTTGCTGTTTCAGTAAGGAGGTCAGAAATTCAAAAATGCACGGAATTATTGACCCGCCCTCGTACAACTGTACAAAGAGGTATGTTCGGACATGGGAACGTTGATTGCGTCCTACAAGAAAATAACGATCCGAAACATCATAGTCGTATCTGTCAGGCTTCAGGGTTTAAAGAGAAAAATGACGCCAATGCGTTGGATTGGTTATCTCACTCTCCAGATGCCGATCTGATTAAACATATTTGGGACTTAACATATGAAGCCGACAGTCAAAGAATAAGACGAAAGGGACCATAAAAAACAGCTTTCCAATAGAATACTAAAGGGGTATGCAGAAAAATTCTATAAGTTGTCGACAAAGTTGGGAGGCGATAATTGAGATTGGAATAGACTAGACATCACATTAAAAAAAAATGGTAAAAGCCTTTCAAATAAATATTTTTGTTTCTCTAAGTCAGCCGATTGTTTACCTGCTTAAAAAAAAACACGCTTATGTCAAACACACTGTAAATCATGGTATGGAATGTAGGTGGCACTCAAACCATTTCCGACTAATTAGATCGATCGTGGTTTCTCAAAAGAAAATATTTATTGTACATACATTCTATTTTATGCAGAATACGTATATGGTATGTATGAACTTTTGCCGTGCAGCAATCTCTTGAATAGACATTTTTATTGCTTTGTAGATTTTTCCATTTCCATTTTTTAATCGCATTGTTTTTTATGTGTTTCTTTTTTTCATTATTCAGAAATTGGCGCCCAACTTTAAGATTAGTCATATAATTTTATCAGTGATAAAATGGTCATCACTTCTAAATTCAAAGTGTGTTTACTTGTACTCTTTCACCGTGGGGTAGTTTGCGTATTTGCTTTAATTTTATCGCACTACTGATTAGATAGGCAATTGAGTTCAATCAAAACCCCGATTATCATTAGTAATAGAGAAAGTGTTTCAAACTATTCTTATTACGTGTTTTTCTTATGCACTTATCTACTCACTATTTTAGCATTTCCTAGTAGGGGATGTTTAATAAAGTTAAATATTCCATTTCGGAAGATTCTTGTCGGCTAATTTAGAGCATTACTTACGCATTTTGCGGATTCTGCGTGTGTACACTTACTTGTTCTTGGGATTTGTCTAGATGAAGGTAATTAGAATATCTGCATTGTTTACCCGACCCAAAAATAAGATCCTTTCGACTATGCCTGTATGTATCATTCTTCACAAAATCGCATACAAAATCCTTCAGCCATATTTCGTGAACTTCCTTCATCAGCCTAATGGACGGTTAATTGTCCGAAGAGTCTGTATCAAATTTACATACTGATATACCATACACAGACAAAAAACAAAATTAAGAAGTTTAGATAAGCACTCACACCTTTGTTATCGGTTTAAAGACGGCTGTAATTTCTTGTTTCAATATCCCTCCAAACATACGTCTCCACATGATGACGTAGAGATGATCTGCCAATATCGGAGACGACCTCAGCATTATTTTTGATATAAAAATATTGTTCAGACAAGGCGACAACATTACCATCATTCACATACGTTACAGTTAACTTGGCGCTGCCACCGAGTCAACACAGTTACGTGACATAGTGATCCTAATGGTTTTGTAAAGCTTAAGCCATACGCCTGACACAATATCTGGGACGCAATTGAACGACAAAGATCAGCAAACATACAACGATCAGTCAACGCTTTAGAAACATTATCCAAGAGGTCCGCAACAAGTGTCAATCAGTTATTGGCATAAAGAATACGCCTACTGCTTAGGGATTCCCAAGTTTGCCAACAATCAACGATTACCTTGTCACACATGTAAAAGCAATCAGCGACTCCGCTCCCGCGGAGCCCATGACCAACACTGACCACAGATAATACTGAAATTTAAAGTCGCCGGGGCTAAAACAAAAAAAAAAAAAACAATTTGTGTTGGTGGCATCACAGCAAACCTATTTCAAGTCGCCGCCAAACGTCTCGGCGCAAGTCCTGCAACACTGATCAACTAAATTCAAAAAACAGAGATGTTGTCCGAAAAATAGAGATGGAAATAATTGCCAACCTAACTAAGACAAATCCGGAAAAATGCAGTCACTGGATGAAAAATGCATGCTTTCATTAGAAGGCAATCTATAATAGTCATAATCACTCATCAAGACTTTACGGATCATTATCAAGCAATGCGCCAACTACAGATTTCAGCGTCGTCTATTTTTTTTATAATAAGCGCGCGTTCAAGGGGTTTGTATATCCTTAAAATGTTTGTACACAGCGCGGACGAAGGAAATTTAGGGAGGATGAAAAGATAGGTACCGATGTATATTGTTTTTAAATGTTTGCGAGTTATAACGACCAGGAAATAAAGAGCTTGGGAGGGCATTCCATACGCGAGTTGTACGGCGTAGGAGACTGGTACTACGGTAGAAGGTTTGAACCGCTACTGGCGATTCCTTTGGAGCACTGGGGGTGGAAATGGAGAGTGAGACAGGAGACATTACATCGGTTTTCGAGGGTGTTAATTGATTGATTGATATTAGTATCACCTATGAGATGGGGGCACTGTACTCCAATTTTAGGCGGATGAATGCCTTATAATTGAGGCCAGATCACCATATTTCTTACATAGCTAGACATTTCGCAACCTTTTTTAAGGACGGGCTGGACAAATGCTTTTTTGCATCTGCTCGGAAAGAGTCCTAAAGAGTGTGATTGTGCCATCGAGGAAGAACACCTCTTCAGAAGAAGGGCAGATATACCATCTGAACCGGATTTATGCATATTAAGGTCTTTAAGTACTCTTGCTACTACACGAGTGCGAAAGTGAATTCGTCCCATTGAAGATTCGATGCACTCAAGTGTAGGCGGGGACAAAGCACAGTCTGGGAGTGTTGAGCTAGCCGCAAAGTGTGCATCAACCCGGTTGGTCTTGTCCAAAGAGCTGACCGTTGGAATGTCATTGTAAATGAACGTTGGGAGGGAGTATGAGGCAGAATTTCTAATGTTTTTGACGAACGACCAACCATTTTTACTGCCTTTGCACTTTTACTGCAGTTTTTGGTCGTATTGGAATTTTGCACGCGTTAGAGAGGCGTTGTAGTCTTTTCTGGCTCGTTTGAACTTTTTTCGGTTTTCCTCTGTCGGGTTGGTCTTGTAGGACTGAAAAAACATTACTCTAACCCTGACAGCCTCTTTACAGCTTGAGTCGTACCATGCCTTTTCCTTTGGTTCGATGCTCTTCATCCGATGAGATATAAAGCATCTAAGGTTGATAGATTTTAAAGAAATTCCTCGACACACATATGTAGAGACTTACGTATGAGAAGTGAATGCTTATTTCCTGATGTGTTCCGGACAGCAATGACTTGAAAAAACCTAGGACTCAGGTGGAGTATGGTATTTTACCTAAACCGCATTAAGCGGGCTTCGTTGCACGCAAGATAATAGATACTTAGATCTAATTGATTTAGATAAGATAGCCCAGAATTAAGTGTTTGAAATAAACACAAACAAAAAAAAAAAAACTCTAGGCACATTGCAACAGTGCCGGAGAGGCAATCGAGAAATTGTACAGCCTTCTATGCTTAAGAGGCATGGCCTCTACTGATGGTGGTATCGGATTAGATGTGAATAGCAGCGTCTATAAATATGTTTCTAATAAATAAACACATGTCCTGCACCACCGAATTTGGGGTGTACGCTGTAACGGCACGTGCATTATCCTTTTCGCTGGCAATACCTTCAATTCAAACTTTCTTGAATGGTTTCAGGTCTGATATTTACAAAATAAATGCTAGTGTGCCAGGGCTCTGTTCTGTCTCCGACACTCTTTTTAATTTTCATCAATGATTTATTGTCTGCTACTTCTAATCCAATATAACTGATCATAGCACTCTGCTTTTCATACACGTTCCCGGACTCACGTCCCTGCTCTTCAGCTGTAGGCGGGGACCGGCAGCGTATGTTAAGCTCATTAAATTCCGATATTAACAGCATAACCAATTGGGGAACTATCAACAGAGTGGAATTTAATGCTTCCAAAACACAATATTATCTGCTGTTGTTAAAGCGAAATTTAAACACCCATCCATGAATGGCACTTGCATTGTCGAAACCGAAAAACGTTCCATTCTCTTACGTGTCAATGACATCTTACGTTAGAATGACCACATATTCGATGTCGTCAAAAATGCTGTGAAATGCCTAGATTTCCTCAAGCGATGTAAGAAATACTTCATCCAGTCTGATGTGGCCCCAATATATAAGGCATTTATCCGTCCAAAATTTGAGTACAATCCTACATCTGGTCAGATGCACCTAAAATATATTTGCGCCTGCTAGATATAAAACTCATAGGTGATGTTAATATCACTCAGACAATGGACACCATCGAACACCGACATAATGTCTCGTGTCTCACTCTGTTTTACTGCGATTTCCACCATCAGTGCTCCATAGAAATCGCCAATAGCATTTAGCTTTTAACCATAGCACCCGTCTCGGTATGAATGCTTATTAGTACACCAGCAAGCCCACTTTCGGATGTCCTCTAAGATATCGTGATCCGTTTCTAAGCCGTGCTCAACTTGCTTATGGAATGCCTTGCCACGCTCGCTATTTCCTAATCATTATAACTTGCCAACATTTAAGACCAATGTACATAGGCACCTCTCTTTTCTTCCTTCTAAGGATAAAATCAATTGTTGATCTGTATACATTTATGGCAACACTTCACATGGCATAAGCTTGAATGAATCTCTAGCAAATGAACCCCAAACATGGGTCAGATGCCATTTACAGCCGCCTACAACAGCCACGTACACTGCCACTGTCTCGAATTACAGAATTCTAAATACTTTGATTGTAATTGCGTATTAATAATTTGTTTATTTTTTTAATTTATTATTTCTCTAACAATCCAAGATTAACTTGCTGACGATATTGCTAATCAGAAGACTTAGACTCCAAAAGATTCCAACACGATACTCGTATTTTATAACTTTGACTGATTAGCTGATATTTGTAAATGGCGTTGAGAATGACGCAAGCTGATTGATCATCCGGCTGTGGCAGTTCATCGTCTTTTGGTATTCTGAGAAAGATAGATATCAACAATCTCGATGACGATTCATGACTACAGGATCGCTTGCACAATTCATTTGTGGCGACAATTGTCAGCGCAAGTATTGATGGGTGAGAAGACAAGTTTTTAATTGTGTCTCTATAGGTTACACATACATAACTCGCATGTGTGCATGTCAATTCCGTGAAGACATTTTATTATGACAAACTTGGATATGATTACAGAAAACATTTTGAAAAGTTAACGTTTGCGCTATTACAAAGGCACAAATGATTTATAGATTTTAGTTGGACGAACCTAAACTTAAATAAGCACTTGTGACCTTTATGGACATAAAAAGTAAATATAAACTTCATTAGTGACGAGATATGAGAGACACGAATTGATTTAGTCATGCTAAGATACGTGGCGGCAAAAGTTTTCAATAACACGTTTCTGACTTGGCTTGTGACCGTTGGTTTTTGTTTGTTTACTTAAGTATTGTTTATTTAAAGAAAAAAAAAATCTAGTTGATTGTTGCTGATTCTCGGGTATTACAAAACATATTTGCAAGAATGTGTATGGTTTTAAAAATGCATTTTTATTATGAGAAATCTTGGATTAAGGATTCAGTTGAAGTTCAAAGAACTACTGCCTTTCGAGCCATCTTAAAATCGTTCCAAATCTATTGTTCTATTATACATATACAGTGTTGGCCAAAACTAAAGCAACTAAAATCGCAAGTCCGTGTGTTGCGATACATTTCATATATGTAAATTTAGTCCAAAGTTAAAAAAAAATGTTGCCAATAACTCGGAGTATTGTTGATCAATTTATAAAATCAATGAGCATTAATTTTACGGCATTAAAAAAAAATGCAGACATGCAATTGACTCCACTTTACTTTTCAGCTGGCCAAAACAAAAGCAATTCAAATTGCTCCGTAATTTTTCCTTAAAGTTTTCCCTAAATTTGTTCCCTACATTTTGTTTAAAGTGGCCGGAGATTAAAGAAAAAAATTATTAGCGAATATACAGTGTGTTTGGCAAAAGCGTGTGGTTTAAAAGAAAACAACCGCTTGACTTAGGGAAACAAAATTATTTGTTTTAAAGCTTTTAATATTTCCCTTACTGCGCAATGTACTTAATATGTTGTCCAGTCTGCTCCATTCACAATTATCGCCTCGCACCTTTGTCGACAACTTAGAGCCAATTTCTTGCGCAGTCCTGCGGTAATTGTAACCAAATTCTTTTTAAAAGCAGTTTAAGCTGTTTTATTGTCCTTACATTTTTCTTTTAATCCTTTGCTTCATAAGTCTCCAGACGTTTTCAATCGGATTGACATCTGGAGACTGAGATTTTTATTTTTGTAATTTACGCGCGCCTAAGGCGTTATGATACCCTTTTACTGTTGCCAGGGCGCGGGCGGAAAGATAGAAGGAGGAGAAAGGAAAGTTTGTGATGTAGTGGTTTGAAACTCAGCTCAGGTGTGTTTGATTTCGATATTGACTCTCCAGGGTGGGAGTTCGAATAGGACGGAGAGATTTTCTTCACTCGGAATGATGAGGTTGTGAATTTTAACGGTTGTTTTGTTCTTGAAAACCCTACAACAGCCAAATCTACATGTCAGTGTTATGCCTTCACACGCAGATTTTTCTGACTGAGTTCCAATTACACAAATGAAAGCTTGTCGTGGCTAGGATTCGAACCTTGACCCTCCGAGTGAGAAGCGATTGCTAGTACCAGCACACCATGGCCACCAGATGCCCAATCCAACACATTGACGTCATTTCTCTCTTTGAAGCCCTGACAGATACAACTACGATCGTTGTCCTCTTGTAGGGGCCTATCCACGTCCGAATAGCATTTCAGTGGATCACAGCAATGCTGTTGGATTATTCTCTGAGCATTGAGATTCCTGGTAATGGCCACCGAAACAACCATAAACATGCACTTTTGCCGTATGTTTCACTGTTACTTAGAAGGCAGTTTAACTGTGAGCAATCCATACACGTCTCATGGGATTTTTGAAAACAAATGAAGCTTCGTCCGTGAAAATAATTTTGGTCCAGTCCATATCTTTGTAACGGTGAGCCGACTGAAACCTTTTTCGGTTAACAACGGCTTTGAAATGAAAATCGTTTTCTCTGATAATTTTGCGAATACTGAAGATGGAAACCTCGTGACCTTTTTCTAATGACATTTGTCTTGATTTAAAAATTGTAAGCACTTTCTTTTCAACGGCTTTTGAAGTGGCTTCTGTTTTTCCCCGTTCTGGCAAATCGTCAACGTTTCCATGTTCGTTAAATCGTTTCACCCATTTCCTCACAAAACTCTCTGACTTTCTGAGATACTTTGCTGCAGCTGTAACGGACAATTTTGGTCCCCGTGGATTAGCAATAAGCATTCATTACGGAATATATGAATGAAAAACGAGATGCAACTAAAGTAAAATTTAAATGCGGATTAGAGGAGGAATAATTCTAACGGAAACCAAACATTTTTATCGTCTGCGTCTAGCGGAGTAATTTTTACACGCTTTTGTCAAACACACTGTAAAAGTGATATTTCACAATCTGAATTAGCCAAAAAGTATTCAATTCCAAAATCGGTTATAAGCCGAGGTAGTAGGCCAAGAATTACCTCACACCGGGAAGTTAAAATGATCATTAGAACGATAAATAGTAATCCCTTTATGTCATCAAGAGAATTACAAGAGTTAGCGCCAAGATACTTCATCGTACAGCTGTTGATGGTGGTCTTTCATCATTCAGGATCGCAAAGAAATCATTTATTTCAGCCAAAAACCAAAAAGGAAAACTAAAATTTGCAAATGACCATATTAAGTATTTCCATACAGTATCGAAGTGGAAAACGGTACTTATTTACATAAGTATACTTGAAAACAATATACTGCCACACGCTGAGAAGGAATTGCCACTGAAATGGTTATTCCAGCAGGATAATGATCCGAAGCATGCTTCAAAAATAATTCAAGAGTGGTTTAGGGATCAGAAAATCAATGTTATGGAATAGCCAGCCCAGTGGTCTGATCTCAACCCGATAGAATATCTACGGGAGATTGTAAATTGCCGAATAGTTTGGGAGAACTGCAGGAATAGGGACGAGCTTTATATTTAACTCCAGGCTTGAAAAAGACATCCCAAGCTCTATAATTTCCAATCTGAACAGAGTATGCTAAGAAGGTGTAGTGCAGTAATCAAAAACAAAGATTTCGGCGCGATGATTATTAATAAATGTGAAAATTTACTACGTAGTTGCTTAAGTTTTGGCCAGCTTAAAATCGACATGGTTACCGTATTTTTATTTTTCCTTATTTCCTGCTTATGAGCAATTATTTTTGTTTCTTTTATTTTGTTTTCGAATATATTTACTTGTTTTGTAAAGAAAAACATAATATTGCAATTTAATCAGTTTCACAGCAGAATCTTGTGATTATGTAAAAGTTGTTTTAGTTTTGGCCAACACATATTACATATACTATTTCGATCCGTTGAGACTCTTTGTCTGAGAGACAGTCATTTCTCACAGCTGAAAACAGGTTTCAGTTTATCGCGATATTGGGGATAGCTTGATTCTTAAACCCAAGCACAGTGATCGATTTAGGGTAATTAGCTGGACTTAATCCGGATTTAATTTTTGTATTATGTTTGATTGGAAATGTGTTTTATAAATTAATTTAAAATCATTTCCATGACTTTAGGGGGTCATATCTTGTGTTATCGCAATTCGCTTATCTTTTTCTTAAAAAGGCATCCGATAGGGATTGGAAAACTTTCAATGATGTCAGCACCGTGCAACAGAATTTTGTGGACGCTTACAGGCATTTTGTACCAATTATATTTGGAAACAAATAATTTTGCTGTGTACGGAATTTATTGGTATCAATTTTCAAACCTGAAGTTAATGTCTTTAAAACAATTGAAAAACGTTTGACCGGTTTCGAGTCTAAACCTATTATTTCAGCAGTTTTTATTGGATCCTTAAAAAACTTTAGGGCTGTGTTTCCGTCTGCCGTCATTGGTATTTACTCCACCTTATTTTGGAACATCTACTAAGATTCCCAATTCGAATCTAAGTTCATTTTATAATAATCCTTTTCTATTTTTAACTGCTAGTTTCTCTTCAGCTCCTCTTGCCTGCCAGCTTTCATTTTCAACTTTGTAAGATACATGTAGTAGTGCTTCCATAAATCTAATGTGTGCACGAAGTTCAAAGTCGTATGAATAGGCAGTGGTGTCAGAAGGTTTTTGTAGGCAAAGTTCAATATTGTTCATGTCCTTAGGAGATGTCTTGCATGTATAGCAAACTGAGCTAGCCCTGTTCTCCATAACAGCATTACATTATTTTGAACAAAGTATGATTAACTAAAACAGTTTTGTCATTAAAGGTCACCCTTGTGGCTTCTGGACAATTTATTTCGGCTTCCATACGGTTGAATTTTCTTGTTGTTGTCTCTATATTCCTTTGGAAATTCGAAACGTACTGGACGGCAGTATCTTGGAGAAGATGTTCTTGAATTTATTTCAGTCCCAGAACCAACTTTACTATTTCTAAAGGTACTATGCATGTTAGCACAATATTAGTATCACTTGCCTCAGCATTTACCAAAAAGTTTTGCTTATAACGCGAGTGCCCTCCACTACTGTCAGAGCTCCAAATCCATGAACATACTAAAGTATCACCTTTTTCTAACTGGTTCTCAAAAGTTTCAAGGTGTGCAGCAGAAAACGTTGTAGTGTCAATTCCAATGGCTGTAGTTTAACTTCACATAAGGGTTTCGGTTATAGTCGAAATATTACTTGTTGGATAACACTCCTGTTTTACTTCTAAAATAGTATCGTAGGCTGGGTAAATATTAGCATTTCTTTCTTTTCCGCTTTTTTGAAGTTGCTTATATTGATGTTTGGTCAATTTCGAATCAGGTGTATATGGCTTGATCGCATTCGGAGTTTCGGGTTTCTTAAGCTTTTTAAGTGTTTTAGGAGAACACTCGACAGCCATTTTTACGGTTTCGGCTTTAGAACGCTTTCTCTCTATTCTAAGTTTAGACTCAACAGCAAATTATAAGTCTTCGGCCGATCTTTCCAAGCTTTCGAAGTTTTCGTTTTTTTAGCTTTGTTTCCACATTCCTGGAATTCCTTTTCCGGTTTTCCTTGTCTAGAAGTTGTTGGCACATGAATTTCAGGCTATGGAATTACGAACTCTTTTTGAAGCCAAAACTCTTCAGCTTTTAAAAATCGTTCTGGTGTTTTTTTTTTTTATAAAATAAAGTGGTACGTGTGCTTGATGTGGCGGTAAACGAACGCACTATATAACGTTGGTTTGAAAAGTTCCGTTCGGGAGATTTCAGCCTCGAAAATGAACCACGTGGGAAGCCGGAAACGTTAGTTGACGACGATGTTTTAAGAGCAACGGTGAATGCGGACCCAACACAATCGGTGCGGGAGACTGCACAAAGCATGGGAGTATCCCCCCCCAATGACAATAAGTCGACACCTTTCTCTCATAGGAAAGTTAAAGAAACTCGATAAGTGGGTACCACATGAACTGAACGAATCCCAAAAACTACGGCGTCTGGAAGTCTGCGCATCGCTTACATTGAACCGTTTTTGCACCGGATAGTCACCTGTGATGAAAAGTGGATGTTGTGGTGACAATTTGGTGGACATCGAAAGGACGAATCCACTTTTCATTTCTTCAAGCAGGAGAAACGATAAACGCTATCAAATATTGTGAGGAAATCGACATATTGCATACCAAATTGGCTGAAACCAACCTGCGTGGTCAATAAGCACGGCCCGACCCTTTCGCCTGACAATGCTAGAGCATACCTCACAAGTAACGGTGCAAAGACTGTTGCAGTTGGGATTTGAAATTCTTCTGCATCTCACCGTGCTCTCCTGATATTTCCCTAAAGGATCACCATCTTTTCCGCAATTTGGATTCATTTTGCCGGCAGAAGGTCTTCCGGAACCGAGCAAAGGTCATAAAAGCCTGTGAAGATTTCATTGCCTCAAAAAGTCAGTACTTCTCCGAAAAAGGAATGCTTGACATTGTATCACGTTGGAAGAATGTCATAGATGCCAACGGATGCTACAATATTTCGATTGAATAAAAATTTACGAAAAAAATAATATTGGCTATAAAATTTTTACCATAAAATCGGATATTCCATGTGGTACAACCCAATACGAGGCACAGAAATTTACATCAGCATTTAACCAATTATAAGCTGTTTATTAACAGAAGATGAAAAGGGCATGCTTAGCGCATATCGGGACTGCGTACAAAATTGATCATACCGTCAATCGGTATTTAAGTGATCCGGACAATTATGACAAAAAACGTCAAATTGTATTAAAAGCAAGTAATTGGATTCACCCAATTCACTGCCTTTTCCAGTAAAAAAAAAGTGTCAAAAATGACAATTTAGCGTGCCATCAATAACTCCAAATACTCGTATGTCGTTAGAGCTCTTACTCAGTGCACTTTAACCGCGTCACAAAGCAGCTCGTATCAGATACGCAGAAAATAACGTCGGCACTAATTGGGACTTGATTTATATTTTTTACACCTTTATTTTCCTAAAAATGTAATTTTTGCGAATGAGAAAAAGTGACTTATGGAAAGAACACGTCAGTGGTGGTTCGGTGATGGTTTCACAAGTCTGGTACACTTGAAGTACAATTTACAAGCTCAAGAATCGATAGCTCAGAGTATATTGGGAGAATAGTCTAGTTCAATTTCTATAGGACAACAGAGAAAAACCTTATGTTTTCATGCACCACAATGCGCGCATTCATACAAATCACCAAACAAACTAAAATGCCCTTCTCACCGGACTTAAATCCTATAGAACATATTTGGGGATAATAAAAAATACGATAGTGTTAGAATCTTAAAAAGGGTTTTTTTTTAAAGGGTTGAATCGGCTGTAACCGAGTTTATTACATAACCTCATCAATTCAACGAATAGGTGTTTTTTAGTCGGACAGGCACGGGTGGCTCTATTGACTATTATATTCAAATATTAGATGCCAAAATTAACAAAAAAAACAACAAACAAAACTTTTTCTTATAATAATCACCTTAAAAAGTGAAAGGTTCTTATAATTTTGATATGATAGAAAATGTACACTCCTCGACAACTGATTGAGACCCCCCCCCTTTTGGACGTTTCTCGATAATTTCGTTCCGTGTGTGCTGCACATATTACTGTTTGGTGGTAATCGTTACCAATTTCTAAGAAAATTCTAATTAATTTGCTTTAAAAGAAAGTATTTAAAGAGGTCTTAGGAGTAAAAAAAGGTAAAAATGGGATCTGCAAAGATGTTAAATCAAACGGAGATCCAAGGTATTAAAAGAATGCAAAACTTTTGATGCGCACTCATACAGCTGTTTCAAACTATATAAATGATCCTGAAAACTACAGGGAAAAGATTCGTACCTGGACGAAAATACAATATAGCTTGGCGCCAGCAGATCGAATTTCCTTCTAAGAGAAGCGTTAAATTCTACAGCAACAGGAATTTTGAATTATCAGCGTGTGTTAGCCGAAGCCGAAAGCGTTTGAAAAGAAAATCCGCTTTACTACAACGTCATCGAAACACCCGTTTGACCTTTGCCAGAAATCGTTTAAGATGGAAGAAGCGTTCGAGGACTGTCATCTTCACCGATGAAGAACACCTTTGCTTTAATGGACCACCTGACGGATTTCGTCATTATTGTCATGATTTCTGAAAGGACGAGCTGTTTTTAAGACAACGCCAACAAGGCGGAAGTGGAGTCATGATTTGGACAGAAATATCATACCAAAATAAGACTAATATTCGCTTCGTAAACGGCAAGATGAAAATTGACCACTACGTTAAGATCCTAGACGAAGAGATCATGCATCATAACCAAGAAAAATTCGCACAGCTCGGAAGGTGAAAGAGTACTTCGGGCATAACCAAGTTTGTGTTCTTGACTGACTAGAATTGTCTCCAGACCTCAACATAATTGAGAATGTATTGGGTTACCTCTCCAGAGATGTCTACCAAGGCGGACGACAAATCTATTCCCTCAAGAATTTTAGAGGTTGTAAATAATGAGGGAGGAAGTTCTCAAAATTAAAAAAAAAAAAATAACCATTGCCATAAAACACTAAATTTTGTTTTTGTTTAAAAAAAAAACCCAATTCTGTCTCAACCACTTGTCACGGGTAATTTGCAGCACATACAAAACAAAATTATGAGAAACGCCGAAATCAGGGGGGTGTCTCAACCAGTTGTCAAGGACTGTATGTACATTTGTTTTTCGTTTAGTTTTTTCTTTGACATGTTTTAGTTTTTATGTTTTTTTTTATCATTTACTTGAATAAAATAGAATGAATTTAATATTTACTCAATATGCCGACACAGGCAAACTTGAAAAAATCAAGTTGGGAATTTAAAGTGGATATTGCCAATATACGCGGGCTAAAAAGTAATCACTTGTCTGCGTACGTCCACATCTGTAAATACAGAATAGCTGTTTTGGCACTTAGTGAAACACAGGTAGATCCCCGCCCACACCTCTCAGATCACTCTGTTCTGAAGCTACTTGGCTCCGAAGTGATGTAGCTTACCAAACTCCACCACAATTCCACAACGAATTTGACCCCATTCAAAGAATTGTATCCCTGTATCCTCATACTGAAATCGACATTACGGGTGATTTCAATATACACAATTCTGGGTGGCTTCGACATTCTAGACAAACAACACCCGAAGGACGGTGTTTTGAGATCTTCGCTGCGGAAAATAACTTAACCCAGCTTGTAAATGAGCCCACACGAATACCAGACGTTGATATTCATACTGCCAACACCCTTGTTTTTAACTTCTCACCCCGACAAATACAAGGTCAATATGCTATCCCCTCTAGGCTCGTCGGACCACTGTGTCATCTCAGCTAATTTCTCGTACACCAACCACACAGTTAGAGAAAAGATTCCTAAAAGAACCGTAAGGCAATACGAGAAAGCCAACTGGAGCGGTCTTAACAGCTTCTTTAGGAATTATAACTGGTCGTTATGTTTCCTCGATAACGACGTGGATGCCGCTGCTGATATGATCACAGACACCATTCTCTTTGGAATGAATGAATGAATGGAACTCTTTCCGAGCAGATGGAAAATAGCATTTGTCCAGCCCGTCCCTAAAAAAGGCGAATCTTCTTCCCTCCTCTCCTACAGACCCATTGCAATTACGTCCCATCTTTCTAAGATCATGGAAACGCTGATAAGCCGTCAGCTCATGAAATATCTCGAAACACGAAAACTTCTTAATGACCGGCAGTACGGTTTTCGTAGCAACAGGTCCACTGGTGATCTGATGGCATGTCTTACCGAAAAGTGGAACCAAAACCCACTTCAGTGTTAAGTTCCTTATAAAAAAAAGGCATTTGACAGAGTTTGGCATCAGGCTCTTTTGTCGAAAATGCGTGCTTTTGGGATCGACGACTCTCTTCTTCAATGGATTAGAAATCACTTTTCGGAACGTTCAATTCAAGTTGTCTTGGACGGTTTCAAGTCTGATATTCACAAAATAAATGCTGGTGTGCCCCAGGGCTCCATTCTGTCTCCGACACTCTTTTTAATTTTCATTAATGATCTCTGCTACTTCTAATCCAATATATTCCTTTGCTGACGACAGTACTCTCTGCTTTTCATATTCGTTTTCGGACTCACGTCCCTGCTCTTCGACTGTAGAACGGGAACGCCAACGCATGTTAAGCTCATTAAATTCCTATAGTAACAGCATAACCAAATGATGACCTATCAACAGAGTGGAATTTAATGCTTCCAAAACACAATACTGTCTGCTGTCGTTAAAGCGAAATTGCCGCGCTGTGTGAAAACATTTTAAGGGTACTTAAATCCCCTGAGCGTGCGCAAATTATATAACAACAAAAAAATGTTTACCAAAAATAATTAAGTGACTTTAAATTGATTTCACATTTTTAACGCACCTTTTGATCCAACTGATCAAGAAATTGCGAAATTTCCCTGCATCCAGTGTTTAGATAAGACAGAAAATGTTTGCATTCAACACCTCAGTAACCTATTGCTATCAATAGGTAGCGAGATTAAAATAAACACCCCTTTGCATAGGAAACTAAATTCTGATTAATTGAAAAAAGTAGTACGCCATTATATTAATTTCGTGGACTGGATGGGCAGAATAGTCATCCTTACTGGTTAACGACAGAGTCTAAGTATTTAAATGTTGGCACTTCGGTACGATAATACCTTCTAAAAGGATGTCAGGAGTTGGGTTTGTATTTACCAAGAGTTACCTAATGGATGTCCCGTTGCTGTTTATTATAACGCTATCATCGGCGAATATACGAGTAGAAGTCGCTCTTAACTTATTAATGTCCTGCTTCAATAGAAATTGTTACATCAGGTTGTAACATAATTATTGCGCGATTTTTGAATGTCTGTTTATTGCAAAAATTTTGTAGTCAATGTCATTTCCTTCATTAGACAACACTTCTGTTTACCTCTCAGGCAATTCTTACTTAATGCCGTCCCTAAAAAAAATGTTTGGATCCGACGAAAAATACCCCAAAAGCCTCTTGGACATTTTCCCGAGATCTAATATTTTTTCTATCGAGGAAATTTTGCGAACTTTGGAGTAAGTGGAAATCTGAAGATGCTAAATCTGGAGAAAAAATCGGATGTACCATTTTTTCCCCAACCGAACTTCTGTAACTGTGTGCAGGTGGTCCTAGCAGTATGAGGGCGAGCGTTATCGTGATGGAATAGAACACCCCTTCGATTAACCAGACCTGGCCGTTTCTGCTCTAGTGCCGACTTTAATCTGCACAGCTGTTGACATTAGACTTCTGCGGTGATAGTCTGGTTACGAGGTAATATCTCAAAATGACACTTTGTCATTGAAAATTTCGTCAAAAGGACCAACATGTGCCATCAGCCACGATATCGGATATTGTGTTCAATACATAATCTCCATGTCTACATTCTCTATTAAAATGAAATCATCACAACTTTTCAACGAAATACTGCGTATTTGTTTTTTTTTTTTTCAAATTTCAAAATAGGCGGTCTTAATGGGACAGATAAGTACTCAACCTGGCATAATCAATATCAAAACGGAACTGGATTCTACTCTGGGGGAGTCTGCTCCTTCGTTTACAACAATAAAATATTGGGTGGCAGAGTTAAGCGAGGCCGGACTAGTTGCCAAGACGAACATCGTAGTGGTCGGCTAAATGAGGTGAGTTGACAAGAAATGTTGAAAAAAATCCACAAAATGTTATTGGATGACCGTCGATTGAAAGTGCGTGAACTAGCAGATATGGTAGGCATTTCGAAAAGCACTGTACATCGCATGTTGACTGAAAAATTGGACATGAGAAAGCTGTGCGCAAGATGGGTGCCGCGATTACTCACAATGGAACAAAAACAGCGTCGTGAGGATGTTTCCATCGAGTGTTTGGCGAAGTTTCACAGCAATAAAGCCGAGTTGTTGCGTCGATTCATAACCATGGATGAAACATGGGTCCAACAGTTAAAACAATGAACACAAACAAAGGGGAGAATCGGCTCCAATAAGGCGAAAACGGTTTCATCTGCATGCAAGGTTATGGCGTCAGTTTTTTGGGATTCGCGTGGGATAACTTTCATTGATTATCTTCAGAAAGGAAAAACAATCAACGGCGTGTATTATGCGAACTTATTGGAGCGTTTGAAAGATGAAATCAAGAAAAAACGGCCGCATTTGGCGAACAAAAATTGCTTCCTCATGGACCTCGGGTTATTTTCTATTTCCGAACTTGAAAAATGGCGGTACAAATTTTGCCAACAGTAAAGAGGTGGAGTCTGCGGTTGATGGCTATTTTAAGGAGCTCGACGATTCTCACTATAAACAGGGTATTGAAGCTTTGATCATCGCTGGGAAGAGTTTATTGAACGTAGAGAAATAAACATATTTTCCAACAATTTTTTTTGTGTTTTCTTTGTTAGGTCAGGTCCTTCTGGGACTATCCTCGAACTTGGCAGTTCATGCAATATACAGTCTTCTTCGCGATAGGACTTTTTGTCAAAGGATTTACTCGTATTTGAGGAATGTTAATGCAGTATCCGTTTTCTTCCTTACAATATAAAAGTGGATATTGTAAAGCGTCATAAGATGATCTGTGAGTTTCACAAATCATACGCAGAGTCATTCCGACCGTGCAGTACACTATCCCTGCTCTCAAATTCCTGTCAAATCAATACTACTGCAATGTCATTTGTTGTAGGCGCGTTAAATCTACCACGATCCTGCTGTCCACCAGGAACTATATTTGCGTGGATAACTAAACGAAGCTGCGACAAATTTTGATCGGATTCTATTGCAGTTTTAAAAGATTTGATGGTCTTAACTACCACCAAATTAGGACCGGAAAACGAGGAAAAATCAAACAAAAATATTTATTTTTTTATTTAATAGTTTTTTTTTGTTTAAAACAAATTAATTTTAATTTGTTATATAGAAAAAATTGCCTTGGAACCTCCTGAATATGTAGGAGAAAACCGTATTGAAATTCGTTTGGTAGATTCGGAGATTTCATGCCACAAACAAAAATCATCAAATCGAATTTGTCGTTTATATATGTAAAGGATAAAGAATAAAGGATTTAAAATTGTAATCATTGTGTAGTGTAAAAATTGTAAAATTAATTTTGCGAATTAATGTGATTACAGACTGTACCAACTATAATACATACCTAACTACATACTTGTTCTGTCACATCTGACTTTAACTTTTAATTAATACATAAATCTTTTTTTAATCAACCATCAATGTCAAAAGACTTTCGTTTGATCTGGCTCAATAATAACGAATAAAGATTTTTTAATTCAAACTTAATTCCTGTTTTTCTTGTTTTAAAGAAAAAGTTGTATGGCTCTTAATAAAAATAAAAATCAATTCAAGTACAAATTATATGCTAATTGCAGAAAATTATATTAAATTAAAAAATGATTATGACGTTGCAATACTTATGGCCTGCAGTGTATGTACATTTAATGCACACGTATTCATATTATCAGCGGATATATGCACTTTGTCATTTTGTCATAAGACTTGGAGTGAAATAGTATTAGCAATAACCGAAGCCGTTCAAAAGCCCGAGGGAAGGATAATGAAAATCCAACATTAACATCTTAATTCGAGTATGTACAATATGTTACCATGCTGCATTGCATTGAAAAAATAAAATAAAATTTTCTTATCAAAGTACTCGTAGTACTCGTATGTTAAAATAGTGCCAATCCCGCGAGAAGTATTCCATATTTTGTACATTTTTATCTACAAATATTAATGCGAGTATATAGTATATTCTATATTCTATTATACCGCGATAAATACGATAAAAAAATCGTAGGGCGTTGACCACAAATCAGTCTCCCTTTGTTCATTTCGAATTTCCTTACTGGACATTACCTTAACAGGCGACAAGGTAGCTAGGAAAGAATCGCGAGTACTTAGCTGCTGATGGTATCATTTAAATGTTGCTTCGAACAAGTAAAGGGAGAGAAATATCAACTGAATTGCCGACATCCATTTAACTGGCCACTGTGCTCTATGGATGGTATTAATGTAATCACGCAGTCATGAGGCAAGCGCAAGTATCATATATGATTTGACTTACAGTTGACTATACAAGATAAGGAAAACTACTTTTGGCTATACATTCTAACCTTCACTTCGACTCTGAAAAGGTTAAACAGATAACGCGGCCTATGGAATAGGCATCACTGATACTTATGGGATACATCGGGTAGATTGCAGATAGAAAACTAGTGTCTAGGGGATTCCTACTATCCCTATATTTTGGTCAATTTTAGTAAGTTGACTAAGCTTAAATAATTAGCCCGGTTTTTTGTAGATTATCGTTTATGAAACCAGCATGTGTGCCCGTAGGATGAAAAAAAAAAAGATAACGTAAAGCTAAATCTATAAAACCATGTCTTCTTGCGTTGTTAATACAATCTGAGGAGTTGATCTGATTTGATTTCAGGGGCATTGAGTTTTATATACAATAAATCTCGCTTCACTGCAAATAATTGGGTAAAAGGTTCAGAAAAGGCCTATCAGAAACAAGAACATTTTCGTTTTTTTAACAGAACAGCATCTCTGGTTGCTATAAACGCACCTGTGATGACTTCGAAAATAGTAATTGTGCCAGAACACAGTGCATAAGATAGAAATAAAATAAAAAACGAGGCCACGAATGAATCCCCTTCAATAATTCTACTGGATGCCCATCGTCTCCATTATAACTGATTGAAAGATTAGACACTTCATCACTGGATGAAGATAACAGGCAGACCAACAAAAGAACTACTTTTACAACTACTTAGAAGTCAGATAATACGACACCGTAAAGTCAAAAAACATCTCATGAATATGAAGACGAAAGACCAGCAGAGCAGATACTTTGCCTGTTATAGATAAGCTTCACCTTAAGACAGAAGTCATTACTGTGCATCGTGAACGAACTCTGACTTGACATAATAAGTCTAATCATGCCGCAGTTATAAATCTTTTAATTTAATTTTTCAAACACAATCCAATCTTATATAGTATCTAGAGATTTTTTTTTTCAAATAAGAGACTGATTAGGATAATGCAACAAGCTTTTAGACACTTAAATCGACAGAGAATTCGCTTCTTATTGGGCCCAACAGATGACGTGAAAATTAAAGCTAAGTGGACAGCAAGAATAATCGGATAAGCCACAGTTAAAGTTGGAGTACACCAAGGTAGTGTACAAAATCCATTAGTTTTTAATCTCGTGCAAGATTTTCTATAGAAGCAGCTCATCAACGAGTCCGGAAGAACTTCTCTTCTTTTTGCTGATCATAGTGCTGTTTAACCAACGAAGTGGCAGTCCGCCAGACCATTCTTCACAATTGGATGAATGAGCTAGAACCATAGTTACATGTTACGAATCAGTCATACGAAGTCCGAATATATAGATTGTCGAGTTTTCGTGGCAACCAACCCAAGCTCTGACGCGTATCTACATACTTCTATACGATCAATCGTTCGTCCAGCTTTAAAATACGCATCGCAATGTTGGATGAGGTATGATAAATGCATAAAAAGGAAACATGACAGC